>CM060176.1:82962564-84294564 GCA_030549775.1 Tamarix chinensis | reverse complement strand
TAGCATTACCCTAATGGTAGTTCAACTCTAAATTGTAGACCTTAACTAAATATAGCCATCTCCTCTCTCTCATGTTCCATTCTCACTATGTGAAGATGTACTTGAGGCTCTTATGGTCCATGTAGAACATACAGTCTACTCCATACAGGTAATGTCACTAGATCTTCAAAGAAAAAACCACCACAACTAGGAAAAGGTTGTGTGTAGGATAGTTCTAGTCATTCTGCTTTAATTGGAGAGAAGCATAGGCCATTATCCTCCCCATGATACATCAACATGCACCCTAAACCAAACATAGATGCATCATTATAAATCACAAATCCCTCCGTACCTGATGATAATGTAAGCACTAGAGCTAAATTCAACCACTTTTTGAGCTCCTTAAAAGCCTTTGCACACTTACTATTCCAAACAAAGCATGTCGTCTTCTTCAATAAGATAGTCAAAGGAGGAGCAATCCTAGTAAAATTCCTAGATGAACCATCTATAATAGCCGACTAAACCTAGAAAATTGCAAACTTCCCTAATATTTAGTTATGTAGTCCACTCTAACATCACTTGGATCTTAGAAGGATCCGCTAATACATCATCCCTCGAAATGACATCACCTGAAAAAGCTACCTCATCAAACAAAAACTCACATTTCAAGAGCTCGAAGTATAACTGATGAGTCCAAAACAACTCCAAAACTTGACGAAGGTGCTACAAATGTTCTTCATGAGTTCATGAGTAAATAAAAATATAGTACATAAAGACCACATTGAATTGATTATGATGCTATTGGAAGATGCTATTCATGAGAGCTATGAAAACTGTTGGCACATTTGAAGATAGATCTCATAATGGCCATACCTCATTCTAAAAGATGTCTTTGGTATATCTTTCTCAACAATCCTTAGTTGATGATACCTTGATCTGAGATCTATGTTCAAAAAAATTGTAGCCCTATGCAAATGATCAAAGAGCTCATAAATCCGTGGTAAAGGATAATGATTCTTCACTATAACCAGGTTTAACCCACAATAATCAGTGCAAAGCCTTTACCCACCATCATTCTCCCTCAAAAAAAGTATTGGTGTTCCATATGGCGATGCACTCAATCAACACCTCTAACTAAGTACGACACTCTGCTATTTTAGTCAGCGCTAGGCAATAGAGTGCCTTCAAAAAAGGCTCTATCCATGAAGTCTATCTTATGCACTAAAGGCATCTTTGGGATCTCATTAGGAAACACATCTAGGAACTCACTACTGAAATCTCCTCAACTGATGGCTCCTTAGCATCCAAATCCTAAATGCTACACAAGAAGAGTGGGTGCCCTTTTTGCACTAGCATACTTTGTAAATACCATCATCACTATAGGCCTAAGCTTATGTCTCCAGTAAGATACCCTAGCACCATGTGGTCTCTTAAAAGCCATGTGCTCTTATGTGAAATCAAGAAATGCCTGATATCTTGTGAGCATATCTATCCCTAGGATAATGTTGAAGTCTCATAGCTTAAGCTCTATGAGGTATACCATGTGATTGATCCTGCTAAAAATTAAGGTCACATCTCAATAAAACATAGAAAATGGAAGCCTATCCCCATAAGGGGGAACAAAAAAGTCTCTAACTTATTAGAAGGAACCACGGTTGTAGTAGTCACAAATGTAGTAGACACAAAGGAATGCAAAGCACTAGAGTCAAACAATACATAAATAGGAAGGGAAGAAACTATGAACATAACTGTGACAACATCAACCTACCAACCTACCTCTAACTACCTCATTGCATTCAAGCGACTACCTAGAGGTGCTCTTGCAACACTACCTGAGCCTTGCCCTTCCTGAAAGCCATAAGGCCTCGGCATCATTTGCTATAGAGTAGCATTGCTAGCTCCACTATATGTTAATTGAGCTCTCTAAATTAGAGGTGTCTATACCACCATACCTTGTGAACATTCCTTCCCTTACAGAGCACTACCCCCAATGGAACAACACTTGAACCAACAATTCCCAAATGGCCACAATCATGGCACTAAACCGCATCAAAATCCTTCCTTGGGTAGTTCTTACCACACCAATGAAAATGAAACTCCTTAAACATAGATGACTAAAATATCCTCCGAAGTAGGGTACCACTCCTGATTGATGATAGTCGGAGGTCTGAAACCTCTTCTCTCCCCTATGGCATTGATCGCCCTCAAACCTATGCTTGGTCCCTACCTTGGCACTATGAGCTTGAGTAATTGTTGATGCCTCCAAGGCATAATCATACAAAGCCTACAATTCCTATGCATGAGTCTCTACTGGCATCTCCTAGAGCCTCAGACTCAACCCCAGTTGGAAATAATGCACTTTCATCCTCTTGTCAGTGTCAACCTTTAGATCAAATTAGACCAGGTCCAAATAATGTTTATAGTACTCCTCCACCAAAGACATCCTTTGAACATAATGCGATGAACTCGTCATACTTTTCCATCCTTAGATGAGTAGGATAGAATAGAGCCCTAAGCATCTCGACAAAGGTTGACCCACTAGTCTCTAGTGGCTCCCCTCAGCTACTAACCTTTCCACCACTCATCAATATGACCCCATAGAGGGAATACCTCAATATCCATATGTTTACTCTCTATGCAACCACTAGACACAAAAATCTTCTCAAAATTCTTCAACCTTTGTTCCAACATGTTTGGATCCTCCTAACCCTCAAGGACAAAAGGCGATGAATATCGACCTAACAAAGCCAATCCTCAAGTGGCAACACTAGAAAAGAAGGTGGCAGTGGTAGCTACAAAGCCTCCTCACATTTAATCTATGGCCCATGAATGCTCTAACCATCTCCATGAAATGCTTGAGATGTCAATTCATAGCCATCTAAACCTTATAATGCTACGCCAAGTTAGTAAGGAATCAAACACTAACTACTCAATTAGAGCATGTGAAGGTAGGACATTATAAATAAGGCAAGAATTTGGTCCTATTATATCAAATGAAGGCCAATTCGAACTCGAACTAATGCTCTCTTGTACACTAAACTTAATTCTACTAGTTCCTTTAGTAAAAAAACATCATAATTTAAAACCATGAACTATAATACCAACTTGTAACACTCCAAGTTGTTGAACTAGAAATTTTTGTTTTTAAGATAATGTGAAAGCATTTGAAAGATAAAATAGGGAAATGTTACCGCCACATCAACCATAAAAGAGGTATGATCATCACCTAAACTATTCTTAATTTAAGGCAAAATGGAACAAGAAACAAACGAATGGATTATCATAACATTAATATGACAATACAGGATAATAAAGGCTAGAACAATATTATAAATAGAATAAATTTTATAGTTTTAAAAAATCAAATACAGAAAATCAAGCCAAGAGTTTAAATGAAAAAAAAATAAAAACATCCCAATATAGTGAAAAAAATACTAATAACCGATTGGCTTAACGTTTAGGTACAATCATAAACCTCTTACCTAAAGCAATGGCCAGTTCATGGCCCACATCATTAGCCTCAGTATACTCTAACTCAAATTTGTAACACTATAAAACATCTTGTACTCCTTGAACTAGAAGTTGGATCATCTAGTGACCATAAAAGTGTAGTATCAATACGGTGAAGTACTAGTAAAATATACTACATAAACATCATAAGGCTCATGCTACACATTGAAAGCCTATAACAGCATGGTGATATCATAATGGATGACTCAAGTATAACATGGCATGATAGCATGGAAATCATGGAGGCATAGAAATACATTAATACATGCAATTCATTCAATATAAACTATGTTAAAATTCCTCCTTGAGTGACCACACAATTTCCTATTGGTAAAATAATCCATCATGAACAAAAGTTATGGAAACACAAATAATCACAATAGGATACCACACATATCATATAAGGTCAGGATACATCGAAGGGGCTTTCTTTAGTGATTGAAGTACAAATTAATATACCACAGCCACCATATGTGGTCGAAGTACACTAAGGGGGCTACTAGGACACCTCATCCACCACCCCTTGAATGTCTCCAATGCCAGGGCTAAGAAGTTGAGATATCATACCCTCCTAAGCAATGGATAATATGAAGTTTCAAAGGGCTTGTACTAGGATACCTCACCCACTTACTCTAGACACCGATGATATGCTTGCCTAACATATTATAATCCTATACCTAAAAGATATGTAAACCCCTTATAGACCACAATCTAATAGAGAAGGAAATAGGTGCCAAGTGAAAAATATAACTAAGGGTAACCTGCCCACTAACTCCTAGTAGCTACCTCGAGAGTTGGAGAAAAAGGCTCAAACAAAATCGTAAGCTATTAATTTATATTGCAAGTGATATCACATATCACAATAAATTACACCCATAACCAAATTGGTTGTTTCCATGTGATAACACTGAACACAATTAAAATTCATTATTTTACCAAATTGGGTATTTTCAAGTAAAAACACCAAACACATCCTAAGGCATTAAAGCCACCATTTGGGTGTTTCAAGATGACACCAAACTCATCGAGAAGGCATAAAATCCCCCAATTGGGTGTTTATAGATGATACTAAACTTAACAAAAAATTCAAGTCTCAAATACCATCATGGTGATTTATATTAAATCTAGTCCTCCATAATTGAAATCATAATTAAAATGTTATAAATATACAGAGGTATCGACATAAAAGGCCCAAGAGAAACACAACAATTTAAAACAAACCACGTGGCCTCTAGTAAGATATGTCAATTGGTCCTTCAAATCAGTCAACTAATCTAGTCGCACTAGATATAGACCAAAACAACACCAGAGAACCAGTTAGTTGGTTGGCCTCATCGATCGACAGTTCATGGGAACCATTCAACTAGTTTGGTATAATAGGTTGATAGGGTTTAAGCAGAGAATAACTCATTTTGGTCTATAAATAAACTAAGAAATAAGTTTAACCTTTTGGTTGATTTGTTATGGTAATTAGTCGACTGGTTCAATCTAACCAGTCGATGAGTCTAAGTAGAGACCAAACTACATTGGTATACACAGACACTAGTTAATAAGTTTGACTAACCTTTTAACTGTTCATTGAAACTAGTTGATTGGTTTACCAAACCAAGCAATAATCTCGCAACCAACCTATCCAAAATGCTAAACTATTCAACTGCTTGCAAAACTAGTTGATAGGTTCAACTAACCCATTGACTTGTCTAGGTAAAACACAACCTACACTTCCAAAACACATACCAAATTTCACCACATTTTACCAAATAACATCTAGTATGCTTCTATGTCAAAATATACATAAAAATATAAGTTGCACATATAGAATTATATGGATATATGGTAATATTCATACTTAAACAAATTATGCTCAAACACCCTTTTTATGCTTGAAATCTTAAAATTCTAACAACATTAACTTGAGAAAAATTATACCACATAGAACATAATTAGATCCTACTCATATGAACACTAACACATGGAAACCCAATATACCATAGAAACCTAATTATATTAAAGATAATAATGTCTTACCTTGAAGTAATTCTTCTAGCACAAAACTCCTTCTAGATGGCTTATCTAGCGAAGCTTTTTTCCTTTGAGAATCAAAGAAAAATTATTAAAATCCTAGCTTTGGCAGGTTACATTTTTTGATCCTATGGTTTCATCATGAGGAGTTTCTATAGACCTAGAAATAATTTTGGTAGTTACCAAGTGGAACGCAGCTACTAGTGCTCCTAATGTTCATAGTTTCTTGGATTTTGATGGGATCTATAGCCATTTTATCTAGTAATTCTTGAAGGTAGCTCATCCCTTGATGAATATTTTAAATTAGACTATCAAATTTTAGTGGAATGATGCATGTAAGGTATCTTTGTTTTAATCACCATCTTACCACAACACCAATTTTAACTCTACCATTAATATTAGAAGGGTTCAAGGTTTATAGCGATGTGTTAAAGCATGGACAAGGATGTGTATTGATAAATCATGGTAAGGTAGTGCCTTACACTTCTCATCATTTGAATTAGTAGAAGGAGAACTATTTGATGCATAATTTGGAGTTGGCCATATTCATCTTCACACTGAAGATTTAGAGGCACTATGATATCAAGTTAACCTACTATGAGGGTAAGACTAACATAATTTTTTATTCTTTTATTAGGAAGACACCACAATGCTTGAGTAATTATATGGTGGCTAATCAGTTGATTGAAAAGCTTAGTGAGATACAGATAAATCTTATCTAGCTATGTGATTTAGAGTTCTAATTGAGTGCTTTAATGATTATGTTAGCTATGCTTGATGAGACTCAAGTGTGACAAATTGAGGATGTTAAGGTAAAGAGGGTTCGGTAAAAGATATATGATGGTTAAGCTGAGGGATTTCATATTCATGGGGATGGTAGCATTCCCTATAGGGGTCGGTGGTGTGTACCTTAGTGTTACACTAATTAAAAGCACCTAATTTAAGAGGAGGGTCACTATACTCCACATTGCATCAAGTTAGGAGAAGATAAGTTGTATAAAGACCTTAAGAGGATATAATAGTGGTCTCGTATGATATAATAGGTAGTAGAGTTTGTGTTAAGGTGTCTAACCTATTAGAAGGTTAATATCGAGCACTATAAGCCTTTAGGTTTTGTCCATCTATTCATTTTTCCATGATGAAAGTGGACTCCACCTTTATGGTTTTTGTGAGAAGGTTACCGAGGATTCACAGTGAGTGTGATAAAATTTGAGTTGTTATTATCCTATTGACTAATTCCATATTTTATGTGCTAATGAAGCCAACACAGGGTATGTATCAATTAATTGATGCATTGATGGGGGGTTGTGGTGAGTATGTTTGGCACATCTACCAAAATAGTCTCTAACAGATATTTGAAGTTCCTTTCACATTTTTAAGGAATTTTTAGAAGGTTTGGGGTACAAAGTTGAGGATGAGTACCATGGTTCACACATATACAAATAGACAAAATGAAATGTTCATAACAGGAAAATCAGAGTGCAAGATAAAAGTTGTTACAACCTAAATAGGTGGTACATAGTCCAAGTTTCCAAAAAGGATAAAAGGTATAACATAACAAAAAATCAAAATACAACAAAAACATAAGTAAAAGGGGGCATAAGGGAGTTTGGTCAACATTGATCTAAAGCTCCTATGCCAAGTCCAATGGTTAAATCTTAGCCCCGCCTGATGCCTCATAAATATTATAGGCATCGAAAATGTCGTCTCCTAAGAGGACAAAATTAGCAAGGCCCTCTACCCATGGGATTAAGCTACACCCCTAAAACGGGTGGTCAATATGATACATACTAAGTAAGGCAAAATTGCAGCTAAGGACCAACACAAAACCATATAATACAAGCAAGGTCATATAGATAAACCATACAAGCAATGTAGATAGTAGACGTCGTGTTATAGTCCGATTAAAATTATACATTATATCTCTGGTCAATATACTCATTTCACATCATGTTTATTATTAATCTATGAAAGTACGGGAACCATACTATTATAGCTGGTGGACCAGAAAACAAACTAGGGTAGAACTCATCTAAAATTCGCCAGTGGAACGGTCTCCACAACACAAGGCACCTGGTCACTATTATTCGCCGATGAATCGATCTTGCCCTAACTCTCATGTTGTTTTACTGTAAGTAGATAGTATCTTTCCATGGTTTAATATCATTAGGTTTGGTTTTTTTTGAGCTTGGGATGCCCTACTATTATAGCTAATTGACCAAAAACATATTGGGTAAAATGCCCATGACCACTATTATTCCATCGCGGAACAGTCTATAGGGCACCCCGGTAGCTGGCCAATATTATTCGCCGGTGGACCAATCTGGGTCTAGCTCAAAAATCTTTTCATTTAAGTGGTTAGTATATTATTTATGTCTTATTTGATAATCATTACCACCCTAGACATGCATGTCCCTTGGACTACCAGCTTACACAATCCGACCACCCATATTCCCTCGGAAGGGCCTGTCCCATATTTTGGGACTCCTATGCTTCCTTACACATATAGAAATCCTTTCCCTCTTTTTATTTCTTACCACAAATACCCAAATCCTAAGTGTGTGGGTCAAGGCCCACTTCCCCATACCTCTAAGTCAAATCACTTTCGCCCTCTAGGGTTTTCCTTTAAAAACCCTAATTTGACCTATATGGACCAACCTTCCTCTATCCCACACAACTAAGCTCGTTTATCCCCTAACACATCACCTCAGTTAGATTCAACCTCAAGAATTCCACTATAGTTCCCATTTTGCACATGTGACAAAAAAAATCCTAGTTGGTCACCCCAAACCCTCGCATCTCTCTTTTCTTATATGCCATCTCTCCATTACTCACCTACCATCCTCTTTTCCACATGACACCCAAACTCACCCTCCATATGATATCGTTCCACTATTACCCCATATTCCAATCCTCTCCATTATTTTTCACTTCCACAATATCCTTTATTTAGGATTTTCCTCCTAAACCCTAGCCAAGTTCCCTATGCACCCTTATACTAACCTATGTACTATTTTTCACCCACGGACTCCAATCACCTAAATAAAGCTTCCCTCACCTTTCTCTGACCTCAAGTAAAATTTTCCTATGAAAAGGTCATCCCCACGCAAACACCATCCATCCTATGCAACCACAGTCTTCCCCATGCAAGATTCACTCCGCTCTCTTATTTTATCCATATTTCTCTTTTATTTATCCCCTCATAGGTCATGAGATAATTAGGTCATTCTCACTTCCCTTTAGTCAAATCATTCCCCCTTTCCCTTTTCATCCTTTCACCCATACCATATCATTAAAGCATCCTAGCATAAGTCCTAGAGGGTCACATCACATAACACAACAAGCACAAAATACATGTCATTTTACACATGCCATAAGGAGGTCACACAAACGTACCTTAACTCCATTTTGTGTTACAAGTAACTGGTCATAATCAAATAAGTTACACAACATAATATATCACATGGCATACAAATCACATAATACACATAATAGGCCTTAACTACATCTTTACTTAATACAACATGAGGCTTGGAGCATGTTCATATGCCTCCTTAGGGTTTTGACTTTGTTCACCTATAAGAGGAAAATACTAGGGTTAACTTTCCTCTTACCAATATTATCATTATTTTCTACTTTACCCTTATCATAACGTATTATTAGGGTCACCAATAATAATAGTAGTTTTATAAGTAAAACAAATAAGGGTGCTATTCTTAAAGTAGCTAATCATGCTTCTATTAGTCAAAAAGGTCTTGGTAGTTATATTAGTCCATGTTAAAGTATTATTATTAGCAATATTCATATTAAAAAAGATAATAACTTTAATATTAACAATAATAATAATAATAATAGTGATAATAATAATAATAATAATAACCCAAATAATAATAATATTAGTAATACTAAAATAGTAACAATAATGATAATAAGGATGATAACAACAACAAGCATAATAATAATACTAATAATAATGATAATAATAATAATAATAATAATAATAATAATAATAATAATAATAATAATAATAATAATAATAATAATAGCTGCTGCAGCAGTCGTAGTAGTAATGATATAGGTAATAATAACAATAATGATAATGATAATGATAATGATAATGATGATGATGATGATGATGATGATAATAATAATAATAATAATAATAATAATAATAATAATAATAATAATAATAATCTGAGTCTTAATAATAATAATAATAATAGTTTGAATAATAATACTATTATTATTATTATTAGTAATAATAGTGCTAAAGTTAATAATAATAATAATAGGGCCAAAGTTGATGATGATGATGATGATATTAATACTAAGAGTGATAATGATAATAATAATATTAATAATGATAATAACACAAAAAAATTAAATAATAGTTACATTAAATATTTCAAACGTCAGGGAGTTTATGGAACAAACTGGGGTGGTGGCAACCAGGTGGTGGAGCACGATGGCGGTGGTGGTGGTGGACAAGGAAGTGGAGTTTGGAGAGGTGTATTTTTAGGCTAGAAGAGGGAGAGTGAGATGGTGGTTGTGGTGATGGTGGATTCTTTGGCTTGAGAGGGTTGCAATGGTGGTGGTGGCACATCAAAGGTGGTGGCGTAGGCGGCGGTTGTTGTGGTGGCCGAAGGTGGTGGAGAAGGAGAGACAGTGAAGTAGAGGGAGCCAAGGAGAAAGGAAAGTAGGGGGAGGTAGGGGAGACTACTGAGTGTTTTGGGTGGTAGGAAAGGTGGTAGTTGTGGCAGCAATGGTGGCACACGACAATGAGAGGGGCGGCAATGGAGGAGGATTAGCAGATTGGATAGACTACTTTTCCCAGTTTGCTTGTGTATGGGGAATTAGAGGTAGAAAGTGGTGTGGTTCAATGGAGGGTAATGCAAGGAAGGTTTTTGGTGGAATTTCGGGCAACGAACCTAGTAAAGGCCATAGAGACGGTGTCTGAAGTGGTAGTGGTGCAAGGAAGGCTAATTTTCTGGGTAGGGAAAAAGAGGCTAAATGGGGATTGGTTAGGGGTATTTATAGGCCAATGGAGGGAGGTAATATCAAGGGAGAAGAGGATAAAGGGTAGGTATGGCAGTTCTAGCCATCTGGCGGTGGTGGGGTGGTACAAGCCTATGATTTTTAGGCTTGGTTGGGTCAAGGAGGAGAAAAAGGAAAGGAACAGAGGCACGCGTGAGAGGGGTACAAGGTAGGTTGGGATGCAATTGGTAAGGAAAGGGATAGGGAAGAGAAAGGAGGTGGTAGGCTAGTAGTATAGTGGTTGACGATGGTAGAGTTATAGGTCTTGACCTAAATCATGTGGGAAAGGAGGAAGAAGAAGAGGCAACGACCGACTCATCTGAAGCAAATTGAAAAGAAAGTAAAAGGAAGGAACTGGGCAGATTGAGTAGAGGAGAGAAAAAAAAAAGAATGAGGCTTGGGTTGCGTAAGGAAAGATTGTAGGAAGGAGTTGGGCTGCGAGGGCGCAGTCCCAAACTAGGAAGGAAAGGAAAAAAAGGAGGAACAAGGAGAAAAGAAAAGAGAAAGGAAAATGGGAGGAAAAATAAAAGAAAAAGGGAAAAGGAAAACAAAAGAAAAGGAAAAAAGGATTGGTTGGCGTATTTAGAATATTTTGGTATTCTCAAATATTTCAAAATAATAAAAATTATTAAAATAATAATTAAATTTCCTTTTTAAATTAATTTAGAATATTTTTGGTAATTTTTCTTAAATTCTATTTTAATTAGCATAATACCCTAATTTTCCCTAATTAAATTCTTTATTGTTTTCCTCTTAATTTTCCCTTAAATATTCCCCTTATTTTAATAAAATAATTTTATTTAATTAATTTCCCAAATAAATCCCTATTTTAACATAATTTTTTAAATTAGAGTTTTAGGGTATTTCATTAGTACCCCCCTTAAAGAAAGACTTCATCCCTAAAGTCACTTCCTAAATCCCATGGCTAAGGAACAAGATGTTCTAAGTGGATAAGGCTGACACTATCATGAATAACTATATAACTACCCCCTTAAAGAAAAGGGGTTTACTAAGGGTTATCATAACTACAACGAGGATTTCTAGATACATCTCACACATGCCCTTCTCAGCTTCCCAAATAGCCTCCTCGTTCCATGTTGCCTCCATAAAATCTTGACAAGGGGAACTACAATTGTGCGGGTCTTCCAGATCTTGGTCTCAAGGATCTGTACATGTCGCTTTATATAGGTTAGGGAGTCAACAAGCTCTATCTCCTCCAGTCGGATCACATGGGAGGGATCAACAACACACTTTCGTAACTATGAGATATGAAACACATTGTGGACTCGCGCCAATTATGGAAGAAGAGCCAACTGCAACATCTCCTACAAGCTCTAGGATCTCAAAAGGGCCAATGCATCTCAGGCTTAGCTTGCCCCTTCTACTAAAAATTTTCATGCCCTTTGTGGGGGAAACTCTCAAAAATACCTTTTTCCTAGGCTCGAAGTCACTATCCCGGTGCCTTCGATCAGCATAACTCTTCTGTTTTCTCTAGGCCACTCTCATGCGATCCTGAATCTGACGGACCTATCAAGTCATCTCTCTGATCATCTCAGACCCCAATACCACTGTCTAGCTAATATCACTCCAACAAAAGGGATTCTTGCACTTTCTCCCATATAAAGTCTCAAAGGGGGCCATCCCTATGATGGTCTGGTAGTTAATGTTGTATGAAAATTCTATCAAATGTAGGGGCTCCTCCAAACAACCTTGGAAATCCAACATGCAGGCCCTTAGCTAATCTTCTACGGTTGTATAGTCCACTCTGTTTGTCTATCTCTAGCAGGGTGGAAAGTTGCACTCATCTTCACTTTCATCCCTAGTACCTACAACTTTCCCTAAAAATGACAGAGAAACCTCAAATCCTTATAGGATATAATATCCTTTGGAATCCCATATCGGCTGACAATGTACTTCATGTAGGAACTCGCTAACCGATCCATACTCCACATGGAATTCATCGAAATAAACATGAAAAACTTAGTTAATCTATCCACCAGGACCTAAATAGTGTCACAACTGCTCCTAGTCTTTGGCAAACCGGTGGCAAAGTCCATGGAGATAGAGTGCCACTTCCATCTTGGTACTTCTAAGGGATAAAGTAGCATTTTAGGTCTCTTGTGCTCGATCTTAACCTTCTAAAATACCAGATGTGGGGACATAAACTCGGCCACTTTCTACTTCATACAGGGCCACTCATACACCTTCCTGAGCTCCTTGTATAGCTTTCCTGTCCTAGGTGAAGTGAGTAAGGGGTCTGATGTCCTTCTTCCATAATACAATATTTCAACTATGGATATCCCTATGGTACACACCAGAAACCCTTGAAATGAAGGCTTCCATCCTCATGAACTCCGAACCCTTATGCCGACCTTCTTTCATCTTCTATCAGATCCTCTCGAGCTTGACATCTCCATCCTAGCCAACTCTCATCCTCTCAAATATGGTGGGAGTGATTATTAGGGTGCTCATGCGGGTATGTAGGTCACCTTGGCGAATAAGATCAATCTCCAAGCTTGATAAATCCTCTACCATTAGGTTAGCAACCACACAACAATTTGCACAATGCGAGGTCTTCCTGCTCAGGGCATTTGCCACCACTTTGGCTTGACCCTCAGGTAGATCAACTTGATATCGTAGTCCTTGACATGCTCCAACCACCTCCTCTGCCTCATGTTGAGCTCCATCTAGGTGAAGATGTACTCGAGGCTCTTGTGGTCTGTAAAGAACCTACACTTCGTCCCGTACAAGTACTGCTTCCAAATTTTCAGGTCAAACACTATTATTGTTAACTCCAAGCCGTGAGTAGGATAAAACTATTCATGCCACTTCATTTTTCGGGAGGCATACATGACTAGTCTGCCATTGTGTATCAACACACACCCAAACCCGTGCTTGGATTCATCACTATAAACCTCAAATCCATCTGAACCCTCTGGCAAAGTTAACATAGGTGTTGTGGTAAGACGCCTTTTCAACTCTTAGAAGGATCCCTCACAAGTCTCATCCAACTAGACCTTCATAGTCTTCTTTAGGAGGTTGGTTAATGGTTAAGAAATCCTGGAGAAATTATGCACAAACCTTCTGTAATACCTAGCCAAACCCAGAAAACTCTGAACCTCTACTTTGCTCGTGGGAGGCTTTCACTCTATGATTGCCACAATCTCGGTTGGGTCCACAACCACTCCCCCAACTAAAACTATGTGTCCGAGGAAAGCCACTTCTTGAAGCTAAAATCCATACTTAGACAACTTCGTTTATAAGTGGCTCTCCTTCAGTAGGCTTAGAATAGTACGGAGGTGCTACTCATGCTCCCTGTTCCCTCGAGAGTACACCAAGATGTCGTCAATGAACACCACTACGAATTAATCGAGGAATGGTTTGAAAATCCTAATCATCATATATATGAAGACTGTAGGGGCATTATAGAGCCCAAATGGTGTCACTGTAAACTCATAGTGCCCACACTAGGTTTGGAAGGCAATCATCATAATGTTGGCATCGAGGATCCGCAACCGATGGTATCCTCACCTTAAGTTAATCTTGGAGAACACTATAGCACCCTTCAACCGGTTAAAAAGATCATCAAATCTCGAGAGTAGGTACCAATTCTTCACTATTAGCTAATTCAACCCTCGATAGTCAATATAGAGATAGAGACTACCATCCTTCTTCTTCACGAACAAGACCGGTACTCCCTAGGGTGACACACTTTACCGAATGTACCCATGCTCCAACAACTCTTCTAGTTGGGCCTTTAACTTCTTTAGTTAAACCAGTACCATCTAGTAGGGTGCCTTTGTGACGGGCTCAGCTCCTGGCACCAGCTCAATCTTGCAGTCAATCTATCAAACTAGGGGAATACTTAGTATTTCGTTCGAAAATACATTCAAAAACTCCTTGACCACCACGATGCTATCTAGGGTTGATAGGTCTTTGTTCATCTCCTGCACACTACACAAGTAAAGGGAATACCCTCTCTAGAACAAAGCGTGTAGGGCTACAACCAATACCACCTTAGTAGTGGGCTTAGGCTGGGTCCTTTTGTATGAAACCCTAGTTTCCTTCAGGCCTTGCAGAATCAAAAGCTCATGTACGCAATCGATCATAATCCAATACCTCCCTATCATGTCCATACCCAAAATCACATCGAAGTCCTTTAAGCCCATCTCAACCAGGTATACTAAGAAGTCTACCCCACCTATTACTAAGGCCACGCTTGAGAATAACTAATTACATTCCATCCTATCACCCAATGGGAGCATCATAGATAATTCTATACAAGTGGAGGGTGACAACTTAGCCTTAGCAGTGAATGCAGATGACACAAATGACAAGGTAGAACTCAAGTAAAAAAGGACATACACTGGTATAGAAAAGATGCTAAACATTCCTATGATGACATCCAGCTGGCAGTCAGCCTCCACTTGACTGTCATGTTCAGGTGTCCACTTGACTGACCTCCTCTCTAGGAAAAGGGTCTGGGTCCCCGAGGTCTTCCTTTAGCCTCTTGAATTGGGGCACTGGCTGGGGCAGGTGCTCACTTGTGGAACTGTGGGGGTGCAGTCTAGAGGTGATGCTGGTATACCTGCCACTAGGGGATTAGGGTGCCCCTCTACTGATACACTTGGGAGCGAGGCGGTCCCCGACACGCAAAAGCTCGGTGGCCCAACTTCCCATAGTTAAAGCAAATCACAAGCCTGCCTCCACAATCCTGGCTCGAGTGGCTATGGACACATCATCAACAAGCATGTCCTCGGATGGTCCCTAACCTTTTACCTGATCCCACGGCTGATATCTCATGGGTCCTCCTCTCCACGGGTCGGAGTATAACCCTTGGGTTTCCTCTTCCCGAGGATGGTGGCATGCTCCTAGACTAAGGTGGTGGTGATGCAAGCATGGTCGTATAGGGTGACTAGGTCAGTGAAGGCCACTACACCCATCATCCAGCGGATGCTGAAGTTCAACCCCTTCTCGAACCAGAACACCATCGTGGACTCATTAGTAGTGATCCCTAGAACAAATCGGAGGAGCTCGATGAAGCGAGCATGGTACCGGTTAAACGTCATTATACCCTAGGTGAGTTATATAAAATCTTAGAGCTTGTCCCTCTGTAGGCTCTCTAGGTAGAATCTGGAGCAGAGGGCTATCTTTAACACCTCCTAAGTCACTAGAGGACCATCTCAATTATAGTATTCCAACAACCATACATTTGCTACACCTGTCAAGAAGAATGAAGCTATGCTAGGCTGCTGGGGCTAGAGGAAAGTCCATTGCCTCAAAGGTACAATATATGTTGCAGATGTACCCTTCAAGGACCAACGGGTCCTCCTCGCCAGAGTAGGTTAGAGGGTGATGCCCAGTGACCCTCCAGAGCTAGTCCTCATCGATGCCCTCAGAGTGGTGTGGGTGTAGGGTCCGGTGCCTGGTGTTAGGCCCTAGGGCTAGACAAACTCCATGAAGGCCTTGAACGCCTCCTCCAGGCATCCTACTTAGTCATTCATCATGAAGAGAAGATGCAATAGTAAAAGGGATGTTAGAAGTGAACCTACTGGTTTGATGCAAATTATTTAATACTATCTTCCTTGTTTGGAAAATCCCTAATCTACCTTTTTGTTCCTCATGGTGGCTTAGACTCAAAATACTTAAAATGAACGGCCTTTTGGGTTTGAAAATACTTCAAAATCCAAGAAAACTTTGCAAATCAAAATTTGATTTGAAAATAAGCGTGGTTACATGAACCAACACTTTGATACCAACTTATAACACCCACAAATATGTAGTAAAAAAATTTCATTTAAACAAACAAATACAAGAACACGGGGTGCTACCGTGATCAGTACAAGCCCGGCCCCAGGCTAGTCTCATACTAACCACAAGGCTGAAGAAATTTTTTTTTGTAGGACATTAGAAAAACTTAAACAAAGATTCATAAAAGCTAAAGTGTTCATGAAATGAAAATTAGAGTGCGCGATAAAAGTTATTGCAACCCCAATAGGGGGTACATAATTAAATTTGCCAAAAGGGATAAAAGGTACGGCATAAAAAAAACAAAATTGAAATACAATGAAAGCATAAGTATACTGGGATAGAAGGGATTTAGCCGAACATCACTCCCAGGCCTCCATACTAAGTCTAATGGTCAACTCTCAACCCCGTCTAACGCCTCATAAGTATCATAGGCATTGAATATTGCGTCTCCTACATGCACAAATTCAATAGGGCCCTCAACTCATGGGAATGAGCAGCACCCATGAAATGGGTGGTCAGTACACTACGTACTGAGTAAGGTAACCATGTAGCTAAAGACCAACAAAAAAGCATATAATACAAGAATGATCATATAGATAAACCATACAAGTAATGTAGATAGTAGAAGCCGTATTACAGTTCGATTAAACTTATTCATGAGATCTCTAGTCAATATACTCATTTCACACCATGCTTATTATTAATCCATGCCAGTATGGGAACCCCACTATTATAGCTGGTGGACTAGAAAAACAACTAGGGCATAATGTAACTGGCCACTAATATTTGCCGGTGGAACAATCTCCACAATACAAGGCACTTGGTCACTATTATTCGCAAGTGGACCAATCTGGCCTTGACTCTTATGGTGTTTCATTGTAAGTAGATAGTATCTTTCCATGGTTTAACATCATTAGGTTTGGTTTTGTTGAGCTCAAGATGCCCTACTACTATAGCCGATTGACCAAAAATATACAGGGCAAAATGCTCCTGACCACTATTATTCAATGGTGGAACGGTCTTTAGGGAACCCCGGTACCTAACCACTATTATTCACTGGTGGACCGGTCTGGGCCTAGCTCAACAATCTTTCCCTTTAAGCAATTAGTATCTTATTCGTGTATTATTCGCTAAACATTACCACCCTAGACATGCATGTCCCTTAGACTACCAGCTCACACAACCCGACTACCCATATTCTCTTAGAAGGGCTTGTCTCATATCTTGGATCTTTTGCACCTCCTAACATATCCAGACATCCTTTCCCTCTTCTCCTTACTTACCGTGAATACCCAACTCCTAAGTGTGTGGGAAAAAGGCCTACATCCCTACACCTCTAAGTCAACTCACTTTCACCCTCTAGGGTTTTCCTCAAAAATACCTAATTTGACCTATATGGACCAACATTACTCTAACCCACACAACTAAGTTCCATTACCCCGAACACATCACCTCACTTAGATTCAAACCCAAGCATTCCACTATACTTCCCATTTTGCACATGTGACCATGAAACCCTAGTTAGCAATCCCGAACCCTAGCACCTCTCTTTTTTCCATGTGTTATCTCTCCATTACTCACCTACCATCATCTCTTCCACATTACACTCACACTCACCCTCCACATGAAATGCCCCAAAACCTAATTTATAAGAATTTTAGTTAAATAAGGACTTATTAGGAAAATTAATTAAATTAATTATTTTTATTAAAATAAAAGGGAATTATCCAGGGCCAAATTAATAGGAATTTTAAACATAATTAAATTTGAGGAAACTTGAGTATTTTATTAATTAAAAGGGAATTTCAGGAAAATCTTTCAAAAATCCTAAAATTTTCCAAAAGAAGGGAATTTAATATTTTTATTTAAGATATATTATTTTTAAATATACCAAAGGACTCGTGTTTAAATGTGAGGTCAGCTGATCATTCCTAAAATGCTCCAAGTTAGTCCCCGCGTGGTCGTATTAACTTGGGGTATTATAAATGGTATCAGAGCAAAATTGCAATAGTGAGATGAACTTTGATAAGCCAGTTAGCCACCTAGTGGGACAATTCTTGGGATAAACTATATTAAGAAAATTAGTGGTTGAGGCGCAACGAGGACGTTGCATTCTTTGAGTGGGGATGAATGTAATACCCTAAATTGATTAGAGTGTTATAAGCAATGATATTGCTACTTATATCAACATGGTATACCATCCCTTTGGTGATTTTGACATAAGAACTCCACAGTTAAGTGTGCTGGCCGTGGAACAATTTTAGGATGGGTGACCTTCTTGGGAAGTTTCAGAATTTTTTTTAAATTTTTTTGGGAAGTGCGTGAGTGGGGACAAAGCACACTAAAAGGACTCATGTTGATTAGAGGGGCCAGCTGATCAATCCTAAAGCGCTCCAAGGTAGCCCCGCGTGGTCGTATCGACTCGGGGTGTTACACACTATTTGTCCAATCCTTATTTATTTTATCTTTAATTATTTCAAATATATTATTATTATTATTATTATTATTATTATTATTATTACTACTACTATTACTATTGTTATTAGTATCATTATTCGTATTACTATTATTATTACTAATGATATTATTATTACTTATATTAAGGGCTGAAGCCCTATTCTTCTTTATTACGAATATTGTTACTACTACTATTATTATTTTAAAGTAGATTCAAATCCCCACTTTATTTTCCTCTCGGTATATGATATTATTATTATGATTATTATTATTATTACTACTACTACTACTACTACTACTACTACTACTATTACTACTACTATTTCAAAATTATTATTATAACTATTTTACTATTAATGTGAATAATATTATTAGTAGTATTATTTTTGGTGAAGGGTCGAAGCACTTATCCCACTACTTATTTTGAATCATATTTATTATTATTATTAGTATTTTTAGTATTATTATTATTATTATCACTATTATTATTTGAGTATTATTATTATTATTATTAGGATAAAGTCTTAAACCTTATATTATCAAGTTTTATAATAATCCTATTATTTCCTATATCTTTAGCAAAGTTAGTAATTAGTTAATGTCATTTTATTAATATGTTATTATTTTATCAAAAACCTAATCTTAGAATAAATTAATAAGTAATAGTATTTTTGGTAGGAGGGAATCTAATTTTAGCTTTTCCCTCATATAGGTGAGACCAATCAAAGCCCTAAGGAGGCGTAAGAGCGTGCTCCAGAACCGATGTCGTTTTAGGTTGGCATAGCTAAGGCTGTTTGTGTGTAATATATTTTACATGCATTGCATGCCATGTGATATGAAATATAATGTATTTTATGTGTATTTTTATAACTATTATATATGTAGTATGATGTGGAGTTTAGGTCTGTTCATGTGATATTTTATGGCATGTGTATAGTATGTAAAGTTGTGTTTCTATTGTAATATGGTGTGACCCATAAAACATGCATGCTAGGTTATGTAATATGATGATATATGGAATGAAATTATGTGGGGTTGACCTAAGTGTTATATGACCATGCATGGAGGAACCTAGGGTTGGCATGGAGGAATCTAGGGTTTTGCATGGGATTTTAGGGTTTTATGTGGGAGCGTAGGGTTTTGCATGAAAAAGTTTGAAGACTTACATGGCGGAAAGTTTTACATATGGAAAGTTGATATGGGGTGTGAGGTAGGTAAGAGAAGTGTTGTTTGAGTGTTTAAACACTTTGGGTGAAAAATAGTATGTGAAACAATATAAGGGTATGCAAGAGACCGTGTCAGGGTTTGGTGTGGTTAGCTAGGGTTTGTTGTGACTAATTTGGGTTCTGTGGTAGCACATGTACACTTGGTGATTAAAGTATGAAGGTGAGTGTGGAATCTATGAGTTGTGATGTGTGGAGTGTTTAAATGATTTGGGTTGTGTAAGGTGGAGTAGGATGGGCCATGTAGGCCTAAATTAGGGTTTCACATTAAAACCCTAGAGTGAGATGGTGGATGGACTATAAAGTGTAAGGTAGTGGGCCTTGACCCATATATGTGGGAAACGGGCTTTAATGTGAGTTAGGGTAAAGAGGAAAGGGTCATGGGTCAAGTTAGGAGGTACATGAGACTTTGAAGTGAGATGGGTCCTTTTTGGAGGATAAGTGTAGAAGAAGTTAGTTATGCATGTCTAGGGTTAAATTTTTTTTGAATAAGATATTTAAGACATTAATCATGTAAAGTGAAAGAGTATTGAGGTGGGCCCATACTGATCTAACTGCATAATAGTGGCCAGGTATCGAGGTATCTTAGAGACTGATACACCGGCATATAATAGTAGTAGGGCATGTTACCCTAGGTATATCTGATCCACCAGCTATAATAGTGGGCGATCCCAAGCTCAGTAAACCAAATGCTACAATTTACTAAGACACATAAAAGACACTGATACTTCCAGTGGAACACCATGCGAGTAGGGGCCAAACCGATCCCCTAGCATAAAATAGTGGTTAGCGTATATTACCCTATAAATGACTGATCCACCAACTAGAATAGTGGCCAGGTGGAGGAGTTCCTTTGAGACCCATCCACTGGCTAAAATAGTGGGGTTCCCATACTTGTGTGGACTTGATAAAGAGCATGGTGTGAAAAGAATTCCGATAAGAGATTAATTAAATAATTAATCCGAGCCATAATTGGACCTTTATATATTCACCGGAATGTTCCCATGCCTTTATGTTATTATGTTAGACTTTATGCTCTTTTTATTATTCTACTTGGTTTATGTGATTTTGTGTGTCACCTTTAGTGCACGATTACTTTACTCAGTATGTAGCTTACTAATTACTCTTATTATGGGTGCTACTCATTCCCACGAGAAGGAGGCCCATTGATGTCCATGGGGCATCAGGCGGGGCTGAGTGATGGTCTTGGGTTGGTTCGATTATTGGAGCGGTGTGACCAGTTTCTCTTTTGATGATATTATTATCCATTTTTACCATTTCTTCTATGTATTGGTTTTTTAGAATCAACTTTAATGATTGTAAACGCTATTCGGAGCTTTGTTTTCGTACTTCGGATTATGTAAACATTCATGCATGCTCTGATTTGCGTATTTATGAACCTTGGTTTATGTATTAATTGAGTAGATGATAATATTTTCTTAGCCTTAGCATTTGGTACTGGAACGGTCTGACTAAACCGGTCTGGAACTAAGTGCGGTAGTAACATCCCTAGAATTCACGAGTTTTAATTTAAGAAATTTTCATTAAAAAAAATAGTGAATTTTTGGAGTGTTACACCACATGATATCCTTTCACTCTTACCCCATAATCCAATCCTCTCTATTATTTTTCACTTCCACAATCTTCTACATTGATGGATTTTTAACCAACCCTAGCTAAGTTCCCTATATACCCTTATACCAACCTACGTACTATTTTTCACCCATGGACTCCAATTACCCAAACAATGCTTCCCTCACATTTATAAGACCTTAAGTCTGCTTATCCCCATGCAAACACCATCCATCCCATATAAGCTAGATTTCCCCATGAAAGATTCACTACACTCTCTTATTTTTTCCACATATCCCTTTTCTTGTCCTCTTATAGGTCATGAGACAATTAGGTCATTCTTACATCCCTTTAGTTAACTCATTCATCTTTTTCCCTTTTCATCCTTTTACCCATACCATATCATTAAAGCATCCTATCATGCATGTCTTAGAGGGTCACATCACATAACACCACAAGCATAAAATAAATATCATTTTATACATGTCATAAGGAGTTCACACAAACATACCTTAACTCTGCGTTGTGCTACAAGTGGTCATAATCACATAAGATACACGATATAACATATCACATGGCATACAAATCATATAACACAAATAATAGGCCTTAGATACATCCTTACCTAATACGACACGAGGCTTGTAGCACGCTCCTATGTCTCCTTAGGGTTTTGACTTAGTTCACCTATAAGAGGGAAGTACTAGGGTTAACTTCCCTCTTACTAATATTATCATTATTTCCTACTTTACATTTATCATAACCTAGTATTAGGTTTAATAATAATAGTAGTAGTGTTATGGGTAAAAAAAAATAAGGGTATTATTCTTAAAGTAGCTAATCATGCATCTACTAGTCAAAATAGGTCATCGTAGTTATATTAGTCCATGTTAAAGTATTATTAGCAATATTCATATTACTAAAGATAAAAACTTTAATAATAATAATAATAATGATAATAGTGATAATAATAATAATAATAATAATAATAATAATAATAATACTAAAATAGTGACAATAATGATAATAAGGATGATGATGATGATGATGATGATGATGATATTCATAATAGTAATAACAGTGATATAGGTAATAATAAGAATAATAATAATAATAACAATAATAATTTGAGTCTTAATAATAATAGTATTAAGATTTTGAATAAGTATAATAATAATATTATTAGTAATAATAGAGTCAAAGTTAATAATAATAATAATAATAATAATAATAAATATTTGAATCTTAATAATAATATTAATAAAATATCGAATAATCTTAAAAATAATAATATTAGTAATAATAGGGCCAAAGTTAATAATAGTAGTAGTAATAATAATAATGATTATATTAATAATAAGAGTGATAATGATAATAATAGTAATAATAATGATAATATTGATATTAACACTTATAAAATTAATTAATAATTACATTAATTATTTTCAAAGGTTAGGGAGGTTAGGGCATAACTTATGGTGGTGGAAGCTATATGGCGATGGCGGCGACAGTGGTGGAGGAGAAAGTAGGGGTTGGAGAGGTGGATTTTTAAGCTAGAAGTGGGATTGTGAGATGGTGATTGTGGTGATGGTGGATTCTCTAGGTTGAGAGGGTGAGAATGGTGATGGTGGCACAACAAAGGTGGCAGCATAGGCTTCGGTTATTTTGGTGGCTAAAGGTGGTGGAGAGGGAGGGAGGGAGAAAGAAAGGTAGGGGATGTAAGGAAGACTCTGTTGAGTGTTTTGGGTAGTAGGAGAGGTGGTGGTTATGGTGAATATGGTGGGGCACAATGACGAGAGGGGCGACAATGGAGGAGGATTGGCAGATTGGATAGCTTACTTTGTATGGCTGGATTAGCTCATGTAAAGGGAATGAGAGGTGGTGAGTGGTGTGGTTCGGTGGAGGGTAATGTAGGGAAGGTTTTGGGTAGTGTTTCAGGTAGTGACTCTAGGCAATGACAGCAGAAACGGTGTCTAAAGTGGTGGAAGCATAAGGAAGGTAAATTTTCTTAGCAAGGAAAAATAGGTGCAATATGGATCGGTTGGGGATATTTATAGGCCAATGGAGGGAGGATAAAATAAAGGGGGAGGAGGGTAAGGGGGTAAGTATGGCAGGGCTCACTGGTTGGTGGTGGTCGGTTGGTACAAATGTGCGATTTGCAGGTTTGGTTGGGGCGGGGAGAAAAAAAAAAGGGAAGGAACCGGGTGGGTTGAGCAAAGGAGGGAAAAAGAAAATGAATGCAAGTTGGGCCGCACGAGGAAAGAAGGGGAGAAGGAGTTGGGCTTTTGATTTAAATATTCCCCCTTATATTAATAAAATAATTTTACTTAATTAATTTCTCTGATAAATCCCTATTTTAACATCATTTCTTAAATTAGGGTTTTGGGGTATTTTAAGGTCAGTGAAATTACTTACTACTTGGCACTTCCACCAGAATTAACCCAAGTTCACAACATATTCCACATATCTCATCTAAGGAAATATGTTATTGATCATTCTCATGTGATCAAACACGATGAGATTAATCTTGACAGTTCATTAACTTATGAGGAGGAACCCTTATTAATCCTTGACACCATGGTACACCGGACTCAGATGAGCTTATTTTCACTTGTGAATATTCTCTAGAACTACCATGGATCAAAGGATGTGACCTTGGAGATATAGAAGGATATTCATGAGTAATATTTTGATCTTTTTAGCACATATGTGTCAGGTTCCAAGGTTCTCCCTCTTTTATGGGGTTATTACCTGATAACATAGTCTCTTTTAAGAGGGTAGTAATATAATACCCTAGAATTTTATCTAATCTTAATTTTGAGTAATTAATAGCGTAAGAAAATTCTAATATTTATCCTGGATAATTTATATTTTAAACCAACCCTAATCTTAGATGATGAATATATTAGTACTTAAAAAGAAAGAAATAGAATGAGAAGTTCAGAGGCACAAACCCCTGTGTTAGCACACCAAGGCTTCTGGTTTATCTGGTTTCACTGGATAGTTTGTCTTCCTATTCTAGTAATCCAATCCCTCATAGGCATATGATAGAAGCCCACCATAGGAATAGTAGGAGCATACTAGAATAGTGCTTCAAACCAGTCTTAAAATCTTTCCTTAAAAGTAAGAGGTGGCACTTTCAGAATAGAATATGTTACCTAATTTTGTTAATTATAATTTTAACCTAATCCTAACCATAAACCTACACCTATCCTTCCTTTTCATTTTTATTTCTGCTTTGCTATTTTCCTTTTATTTCTTCTTTTCCTATGTAATTTTTCCTCTTCTCTACATTCTTATGTGTTCCTTATTCTCTACCCCAACTAAACTCCCCTTTAACAACCTTCCTCAATGTTTAACCATCTCAACCATCATCTCTCACAAAGATTAGTAATATTCTCATTGAAATTTTTACCCTATTTCCTCCCTTAATAGTGCCTCATCTTTAGCTTATCCACAATTCCTACTTTATCATTCCTCCCATACGCACCATGTGTGCATATATATATCCTATAACCTCCCTATTGCATTTAACACCCACAAAACTTACTCCCTCCTACAATTTCCATAGAGTACTAAAACCCCAAACACCTTTTTTTTCTCCTTTCTTCTTTCCCTACCTATTAATGCCATTCCTCATCAACACACCACTTGTCACCACCAATGACCAAGCACCACCATTTTTTTCCAGAAAACTAACCACCATTAACTCTACATCTTTTCCCTTTACTATAACCAAAAAATTACCACTCTAAGCCATTCTTTTTCTCTCCTATGGTTAATTGTTTCCTTTTTAGTCAAGCACCTGACCATAATTTCTTCACAATCCCCAGATGTGCCTCTCTCACATAACACACTTATAGCTTCATGCACAACCAGTGACAACCTTTTCTTATTTCCTACGTACACCACCATGCACACCATTCTCCCCTCACCTATATGTGTATTTCTATATCAAACCATTTATGCACAGCTTACATGCCCTTACCCTATCGATGTTTCCCTTGGCATAGCCATGCATCCCTTCAAGCATGCCCCATGCTCCACTCTAGCACAACTATACATTTCACCACATTCTCACATAGTCCGATATTTTCTAATTGTTTTAGTTATCCCCCTTTCCACCCTTTTTTAACTTAACATTCATTAGTTTTAATATTAAGTTCTAATTATAATTTACTCTTTTTTCTTTGGTGATTTTAATGTGATCTAGGAGGAGGCATTTTAGGCCTATGTGCTTAGAGACCGACATCCTTTTTTTATAAGGATGCATGTTATACTTAGGGATTTTATATACAACATTTAGTTTTGTATATAATATCTTTTTGGTAATTATTATATGGATGATGTATATTATGGTTTTACCATAACATAAAAAAATTCAGTTGTGAAAGTATATGCTTGTGCATATTATTAGTTGGCATGAATCAAGATAAGTGGTATGTATATAGAATTGTGGTTACATATATCATGATGATATACATACAAACATAGAAACATAAATTTATTGGATGTTGAAATTCGTAAATATTAGGACTCATAAGGTCTTTATGAAAATATAAGTATTTTGGCAATTGTAAGGGAATTATGGTCAATTAATCATAATATGAAAGAAATCATGGAATGATATGCTTTTAGGGTGCTATAATGTGATCAAGTGATGGTTGAGTAATACACAAGTTGTTTACTATGAGATTTTGAGGCTTTAGTAAGAGAAGAGTAATTTGGTCAATAAGGATTGAATATAGAATTTAGGTGATTTAAAAAAGTTAATATACTTTAGATACGATAAGTAGGATTGTCAAAATATTTTCAGCAACGACAAGTATAATAAGTATATTAAAATCATAATTTATGCTCACCTTGTGGAATTTGGGTTTCTTAGGGAAAATAAGGGTTTGTTTCACTAGGGAATTTCCTGATAACCATGTGGTTTTGCTTTACATATTTATAATATGTTTAAATAAATATCTACATGAGTCCTTCATGATGTTATTGGTATAAAAAACTATATAAAAAAGTTAATCACTTAAATTGAAAGATCATGTGAGTCAAGCTGAGTTATTATGTGTATGTTGCACAAGGCTATAATAGTGTCTTAGGAGAGTTATATCCTGAGATTTTCATTAGTCTATTTCACCAAATTAAGAATATTAGGGCCTTCCATTCAACATGAATGAGAATATGGTTCTAAGATAATTAACCGATATATAAGAAATTGATCATTTAAAGTGAAACATTATGTGAATTAGGACATCGACATTATGTTTGTTACAGTGGACAATAATAGTGGCTGAGGTGTGGTTTTTCCCTAATAAGTACTTCAAACTATTCCATCAATTTAAAAGTAATATTCAGGAGTGTGTTGCACTAGTATATTAGGTCCATTCCACTAGAGGATAGTAGTGGCATAGGTATATTCTATCCTAAGAGGTAATTCAATCTATTCCGATAGTTTAAGAATATTGGGGGTCAACAAACTCAATGTAAATACAAAGTATGAAACTCGTTACACCTAATAATGAGCATTGGAATCACTGTTTACCTTACATCATTTTATGTTAACATGTATATATGCTTATTCTTTGATGTGAACTTATGTAATTCTATGTAACATTGTGTTAATTGTATGGTCACATTACTTAGTACGTAGTATACTGATCATCATTCTCATAGGTGCTACTCATTTCCACAAGCAAACAACCAAGATGTTTTGGTGTTGGTTGATGAGGATCCTTTGGATGACTTAAACCTTATAAAGGTGATAATGAGAACATAGTCGATAATAAAAAGAGTTTATTCTTACATAAAATGGCTATAGTCAAATGTATTAAAGAAGAAGGATGTTTCTATGCTATGATTATGAAATAATCCCTTACAAGGGGAAAAAAATAACAATAATCCTCAATTCAACAAACTTATTAATGAGTATCATGATGTTTTTCCTAATGACTTACCACCTGGATTGCCACCTAAGAGAGGAGTAGAACATTCCATAGATTTAATACCTAGGGTGTCTTTACCTAATAGACCTACATATCAATATAATCCAGAGGAGGCTAAGAAATTAGAGAAGAGAAATATAATAACTTATAAGAAAAGGGTATATAAGGGAAAGCATGAGCTTGTGTTGTGTGCTTGCATTATTTGTCCTTAAAATAGATGGAACGTTGTGCATGTGTATTGACTCAAGAGTTGTGAACAATATAACTATCAAATATATATTTCTTATGCCAAGATGACATGACATGTTAGATGAGTTATGTGGAGCTCAAGTATTCTCTAAAATTCATCTAAGGAATGGATATCATCATATGAGAATAAGGTAAGGGGATAAATGGAAAACTACCACTACTACAAACATGGGAAATAATAACGGGACATTAATAATGGTAGTTCGAAAACCGTTGTCAAACGCGTGAAAATTAATCGGCGGGAAGTTTTGATAACGGTTCTAGTTAAAAACCGTTATTAAAAGGGAAACGTTAAAATTTGGACGGATGTTTTAATAATGGTTTTATATAAACCGTTATTAAAAGAGGATTTAATAACGGTTCATATTAGAACCGTTGTCAAAAGTCAGAAGCTTTTAATGACGGTTCTTCCAGGAACCGTTATTAAAAGATGTTTTAATAACGGTTCTCTCAGGAACCGTTATTAAAACCCCAAAATCAAACTTTTATTTCTCGCTCGGTTCTGTTTCGGGCCAAAATTTTCAGACTCTCTGCGCTTTCGTTCTCTTGCTCTCCTTCCTTCTCCTTGCAAACCCTCGCACTGCCAACTCGCACCACCAGGCTCCTCTCAAGTAAAGGAAACCCTCGCACCGCCACACCTCTGCCATTGTTCCGAAGCTAGCTGGCACTTGCACCTTCATCCTCCGTCGTGTTTGAAGCCCTTGCCTCTCTCAACATTCTAACCATCGTGTTTCTAGCTAGCTCACTTTATGTATGTGTTTGTTCTTCCTCTCGTAACTTTTTATTTACTTATATAAATGCATGTCGCCTGGGTTTCGTTCGAAAATGTGTTGTTGAATGTGTTGGCTGAAAATTTTGCTGTTTGTTGTTGAATTTGTTGCGTTATTGTTATATATTAACAAATGCATGTGTTGGCCGAGAGCTTTACATATTATTGTTGTATTTGTTTGTATGGAGAATATAGATTCAACATTATTTAGAGCTACAACCATAATAAACAAAAGAGAAGACATTATTGAGGTTATTTAGAGCTAGATTCAACTGTAAACTTTGGAGGGTCATAACTTTTTCATGCCATGTATGTTTAATTTTGGGCATTTTTTTGAGATCTATGACGTGGCAAATCGGCGGAGCCGGTTTGGCCAATATAGGAGCCCAAAAAAGGCCGTTTTGGCCTCTAAATTTAGGTTTTTTTGTGATACAACCTTTTTAGGGCCTTTTTTACAAATTGAACCTTTAATTTAGGGTATGATGGTGTTATATAACCTCTTGATTATAGTGGTAACATATGTTGCCTACCTTTGTATTATTTTGAATGTAGGGTAATACATGTTTTCATTTATTTTAGTTTTTACTTTTATCAGAATTGTTTTTCCTCTATTGTTTATCTCTTTATTGTAATTATGGATGAGATAAGAACTTTAGGTACCTCCAAAATTGAAGATCTTCGAGACAAAGGAACTTAGATGATGATGATGAAATTGAAGTTTTTAAGGGTTCAAGTGAAGAAGACGAGCAATGGATCTTATAGTCTAGAATAGATTGGTCAACATAGATCCAAGCCATGTATGTTTGTTTTTCCATATTTTTCTATTAATGAATCATGACATACCTAATGGCTAACTGTATATTAATTGAAACATGGGTGTTGTAGTTTTTCACCGATGACTATGCATGAGGCCAGCAATATAATGTTGATCAAATTGATGAAGTTAGAGGCCAAGCACGTGCACTCATTCATTCGGTAGTGATCTATATATTCTACATGCATTTTTAGGTTTGTATTTTGTCTACCAGCCTAGATATGTGAACTCTTTACTTTGGGGTGTAGAGCTACCAAGTTGTGGTATGTCCACTAATTTTATTGCAAGTATAGTTGGTGTATTGAGACATGCATACCAATTATAGATTGATTGAAATTATGGTGTGATTGCAGATTTGGTATGAATTGATGTTTTTTACATTGCAGATTTGGTAATTATTTTAACATACATATTTGGTAACTGTGTATGTGGGCAGGAACAAAACTGCAAAAAAAAAAGTGGAGTTTTAATAACGGTTCTGATGAAAACCATTATTAAAATGTAGGTTTTAATAACGGTTCTTCTAAAACCGTTATTAAAACTCCACTTTTTAATAACGGTTTTCATAAGAACCGTTATGAAAACCTATGTTTTAATAACGGTTTTCATCAGAACCGTTATTAAAAACTAGAGTTTTAATAACGGTTTTTACTTAAAAACCGTTATTAAATATGAAGTTTACACACATATTCGCGGGTTTTTGTGTATTTTTCATGACGGTTATGAACCGTTATTAAAGATTTAATAACGGGCGATTCAATAACGGTTGAAAACCATTATTAAAACTATAAAATAACCGTTATTAAAACCCCTTTCCGTGGTAGTGTACATTAAAAAAAATATGGTCTTTACAAATGGACTATGATGCTTTTGGTCTATATAATACACCTTGTTCATTTATGACACTAATGAATGAAGTTTGCAACCTTCTCTAGCAATTTTCTTTATCATATAATTAGACAATATACTTGATAAATTATGACACTATATAAGTAAGCATGATCATCTTATTCATTTAAGGAAGTTATTTGATAAATTAAGGGAAACTAAATTCTATTAAAAATTGGAGAAATGTGATTTTATGCTATCGAGTATTGTTTTCCTTGGATATATTGTGATTAATGAAGATATTAAAATGGATCTCACAAAGATTAAAGCTATTAAAGATTGGCTAATATCCAAAGACATTCATGAGGTAAGGAGTGTTCATGGTTTGGCAAGTTTTTATAGAAGATTCATTGAAGATTTTTCAACTATTTCCCTACCAATAATACAACTCATGAAGAAAGGTGAATTTAATTGGAGTGCGGATACAACTAAAGCCTTCCAAACTTTGAAATACAAGCTGCATAGTGTACTGGTATTATTTTACCCGACTTTGATAAGTTATTTGAAGTTACATGTTAGAGAGATAGGAGGTGTGATCGATAAAAAGAAAGAAGTAAGAGAGTAGGAAAGAAATCTCACAAGAAAAACAAGTCATTGCATTCTTTAGTGAGAAATTAAATTTAACAAAAATGAATTATTTAGCATATAATAAAGAATTCTATGCCATCATAAGAAGTATATAAATATAGAGCCATTATTTGAGACCTAAGCCATTTTTTTTGTATTGAAATCATGAAAATTTTAAATATTTGCATGGGTAAAAGAAGATTCATCTTTGGAAAACCAAATAGGTTAGTTTCTTACAATCCTTTGTGTTTTCTATTAAACATTTTGATGGTTAATAAAATTTCGTGGTAGATGCTTTGTCTAGAAGATCCATGATATTAGTTATATTGGATGTCAAATTATTAGTTTTTGAAATCTTATAGGAACTATATGCTAAAGATGAAGATTTTGTTGACATCTATAAATCATGTAAAAAGAATAATATTTGTGGTAATTATATGGTACATGATGACTTTTTTTTTAAACTTAATAAGTTGTGTATACCTTGTTTTAGTGATGTGATTTACTTGTTAAGGAAGTACATGAGGAGGTTATAGTTGGTCATTTTAGTGTTCATAATGATGCAGGATCAAACACTCAAGAATTGGCTTTCATAATTATGGAACTAATTATTCTTCATTTGGAAAGTGTCTCCCACAATTTTGAAGACTGACGAATGGTTACGTTGCTATAAATATACCAAGCAAGCAACTAAGTGTCTACGTGTGTGTGCATGGCATTCATGTCATACATGGAATGATGACCACATGAATGGGGGATTTTATTTTCAGATTTTTCTAGAATTAGTAGTAATTTAGGAAATTTATTAATTAATTAGTACATTTGGATAATAAAGTTAACATAAAGTTAGCATAAAGGTAGTATAATATCTTTTAGCTTGGAATCTTTTGAATTATGCTTTTAGCTAGTGGTAGAAAGGTTAAAAGCTGTTATGAATGTCGAGCATAAGTATTGAAAATTGAATTGAAGTTGAATATCAATATTAAAGTTGAATACAAGTGAATTTTGTGTGAGTTCAATTCAAGTTAATGGAATTTGTATGAATGATTTAGTTTGAAAGCTTTAATCTTTTTATTTGTGTGAATTAGAAATTAATTCATATATTTTCTACTCTCTTAATCCATAATTTTTCAACCATAATTATCATTAAAATCCCACTTTATTTTGAAGTTAAACAACTATCTAATTTGGTTTACATATTTGAAACCCTAAACTACCATTCAAAACCCTACCACCTTTCACCCGAACCCAAAAACACTTACCTTTTCTATTCAAATAAAACCCTAACCCTATCCCTAAACAATGATCTCAACCCTCATCTAAACCCTACACATCGAAGCTCATCATCATCAACGCACTATTGTCAACTACATATCTTAATTACCACAATTCATTCGAACCATAACCATCTAATCATATATATTATGTTCGATTCATCACCACCATATTTCCACTCTACTCAAACGTATTAAAACCAAATACTAAAATACCCCAAAACCCTATTGTAGATAATTATGGAAAATTTAGGGATTTATTAGGGAAATTAATTAAATAAATTATTTTATTAAAATAAGAGGGAGTAAATAAGGAAAAATAAGAGGAAATTTATAAATAATTTAATTGGAAGAAATTAGGGTTTTTTGCTAATTAAATTGAAATTTAGGAAAAATCTCTCAAAAATCCCAAAGTAATGTGAAAAGAGAATTTAATTATTATTTTATTAAAATATTGTAAAATATCAATATATTTTAAATACTCCAACCCACCTATTTTTTTCCTTTTTTTCACCTCTCTTTTCTTTTCTTTTCTTTTCTTCCTCTCCTTTCACTTTTTCTTTCTTCCTCTTATTTTCCCGATATGGCCAGCCCGCCCCGCGGGCTAGACCTCCCCTTCCTCCCTCGAGACCTAGGCTCGCTGCTCCCTTTTTGTTCCTCTCCAACCTCTGGCTCGGTCTAGTTCTTTCTTTTTCTTCTTTTATCCCTGAATTCACTAGCAACCCCCTTTCTTCTACCTTTCCCCTCTCCCCCGACCCTCTCTCTCCCTAATGCCAAGCCATTCCATTTTCTGGCCTAGGAATGTAGCCTCTATGTAGCAGTACGCCATCTTGTTGCCCCTATCCTCTTCCCTAACACTCCCTCTCTCTCTTCTACCCAATTATGTCCTCCATCTCTTCTTACACATGCCTCTCTCCCCTTCCTTTCCCCTTCCGGAGCATGGCAGCCCCTGCGATTTACAGGCCTACACCAGCCATGCACTACCAATCGGCAAGTCGTAAGCATATCACTGACCTTCCCTCTTCCATCTCTACTATTCCCCCTCATCCATGGCCTATAAATACCCCTCAACCAACCCCATTCAACTCTTTTTTCTCTTAACCTAGAAATCCCCACCTCTTGTTGTTGTCGCCTATTGTGCCGCCACCATCTAGAACTGCCACCCCACCATGCAAACTACTCCCTGCACCACCCTCCACCGAGCTACACCCCTCAACACCCTCAATACTCCTTGTACAAGCCTCCTTGGCTGTGCAAAGTTGGCCATTCGACCAACCTTAACCCAGCCACCGCCACCCTTTGTGTAACACCCCCAAATTTCACTCCTAGAAATTTTGTTTTTGAAAGAATAAAGCGGAAGCTAGGAGAGAATTTGGGAAATGTTACCGCCACATCTAACACAAGATAAATGTCAACCATCTATCTCATGTTAGATGCAAGGCTAAAACCTATCAAACAATTACATCTAAATTTGAAAAACTTATCAGAGTACGAAAAAATTAAAAGACAATTACAACACCATTAAATTTTATATACAATACTTGAAACTTCCAAAAATAAATACAGTTAGACCAGACAAATCCCGATAGATTAAATCCCGGATTGCCTACTCTCTCAAGTCAAGTCTTCCACCCCGAAACAGTATCTGATCTTAAACTTGTACAAGAGGTCTGCTCCCCACCATCAGTGGATCATCACAGGACCCATTCAACCAAGGTAGTATCAGTACGGGTCCAATACTGAGTAAATCCCACTACCCTACCTTATGGAAGAGACGTAAACTATAACATCAAGTGCATATTAAATTATGATACAATACGTTGATACAATATTACGCATACTCAAACCCACATCACAAGTCCTACCATACACATATAATAACATGCGAAACATAGGTAATATCTTAAACCGATAAGAGATTCAGATAAACGAACCAGGCATTTATGGATAATGTTAAACCAACCAACCAGAAATTTTTGGACAACGCCAAACCAAACCAAGCCGAATCGGGCATTTATCAAACGGGCATTTATGGGCAATGCCGAACCAAACCAATTGGGCATTTAGCCTCACGGACATTAATTAGGGACATTTCCAGCCCCGAGCATTACTTAGGGACATGCTCAGCCCCGGACATTACTTAGGGACATGTCCAGCCCCGAGCATTACTTAGGGACATGCTCAGCCCCAGTCGAGTAGACTCATTCTTTAGATCTCTGGTAAATATAGTCGATTCACATCATAGTCTTTATCAATTCATGTGAGTGCGGGAACCCCACTATTATAGCCAGTGGAACGGTCATGAGGGTCATGCCCTGCCACTATTTTAGCCGGTGGATCGGTCATGAGGGTAACATACCCTGCCACTATTATTCGCCGGTGGACCAGTCTAGCCCCGACTCACATGATGTTTCACTATAATTACTTCGTATCTTTCCAAATGTCTTATCGTTATTACGTTCGGTTTGTTGAGCATGGAATCCCCCACTATTATAGCCGGTGGACCGGTCATGTAGGGCACCCCGGCCCTAGCCACTATTATTCGCCGGTGGACCGGTCTGGGTCCGGCTCAACATCTTTCTCTTTAAGTGATTAGTGTCTTAACATATCTTATTTGAAAGAATTTTACCCTTGACATGCATGGCTAACTATATCCACACTTATCCTCCCAGGAGGGCCTGTCCCATATCTTGGGACTCTTGCGCCCCTTATCACACCTCGATATCCATTCCCCTTTACACTTACACATAATGAAAGTCAACTCTTAAGGGTGTGGGTTCAAGCCCAACACCTTGTGACATTAAACTCTACTCGCTATTAGCCTCTAGGGTTTCCCTTGAAACCCTAATTAAACCTATGACCCAACTTCCTCTTACTTCACTACTATTAATTCATTTATCGTCAAATACCTCATCTCATTTAGGTTCAATCCCAGATCATATCACTTTACTCATTGATTTCGTAGGTGATCGAAAAACCCTAGTTAGCCACTCCAAACCCTAGCACATTTCTTACCCCACAAGTAATCTCTCTACTTTTCATCTAACATTACTTACTTCCCATGGCGCCCATACTCATCCTTCGTATATTGAATTTCCACTCTTAATCCATCACTCTACTCTTCCTTAATTGTTCTTCCTTTCACATTCTCCCCCATTTCATCCTTTCACCACGCATCATATTATTAATATCCTAACATGCATGTCCTAGAGGGTGAGGTCATAAAATATCACAACACAATAGAACAATTATTACACACATGTCGTAAGGAATACATATAAGTATACCTCGGCTCCAAGCTGCGCTACAAGTAATTGGTCATTTAAAACATAAGATACACCACATGGCATAACACATGGTACACAAGGCACATAACACACACGCATAGTTGTTATTAGTCACATTATTATGAGACACCCATAAGTAGAGGTAAGTAGAAACTTACCTGGATCCGAAGCTAGCTAAGCGAGATAAGAGGGAGAGAGATCACTAGCTCGTGGATCCACGAGAAAGCTTTCCTAGATCCGATAGAAATCAAAAACTAAATTAGAAACTATCCTATCAATCAATAATTCACGTATTCTAATTAAATAAACAAAAACAACACAAATGATCTTTCTTAGAAAACGTGTGAAAAACTTAGAACTTAAAAGCATAGCTTTATTAAGATTTAAGGTTAAAACTAAATCAAAACGGGTTAATACAAATATCACTTGGGACATTTCCACTTAATTTGGAAAGCTCGAGAAAGAATAATCGATCATAAGTTACTTTATCGAAAATAACTTATTTATTAGGTTTTACAACTAAATAGGTAACCCAACCATTTACATAGAACCAAATCTAAACCGATTAGGTTAAAACATAATTTAAATGATTTAAAACCCAGAGATAGAAATCGATCAAATAAAATACACATGGCAAAAATCAATTTTATAAAATCATCCCCGAAGATTAGGGTTTTTAATACCTAAACCACGAATCGGCCAAATCACTTTGATTATCTCAAATTGATAGTTTTAAAACACAATTAAACCAATTTTAGATAAATCTAGACAATCAATTTCAACAAAAAAATCTTCCGATTAATCAATTCCAGATGATCAATTTTCAAAATTAGGGTTTTAAAGCCCACGATATAAACTTAAGTAATTCAAATCAATTAATTCTAATTAAAGGTATTAGAATACAATTAGGATCATTTCAACTACTTTTATAAATTTAATTTTAGCAAAACAACTCTACCAATAACTAATTTCATAATCTCACTTAAAATCTAGGGTTTTAGGCCCAAAAATGCAATTCAGTAAAATTCTATAAATTTAATCAGATTGAATGTTTAGAAATGTAATTAAACACATGTTATAACATATCAAATAATCAATTGATCAAAATCAATAAAAGAAGTACCTAATTTAGCACAATTAGGGATTTTGGGCCCAGAACGCAAATCCGATCAATTCTTGCCAAAACATATAAATTGACGGTTCGAAAATGTAATTAAATATATTCTAATGTAATTTATATAGTCAATTGAATAAAATAATTTGATTACACAATTTAATTTAAACCCGCGGGAGTTTTGACATGAAAATCCAATTCCGGTCAATTACGCACAATTTTCCCAAATCAACACTTCCAATATAAAATTAAATACATTTTAAACGATACTATAAAATCAATTGAGTGGAACAGATCAATTATACGACCCAATTTCATTACACCCAAAATTTGACCTAGGAATCAAATTCCGATAAAAACTGCATAAATTTCTCAAAATGACGGTTCCAAAATGAAATTGGATACATTTTAAAACATATTGTATAATCAATTTGTCCAAAATCACCAAATCGGATGAATCCGAAAAATTTGGGCATAACCTGACCAAAAATCTAAATTTCCAAAAATCCAACCTAAACCATACAATTAACATATCTAAATCAATCTCACAGCATATACATACATAAACAAACAATCAATTTAGTTTTTTATAAGCTAATTCATACCCAATTAATCAAAACAAGGGTTAGGGTTTTTCGAAAATTATACCAAATGAAAATCAACGAATCAGGGCAAGGGAAGGCTTAGCAAGCTTCGTCGGGGACCGGGGGTGGTTCAACGGTGGTCAGCAGGGCTCGCCGGTGGCCGGTCGGTGGCGGCGTAGCCTGGGTTGCCGCTCGTCGCTGCTACTGCTGCTCCCGCGGCTGCTATGGTCGAGCTGGCTGAGGTTGCGGCTATAGCTTGCTGCAGCGTCGTCGGTCGCGTCGCCCGTCGCAGCTGGTTGGTCGGCGGCGGCTGGCGAGGGAGCAGGGAGGAGGAGAGAGGCGAAGGAGGTCAGCTAGGGTTAGGGTTGCAGAACAGGGGCGCACGGGAGAGGCGTCGAGGTAGGGAAGAGAAGAGAGAAAGAAAAAGAAGAGAGGGGGGTCAGGTACCGACTAGTGCGGGGTTTTTTTTACAAATACACTTAAAATAAAATACTAAAAATATAAAAATATTATTGGAAGATTTTATATAAAATTTATTTAACGAAAATTTATTTCGAACGGATCCGAAGGCTTAATATTAATTAAAAAGCTATATAAAGACTTTCATAAACATTTTTGGGAGAATTTACCATTGAACGTAAAAATTTATATTATTTACAGAAATACATTATAAGACCCAGAAATAATATTTAAAAACCTATAATAAAATATTTAAGTCAAATTCTAATAAATAAAGACTAATTTTAATAATTTTCGAAATTGATTTTTCGCAAACTAAAAAGCGTAGAACGGAAGAAAATTAATTTCAAAAAGAAAATCTTAAATAAGTTCCGAAAATATTTTTAATTTAAACTTCCCAAAGATATTACATTCAATTAATTAAAACGTCGATAAAATATTACTTCCCGAAAATGAATAATTAATTCAATTATGAATTCAAAATCGTTGATAAAGCCATAAAACGAATCGAAATTAAAATAATTAATTGTTTACATCAAATTACGCTAATAAAATCATTAAACTTAATAAATCTAGATTTTAAAAATACAGGGTATTACACTTTGGACTGCCATCCACCACCACTTCCATCGCAAACACCACCCCTTATACCCTCCAAAATCACCAGCAGACCTTCTCCTACCTCCCTCTCCTCCTCCCTTCCTTCCTCTCCATCGCCCTCGGTCACCACATCACCACTTCCTTTGGTTGTGTTGCCACCACCACTCAAACCCTCTCCACCTTGGCAACCTCCACTACCTCAAATCCTCCTCTCATTCCCCCTCTCCTACCCTAAACCACCCACCTTTCTACTTTCTTCCCTCTTTTCCTATCGTTGCTGTCGTGTGCTGCCACTAGTGTTGCTGGTTACCACCAACCCTCAGTGATACTCTAACCCTTAAAAAATTAGTTGTGATACCTTTATCGCTTTTATTTATATTATGATATTATTATTATAGATGAACGCAATCAAAACCCTAAGGAGGAGTAAGAGCATGCTCCAAGACTGGTGATGTACTAGGTAAGGATGTAAGTAAGGCCCCCCTATGTGTGTCATGTCCATTGTATGCCTTATATGTAGTGTACCATCATACGTTGTGCATCTTATGAATATCATTATAATAGTTTTATGTGTAGAGCAGCATGGAGTTGAGGTATGCTAATGTGTTTCTTATGACATGTGTATAATATGTATATGTTGTGATTATGATATGATGTGATGTGATGTGGCCCTTTAGGACATGCATGCTAGAATATTAATGTAATAATACGGGGTGGAAGGATGAAAAAGGAAAATATGGAAGTAAGTTGACCAAGGGATATGGGATTGGCCTAAATATCTCATGATCCATGAAAAGGTAAATAAGATAGGACTATGAATAAAATAAAGAGTAGGTGAACTTTACATAGGAGATTCTAGGGTTTTCATGAGAATTCTAGGGTTTTGCATGAAAACTTTGAGGGTTTTCATAGGGGGACGGAGTTTGCATAGGGACGAATTTCACATGTGAAAAGTTATCTTGGGATGTAAGTAAAGTAAGGGAAGATTTGTTTGGGTGATTGAAGGCTTTGGGTGAAAAATAGTTTGCAGGTTAGTATAAGGGTGCACAAGAGACCTAGTTAGGGATTGGAAGGAAAACCCTAATTTGATATGGTGGTGAAAGTGAAAAAATAATTGAGGATGAGTAGAGTATGAGATGAGGGTGGAGGAATTTCATGTGTAGGCTGAGTATAGGTATCATAGGAAAGCAAGAGTGGAAGGTTAGAAATGGATGGGTGATTGGTGGAAAGAAGGAAGCTAGCGTTTGGTGTGGCCACCTAAGGTTTTTTGGTCCCACATATATTTAGGGGAGTAAAGTGAAATGATGAGGGTTGAATATAAGGTAGGTGATGTGTAGGTGTTAGAACAGCCTTGGTTGTGTGAGGTAGAGAAGGATGGCCCATATATACCTAAATTGGGGTTTCTAGAGAAAACCCTAGGGTAAGGCAGTGAGCCTTAACCTACACACTTAGGAGTTAGGCCTCTAGTATGAGTAAGTAGGATAAGGAAAGGATGTTAGGGATGTTAGGGCATAGTCTAGTAGTGAGATAAGTGATGTATAGCAGTTGGAGGTGCGGGTCCATGGGAGTATAGTGTAGAAGTACGAGGATGTCATACTTAGGTGAAAATATAGAATATTGAACACCCCCAAAATTCACTATTGAAAAATTTCGTTTTATTTAAAAGATAATAGCGGAAGCAGGTAAATAAAATGTGAACTTTGGGAGTATTACCGCCACACTTAGTACCAGACCGGTTCACTCATACCGTTCCAGTACCAAGTGCTAAGGCTAAGAAAATTAAATACAATTCGAAAGACATTCAACATGCATAAATCAGAGTAAATTGCAAGAACTTCAACATATTTAATTCAGAGTAGCGCATCAAATCGTTTTCAGGAATAAAATCCACCAATGGTGGTTACTTTAACAACGTTAACATTTAAAACCAAGAATTTAGATGAGAAAGAGAAAAAGCCATGATACCGGAAAATTCCTCACTCTCCTTCCCGTAACCCACTTGAGTAGCACCTGAAAATACCTGCAAGGGCACTGCCCATTGAATAGGCAGGGGCCCCATAAAGGGAATCCCTTCAGTACTACGGTACTGAGTAACCCTTTAATACCACACTTAAAGATAGGCCCGCATACGGCACACAATGCAAGCCACACACATATAAATAATGAGAGATGCATACATAACAATGACAAACATAATACTTTATAAGTCGTGATCGATACTTTGGGCCTTAAGCCATTATTCCATCATCATTCCATCAATATCATATTTTATATCCATGTGAGTGCGAGAACCCTACTATTATAGCCGGTGGACTGGAAGTCAACACACAGGGCATAACGCCTCTAACCACTATTATTGCCGGTGGACCGGAAGATAAACACACAGGGCAGAACGCACCTGACCACTATTATTTGCCAGTAGACCGGTCTGGCCCCGACTCACATGGTGTTCCACTATAAGTGATTAGTATTTTTCCATAATCTTATTCACATACATAACCGATTTTATTGAGCTCGGGACCCCCATTATTATTGCCGGTGGACCGGAATACAGATAACTCATCATCCAGGGCACAACGCTCCTGGCCACTATTATAACCGGTGGACCGGGATATATAAAGAATCATCATCCAGGGCACAACGCTCCTGGCCACTATTATAACCGGTGGACCGGGATACATATAACTCATCATCCAGGGCACAACGCTCCTGGCCACTATTATAACCGGTGGATCGGTACTCAATATCATAATCATCTGGGTCCGGCTCATTAATATTTCACTTTCAATAATAGTATCTTTCCTTTCTTTAATCAGCACATCAATCATATTTATTTGCTTCGAATGGGAGATCGATAACCCGTGACACAAAGGTACACCGGTCGTACAGGTGCATATCAGCTACTCAGTACCCTTTAACCATGAACCCAAGGACGCAAAGGTACCCTAGTCGTACTGGTGCATAAAGCTAACTCAGTACCCTACCGACAAGGACACCTAATCCATAAGTATGCATACCCCCTAACTAGGTCCGTAGATCTAGAAAGAGTAAGATATAGGGCCTGGCTGGGGCACAAAGGCACACCAGCAAATACCAGAATAATCGTGGACTAAACCACGTCCTTAGGGTAGCGACCCCTAAGGAGTCACCATTCCCGATCTCGAGGTCTTTCACTTTAAGTAATAGTGTCTTAATTAAGGTGATCACAGAAAGCACGATAATCCGATACTTATTCACTTTCAATCGTTTCGATATCATTAATCGTTTCTTATTCAGAGGATTATCCAGGATGTCACAGAGAAACCATCAAGGCCATACTAATCATTAGATACTCTTACTTGGCTAATCAGCATTATTTAATCATATTAATATTCCACAATCTCAAAGGCATGTTAGGTACAAACTACTCATTTTCCCTTTTCTTATATAATTCTTAAGTATCCATTCCTTACTCGCCAAATTATCGTATTACCCTTTAGGTTACATAATTACCAAATTACCCCTTGTCCAATTTAGATTACTAAGATTATCCCCTACACTTTTTAGATCACCATTCACCCCTCATAATTACTACACTTATTATATTTCCCATTTGGTTGGATATATTACCAAGTCGCCCTTCTCCTTTATTAAAATTACAAAATTGCCCTTGAGTTGGATAAATTACTAAATCACCCTCCTTCATTATCATGTTTACTATTTTGCCCCTTTAGTTGGTTAAACAATTATCACTTTACCCTTTTATCGGCTAAATTACCAAATTGCCCCTTTAGTTGAACAAATTACCAAATTGCCCTTCTCCTTTATCATAATTACCATTTTACCTCTCTCAATTATTTTTAATTGCCATTTACCTTTTCAATTATCATAAATTCCAAAATTACCCTTCTTCATAATTACAAATATTAATTTACCCTTTTTCATAATCAAAATTACTATATTACCCTTCTCCATTATTAAAATTACCATAATGCCCTTTAATTGGTTAATTTACCAAATTACCCTTCTATAGTATCATACTTATCCAATTGCCCTTCTACAATCATAATTTAATCGCTAAATTATCTTTTGTCGTTATCATAATTACCAAGTTACCCCTTACTCCCAAGTTTACCATAATATCCTTTCATTTACAAAATTACCATTTTACCCCTTACATCCAATTTTACCATAATATCCTTTTATTTATGAAAATTACCACCATACATCTTTTACTTTACAAATTACTATTTTACCCTTTCACATCCAAGATTACCATCTTTATCTTTCCATACATAATTACCATTTTGCCCTTCTTTCCCAAATTACCATATTACCCCTTTACTTATAAATTACCGCTTCACCATTCACTTATAAAATTTACCATATTACCCTTTACTTATGAAATTACGATTTTGCCACTTTACCTCCAGAATTACCATAGTGCCCTCCTTCATCCAAAATTACTATTTTACCCCCACTTCCAAAATTACCATTTTACCCTTCTTTCTCACAGCTTACGATTTTATCCTTTACTTGTAAATTATCATTTGGCCATTTAATCATAAAATTTCCATATTATTCTTTTATCTCAAAAATTACCGAAATACCCTTTTCACTTATAAAATTTTCACTCAACTCCTTTATTCACCATTTTTATGAATTTACAAACACTACATAAAATAATGATATTAATACTTCATTTTTATCATCTAAGTCCACCAACTTGTTTATATACCTCATAAGCATAATTACTAAAATACCCTTAAACAACAACATCATTCATGCATTAACAACATGGTACATCATAAACAAGTATTTAACATTTCTATCCATATTCCAACTCCTTCTTTATTTAACATACCTACATATGGGCGAAAGTTATCATGCTTTTTCTTTTTAACAAACGATATAAGAAACCATAAACAAATCATGCTAAGCATACAAAACATGCATAAAATCATACTAAACCCTAAATGTGCTAGCATGCGTTTTTCCATATATTTAAGGGAGGATTAACGGTTACCTTAATCCCGCAAAATATCAAATCTTACCAAGAATAATTAGCAACTCAACACCTAAAAATAATATCCATCATATTTATGTTAGAAATAAGAACCAAAGCATAAAACTTTATAAATTTTAAATTAATAAAACACTTAACATAAAATACCATTATACCTTAAAAATTAGCCAAATAATTTTTTTAAATGAAGGGGAGCTCACGCTGCATGGGCAGCGTGAGTTTCATGCAAAACCCATGGGGGAAAAAGGCTCAAAGAGGGTGAAGGGAGCAAAATACATTATTTTCGGGTTAGGGTATTTAGGCTAGAAAAGAAGGTGGTTGGGGGAGGTTCTAAGGCAAGTGAATGGTGCAGAAGTGAAGAGGGGGTGTAGGTGGAGGCTAAGGGTGGTTTCAAAGCGGCTCAAGGCGGTGGAGACGGCGGCGGAGAGGCGGAGAAGGTGGCTGCCAAGATGGGTCGAGGGAAAGGGGCTGTGAAGGAAGGAAAAGGAGAGGGAAAAATGGAGGGGTTCAAGGACTATTTTCGGACAACTAATGGATGGCGGTTGTAGAGGGGGTTGTAGGGTGTCAAACGGTGGGTTGGGTGGCGACAGAGGTGGCCGGACGGCGGCGGTAGAGGCGGTTGCAGGTGGCTTGACGGTAAGGGGAAAAACTGGGAAGAAAAAGGAAGAGGAGGAGAAGGGAGGAAGTGTAGGGCTCGAGGGGCGGCGTGGTGGTGCAGGGTGGTAGTAGGCGGTGGCAAAAGGCGGCGCAGGGGCTGGGCTTGGTGGTTCAAGCGGCGGCGGGCGGTGGTGAGAAGAAAAAGGGGAAAAAAATGGAGGGAGAAGGAAGGAGAGAGGAGGGAGCTCGGGATGGGGATGATGGTTTGAAAATGAGGGGAATGAAAGGCTGGGGAGATGGAGAAAAAGAAGAGGGAGAAGAGAGGGGCAGGGATGGCCGGCGATCGGCGTTGCAGGTGGCAGGTGGTGGTCGGGTGGCAGGGGAAAATTGGGACGAAGATGGAAAGGGAGAGAGGCACGGGAGTTGTGGTCCAGGGGCCAGTTTGGCTTAAAAAAGAAAGAAAATGACGGGGGAGGAGAGAGAGGGAGAGGGAGGTAGGTGGCGGACAGGTTGCAGGTGGCGAAATGATCAACCATGGCAGAAGAAATGGTCGGGCGTGGGAGAAGAAGAAGGGAAGAAGAAGCTGAGCGGCTGGACCAGCGCAGGAAAAGAAAGAAAAAAAGATGAGTCCGCCGGTCCAGGGGAAAAAGGAGAGGCGGGCTGGAGGGACGGGCTAGACGGTGCGCGAGGGAGAGAAGGGGTGAGGCGGGCCGAAGGCCCAACGCGCGGGGGAGAGGGGAGAGCAGGCCGGGCAGGCGGCCCAAGGGGGAGAAAAAGGAAAAGAGAAGAAAGAAGAAAAGGAGAAAAGGAGAAGGAAAAGAAAAAGGAAAAATGGGAAAATAGGGAAAATAAATTAAATTAATTTATAAAATCATAAAATGTAATATTCTTGATAAATTATTTAATTTAATAATTTAATTTATTATAATCTAATATATAAGTTTAAAAAGGATAAAGTTGGTAAAATATTAGTTTTGGAAAATTATTTAAATAAAATAATATGATAAATAGCAAAATATTTATTTTTAATTTATTAAATAATCTTATCCAAATTTATATACTCTAAAATCCATAAAATAATTAAAATAAATAATTTTACAAGCAAATTTTATTTCAAATAAAGTTATTTATTAAAATATAGGTTTTTGAAATTTTTGGGGGATTTACAGAATAAGACATGAATAAAATATTAACCATATAAAGAGGAATATTGTTGAGTCAAGCCCAGACTAGTCCACCAGCAAATAAGAGTGGCCAAGAGCTAGGGTACCCTAGAGACCGATCTACTGGCAAATAATAGCGGTCAGGGGTGTTCTGCCCTACATGTTTTCGGTCCACCAGCTATACTAGTGGAGGATTTCATGCTCAAAAAACAAAAAATAATTGTGATAAGACATGGGGAAGACATTAAGTATTTACATTGAAACACCAAGGGAGTCGGGGCCAGACAGATCCACTTGTGAATAATAGTGGCGGGGAGCACTTTACCTTGGAGACCGATCCACCTTCAATAATAGTGGTCGAAAGCATTTTTTATTGTATGTTTTTATCCCACCAGCTATAATAGTGGGGCTCCCGCACTCGCATGGAATGATAATAAGAATGGTGTAAAATGAGTATTGATCAAAGATTTAAAGAATCAGTTGGTCTGGACTATAGCTTAGCGTTTATCTATCAGTAATGATGGTATATTGTTTGTATGACCATGTTTGTGTTATGTTCCATTATGTGTTGGCCTTAGTTGCATAGTTACCTTGCTTAATATGTAGCGTACTAACCGCCCATTTCATAGGTGCTACTCATTCCACCAGTAGAAGGCCCTTCAGAGTTTATGCAAGGTGATGATAGTGTTTTCTATACCTTTGATGCTTATGAGGCATTGGGAAAAACTAAGAGTTGAGCATGGACATAACCTAGGGATCGAGAGCGATTGTACTAGATCTACTTCCTAAGTTCCTTTATTTTGTATTGGATTACTCAAGCTTAATTTTTATCGTATTGTAGCCTTTATTCCTTTCAAGGAATTTTAATTATGTATTCTCGATTGTAAACTCTATTCGCGTACTCTAATTTCTATATTATGAATGTTTTAATGCTTTTATGAAGCCTTGATTTGAGTTTGAATTATGATTGTTGTTAATTCTTCTTTAGCCTTGTGGCTAGTATGAGACCGATCGAGGCCTAGGCTTGTACTGATCATAACGGTATTATCCCCGCATTTCACAAGCTTTGATTTACTTGCTTCCGTAAAACTCTTTACTGAAACAAAATTTTTCAGTAGTGAATTTTGGGGATGTTACAAGTTGGTATCAGAGCTATTTTCGACCGCTCTTTCGATTTCATACTTGTAAAGCTAATACCACAAGTTGTAATCAGAACATTAGTTCTAGTAACCGTGCTTATTTTTCAAACAAATTTTGATTTACAAATTTTTTTCCCAGATTTTGAAACGTTTTTGAACCCAAAAAGGCCTTTCCATTTTTAAAGTTCTGAGTCTGAGCCATAATGAGGAACGTAAGAGTAGATTTGGGTTTCCAAAAAAAGGGAATATACCTAGTTATTTTGCAATTATGGCCTTAGTCATAGGTAGGGTAAACTTCTTGGTAAATCCTTTTCTTTAAGGGGGGTAGTTGTATAATTGTTAGCTTTATCTACTTAGAACTTCTTAGCCTTAACCCTAGGAACTAGCAAAAGACTTTAGGGACGAAGTTTGTCTTTAAGGGGGGTAGTGATGAAATACCCCAAAACCTTAATTTAGAGAAGTATGGCAAATTTAGGAATTTATTAAGGAAATTAATTAAATAAATTATTTTATTAAAATAAGAGGGAGTAAATAAGGCAAAATCAAGAGAAAATTTATAAATAATTTAATTGGAAGAAATTAGGGTGTTTTGCTAATTAAATTGAAATTAAGGAAAAATCTCTCAAAAATCCCAAATTAACGTGAAAAGAGAATTTAATGATTATTTTATTAAAATATTATTATTTTCAAATATTGTAAAATATCAAAATATTTTAAATACCCCAACCCACCTATTTTTCTCTTTTCCTTTTTCCTTTTTTTTTTCTTTTTTCCCCTCTCTTTTCATTTCTTTCCTTCCTCTCCTTCCTCTTTTTCTTTCATCCTCTTCTTTCCCTAATCTAGGTAAGCCCACCCCATGGCCTAGACCTCCCCTTCCTCCAACATGGCTTAGGCATGCCACTCCCTATCCCTCCCTCACTAGCCACCGACCCGGTCTAGTTTTTCTTTTTATTCTTTTCTCCCTTAACCAATCAGCTATCCCCTTTCTTCGTCCTTTCCCCTTCTCCCCCAACCCTCTCTCTTCCCATTCCCAAGCACACGACCTCTACATCACCACACGCCAGCCTACCGGCCCTATCCTCTTCCCCGTCACTAACTCTCTCTCTCTCTCTCTCTCTCCCCCCTTCCTTTTCCCCTTCCCAATCATGGCAGACCATGCAATTCGTAGGCCAACGAGCTTCACGCGTGTCGTCGACCTTCCCTCTTCCCCCTCTATTATTCCCCCTCATCCATGGCTTATAAATAACCCTCAACCATACCCATTCAACTTTTTTTTCTCTCAACCTAGAAATCCCCACCTCTTGTTTCTGCTACTATTCAGCCGTCTGTTGCACGCCGACTATCCAGCACTGCCGCCAAATAATGAATATCATCATTTTATCTCTTGTTGTAATGTATCATCCCACGTATGTCATAGTCTTGCATGCCTTGGAATACTTGTACACATCAATGTGTATGAACATCATCTTCTTGTAAATATGTGACATACCCACAAGAATAACTTGAATGTTTTTCAATGTCAAGCATATTAGAATTATCAAGAATATTTAACATGATAGGCTCCAACATTAAGAAAGCTAAATCATCTTCCTTACCTTGAGGATTAGTATGAACATGACAATCATTATGTTCATTGGATGCTCCTGCATCAATTATTGATTAAAGATTTAAGGAATCAGTCGATCCATACTATAGCTTGGCCTTTATCTATCAGTAATGATAATATGTTGTTTGTATGACCATGTTTGTGTTATGTGCCTTTGTGTGTTGGCCTTAGTTTCATGGTTATGTTACTCAGTACATAGTGTACTGACCACCGTTTCATGGTTACTACTCATTCCCATGAGCAGAAGGCCCCTTTGAATTTGTGCATGTTGATGATACTATTTTTGATGCCTTCGATGCTTACGAGGCATCGGGCAGGGCTAAGAGTTGAGCATGGACTTGGCTTGGGAATTGAGAGCAACATGGATGGATTTAATTCCTATATTCTTTTATTTTGTACTAGATTATTTAGACTTAATTTTTATCGTATTGTAGCCTTTATTCCTTTCAAGAAATTTTAATTATGTATTCTTGATTGTAAACTCTTTTCGTGTAATCTGATTTCTATCTTATGAATATTTTAATTCTTTGATGAAGCCTTGCTTTAAGTTTGAATTTTGATGGTTGTTAATTTTTCTTTAGCCTTGTGGTTAGTGCAAGACCGGCTGAGGGGCTAGGCTTGTACTGATCACGGTGATAATATCCCCAAAATTTACTAGTTTTGCTTTACTTGCTTCCATAAACTCTTTACTAAAACAAAATTTTTCAGTAGTGAGATTTGGGGGGGTTACAAATACACCATCACCAAGTCTTATTCTAAATATTCTCATCAATTTGAGAATTCTATCCTCCCACACATATCACATAAAACCAAGGAAATATTATATGAAAACTTATACTAACCATGAATGATAAAATTAGTACAGACTATTACTGGAAGATGTATGGTTTGTCAAAAAAGTAAAAGTTTCTTCCATAAAGGTTTGTATACTCCTTCAATATTTACTAATCAACCTTGGGCAAGTGTTAGTATGGATTTTATCTTGGGTTTACCAATGACACAAAGGGAAAATGATTATATTCTAGTGATAGTAGATATATTATCTAAAATGGCATGTCATACCTTATAAAAAAACTGATAATGCAACTCATATAGTAGATTCATATTTATATGAGATAGTAACTTTGTCATATGTTAGGTACTAAGGTTTTTTTAGTACTTCTCACCATCCACAAAAGGATGGTCAAACCGAAGTAACTAATAGAACTTTAAGAACTTTTCTATGAGGAATAATAGTCAATAAGAGTACTAAGGATTAGGATGGAAAACTTTCACATGCTTAATTTGCTTCTAATATGAGCCCTTCTAGTATAGGTCGTTCAAGTCCTTTTGAAGTTGTCTATGGGTCTAATCCTTATTGACTTATAATATTTTATCATTAAAAATAGAAGATATTAATAATTATGATGCTAAAGAAATAATTGATTTTTTTTTACAATACTTCATGAACAAATTAAAAAACATAGAAAAATCTAATGGAAAATACCAAACTCAAGCAAACAAAAATTGAATTCAAAAAATGTTTTTACCAGAATATTTGGTATAGTTGCATTTAAGAAAATAAATATTTCCGAACTTATACCAAAAGTTGATGGGTCATTTAAAATATTACAAAAATTTAGAAATAACATGTATGAAGTAGAATTTCCTAAACACTATGTAGGAGTTTCTAGGACTTTCATTATTCGTGATTTATCTCCTTACTATAGTGATGCTAATATAAGGGCAAATTCTTCTTTACAAGGAAGAATGATGTAGGAGCATCTCATGCTCAATCTCAATCTTACTCTTCTAGGGATGAAGAATAAGAATTAGCATATTTAGGGATGGAACCCATTGTTCTTATAAATTCTAATGCTTCTAATGCTTTGTTAAGTAAATCTTGCAGGTGTTATATATGTTTTCAAAATGATCAAGCTATTAAAGATATTTGTTGTACAAAATAATGGCATTATAAGGATTACAAAGTTGCATGGAAGATAGGGCTACAAGACACAAAGTTTGATTACATATGTTAATTTAATGTATTGCATATTTAAAGGTTGTCTAGCTTTGTTATTTTATTGTATACTTTGTAATGCTTGTAAATTATCATTGTAAGATATATATATATATATATATATATATATATATATATATATATATATATACATATATCAGGCATGGGATTAAATTTTGTTATTAAGGCTTGTTATGTGGGATTATTAATGAAACGCATACACGTGTACATGTATGTATATATATATGGTCTTATACATTGATAATGAATATAATGAACATAATTTGAGTTTTAAAATCGATAAAAAGAGAAACTGTACAATCTTCTTCTTCTCTTCTTCTTAAAGGGTTAGTCTTAGAGAGTTGTGGAGTTTTCTTTAGAGAAATAGAAGATTTCTCTATTAAAGTTAATTGTTCATGGATTAGATCAACACCTAACCACTTAAGCTATCAAGCTTAACATAGTCAAGTCAAAGTTCAAGTGATCATGTGAATACTTTTGCAACTTGTGATCCCAAAAGAAAATTTCCTTATTTGTTGATAATCTTCAATATCATGTTAGGTAATGGTTGTTCCTCTCCTATGATTAATATGATGATAACAAACTATATTTCTTACTTAGCTTATGAAAAATGTCTTGTAAAAATAAAATTTTCTAGTTATAAAAATAAAGGTGTTATAGTAACCTTTTTTTCCGTGTTAGCCCTAAGGTGTTTATATATGTGTGAAAGATTCTTGGTGTTGCTATTTGTGATTTTTTTTCTTTTTTTTTTTAATTGGTAACATGTAAAGTTAAATATAAATAGCTATATATATATATATATATATATATATATATATATATATATATATATAGAGAGAGAGAGAGAGAGAGAGAGAGAGAGAGAAGAGTGATTTGAATCTAAAATCTATGCCATAAATAACTCTAAATTTAACTATTAAAGTAGGGTATTATTATTTGAAAATCACCCAATAACTATTAAGAAAAAAATGGAATATAAGTTAACTAACTTGCCTTTATTACCTTAGCGTAATATGGGAATAACATACAAAACTTATGTAGTTGCCCCTGATAATTTGTAATGTTGTCGCAATTGACCTATTCCAACATGGGAGACTCATGCAACTCATTGCTACTAGCTTCCTGATGCTGGTGCATCTAAGGCATCTAATGATTCTCAAGGTAAGGAAGAATTATCCTTCTTGATAATGGATCCAATCATGTTAAATGTTCTTGATAATATTTCTATGTTTGGTATTGAAAATGATTCAAGATATTCTTGCAGGTATATTATATATTTTCAAGGAGAAGAAGTTAACACACAAAAAGAGACTTAAAGTGTACAAGCATTCAAAGCATGAAAGGCTATGACATACATGGTATAGAACTACAACAAGATATAGTGATGTTATCATTAGTTATATTAAACTGGTTGTAAACCCTAAGTGTATTTTATGTAAGCTAGGGTTTTGTTTTATTTTCATGTATGTACCATAGTTGATTGTGTGGCTTTGTAATGTTAGTCATTAATATTATTTAAATGATGATATTATGAGTAAGATTAGGTATTCTATGGGCTTAATTCAAGTGAGTTAAGTTAGCTTGAATTAAGAGAAACAAATGGCTGGTTTAAGGCCCATTATGCTGGTTGGTGCCTATATATATACTACCTTGTACACACATGAAAGAAGAGATGAATAATAGAATTTTAAACACAAAAATCTTGAGCATTGCTTGTGTTTTACCCTCCCTTTTTTGGAGTCATATCTAGCTTGAAGAACTACCTGGGGTATTCTTCATTTTAGGCCTTTGAATGTGCCTTTAACATTCTAAGAAACATTATCATTCAAACCTGCAACATACTTCGAGTTTAATAGCATTAAACTGAAACCTTTTTCCTTCAACTTCAACCTGCCATCGTGGGAAACAATAGGTGATAGATCTTGCGCGTCTTCCTCCACTTTGATTCACATCACTTCCAATCTTTACATTGCTTCCCTATTTAAGTGCCCTAGTTTTTTGCTCCTTAGAACCATTAAACTAACTACTATAGCCACATGATCCACACTTGTATAAATTCATAAATACTCTAGCAAGGAAGTAGTATATGTATGAGACAGTCCTTCCCTCTAGTACTAGTGCATAACTGTTAAATTAGCTTAACAAAAATGACTTCTTTAACGTGGATAATGATCCCTCCATGTGTAAGTGTAAAAAACATCACATGTGATTTCGAAAGGAGCATATCAAGAAGATGGAAAGAAATAACATGTTTGGCAACTATAAGCTTTCTTAAAAGCTAGCTTTTACATGTTTTGATCTTAATATTTCCTTCTAAAAAATATATCCCATCAAAATTATTTTTGAAGCATTAAACCTATAGTAAAACCCTAAAAGAAAAAGAAATTTTAGAATTAATAGGAAAAAAATTACGAAACTTAAAACCAAATTGTAATACCCTCACTTGAATGGTAAATATTGAAGGTTTAAAAAGACTGATAAGGCTACCTATACCATTAAGATATATCTTCTTTTTGGAAAACATATAATTAAAGAACTTCAGGGTTGAGTGTTTTTGACTTGAATCAATTTAAGGATGGATGACACATTTAAAATGACTTGTGTTAATCTATAAGATATTCCATTAATCTCAAAAGTACTTCAAAGTAACTATCCATGATCTTTGTGAGGTACATTTAACTATGAGGTGAACTTGGATGAGGCTATCTAATGAAACTTGGAAGGGTTTCACGAAATTTTTGCCGGATCGCAAAAAGAATCGAGTGTGGGGTTCGACTCGCCAAACAATCAGCCCAAGGATTTTCTCCAAAGGAAGATCAGAAACTCAGAGCGCAATTGAATCAACGGCTGCTGAAGTTATAGAACGAAGAATATCAAGAAGAGATCAAGAAGAAGAGCAAGAAGAATGTGAACGAGAAGGTCGCGCGCGCGCATGAGAGGGACAGAGAGAGAGAGAGAGAGAGAAAGAGAGAATTCCAGAAAAGATCTCATGAATTGTATTCAACCAAAAGTAGTGTCGATATAGATGGTATATGCCATATATATATGGCGTATACAATACAAAAGGTAAGCGTACAATACACAGCGCAGGCCTCCGACCGTATACAACAATTCAACCCAATTAACCAGCCCAATTAATCAGACGATACACTCACAATGGGTCCACGGCTGGCTAAAGATAATAACATCCCAATAACAATTATTACAAGGCATAATAATACAAGTAATGAATTGTACAAATATCTCCCATCAGCAAGAATTTATCTTAGCTAATCATAGTTACCAAGGGATGAGTAATCCACATTCCACCTAACCCAAATAATTATGGGTCAGGTGGTGGATTACACAGCCAACTTAATCGCCATTAGCCAAATTTTCCAATGAATGCATCACATGAGATTTTCTACAACAAACACAACAAAAATTCTACAACAATTCCTCGCAGTAGCTACAACAACCTTTTGATCCATTTCCCCATGTTTTGCATTAATTTCCTAATCAAGAACACAATAAGAAAAATAATTATAAGCACAAAGTAATCTATAACAATTAATATAATTATTTAAATACAAATTTTGGAGATTTTTATCATTCCCCTCTTCTTGGAAAGGTTTCATCTCTAAAACCTGATTAATGCCAATAAATGGACTAAGATCAGCAACATTAAAAGAATTACTAACATTTCCAAACTTAGCAGGTAAATCAATTCTGTAAGCATTATCATTAATCCTTTCTAATACAGTAAAAGGTCAATCTCCCCTAGGGTCTAATTTTAATTTTTGAAGGTTTGGAAAACGTTCTTTCCTAAGGTGTACCCAAACTAAATCTCCAGATTGGAAAACCATTTTTCTTCTTCTTTTATTAGCATTCTCAGCCATTTGTTGAACCCTCTTAGTAATTTGTTGACTCAAAGATTCATTCAATTTCTTTATATTAACAACACGAGATTCAACATCAAAGTTATGTAATTTAGAATTAGGTAAAGGGCTCAGATCTAGAGGAGTTAAAGGATTAAAACCATACACAATCTCAAATGGGGTCTTTTTAGTTGTAGAATGTAAGGTCCTATTATAAGAAAATTCTACCTGAGGTAATACATATTCCCATTGCTTAAGATTCTTTCTAAGGACAGCTCTCAACATATTACCTAAGGTCCTATTTACTACCTTTGTTTGTCCATATTTTTGAGGGTGAAATGTGGTGGAAAATAATAATTTTGTTCCTAGTTTGCCCCATAAAACCATTCAAAAATGACTCAAAAATTTAACATCTCTATCTGATACTATTGTCTTAGGTATTCCATGCAACTTAACTATTTGAGAAAAGAACAATTCAGCCACAGCCACATCATCATTTGTTTTATTGCAAGTATAAAATGAGCCATATTAATAAACCTATCTACTACAACCATTATTGAATCTTTAGCTCTATTAGTGCTAGGTAAGCCTAAAATAAAATCTAAAGAAACATCAATCCAGTGTTGATTAGGAACAGGAAATGGAGTATATAACCCAAAAGGTTTTGATGTGGACTTAGCCTATCTACAAGCTACACAATTAACACAATATTTCAATACATCCTTTTTCATATGAGGCTAGTAGAAGTGATCAACTAGTATATCTAAAGTCTTTTGAAATCCTAAGTGTGCCATTAGTCCACCATTATGAGCTTCTTGAATTAATAGTCCCCTATATGAGCACTCAGGAATAGATAACCTATTTTCCCTAAACAGGTAACCTTCAGATATATATTATTTTCCCTATGTAGCAATTTCACATTTTTTATAAAGTTCTTTAAAGTCATGATCCTCCAAATATAAAAGCCTGATGTAAGAAAACCCACCAAATAGGTATCTACAACATTTAACAAAGCATGTCTCCTAGATAAAGCATCTGCAACTACATTATCACCTCCCTTCTTATATTTAATTATGTAAGGAAAGCTTTCAATAAACTCAATCCACCTACCCTGTCTTCTATTTAATTTGACTAGCTTTTTAAATATTTAATAGCTTCTTGATCAGTGTTTATAACAAATTCTCTAGGCTATAAGTAATGTTGCCAAACTTCTAAGGCTCTTACTAAATCAAATAATTCATTTTCATAAGTAGAGTAATTTAAAGTACTACCATTTAATTTTTCACTAAAATAAGCTATTGGTTTACCTTCTTGAGATAGTACAGCCCCTATTCCCAACCCTGAAGCATCACAGTCTAATTCAAATATTTTTTCAAAGTCAGGAAGGGTTAATACAGGTGTTTGGGTTAATTTATCTTTAAGAGTTTCAAAAGAGTTTTGCTGTTCTAAACCCCACTTAAACCCATTTCCCTTTTTTGTTATGGCAGTTAAGGGAGCAGCTATGGTACTAAAATTCCTAACAAATCTTCTATAAAATGAACACAGACCATGGAAATTTCTCAGTTCAGACACAATCTTAGGTACAGACCACTCTTGAATAGCTTTAATTTTTTTTCTTTATCTATAGATATGCCATCTTTACCTACAACAAATCCTAAGAATACTACACTTTCCGGATAAAACATAGATTTAGCTAAATTGGCATACAATTGTTCTACTTTAAACACATCCTAAATGACCCTTAAATGTTTCAAATGTTCTTCTAAAGACTTGCTATATATAAGTATGTCATCAAAATAAACAACCACAAATTTTCCAATAAAATTTCTAAGGAGATGGTTCATAAGTCTCATGAAGGTACTGGGAGCATTGGATAATCCAAAAGGCATTACTAACCATTCATATAATCCAAAGTTAATTTTGAAGGTTGTCTTCCATTCATCTCCTAGTTTCATTCTAATTTGATGGTATCCACTCTTTAAATCTATTTTTGAAAAAATCATAGCACCATGTAGAAGGTATAACATCTCATCAAGCCTAGGTATAGGGTATCTATACTTAATATTTATTTTATTTACTACTCTACTATCTATGCACATTCTCCAACTTCCATCTTTCTTAGGCACTAACAATATTGGAAATGCACAGGGACTCATTGATTCCTTAATATAGCCCTTACTTAATAATTCATAAACTTGCCTCTTTAATTCCTTCACCTCTTCAGGATTAGCCCTATAAGCAGGTCTTTTTGGTATAACAGCTCCTGGTACAAAGTCTATTTTATGTTCTATTCCTCTTAATGGAGGTAATCCATAGGGTATGTCCTCAGGAAACAATTCACTATACTCTTCCAATAAATGCCTCACATCAGTAGGTACTTCCTCACTTAACTCTAATTGACACTCCAATAAATGTCTCTTAATTGCTTTTTCCACATCTTTTTTTTTTTGATAAGTAAAGAAAAAATTTATAAATAGAACAACCAAAAGGCTAAAGTTACAACCAACTCATTACATGACTATCCTATCAATACAATGCTGCCATTGTTGAAAGTTGTGCTTACATTCCAAATGCAAACATCTACTAGCTATAATAAAACTCATTTCTCATAGAAAACTGCTAGGAGTGTGACCTGCATTACGAAAAACTCTAGAACTACGTTCATACCAAATTAAAGTGACAAAGATGACAAAAGTAGCACGTAATATAGCCTTCTTCTCCTTTAGTTGTCTCGTAGATCGTGCCAAAACTTTAATCTCCTCCTCCTAAGAGCGGATAGCATCCCACCGATGAAACGCCCTTCTTACCTTACTCCATATCCTTGAACTAAACGCACATTCCATGAATAGGTGTTGGATAGATTCTTCTTTATTTTCATGACAAAGAACACAAGTTGATTCATCTAAAAAAACCCAAATTCTGTAACCTCACCTTGGTGAGAAATCTCTCATGAATAGCAAGCCACATAATAAATTTATGCTTAGGAGGAGCAATAGAACACCACACTAAAGGGTACCACCAAACTCTTTTACGCTGATAACGCAACACATTATAAGCCTTGCTAATGCTATAAGAATCCTCCTTATCCATCATTGATTGAGGCCCATGCAGAAAATAAGGAGCAAAAGTAGAGCGCAGACTAAGAACCTATTTAAGAGGCTAGGAACATAAATGGTCCATAGAAAAGCTCCACACACTTTCGAACCGAATATAGATGTCATGAACCCATTTAACCCACAAGGAGTCTTTCTTGTTACATATATTCCAAAGCACTTTCCCCACGACCGCTCGATTCCATATGGTGAGGTCAATAAGCCCCAAACCTCCTTCTTTTTTCGGGGTGCACACCACCCGCCATGCTATTAGCATAAAGCCCAGATGTCCCTTTAACTTACTTTGAACTAATCCCAGTCTCTATACTCTGTTTGGATAGTTCCTTATAATCAGATTTTATTTTAATTTGATCATCAAAGATTTCTTTTGGAGTCATAGGTGCTAAAACAACTTTCTTATCATCCTTATGTAAAGTGTATCTATTTTTATAACCATCATATGTTACTCTCCTATCATATTGCCAAGGTCTACCTAATAATAAATGGGTAACATGCATGGGAACAATATCACACAGAATAGAATCCTCATACTTCCCTAATTTTAAGTTTACTAAAACTTGATGACTAACCTTAACATCCCCTAACTCATTTAACCACTGTCATCTATAGGGTTTTGGGTTCTTAGTGGTTGGTAATCCTAGCTTAGATACTAATAAAGTACTAGCAGCATTAATACAGCTACCACTATCTATGGCCATGTTAAAACACTTATCATCAATCAAACATCGAGTATGAAATATATTTTCTCTCTATATTGCATTTGAATAAGGTAATTTGTTACTATTTAAAGCCCTACGTACTACAAAAAGATCTCTACTTATTGGAAGTTTTATTTCTTCTTCTAATTCACTAGTATCATCCCTAATCAAGTTAGTCTCCAATTCTTCCTCCTCAGATTCAGACTCTATATCTCTAGATTCTCTAATGAAAATATTCCTCTTGTTTGTACACTCAAAAGCTATGTACTCTAATCCCCCACATTTAAAGCATTTGATATCCCTAGTTCTGTTGGGACCACCAATAGGATTATTTGTTATATTTCTACCCTTCTCAACCTTGTTTCCTACTTTGAATTCATTATTCCTACCTTTAGGTTCAAACCTCCCATTATTCTTCCAATTTCCAGAAGTAGTTCCTCCAAAATTCCTTTTTAATGTACTCTTAATCCCAATCCAAGGGGGGTTTATACTGCCTAGTCTTCCTTATCTGAATCTCTATTTTGGTAGCTATATTAACCATTTCACTTAAAGTCCCACAAGGATATAATTCTACATTATCAGCTATTTCAGAATTTAATCCGCTTAAGAATCTAGCCATAGTAGCATCCTCATCCTCAACAATTCCTGTTTTAATTACCAAAACTTCTAGTTCCTTAAAGTATTCATCCATCGACCTAATTCCCTGATTTAGTGTTTGTAATTTCTTATGTAATTCTCTATAATAATAACTTGGAACAAATCTTTTCCTCATCAAAATCTTAAACTCATCCCATGTTCGTATAGGTGGTTCTCCACTCCTACACCTAGTCAAGACATGATTGTGATACCAAGAAGATACATGTTCAGTAAATTCCACTACTGCTAACTTAATTTTCTTCTCATCGGAATAATTATGGCATTCAAACACTAATTCTATCTTTCTTTACCACTCAAAATAATAATCAGGATCATTTCTTCCATTAAATCCAGGTATGTTAAACTTAAGATTACTTAGGTTCCTATCAATTAAGTCTAAGTCTCTTTCTTGTCTATTGTTTTGTCTAGGCCTCCTTTCAGTGTTATTGGATATTTGATCTTCTAATTCTTCTAAACTAGTTACAGGTGGAATCCTAGTTTTAGGGTCCATAGAAGCCCTTCCTAATACTCCAGCATAATGAGTATCTACTCTATTATTTTGCAATTCATTAATTCTTATTTCCTGTTCTCCTATTCTCTGTTCTAAATTAGCAGACAAAACAGCAAGTTGGGTAGTCATTTGTTCTTGAAAAGTCCTAAGAGTTTCTAATAGGTCATTACTAGATTTCGAGACAGATTGATTAACAGATTAACCGTTATTAGACATTATTAGGTTTACTTTATAATATCCAAGATAAGACACAGATAACAGACAGTCTAAGACCAAATTTACTTTATTATTAAATCAAGTAGACAGCAAATTGATCACTACTAATTATAAAAATACCGTAGTACTCTACAAGATTAAAGATATATCAGAACAAACAGAATACACAATAACTGTCAGATAGGTATTAAATCGAATACAACCAAAAAGATCAAGAAAGGAACAATATTACTGCGAAAGCAACTTAAGCAATCAACCCAGTTATAAGAGAGGACCCCTCTTCTTGGAGTTCTTACTCCTTTCTGGAACCAAGGGTTCGCCGGTTCACTCACTCCTGCGCACTCTTTCAGTTTTGAACAGAAATGACCATTTCATAACAAATTTTTTAAATTGACGATCACAAGTTGCAGTAATTAGCAAAAGTAAGGTGCAAATTTACCAATTGCGGAGTATTCCTCGAGTATCGTTAAGATTCAAGAATCTTGACCAAACCCTAGCCAGAAAAATCGGCAAAGCTACTTAGGGTTTCCCAAGTAGTTCTGAATAAGATAATACAACCCTCTTGGTTACTGTCTTAGACGAGAAAAAATCCATCAATTTTTTCATCAATCGAAAACCCTAGATTCACACTTTAGAAATAAGGGTTATAGAAGTCAAAAATAGTAATTAAAACAATAAAAGCTTGAAAAGAAACGAATTAAACCACGAGCACTCGAATAATCGAGGCTCTGATACCAAATGATGAAACCTGGAAAGGTTTCATGAAAGTTTTGCTGGATTGCAAAAAATAGTAATTAAAACAATAAAAGCTTGAAAAGAAACGAATTAAACCACGAGCACTCGAATAATCGAGGCTCTGATACCAAATGATGAAACCTGGAAAGGTTTCATGAAAGTTTTGCTGGATTGCAAAAAAAATCAAGTGCGGGGTTCGACTCGCCAAACAGTCAGCCTAAGGATTTTCTCCAAAGGAAGATCAGAAACTCAGAGCGCAATTGAATCAATGGTTGATGAAGTTATAGAACAAAGAAGATCAAGAAGAGATCGAGAAGAAGAGCAAGAAGAATGCGAACGAGAAGGTCGCGCGCGCGAGAGAGAGAGTCGAGAGAGAGAGCAAGAGAGAATTCCAGAAAAGATCTCAAGAATTGTATTCGACCAAAAGTAGTGTCAGTACAAACGGTATATGCCATATATATATGGCGTATACAATACAAAAGGTAAGCATACAATACACAACATAGGCTTCTGACCGTATACAACAATTCAGCCCAATTAACTAGCCCAATTAATCAGCCGATACACTCACAATGGGTTGACGGCTGCCTAAAGACAATAACATCCCAATTATAATTATTACAAGGCATAATAATACAAGTAATGAATTGTACAAAGATTTCCCATCAGCTAGAATTTATCTTAGCTAATCATGGTTACCAAGGGATGAGTAATCCACATTCCAACTAACCCAAATAATTATGGGCCGGGAGGCGGATTACATAGCCAACTTAATCCCCATTAGCCAAATTTGCCGGCGAATGCATCACATGGGATTTTCTACAACAAACACAACAAAAATTCTGCAACAATTCCTCGCAGCAGCTACAACAACCTTTTGATCCATTTCCCCATGTTTTGCATTAATTTCCTAATCAAGCACACAATAAGAAAAATAATTATAAGCACAAAGTAATCTATAACAATTAATAGAATTATTTAAATACAAATTTTGGAGATTTGTATCACTATCACTCATTTAGTAGAATGATTCTTGGATGTTACAAATGGTATCAAAGCAAATTTTTAACTATGAGGTGAACTTGGATGAGGCTATCACTCATTTAGTAGAATGATTCTTGAGATAAATTATAGTAAGATTGTCATTACTCGAGGCACAATGAAGATGTTGCATCCTTGAGTGTGGGATATATATTATGTCCTTAAATTAGTATTAGATAATGGAGGCTTAAAAAAATTAATAAAAATAATTATATCAATAAAGTATCATTCGTTTTGAAAAATCTATTATTGAAGAACTTCATGGTTAAATGTGTTTGACTTAAAGCAATTTAAGGATGGATAATCTTTTAGAAATTTTTTTAAAATATGTGAATTGATATATAAAAAAAAATACAAATGATTCATGTTGATTTTTTAGGTCAGTCACTGGTCTCCAAAGCAATCCAGAATAATTATTATTCTAGTAAGGTTGGGTGTTACACAAATAAAATATTAAATTAAAATTCTCAATTGGTCTCATGCAATCCGTAGATCTCGGCATAAGCTTTCGCTACAGCTAGACAAGGCTAGCATAAGATCCACCGAAACTCTCAAGGTACAATGCAACTTGATAATAGGATGAGTTGATAAACGAATTAAATGAACAGCAAGAACGTTGTTCACGCCCATATATATATATAAACTACTTATTTTTTCAAGTAGCTACTTTGTTAAACTATGATCCTGCGGGTGCCTACAGAGTTCTTCACAATGAGTTGTCAGTTGTATGTTAATCATCAATGAGTACTGGACCTAGCTTACACGGTATACTGCCAGTATAAATTAAACCGCTGCATTACTATTTACGTTTGACGATTTCCATGGTTTGAGTTTTGCAGCAGGAATACTTCTGATCTAAACATGCTTCTGCTGAGGAAGCTGCACAGATTGATGGGCCAAGGTCGCCAAAAGGATTTCATGGAGAAATTCGTGTTTGATTAAACTCCAAGATACAAAAGCCATTAAATTTTCTGCTTCTTTTGCGGTGACGCTAATACATTCCAGGGAACGTAGGACTCGCTTATCTAGAAGTGGAGTCTATTTTTTCAGAAGATAACTTACATTGCCCGGGGACTAGAATTATCATATTACTATACACCCGAATTTCTTTTCAAGAGACAATAGCAACTCAAAGTAGGCCACAGACACACACACAGACACGCACACACACACACACTTGATTGGATTTATTGTAACCTATGAATGACAATGATGCCAAAAAAAAATAAGATTTTCTCAAATGTTATAGTAATGTCGCATATAAACATGATAATGAAATTACATAGTTAGAGAATCAATATAGACTTCAGAAAGAAACGAGCCATCTTTTTGTATGCCATTTCCTATGACCAATACACAAGTACTATACATTGGGATGGATAGAGATCTTACAACACTGGGCCTTTTCCCTCTATTTATGCACAAAAAAATAATCAAGGGGGAGGTTGCAAAGTGTATGTCTTTTTTTTTTTTTTTTTTTTCCTTTCACATCATTTTCATTCTCTTCTTTTTTTCTTTTCAAAAACTGGTAATCGGGAATGTATATATATCCATCATGCTCTACTCGGTATCCTTCCCTTTAGAAGAGAAACACTGGAATATGGTATGATCATTTTAGTCTCCAAGCAATGTAATAATCTCCCAGGGCCATAGCCAAACCATAGGGTTATATTTGTCTGCAGCTTCAGTAGAATCAGTCTTCTTTCTTAAAAAATCCTCCCTCCTTCCAGTAAGCAATGGATATGAGTCCTCCTAAGTTCCACAACACTACCTGAAAAGCATAACTGTCACACAAAATGGAGTAAAAGGCTCGATGGCGCTCGCACCTTCAAGCTTAATCAAACAAGGATTTCTCCGTTAGAGCCTCTCGGTGATCTTGACCCATCAATTTTTGCAGCTACCTCAGCGAAAACTTGTTTAGAAAGAAGTATTCCCGCTAGAAAAGCTGATACCATCAACATTGTAAACACAGCAGTCCAACTTACGCTGGAAATATATCCTGTAAGCAATGGTCCAATAGCCGCGCCAACTGAGCCAGTTCCGTCAATAATAGCCGTGACAGTAGCGAGTGCCCGTGAGTGGCCTCTCAATGAGCTGTGTTGCCCCAGGTCAGCAGAGACAGCAGTAGTGATTAGAGCATAAGGTCCATTGACAAAGATACCAGCAATAAACATGAGCGCACCATTAATGACAATGTTAACAGATCCGTAGATTCTATAGAAATATAATGCAGGGATTGCAACATAGGTAAAAGAAGCTGCTGTGATTGCCCTGGCGTCTATCAGATCAGAAATCAATCCTGCAAGAACACCACCAACTACTCCTCCGATGTCGAATAGGGTAGACAGGTATCCTGCAGCTTCACTAGAGAGATATTCACCACCAATTTCTGCAACACAGTAAACAACATTGATAAGTAATTATGTGAATGGAACAGATGTGATTCAAGCAGTGTTTAGTAACAAGAAAGAGGAACACAAAGAATCAGATAAACGTAAAGTACCTGTATAACTGATGTAGAAAGGAAGCCAGTATAAAAATGTGTAGGCAACCAATTTCGCAAAGAAAAGGCAAAGTGCATAAGTAGCAACCCCAGGAATCTTCCATGCCTCTAAGAACCCAATGGCCGTGGCTGTTTCTTCTTTATCTGAATCCATACCTTCAGCTTCTGATGTTACAAGAGGTTTGGTTAATGTATCATACAAGTCAGGTTTTGAATCATCATCCTCCACGTGTAGTCCAAGAGACAATGGGCTAACGGGTAATGTTAAATAAACCACCACGCCCATGAAAGCAATGATGATACCAGGAACAAGCATTGACCAGCCCCATCCATACTGCAAGAGGTTGGAAGCAATCAATGAACCTGTGATGTTCCCAACTGATGTATGAGCATTCCAAATACCCATGATCAAACCTCTTTTGCTCTTCCCAAACCAATTGCCAACAACAGCAACTACCGAAGGCCATCCAGTCGACTGAAATAAACCAGCAATCATTTGAACCACCAAAAAGTAATAGAAACTATGGATGTTTAACCAGTAAGCAAATCCATAGCATGCTGTGAAAACTCCAGTGCCCACCATTCCGATCGTCAAAAACACCCTCAAGTTCAATCTATCACCCAGTGACCCTGACAAGAACTGCCCTCCAGCATACATGGACAGGAAAGCGACATCAAGGTATCCAAGCAACTCAGTGCCATCAGACCCATCAAAGGGAGCCCAACCGCTACTACTACTTGTCAAATTTCCACGTCCAACATGAAGGTGATTCCTATTCCATGAAATGACAGTGTTTAAGCCATTCAACTCGGTTGATGATGAAGGATCAAGGGCACTCTTAACAATACTAGGGGCCTTTCGAGCAAGATGATAAGTTGTGTATGCCAAGAAGGTTACCACTAGCACAATGCCTTGATAAAATTTGTAGGATAAATCGCTTTTATGCAAAGTTTCAATTAATTTAACACCCAAGGGCATTTCATCCTTCTTTTTGTCAACTGATGGTTCTACAACTGACCCCATCAGAATAAAGACGCCTTGACACTGGATAGATACTGAGGAAGAACTACAAGGGCGTTTCAATTCAGAATTCCTTGCCACTTGATAGATATTGAGGAGGAAGCAACAGAAGGGTTCCGGGATTTTCCCGACGGAAATAAGTATGCTGAAAAAAAAAAGAGAAAGCCAGAACCAGATAGATTAGCAATTAATCATGCCATATAGTTATATTCATACCATTTACCAACAAATGTTTTATCAACTCTCCAAATGAAATCAAGCATTTTGGGTTTTGCACAGATCATCGGCCAACGGAACATAAATCATGTTTGATGGTCACTGGTATTAGGTTACTAAATAAAACCCAGCTAACAAAATCCTTGAAATGCAACCAAGTCAACACACACAACAAAAACACGGAAAAAGAGAGCCACAGAACAAACATAACAAAAGTCGACATGAATCGAAACCAATATCATGCAAGTATATTCAAACATGAACTCTGACTCTTTCGCGAACAAATTCAGGTATTAGCTACTATTGAAACGGAAAATTTACCCTTGCTAATAAAAAAATATATAAAATAATTAACTGAAAAAAGCTGAAAGAACCCTTAATACTCTGATCAGATATCTACGTATGAACAAATACCGATTGACAATAACATGTTTGTAATTTTACTCAAGCACGATCAATTAAATTTTATACAAACAAAAAGAAAAACGTAAAGAATTTCATAAAAATTAGAAAAATACAAAGGGGAAATGCGTAAGAACGCCAATGTGGGCTGACGAAGTGTCAGCTAGCCGACTGAGCTCATTTACCTGATAGTTTCCTTCTCCTACGCTTCCCCTTTCTTCTCCCCCTTTCTTCTCCTCTGTTTCCTTTTTGGAAGAATGGTAGCTTACTAATCCGAAACTTTCATGGGCGGTTTTGTCATGGAAACGTGACGGTCTTTATATAAACGTTTTTAATTTTATAAATTTCGATATCAAAGTTACGTAAATGTCCATAGACTTTTTCGTTTATTATTAGTTATGTCAAGAGTTTATTTTTGTGGAGCCGAAAATTTTGTTCCAATTGATTATATTCCTAGGCCGACGAAAATACCATTCACTCGATTAAAGGGAATATTCTTTCTTTAACGAAACCGTAGTATTGAGAATATGCCGTTTTGAGACAAGTAAGAAAGTCTGCGCCGCTTCTTCTTTTTACACATATCAACCATTCAATCATCAGTTGCGATTCGCGAATCGGCAGAAACTGTTTTGGCCGGTGAAGGTTATTCAAAGTAGTTTATGAGATTTGCAGTTTCGCACTATATTCATAAATTGCAAGAAACGACGATAGGAATGAATCATAGTTCTTAGTTTTTAAAGCTTGTACTCAATGTCGTTTATAGTGCTGATCAATTCCCTAATAATTTATGTTTTGTTGCAATTCCTGTAGCTCTAAATATGCTTAATACGATCTAAACCTTAGTCCAAACTATATTTTATGATTTAAAAATGCAAGATTTAAAAAATTAGGATTTATTTCATGTTTCATAATAATAGTTTGGTTATGATTTTAGTAAGCCTTCCCTTTATTACCCAAAAAAAAGCCTTCGAAAAAAACTTTCATAAATAAATCCAATTCAAGTAGACTCATATTATCTTATCACTTCTGTAAATCTACGGCCTATACTTTGATAAATTTTCGAGATCCTTTATGTACTTTATTTATTAATTGATCATATATCGATATCATGATAGTATGGTGCTAGTTTTGGATAGTTAGTCCTATTAGTCAATTTTATTTTGCAAAAATAGGAATGAAATTCTAAAATCTAATTGATTGTATAGTAGATATTTCAAGATATGACTAGATATGATCATTGGACATGTTTGGATTGGATCAGAGGCGAGCCTAGGTTGGATTATGAGAGGGTTGGATGAAAGGCAAATTTAGTCATTTACTGGAGAGATTTGATTGGACTTAAACCGACACTAAGCTAGGTTAGATAGATCAACCTATGGGTCATTTTTTATATTTTATATTTATTTATTTCTTAATTGATCATTTTTAATTTCTTTTAGAAGTCAAAAAAGCATACAATTAAAATACCTATATATAATAATTCTAATATTACCTTAGTCAATATTTATTAAACAAATTCATTTGATATCTTACTTTATCAAATCCTCATTTCTAAATAGCATACTATAATAGAGTTGGTTTTTTTAGAGTGAATAGTATATATAAAGTCAATATTTATATTTATCATTTTATTTCATATAAGATAAATTGAATTTCAAGAGAAAAAGAAGTAAAATATTATTTTTAATAATATTATGTACTACAACTTTATCATTATTCATATTCCCTGAAAAGGGTTAGTTTAAAAAAATTATTTTAAATGTATTTTTTATATATTAGTTACTATAAGGGGAATAAGTAGTGTCAAATGAGAGGGAATAAATAGTGTCAAATAAGGGTTATTATATTTTTATTAATTGATAGGTTTATAATAGATTAAAGAATGATAAGATCGATAAAAACCCACAGATATACAATAGGATTTTTAGGGTCACACATATTTAATTAGATTAAAAAAAAAAAAAATATCAACTCATATCCATGGGCTCTCTAAACAATTTTTTACTAATTTTTTTACTGGACGTAATTGAATGAGCATCCTATTAGTTGCCCAAGTCTAGACATTGCGAATTTCTAACCAACAAATCTACTTGACATAAATAATATATTGGTCTCTCATCAAAACATATTTTATCACTAAATTTTTTGAAACACTAAGAGATAAAGAATTGGGAAAAGGTCCAAGAGTTTGAATAAATGGAAGGACCTATGGATAACCCTTGTCGGTCCGAAAAGACAAACAAGGTTGGGTTAACAACTATGGCAATGGGTTTTTTTTTTCAATATTTCATCTATAATTTAGTTTAGTGGAATATAGATTCTTCAATAAATTTTTTGATTTTGTTTTGTAGTGATTTGATTTGAGTCTATATTCAATGTAATACCTCAAAATCTACTATTAAATAATCTTTATTTTTTTAGCTAAAGGATATACAAAATTAAGTAGGTATTACCATCACATAATGACTTATAACTGTAAGTGTACGATGTTGAATAGCATGCAAGATTGACCCTACAAAGACTAGGAAGTGAACAAAAAGATGGTAAAATGATCTCCTATCTCTAAACTAACGATAAGGGGTATATAATGAATAACTATAAATAAAAAAGAAAATATGCAAATAAAACCCAACTATTATATAACAAGTGAAATCCAAATAGAGAGAAGGTAAAGTTCCCTTTAGTACCCTTAACCCCAAATTCCAAACCAAAACATATAGTCATAAATGCCAACTAAAGTATGTAGTGTAATGCTCTCTCGAGCCGCTACACCCTACTGTCTATTTGAGACTCATCTATTTATAATATGAATATAAAAATAGACAACACATTATTAAGTATCCTTATTCTTTTTTTTTATATTTTTTTTTAAGTTTTAGAGGCCAAACCAACATCTCTCAATCTTGTGGTTTGATCTCTAGTCATGCTAATCTAGCCCACTCCAACTCATCTCTCTAATTTTACTAGATTCCTCTAAATAATAATAATAAGTGATCAATTTCTATATCATAACAATTAAAAAATTAACACAATATATATGAAAAGGAATTTGATTGGGTAGGGTTCAAATTATCTGAACATCTAGATTAGATGATTTTCCATCACCTCGATACAAATCAATTAGCCAACCATGACTTTTATTAAGCACAATATATTAAACAAAGAGAATTGAATCAATTGGAAAGAAAATAAAAATCTAAACACTAAATACAATACCCTATTTATTCAAGATGAGATTGAAATGCCCCGTAAATTCTAATTTTATTAATTATTATTAAATAAAATTTTATTATGAAAATTTATTAAATAAGTTATTTTTATTAAAATAAAAGGGAATTAGTTAGGGAAAATTAAGAAGAATTTACAAACATTTTAAATTAGAGAAATTTTGGTACTTTGGCCAATTAAGTATTTTATTTTAGAAATTAATTAAATAAATTATTTTATTTAAAATAAGAAGGATAAAATAGTTCAAATTTATATTAATTTTATAAATAATTTAATTGAAAAATTTTTGGGTATTTTTCTAATTAAGATAGAATTTATGAAAAATCCTTTAAAAATCCTATTTTAGCCTAAGAAAAGGATTTCAATATTTTTTTTATATAAATATTATTATATTTAAATATCCCAAATATCCCAAGAAATTTAATTACCCTAAACCATTATTCTCCTCCTTTTCTTTTTCCTTTCTTTCTCGCTTTTTTCTTTCTTCTTCCTTCCTTTTTTTCTTTTTCTTTTCCTCCTTTATTGGGCATGCCTTCCTGCGGCCCAGTCCTTTCTTTTCCTTCCACTTCTGGTGGCCCAATTCTCTGCGCCGCATCGCGCCCTTTTTATCCCCAAAACACATCATTTCATTAAAAAAAAATTAGCCACTGCCAGCCCACGTAGCCGTCCCGTTCGTGGCACCCTTCCACGCCGCGTTTTGACTTATTCTTCCCCTGAACGCAGAGTTTCATTTAAATTCCTCCCCTCCTCGCACCTGACTGCTTTATCCCCTTCTTTTCTTTCCCTTCTTTTCTCCCATGAACCGCTGGTTCACCCAGCCCATCTTCTTCTTCCTCTTCCAGCTGACGCCATACCTGTAACACTCAACCTCCATCCCTCAAAAATGGCGCCACCGGCCACACGTGTCATGACCGGCATTTCTCCCACCCATTCTCTTCCCCTAGATGAATACTTCAATTTGAATTGCCCCACTCTCCTTTTCCTTCCCCACGTTGCTCCCAATTTCCCTCGCAATGGTTGGGAAAATTTTGAAATTTATGCCGCCCGATCAACCTCATAACTATCCCATTTCTCATCGGCTTTGACCTCCTAGTAACCTCCATGACTCGAGCCTACCCTCTACTACTATAAATACCCCTTGTATGGCTAGAAATCAAGCTTTCTTTTCCTGAAAACCCTAAGTACAACCGGTGCGCCATTGCCACTTTAGACGCCCTGTTCTCCATCGTTAACCAACCTTGCCGCCTCTTCTTCCTCCCAAACTCTTCCCTGCAACACCTTATAATTAACTAAACCATCCATATCCCTTTATTCTCCTTTCACGATCCTCCATAACCGTGCAAAATTTGCAACTCAACTTGCTAGAATTTTCACCCTGAAACCTTAAACCACCATCCACCACCACATTCGCCACTTCTGCCACCCTCTAAACCACCCAATATCTCTTGCTAAGTCTCCTACACTGACCCATAAACTTATGTTATTTTTTCTCCTTTGCCCTTCCCTCTTTTTCTTCATTTTTACCCCTCTTAGATCACTTTTCTGGCCACCTCCGGGCACCACCGCTCGTGCCACCCATCCCCTCCAATTCAAGGTGAAACCCTAGACCTTTTCAACACTTCCTTTCGATTTATTGAGAATTATTCTACTTTTATCCTAATTTTTAATGTTAATTCAATTATAATTATAATTATTATAATTATTATAATTATTTTTATCAATTGTATCCTAATTGCTAAATTTTGTTGACAAGTTTGGGAGTATTCTTGAGTTAGATAAATTATTATTCTCGAATTTTGGTTATTTAATAGAATTATTACATGTTTACTATTATTATTATTAATATTATTATTATTAGTGTAATTATTTATTTAATATTGTAATTATTTTAAGAAGGGTAGAAACTTATAATTTTAATTAAGTCTTGCACCTTTGCTTTTTATTACTATTATTAACATTTTTAACATTATTACTAATTATATTATTATTATTATCCTTGTTAACTTTTATATTATAAATATATTTATAATATTAATATCATTATTACATTTTCAAATAGTATTATTATTAAATGGGGTGGTTTCGAAAGCCACCTTGTAATTTTAAGATTTATGGTATTATTAATATTAATATATTCTACTAATAAGAGTATTATTAATAATGTTCTACTTTATTATTATTATTATTATTATTATTATTATTATTATTATTATTATTATTTCTATTACTAATACCACTTTGGTGAATGGTAGAAACCCTTATATCACCACCCTTTTCAAATGAAAATGGTAATTTATTTGGTTTTTAAGTAATATTTTGTATAGTTAATTATTGTGTAGTATTTTTTTTTTGAAAAGGTAAAATTTATATCATAATCAAAGAGAACAAATAAGATTGTAGAAATAATTTACTCTGCCTATCAACCTAATAAACTTTTCCTTCCGACGAGCATGAACACAAAGAGAAGACATTATCAAGGATATCCTAAAAGCTACCCCTTTCAAATCCCAATTCCTATTAGAAAAAATACAACCATTTCTAGTTTTCCAAATTTCATATACCGCAACAACATAAAAACTTGAATAGAATTGGACAATCCCATCCTTTCTATGGCAACTTCTATCCATGGATTTAAAAATCCTCTCCAATGAGCCAAATCTGAGCTTGAAACTACCTGTTCTGCTAATAGTAGACCAAATCTTCTTTAATTTAGCACATTGACAGAAAATATGCTGCACTGATTCATTCTGGTCACAAAAACAACATTTTTGAGAGATAGAAGGCAAGAAAGAGCTGATATAGTCCTTAGTAGGAAGCTTGGACTATGCTGCCAACCATAAAATAAATTTATGTTTGGGAGCTGCAAAATTAGACCAAACAAGCCTTCTCCAAGGGACCAAAGGTGCTGAAACTCTAATGGAATTATAGACTTCAACTATATAATACAGATGATCCCTATGCCAACTCTGAACCACGGGAAAAATAGTAGATTTGAAAGAGATAATTTTCTGCAAAAGCCCTGAAACAGTGGATGGTAAAATGCAGGAAAATAAACTCTGCCTTTTGACATAATATGCATGCATCCATTTAGTCCATAGAGCATCCTTATCTTGAAAGAAGTGCCAAAGCAATTTACCAATGGCAGCTATGTTCCATGTAGATAAATCCAAAAAACCTAAACCCCCTTCTTTTTTAGGCAAACAAAGCACCCTCCAAGCCACCAAAGGTTTTTTAACAACATTACTATTTCCAGTCCAGAGAAAAGCTCTACACAAGGCCACCACTCTTTGAATAATTTTCTTTGGTAGAACAAAAATTTGGCTCCAAAAATTTGTAATACCAGAAATGATAGATTGCAAGAGCTAAAGCCTTCCAGCATAAGAAAGGAGACGATTGGCCCAATGTTGTATACGACCAGATATTTTATTCACCAAACCCATCATATCAGCTACTTTTAGCCTGGAATAATCAATAGGCACTCCCAAATATTTAAAAGGGAATGAACCATCCTGAAAAGGGAAAACATATTTGATTTCTTGTTTCAAATGCTAAGAAATACCTCCCAAGAAGACCATACTTTATGCAGGATTGATATGCAGGCAAGAGCAAGAAGAAAAATTATCAAGAATCTCTTTAACAGCCAAGACATTTCTGGCCTCAACTTTACAGAAAACAAGGAGGTCATCTGCAAAACTCAAATTAATTATTTGCAGCTTCTTGCATTTAGGGTGACCATGAAAACCTCTCTGACCCCATAGAGATTGGAGAGCTCGAGTCAAATACTCCATAACAATAACAAACAGAAAAGAGGATAGAGGATCCCCTTGTCTTAGCCCCTTTCATTCTCTTAAAAGGAGGATGCAATCTATTGTTAATAGATAAAGAATAAGAAGCTGAGGAGACACAGGCCTTAATTAATTTCACAAAATGTAGAGGGAAATGAAGGCCCAACAATACCTTTTCCAAGAAAGTCCAGTCCACTGAATCATATGCTTTCCTCATATCGATCTTCAGCATACATCTAGGAGAAATGTTCTTTCTATTATACAAGTGCAAGAGCTCATGAGCCAATAACACATTATCTCCAATCCTTCTATCCTTAACAAAACTAGACTGTGAAGGATGAATGATAAAAGGCAATATACTTTGTAATCTACCTGCAAGAATCTTGGCCAAAATTTTGTAAACCACATTACAACAAGCAATTGGTCTAAAATCAGCTAATTTGAGGGCATTTACCTGCTTGGGAATAAGAACCAATTTAGGCATACCCATAAAAGCAGGGATAAAAGCTGTCTGAAAACTTCTCCTTATAACCTGGTATAAATCCTCACCAACCACATTCCAAACAGATATGAAAAAGCCTGAGGTAAAACCATCTGGCTCTGGAGCCTTAAGTTTACCTATTGACCAAAGAGCTGATTTGACCTCCTACAATGTTACAAGACTAAGAAGATCATGTTGTTGTTGGACGGAAACTAAGGGGCCCATCTTAGGACCTACTCTGACATTAGACTTGAAGCATCACCCTTCTGCCCCAAAAGCTTCTTATAAAATTCCATAAAGGCTAGATCAATACCATCTCTGTCTGAACAGATTTGTCCTGAGTCAAGCTGAATCTACTTAATATAATTGAGCTGCTGTCTAGCCTTCATAACAGAGAAAAAGTATCGAGAGTTGGAATCACCCAGCTGCAACCATTTAACTCCCGATTTCTATCTGAGAAAACTTTCCTCACAAGAGGCTAAGAATTCATACTGTTTAAGGGAACATTTTTCTTCATGCTGTAGGTCAAGATTAGCTGGATTCAAAGATAAATCTTCCTGGCAGTCCTTTAACCTTTCCCTAGCCTTTTGGACTTTAGAAGACAGATCACCAAAATTCTGTCTATTGAAAGCTTTCAATTTGGTCTTAACATGCTGCATATTCAACTTAAACATCTGAAAAATATCTACATAAGGAAATCTCTTCCAACAATCAACAACCAATGGGAGAAAAAGAGGATGCTCAGTCCACATATCAAAGAACTTAAAAGAGCTATTAAAATGAGGAGATGGTAAATCCAGTTTAATCAAGGAAGAGCTATGATCAGAAAAAGTGTCTCATTAAACTGAGTAGATGACAAAGGGAACTTAGTTAACCATGGGGTATTAACCAAAACTCGATCCAATTTAGCCATAATTAACTTGTCTCCCAAACTTCTATTGAACCAGGTGAAATGCAAACTTGAAATGATAAGATCAAATAATAAAACTGAATTGCAATAGTCCACAACATCAGTGACATCTGCAGAGTTAATGGGATTGCCTTGAAATTTCTCAGCAGCCTGGAAAACCACATTGAAATCCCCCAACACAATCCGAGGATCATCAACCACTTGAAAATCCACTAAGGCCTGCCAAAGAGAATGTCGTTCACTACCAGCATTAAATCCATAAACAAAAGAAGCAAAGAACTTGCATCTAGAATTAATAGTAGAAACGGACACATGAAGAAACTGTTCATTACTAAAGAGAAGATGAACATCCCACACCCTACTGTCCCAGATGCACCAAATTCTCCCATTAGGATGGGAAATATAATTATCCAACCTGCACCAATGAGAACCCAATTTATGTAGAACACCATTGGCTTTATTACTCTTAATTATGGTTTCAAGAAGACCAAATATGGACACTTTATGCACTAAAATCCAGTGCTTAAGCTCCTTCTGCTTATAGGACTTATTAAGTTCTCTAACATTCCAAGATCCTATCATGAGAGTTTGATGGGGGAGCCAAATTAGAAACAGGGAAACCAGCCTGCAGATCAATTAGTTCTGCTTGATCTTGAAGACTAACATCTGAGAGACAAGCAAATATATTATTAGAAAAAAAAATACTAGAGGGCTTGAGGAGCTGATCCCTAGAAGGATGTCCTTTAGTATTCAGATGGATCTTACTAGGACTTCCATTCCTAACAGGAATGCTAGGAGGTAAAATTTGAACAGAATCACCAGGATGAGGCAAATTGACCTCCAGACTCCTTCTAGACCTGTTATGAAACAGTAGGCCTGCAAGACACTTTACGCTAAACATAAGAGTTTTTCCTCCCTTAAGGAGGACATGCAGCTTTAGAAGCATCCACTGCAACTTGATCAACTCCCTTCACATTAGAGAACCTCTTACATTTATCAATAGAATGACCCACTTCTTGATAATGATTACGGAAACTAGGCCTCCATTCATATATAATTTTTTGAGACAAAACAACCCCATCAGGATCCACTAAATCAACATAATCCAACAATTTCTTTGACACATCTACTTCAATCAACATACGAGCAAAAGAGATACGATCCCTTGAAGCAGTAATACCATCCAACTGAAGAGGCCTACCAATAGCACTACCAATTCTACTCAAGGAGTCTACATCCCAATAATCTAAAGGAAGATTCACGATTTTAACCCATAAAGGCAGAAATTGGAACTTTTCCTTAGTAAATTGAAACCTACGATGCCAAGGTTTAAGGATAAGGGGTCTGTTGAAACAAGTCCAATAAGACTTTGAAAGCACCCAATCCCTATCCTCCTGGGATTCAAATTTAAAAATAGCAAAGCCTTGATCATGCAGAAAGATCCTTGGCTCTCAAAGAACAGACCAATTCCTTTTAACATATCCAACAAGTTGTGACATTGTTGGTCGAAAACCGAGAACATAACCAACCACCGCCCATTACCATTCATGACAATTTGAATCCACTTTGTCCTTCTAAAAGACGACCTGCACCCTATCTCCAACTCTTTCAGGAGGAACATATGATAAAGAGGTTCCTTGAAGAGGAACTCGATTTCCATCCACTAAGTCTTTACAAGAAGAAACTGATGGAGAAGAAAGCTTTTGTTCAGATAGCACCAACTGAGGAGCAGACTCAGTTTTTTTCTAGGGATCAGAACTAGAAACCCTAAATCTCGCATCCTAGAGAACACGAGAATATGCATGAAACAAATAAGAAGAAACAAGACTGATATCCCATGAAGGCAAATTGTCAATCAAAATATCAATCCGTTCAGTAGATAAAACCCTAATGCCTGCGTCCTGATCGACGTGAAGGTCTCCATGAGGCCTGCATGACAAATCATCGGACACCAATTCAGAACTATGACCATTCATAACAACGTCCAAACCATCATTCACTACGGGGAGACTCCCTGACACCATCTTCTTCTTCTTCTTGGCAGCCACAACACTCCTCTTTACCCCCAGAAGTATATTGTAATGATGGAAATGATATCTTAATTATTATTTTGTTGTATTGTTTTAATTAAAAACAAAATCTTAGAATAAGTTAGAAAATAATTAAACTTTATAAGGGAGCCTAATTCTAGTATGTTTTATATAAGGAATGAACCTAGTCAAATCTCTCAAGTGGAATAGGAGCGTGCACCAAGACCGGTGTCGTTTTAGGTAAGGGTTTACTAAGGCCATTTGTGTGTTTGTATGTATTATGTGCTTCATATGCTATGTATTCTATGTTTATTATTATTAATTATTTCATATGTGGCATGATTATAGAGTTGAAGTATGTTGGTGTGAATAAATTGTGGCATGAGAATTAAGTGTATGTTTATGTTATTATTTTACAATACGGCCTTAAGACATGCATTTTAGGATTGTAAAAATCATGATGGGAAGTGTAACAATGTGGTGTTAGGGTTTTACATGAAATGGCATGGAGTTAGGGTTTGCATGAAATGGCATGAGGTTAGGGTTTGCAAGGAAGAATGTCTACGAGGATTTAGGGTTGCATATGATTTAGGGTTGCATGGAAGTGTGGTCTACGTGAAGCTAGGGTTTGCATGTGGATTAGGGTTGCATGGAAGTATGTCTACGTGGAGTTAGGGTTTGCATGGAAGTGTGGTACGTGGAGATTGGGTTTGCATGGAAGCTAGGGTTACATGGAAGTGTGGCTTATGATGAGTTAGGGTTTGCATGGAAGCTAGGGTTTTCATGGAAGTGTGGTATGTGGAGTTAGGGTTTGCATGAGAGCTAGGGTTGCATGGAGTTAGTCACACATGTCTGGGCAAATGTTTGTGAATGGAAAATGTTGTGATTAAATACTTAATACATTAATCTTTTAAAGTGGAAGATTATTGAGCCGGGTCCAAACTAATCCACCGGTTAGGAGTAGTGGTTAGGGTTTTACCCTATGTGTGACCGATCCACCGGTTATAATAGTGGTTAGGACATAAGGTCATATGTGTGACCAGCCCACTGACACTAATAGTGGGGTGACTCGAGCTTAATAAACAAAAACTAGAATTGTTAAAGCTCTTAAAAGACATTAATTACTTACAGTGAAACACCATGTGAGCAGGAACCAGACCGATCCACCGGTCAGGAATAGTGGTGTGGACTATTGTCCTGCAAGTGACCGATCCACCGGCGAAAAATAGTGGTGTGGACTATTGTCCCGCAAGTGACCGGCCCACCGGCTAAAATAGTGGGGTGTTCCTATACTTACATGGATTGGATAAAAGGCATGGTGTGTATGAATCTTCGATGAAAGAAAGATTAAATAATAAATCTAGACCTTTTTGGGCCTTATGTGTGGACTTGTTGATTATTGGCTATGGATTTCATTATATGTTTCTATATATCACATGTGTGGGTTGGTAAACGTATGTTGATCATTATCCTGCATGATTTGATGTGTTATGTGTCAGCCTTAGTGCTCAATTACCTTACTCATTATGTAGCGTACTGATCACCTATTTCATGGGTGCTGCTCATTCTCACGAGCAGAAGGCCCTTTCTGACTTTGTGCTGGTGGGCGAGACATCAAGCGGGGCTGTGGGTTGAGCTTGTTTTGGCTCAAGGTTCGAGATTTTTGGCCATATTTTTATGCTATGTATTTCCTCTTTATTAGTTCCTTTGTATCATATTTATCCATTTGGATCTTTTACCTTATATTGAGTATTTCAAACAATTATTTTATCGGTTGTAAGTTTATTTCTCTTTTGAAATGGATTATAATTCTTCACTCGTACTTTGACTTCCTTGTTATGATCTTTTAATTCATTTTGTGAACGCTTTGTTTGAGTTTAATAAGTAATCTCTTTTTAGCCTTAGCAATTGGTACTAAAATGGTTGGAGAGAACCGATTTGGTACTAAGTGTGGCAGTAACATCCCTAAAAATTTACAATTTTAATTTATGAGTATTGCTTTTTAAAAAAAAGAGAAAATGTGTAAATTTTGGGGTGTTATAGAGATAATCAATGTTCAATCCTTTGGATTGGAAAGAAAAAACGAGATCAAGGGAAAGGGAGATTGTGAATGAATTAGGGGATAGGAAAGTTGTAACACCCCAAAATTCACTATTTTTTTTGAAAAGCGGAAGCAATTAAAATAGAAATACTTAAAACCTGTGAATTCTGGGAATATTACCGCCACACTTAGTACCAGACCGGTTCTCTCAAACCATTCCAGTACCAAGTGCTAAGGCTAAAGAAGAGATTTATGTTTAATTCAAATTAACAATTCATAAAAGGATTCGAAGATCATACACGAAATCAGAGTATGAGAAATTAAGAGTTAATTACAATACCCTTGAAGTTTCAAATAACACTTGTAACTTCCAAATAGAAATAAATTTAAACAAGATAAAATCCGATGGGTCAAATTCCGGATTGCCTACTCACTCAAGTCAGGCCTGCCACCCCAAAACAGTCTCTGATCTTAAACCTGCACAAGAGGTCTACTCCCCACCATCAGTGGATCATCACAGGACCCATCAATCAAGGTAGTATTAGTACGGGTCCAGTACTGAGTAAGGTGACTTAATCACTAAGGCCAACACACAAAAACATAAATCATGCAGAACATAGAAGGGCATAATTACCAACACAATGACATAAGGTGCTTACGACCATCCAAGTAAGAGTACAAGGCCCGATTGTAGACTGGATTAATTTTTAAATTAATCTCTGATCAGAACTCATTTCACACCATACTTTTTATCAAGTCCATACGAGTACGGGAACCCCACTATTTTAGCCGGTGGATCGGTCGCAAGGGTAACATACCCTGCCACTATTTTAGCCGGTGGATCGGTCGCGAGGGTAACATACCCTGCCACTATTATATGCCGGTGGATCGGTCTGGCCCCTTCTCGCATGGTGTTCCACTGTAAGTAATTAGTATCTTTCCCATATCTTAGCAACTATAGGGTTTGATTTTGTTGATCTCGGGATCCCCCACTATTATTGCCGGTGGATCGGTCGCGAGGGTACATGCCCTGCCACTATTATAGCGTGGTGGATCGGTCGCGAGGGAAATATTCCCTGCCACTATTATGCCGGTGGATCGGTCTGGGCCCGGCTCTCAACATCTTTCACTTTACGTGATTAATGTCTTAAGTATCTTATTCAAAGGCTTTCACCCTAGGCATGCATAAATCATCACACATAACAAATCATAAAATTCCACCATTATAATTACACTTTATCACCTCATACACATGATAACACAAAGACCCTAATCAAACACCACATACCCTAATTGACCCCCACAACCATAGTCAATCACTCCAAACCCTAATTCAGTCACCTCCATACCCTTATAATGTCTTACGTATTATTTTTCACCCAAAACATTCAAACACCCAAATAACTCTTCTACTTCCTCCCTTACATCCCAAATTAACTTTTCACACGTAAATTTCACTTCCATGCAAACACTAATCTTTCCATGCAAACCTTCGAACCTTTTTCATGTAAACCCTAAAATTCCACGTGAAGCCCTAAATTCAACCATGCAAACCCTAATACCACCATACAACCATCAATATCACCATGTAAATCCTAATACCACCATACAACTATAATTACCACCATACAAACCTTAATATCATCGTACAAACCCTAATACCAACATACATCCATTAATACCACCAGGTAAACCCTAGATTCCTTCATCCAAAACCCTAAATTCAAACCATATAAGACCCAAAGATTTGTCCATACCGACCCTAAATTCAAACCATAAAGATTCTTCCATGCCAAACCCTAAATTCAAACCATAAAGATTCTTCCACATAAAATCATAATTTAGAATCTCCCAAGGAAAACCATAAATTGAATTCCCCCAAGCAAATCATAAATTAGATTCCCCCATATAATATCATAAATTACATTTTCCCAAATAACATCATGAATTAGATTCTCCCAAACAAATTATAAACTAACTCTCCCAATCATATCATAACTTAAATTCTCCCATATAATATTATAAATTACATTCTCCCAAATAACATCATAAAATAAATTCTCCCAAACAAATTATAAATTAACTCTCCTAATCAAATCATAACTTAAATTCTCCCATATAATATTATAAATTACATTCTCCCAAATAACATCCTAAATTAGATTCTCCCAAACGAACCATAAATTCTGCTCTTTCACACATAAAATCATACATTAGATTATTCCTTATAAAACCATAAAATTAGGTTAACTCACTTCCCTTAATCAAATTCTTTCCCCATCCTCCTTTTTCATCCTTTCTCTCACACAACCACACCGACATCCTCACATACACAACACATATCATCATACATAATTAATACACATACCATGCACAACATTCTTCAACTCCAAGTCATACCACATATAAAATATTTAATAATAATAGACAATAGATACATAACATGCGAAACACATAACATACATAAGCACATAAAAGGCCTTAGCACTCCTTACCTAAAACGTCACCGGTCTTGGAGCACGCTCCTATGCCTCCTTAGGGATTTGATTGGGTTCCTATTATATCAAAGCATACTAGAATTATACTCTCTTATATAATTCTAACTTATTTCGAGGTTTGGTTTTAGGATGACATTTTACTATTCAATAATTAACTATAGGAACTAATATAATTAATTCACTTATTTTCTTTAGAAAAGGTGATAAACTAAGGGTTTCTACCCTTCTCCCAAAATAGATTTAATAATAACATAACTATGATGATGATAATAATAACAATAATAAGAATAATAGTAATAAAAATAATTAGTAATATAAATAAAGTACAATAATATTAATGATACTTTTTATAAATAGAATATTAGATATTAATGATATCAAAATTCTTAAAATTAAAAGTTGGATTTCTAACCTTCCCATAATGATAAAAATAATATTATTCAGAATTGTGACAATAAAATTAATAATGTATATATATACTTATATTATATTTTAATAAAGGTAATAATGGTAATATAATCAAAATAATGTTGAAAAATGTTAATAATGTTAATAAATTTTATAAATGCGAGGCATAATTAAAATTTAAGGCCTCTGTTCTTCCACTAATAATCAAAGTATCAACCAAGTAATTATACTAATATTATTATTATTATAATTATTATTAATAATAACATCAATTATGTAAAAATCTAAGTAAATAGGTAAAGGCCGAGATAATTACTGTATCTTACTCAATAATACTCCCAGACCTGTAACCAAAATTTAGAAATTAGAATACAGTCAATATTACTAATAATAATAATTATAATAATAATAATTAAAGTTGAATTAATACTAAAATTTTGGCTAAAATTAGAATAATTATAAATAATTCAAAACTAAGTACTTAAAATGTCTATGGGATCACCTTGAGTTGGAGGATGTAGGTGGAACCGGCGGTGGTTCCCAGAGGTGGCCGGAAAATGGGTCTAAGGGGGCCAAAAATTAGGAAAATGGGTGATGGAGAGGAAGAAAATTAAAATAATTATATAGGGCTGTAGAGGATAATTAGTAGGAGTTAATGGTTGGTTTGGATGGTGTTAGAAGCGGCGCATGTGGTGGTGGAAGGTGGTTCAAAGGGCGGCGGAGGTGGAAGAAAGGGTTGGTGGGGAAGGGAAGTTTGCACCGTCGGGGAGACTTGTTCAGAAATAATCGAGGGATGAGGGAGGTTTGGTTAGCTAGAGGGCGGTGCAAGGAGTGCACGGGTTGCTAGAGAAGGCGGCGTAGTTGGCCGGAGGCGGCGGAAGAGACGTCTAAAGGTTAGGCGGCGAAGGGAGATGATTTCTTGGTTGGAGGATCAAGAGCTCGATACAGAGCTGCTTACGGGAGTATTTATAGGGAAAATAAGATAGGGTAGGGTTCTTTGGGCCAGCTAGTAGATAGGGAAGGTAGGGTTTCGGTCGCCGGTGGCGTCGTCGGCCGGAGGGAGTCAAAATTCGGGTAGGGAAATGCGCAGGAGAGAGAGAGAGGAAAAATCGCACGAAAAGGGGAGTTGATTGGGTTTATTCAGTCGCCGAATCAAGGGGAAGAGAAAGGGAGGAGATCGGCCGGTCAAAACGGGCGAGACCGCCGGCGAAAATCTCGGACGGGCGGCGAAGGTTACAGGTGCAGGTCGACGGTGGCTCGGGGACGAAGAAGGAAGAAGATGGGAGGGGCGCTAGACCGGGCGGCAGGGAAAGAAAAAGAAAGAGAAGAAGAGAGGCAGATCGGGCCGGTTCAGTGCGACGGAGGTGGCATTAAATAAAACGAAGAGTTCCAGGGTGAAAATGGACGAAACGCAGCGTTCAATATGCCGAAGGAGAAGAACGGAACTGGGCCGCGGCAGAGAAGAAGAAAGGAAAGAAGGAAATTGGGCCGTGCCAGGCCCAAATCGGGGGAGGGGAGGTAGGAAAGAAAAAAAAGAAAGAAAAAGGAAAAAGAAGAAGGGAAAAAAAATAATATTGGGTATTTAAATTAATTAAAATATTTGATATATTTAAAAATAATGTAATAATATTTAAATCACTTTTTAGGCTAAATTAGGATTCTTGAAAGATTTTTCATAAATTCTATTTTAATTAGTAAAACACCCAAATTTTCTCTAATTAAATTAATATTAATTTGAAACTATTTTCTCATTATTATTTTAAATAAAATAATTTATTTAATTAATTTCTAAAATAAAATCCTTATCTAGTGAAAATACCAAAATTCCACCTAATTAAAACACTTCTAAATTTATTCTAGATTTTTCCCTAATTAATTCTCTTTTAATAAAAATACTTATAAATTTCTTCTTGATTTGCCCTAATTAATTCAATTTAAAAATAATTTATTTAAATAATTCTTATAATAAATATCCTTTAAATGTAGTTTATAAAATTAGAATTTTTCGGGGCATTTCAAAAGTGTAACTCTTCTCTCAAGATGGTTGCAACACCCCTAAAATTTACTACTAAAAAATTTTATTTTATTTAAATATCAACGGAAGCAAAAAGTAAAAACCATAAATTTTTGGGATGTTACTGCCACACTTAGTACCAAACCACTTTCCTCCTACTATTTTAATACCAAGTGCTAAAGTTAAAAGAATAAAATACAACTTACTTGGACTCAAACTTTATTTAAATTAGAGTAGAAACATAGTAGCATGGTAAAAGTGTTATAAGAGATAAAAGCCTATTGTTAGCGGTTACAAGCATAAAAATTGGTTTGAACACGGAAATAAAAGGTTAAAGGGAAACTTTGAAACCATTATCAAACAATTCTTATGCTCTTTCTCGATTCCCACTTCAATAGCACATGCAATAGACCTAGATCATTAAATAGGCAGGGATCCACAAATGGGACCCTTCAGTACTTTGATACTGAGTAACCCTTTTATATCAAACTGAAAGGCAAGGCCCTCATACAATACATAATACATAATGACATTTGACAATATCATACATAGCTTAAAAAATCACAATCAACACCAGAACTAATATACAAGGCAGCACCACATATGATAAAATACATGTAACATAAAATCCGTATATTTAGCAATTCAATCATATACCCAACCAGGGATAAGTATTGAAGCCAAACTCATGTCATATCAATAGATCATAACGTGAAATAAATACTTTTGGTCTTAAGCCATTAATTAATCATTATTCAATCACCGTCTTTGAATTATATCCATGTGAGTTCCAAAACCCCACTATTATAGCCGGTGGATCTGAAACATACAAGGTAACATGCACATGACCACTATCATTCGTCGGTGGATCGGTCTCCAAGGCTCCCTACACTTGGCCATTATTATTTGCAAGTGGATCGATCTGGCCCTAGCTTACATGGTGTTCCACTATAAGTGAATAGTATCTTCCCATAATTTATTAATATCCAATTTTTGGTTTATTGAGCTTGGGATCCTTCATTATTATAGTTGGTGGATCAGAAACATACAGGGCAACAAACACCTAACTACTATTATTCGCCAGTGGATCAATCTCTAGGGCATCTTGCACTTGGCCACTATTATGTCAGTGGATTGGTCTAGGTTCGGCTCAATAATCTTTCACTTTACATAATTAGTACTTTATTCATGTCTTATTCAATAGGTCCATTTATTTAGTTCGAGGGAGGGAAAAAGGTCACGAATCCAGAGACACAGATATATTGGTCATAGAATTAAGCATTCCTTATCAAGGATCATGGCATACACGAAAGCCTAAAACGTACTTCAAATATATCTAACACACATTTCCATACATCCTTATAAACCAAAGACCTCTTGCATACTTATGAGATAAACACTCCATCACATCCTTAATTATCCATCCAATCCTAGGTTATATCATGTTCTTGTGATACTTTCATGTGACACCCACTGACTTATCAATTACTCTTATTTTATTATTCAATATGACTTATATCTTATTAAGGAGACTCGTTTAATCCATCGACATGTTATATGCATGTTACCACTTTACCCCCATCATCCTTACAAAATTACTGAAAATACCCTTGTTTTTAAAATTACCAAGTCACCCCTTTTTATTTGCCAAATTATAATATTAACCTTCATATTTGCATAATTACCAGATTACCCCTTGTATTTGTTAAACTACTAATTTATCCTCCATATTTATTAAATCATCAACTTTACCCCTTATACTTATTAAGTTATCACTTTATCCTTATAGTTGGTTAAATTATCGTATTACCCTTTATACTTATTTAAATTACCAAATTGTCCCTTAGGCATATTAAGTTACCGAATTGCCCTTTCGGTGGGTTAAATTACTAAATTGCCCTTATTCATTATTATAATTACCATTTTGTCCCTTTAAAGAATTACCAAAATACCGCTTTCTATTATACCAAATTACCAAAATACCCTTCTCCTTTATTAAATTACCAATTTACCTCTTTACATTATAAAATTACCAACATACCCTTTCCTTTTAAAATTAATAAAATGCCCTCACTACTTATCCATTTACCATTTACCCCCTTTACACTTATAATTTACCATTTTTCCTTTATTATACCAAATTTACCAAAATATCCTTACTACATATAATATTGATATACATGCTCCATACACATGATCCAACACCACCAACTATTATTATTTATCATTAATACACATTAGCTCCTACACTTATTTAGTCCACACCCTTACATAAGAAAAATTAATAAATTCACCTAGGGTTTATATTAACATTATTTATGCAAGAATTGGCCACATTAGCATATCATATCACACATATGCATTTAACATTATCATTAATAATTAGGCTCCTTCCCTTAAGTGTTTTTTCTACACATATCACATAAATTATCATGATTTTATCTTCATCAACCAATATATGCCACTAAATACATTCTACTTAACAACATATATCATGCATATAAATGTATTAAAAATCCTAATGTGTTAGCATATGTTTATCCATGCTTTTTAGTAGGGTATAATAGTTACCTTATTTATAGAACAATTAAACCTTACCGGTACCTCGGTTAAAGGTTTGAAAATTGATTAGTAAAAATCAATACCTAAAAATAATGTCAACACTTAGCATTTTAAAATTATAAAAATAAAGAGAATAAAATTTATCAAAACTTAATCAAATACATGCTATTATTAACCATCATTATACCTCAAGATTATTAGCACAAAATTTTTAAGGGGAGGCAATAGACTCATGTTGCTCATGCATCATGAGTTGCATGTAAGAGGGAAGGAGGAAGGATCAAAGAAGGGAGTAGGAGAAGGTAGGGTGGCTATTTCAAGTAAGGGTTTTGGGAGCAAGGTGGAGAGAAAGTGGAGGGGAGGCAGGTAGTGGCTCGGTGTAGGGAGGGAGTAGGGGTGTAGGTGGTGGTCGGGGCTCAAGGTAGTGGAGGCGGTGGTAGTAGGGCTAAGAAAGAGGGTCAGAGGTTGGGTAGAGGAGAAGAAGGAAGGGAAAAAAAGAAAAGCAAAGAAAAGAAAAGAGGGGCCGCTGGAGGATTTTCTGCCAAAGGGAGGATGTGGGTTCGTAGAGGAGGTGTTAGGGAGTAGATTAGTGGCTATGGAGGCTGTGGGAGAGGCCAAACAATGGTGGACATGGTGGTGTAGGGTGGATGCCGATAAAGAGAAAGAAAAGAAAAGGAAGGAAGGAAGGGCGTAGGGAACTGGTGAGTGTAGGGAGGTCAGAAGCTATGGAAGGGATGTTAGGAAAGCTAAGCATTGCTCGACAAAAACAGGGTTTTCAGGAGTTAAGGGAGAAGTGGCTGACAAGGGGAGGGTTGCAGAGAAAAAATAAGTGAAGAGGAGATAAGGAAGGAAGGAAAAGAGAGAGGGCTCTATAGGGGGTTAAGGGACTCGAGGCAAGTAAAAAATGATCAGAAGGGAAGGTGATAAGGAGAAGAAAAAGAGAGGAGGCAGGCACCGACTGGGGGCTATGGTTGCAGGTGGTAGGATGGTAGGTTGCAAGGAGAAGGAGAAGGAGAAGGAAAAGGAAGGCATACAGGGAAGGGTGAAGGCTTGGGTTTGGTCTAAAAATGGCAAGAAACGGATGGGGGAGAGAGAGGGAGAGTGAGAGTGAGAGTAGGGTTTTAGGCTAGATTTGCAGGCAGCGTGTAGGTCCAGTGGTCGAAGAAGAAGAAGAAGGGAAGAAGAAGAATGAGAGAAAGAAGAGGCAGACCAGTCATCGCTGGAGGGGAGGGTAGTGGTTCGACCCACATGTGCGAGGGAGAAGGGAAAGATGAGGGAGTTGGCCCAGCCCAACTAGGGGGAGGGAGAAAGGAAAGAAAAAGAAGAAGGGGGAGATAGGCTGTTGCGATCATGCAGGAGAGGGAGGAGAATGAAAGGAAGTGGGCTAGTGGCCTAGCATGAGGGGGAGGAAGGCCACAGTCCATAGGCCCAAAGGGGAAGAAAAAGGAAAAAGGAGGAAAAAGAAGATAAAGAAGAAAAAGGAGAATGAAAAAAGGAAAAACGGAAAAAATTAATGACATTTAATATTATTGATAGATAAAATAATTTAGAATTTAATATATTGGTTTAAAAAGGATAATTTTTAGTAAAATATTAGTTTTACAAATTATTTAAATAAAATGAGTATGACAAAATAAAAAAATATTTATTTTAATTTATTAAATATTCATATCCATTTTTATATACTTAAAAATCCTCAAAATAATTAAATTAAATAAATTTAAATGTTAATTTATCTTAAATAAGGGTTTTTATTAAATTATAGATTTTAAAATTTTGGGGTATTACAATGGCTGAGAATGATCCATTTGGTCTCTCTTTTCTAACCCTAACTTTCTATCAAAAGTGCATTTAAATAACTATGGAATGTGCTCATCCATAGATCAACATTGGCCTAGTCATTCTCGAACTCAGTGGATTTTTACAAATTCGTTAGTTTTTAGTGTTTTAGCCATGACTTCTACTTTATACCTCCATTTGGGCTGATTATTTTATGATTTCAAAAGTAAAAAAGAAGATGTATAACTTTTATTCTTAGTAATTTTAGAAATTAGGATTTTATCATGGTTAAATATGCCTATCTTTACTCCCTTACACACTTTGAATACTCATTCTTTCTTCTCATTTATTCTTATTATTTTGTTTTAGCTCCTTTTGATATTAGTTTCTCTTAATGTTTATAAATGATAATCAAGATCAGTAAACAACAACAATTAGACTCAAGTATGCAAAAGTCACCACATAATTACATTAAATATTTTCATTAAAGAACCAATTAACAACATAAATCATACCTATCAACTCATCCATGCTTGAACTATTGTTTTTCCTCAAGTAATTGACACATGTAAGAGCACATAGAAGAAGTGATAGGCAAGAAAAAAAATCCTTTTCTTAGGAAAGGTTGTTCAATCACTCACATCACATCAATTCAAATTAACTTTTGAAGACCCTAAAACTAATCAAAATATAAACCATAATCCTTAGAAATATTTTTTTTAGGTTTCATACTTAGGAATGAAGTGGAAATGTATTATTGAGTTCTCAATTCAAAACCATGCAAAGAGGAACATGCAAGGACAACATATTGCATGGGTTGAAGGAAACCATAAGCTAAACTCATTCAAGACACAAGTTTCAAATTGCCAACCTCACATTAGGCATTAGGACACTCCTCTATATGTTTATTTATATGAATCAATTTATAAGTTTCTCTCAAGTCCTCGCACTCATGAATATGATCACCCATATTCTTGACACACTTCTTAATTATCCACCACTATAAAGGTATAAAACACAGAAAAATAAGAGTTCTTATTCAATGTTTCAATGGAGCCAATGGTTAGGAGGTTAAGATGGAAATTGTTTGCATGTGGAGCTAAAAGTCTAGTATAAATAGGGTTTGGTAAATAAAAATTATACAAGACTCTTCCATCTTATTCAATTTTTTTAACTTTTGTTTTTAAAAATTATTTTTTTTCTTTTTCATTTTGTTTTTTGTATAATAGTCCGAACATCTTTAATCATGAGAAACAACCTCAAACTTCTTCTTTTTTTTCAATTTTTTCATCCTACATAACCATTAACCTTTTCACACCTCCCCCATGCTTAAGATACACCATACTCATTCCTTTTTTATTATTTGACTTGTCACACCAATAGCTCTAGAATATGGTATAGATACAAGGAAAAAGATGATAAGCATTGTTAGATCAACAAATAGGCCAGAAGCCTAAAAGGGCTAGAAGAAGATATAGCATTAAGGTTAGGCTCTTTAGGTAATGTAGGTAAAAATAATAATTACCTCAATAATTTCAATGCATGTTTCAATCATATGTGATTTTGAAGAAAACCGTTACAAGTTTTAGTTTTAGAAGTCATGGTAGGACACCACACAGAGGAAAAATAATGAGACTATAATTAATTAATAAGTATTTTAGGCTCAAAATCTTACAAGGTTCAAACAAAAATGCTAGTTTTAATCCTTTAAGTCATAGAACAAGTTAGCACATAAGATACAATATAATGAACCACAGAAAAGTCTCAATGCATATATGACCTTCATTTTTACCAACACAATTAAACCGATTTCATAAGAATGCAACAAAAATAGTTAAGCTCAAAAATCAAAATCATTTTCAAGAAATATTTTAAGAGGTCTTAAAAATTCAAGTTAACTTAATTCAACATCATGCTAAAAATCCTTCTATTACCATCAATGAAAGATCATTCCCCACTTTTTATTCCTCTTTTTTTTTTCCAAAATTTATATTTTTTTTTCATTTTTTAAACTGGAACATAAGAAATGCATAAGTATAAACATAATAAAAAAATAAGAAAAAAAAATGTAACCCTACAACCAATATCTCCCCCATGATTATAATTTTACATTATCCCTAATGTGCTGATAAGGTAGATGAGAAGAGAGGAACTCACATATTATGTTTACTCGATGGGTGGTTGTGATAGAGGTTAAGAAGGGCCAAGCTTCCAAGAGTCCATTTGTTGCAACACCATGAATACCCATCAATATTAAGTATCAAAGGTGGAAGAAAAATTCCTTGGCATCATTCTACATACATGGTATAAACTCCCATCATTCTCGATTTAACTACACAACTTCCATTCATAAAAATGCATAGATTTCAATGAGTTATTATAGATGAAAAAAATCAAAGATGGGAAAGAAAAAAACATCTAACTAAATTAAATATTAAACTTGGGTTTCCTCCTAATAAGAGCTTGTTTAAAGTTCTACTCTAGCCTCACTAGGAAGTTGTAATTAGAGGAGTGATGGTTATAAGCTTTGGAATACCACCATCATCATAAAAATATAAATATTAGACACTTAACTGAAAGAGATTCAAATAATAATGTCACACATACATAATATTTCCCACATAACACTCTTTCATATAGACATACCTATTGTTCCAATCTTTATTTTTCTCTTTATAGACCTTGGAATTTTTGTAGGCATACAATCTCAACATATTTAGTTCATAAAAAATTGTATAGACTATAGCTAGTTAATGTAATCTAAATTCTCTAAGAAATTTAACCATTATAGTTCCTCTTATAGATTAACACTTGTAATCATAAGATATGTAGAATTATGACCATGAAAATCACACTCGAGGATTGAAGAGGGAGGGTTAAGTTCTACATGGTAAAAAATTTCTTCCTCAAAAATAAGGGCCTCAATATTATAATCCAATTTCTCTCCTTTTGGAGGTTGAAGTGAGCACATTACTACTCCACATGATTCACTAAAATAATGCATCCAAGACTCTTCCTTAACCGAGTGAGCTAACTCATCAAGAGAAGGATATTTACCTCATCAATCATACAACATGGATTCTCAGGAGGAGGATATTTACTAGAACTAGGTAAATCAAATTAAACCCTCATGAAATTATTATCCAACTTTTGTTATTGTAAACATTAAGGAAATGGAATGCTGGTTAGATAGAGTTTTAACTCAATCTTGGAACTTTCATTAGTTGTGGGTCTTATACTTACCTCCTTATGAGGTTTGGTTGCTAGATTGGTTGTTCATCACTTGCCTTCTCCTTATCATTCTTCTCCGAGCTTTGAGATGGTAGATTAGATAGCTCTTTACCACTCCTCAAAGTGATTACCTTTGCATCCTCTTGTGTTTTATTTTCTATGTTGCAAGGGAAAACTCCTTAGTCTTTCCTAGATATCATATTATCTAATAGTATTACTTGCACCTCCAAATGCCTCAAATGAGCCCCTTTATTTGGAATTTGAGTGTCTTGACTTTGGAATCTAGACTAATTTTAGTTAAAGACCATTATTAATAATTCCTCTATGTTGTCCAACCTAGACTTAGGTTAAAGAGCAAAAACTTGGTACCGTGGGGGTCGTTGGATCACTTGATACTAATTTGGAATGGGATTTTGATCCCAGTATAAAAAGTTAGGTCGAGTGCACCATCTTGAGTTGTTGAAGTCCAAGCCGGGAATAGTTTTCCAACCAAAATTACTCACACAATTAGCTTGTTCACATGATTAGTGAAATGGATTAGCTACTTGACAATTTGTACTATTATACAATCCTCCACATAAAAAACAACTTATAGTTTAGACTTGCATGTTAGTAATGCTTAAATTATCAAAATTATGACAAAAAGCATCTACTTGATCATAAGGAGAAGTAATGGTTATTAGCTTTTGATTCCTTTATGAAGATAAAATACTAATGACTAGATGTAGGATTAGATTAATACAAAAATGAAAAAGAAAAAAGAAGAAAAGGCTAAATCATAACAAATTCCTTCATATTTTGGTGTCGTCCATTCCTATTCCCCGACAATGACACCACAAATTTAATGATGTCTAATCACAAATGCATGATATTGAATTAGAAAGAAAGGTTGATACCATAAGGACTAGGGAATGAGCAAAAGGATAGTGAAAAGATCTCTTATATCTAGAATAAAGATAGGGAGTATATGATATCTAACTATAAATAAAAAGAAAAGATGTAATAAAAACCCAAAAATAATTTAAGAATAAGCAAAATTTGGATAAAGAGAAGGCTATGGTTCTTCTCAATCCCCTTAACCGCAATTCCATCAAATATTCACCCTAAATCCCAAAATCAAGACATAGAGTGATGAATGCCAACTAAAGTTTGTAGTGTAATGATCCCTTGAGCCACTACACCCTATTGTCGATTTGAGACTCATTTATCTCTAGTATGAAGGCAAAAAATAGATAACATAATACTCATTATCCACATACCCTTTTTTTAGTTTTAGAGGAAAACCAATGTCTCTAGAACTTGTGGTTTGAACTTTGGCCATACTAATAGAGCCTACTCTAATGTTTCTCTCAAATCTTGTCGGGTTTCTCTAAATATTAATAGAAAATTGATTAATTTCTTTTTGATATCAATTATAAAATCACTTTTATATTAATTAAAACATTAACACAACATATTTAAATAGGAATGAGATTGGGTAGGGCTTAAATTATCAACACATCAAGATCAAAAGATTTTCTATCACCTCAACACATATCAATTGACCAACAATGCACTTTATTAAGCACAATATATTAATCAAATAGAATTGCATCAATTAGAAAGGAATAAAATCCAAAACAATATCTAATACTTATTTTCATAAAATGAGGTAATCATTGCTTAATCCTTCCTAGTATAAATAAAAAAATTTGAGATCATGAGATGGGAGATTGTGGATGAATTAGGGATTAGGAAAGCGTACCTCTTCTCTCGAGATGGCTAAGAAAATCCTTTATATCTCTCTTCCCTAACATTAACTCTAGATCAAAAGTGCACTTAAATAATTGTGGAATGGACGTAACCATAGATAAACATTAGCCTAGTCATTTTTGAACATGGTAGCTCTTTACAAATTTGTCAATTTATAGTGTTCAGATATAACTTCTGTGTTAGACTTTCATTTAGGCTAATTTTCATGCATTGGAAAGCTGACAAGAAAATCTAAAACTTTTATTCTTAGCAGTTTCCAAATTCAAATTGCATTATAGTCAAATATGTATATCTTTCCACCCTTCCAGCCTTTGAGTACTCATTCTTGGTTCTCATTTGTTCCAATTATTGTATTTTGTCTCATTTTGGTCACATTCTATCCAAATACCTATAAAATACAATTAAGAGTAGGAAAAACAAATTAGACTCAAGTATGCAAAATTTATCACATAATTACATTATATATTTTAATTAATGATCCAATGAAGGAACATAAATCTTATCTATCACCAAATGTACTAAAAGTCTTATATATACATTTATCAAACCAAATGCAATACTAAAATGTTTATGAGAAAATAATTAACTTGATTGAACTAGATGGAAGGAACAAAAGATCTAAATATATTAAAATAAGAATGGAGTATAGTGAACAAACTCCAAATGATACAATATAAAAGATATAGGAATAATTAGAAACAAAAAGGGAAAGTATCCAAAAGAGATCTCTGAGATCTAGGATACACAATACAAGTTACACCATATATCTATAACTCTAGGTAAAAACATTTATCACTTCACTTGAGGAATATTCTCAAAGTAACACAATCGTGTAGTATGAGTATACAACTTGTTATAATTAACACAATTACCATAACGAGATACCATTTTGCACAAGGCTCATATGATAAACGTGACAAAAAATAACGAAAAAGAATAATAAAATGCCTCACATGGTAAAGCAATTGTATGAAAGGCAACTCAACATCATATATAGGATAATGAAATACGAAATACATTATTAATTGAGAACTAATTAGTATCCTATTACATTATTATAACCACAAGAAGTTGATTATATTAACTTGATAATGAAGATTCAATGAAATCATAAAAATTAATGAGTACAAAAATGATATTAGTCTTATCTGACCTACTAAGAAAAGTAGTCATACCACTATTAATTAGGACATGTAATGAATATGCATACCTCCTATCGGGTTGAAGTATATCAAGATACCTATATAGTAGAAAATAGACTTTTTAGATCTTATAAGATACCTACGATCATATAATAGAAAGCACTAGATTGGTACCAAGTGTATACCAAATCTTACCTGAATACCCATCGTAAGTGATACAAGACCTAACGTAAGATCTTTATTTTTAAGTGAGTAATTTTTTATTCAATGTTTTAGGTCAACACACCATTGAGACTTAGAGAATATCACACAACCACATCTATCAATTACAATCCAAATCATTTAGTATGTTCTAATACTATCCATGCACTTGATCCATAGAGAAAATCAAGGCTTAAAACATTTAGAGCACAAAGGCCCACCTGAAAACATACTCAAATCTAATCATGGTTAACAACAAATTTCATCTAAAAATTTAATGGAAAATTATGGTAAAATTGAATCAAATAAAACAAAAAAGGATTAAAATAAATGCCAAAGGGAGAAAATCCTGATATATGGAATACTTAATCATCATACACTAAATCATGATAAACACTAACATCTCTCTATTTTTAGAATGTATTATATTTAATTTTATTCCTTTAAGCTCTGATACTAAGAAAAGGAAGATAAAACTATAAAGACCATGTGAAAATATTAGGAAAATTAATCATAAAAAACTAAATTAAAGTAGCTAGAATCTAAGAGGAAGGAATATAAATTCTTATCTTAAAGTTATAAGAGGAATCAAGCTTCATCTATGGTGGGAATGGACATGTAAGTCCATGAAATATGGAGGGAGAAAGGAAGGATAATGGTTTCATGGAAAATAAGAAAGAGGGGAAGAAAGATGAAACAAATATGTGAAGTTAGAAGACTTTATAATTAAGTAAACATATAAATGATATAAGGATAATTTCATAAGTAAGAATATCTAAATGAACACTAGTACTAGAGGGGCTGGTTTGTGGTGAAAAATGAGCCTAAAGGCTTCTATCATCCACTCATGACATAAAAGAGTGGCATAATACCCAAAACATAGTCTAACTATAATTTTAGATGATTATTATGTTAACATTTTCCTAATCCTCTAATCATATCATTAACCCTAACTCTAACCCTAAACTCCCCTTTTTATTTTCCCATTTTCTCTTTTCTTTATCTTTTCTATCTTTTTCCCTAGATCTTTTTCCCCCATGTTATTTTTATTCTTGTGTCGACCAAACTTGTTTCATTTTGGTTAAGCCATCATCACCTCAACTATGCTAAAAAATTTTAATAAGCCATCATCACCTCCCTTCATTCAAGTCTTCACTAACGATAAGATTCTAAAGTATGTATTCATTTAAAAGGAGTTAAATATGATACATAAAACTTGGTTAGAGTTGGTGAAGTATTATGATATCAAGTTCAACTATAACAAGAGTAAGCCCATTGTAGTTATAAATTCTTTGAGTAGGAATACAACTCACTCCTTCAGTGTTTTTGTTGTGGCTAATTGATTACTCAAGGAGCTTATTGAGATGGGGATAGATTTGATTTAGTGAGGTATGTTGGAGCTCTAGGCAAGTGATTTAATTATTATGCAGAATTTTTTCAATGAGATCTGATTAGGTCGGCTTGGGGATGCCAATATTGAAAGTATTTGGTTGAAGATACAAGTCTATATAGTTACAAGTTTTGAAATTCATGAGGATTATAGCATATGTTAAAGGGTTCATTGGTCTATGCCATAAATTTTCCTAATTTGAAGCAATATATTTAAGAGGAGGGTAATTATACTCCATATTACACCCCCTAGGAGATGATAAGTTGTATAAGGACTTTAAGAGATACTATTGGTGGCCTCACACAAATATAATGATAGCATAATTTGTATTTGGACATATGATATAAAAGAAGGTTAAGATAGATCATTGGAGAACTATAGGGTTGGTTCAACATTTGGATGTTCCAAGATGGAAGTAGGACTCCATCTCTATAGACTTTGTGATTGAAATACTAAGAACTCACAATGGGTGTAATACTATATAGGTCATCATTGATTAATTAACCAAATCATTAGTGTTTATACTAATGAAGTTGATCTATAGTATGGATTAGTAAGCATATGCACACACAAAGTTTTTAGCGAGTCGACATAGAACATCTACTAACATAGTCTCTAATAAAGATTTGATATTCCTTTTACACTTTAAATGGAATTTGCAAGAGGTCATGGGCATAAAATTGAGGATAATTATTACCCTCCATCCAACTATAGACGGGTAGAATGAGAAGATGATCCGCATACTTAAGGATATGCTATAGAATTATGTTTTGGACTTCCGAGGTATTTAGGAAGATTTTTTAAACTTTGTGGAGTTCTTGTACAAAAAAAATTATCATGTTAACATAGGGATGACATAATTTGAGACATTATATCAATATAGATGTCGCATTTAATTGTGTTAGAGTGGAATTAGTGCTAATTTTGTATTAAGGATAGATATGATTGAGAAGATAACTAAGAAGTTTGTTTAATTTAGGATAGGATATGGGTAACTCGGAGTCATTAAAAGAATTATGCTAATAAGAGGTGACATAATGATGTAACACCCCCAAATTTACTACTGAAAAATTTTGTTTATTTAAAAGGGTTTAGCGGAAGAAAAAATATAAATTGTAAACTCGGGGGCATTACCGCCACACTTAGTACCAGATCGGTTCCCTCCTACCATTCCAGTACTAAGTGCTAAGGCTAAATAAAGTTAACATTAAACACAAATCATACATAAATCATAGTGTGATTTAGGATTACAAACCAAAAAGTACGTGACTAGGGTTTTTCAAACATGAAATGTAGTACAAAAACACAAATAAATATGACAATACAAGGTCCAATAAAAGAAACAGAGTCCGGTTGAGTCGCTCTCGATCCCCAAGTCAGGTTTAATCTCAACGCTCTACCCCATCTAATGCCTCGTAAGTGTCATAGGCATCAAAGACGTCATCCCCTACCTACACAAGCTCAAACGGGTCTTCTGCTCATGGGAATGAGCAGCACCCATGAAAAGGGTGATCAGTATGCTATGTACTGAGTAAGGTAATAGATGCACTAAGGCCAGCATGCAAGACACACATCACAGTATACATGGCATAATCACATGAGCAACATGTAGTAAAATAGATAATTAAGGCCAACTACGGTTCAGATAGACTTATTCTTTAGATCTCTGGTAAATATAGAGTCGATTCACATCATAGTCTTTATCAATCCAAGTGAGTGCCGGAACCCCACTATTATTGCAAGTGGATCAGTCATGTAGGGCAAAATGCTCCTGGCCACTATTATTCGCTGGTGGACTAGTCTGGCCCCGACTCACATGGTGTTTCACTATAATTACTTCGTATCTTTCTCATATCTTATCACAATTATGTTTGGTTTGTTGAGCATGAAAAACCTCACTATTATAGCTGGTGGAATGGTCATGCAGGGCAAAATGCACCTGGCCACTATTATTTGCCGGTAGACCAATCATGCAGGGCACCCCGACTCCTAGCCACTATTATTCGCTGGTGGACCGGTCTGGGCTCGACTCAACAATCTTTCTCTTTAAATGGATAATATCTTATTTGTATCTTATTCAATAACCAATTCACCCTTGACATGCATATCACCAACATTATACTTCTATCCTCTCAAGGGGGCCCATCCCATATCTTGAGACTCATGGCCCCTTATTAGACCTTGACATCCATTCCCCCTTACACTTATACATAATAAAAATCTATTCCTAAGGGTGTGGGTTAAGGCCCATCACCTCATGACCTCAACGCCACTTACTATCTCCCTCTAGGTTTTTTCCTTGACAACCCTAATTGGACCTATGTGGCCCAACTTCCTCTCACTTATACTACCATTACTTCATTCATCGCCCCTCATCTCATCTCAATTAGATCCAATCCCAAAACATATCACTTTACCTCTCGACTTCGCATGTGACTAGAAAAACACTAGTTAGCCACCTCAAACCCTAGTACCTTTCTTCTCCTATAAGTAACCTCTCTCTTTTCACCCAAAATATCTTCTCTTCCATGGAACCCATACTCACCCCTTATATAATAAATTCTTGGTCTTAACCCGTACTCTACTCTCCCTTAATCATTTTTACTTTCGCACTTTCCAAATTACTACTTCCTCCCAAAACCCTAATCGGGTCCCTTATACACCTTACTCCCACCTACGTACTATTTTTCATCTCGAGTCTCTAATCACTCCACAACTCTCCCCTTAGCTTATTAACACCCTAAATCAACTTTTCTCACGTAAAGATCATCCCCATGCGAGAGTTTGCATGGTTATCCACTCCATGCAAACTCTCAAAGTCCCATGCAAATTTTAAGACTCCCATGCATGGTTCCCATCTTTCATTCATTTTGGTCATTCCTTCCTCTTTAATTTCCCCTCATGGATCATGAGGTATTTTGGTCAACCTCATATCCCCCTTAATGAACTCACTTCCCATTTCTTTCTTTTTTCCCTTTCATTCCCATATCATATTATCGATTGTCCTAGCATGCATGTCCTAGGGGGGCCATATCATATTACACCATAAACACCACATAGACATATCATACTCATGTCATAAGAAACACATACAAACATACCTAAACTCCAAGTTGCGCTACACATAAGATAAGTTAACGACAATCATACGATACACGGCATAGCATGATATATATAGCATCTAAGGTATATAAGTCACACATCACACAAGGGCCTTAGCTACATCCTTACCTAAAGCGACGCCGAGCTTGGATCAAGCTCCTATAACTCCTTAGGGTTTTGGTTCGATTCACGTATAAAAAGGAAAATACTAAGTATTAGTTTCCCTCAAAAGTACCATCACTCCTTATTTTAGTCTAATATTAGGATTATTATTATTAAAGTGAGCATTATATGAAAACTAGGGTTTTTATCTTAAAAATAGTCTACTAAATATTACTAGTCAATATATGTTTATTTTAATACTTATTGCTACACTTATATTATTAAACATGTTAGCTTTATTCTTCCTATAATAATACTAATACTAATTATAGCAAAATAGTGATAATACTAATAATAATAATAATAGTAATGCTAATGCTTATAGCGATATAAACCCTATAGTTTTTAAGGCTAAGTCTAATAATATTCTTAGGGTTAAAATAATAATATAATAATTACAATACCAACAAAGTACAAATATTCCTAAAGATAATAATGATAAAATTTATATTTTGAATAATAATAATATAAGGGTTCAAATGTTTTTGTCACAATAATAGGAATAAAGTAATAATAATAATAATAATAATAATAATAATAATAATAATAATAATAATAATAATAATAATAATAATAATAATAATGGTAATAATAATAGTAATAGTAATAATTAATAATGTTAGTGACAAAGGAATTAGGAATAATATTAGTAATATTAGAATATTAAATAGTAAAAATACTAAGGTTAAACATTCTTCTTCTTAAAAAATAAAATGATAATATGCCAACTTCGGTTTAAATAACACTAATAATAATAATAATAATACTAGTAATAGTAGTAGTAGTAATAATAATAACAATAACAATAATGATAATGATGATGATGATAATAATAATAATAATAATAATAATAATAATAATAATCATAATAATAGAGATAACTATATTAATGCTAAAGTTGTGAATAATAATAATAATGATAGTAGTATTAATAGTAGTAATAGAAATAATGATAATAATAATAATAATATTAATAATGATAACCATTTTAAATGTTAAAGTTGTAGCCTTTTAAATAGTTTAACCTAGTTATAAGTATTTTCTAAAATTAGGTTAGGAAATAAGGGGGGTACATAATAATAATATTAGTAATGGTAATAATAATAATAAGAACCATGATAATACAACACTAATAATAATAAGAATAATGATAATAGTAATATTAAATAAAATTATTAACACTTATAGAAAATAGTTTAGGGGCTTGGGAAGTTGGAAAACCATCTAAGGTTAGTGGTGGTACTAACAGCGGCGAGTGGCCGCAACGGTGGCAGCGGTGGAGGAGGAAGAGAGGGGAAAAATGGATATGGAGAGAGGGAGTGGAGGGGTTCTTGAGGTGGAGGAAGGTGCAGTAGGTGAAGAGGGGTGGAATGAAGGTAGTGGTGTAGCTGGGAGTGGCAGCGTACGGTGGTTGGTGTGGAAGCAGAAGGTGGTGGAAGGTGGTGGAAGATGGGGGAGGTAAGAGGAGAGGGAAGGTAGGGGGAGATGACGGTTATAGGAAGGTAGGGGAGGTTCCTTGGATGTTTTTGGAGGGTGGAGGAGGTGGTGTTGGTAGCAGCAGGATTGGTGGCGGAGGCGGCGGGAGGGGGCAAGGGGTGGAGTGGGCTGCTCGAGTTGGCGACTTTGCACGGCTGGAGCGGCACATGCAGGGGGATAGGGGATGGTGGTGGCTCGATGTTGTAGAGGGAGTTGCGGAAAAGGTTTTTGTTAGTAGATTTTGTTGCGGTGGCGGAATAAGAAGCTGATGGGGCGGCGGCGAGCAGCTGAGTTTTCTGGGCTGCGAAAAGGGAGCTCAACCCAGGCTACTAATGGGAGGTATTTATAGGATAATTGAGGGGGAAGACAATGAAGGGGAAGAGGACAAGCGGGGTAGGTGTGGCAGGACCACTGGCCAGTGGTGGCAGGCGGTGTAGTCCTGCGAATTCCAGGTTAGGTCGGGGGAGAGAAAATGGAAAGGAAGGGGCATGCGTTAGGGAGCTGTGAGGTTTTTTGGGGTCAAAAGAGGGAAAGAAAATGGCAGGGAGAGGGGTAGGGAAGGACAATCGGCGGTGTAGGGGTGGCCGGGGTGTGCAGAGGTGTAGGTCGAGCTACAGCTGCGCGGGGAAGAAGAAGGAAAGGGAAAGGGTGAGGACTTGGCGGTCCAGGGGAGGAAAAGAAAAAAAAAAGAGGACCGGCCAGAAGTTCGAGTGAAGGAAGCAGGTAATGCGCAAGACGGGCTAGGGAAAGTGATCTGGGCCGACGGGCTGGCCCAAACCGGGCGAAAATGGGGAAAGAAAGAATAAGTAAGGGAGGAAGAAAGAAAAAGGAAGAGAAAGGAGAAAAAAGGAAAAGGAAAAAGGATAAAATGGTTGGGTTGGGGTATTTGGTATTTATTTATTTATATATTTAAGTTAGATATTTAATTTTAATAATAATTATTTAATGTATAATAATTAAATTTATTTTTAGATTAATTGGGCTATTTTGGATAAATTTTCCTTAACTTCCATTTTAATTAGTAAAATGTCCAAAATTTTCTAAATAATTTATTTATTTTTTTATCTTTACTTTCCTCAATTAATTTCCTCTTTATTTAATAAAATAATTTATTTTGTTAATTTTCCTAATAAATCATTATTTTGCCATAATTCCTAAATTATGATTTTTGGGGTATTTCAAATGATGATTTTGAAGTGGGGTATAAAGTTTAGTTGAGAGTATCACCCACCTTGGTGGGTGTAAAGTCTTAGTAGGAAAAAGTAAGATGAGCTTGAAGTACATTGGACCTTACAATATTCTTGATAAAGTTTGTGAGGTTTCCTACCACCTAAAACTTCCATAAGAGTTGGCTTGAGTTCAAAATATCTTCTAAATGTTATAGTTAAGGTATCATGTTACAGTTCCTTCCCTAGTGATTGGGCTTAATAAGAGTAGACTTAATAATTTGTTGACCTATGATGAGGTGCCTTTATAGATTCTAAACACCAAGGCTATATGGATGTAATATCCCCACTTTTATAACTTTTTTTATTTGTAAAAAAATTTACAAAAGATAAGTAGGAAATGTAGGGAGCTACCACCACATCCAAAATAAGAAAGGTATGAAAAATGACTAGCCTTGTGTATGGCCAAAAGATAAAATATATCTTAGTCACCAAACTTGACTTCAATATAAGGCTTATAAAACATATATAGGAAACAAATACAAGATCACTAGTTCTAATAGAGCTCAACTAGAGCTAAATAAAATAGAATATGGGATCTCGAGAACCCAAATCAAAATGTATATCAAGTCGACCTAAGGGATTGCCACTCTTAACCCTATATAAGAAAATAACAGAAAACGTGCATAAAACTAAAATAATATGGTATCGGTATGGTAAGCGTTCTAAGTACTACATAATTATCACAAATCAACATGCTTCACACAAAATAAACTATCACATTATAATACTTTATGTTACCATTTTGCATTTACTCACGTATAAGTGAAGGGAATAAATCCCTAAGGTAACACTAGGAAATCAATTCTAATTATTACCGCTCCACATGTCATGATCATATAGGTTTAATTTATTATCTTTCAACCTATACAATCTTATGTTTTTACACTAAAAACATATCAATGCTCGTATATGTACATAGTGTCTCATAAAAAATAGACAGATAAGTAGTAACCATACTCACAGACATTATGGTAAAGAAATCATGATACATAGCCATCTTGGCAAGGAATCAATACACACACCCATCTTGACAAGGAGTCTCAACATATGACTATCATGGCTAGAGATCTCAACACATGACCATGACATCTAGAAATTAATACACATGAACATCGATGTAAGGGATATAATATATGGATTTCTCATCCACATCACTTTATCCATCAAATTCCATGGAAACTTGGACATCTAATGCCTATAGTTGGTGCTTTGCTCTTATAATTATCATATCAAAGGTATTATAATACTTAAGTATGCACAACCCTTATAGGAATCAGAGGGACCTATAGAGCATAAAAGACACCAAGATACTATTCAACTAGCAATTCCTTCTATTTTCTGAAAATAGGTAACAAAATTCTATAGGATTTGTACTAGTTTTAAAGGATAGCACATAACCTTTGTTGGTTTTAAAGGATTTTCATGACATTTCATATTATTGAGGTAATCATTCACACATGTAGGTGTTTATAATTAACATGAAACCTCGAAGAACATTCACAAATCATTCTCCATTGAAAAACTATAAATTTAAAGGAACACAATAGATCATAGGATTGCTAAAAATCTATTAGGAAAATTCTAAATCATTGACTAAAGACCGTAGGAAAAAAATCCCAACTCAGAGGCCATGAGCCATAATAAATTGTTTTAACCAGCAAAAGTGGTACAACTCTTATAAAGTAAGACTTCAAAGAAAATTTCTAAACGTCAAAATTAAGTCAACAAGACCCTAAATTCCAATCTAGGTCATTATTCATCTATTAGTCAATGGATGACCAAAACACACTTTCAAGACCTAAAACCTGATTCATCGGTTCAAATATCACAAGACCTATATAAATACACCACAAACTCCCTTTATCTTTTGGAATAAAATTAAAAAAAAGAAGATATAAAAAGCCTAATTATGTCAAAAAAATATTAAGCCAAATTTGAAAATTTTTAAATTTCATAGATGTCATTATTTATAGATAATGTGAAACGTCATTTTATATCTAGAAAATCAAATCCAAAAACTAAAAATATTTTAATACTAGAAATTATAATTCCTTAAGATTCACTATACATGCTCAACTACTATTCACTAGGTGCAAATAGTTAAATGTCGAAATTAAACTTTGAAGCCTTTTAGATGTAAATATGACATTATTATTGTTATACCTATTATTTGTTTCTAAATATTATTAATCATAAATGAAACCCTACTTAGTGTAATTAGAGTTCCATTAGCTAATAAGACTTTCTATATTATTAAGAACATGAAGAACATGTCTAGACTATTCAAACTTTTAATCAAAATTAACGACTATTAATCATGAAATTTAGGTAACATATTACACAACAAAGTTTATATATTGTATAAAAGGATTCATATGGTATATTTTAATTATTCTAATCCACAAAATCATTAAAATTTCTTAAGAACATTAAGAACATACAATAATATTCGAACTCATCTAAACTTGCAAATATTTTAATCATAAATTAATTTATCAAAACATGCTTGATTAGGCATAATAAGCATCAAAGTTTATCTAAAGTTCAAGATACATAACATGGTATCACTAATTTTATCAAAAACAACAATATCATCAAAAATCCAAAATGGCCAAAAATACCATCAACCAAACCTTACACCATTCCATCAACAAATATATTTTATAATTCTTATCTGTAGTAGACATATTTTACCTACAATCCTAAGTTACTAATTAGAATAAAAATAAATAATTAAATATCAAACTACATTTTGGGAAAAGATTCCAAAAAATATAGAACAATGAAGGAAAATTTTAAAACAATTCAACACATAAGAGGTAAATAAAATTTTATAGAATTAAAAAGGGAATGTGAATTAACTACTATAATAAATTTGAAAAAAAATTAAGATTTAACCATTAATTAAAAATCTTGAGTTTTGAAAATGGAGAAAAAAAAAAGGAAGAAGACATAGAAAAAAGAGAAGTGGAGAATAAATGAAAATATGTAAGGTTAAATTAGTATAGCCTTATCTTGAAGTAGGAAGAAAATCGAGCTCCAATAATGGTGAAAATAGAGGAGGATGGTTTTAAAATAAAGGGAGGAAGAAGAAGTGGTGATGTGCTAAATAAGTAAGAATAAGAAAATATTTTGAAGGGGTAGAGGAGGAGAAAGAAGAGAGGAAAGAAAATTTGAAGAAAATAAGTAATGTTAGGTAGTTAATTTATGGTATAGTATTAATCATTAAGTCTTTATTAAGATATTTTGTGTAAAATATCTAAGGAAGGAAAGGTGACAGTGGTTACACATTGTATAGAAATGGTATTGAACTACAACACTCAAAATGAAAAGTGGAGAAATAAAGAATATGAATGGATGGCATTAAAAGGGTAAAATGATAATTATTTTAAGAAAATTCAAACTTAGTTTGGTTACTTCAAGGATAGGAAGCCACAAAAAATTGGTAAGGGCCTATAATCAATAGTTATTTTCCATACTAATTAATAATTAAAGGTTAAGATTGATCCTCAAAATATTGGATATAGATTAGAAGAAAAAAAATCGCATTTGATGACTTATTATATCCAAAACTATATGATTAAATCCTAAAACCATAAAATTAATAATATAGAATTTTAAAATCAATTTAAGTTCAATTATACTAAAATATAGTATTCCTCAAAGTTTCTTATAACTCAGAAAGCTAAAAGAATCATTCTATAGCTAATGATGCAAAAATAAAGCTAAATGAGTCATGGATAATACTCTTTTTAGATGTATCTAATTAGAATATTCGATTATCCTAGGAAACATGAAAAAATTCCAATTTTTAAAAAATTAAAGAGTTAGAATGATCCAAAAGAAGTTTGATAGAAAAAAGTGGCTCAAAAGATCTCATTGAAATAAACTTATAAGAAAGTGTTATGAAATTAAAAAATATTTCTAATAAAACTAGGGATTCAAATTTGATAAAGGGTTTAATAAAATGATCAAGATAATATAAATTTAATTTTTAAATACATAGGATTTAGTACGAGTTAAGCTTTTTGAGATGTGGTATTACAATAGACCCTTATGAGCTTATTTATGCATGTGAAGATCCTTTGAAGAGGACATAAAGTAGAGAAGGAGATTTTGGAGATAGAGAAGGAAACATTTAAGGCTTTTCATGATCTCTTTAGCACAATTGTGTTAGGTTTTTTGGTCTCCATCTTCTAAGGGTACCATAACCTATAGTTTTTACTAACTCCCATAGAACTAATATTTGGTATCACCTTTCCCTCACATCATTTTCTTTATTCTTTCCCAACCTTGACATTTTAACTTTGGGGATGAAGTCTTTTTAATGGGGGTAGTGGTGAAATACCTTAAATTTAACCTGACCCTAATTTTAGGTTATTAGTATCTTAAAATTTTCCTAATCATTTAACTCAAACTTTAACCCTAAACTCTCCTTATTACATTTTCATTTTCCCCTTCTCTCTCTCTCTCTCTCTCTCTCTCTTTATTTTTATTTTTACCTTGGTCCTTTTTCTTTGCTCAAAATTTCTCCTTACCTCAACCAAATTTGTTTTATTTTTGGTTAAGTAAACTAAAATCCCCATAACTATATCCAAATCTTCATTCAATCATCACCACCACCCTTTTTTCAAGTTCTCATCATGTCATATCCCATACCCAATTTATTTTATTGAAATATATAATATAAACTATAATACCTCACTTTTAGGGTATTTAATTTGTATTAATCTATGAATTTGAGGTGTGATTAAGGTTGGTATTGATTTAATTGGGTTAGGATTGGATTTTGAAAGATAATTAATTTTATCATAAAAATAGAAGATAGGTTTGGAGGTATTGATTTAGTGTACTGATTAATTTGATAGACTGAGTTGGTTGTCTTTCAAGCTCAATTTTTACAATGAATATTTTCCTAAAATATTTTTAGCATCGTGATTATTTTGTTAGCGATGTGTTTATGATATTTATAAAACATTTGAGCAAGACTAACCTACCGTATTTATTTTTTAAATAATCACGGAGGGATAAAGTTTCATAAGTCACTTTCATGACTTTATATTATTTATCTTTTTCTTCCTCTTTATTTTCACTCCCTTTTGTGAGATTATAGAATGGAAAATTAATCCCTTAAATATTTGAATATTTTTAACTTTGATTCCCTTCCTTTGTTATCCTTATTTCATTCTTGTGTTAAAAATTCTAAGGCACATCACTAGAAACAATTTAATTGTCACCATTGTGATTAAAGAAAGAAAGGGCATTGAACCACCAAAATTGTGCACTTGGAAGCTTGGATTCAGGTTAAGATTTTGGTTTTCGATTTATATACTCCTTACCCATATTTTCTCAAAATAATACCTTCAAGATTTCACAACTAAAGCCTTCATTTTCTCCATTTTTTTTCTTAACATTTCAACTTCCCTATATTTTTATTCATACATGATTGCCCCACATTTTCTTTCATTGTCCTTCATTTATGATCTTCCTTTACTCTTCTAATCTTTACTCTAACATCTTTGGATTTTGATCATAAGCAAGATGGGGTTAAATTTGTGAAAAGAGTAATGGATTGGCATTTATTTTCTAGGTTCTCTATTTTCTTCTTGAGGTGGTGGTTTCTCTCTCATTTATCTTAAAGTCTTCATTTTTTATTCAACTTTTTATGATTTTTAAAGTCTTTTATATTTATATCTCATTTATTGTAGGTGTTCAAGTGTTATAAGGGTTTTATTTTCAAATAATTTTACTTTTTATGGCTTTGCTAATTTTTCTTGAGGTAAATCATTGACTTTCCTATTTTTTTAGAAAATGAAGTAATTAATTGTAGTGTATGCTTTGTATCTCTGTAAAACATGAGTATCAGAGATAAATATGTTTACTTAAGGGAATATTGGTAGAAAATAACTAACTTGGGATTTTGTGTGGTTAATCATTATGGATGTGATTTGCTTTTCATGGCCGATAATGGTATTCTAAGCATCTTAGTGACATTAACATATGCAGTATGTTGTATAGATTATTTTAGATGATAACCTATTATAAATAGAATATGGTGCATGATTTTATTATGCCATTGAGATTCTCATGAAGAATTTGGTCTTTCTTATGTTACTACATGAATATTTCTTATTATGTACCTTGAGTAAGCTATGATTAATATTTGGATTGATTGATTATAGATTTTGGAATGCAATAGTGTGTAAGTGTGTTTAGTTGGGGTTATTTTTTCCTTTATTGATCAATTGTTATTCATAAATTATTGACAAGTCCTTAGGACCAATTGACTACTCTTATAGATCCATTGACTAGTTGGCGTGTAAACTAAAAGGTCTTGGGCTCACATTAAATCTATCAAATAGTTTGACCAAACCTATTACTAGTTTATAAAATAATTGATTGAATGAATCAACCAATAGATTGACCAGTTTGTGACCCTAATTGTCATAGCCTTACTCATTAATTATTTGGCCAAACTAATTAACTAGATTTTAGAACAATCAACTCCTAAGGTTGACAAATAGGTTGTTCACCATCATTATAAAGGTTTAGTAGTGCACATACCTATCGATTAGATCATGAGACCAATTGACTTATCAACAAGATAGATCTATTTGTCCTTGGAAATCCATTGACTAAGTCTCAACAAGACTTATGTTTCTTACTTTTTTACTTCCCAATGTGATAATTTAAGTTTCATGATTAGACAATGACCTAAAGTGCTAGTATTTATAACTTTATCTAGATTAATTTTATTTCTTTGATGGATTTAATTAGTAAAGAAAAAATTAATCCTAGTTTACCAATGCTGATCTTAACCTAGCAATTGAGCCTTTCTCTTTACACTAACATGATTAGATGATTAAATGGGTAAAAATGAATTTTCCTATAGCTAGTATCTTTCTAGTGAATCATAGTGATGGATAATATACTTTGAATGACTTATATAACAACCATAATGTGTGGGACCTTAGAAGTTTTAATTATTTAGCATAAATAGAAGAAAATAACATGGATTTACATGATGGTCTTTAATTGACCTCTTATTAGCCTCACTTGGGCTTGTGTATTAATAGTAATCTTTACTTGGCTATTTGAATAAATGGAAAAAACCACATGATTTAAGGTTTTATTTTAGTTGATCTCTAATTGGATCTTCATCTTTGGCTTTAGGGATTAACTTGGATGAATGGTAATACTATGGTTAATTAATGAAACTATGGCTTTGAACTTAGCCCTAGGATTTGACCTAGAATCAAATTGTTGTCAAAGATATATAAATGGGAATCAAATGTTAGCTTTGACATATATGGATGTTTTAGCAATGTATAATTTCACCTATTTGTATAATCGATAAACTAATGGGATGATCATTTTAAGATACCCAAAATGGGAACACTAGATGATGTGAGACCTTTACATGGTTACTTTTGGATTTAAATGATTATTACATAGCATGGTGTGAGAAATTTAAATGGTTGCTTTTTGATTTAAATGATTATTACATAGCATGATATTGTCTATGAGATCTTGATCAAATAATATATTAATTGCTTAAAGTGGAATGAGCATTATTATAGGTTTAGATTATTCTAAGGTTTTTACTTTGGGTGCCTTGTGGAGGGATCTTAGTTGATCATAATATCCTTGTTGATCTTAATGCCTTGCCTACTATAGACACTGATGATAAACTAGGGGTGTTGATACTAAAGGGTATGTGTACTAGATAATAGTTACTTTGTCATGCACTAGACTTATGTCTGCTAAGTTACTTTAGCTTTGTATAGACTTATGTCTCCCAATTATCTTGGCTTTACAATATGTAAGGTCCATTTATTCAATTTAAATTCCATAGTTATTGAGAGACAATGGGGAATAATTCCATATATTTCTTAATAGCTTTGTTTAGAGGAACTCTTGTTTTACCTAACAAAATATGATAACAAGAATGACATCTAGGGTTGTATTAAAAGGTCTTGTTTTATCTTATTCTTAAACTAGATAAGGTTACCTAATTAATATGAAAATTAGTTTTTTTTCTTAAAGTATTAAGTCTCACCCTTTACTTAAGTTGTGAATTATTTCATAATCCCATTATTTCTCATTAAACTAGAATCAAGGAATGATATTACCACTTTAATAAAAGATGGTAACCGATTGGATCTAAGTGCATATATAAATATATACACATACCTATATACGACATGTGCTACCATGTATTTCCATGCCTTTGGAATAATCATCCTTATATTATATGAATCCATTGATCAAGAATTTTATGTGTATATCTATATAATTACTTTAAGCATACGCTTATGTGATGGTATGTGAATGACATGATATGAGCATTGCATGTACATTTTGTTATCAGGAGCATGTTGTGTGAAATTACTTATACTATGCCCATCTTGATAGTGTTAAATTAGTTTTCTTAGTATGTCTGTATACTAATAGGGTTGTTTTGGCAATCCCATGATCAATTCCATGAGGAGGAGATATTATGTATGTTCTTAGGGATGACAAGTGAGTGGTCTATCCTATTCTTCAAATTAGTTGGGATATATGAGCATAGGTATTTGTGGAGACACTATTTTATAGTCCTTGAGTGAGCAAGGCATCCTCGATTCAAATTTATTTCCTCTAGTTATGGTTTTCTTCTACTATGTCTTTTGTATAGATTTTAGGATTATATAACCCTAGGTTATAAACATTGATTTTCATATCTTTAGGTATTTTCTTACACACCCTTGTTTTTATTATGTTTGGTTGATTGGATAATTATCTATGTTTCTAATGTGATGTAGGAAGTGAGATGCCTATCATGTATTAAATATGTTGGTTAAATACCTTTTTTTTCATAGAATTGTCTTATATTTCTACTTCAACAATGTTTAAATTAAAATTTTTAGTAGTTAAGAATGGGGATGTAACAAGTTGTATTAGAGCATTGTTTTAAAACTTCTTAACCTTTTACATGTTTTTTAGCTTATACTATAGGTTGATATATAATAGTCTTAGTTTCTAGAGCATGATTTTGTTCTAAAATTTAGTTTTCTCGATTCAAATCATCTTTGAGATTTTAATGTTAACTGATTTTAAGATACTAAAGAATTTTAATGCCTATAATGGCCTATGAGTGAGCTTAGGATGGGGATTATTTATTATCCTTGTGCTAAAGAAGAACTATTGTGTAGATTTTATCCTTTTTTTAACTTAGTTTCTATCTTAAATTATCCCTTCCTTAATAAATTAATGGCAATAAACAATCATTGTATAATATGTATTGAGTAGTGTATAGCAATTCTTAGGGCTTACTTGGAAAGTTAATATGTATCGAGCACATTTGAGGAATGGATACACACCCTTGAGCAAGCATCCATCATTTATGGATGAATGAAAAGCAATAAGGTAGGCATATGCCTCTAAGGTATGGCAAACTCTTGGTGGTTTAGGTTAAAACTAAGTAGTGACTCACCTAATTCATAGGAGAAATTCATAGAGGCCTTAAGAATTTTCTTGTACCCTATGCATCTCCTTCTTGAGGGATATAAAGAGTTGATGGAAATTCATTAGGATAACTTATCGGTAAAAGAGTACTACAACAAGTTTTACAACTTAGGATATTTTACACCTAAGGTGGAGGCAAGCGAAGTGTTGAATATTCATAATTTCCATTTATGTCTAGATATTTGATTATGGGATTTTCTAATGGGAGCTATATAATTTGATCTAACATTCATGTTGAGAAAGCACTTAAGGTAGCATAGGTGATTTAGTTACGAAAGCATGAAGGAAGTAAATAAGCAAGAAAATAGAGGATAGTTTATGTACTTGTGGGAGCAAAAGGGTTCAAATCTTTAACAAATAGTAGATAGGAAAGTTAATTCATCCATCTTAGAAGGCATTGCTTTTGTAAGTGATGCAAAAGGGATGCCCCAAAAATTATGTGTTAAGGGGATCAAGTTCAATGTTCTGATTGTGGTATATAGGGGAATAGGCAATAGTGTTAGCGCATAATGAATGGTGTCTATGATCTTGATTTTAAGGCATATATCTAGGATCATCATGCTATTGAACTTTTAATTTTAACTCGTTGTCTTCTTGCACATTTCTGTTCTAGTTTTAGGCCCTTGAATGTTTTGCTGACACTGTCCAATGTTACTTTGCTGGTAGATGGGAATGAAGTTCTTTTAAGGGGTTAGTAACCCTTGTCCTTTTGGATATTCTTGATGGCTTTTCATTCATTAGTATGTAATCTTGGTTAAACCTTCCCCTATTTACTCTATGTGTGGAGCATTCTTTATGGATTACCTTTATTAGTAACATTCCTTCCTTTTGACTTAAGACACATGCAAAAATAGCAAGATTCATGTTTTTGTGCTAGAAAAAAAGATTTTATATTATATTAAAATTAGTATGAAGATCTAAAAAATATGAGAGGTTCAAATGACTGCTAGTAAATTATAAATCCTTCAAGATCCTATTAAATATGTAATCCCCCGAATTTTTAAAAAAGCCTATATTTTAATAAATAAATTTTATTTTGGATAAATTAGTCTTTAAATCTCTTAATTTAATTATTTTGTGTCTTTTTGAGTATATAAATTTGGATATAAATATTTAATAAATTAAAATAAATATTTTATTATTTTATAATGTCCTTTTTATTAAATAATTTCCCAAACCATTATTTCACTAAATTATTCTTTTAAACCCTTATATTTTAATTATATTAAATTAAATTATTAAATAAATTTATTACCCAATTATATTTTACTTTATTATTTATAAATTAAATTATTTTAATTAAAACCATTTTCCTTTTTCCTTTTTCCTTTTTGCTTTCTTTTTCCCTTTCTTTCTTTTTCGTTTTCATTCCTTGGGCCGCCGGTTGGCCGACCTGCCCCTTCCCCCCTGCGCGATTGGGCCTGGCCCATCTTCTCCTTCCTGCGCGTGAGCCCGACCGCCCCTCCTTTCTTTTCTTTCTTCCTCAACCGAGTTGACTTCTTCTTTCTTTCGACCGGTCTATTTGCACGCCTAGCCCCCCAACCATCCTTTCTTCTTCCCTTCTTCTTCTTCCTCTTTCCCCGGAGATAATCCCGGCCATCCTCTACCACTTTTGCCACCTAACCTGCAACTCCCTCTCCCTCATTGACCTCCCTTGTCTCCCTCCCTCTCCTTCTCGTCGTTTTCCTACCATCCTAGACCCACCATCCCTGTCTCCCTCTCCCTACCGTCACCTTCCGCTCCCTCTCCCTGCAACTCCCATCCCCCTACCACCCTAACGCCATCCCGATCTCCCTATCCCCTCCTCTCTCTCCTTATTCTTTTTCTTCTTCCCTTCCTGATCCATTCAGGCATTTTTCAAGCCCAAAATGCCTTCCCCCGATCCTCCCTTCTTTCCTATTTCTCCTCCCCTCTCTCTCGTGTTTTTGTTTCTCCGCCAATATCCGCCACTGTCGCCACCTCAACCACCACCTACGCCACCCCCTTCCACACTCTACCTCACCCCTGAACCATCACAACCCCCATTGATCCACCCCGCAACCTCCTTCCTCCCTCCCTCTCCTTTTTCTCTTCTTATTCTCCCTTCTCGGCAGCCACATTCCGCCGCCGTTCTGCCGCTTCCGCCACCACCTGAGCCACCATATTACTCCCTGCAACCCCCTCTACCACCCCTAATGCTCCTTTGGCTGAAAACACCACTAGAAGGCCTTGTTTTCCCCTCCCTTTTTCCTTCCTCATCAGCCCCCATCTCGACACCCTACTCGGCCGCCACCTTCGCAGCCTTGCTGCCGCTGACTCCGCCGCCCTTAGCCACCTTCAACCCATCCCGACCACCACCTACACCCCCTCTCCACTTTTGCACCTTTCCCTTGCCCCAAATCTTTCCCCATAATGTCCTTTTCTTAGCCCCAAACCACCAACCTGAAAAATTCCCATTTTCCCCTATTTCCACCGCCTTTGTGTCCCTCCTTCTTCTTTCTTTGCATGAAGCTCATGTTGCATGAGTAGTCTGAGCTACTGCCCTCTTTGATTTACTTGAATAATAATTTCTAAGGTATAATTATATTTTAATTTAATTATTTGATTAATTAAGTGTTATAAAGTTTTGTACCTTGATTTTATTATTTCTAATGTAATAAGTTTTAATATTATTTTTAGGTATTGGTTTTGATAATCAAAGTTTGGACCTTTAACCGGGATACCGGTAAGGTTCATTTTTGGCGGGAATCAAGGTAATCGTTAAATCCCGCTTAAACTCATGGATTAACGTATGTTAACACATTAGGCATTTTTAATATGTATTATGCATGATATATGTTGTTAATATATTAGATATATTTTCTTGAGTTGGTTGATGAAAAGGAAGTATGATAGATTATGTGCTATGTTTGGAGATATTGTTTAAGGCAGAAGTTTTTTATTAATGAAAATATTAAGTATTACCCATGTTGTATTATGCTATTGTGATCTTAATGCATGGTTAATATTTTGTGAGCCTTAGGAGATTTTATTAATATATATTGTACAAGAATATGACATAATATATATATGGGTGTTAATAAGTATTGTATTAATTATAAGAGTTGTGGATGAGGTAATAAAGTTAATATTTTATGTAGTAATAATAATAATTTAATATAAGTGGAGTAATAAGGGGTAAGATGGTAAATTTAGAAGTGAAAGGATAAATTGGTAATTTGGTGATAAAAGGGCAATTTGGTAATTTCATAATTAAATGGTAAATTCGTAATTTTGTAATAAAAGGGAAAATGGGTAATTTTGTAAATAAAAGGGTAATTTGGTAATTTTGTAACAAAAGGGCAATTTGGTGATTTTGCAACAAAAGTGCAATTTGGTAATTTTGTAGCAAAAGGGTAAATCGATAATTTTGTATTAAAAGGGCAATTTGGTAATTTTGTAATAAAAGGGTAATTTGGTAATTTTGTAACAAAAGGAAAAATTTGCAATTTTGTAATTAAAGGGCAAAATAGTAATTTTGTGAATAAAGGGTAAAATAGTAATTTTATGATTAAATGGTAAATTGGAATTTTGTAAGAAGAGGGCAAAATGGTAATTTTATAATAAAAGGGTAAAATTGAAATTTTGTCATTAAAGGGAAAAATAGTAATTTTGTGATTGAAGGGCAAGATGGTATTTTGGAAATTAAAAGAGGTAAAATGTTAATTTAGTAATTAAGGATAAAATGGTAATTTTACAAGTGAAGGGGGGGTGCTATGGTAATTTTTGGAAGTTAAGGGGTAAAAAGGTAAATTTAAAAGTAAATGGGTAAAATGGTAATTTTGTAAATAAAATGGGTAAAGTGGAAATTGGAAAGGAGTAACTTGGTAATTATAAAACTTAAGAAGGTTAAAATGATAATTTAATAATGGAGAAGGGTAAATTGGTAAATATGATAAATGTGAAGGGTGATTTAGTAATTTAACCAACTAAAGGGGTAATTTGGTAATTAGGATATTGAACAGGGGTAATTTAGTAATTTGACCAACTAAAAGGCAATTTGTTAATGATAATAAAGGAAAAGGGCAAAATGGTAATTTAACCAACCTAATGGAAATATATTAATGGTAACAATGACAAAGGGTGATTAGTGGCCTAACAAGTGTAGGAAATAGCTCGGTAACCTAAACCGAGTAAGGGCGTAACTAAGACTGAATGTGTGCTATATGTCCTATATGCCTTGGATACCCTATATAATTTTTAAGTCGAAATCTACATGTTATTATCTTAATTGTTTTACGTGTGGCATGGCTTGGAACCAAGGTGTGTTCATGTGCCCCTTTTGGTATGTGCTGATATGGATATGCTATATTTTATGACGTGATGTGATGTGGCCCACTAGAACATGCATTTCAAGGGTAAAATACTCTCAAATAAGATACATTTAAGACACTAATCACTTAAAGAGGAAGATGTTGAGCCGTATCTAGTCCGGTCCACCGGCAAATAATAGTGGCAGGGTATGTTACCCTCGCGACCGGTCCACCGGCTATAATAGTGGCAAGACATGTGCCCTCATGACTGTTCCACCGGCTATAATAGTGGGGGATTCCGTGCTCAAAAAACTAAACATAAAAACGATAAGACACGAGGAAGATACTAATTACTTACAGTGGAACACCTTGTGAATCAGGGCCAGACCGGTCCACCAACGAATAATAGTGGTAGGGTATGTTACCCTCGCGACCGTTCCACCGGTAATAATAGTGGGGTTCCCGCACTCACATGAACATGTATAACTTGAGATGATTAATTAATGATGGACTAATGGTCTTAAGGCCTGAAAAGTATTGATTGATAATTATGGCTCGTTGATATTGGTTGACTTAGGAAGTATAAGAATATACGAAAGTGAATGTTAAGTATACACTACGAATATCTGATTGACTTGTTGGATGTGTGAATATATATGGATCTAAATATCATGTTTACACATATTGTTATGTACGAATATAGTAGTATTACATGTGTTACATTATAGACTTGTTTTTAAGTGTATATTTAAATGGTTACTCAGCACCATAGTACTAAAGGGTTCCATTCGTGGGGCCCCCTACCTATTCAATGGGAAGAACCCCTTGCAGGTCGTGTTTAGTGCTTTCAAGTGGGCCTCGGGAAAGAGCATAAGGAACTATCCAAAATTGCTAGGGTTTCAATTTGTCTCTTCTAAATTCAATGTATTTATTATATTGTAACCACTGTTGTTGAATTTTACTCTAGTAAATTGTTACTGTGCTACTTTGATTTGTATATGCTTGAGTTTCTTGTAAAATTGGTATTTTACTCTTTTAGCCATAGCACTTGGTATTGGAACGGTAGGAGTGAACCGGTCTGGTACTAAGTGTGGCGGTAATATCCCCAAACTTCACGGTTTATTAATTTGCTTCCGATAATTTTCTTTTATTTATACGAGATTTTTTAGTAGTGAATTTTGGGGGTGTTACAAAAGCCATATAAAACATAGTAAGATTCATTTGAATATATAACTTACACTAAAATACAAATCAATTAATGTTGGGTTAAATCCGCAAATGTACATACTTGTTATAGTATATGAAGGTTAAATCCTATAGGGACTTCGTTGTTAAGTACCAAATCTTCATTATTTTAGCTATTTAGATAAATTAAAATTTGAGAGTATAATATGAATAATGAAATAAAATCAAATGATAATTATAACGGTAGTAAGAAATATCTAATTAAAATAGTAGGATTGGATTGCCATCATAAATCGGTAACTAATGAATAATCAATTCAATTACCAAACCATTACTTCAATCTGAGGGGGAAAAATAGCCTAAATTAACCTATATTTATGGCATTAAATCAAATTAAATTCATTAAGTTTTGTAATATAATTTTTAAGAGACTCCATCTCATTCAGTTGTCATTTTTCTTGTTATTAATTTTTACCTTTCAATCATTTGATTTACTACCTATGTCTAATCAAGTTGGTGACCTAGCAACTCAATTAAAGTTATAGAACTAACAATTGAATCTATGAATTAAAGAAATGAAAATGGAAATTAAACTAAATTATTCATTAATTAAAAATTTATACTATATCTAATCCTTGAAAATAAATCTAATTTCTTGTAATTATATTAAAATTTAAGAAATATAGATGACATTAAACCTAATAAATAACAAATCAAATTCGAAAAATATAGAACTAGTACATAAACACTAGAATCCAATGTCAAGAATGCATATAAAATATAAAATTTGAATTAATTCTCAGATTTAATGAGAAAAATCTTAGTTTATATTAATGGATTTTCTCTTATTCATCTGAAGTCAAAATGTGGTGATCTTGGATGCATTTGAAATCTGAGAAGAAGACCTATAACTTTAATTCTTTTGTATTTTTCCATATTGAGTTTGAGTCAAATAAAAATTCTTTACCTTTTCAATCAGATGTAATTTTCTCTAAAATTAATAGGGCCATATGCATGCTAGATTCTTTATAGTGCCTACTCAAACCCTTCATTTTAACTCATCTTAGCCTTGTTTGAATCCATTAAGTTCTCCTACAAAATAAAATACCAAAAAGGACGTAATATCCACAAGTTTAATAGAAAATATAATAATATGTATAGAGAATTCATGGATATATGTATATATTAAGGGTGAAAATCATATAATAAAAACTTAGATGTTAAATATCCCACATCATAATTCCTAAACTTTTATTCCTATTTTCTTTTTAAAAACACAAAGCTATAATTAGATCATTTTCATAGTAGAAGATCTACCAAACACACTTTCATCATGTTCCCATGCTTATATTTAGTATACCTACACCAAATACATTCAAGAGTTATCACTCTCTATTTTTAGACATTGATAAGGTAATAACAATAGAAAAAGGGATACAAATATAGGTTTTAATGAAAATATTTTCTTAAGCTCAAAGGGATCAATAAAAAAGGAACAAATATCATTTGATTGGATATTTTGCTAATGTATTTATGAAAAGAAAACTAGATCCTCAATCATGTGTAATGCATGCATAAGTCATATATGGCCTTAATGAGAAATAATGCAAGTCCTAGTTTTTCGCATGAATAGAATCTTCACAAGCTCAAGGGTCACATGTGTACCACAAAATTGAAGGGAACAAGTAGAAGAAGACCATGTGAGAGGGGAACAAAAGTGAATGGTGGAAGGAGAAGAGATTGTAGGAAACTATGAAATACCACATGACACTTCAAGAAGAACCTAAGATGATGTGGAGAAGGGAATCTGATTTGATCTACCTAAATTTGAAGGTAATCTCAATCCAAATTTTTCCCCTAATGGTTGGAAATTATTGAATCTATTTTTTAGTATAAAGATATTGATGATTAGAAGAGGTGCCAAATAAAAATATTAAAAATTAAGAAATTTGCGAGAGTGTGATATGATAATTTGAAGAGGAGAAGGGAGAGAGAAGGAAAACTAAGAATTAGGTCATGGGAAAATTTGAAAAAACACTTGAAGAAGAATTTTGTGGAAAGAGAATAAGAGAAAGATATATTTATAAAGATGACTATTTAGATGCAAGGATATCTTGGAATTGAGGAATGCATTAGAGAGTTTGAAAGATTAACTCTTATTTGTAATGTACAAGAAAAAGAAGAAAATATGTGCACATAAATCAATGGAGGGCTAAATATAAATCTTAAAGAGAAGGTGGAGGAATGTCCTTATGAAGTGCTTAAAGTCTTGGCTAAGTTAGCAATCAAGTTTGATATATAATTGAAGAGAACAAAGCCACAAAACAAGTAAACCAATGCTCCATATGGTTCGACATTCAAGGGGGTGTCGAAGCCACCAATTTCTCAAGCCACAAATCAAGACAATATTAGAAGGTCCACTTTTGAACAAAAGGGTAGGGATCAAGTGGTAAATAAGGTGAACAAGAAATGCTTCAAGTGTAGAGGTTATGGTCACTTTGCTCGGGATTATCAAAACCAAAGGGCATATACTTTGAAGGAAATAACAAGTATGGAGGCTTGTGATGAGAATGAATGCCTTGATGGAGACCATTAAGAAAAGAGTGATAGCCTAGAGAATGCTTTAGATGAGGGCTAATTGGATTGCTATGTGTTACAGTGGGAGGTCCAAGTACAATAACAACCTCTACTTACTCAAAGGGAGAAGATTTTCAAGGCTAAGTGTAGAGTTGGTGATAAAGTGTGTGAAGTTATCATTGATAATGGATCACACAATAATGTTGATAGTGAGAAGATGGTGAACAAGCTCAGCTTAGAGACCACGAGTCATCTAAGACAATATACACTCAAATAGCTCAAAAAATATAAAGGTGTAAGGGTAACCAAATAAACTCTTATCTCATTTAAGATTGAAAATTATTTTGATGATATTTTATGTGATATTCTACCTATGGATTCTTATCAAATTTTTTTGGGAAGGCCATGGAAATTTAATAGAAAGGTTGTGCATGATGGAGTCCATAATGAGTATATGATGTGCAAGAGATAAAAGAAGTTTAGGCTAAAACCTAATTTAGATGGGAAGGATTCAGTTTTAAGGAATGAAAAGGTAGAAGGAGCCAAGAGAATGTAGCAAAAAAAGGAAGAAAAGAAGAAGGAAGATATCGAGTGTAGGACGGGAAGAAAGAAAATTAGAATGGAATTATTGACCCTTAAGGAGTGTGAGATGATTGAAGCTATCAAATATGAGAAGTTATGTTATACATTGGTGGTAAAGGAAGTCTAACGAGGGGAGAATTCTAATATAGATCCAAAATTGCAACAAGTGTTGAGAGAATATGCCAATGCTTTTTCAGATGAGTTCCAATTGGGCTACCTCCTTTGAGAGGTATTAAGAACGCTATTGATCTTATGCCAAGCATTCCATTACCAAAGAAGCTAGCTTATAGGTGTAATCCAAAGGAAGCTAAGGAGCTATAAAGACAAGTGCAAGAGTTATTGGACCGACGCTATATTCAAGAGAATATGTGTCCATGTGGTGTTCTAGCTTTGTTGGTGCCTAAGAAGGAATGGGATCAATCACCAACATCACAATCAAGTACAGATTTTTTATGCTAATGATGGATGACATGTTAGGTGATTTGCATGGTGCAATGGTGTTCTCGAAGCTTGATCTTAGGAGTGGCTATCATCAAATGAGAAATAGGTAAGGGGACGAGTGGAAGACAACCTTCAAGACTAAGTATGGGTTGTATGAGTTGTTGGTGATGCAATTTGGGCTATGTAATGCACCAAGTTCCTTTATGAGATTGATGACTAAGGTACTTAGACACTTCCTTGGAGTCTTTTTTATTGTTTACCTTGATGATATCTTGGTAAATAGTAAGTGTGAGTTCAGGCATATAAAACACTTAAAGAGGATATTTGAAAAGCTTAGAGAAGTGAAGCTCTATGGTAAGTTAGAGAAATGTGATTTTATGATGGAGATTGTGGTTTTCCTTGGTTATATTCTGAGTGAAGATGGTTTTAGAGTTGATTCGTCAAAGGTAGTAGCTATCTAAATATGGCCTATTCCTACTAATGTCCATGAAGTTTGAAGTTTCCATGGGTTGGCCTTATTCTATAGGTAGTTCATCAAAGACTTCTCCACCATTGCAGCACCTATCAAACTATTGATGAAGAAAGATAGTTCTAATGGAATAATCAAGTGATAAAGGCTTTTGAAGACATGAAGATAAAGCTCTCAAATGCATTGGTATTATATTTACCTTGTTTTGATAAATTATTTTGAGTAATATGTGAATGCTAGTGGTCTAGGTATTGGGGGTATGCTCTCATAAGAAAGGAAGTTGATTGCCTTCTTTGATGAAAAGTTCAATGGTGCAAGACTCAAATATTCAACCTATGATAAAGAGTTCTATGCTATTGTGCATTATTTGGAGATATGGAGCCATTACTTGAGGCTGAAGCCTTTTGTACTTCACATGGATCATGAGATTTTGAAGTCTGTAAATGGTTAAAATAAAGTGAGCCCAAGAAATGCAAAGTGGATAAGATTATTGAAAACATTTATATTCTCTACACAACATGTGGGTGGCAAAGAGAATGTTGTGGTGGATGCATTATCTAAGAGGACTATGGTACTTATAATGATGGATGTAAAGCTGTTAGGATTTGAAATGTTGAAATTTAAGATGCCATTGATGATGATTTTGTCATGATCTTGAAAGAATTTAAGAAATAAGGAATTTATTGAGGTTATGTTCTTCAAGATGGATTCTTATTAAAAAACAACAAACTGTGTGTGCCCAAGACCTTAGTTCGAGACTTACTAATCAAAGAGATGCTTGAAGGAGGAATGGCAAGACACTTTGGAGTTAACAAAATTGTAGAGTTGTTACAAGACCTTAGTTGTTGCAAGAGTTTCTTCCATAAAGGGTTATATGTGCCTTTACCCATGCCTACTCAACCATGGGAAGGTGTTAGTATGGATTTTATTTTGGGATTGCCTAGGACATAAAGAGGCAAGGATTCCATTATGGTTTTGGTGGATCAATTTTCCAAAATAGCTCATTTCGTTCCATGTCACAAGACCGATGGTGCTACTCATGTTGTGGATTTATATTTCAAAGAAAATATGAGATTGCATGGGATTCCAAGTAGTATAGTTTCGGATAGAGTTGTGAAGTTCGTAAGTTATATTTGGAAGATATTATGACACATGTTAGAAACAAAGCTTCTATTTACCACATTATATCATCCTCAAACATAGCAATCCAATTGGCCATCATCTAAAGTTACTAATAGAAATTTGGGCATATCACTCTCTTCTTAATGTTGGCCCTCATCCTCCCTTGTCTTTGTTCCTTAGCACTCTTATATCATCCTCAAACTAAAGTTACTAATAGAAGTTTGGGCATATTGCTAAGTGGATTGGTGATGAAGAGTGCTAAGGATTGGAATTTCTAGTTAGTGCATGTAAAGTTTACTTAAAACCAAAGTCCTTCCACTACAATAAGTTCTAGTCCATTTGAGATAGTATATGGTATTAATCTATATATGCTGACTAATATGGTGCCATTAAGGAAAGGTGAAGTGAATAGTTATGATATACAAGAGAGAGGGGATTTCTTTCAAAACCATCATCAATAAATCAAGAACAATATTGAGAAGGTAAATGAAGGATACAAGACAAGATCAAACAAGCATATGAGTCAACATTTTTTTCAACTAGGAGATTTGGTATGATTGCACTTAAGGAAATAGAGATTTCCTAATTAAGAAAAAACAAGCCTAAGACAAGGGAGGATGGTCCTATCAAAGCACTTCGACATTTTGGGGAAAGTGCTTATGAGTTAGATTTGCTAGATTCATATGGTGGGGGTATCAAAGACATTCAATGTTAGAGACTTTAGCCCTTACTATGGTGATTCAAATTTGAAGGCAAATTTAAGTTAACAAGGGAAGAATGATGTAGTAACAAACACTCAAGAGTTGGAATTCATCATTATAGAACTAATTTTTCTTCATTTTGAAAGTATCTCCCACAAAGTTAAAGATAAATGGGTGGTTTAATTAATTAACTAATTAATTAGTCAAGTTAGAGATTATCTAGGGAATAAAGTAGCCTAAATCTATCTTTTAAAGAATTATACCTTCATATGTATTTTGCTAGGTATGTTTTAAAGAATATAACTATTAGCTAGTGGATGGAAATATCTTAGTAATTGGTTACCTTGGCTATATAAGCCATAGAACACATGTTGAAGAGGAAATTGATTGATTGAATTAAATTGAAATGAAAATTGCAAGTATTGCTTATTAAATTTAGTATGACTTCTTCTCAATTTTAAACAAATTTGTACAAATGATTAATCTTGAAACCTTTAATCTCTTCATTTGTGTGAATTAGAGATTAAGTGATATTTTTCTAAACTCCATAACCCACACCATTCTATCCATATTCATTGTCCAAATATATCCTAAATCAAAACTGTAATTTGCAGCACAAACCCAAACCTTAACCATAACCCTATTCCTATTTTACAATGTAAACCCTAAACCTAATTTGCAATTCAAAACTCTAAATCTAACCCTAACCCATGAAACCTTCTATTTGAGAACCCTAATTATTGAATAATGGTCATCATCATCTCATCATTGTTGAATCATCATCATCATTTTTCCATCACCATCGAATCATCATCACGATCTTCATAACTATTTCTACACAATCAAGTATCTTCATTTATAGGCTGATACCTTCAAGCCTTCATATTTCTAATGCTAACATAACCAAGAATTAGGTTTACATATTTGATAATTCCATATTCTTACTATTATATGGAAACAAAAGACCGTATATTATCAACCTTGAGCTTTGATACCAGTTTTATGCATAAAATGTTAAAAAAATTAGGTCTTACTTAGAGTTGATGAAGGAACAAGGGTTTAGCTCCAAAAAAGGGAAAAATAAAAGAGATAATGAGATAGGGAAATGGATTTTATAAGTAACCCATGAAATCAAATTCTTACAATTACCACCTAAGGTATCACTCTTATGTTAAAGATTGTAAAAATTTTGATATACAACAAACCATGCACCATGTTTATTAGGGGACAAAGGCATTTAAAACCATATTTGCAAAATATAAATAATGTGTTCCCTTTGATTTATCTTTACACCCATATAAGAGTGTAAGAAGTTGAGAAAAATTAAAAAAAAACCTTAGGTAACCATAGAGGTTCAACTTGACCACACTCTAATTTAATACACGCTAACTATGGTAGGACACAAACAATCAGAATGGGAACTGATTTTTTGAGCCTCCCATCATCCCTTTCCCATGAAATAGCTATTATATTAGGTTAACAAGAAAGCTATTAGGACTTAGGAAATATAATTTGCAAGAAGGAAAAGTAGTACATTACTCATGGATATGATTAACTAAATGGAAAAATAAACCTTCCCCAAGACCCCCTTTGGCTATATGATTTGGATGCCTTTTAGAAACTAACTCCCTTTAATTAATGATAATTGAGTTCTTGTAAAAAAAATTTAACTCCAAAATATTCTATAAAAGTGAAGTGGCTGCATGCTTGTGTTTTCAAAATTGTGAGTTTCCATGGTCTAATTTTGCTGGCTAGTAGTCCATGACTAGCATGGAATTTCAAGCCATATTTTTGAGCCATATTCAATCCATAATGAATCTTAGAAAATGTGGTATGTTTATGGATTTTAATTATTGTTGCATGGCTTGCATGACTCCTTATAATCTAGCTTATATGTTAGTCTAAGTAAGAAGAGTTTTTGATTCTGTGAACTTAGAAAAATTTATGAAAAGATTATTGTTATGATATGAGGGGGATGCTACTAGATCATGATAGCCCTCTTTTTTGTTTCACCATTTTGCCACTATGCCCTAGTGCTTAAGGCCTTACTCTATTCTATAGGTGACCTATGAGCCTTATTAGGGGTATCAATACCTAAGGACTAGGTGATTGTTGTTGAGAGGATACTATGTTTCATTTGGGGGTTGGTATGATTGGGTGTATTGTTGTGTCCTATGTTTGGGATAAGGGTACTGTGTTTCTTTTAGGTTTTAATATGATCAGGTATACTTCTATATCTTTTTTTTGGTTTGTATCCTTCTTGAGTAAGGAAGTAAAAATAAAATGTTTGTTATGCAATAAAATAAAAGGAATGGTCTGTTGGTTCAGTAGTTTCTTTATTGTGCTACCTTTGTATATGGATAGTTGGTTAGGTAGTTGCCTTAGTGCCCTACCTTGGTGTTGTGATGGATTGTTGGTTCGGTAGTTTCCTTACTTCCCTACCTTGGTTTATAATGGATTTATTGGTTTGGTAGAAACCTTCATGCCTAACCCTGTTATTATTTTTATTTTTTGTTTTTGTAGTTTCCTTAGTGCTCTACCACTATGATTGGAATGCATTTAACTAATGGAACAAGAATTTACAATTTAAAATGATGAGAAGTGGTTTGGTTTGTTTTACTGTTGAGTTAAAACTTAGACAATTAATATATATTTATCGATGAATATTGTTTTATGGTTAATGCCTTATGCTTACATATACTTTTTGATTTTCATGTGACTATGTAAAATTAGGTATACCGTGTCTTCAGAGATGTTGTGGTTTACATAGTAGGAGGAGGTAATACTACTTTTGTAAATATTTATGTGAGAGCCATGGAATGGCATGAAGGTTCTAAGCATGGGGAGGAAAAGTAGAGTCCTCGAAAAAAGGTTCCATCTTTAAAAAGGGCCTTTGGATCCTAGAGTTTGGGAGAATTGGAGTTATACCTTTAGGTGCTAGTTTCTGTTACAATTAGTTTTTCATTGGTCTCTTATGTCCTTTACTATAATTTGGTTATATTGTTGTACTATGACATTTATTTATAACTCTATTATGTATTATTTATGTTTTTATTAATTTACTCTAGTTGTGTTTTGTTTTAACCATAGTACTTGACGTAAGAAAGGCGGCATAGTTGAATTTATGCTAAGTGTGGCAATAATACCTGGTAATTTAGTAATTAACTCTTTTTAAAAAAAATTTACAAGTAGATTGAGGTTTTATAATTAATAATAACAATATTAAATTAATTAAATCCCAAATTATTGTCTGTTAACTTCTTTTCATTTTTTCGCTAGGATGGTAATATTTTATTTGAAGAATTGGGGTCCTAAAGAGTACCATAAGGAGGAATTAGAGGAGATAAGAAATGAATTGTGTGGAAGTTATAACCATGGTCTCAAAATCGAGTTTCTACATGTAATTAATTTAGAGGCTTAGGATGGGATCATAGAATCATATCATTAGATCATAAGATCCTATGAAATATGCTTATATATATATATTGAAACTTATATCTATATAAGCTATAAAATAATATATTTTAAGTTAAAATAACACAAGAATTCGACTTTTAACCATTTATATAGTCATTGATTGAGCCATAACAACTTCTAAATAGCATAAATTATTAAAGTCAGTCTACTTCTTAGAAGTTGCTTTTAGCCAATAATATCAGGAATAAATTGTCAAATGGAAAGTAAAAATTTCAATGATATTATGGATAAAGGTAACATAAAACTCATAATGTTGAAAATAATAAATATTTTTTAGCCTTAAGAGAAACAAAAAAAATAATCAATAAAACATAGGATAATAATGAAAATAATGAGATGATAATATTTTCTATCATTTAAAAGAAAGGAATCCTAGAAAAATTAGTTGGTTTTCAATTTTTGATGAATCAAGAGAAAAGAAAATTGCTTTTAGATATATAAACCATTTGTAAAAAATAAAGTAAAGCTTGTTTGCATAATAAAGCAGACATGATCATAAAAAAAATATTAATTTTTTTTCAATAGATTTGCAAGACTATGTGTAATACCCCGTATTTTTAAAATCCAGATTTATTAAGTTTAATGATTTTATTAGCGTAATTTGATGTAAACAATTAATTATTTTAATTTCGATTCGTTTTATGAATTTATCGATGATTTCGAATTCATAATTGAATGTAATTAATCATTGTCGTTGCGAACCATTCTAGACAAATTCGTTCACGACAATAATTTTATTATATTCTTATGAATTCGATTCTCGGTTAAAAATATGTATTTCCGTTGTTTCCCATATTTTTATTTTTAATATTTTAGATTTGTTTTCAATTATAACTTCGTCATGTGTTAACGGTGTATTTTGAGGTTATATTTCGTTGACGAAATATATTATTTAAATTATAAAATTTCTATTTAAATAGTTAAATTTATTTTAATAACTTTATCCGTAGAAAATATTTCCGACTTTAAATTTATTCGTTTTCGGTAATCGTTAATATTTTCGGAAAGTTTTAAATTAAAAAGATTTTCGGAGTTTATTTTATGAAATTCTTTCTGGAATTAATTCTCTTTCGTTTTGTGCTTTTTGGTTTATGGAAAACCGATTTCGAAAATTATTTAAATTAGTCTTCGTTTATTTGAATTTGACTTAAATATTTTAGTATATGTTTTTAAATAATTTTTCGGGGTCTTATAATGTATTTCCGTAAATAATATAAATTTTTATGTTCGTTGGTTAATTCTTTCGAAAAATGTTTTTGAAATTCTATATATAGTTCTTTTATTTATTTTAAGGGTTCGGGTCGTTTCGAAATAATTTTTATTTAATAAATTTTAGATAAAATCTTCCAATATTAATTTTTAAGTTTTTAATATTTTATTTGATACTTGTTTTCGTAAAAAAAAAAAAACACCCGGTGCCTGACCGAAATCCCCCCTCTTCTTTTTCTTTCTCTCTTCCCTACCCCGACCCCCCTCCTGTGCGCCCCGTTCTGCAGCCCGAAGCCCTAGCCGACCCAGCCTCCCTCATCGCTCCCCAGCTCCTCCCCGCTCCGGCCAACCTCGCCAGCACCCGTCGACCACCGCCACAGCAACCGCGAGCAACCGCGCATAGCAACCACGCACAGCAGCCGATGCAGAGCCGCTGCAGCGACTGCGCACAGGAGCAGCAACCACAGCAGGTCTTGCCGCCGCCCGGCCACCGTCGAGCCCTGCTGACCACCGGCGAGCCACCCCCGGTATCCGACGAAGCTTTCCCGGCCTTCCCTTGCCCCGATTCGTTGATTTTCGTTTGGTATAATTTTCGAAAAACCCTAACCTTGTTTTGATTAATTGGGTATGAATTAGCTTATAAAAAGCTAAATTGATTGTTTGTTTATGTATGTATATGCTGTAAGAATGATTTGGATAGGTTAATTGTATAGTTATGTCGAGATTTTGGAAAAATTGGATTTTTGGCCGGGTTATGCCCAAATTTTTCGGATCCGTCCGTTTTTGCGATTTCGGACAAATTGATTATACAATATGTTTTAAAATGTATCCAATTTCATTTTGGAACCGTCAATTTGAGAAATTTATGCAGGTTTTATCGGAATTTGATTCCTAGGTCAAATTTCGGGTGTAATGAAATTGGGTCGTATAATTGAGCCGTTTCGCTCAATTGATTTTATAGTATCGTTTAAAATGTATTTAATTTTATATTGGAAGTGTTGATTTGGGAAAATTGTGCATAATTGAACGGAATTGGATTTTTAGGTCAAAACTTGCGTGGGTTTAAATTGAATTGTGTAATCGGGTTATTTTATTCAATTGACTATATAAATTACATTAGAATATGTTTAATTACATTTCCAAACCGTCAATTGATATGTTTTGGCGAGAATTAATCGGATTTGCGTTCCGGGCTCAAAAACCCTAATTGGGCTAAATTGTGTATTTCTTTTACTAGTTTTGAGCAATTGATTATTTGATATGTTATAAAATGTGTTTAATTGTATTTCTAAACATTCAATTTGATTAAATTTATAGAATTTTAACGAATTATATTTTCGGGCCTAAAACCCTAAATTTCAAGTGAGATTATGAAATCGATTACTTGTATTGTTGTTTTCTAATACCTTTAATTTGAGCTAATTAAATTGAATTACTTGAGTTTTTGTCGTGGGCTTTAAAACCCTAATTTTGAAGATTGATTATCTGGAATTGATTAATCGGAAGATTGTTTTGTTGAAATTGATTATCTAGATTTATCTAAAATTAGTTTAATTGTGTTTTAAAACTATCAATTTGAGGTAATCGAAGTGATTTGGCTTATTCGTAGTTTAGGCATTAAAAACCCTAATCTTCGGGGATGATTTTATAAAATTGATTTTTGCTATGCGTCTTTTATCTAATCGATTTCTATCTTTGGGTTTTAAATCATTTAAATTATGTTTTAACTTAATCGGTTTGAATTTGGTGTTATGTAAATGGTTGAGTTACCTATTTAGTTATAAAACCTAATAAATAAGTTATTTTCAATAAATTAACTTATGATCGATTATTCTTTCTTGGGCTTTCCAAATTAAGTTGAAATGTCCCAAGCGATATTGTATTAATCCGTTTTGATTTAGTTTTAACCTTAAATCTTAATAAAGCTATGCTTTTAAGTTCTGAGCACGTTTTCTAAGAAAGATCATTTGTGTTGTTGTTGTGTTTATTTAATTAGAATATGCGAATTATTGATTGATAGGATAGTTTCTAATTTAGTTTTCAATTTCTATCGGTTCTAGGAAAGCTTTCTCGTGGATCCAAGAGCTAGTGATCTCTCTCCCCCTTATCTCGCTTAGCTAGCTTCGGATCCAGGTAAGTCTCTAGTTACCTCTACTTGTGGATGTTTAGTAAGGACGAAGCTACGGCCTTATGTTATGTTTGAGGTGACGTGTGATTGTTGTGTGTATACCATGCTAAAGTGTGTTATATGATTTATGGATAACTTGTCTCATGTGTAGCGCAACATGGAATTTGAGGTACGTCGTGTGTGTTTCCATGATAGGAGCATGACATGTTCTATGTGTGATATTATGTTGTGTTGATACGACCCTCTAGGATATGCATGTCAAGGGTGATGTGGGACTTAATAAGACACTGATAAGACATTAATCACGTAAAGCAAAAGATGTTGAGCCGAGCCCAGTCCGGTCCACCGGTTAGAATAGTGGTCAGAGGCGTTCTGCCCTGTGCGTTTCGTTCCGGTCCACCGACTATAATAGTGGTCAGAGGCGTTCTGCTCTGTGTGTTTCGTTCCGGTCCACCGGCTATAATAGTGGTCAGAGGCGTTCTGTCCTGTGTGTTTACATCCGGTCCACCGGTTATAATAGTGGGGGATCTCGGCTCGACAAGCCCAAATAAATAAGTTAATCCATGGGAAAAATACTAAGTACTTACAGCGAAATACCATGTGAGTCGGGGCCAATCCGGTCCACCGGTCAGAATATTGGTCAGAGGCGTTCTGCCCTGTGCGTTTCGTTCCGGTCCACCGGCTATAATAGTGGTCAGAGGCATCCTGCCCTGTGTGTTTACTTCCGGTCCACCGGCTATAATAGTGGGGCTCCCACACTCACATGGACTATTAAAGAATATGTGTTGAATGAACATATTATTAATGAGAATAAAGAATAAGTCTAATTGGACCATGGCCGGCTTTTATTTTGCTTACGTGAGTATGCCACATATTGAGTTTGAATAATACGGATTATTCCTACCTGAGGCATATGAGCCACTTTATATTTCGGTGATACCATGCTTATATGTTAAATGGGATGTTACATATGTTTTTATATGTTAATATGGGTGTATGACAAGATACATGCCGTGGGTTGTGAATATGTATGATATTATATCAACGTGTTGTACCAAGATTTAATACGCACTTGATGTTATAGTACGTCTCTTCCATAAGATAGGGTAGTGGAACTTACTCAGTATTGGACCCGTACTGATACTACACTGGTTGAATGGGTCCTGTGATGATCCACCGATGGTGGGGAGCAGACCTCTTGTGCAGGTTTGATCGGTTACTAAGTTGGGGTGGAAGGCTTGACTTGAGTGAGTAGGCGGTCCGGATATTGATCCTTCGGGATTTATTTTTGTTTAGCTATAATTTGTATTATGTTCTTGTTTTGAGAAATATTTTCTGAGGTTGTAATCCTAAATCGTATTCTAACTTCTGTTTGACTTACCTCTTATTAAGGATTTATTTTAAATGTTGTCTTGCGTTTTTGATACTTTGTACTAAAGGTTGATCGGATATAGCCTTAGCACTTAGTACTGGAACGGTAGGAGTGAACCGGTCTGGTACTAAGTGTGGCGGTAATACCCCAGAGTTTACGGTTTTATCCTTTGCTTCCGCTAAATCTTTTGATTTAAACGAAAATTTTCAGTAGTAAATTTGGGGGTGTTACACTATGGCATACATGGGATGATACATTACAACAAGAAGATATGCTGATGATTATCATTAGTTATATTAGCGTTTTGTAAACTCTAAGTGTATTTTATGTAATCTAGGGTTTGATGTAATTTTATGTATGTATCATAGTTGATTGTATGGCTTTATAATGATTAGGCCTCCGTATCAATTAGATTATGATATCATGATTAAGCTTAGATGTTATATGGGCTTATTTCAAGTGATTAAATAGGCTTGAATTAAGGGGTAACTTGGCTGATTTAGGCATGTGATCGAGCCTCCCTTTCCTATATATATATCTACTTGTACACGTTAAGCATAATGAAGACACAATAGAATTGTTTGAGCTTAGAACCTATCTAGCTTTGTTATGTGTATTCTCCATTCCAATAATCATTTGATCAAGGAGAAAATTGGGGTTTATCCTTCCTCCTTCTAGCCTTTGAATGATTGGTATAATTTAAAGCAACTAGTGAAAAAGTGAAACTTCCATTCGAGTGTAACCTACAATAAGACCTATTTTCTTGTTCGAGATTCAAGTGGTTGGATTCATAAATCATGGAATGATTGATCCAACACTTCCCCCCACTTTGATTCACATCACAAATATTTTTGTTAAGATACCTAAGTGTATATAGTGTGTGAAGATTTTATTTGTTTAGGGTCGTAAGCCAAGTGGTGTGTTTGCGTTTTCTTTGTTTTAGTCTTGTGTTTTGCTGTGAGTGTGTTCAAAGGTTACGTTTCATCGTCATGTGTGATTAGTATAGTTTGAAGTATTACTTTTATCCTACATGAAATATTTCTAAGCACATTCACATGAATATATAATGTTGTAGGTGTTATTGATTTGGGTTTATCAAAAACTTGCATAATTTTACAATAAGAATTTAGTAAGATTGATTTTTGTGTTTTGGTTTGTAGTTTGTTTGATTATTATTTATTTTATTCATTGAACTCAAATTATTGTATAAGAATCAAATAAGAACTATATAGTGGGAGTGATGTGATTCCATTTTAATCAACTAAAACCTAAGTGAAACTCATGTGTGATACAGTGTTGAGGAATCAAATTATGGAGGGGGAATAAAATTTCCTAGCCATTTTTTAATCCATTCATAAACATTCCAAAAATTTGGATGCCACAAATGATTAGATAAATACCTTCCATAAACATGCAAATATAAAGGTTAGAGTCTAAGTTAGAGGAACAAGATTTGGTTCAAAATATCCAAGAAAATATATAATTCTTTGGGGATATATTTGGGTGTGCTATGAAATTAAATAATCTAATTAAGGAAAGGTATTTAAATTCAATAAAAGACCATTGTGAAGTCATTAGTTGGTGGAAGTAATAGAACGTTCCATAACCATCAACCTACGTATCATCAAATGGAGGATAAGGCCAATAAGCTTGATCTCCCCATTTTTTATTTTAAGTTTTATGCAGACTCATTTCTTAAGTGATTACACAAAATAGATGTTATCTTTGGATTTAAAGATTATAAAGATGAACAAGATATGGTAAGATAATTTAAAGAGGAATGGGGAATAAGAGGATAAATCAATGAATAAATATTAGGAGAAACTTCCAAAGCATATAAGGAAGAAACTTATTCCTAAGGAGTATGAACAAGATAACTATATCAAATTGAGTACTCTTAGGTAAGGACTACTAAATTTTGATGATTATGTTAGGGAATTCAAAGGGTTGACACTTGTATATGATCCATGAATGGAGGGAACAAAGTCGTGCTAGATTTTTAGGAGGCCTTGCATGATGATTAGAGATAAGGTAGAAACTTGTCATTATAATTCTTTAGATGAAATGATTAAACTTTCCTTAAGATTTAAAAAACATTTTAAATCCACTAAGCCTCATAATAAACCAAGTACTCCATTTATAAAGCACTACTTAAGTACTCAACCTACAAAATTTGGAGCAAGTACTTCAACATCTACCAATCTTTATAAAAAAAAATAAGGAATTAATAGAGCTGAGAGAGGCAAAAATAAATTTTATGAATTCTCTATTAGGTAATGTTTCAAATGTCAATTTTTTGGACACTTTTTTGGCAAATGTGCTAATCAAAGTGTATTATCAATATAAGATATTGAAATGATGGAGACATGTGAGGAAGATCCTGAATTTGAGCCTCTCAAGGAAATATATTGTGAATTTGAGGAAGAAATAAGTGCTTGTTATGTCTTAGAGAGGGTACTTCAAGTACAAGCTACTAAGAATCCTACTCAAATGGAGAATATATTCAAGACAAAAGGGAGAGTAAGATATACAATTTGTAGTATTATCATTAATAGTGGATCTTATACCAATGTATCCAATGAGAGTATGGTTAAGTATTTGGGGTTAGAAACTACACCACATCTAATAACTTATTCTCTTTAATGGTTGAATATGAATAAAGGAGTCCAGGTAATAAAACAATACCTAGTATCATTTAAAGTGGGTAACTACAATGACCATGTAGAAAATGTAAGTGTGAAAAAACTACTATACATAATGGTATTACTAATGAATATTTAGTTATCAGTAGCATGAGTATTCTCTAAGACTAATTTGAGAAGAAAATATCATCAAATGAGACTAAGAGAGGGGGATGAGTGGGAAACTACATTTAAAACTAAATATGGTCTTTATGAGTAGATGGCGATGCCTTTTGGCTTACATAATACACCAAGTTCATTTATGAGACTAATGAATAAAGTTCTTTGACCTTTTCTTGGATTTTCCATCATAGTGTACTTAGATGATATACTTGTGTACAACTAGAGTGATTATGATCATCTTATTCATCTAAGGAATTATTAGATAAATTGAGGGAGACTAAACTCTATGGAAAAATAGATAAGTGTGATTTTATGCTTTTGAGTATACACATAAGAATTTTCATGAAGTGAGGAGTTTTTATGGTTTGGTAAGTCTCTATACGAGATTCATTAAAGATATTTCTACTATTGCTATACCGATAACCTAAATCATGAAAAAGGATGAGTTTAATTATAGTGAGGATGTAAATAGGGCCTTCCAAACTTTGAAAAATAAGCTATGCAATGCACCAGTACTAGCTTTACTCTACTTTAGAAAATTATTTGAAGGTATGTGTGATGAAAGTGGGGTAGGGATAGGAGGCTCTCATAGAAAAAAAAGAGCTATTGCATTTTTTAGTGAGAAATTGAATGGAGCAAAGATGAATTATTCCACATATAACAAAGAGTTCTATGGCCTAGTTCATAAAGGATATCCTCTTTTCTTATGTAGTGTTTGAGATATTGAAGCGGTTAGGTTGCCACTAAAGTATGTTACAGTAAGTTGTGAGTATCCTAACATATTCTTTGAGAATATTTTGGGAGTGCCACCTTTTTAAGATGTTGAGTTTGACATGGGCATATTGTTAGGGACATGACCAATATCTGAATCTCCTTACCATATGACACCTACAGATATGAAAGGGCCCAAGGCCTAATAAAAGGGTTATTAGGGAAGGGTTGCATTTGAACCAATATACTATTATGTGGAGAGCCAGTCTTATTAATGGGAAAGAAGGATGGGAGCTTGAGATTGTGCATCAATTATTAAGGGTTAAAGTAGGTTACAATAAAAAATAGTTATCCACTACCAAGGAATGATAAAATATTTAACCAACTAATGGGAGCTGAGGTATTCTCTAAGATTTATCTTCGGTTAGGATACCATCAATTAAGGGAGGTAGAGGAATACATCCATAATACTTCACTTTGGACAAGATATGGCCATTATTATTTCACAATAATACCTTTTGGACTAATTAATGTGCTAGTTGCATATATGTCCCTTATGAATCAAAATTTTCATCCATTCTTGGATCAATTTGTCATTATGTTCATTGATAAAAATCCTCATCTACTCCAACAATTGAGAGATGTATGAGTATCATTTAGAGTATACTTTGGCATTGTTATGATCACATCAATTGTATGCCAAAATTTCAAAGTGTGAGTTTTAGCTTGATCAAGTGGATTTTCTTAGATATTTTAGCTCAAAAGAATGGGGTGGGCGTGGATCCTTCTAACATTCAAGTTATTTCCTAATGTCTAGCAACAACTTCTCTTAAGGAGGTGTGATGGTTTTTGGGATTGGTTGGTTACTAATGGAGGTTTGTTACAGAATTTTCTAATATACGTTATCTGTTGTCTAACCTAATGATGAAGGCTACACAATATCAATGGGATGAGAAGAGTAGTAAAGAATTAGAAGTGTTGAAGAAACATTTGATAATAGCCATAGTGTTCACATTAGCATGTAGGTTTGATAGTTATGAAGTATACGAGAATGCTTCCAAACATAGGCTAGGTTGCATGTTGATGCAATATGGGAGAGTGGTGGCATATATGTCTCGACAACTAAAGCATCAAGAACATATCTACCAAACACATGACTTAGAAGTTGCTTTAATAGTGTTTACCCTTAATATTTGGGGGCATTATCTATGTAGGGTTCACTACAAATTCTACAATTACCACAAGTAGCTCAAATTTATTTCAAGTAATTGAAAGTTGAATTTGATACAACGTTGATGGTTGGAGATGGTGAAGAATTATGATATGGAATTAACCTACCATGAGGGTAAGGAGAATATGGTGATAGATGCGTTTAGGAAGAAGATGTTGCATCCCTTAAGCATAAGTATATTATCTAGTTAGCTATGCCAGGAGTTTATGAAGATGGAGATTGACTTTATCACCATCAAGGGGTTAAGATAAGAATAATTGCACTCACCATCACTCCTTTGATCTTTAAGGAAATCAAGTGAATCAACTTTGTGATGTTAAGCTCCAAAGGATCAAGTATAGTATTAAGGAGGGAAGAACCTAAGGGTTTCAAATCCACGAGAATGGTAGTGTGAGATATCTTGGTCAGTGGTTTATAAATTTGAGATGTAACACCCTCAAATTTCACTCCTAAATAAAAATTTTTTTTGAAAGAATAAAGCGGAAGCTAGGATAGAGTTTGGGAAATGTTACCGCCATATCTTATGTTAGATGCAAGGCTAAAACCTATCAAACTATTAAATCCGAATTTTAAAAGTTTATCAGAGTACGAGAAATAAAAGTCAATTACAAAACCCTTGGAAATTTAAATACAACACTTGTAACTTCCAAAGATGAATACAGTTGAACAAAACAAATCCCAAAGGATCAATATCCGGATTACCTACTCACTCAAGTCAGGCCTTCCACCTCAAAACAGTATCCGATCTTAAACCTGCACAAGAGGTTTGCTCTCCACCATCAGTGGATCATCACAGGACCCATTCAACCAAGGTAGTATCAGTACGGGTGCGATACTGAGTAAGGTAGTAGGTGTGCTAAGGACAACATACAAAACACACTACACAGTATATATGGCATAGTCATATGAACAACATATAGTAAAATAGATGATAAAGGCTAGCTATGGTCCGGGTAGACTTATTCTTTTAGATCTCTGGTAATTATAATTGATTCACATCATAATCTTTATCAATCCATGCGAGTACGGGAACCTCACTATTATAGCCGGTGGATCGGTCACTTATAGGGCAAAATGCACCTAACCACTATTATAGCCGGTGGATCGGTCACTTATAGGGCAGAACGCACCTAACCACTATTTTATGTCGGTGGATCGGACTGGCCCGACTCTCATGGTGCTCCACTGTAAGTACTTAGTATCTTTTACGTGTATTAACAAATTAGGGTTTGTTTTACTAAGCTCGGGATCCCCCACTATTATTGTCGGTGGGCTGGTCACTTGCGGGACGAAGTCCACATCACTATTATTCGCCGGTGGATCAAGCACTTGTAGGACAATAGTGCACACCACTATTTCTTATCGGTGGATTGGCTGGCCGCGGCTCAGTACTCTTTCACTTTACATGATTAGTATTTTACTGTATCTTATTCAACAAATTCCGCCCTAGACATGCATGACTAACTCCAGCTATAATTATCCCCCAAATAGGGCCTGTCCCATATCTTGAGACTCGGTGCCAACTAACTCACACCCCGTCATCCATTTCCTTTTACACTTACCCTTTAATAAAAATCCAACTCCTAAGGGTGCGGGTTAGGGCCCAACACCTCACGACATCAACTCCACATACCATCACCTCGAGGGTCTTCCCTTAAAAACCCTAATTAGACCTATGTGGCCTAACTTCCTCTCACTTACATAACCATAGCTCCATCCATCTCCCCACATCTCACCTTAATTAGATCTAATCCCTATACATATCACTTTACCTCTCGACTTAGCATATGACTAGAAAAACCCTAGTTAGCCACCTCAAACCCTAGTACCTTTCTTCTTCCACAAGTAACCTCTCCCTTTTCTCACTCAATATCCCTTCTCTCCCATGACACCCATACTCACTCTTTACATAATAAATTCCCATTCTTAACCCGTAGTCCACTCTACTTTAATCATTTTTACTTCCAAAATTTTCAGATTATTACTTCCTCCCAAAACCCTAATCGGGTCCCTTATACACCCTTACACCGACCTACATACTATTTTTCATCCCAAGACTCCAATCACTCCAAAACTCTCCCCTTATCTTATTTGCACCGTAAATCAACTTTTCTTATGTAAGGATCACCCCCATGTAAGTTTTGTCCATCCCATGCAAACTCCTGAAGTCCCCATGCAAACCCCAGGATTTCCATGCATGGTTCCTATCTCTCGTTCATTTTGGTCAAACTCATATCCCCCTTAGCATCTCACTTCCCATTTTTTTCTTATTGTCCTTTCATTTTCCATATCATAATATCATTTGTCCTAGCATGCATGTCTTAGAGGGCCATATCATATCACACCACAATCACCACACACACATATCATACTCATGCCATAAGAACACATACAAAACATACCTCAACTCCAAGCTGCGCTACACATAAGACAAGTTAAGGAAAATCATATGATATATAGTATAACACAAAATATAAAGCAACCAAGGCATAAAAGTCACATAACACACATGGACCTTAGCTACATCCTTACCTAAAGCGACGCCGGGCTTGGAGCACATTCCTACGACTCTTTGGGACTTTGGCTCGATTCACCTATAGGAGGATAAGACTAATAATTAGTCCCCTTCTACCTGAAAATACTATTATATCTTATTTTATTCTAAGATTAGGTTTTTATTATAACATGGAGTTTTATAAGTGAATTAGGGTTTTCTTTCCAACAAGTTAACCTACTAGTTATTACTAGTTAAAATGTACTTATGTTATTATTCATAAATATATTTCTATTATCAACCTAATAGCTTTATTCCTTCTAATGATCACTACAACAAACTGGTACATTAACGACCAATTTAGCGTCCAATTTTTTTTTGGTCGTTATTGATATATTATTAACGACCACAATTAAAAGTCATTGTTATTGGTATATCTATTACGACTAATATAATTTTTGGTCGTTAATTATTAATTTATTGGTCGCTAAAATTATTTAAGTCTCATATATATATATATATATATATGTTTTATAATAAAAATTTTTAAAATCCAAAAAAAAAATATGATGAAAAAAAAAACACTTAAACCCCCTCAAATCCTTAAAATTTCAAAAAAAAAAAAAAAAAACCCAAAATCCCGCCCCAGCGCCCCAGCCACTGCCTTATTTTCAATTCTCCTTTCGGGCTTCGACCAAACAGCTCGTGCCTTACCCCCCGACCCCTTGCCCCTGCCGCACCACCACAGCAGCCAAACACTTCCTGCTCTGCATCTTCGACCCAGGCCGCACCACCACACCAGCCACCGCTGCTCGAGCACACCACCAGCCCTCCTCTCGTCGCCGTCATCCTCCAGCGCAGCAGCAGCGAGCATCAGCATCAGCAGCAGCCGCCAGCAACGCACGAAGGCAGCAGCGGTGCGCCACCACCCGTCAACCTCCAGCGCCGCTCGGCACCGTCGAGTGGTCCTTGGCCACCGACGAAGCTCCAGCACCCCTCATCCTCTCCAATTTCGCAGCAATTCGTTTGGTATAAATACTCAAACCCTAACTTCAGTTTTGATTAATTTTGAATGAATTAACTTATAATAAGATAAATTAGTTGTTTAATTATATATAGATGTGCTGTATGAGTGATTTGGAATGGTTAATTGTATTAGTTGTAGTTGATTTGTAAAAATTGAATTTGTGACCCGGTTATATCCGGATTTGTCGGTTTTATCCGATTAAGCTATTTTAGATAAATTGAATTTACAATATGCTTTAAAATATATCTAATTTCATTTTAGAACTATCAATTTGAAAATTTTGTGCAAAATTAATCGAAATTGGATTCTTAGGTCAAAATTCTTGCGGATTTAAATTAGATTGTGTAATCGAGTTATTTTATTCAATTGTTTATATAATTTGCATTAGATTATGTTTAATTTCATTGTCGATCCGTCAATTTAAATATTTAGCAAGATTTGAGCGGATTTGTAGTCCGAGCTAAAAAACCCTAATTATGTTAAATTGGATCTTTTCTTTATTGTTTTAATCAATTGAGTATACAATGTATGTTATCTTGATTGCCATGGCATAAGAATATGAGTTGTGGGTGTGTACAACTTAATGTGGTGGTATTGTTTTGGTTGGTCCACATAATATGTTTTACATCAACTTAAAACACTATAGTGACATGGATGTAATGTTTAGTATAGATAATATGTGACTAAGTTTGGTGTAAGCTTAAAAAATTGTCATTATATGGATAATATATATTTTGTGTCAGTAGAAACAAAGTTATAATTTGATAAGTTAGTGTAAGCTAGAACCTACTTTTGATAATGACTTTAATGTCATCTTAAAATAGTGTTGGTAACAATTATTTAAGGTCTAAGTATTTGGGTATACGTATGATGAAGATGATATATGGAGGAATCAGTACAAATTAACTAAATTCTTAGGGGTGTATTAGGGATTTTACTACTATAAAGGGAATCCTTAAATCTTTTATTGTGATCTATGGATATTTTTTGCTTATGTGTCTTATAGTACGTATATATGAAAGCATGATAAATACAATTATTAAGGTCATGAGATAGATATGTCTTCTTTAAATATGAAATGTTTTTAAGTGTATATAGAGGTTATATCTACTAAGTACCTTACTATACAGATGCATTTGTGGAGTTGTATTGACTTTGGCTTATTTGGAGGAGTAGTTAGTGATGTTTTTCAAGTTGTAAATTTTTTGTTGAAGCTTTTGATTGAGATAGTGATGATAGCCTAGGCTTGTTGAATTTTAATTTCCTTAGCTACTTGCTTATTTATCTATGTTCTTTCTCTTCATTATATACAATTATATTCATCACTACCCTATCATTATCTTATTTATTAAAGGTTTTATTATTGTAAAATTTTGGATCTACTACACTTAGCCTTGCATGGGGCATTGAATTAGGTGAATGATCACACCTCTCTTCATGTTTTATGCAGTAATTTCACCTCCATTCCCTTATTTTTCTTCCTCATGTATCATTAGAACAAAATTTTCAATTATGGGAAAAAGGTCTTGATGTGGTTTTATGAAAGTAAACAGAAGGTTGGATCGAAGATTGTATGAGAAACTATCACCCACGAATTAATGCAAAAGATACGAAGGTTGTATCTCATTTGGTACTACTTTCTCCCTGGCATGATCCATTCCTTTTAGGTTTTATGCTGTCTTCATAAATTATATAACAATAGTCTTGGTGTATGATTACTCTATTTCCGTTTACTATGCTGATTTGGTAAACCTGGAATTATTAGATGTTACGCCCGCCTCCACCCTAGGGCTGTTAACTGCCGGAAGAAGAAATGTGGACACAGCAATCAGGTTTGATTCTGCATCTTTGTTGTACTTGAGATATGTTGAGAATAAGTGCATGGGGTGTTTGAAATATATCTACTTGTTTTGTTGTTCTTTCTGCAATTGTAGATTATCCTGTCTTACATGTTTTTATCTTGGAAGTCTGAGCTGCATGTACCAGGAGAAGAGTGTTCTTTTGATACTCTGCATACCTTGTCTAGCCAAAGTGGCTGTAGCTATATAAATCATTAGAAGTTAACTGGCCGGTCGTTGTGAACTTAGTCAGCGATCTTGCTTACCGAACTTCTCACATAGATAATTGTTCTTTTATTCTACTTTGTAGTATCTTGGCTAGTAAGGAATTTGGGAAGTTGGAGAAGAGATGTCATAAGAATTTAGTCATGTTAGATTTATGGATGTTTGTACTTGCTGGTGGTGTATAATTTGTTATTGTTAGGCCTTTGTCATGTTTTTGAAATTTTTTTAAAAAAAAACTGGAAGTTAAATGTAAGTGAATCATTTAAGAATGACACAAAATTATTCTAGTTCTATGGATTAGGCAATATTGTTAACTATCTATTGGCTCGTAGTAATCTACTAAATGTATTCATACGAATTTATAGTGGATGAACTGGATATAATATAGTAAGCACTTATGGTTACAAGCAGAGGAAAAAGGACAACGATGTAAACAATCATAATGTGCACGTGCAAGAAGAAAGGATGAAATATTAGGGGATAAAAGAAGCTTGCGTATCTTAATCCTGTGATCTTTGTTTCAACCCTCTGTTAATTCTGATATTGTTATTCATCATCTTAAAGCTTCTTGATGAAATCCCCAAATTTCAGAGATGCACACACTCAGATTGAGATAGTTATTATAATGCTTAAACTTGACTGAAATGGTCCTGATTAAATTTCACAAGCTTCAGGATATAATAAATCAGAATTATACAGCTTGTTTATGGGAAAATGGACAACTAATGGAATAATTTTGGAATTTTTCTTATTGTTTAGACTGAAATCTTGAAGTGAGAGATACTAGAAAAGACTGAAATCTTGAAGTGAGAGATCTTGAATTTTGCTTATTCATTTTGATATTTCATTTACTTGTGCTACTGCAAACCTTTTCTCTTTTTCCGTATAACAGTTTCCTTTCACTTGTTAATTTTTAGTTCCTCAATAAATCAATACTTTTGTGTTGCAGGAGAAGTTCTCCAATGATCAAACAGTGGGGTCTTTTTTCCCTTATTTTAATTTCTCAATTAAGTTTCCAATTGATAATTCAGATTAGTATCCCATTTTGTTTCTTGATTACCAAGGATTTCTGGTTTCGTGGCTGCTCCTATATCCTGTAAAGTTGGGTTCTTGGGCTGCTGGAAGTTCTTTTCTTGTTGTGGGTTCCCTCGCACCCCATGGTTGAGGAAAGAGACTAAGGTAGAACAAAACAGTAGAAGAATAGGGAAAGGGGGAGGGGCTAGGAGATGCAGAGATACAAAGAGAGAGCCGATTGTAGTAGGAGTGGAAGAATTAGCTTAATCAGTCAATTCCCCAAATCTGATTTTTCTAAAAATTGGAAAGTATCTCTCCAAATTAATAAAACTAAAAAATTGGAAAGCTGGACATTATAGTAATATTTTTCTAAGTTAATATGCAGAATTTCTAATTTCTAATAACAATAATAACTAAATGTGATGCTATTTAAAGGTCTTTAGTTTTGTTGCTTGTGCCCCAACCAATTCACAGAACAGAATGAGTTGTTGGTATTTAAGGATCTTTAGTTTTGTTGCTTGTGCCCCAACCAACTCACAGAACAGAATGGGTTGTTGGTATTTAAGGGTCTTTAGTTTTGTTCTATATATAATCAAAATTAGCCAAAAAATAGGCAATAGGGCACCATGTGCATGAAAATTGAAATACAGTGGGATTTAGTCCAATAAAAGTTTGACCAGGGTACAAAGAAAGAGAAAATGAGAAGTAAAGGAAAAATGAATAAAGGTAATGATGATGCATGATTTAGGTTGTCGTGGTAGAGCACATTTAATAAGTTCGGATGTTATGGAATCATATTTATTTCCATTTTCATTATTTTCCTTGTATTTGGAGATTTCATTTTATATATCTGATTTCATGAATTGCTGTGATTGTTTATTATTCGGCGTAATGTTTTTCTTTTATTTTGATATCATATGTCATTGTTTATTTGATACTTATATTAATTATTATTTTTATATTTCTATTGTTGCAGATCCAGTTTATTTTGATAAATTTACCAAGTTTATTGTATCCGATGGATAGAATGATTAATTCTTAAGCGGCTGCTAATCATGATATTTTTGTAATGCAACGACATATTGTAGCTCTTTTGTAATATATTTATATTTGATCATAGCCGAAAATTGTACCGGACATTTGATACAAATTATTTGTATGAATATTTAGTTGAATGTTTAATTATAAACAGATATTTAGAAAATTATATCTATTTGTTAGAATGAATATATATGTATGTAGGTACAGGATTTGAAAAGATCAAAATGGATATATATACATACATACAGGTATAAGTCTTGAGAAGATTGAAATGGATATATGTACGCATACATGTACAGGTCTTCAAAAGATTGAAATGGATATATGTATATCCATATAGGTGCAGGGTTATAGATGAATATTGAAATGCTGATTATATATATTATTGAATATATAATTATGTCATTTGCGACCAATAAATTATGTCGCAAATAATGAATGAATTTTAGTATTGACGGAAAAAATAGTCGTTATTGGTGTATATATTTTTTTAATTACGATAAAAAAAATTGGTCGTTAATATTATTTACGACAGTGTATTTTATTTGTCGTTATTATTTTTAACGACCAATATCATACGTTGTCGCTATTACTTTTAGCGACCAACGTCATAAGTTGTCGTTATTACTTTCAGCGACCAACATTTTGTTTCGTCGTTATTACTTTTAGCGACGAAAATTATATGCCGTTGCTATTGCATTAGCGACCAACATAATATGTAGTCGTTATTGCTTTAGCGACCAAAAAATTTCAGTTGGTCGTTAAAGCCTTTAACGAGGGAGCAATAACGACCACTGACGACCAACAAAATTTTTGGTCTTTATTAGCTTTAGCGACCAAAATTTGGCCATTAACGACGAAATTTGTTGGTCGTTAAAAACCTCATTTCTAGTAGTGGGTAATACTAATATTTGTTAAAATAGAATAGTGCTAATAATAATAATTGTAATACCCCAAAAATTTTAAAAACCTATATTTTAATAAATAAATTTTATTTGAAATAATATTTGCTTTTAAAATTATTTATTTTAATTATTTTATGAGTTTTAGAGTATGTAAATTTGGATAAGAGTATTCAATAAATTAAAAGTAAATATTTTGCTATTTATCATATTATTTTATTTAAATAAATTTCCAAATTAGTGTTGTACTATAATTACCCCTTTTAAGCCATATATTAAATTAAATTAAATTAAATTAAATTAAATTATTAAATAAACTTATTATCAAAAATATTACATCCTATTATTTAATAAGTTAATTATTTTAAAATTTTCCATTTTTCCCACTTTCCTTTTCCTACCTTTTCTTTTCTTTCTCCTTCCCTCTATTTTCTTTTTCCCTCTTCCTGGCTTTGGGCCGCCAGACCACTCGGCCTGCTTCCCCCCTCCTTGTGCGTTGGGCCAGGCCTGCTCCTTCCTCCCTTCTCTCCCTCGCGTACCGCCCAGCACACCCAGCCCGCCCTCTTTCCTTATTTTTTTCTGGACCGGCCGACTCCCTTCTTTTCCTGCACCGGTCCAGCCGCCCAGCACCTCCCCTCCCTTCTTCTTCTCCCACGCCCTGACCTGCTCTCGTCCTCCATGCACACCCGACCGCTGCCTGCAACTGTCGTCGCCTGCCACCGTACCTGCCCCCTGCTACTCCCTCTCTCTACCCCATCCTTGTCTTTCCTATTTCGAGCCAAACTAACCCCTCTGCACCCTCCATTCCCACCTGAATTATTTCCTTTTTCTCCCCTCCTTCTCCCTGCCACCCGACCAGCCCTGCCACCATGCTGCAGCACTGATCGGCCGCCTGCTCCCCCTGCCTCACCCTCTTCTTTTTCTTACCCTCGCCAGCCCTTCATTCCCACATTTTTCGAGCCTATTCTCTCTCCCTGAGCTCCCTCTTACCTCCTTCCTCCTCCCTCCATTTTTCCCCGTTTTTCTTATCACCGCCGCCCACCGCCGCTTGAACCACCAAGCCCAACCCCTGCGCCGCCTTTTTCCACCATCTACTACCACCCTGCACCACCTCGAGACCCCCCAAGCCCTTTGACCCCTGCACTTCCTCCGTTCTCCACCTCTTCCTTTTTCTTCCTAGTACCACCGAGCCACCTGCAACTGTTGCTTCCGCTGCCATTCAGCCACCTCTTCCACCACCCAACCCACCATTCGACACCCTACAACCCCCTCTACAACCGCCATGCATTATTCGGCCGAAAACAGCCCTTGAACCCCTCCATTTTTCCCTCTCCTTTTCCTTCCTTCACAACTCCTCCACCTCGACCCTTCTCGGCAGCCAACTTCGCCACCTTTTCGCCGCCATCTCCGCCGCCCTATGCTGCCGTGAAACCACCCATAGCCTCCACCTACACCCCCTCTTCACTTCTGCACCATTCCCTTGCCTTATAACCCCCCCTAACTACCTTCTTTTCTAGCCCAAAGACCCCAACCCGAAAATGGCTTATTTTTCTCCCTTCACCCTCTTTGAGCCCTTTTCTCCCCATGGTTTTCCATGAAACTCACGCTGCTCATGGAGCATGAGCTCCCCTTTATTTTGAAAATTATTTGGCTAATTTTTAAGGTATAATGGTATTTTATGTTAAGTGTTTTATTAATTAAAATTTATAAAGTTTTATGCTTGGATTCTTATTTCTAACATAAATATGATGGATATTATTTTTAGGTGTTGTGTTGCTAATTATGCTTGGTAAAATTTGATATTTTACGGGATTAAGGTAACTGTTAATCCTCCCTTAAATACATGGAAAAACGTATGCTAGCACATTAGGGGTTTAGTATGATTTTATGCATGTTTTGTGTGCTTAGCATGATATATATATTGTTTCTCATATTGTTTGATAAAAAGGAAAAGCATGTAACTTTTGTGCCATATGTAGGTATGTTAATTAAGGAAGGAGTTTGATGGTTGATGGAATGATGTAATATGTTGTTAATGTATGAATAATATTATTATCTATGGGTATTTTAGTAATTATGCTTATGAAGTATGTGACCTAATGTATGTAATTGCTAATGAGTATTATGTTGAATAATGACATGTTGTTGGACTTAGATGATAAGAATTAAGTACTAATATCATTATTTTATGTAGTGTTAGTAAATTCATAATAATGGTGAATAGAGGGGTTGAATGGAAATTTTATAAGTGAAAAGGGTATTTCGGTAATTTTATAAGAAAAAGGGTATTTTGGTAATTTAAAAATAAAGGGGTTAAATGATAATTTATAAGTAAAGGATAAAATTGTAAGTTATGAGAAAGAAGGGTATTATGGTAATTTTTGAGATAAAAGAATAATATGGTAATTTTATGATTAAATGGCCAAATGATAATTTTATAAGCAAAGGGGTTTTATGGTAAATTTTGGAGAAAAGGGTAAAGCAGTAATTTTGGTGTCAAAGGGCATTATAGTAATTTTATAAGTAAGCGGTAAGAATGGTAATTTTGGAAGTAGGGGTAAAATAGTAATTTTGGATGAAGGAGGGCATTATGGTAATTTTTCAAGTAAAAGGGCAATATGGTAATGTTGAAAGTAAAGGGGGCAAAATAGTAATTTCATAAGTAAATGGTAAGATGGCAATGGTATAAGTGAGTGGTGAAATGGTAATTTGTAAGTAAGGGGTAATATGGTGATTTTAGGAAAGAAGGGCAAAATGGTAATTTTTTAATGAAGAATAAAAATAGTAATTTTGGATGAAAAAGGGTAAAATAGTAAATTGTAAAGTAAAAGGGGTGTTATGGAAATATTATAAGAAGAAGGGGTAATGTGGTAATTTTGTAAATAAAAGGATAGTAGGGTAATTTGAGAGTAAAGGGTAGAAGGGTAATTTTATAAATAAAAGGATATTATGGTAAACTTGGGAGTAAGGGGTAACTTGGTAATTATGATAATGGCAAAAGATAATTTAGTGATTAAATTATGATTGTAGAAGGGCAATTGGATAAGTATGATACTAGAGAAGGGTAGTTTGGTAAATTAACCAATTAAAGGGTATTATGGTAATTTTAATAATGGAGAAGGGTAATATAGTAAGTATAAATATGGAGAAGGGTAAATTAATAATTATGATTATGAAGAAGGGTAAATTAATGTTGGTAATTATGGAGAAGGCTAATTTGGGATTTATGATAATTAAAAAGGGTAAATGGCAATTAAAATAATTGTGAGGGGTAAAATGGTAATTATGATAAAGGAGAAGGGCAATTTGGTAATTTATCCAACTAAAGGGGCAATTTGGTAATTTAGCCGATTAAAGGGTAAAGTGAAAATTGTTTAACCAACTAAAGGGGCAAAATAGTAATCATGTTAATGAAGGAGGGTAATTTAGTAATTTATCCAACTCGAGGGCAGCTTTGTAATTATAATTGTTAAGTATCCAACTAAAGGAGCAAAATAACCAACCAAATGGGAAATATGATAAGTGTAGCAATTATGAGGAGTGAATGGTGATTTAAAAAGTGTAGGAGATAACTTGGTAACCTAAACCGTATAAGGGGTAATTTGGTAATTAGGTAACCTAAAGGGTAATATGGTAATTTGGCGAGTAAGGAATAGATACTTAACAATTATTTAAGTAAAGGGAAAATGAGTAATTTGTACCTAACATGTCCTTGAGATTGTGGAACATTATAATATGACTCAAATAATACTGATTAGCCAAGTAAGAGTATTTGATAATTAGTATGGCCTTAAAGGTTTCTCTGTGATATCCTCGATAATCATCTAAATAAGAAACGATTTATAATATCAAAATGATTGAAAGTAAATAAGTATCAGATTATCGTGCTTTTTGTGATCACCTTAATTAAGATACTATTACTTAAAGACTTCGAGATCGGGAATGGTGACTCCTTAGGGGTCGCTACCCTAAGGACATGGTTTAGTCCACGATTATTCTGGTATTTGTTGGAGTCCCTTTATGCCCCAGCCAGGCCCTATATCTTACTCTTTCTAGCTCTACAGACCTAGTTAGGGGGTATGCATACTTATGGATTAGGTGTCCTTGTCGGTAGGGTACTGAGTTAGCTTTATGCACCAGTACGACCAGGGTACCTTTGCGTCCTTGGGTTGATGGTTGAAGGGTACTGAGTAGCTGACATGTAGAGGTACGACCGGTGTACCTTTATGTCCCGGGTTATTGATCTGCCGTTCGAGGAAAATAAATATGATTGATGTGTTGATTAAAGAAAGGAAAGATATTATTATTGAAAGTAGAATATTAATGAGCCGGGCCTAGCTGATTATGATATTGAGTACCGGTCCACCTGTTATAATAGTGGCTAGGAGCGTTGTGCCCTGGATGATGATTCTTATATATCCCATTCCACCGGTTATAATAGTGGCCAGGAGCGTTGTGCCCTAGATGATGATTCTTTATATATCTCGGTCCACCGGTTATAATAGTGGCCAGGAGTGATGTGCCCTGGATGATGAGTTTATATGTATTCCGGTCCACCGGCAATAATAGTGGGGGTCCCAAGCTCAATAAAATCAGTTATGTATGTGAATAAGATTATGGAAAAATACTAATCACTTATAGTGGAACACCATGTGAGTCGGGGCTAGACCGGTCCACCGGCAAATAATAGTGGTCAGGTGCGTTCTGCCCTGTGTGTTTATCTTCCGGTCCACCGACAATAATAGTGGTCAGAGGCGTTCTGCCCTGAGCGTATACTTTCCGGTCCATCGGCTATAATAGTGGAGTTCTCGCACTCACATGGATATAAAATATGAGATTGATTGAATGATGATAGAATAATGGCTTAAGGCCCGAATGTGTTGATTTTACCCTATTATATGGCTTAAGGCTCAAAAGTATCGATCGTGAATCATGACTTGTTTTATGTGTGATTGTCATGTATGCACCCTGTTTCCATATGTACATAGTTGCATTATGTGTTACATCGCGAACCTGTCTTTAAGTGTGGTATTAAAGGGTTACTCAGTACCGTAGTACTTAAGGGATTCCCTTTATGGGGCCCCTGCTTATTCAATGGGCAGTGCCCTTGTAGGTCTTTTTAGGTGCTACTCAAGTGGGCTACGAGAAAGAGAGTAAGGAGTTATCCGGTATCGTTAGGGTTTTCTCTTTCTCTTTAAATTCCTAGTTTTAATGTTATGTTGTTACTGTAACCACCATTGGTGGATTTTATTCCTGTAAATGATTTGATGCGCTACTCTGATTTAAGTATGTGAATTTCTTGCAAGTTTACTCTGATTTATGTATGTTGAATTTCTTGCAAATCGTATTTCATTTTCCTTTAGCCTTAGCACTTAGCACTGGAACGGTATGAGTGAACCAGTTTGGTACTAAGTGTGGCGGTAATACTCCCAAAGTTCACGTTTTATTAATTTGCTTCCGTAATTTTTCTTTTAATTATCGAAATTTTTCAGTAGTGAATTTTGGGGGTGTTACAATAATAATAGTAATACCCATGCTCTTAGAAATAAAATCCCCATCATCTTTAGGGTTAAGGCTATCAATGGTTCTAGGGTAAGATAATATTATAATATTAGTATTACTAAAAAGGCGCTAATATTATTAAAGATAATAATGATATTAGTTATATTTGGGATAATAATAATATAAGTGTTCAAGTGTTTTTATTATAATAGTATTAGCAAAACAATAACAATAGTACTAGTAATAACTAACAATGATACCATAGTAATAATGTTAGTAACAAGGGTATTAGGAACAATAATAGCAAGGTTTGAATAATAATAATAATCGTAATAATACTAAGGTTGGGTATTCTCCTTCTATAATGACCAAAGGGAACATGTCCATTTTGGTTTCAATCACATTAATAATAATAGAAATAATAGTAATATTATTAACAATATCCACAACAACCACAACAACAATAATACTAATTGCAATAATAATAACAATAATAGTAATAATAATAAAAATAATAATGATAGTAATAATAACGTGGAGCATAGTAATAATAATGATAATAACCATAATATAGTAATCAAAATGATAATATTAATATAAGGGTCCAAGTATCTATATTAATAATGAAAGTGATAATATATAAAGTTAATATTAACAAGGTTAGCAAGATAATAAATATAATAATAACAATAATAATAATAATAATAATAATAATAAAAATGGTAACAATAAGGATAATCATAATCATAATAATAATAATAATTATAATAATAATAATAATAACATAGATAATACCATAAATATTATTAACATTATTATAAAATGAGTTTAAGGTTTGAGGAAGGTTGGACGACCACCTAAGGTAGTGGTGGCTCTGGCAGTGGCGCACGGTTGCGGTGGCGGTTGTGGAGGTTTGAGGCGGTGGAAGACGAAGAAAGGAGGGAGGAGGATAAGGAAGGGAGGAGGAAGAAAGGGAGGTGTGGGGAGGTAGAGGAGTCCCCCTGGTTGTTTTGGAGGGTAGAGGTGGCGTTGGTGGCGGCGGAAGGCGGTGCGAAGGGTGGTAGGGGTTGGAAGTGTGTTAAATGGATTGGTAGTTTTGCACGGCCGGGGTGGCTCGTGTAGGGAAAATCGAGGAGCAAGGAGGGTCTGGTTAGGTAGAGGGTGGTGCAAGAGTCGATTCTAGGGGTGTTTGGATAGTCAGCGATAGGCGGCGGCAGTAGCGGACGGCTCGTCTCACGGGGCGGCGGTGAGGTGGCACACTCAAGGGTTTTCGAGGTCTAAAATCTCAAATTAAGGTAGGCTATGGGGTATATATAGAGGTCAATTGGCTGGGCAAGGCCAAGGGGAAGAAGACAAAGGTATGCAGGTGCCAGGCAGGCCGGCCGGTGGCGGTAGTTGACGCAGTGCGTCTATGGCAGGGAGGTAAGGTAGAGGGAAGAGGAAAAGGGAAAGGGGCAGGTTGCTCGGGAGAGGGGAAAAGGGACGGTTGGGGTGGAATCTGTGAAAGAAAACGACGGGAGAGGGAAGGGCAAGATGGCGGCAGGTGAAGGGTTGTAGGGTCGGGGTACGGTCACGCAAGAGGAAGAAGAAAAGGGAAAGGGGGTGGACCGGCCGTCCAGGGAAAAAGAAAGAAGGGGGAGAACCTGCCGGTCGGAAACGGTTACTTGTTGCTTTGTGAAACGCGGAGTTTCAGTGGATATTTGGGCAAAACACTATGTCGTCTCGTCGGTTTGCAACGATTATTTGTTACTTAGTGTGATGTGGCGTTTCAACGATTTTAGAGGCGAAACGTTGCATCGCAACCTACCATGCGGCGGCGCTGGATGCGCTGGGCCATGGGGGAGGGAGAAGGAAGGGAAAAGGGGAAGTTGGGCCTGGCGAGGCCCAACCGGCGGGGAACAAGAAAGGAAAAATAAAAGGAAGAAAAGGAAAATGAAGAAAAAGGGAAAAAGGGGTTTTTTTTAGGGTTTTGGATTTTTCATAGATTATTTAGAATATTTTTGGGTTATTTAGAATAACAATATTTAGAAAATAATAATTAATTCCTTTTTAGCTTAATTTAGGCTATTTTAGATAAATTTCCTTAACATCCAATTTAATTAGAAAAAATACCCTAAATTTTTGCCAATTAAATTCTTTATTATTTTCCTCTTAATTTACCTTAATTAACTCTCTTAATTTTAATAAAATAATTTATATAATTAATTTTCCTAGTAAATCCTTATTTGGCCATAATTTTGAGAATTAGCAATTTGGGGTATTTCATGAGATGTCTAGAGATTAAGAGTAAGATCTTAGAGGAAGTTCATTATATGCCTTATTCGATCCTGCTTAGAGGGGGTAAGTTGACAAAGATTTAAAGAATGTATATTGGTGATGAATTTAAGAGGTCAAAACCTTTTTTGCCTAATGTCTAACCTATTAGAAGATTAAAATCAAGCACATCATGCCAGTGGGATGTTACTACTACCACTAGAAGGTCCATAATGAAAGTGGGATAACATATCTATAGACATAGTGATGGGTCTTCCTAGGACTAGAAATGGTTTTTATTCCACTTGAGTTGTTATGGATTGCCTGACTAAGTTAGTAATATTCATGCCTAGGAAAATGACATGGAATATGGAATAGTTTGCCAATGCATATAAGAAGTACATTGCGTGATTGTATGGGGTCCTTAGAGATATTTTATCAAATAGAGAATCAAGATGTTGTCTAAAGGTTGCAAGCTAATTTTAGGACTCAATGGAAGATGAGTATCACCTTTCATCCAGCCACAGATGCTTATACAAATAGGCCCATTTAGACCCTAGAGGATATTATTCAAGCTTGTTTCATAGATTTTGCGGTTTGTTAGGAGGAATACCTAGACTTGTTGAATTGTCCTACAATAAATCTTATCATGATTGGATCAAGATGGCACATTTTGAAGCTTTATATAGGAGAAAGTGTCTCATTCCCTTGTGTTTGAATGATATTAGTGGGATAGTTGTGTTGGGGCCCAAAATGATAGAGGAGACAATGAGGCAAATTTGACTAATTCATGATCGGATGAAAGTATCCCAAGTCCAAAAGAAGAGCTACGCAAACATAAGAAGACAAACCGAGGGTTACGTGGTGGGTAATAGGGTCTCTTCTACCAAGGGATTCATGAGGTTTGGTAAGAAGGGGACACTCAAACCTGAGTACATTAGATAATATAGAATTGTGGATTATGTTAGCAAGGTTACTTACTGTGTAGCCCTCCCAACAAAGTTGTCATGTGTACACAATGTCTTCCATATATCCCAATTGAGGAATTACTTAGCAGATCATTCATGTGTCATTTAGCTTGAGTCACTAGAAATTGATGGGTCATTAACTTACTAAGAACAAATAATAAGCATCTTGGATAAGAAGATTCAAGTGACACATGTGAAGACTGTCCTACTAGGAAAGGTCTTTTGTTCACAGCATGGCACACGGTGCACCACTTTTGAGGTCAAAAAGGAGATTCTTGTGAAAAACTTAGAGTTTTTCCCCTACTGTAATGTCTATGGTGTAGTCCGTATTTTCCTTTCTTGAGGTTAGTGCCCTTTACCTTATTAGATTTACTGTTTGAGTTGTTGTGTGTGTATACTATTCCTAAACATTGTTTAGTAGGCTTAGGGGATGAAAACTCTTTTATTGTTGTAATACCCCATATTTTTTTGATGTTTAATGAATGAGAAATTATTGCATTTGTTGAAGTTTGATTTGTACTAGAACTATAGTTGCATTTTAGGAAATGTTGGATTTGAGTAAACTTTAGAAAATTTATAACATGATTTTAAGGCAAACCAATCGACTAGTTCCATGAACCTATCAAGTGGTTCATTATTCCAACCAAATAGTTCTACTTGACTTAACTAATCACCTTATTTGGGACTTTATTAACTGGTTTATAGAACAATCAACTGGTAAGCCAAATTGATCAACTTATTGATCGAGCTAAGTACATTTTTGAAACCTAATTCTTATGGAAAACTCCTCATACCAAAAATATAACCTTAATAATCCCATTCAAAATTGTTCTTAATGATTCCTAGCCTTTCTTATCATGCATTTGGCCTAACATTCTACCTTAATCTAATCCGAGAGTCTAATTGGGACAATTGAGAGGCAATGTGACAACAATTTTATCTTCTTCCACCTTTCTTCTCTACATACTTATAGAACCGTTGCTTCTATTTCAAACCTGATTCTACCTAACTTGGAAATTACCTCCACAAAAAATTTTCATTTTCCCTCTTATGTTTGGCATTTCTAAGCTAAATTGACCTACACCTCTCTAGAATCATCATTTTAGTGTAGGAAGGAAGGTTAGCCGATCATGGATAAAATCTACCCATTTAACTCAAATTCAAAAGGTAAGAATTGGATTTTTCAATATGAGCCTGACCATAATTGTGATTTTGCTAATTTTTTGGCTAAAAATAGCCCTAATTACCCCTTTTATTAACATTTCTTTCAACCACCAAAAAATTCTAACTCCTTATGATCAGATGATCTTTCCTTAAATTTGAGGCTTAGTTTGGTTCCCTTCCACTCTTTAGATCAAGATCCTTCTTTGTTATCTTTAAGTAATGGAGGGTTATATTTAGGAGGAAGATGAGCTACATCTTCAAAAGAAATCCTCTTTGTTTTCTATTAGCTTAACAAGTCACTTTCTTCTTCTAATCAAAACTCTGACCTATGAAATTATGTATTGAAATTATGAAGCTTACACTCCATTTTAAGGTTTTTAAAGTTAAGGATTTTTCCAAGTTAATATTTATTAGTTGAGAGAATTTTTTCTTATACTAAATAAGTCATTCTTACATCTCAAATATGACTTGCTTAAGCTTGTCTATGATGAAATTTTTAATGTCTTGATTTTATATGTTGGTATGATAATTGTTTTCTAGATTTGATGCTTGTGCATTAAATTATGAATTTTGAGAGGAATGTGTGATTTTAGTAAAAAAATTTTGTTGTGATTAATTATGGAAAATGGAGCTATTGTATGCTAGGAAGTGCTAATGTAATGTTAGTCCATGCTTCAGTTGGGGGTGGTCGATTTTCTTTGGAATATCTTGCATGAAAAATGCCTATTCTATGTAAATTAATCGTAAAATAATTTACTTGTCAAGTCAAACCAATCAAATGTTATTAAGAACATTTGACTGGTTAACCTAACCCATAGAATAGTAGGTATATGTTTACCTTATTCTTACTCTCTACATAAACTCATTAACTTATTTTGTTGAATCGACTAACTAGTCTCAAAATAATTGACTTGTTTGGTTATACCCGTCAATCAGTTTGAGTGAACCATAGGTTTGACTAAGCAAAACCAATTGAATTGTTAGCCCTAAATGATTAACTAGTTCACCTAATCGATTGACTGGTTTACCCAATTGACTGACTGGCTGGTACAATGAATCCATTAGTTAGGTGAAACTAAGCAATTGGTTAAACCAGATTTTGTGATTTTGATTTCTTGGTTTGGTTATGCTTTGTGACTATACCTAACATTATTATATGACTATTTGATGATTAAAATACATCTACTAACATGGATTAGCAACCTAATCGATGGTTTAAATGAATCATGAGCACAATATACTCAATGGTCATTTTAAAGACCTTGAGACCTTGATTGGTAAACCTATGAAAATATTATTGGTTCAAATAGGGGAATGAAATCTAGAATTTTTCAGGATGGATATTCTCACGAATTCATTTATTACTGATTAAGCATTTATATAAATCCCACACATAGTTGGGGATGGTAAGGGTCATTATGGAATAACCATATGTATGTCTTATTTGTATACTTTTTGGTCATTGTAAACTTATAGAAGAACTTATATGCCTGGATAAATGTAAACTTACTATTAGCTGAATCATTCTAGTTGCAACTTGTTTATCACCACCTATGACGTAGTACTAGGGTGTCAAGAAGGATTAGTCATATATGTCATGAACCTTTTAAGCATAATGTGATTGTAATAAAGTATATATGAATTAGGTATGAAACTATTAGTATGATTGATATGTATGAGAATCTTGTGTGTTGATGGCTCCATCGGGGAGATAAATTTTCTTACTCCTTATAAAGTGTACTGATATGCCCATTTTTTTTATCACGTGCTAATTTCCACGAGCAAAGGGTCATGTACAAGTTTTCGAGGAGAGCTACTAGTTGGCCAAACAAGTGTAGGACATGGGTTCTAAGAGTGTGGACATTCGATGACTCTATGAGGTCCTTGATATTCTAGAGTTAGAATTTCACTGTATTTTGGTTTTTGTCTAATTTCAACCCTATAATCAAGTTTAATCTTTCTTCCCTTGCATACTTGAATATTACAGACCACTAAGGTATTATACTTAGAAACTTTCCTTTTTATATCATCTAACTAGTTTGGTTTTGTTATAGTTTCACATACTTGTTTCTAGAATGGGATAGGCAACTGGTGCCTATCATATATTAAGTATGGTGGTAATACCCTATTTTTCCTATGTGTTTATTAGCTTTCTACTTCTATAAGGTTTTCAAAGAAAAAAGTTTTAGTAGTGAAAAATAGGGGTGTTACACAAAGAGGAAAGGATTCTATTATTATAGTAATTGATAGGTCTTTTAAAATGACACATTTTATTCCCTATAATAAAATAGATGACGCAACTCATGTGCTGGATCTATATTTCAAAATAATAGTAAGGACGTATGATATCACATAAAGATGTAAAAATTTTAAGTTATGTTTGGAAGACACTTTGGAATATGTAAGGTACTCATTTGTTATTTAGTACATCCCATCATCCCTAAATGGATGGTCAAACTAAAATGACTAATAGAACCTTAGGTACTTAACTGTGAGGATTAGTTAACAAGTGCAAAAGATTAGGATATAAAACTTACAAATGCTAAATTTGCATGCACTAGGAGCCCTTCTATTTCAACTTATTTGAGTTCATTTAAAGTTGTCTATGGAGTTAATCCTGATTTTTTTAGGTTATTTTTTTCATTAAATAAAGGTCATATTAAGAACTATGATACGAAATAAAGATTTTAATTCATTACAAAACTTCATGAGAAAATTAAGAACAATGTTGAGACGTCTAATGTTAAATACCAAACTCACATGAACAAAAATTAAATTAAATAGATGCTTTCACAAGGAGATTTGGTTTGGTTATACTTAAGAAAATTATGATTTCAAAACTTAAGAAAAATAAACTTATGCCAAGAGTCAATGGAACGTATAAAATCTCAAGAATTTGGAAATAACGCTTATGAATTGAAATTACTTGAATTCTATGGAGGAGTTTCTAGGACTTTCAACATTGGTGATTTATCTCCTTTTTATAGCTATCTTAATTTCAAGAAAAATCTCTTTTACTAGGGGAGAATGATGCAGGAACATCCCCACCTCATTCTTCTACTATTGGAGATTCAACATTAGTATATTTGAAGATGGTACTAATTGTGCTTGAAAATCTTAAACACCTTCATGATAAGTATAAGGATACTAACATTTTACTAAGTAATTCTTGCATGTATTATATATGTTTGGAAGAAGAACATTTCACCAAATACATCTAAAGTACAAAATAAATGCAAGGATTGGATAGTTGTGTAAAAGACAAAGCTACAAGACATAAAGCTTACATGATTATTCAATGTATTGCATGAGTAGGGTTTTATTTAGCTTTGATATTTTATGTAAGCTTTGTAATGTCTTATAACTTGTGATTTTAAATCATTATATGTATAATATGGCATGGAATGCATGAGTTTAGCTCTTTATTTTAACTTGCTAGACCAGTTGGTTCGGGCTTCGTTAGTAAAAGGAAACTGAGGACTCGATGTATATAGATAAAAATAATATTGACTAGTACATCATCATTGAATCAAGTTAAATAAAATTTTCAATATTTTGAATTATTCATTCTCTTTAAATGAGATTATCTTAAGGATTTGGATTTTTTCTTGAGGGAAATCTTAGTGATTTCTCTTTAGAATTGAGTAGCTTTGTCAAATATTCAATCCTAAGTTGCTACATTGTCGACTACATCAACACATTTGAGTATTGATTGTTCTCAAATAACCAAATGGAAAGATCCTACATTATGAACCAATAATGATGTATTATCTTCTACATCATATTAAATTTTGCCTTTTATAAAAGAATCTTCCAAATAAGATACAACTAACTCAATATCATCACACACAAGAATATCAAATGTTTTGACAACCGTCAACACTTAATGATGGAATCGAAGTTAATTATATTGAATTTAGATGGTTAGAGATTGGTTCAAGTATATATGTTGTGAATAAAATATTAACCAAATACAAAATGATAAGAAGTATGCATTATTAAGATAATAAGTATATGTAGGAACTAAGAATTAACCAACAAATAATGAAGATATGACAAAATAATGATTACTAATGCCATCATGTTTCTTTTGAAAGAATAATCTTATGTGGGGGCATCATAGCAATAACGAGATCATGTTAATGCTACAAACATATGAATATGTTATATTTTGGATGTGATTGCCATCGCAAGGAAAAGGTTATGGGATAAATAATTAGTGTTCAATGATAAGAAAAATAGTAAAATTTAAATAAATTATGGTAACATAAATCTCTTTGTTCCTATTAAGAAGGAAAATGATAGAAAATTAAGGTGACAAGGCATAAATTCATGGTCAAGAATATGAATAGTCAATAAAATATTAATCGAGGATATTTGATAGAAAGAGGCGAGAAGGATCAAAATGCAAAATGCAATTAATCTTTGCAAGATAATGATAAGGAGATAATTAGTAGCATATAAAAGGAAAGATATAAATTAGAAGTTAATCATGTTAATAATATATTTTGATATTAAAAAATTAAAATAGATAATAAACATAGGAAAGAGAGGAGATGAGCTGAGAGTTTTTTATTCATTATTCATATATATGAATTATCTTTCATATATAATATACGGTATCCAAAATCTATGCTATCAATACTTATTCCACAACGAGTCAAGAAGATAAAAGGTGGCGTGGGAGACACAGAATTTAGATGTTATAATCATAAATAATTTATTTTTATAACTAATAAAAATAATATGAGTATTAAATTAAGATTTTGATACAGTACACATTCATCAATTGTACTTTAATAATATACCAATACGATGTTGATAACAGAATTTGATATTTAACAATTTAAAGAAATATTAAATTTAAGCGACTGCTGTTTTTCATCATAAAAAGGAAGTTAAGCGTAAAATTAGATTTCGGCGATCAGTCACCGTTGTCTGATTTCCGGTGCGCGGAGAATTTTCCTAAACCAAGTTGCTACGTGCAAATTATCACATAAAACTAAATGTGAAATTCAAAGGCATCGCTTTCAAAAGTAGGGAAGGTTACGTGCAATAATATGCATGACTGAAAACTTAATCAAAATTAGTCACCATCAGGCTTGTTTGATATGACTAATCTCTCCGCGTAGGCATTAGTTAGTGGAAAGCCAATATGCCACATTGGCAATTAGTACACATAATACATTGACTATAAGTTAGGAATTGATCTTCCCTCACTTTTATACTAATAGAAAAAATGCAAAAATTAAATAACTCTATTGGCAGGCTGGCAGACTTTTTCTTAGAATGTATATTGGATATATTTCTTATTTGTCTCATTCTGAATTAGTTTTTTGTTTGAAATAAATTGGACGTGTGAAAGTCTTTAAAAGAAAAGCTATAAAGAAAAAAAAGTATTTCTTAATATAAATATAAGTATTGTACTTCATTTTGTAAATGTTTGAGATAAAATAACTCGCACAAAGGAAATAAGGAGGTCTTGGTCAAATAGGAGAAGGTAAGAACCACGATGGTACTTGAGATAACAACTTCATATTATATTGGTTTATACCAACTATTAGGCATATATATTTAAATTCATTATACATGTTAATCAGGAATTTATTTTTCGAGGTGTTGTGCTATAATTAATTACCTTATATTTCATGCAAATATTTACTCATTTAGTGTGTATGACACGTAGAAGAAGTCAACATTATTTAAATATGGATTTACTAATTGGAAAGTCTATGGATAGCCATTGTTCATGCATTATTAATTAACTCTACAAATATAATAGGAGTTTATTAATATAAGTACCTATTTGAAAGTAGACAGAGAAGGGGCATTTTTCATGCATTGTTTTATACAATTTTAAAAATAAATTAGTCCATGGGTTTTTTTTATATCATTTATTGCGTTGCACATAAATTACAGTTTTATTAGGCGTGTAATATGTAAAATTATGAGTAAATATAAAAGAGTTTCCATCTCTATATTTGTATGTGAAGGAAATGCCCACTCTTACTATGATGGGAAAGTTATATAGATGTTATTTTTTATGAAGAAAAACAAAGATATATGTGTTATAATAGTAAAAGATGAGAAGAGAAGAAGGAATAGAAGCAAGAACCAATTAGAGAGACTTTAACTCGTGTTCTATTGTTTATGAATAATACACACATATATATAGACCTTTACATGGACCCATATAGGTCGGTTATACCTACAATTATGACATTGTCCCTTAGACATACACTACTAATACTATCTTATTAAAACCTTACCAAAAAAACCCTAGTAGGCTATAAACCATGGTTAAGGAGAAAAGAGTGTAGTAATACTCCCCCTAAATCTAACAAACTTCCTTTAGACATCGCATTCACATGCCATATATGAGTTGGTTGAATATCCTTGTTGGCAAGAACATTGTGAAGATGTCTACTAGATTTATGTTAGATCGGATTCGGTGAACATCTATTTCTCCTTTCCTTTGAAGTTGATGAGTTGAAATGAATTTAGGTGATATGTGCTTGATTTTGTCACTTTTAATGTATCTCCCCTTCATTTGTGCAGTACAAGCTACATTATCTTCATATATCACTATTGGATCTCTTTTATTTTCTTCTAGTCTGCATGATCCATATATATATATATTGTATTAACATTTTGAGCTATACACATTCTCATCCTATTTCATATTATGCGATCAACACTGTGTGGTTCGACGAAGTAGCTACTATGGTCTGTTTTGTTGAATGCTAAGAAATGACAGTTCCTCCATATAGAAATACATAACTTGATTGAGATATGTCTTTATAAGGGTTGGATAGATAACATACATTGGAATACCCAATCAACTGGACAAGTACTCTTTCTTTGTCATTACCTTTGTAAATTAGTCGTATATCACTTTTTCCCTGAAAAAAATGAAGGACTTGTTTTACACCACTCCAATGCCTTCATGTAGTTGTTAAACTATATCTTGATAGTAGAATCACTACAAATGATTTGTCAGGTTTAGTATTATTGGGAATATATAATATAGCACCAATAACACTTAGATATGGTACTTCAAGACCAAGTTTTTTTTCCATTCATTTTCTAAGGATGGAATGGATCTTTATCAACATTAAGTGATCAAGCTACCATTTGTGTACTCAGTGGATTCACTTTATCCATATTAAATCACTTTAAGACCTTTTCAATATAGTTTGATTGATGGATAAAAATACCATCCTTAGTATGTTCGACTTGAAGTCCGAGGTAATACTTAGTAGCTCCTAAGTCTTTCATTTCAAACTATTTCTTTTGGTAATTTTTTGCCTATTGTATCTCTTTAGGAGTTGCTATGATATTTAGATCATCAATATAGACAACAATGATTACAAAACCTAACTTTTTAATCTTAATAAATAGGGATGGACTAATGGGATCATTCCTATACCTATCTTTTAGTAAGTACTCATTAAGGTAGTTATACCACATTCATCAAATTTTTTTAAGTCCATACAAAGATTTTTGTAACTTGAGAGTAAATCTTGAATAACTCTTATGAGCTAACCTACAAAGGCCATTACCCATTTAATAAGTAGCATCCCAAGAATGGAACACTTTAATATTATGGTAATAGGACCAATATGTAGGGCCTGCATGGATCACATCAATTGCCACACATCAAACATGAATATATGATCATGCATATATACTGAAATATAACAATCATTTGAATGCCTACACTCATCAAGATTATATGTCACAAGGGCTTATTCACTTAGAAATAACAGAACTCACCAAGGGAGCATCCAAGCGATGCTCTTTGTAGTATAATTAGAAAGCCAAAATTATACTCAACCATAGACACAATTCACTAAGCTCAAAGGCATCCTATAGGAGCATCAATATAATACCAGACTTAATCAATCCTAGTAGGCACCAAGGCTGCTACCATATCACATTAGTAGGTTATAATAGTTTGTCTATTATTATATAAACTCAAGCCATTAGTTTAATATTATTCATCTCTTGAATTGTACCCACATAGGTTTAAAGACTCCACTATTCTAATTGGTCGACTGGTAACTATATAATACAACCTAGGGTAGCATGCTCTAGGCCATTACTATAATTGGTGGACCGGTACATATGATATAATCTAGGACAGAACATTATTGATTACTATTATAACTAGTAGACTAGTACATATGATATAATCTAAGGAAGAATGCTACTTACTATCGTATAACTTGTGAACCAATACATATGATATACTACAAAACAAAATGCTCCTAACCCCTAACATAACTGGTGAATCAATACAAATACTACATATGGTTTTGACTTACATAGTGTTCCACGCTAAGTGATTAGTGTCTTTCCATTTAATTACTTGAGTAATTCCATTTTATTTACTCAAGGGGGAGATTAAGAACCTAAAGACACAAAGGTACTGTAATCCCCCGAAAATTTCAAAAACCTATATTTTAATAAATAACTTTTATTTGAAATAATATTTGCTTTTAAAATTATTTATTTTAATTATTTTATGGATTTTAGAGTATGTAAGTTTGGATAAGAGTATTGAATAAATTAAAAATAAATATTTTTCTATTTTCATATTATTGTATTTTCAAAACTAATATTTTACCAACTTTATCCTTTTTAAAAAATTTTAAATTTAATTTAAATATATATAGATTAAAATGAATTAAATATTAAATTGAATAATTTATCAAGATTATACATTTATATTTATAAATTAATTTGCCTTATTTTCCCTATTTCTCCATTTTCCTTTTTATCCTTTTTCTCCTTTTTCCTTTTCTCCTCTCCTTTTTCCCATTTCCCTCCCCTTGGGCCGCCCGGCCTGCCTTCCTTTTACCCCCCTCCTTGCGCGCTGGGCCACTGGCCCATCTCCCCTCCTTTCCTCCCTCCCTCACGTGGGCCGTCCCCCTTCTCCTCCTCGCACGCCCGTCCCTCTAGCCCAGCTTCCCTCCTTTATTTTTTTCCTAGACCGGCCGACTCCCTTCTTTCCTGCGCCGGTCCAGCCGCCCGCCATCCCTTTCTTCTTCTCCTCCCTTCTTCTCCCACGCCCGACCATTTCTTCTGCCATGGTCGAGCATGTCGCCACCTGCAACCTGGCCACCACCTACCTCCCACTCCCTCTCTCTCCTCCCCCGTCATTTTCTTTCTTTTTTTGAGCCAAACCGGCCGTGGACCACAGCCCCGCATGCCCCTCTCCCTTTCCTTCTTCTTGCCTCTTTTCCCCTGCCACCCGACCACTACCTGCCACCTGCACCCTCTCGCCGGCCAGCCGCTGCGCCCTCTCTTCTCCCTCTTCTTTTTCTCATCTCCTAAGCCTTCATTTCCCCTTTTTTTCGAGCCCTACTCCCTTTCCCGAGCTCCCTCTTCTCTCTTTTCTCCTTCTCCATCCTTCTCCCCCGATTTTTGATCACTGCCGCCCACCGCCGCTCGAACAACAATCCCAACCCCTGCGCCGCCTCCTGCCACCACCTACTACAACCCTGCACCACCACGCCGCCCCTCGAGCCCTACACTTCCTCCTTTCTCCACCCCTTTTCTTTTTCTCCCTAGTTTTCCCCCTTACCACCGAGCCACCTACAATCGCCATTTCCTCCGCCGTCCGGCCACCTCTGCCGCCACCCAACCCACCGTTCGACACCCTGCAACTCCTTCTACAACCGTCATGCCTTAGTTGGCCGAAAACAACTCTTGCACCCCTCCATTTTCCCTCTCCTTTTCCTTCCTTCACAACTCCTCCACCTCGACCCTTCTCGGCAGCCAACTTTGCCGCCTTGCCGCCGCCCTATGCCACCTTGAAACCACCCTTAGCCTCCACCTACACCCCCTCTTCACTTCTACACCGTTCCCCTGCCTTAGAACCTCCCCTAACCACCTTCTTTTCTAGCCTAAAGACCCTAACCCAAAAATGATAAATCTTGCTTCCTTCACCCCCCTTCGAACCCTTTCACCTCTCATTTATGCATGAAACTCACGCTGCTCATGCAGCGTGAGCTCCCCCTTATTTTGAAACTCATTTGGTTAAGTTTTGAGGTATATCCATATTTAATCAAAGTGTATTATTATTAAATAAATTTGTTTTATAAAGTTTTATCCTTTTAACTACTTATTTCTAACATAATAATGATGGATGTTATTTTTAGGTGTTGAGTTGCTAATTATGCTTGGTAAGATTTGATATTTTGCGGGATTAAGGTAACCGTTAATCCTCCCTTAAATACATGGAAAAAAATATGCTAGCACATTAGGGGTTTAGTATGATTTTATACATGGTTGGTGTGCTTAGCATGATATGTATATGGTTCCTTATATTGTTTGATAAAAAGGAAAAGCATGATAACTTTTGTGCCATATGTAGGTATGTTAATTAAGGAAGGAGTTTGATTATGGATGGAAATGTTAAATGCTTGTTTATGATGTATCATGTTGCTAATGCATGAATGATGTTATTGTTTAAGGGTATTTTAGTAATTATGCTTATGAGGTGTGTGAATTAATGTATGTAGTTGCTAATGAGTATTATGTTGAATAATGACAAGTTGGTGGACTTAGAGGATAAAAACGAAGTATTAATATCATTATTTTATGTAGTGTTAGTAAATTCATAAAAATGGTGAATAAAGGGGTTGAATGGAAATTTTATAAGTGAAAATGATATTTTGGTAATTTTATAAGTAAAAGGGTATTTTGGTAATTTAAAAATAAAGGGGTTAAATGATAATTTATAAGTAAAGGATAAAATTGTAAGTTGTGAGAAAGAAGGGTAAAATGGTAATTTTGAAAGTAGGGGTAAAATAGTAATTTTTGATGAAGGAGGGCATTATGGTAATTTTTCAAGTAAAAAGGGCATTATGGTAATTTTGGAGGTAGAGGGGCAAAATCGTCATGTCATAAGTAAAGGGTAATATGGTAAATTTTATAAGTGATTGATGAAGTGGTAATTTATAAGTAAAGGGCAAAATGGTAATTTTGTAAGGAAAAATAAAAAATGGTAACTTTGGATGTAAAAGGGTAAAATAGTAATTTCTAAGGTAAAAGGAGTGTTATGGTAATTTTATAAATACAAGGGTATTGTGATAATTTTGTAAATAAAAGGATATTATGGTAATTTGAAAGTAAGGGGTAAAAGGGTAATTTTGAAGTTAAGAGAATATTTATGGTAAACTTGGGAATAGGGGTGACTTGGTAATTATGATAACGATGAAAGATAATTTAGCAATTAAATTATGATTGTAGAAGGGCAATGGGATAAGTATGATGCTATAGAAGGGTAATTTGGTAAATTAACCAATTAAAGGGCATTATGGTAATTTTAAATATGGAGAAGGGTAAAATTGATAATTATAATTATGAAGAAGGGTAAATTAATTATGAGGAAGGTTAATTTGGAATTTATGATAATTGAAAAGGGTAAATGGCAATTAAAATAATTGAGATGGGTAAACTGGTAATTATGATAAAGGAGAAGGGCAATCTGGTAATTTATCCAACTAAAGGAGCAATTTGGTGATTTAGCCAATTATGGGATAAAGTGATAATTATTTAACCAACTAAAGGGGCAAAATAGTAATCATGATAATGAAGGAGGGTAATTTAGTAATTTATCCAACTCGAGGGCAATTTTGTAATTATAACAAAGGAGAAGGGCGATTTGGTAATATAACCAACCAAATGGGAAATATGATAAGTGTAGTAATTATGAGGGGTGAATGGTGATCTAGAAAGTGTAGGAGACAATTTGGTAATCTAAAGTGGACAAGGGGTAATTTGGTAATTATGCAACCTTAAGGGTAATATGGTAATTTATCAAGTAAGGAATGGATACTTAGCAATTATATAAATAAGGGGTTAAGGAGTAATTTGTACCTAACATATCGTTATGATTGTGGAACATTATGATATGATTCAAATAATGCTGATTAGCCAAGTAAGAGTATTTGATAATTAGTATGGCCTTAATGGTTCTCTATGATATCCTGGATAATCATCTGAATAAGAAACGATTAATGATATCAGAATGATTGAAAGTAATAAGTATCGAATTATCGTGTTTTTCATGATCACCTTAATTAAGACACTATTACTTAAAGTGAAAGACCTCGAGATTGGGAATGGTGACTCCTTAGGGGTCGCTACCCTAAGGACGTGGTTTAGTCCACGATTATTCTGGTATTTGCTGGAGTGCCTTTGTGCCCCAGCTAGGCCCTATATCTTACTCTTTCTAGCTCTACGGACCTAGTTAGGGGGTATGCATACTTATGGATTAGGTGTCATTGTAGTAGGGTACTGAGTTACCTTTATGCACCAGTATGACCAGGGTACCTTTGCGTCCTTGGGTTCATGGTTGAAGGGTACTGAGTAGCTGATATGCACCGGTACGACCGGTGTACCTTTGTGTCCCAGGTTATTGATCTCCCGTTCGAGGCAAATAAATATGATTGATGTGCTGATTAAAGAAAAGGGAAGATACTATTATTGAAAGTGGAATATTAATGAGCCGGGCCCAGATGATTATGATATTGAGTACCGGTCCATCGGTTATAATAGTAGTCCAGGAGCGTGTTGCCCTGGTATGTGATATTGAGTACCGGTCCACCGGTTATAATAGTAGTCTAGGAGCGTGTTGCCCTGGTATGTGATATTGAGTACCGGTCCACCAGATATAATAGTGGTCCAGGAGCGTGTTGCCCTGGTATGTGATTATAAGTACCGGTCCACCGGTTATAATAGTGGCAGGAGCGCTGTGCCCTGGATGATGATTTTATATATATTCTGGTCCACCGGCTAAAATAGTGGGGGTCCCAAGCTCAATAAAACAAGTATTGTATGTGGATAAAATTCTGGAAAAATACTAATCACTTATAGTAGAACACCATGTGAGTCGCGGCCAGACCGGTCCACCGGCAATAATAGTGGTCAGAGGCGTTCTGCCCTGTGTGTTTACTTCCGGTCCACCGGCTATAATAGTGGGGTTCTCGTACTCACATGGATATAAAATATGAGATTGATGGAATGATGACGGAATAATGGCTTAAGGTCCGAATGTATTGATCTTACACTATGACATGGCTTAAGGCCCAAAGTATCGATCGTGATTGATGAATTATTGTGCATGTTATTGTTATGTGTGCACCTCTCATTATTTATGTGTGTAGCTTGCCTTATGTGCCGTATGCGGGCCTGTCTTTAAGTGTGGTATTAAAGGGTTACTCAGTACCGTAGTACTGAATGGATTCCCTTTATGGGGCCCCTGCCTATTTAATGGGCAGTGCCCTTGCAGGTATTTTCAGGTGCTACTCAAGTGGGCTACGGGAAAGAGAATAAGGAATTGTCCGGTATCGTTAGGCTTTTTCTCTTTCTCATTTAAATTCTTAGTTTTAAATGTTAACGTTGTTAAAGTAACCACCATTGGTGGATTTTATTCCTGTAAACGATTTGATGCGCTACTCTGATTTATGTGTGTTGAATTTCTTTCAGAATGTATTTTACTTTTCTTAGCCTTAGCACTTGGTACTAGAACGGTATGAGTGAACCAGTCTGGTGCTAAGTGTGGCGGTAATACTTCCCAAAATTCACATTTTATTAATCTTCTTTGGCGATTATCTTTTAATAAAATGAAATTTTTCAGTAGTGAATTTTGGGGGTGTTACAGGTACTCAAGGGGGAGATTAATTACTTGGCATATAGGAGCATCATAGTATCCTACCGACTATCAACCTAGGGATACAAAGGTACCCTGGTTGCACTGGTATATGAAGGCACATAGTACCCTGCTGAAAAGGAAACCTAATCCATAAGTATGCATACCTCCTTATTAGGTTTGTAGAGAAAGAGAATAAGATGTAGGGCTTGGTTGGGCACTAAGGCACCCTAGAAAAATCCAGAATAATCTATGACTAAACCATGTCTTTAAGAAAGTGATCCCTAAAGAGCCACCATTTTCAATCTCAAGGCCTTTCACTTTAAGTATTAGTATCTTAAAGAAGGTGACTACGAGAAGCCCACATTAATCACATACTTAATCACCTTTATTTATTTCCCATATTTGGAAGAAATCTTAATTCGGATTATTATCAATGTTAACATCAATAATCCACTAAGGCTATCGTAGGTTTCAATATTCACACTTAGGATCCTTTGGTCAAAATGACCAAAAAGCCCCTAAGGTTATGGCTACCTCTCTACCATCCAATTCCATCACAAACTCCATTTTATTTCATCAACATGCCATGAAAAGAATAAAAAACCATAATTATACTCTTGATTATGAAGCACTACTACAAAAAAGAAAAATAAGAATGGGACATTAATAACGGTGGTTTGGAAACCCTTTCCAAATGCGTGAAAATTAATGCACGGGATAGTTTTAATAACGGTTATAGTTCAAAACTATTGTTAAAAACCCAACACAAAAATTTACATGGTAGTTTTAATAATGGTATACAGAAAACCATTATTGAAAGATTTTTTAATAACAGTTCCTACAAGAACTGTTGTCAAAAGCCACACTAGTTTTAATAATGATTCCTGTAGAAACCTTTATTAAAACCCAATTCCGTCTTTTATTTCATTTCGTTTGTTTCGTGCCAAAAATTTCAAACTTTGCACCTTTCCTCTCCTACTCTCCTTCTCTTGCAAACCCTCTCACCACCACTCTAGCTCCTCTCAAGTCAGGGAAATCACCACTTGTTCTCTTTCACACTGCCAACTCTCCTATTCCTTGCAGCAACACACCCTTGTCATTCTCGGCTTTGCATGTACTGTCATTCAACCACACCTTGCTAGCACTTCTTCCTCCGCCGTGTTTGTAGGTGGTTGTCGCTCTCCTCTTGCTCGCCGCTTGTTTTCTTGCCTGCCACCACTCCATTTACGTATGTTTTTATTCTTCCACTCATAGCTTTTTCTCTTCTTATATATATATATATATATATATATATGCATATTGATACAGGGTTATGTTGTTTGTTATTGAAAATTTGCAGTTTGTCATTTAAAAATGTGTTGTTGAATGTGTTAGTGAAAATTGTTGCCATTCGTTGATGAATTTATAGCAGTACTGTTATATATTAACAAATACATGTATTGGCCGGGACCTTGATATATATATAACATGCATGAGTGTAGAATTATATACGAATTTAGAGAAATAAATACTTCAAATTATTAGTAATGTCACTCATAAAAACTATAAACACACACACACATTTTCATATATATATATACACACACACACACACACATACAATTTCATTAATAAGTATAGGACACTATAAGTTATAGGAAATGTCATATAATGAAATGAAAATATATTTTACATATGCACATAATTAAATGAAAATTTCAAATAGAGATGCATATGTTAAAAAAAATTATTTGATGAGGATTAAATAGATATAGAAAATAAAGAATATATAAAAGTGAATAATTAAATAGAGAGAAATAATGATGTATAATAATAATAATAATTTACAATAATAATAACAATATTAATATAAGATTTATTGTGGTTTAATTATAGTTAGCTAGGTTTAGGATTAGGGTTAGTTTTTATTATAATTTATTAGGGTTAGGGTTAGGGGTTAGCGTTAGGGTTATGGTTTAGCGTTTATTATACTAAATATAAAAGTGAATAATTAAATAGAAAGTAACAATCGTGTATAATAATAATAATATTATTATTATTATTAATAGCATTTTAATAATAACAATAATAATAATAATAATATAGGATTTATTAGGGATTAATTATAGTTAGTAAGGTTTAGGATTTGTTTTATGAGGTTTAGGGTTAGGTTTTATTACAACTTATTAGGGCTGGGGTTAGGGTTAGGGTTAGGGTTAGGGTTAAGGGTTAGTGTTAGGGTTTATCATTTATTATACTAAAAATAAAATTGAAAATATTAAATAGAGAGAAATAATTGTGTATAATAATAATAATAATAATAATAATACATGATTTATTAGGGTTTAATTATGGTTAGCTAGGTTTAGGATCATTATCTTATGAGGTTTAGGGTTACTTTTTATTATTATTTATTAGGGTTAGGGTTAGGGTTAGGGTTTAGCATTTATTATACTATATAAAAAGTGAAAAATTAAATAGATAGGAATAATTATTTCTAATAATAATAATAATAATAATAATATATGATTTATTAGGGCTTAATTATAGGTAGCTAGGTTTAGGATCATTATCTTATTAGGTTTAGGGTTAGTTTTTATTATAATTTATTAGGGTTAGGGTTTAGTGTTTATTATCCAGAATATAAAAGTGAATAATTAAATAGAGAGGAATAATTATGTATAATAACAATAACAACAACAACAACAACAACAATAATAATAATAATAATAATAATAATAATAATAATAATAATAGTATTTTAATAATAATAATAATATAGGATCATTTAGGGTTTAATTATTGTCAGCTAGTGTAACACCCCAAAATTCACTATTTTTTTTTAAAGCAGAAGACCGGTTCACTCCAACTGTTCTAGTACCAAGTTTTAAGGCTAAAAAGATTATTTTCAAACTTAAACAAAGAGTTCATAAAATGAATCAAAAAGATCATAACATAGAAATTAGAGTACGCATAAAGGTTTATAATCAATAATAAGATAGAAATTAGAGTGCGAAATCAAAATTCCTTGGAGGGAATAATCTCTACAAACATTAATATTTAATTTAGGAAAATCCAATACGTGAAAGAAATATCAGAAGAAAATAAAATATCATGGAGAGAAAATCCGGCCACATCACTCCCAATCATCGAGTCAAACACAAACTCAACACGCAGCTCCGCCAGATGTCTCGCCCACCTACACAAAGTCAGAAAGGCCTACTACTCATGAGAATGAGCAACACCCATGAAAAGGGTGATCAATACGCTGCGTACTGAACAAGGTAACCGTGCACTAAGGCCAACACACAAGCACAATAAATCATGTAGGATAATATTCAACTTACACATTCAAACCCACAATTATAATATATAAAGCCATGTAGAGTATTATACAGCTTATAAATGATCAAGCCCAAGCATAAAGGCCCAAAGAGTACAGATTAATTATTTAATTAGTGTTTTATCAGAAGTTGATTCAAACCATGCCTTTTATCAAATCCATGTAAGCATAAAGGCCCAAAGAGTACAGATTAATTATTTTAGCCGGTGGGTCGGTCAATTGCGGGACGATAGTCCACACCACTATTATTCCCCGGTAGATCTGTCACTTGTGGGACAACATTTCCACACCACTATTTCTAACCGGTGGATCGATTTGGTTCCTGCTCAAATATTTTTCCACTATAAGTAATTAGTATCTTTGAAGTGTCTTAGCAAACTCTGGTTTGTATTTATTGAGCTCGAGATCGCCCACTATTATTTTCAATAGGTTGGTTACTTGCGGGGCAATAGTCCACGCCACTATTATTTGTTGATGGATTAGTCACTTGTGGGACATCAGTTCTGCACCACTATTTCTAACTGATGGATCGGTTTGGACCTGACTCAATAATCTTTCACCTTAAATGCTTACTGTCTTAAGTATCTTATTCAGAATCTTTCACTCTAGACATGCATAAATCACTCCCCCTACACTTATCCTCTAACTAAAACGTATCATATCACGAGAACCCTGAACCTTCTAACTTTCCAAAAACCCTAATTTAGGCCTAAGTGGCCAATCCTACTCCACCTCACACAACCCAAATCATTTTGACACCCCATTTTTCACAACCATTGATCCCATATTCATCATCATATTTTATTCCCCAAGTACACACATGTTACCACCGAACCCCGGTTAATTACAACAAACCATAATTAATCACTCCAAACCCTAATTTAGTCTCCTCCATACCCTTATAATGTCCTACGAAGTATTTTTCACCCAAAACATCCACACACCCAAATAACTCTTCTATTACCTTCCTCACATCCCAAGTCAACTTTTCACTCGTAAACTTTAATCCCATGCATATGCTAACCTTCCCATGCAAACCTTCAAACTTTCTCATGCAAAACCCTAAGCTCTCATGCAACACCAAAAAATCCTCCATGCAAAACCCTAGATCCATCCATTCAAAACCCTAAATTCTTTCATGCAAAACCTAAGATTCCTTCATACAAAAAACTAAATTAAATCCATACAAACCATAGATTAGATTCTCCTATACAAAACCATAGATTGAATTCTCTCATATAAATTCATGCAAAACCATAAATTAGATTCTCCCATACAAAACCATAGATTAAATTCTCTCACACAAAACCATGTAAAACAATAAATTAGATTCTCCCATACAAAATCATAGATTAGATTCTCCTATATTAACCATAAATTAGATTCTCCCATATAAAATCATAATTTATATTCTCTCATGTATCACCATAGATTAGATTCTCCTATATTAACCATAAATTAGTACTACGGTACTGAGTAACCCTTTAAAAACGCACTTAAAAGTAGGCACGCAATGTAACACATGTTATACTACTATATCCATATATAACGATAGGTGTAAACACAATATTTAGATCCATACATTCACAAATTCAACAAGTTAATTAGATATTAGTGGTGTATACGTAACATTCACTTTTGTTTATTCGCATATTTAACAAGTCAATCGAACATTAATAGGCTATAATGAATAATCGATACTTTTAGGGCCTTAAGGCCATTAGTCTATCATTAATTAATATTCTCAAATTTTAAATATCCATCCAAGTGCGGGAACCCCACTATTATAGCCGGTGGATCGGTCACTTATAGGGCAGAATGCACCTAACCACTATTATATGCCGGTGGATTGGTCTCCAGGGAAAACCGCTCCTAGCCAATAGTATGCCGATGGATCGGTCTGGCCTCGACTCTCATGGTGTTCCACTGTAAGTACTTAGTGTCTTTTACGTGTCTTAAAAAATTAGGGTTTGATTTATTGAGCTCAGGATCCCCCACTATTATTGCCGATGGGTCGGTCACTTGCGGGACGATGTCCACACCACTATTATTTGTTGGTGGATCGGTCACTTATAGGGTAAAACCCTAACCACTATTCCTAACTGATGGATTGGCAGGACCTGACTCAACATCTTCCTCTTTAAGTGATTAGTATCTTACCATATCTTATTCAAAAGTATTTCACCCTTGACATGCATGGCTAACTCCATCTATACTTATCGTCCTAGGAGGACCCATCTCATATCTTGAGACTTGACACCTCCTAACTCGCCCTGACATCCTTCCTTTAATTCACTTACTCACACTAGGAACCCAACTCCTAAGTGTGTGGGTCAAGCCCACCCATCTCCTTACCATAGGGTTTCTCCAAAACCCTAATCCGGGCCTATGTGGCCCATCCTTCTCTACCTTACATAATCCAGACTATTTCAACACTCCACACGTCATGAACCTTATATCCAACACTCACTTTCTACCCCACTTGTTCTCATTTATTTTTATTATTTTCTTTTTCTTCTTCCACCTACTCAAATTAGAGTTCCCTCCTAAACCCTAGCGTGGTCTCCTATGCACCCTTGTATTGTCCTACGTATTATTTTTCGTCTGAAGCCCCAAGACACCCAAATGACACTTCTATTACCTTCCTCATGCTGCGAGGCAAATTTCCATACATAAATTTTGTCCCTATGCAGACTCTAACCATCCCATGCAAAACCCTCCATATTTATCATGCCAAACCCTAAAATTTCCATGCAAACCCTAGTTCCTCCCATACCTACATTAGCCAACTTACTTTCCCTTGGTTATCTTATTTTCCCAATTTTCTTTTTCATGCCTTCATATTACATCACCACATTAATTGTCCTAGCATGCATGTCCTAAAGGGCCACATCACATCATGTCATAACATACAACATATCCATATTAGTACATACCAAAAGAGAACACATGAACACACCTCGGTTCCAAGTTGTGCCACACATGAAACAATTACAATAATAGCATACAGGACACGACATATAATTATATAGGACATCCAAGGCATGTAGGACATATAGTACGCATTCGGTCTTAGCTACCACTACAAGAAACTGGTGCATTAACGACCAATTTAGCGACCAAATTTTTTTCTAGTCGTTATTGATATATTATTAACGACCACCATTAAAAGTCGTTGTTATTGGTATATCTATAACTACCAATGTAATTTTTAGTCGTTAATCGTTAATTTTTTTAGTCGTTAAAGGTGTTTAAGTCTAATATATATTTATATTTTTTTATAGTGGAAAAAATTTAATAATTTTTATCTGTAGAAAATATTTACGTCTATGAATTTATTTGGTTATTATGAGATCGATAAGATCTTCGAAAAATTTTATATTTAAAATTTCTACAACATCTTTAAGATTTATTTTTTATGTTTTTCCCATTTTTATTTATGGATGACATTTTTATAAATATGTTAAATTATTATTATTCACTTAAATTTGTATAAAAAGAAAATTTATTTCTTGGATCTTTACCTAATGGTTTTTATTAAATAAAATTCAGATAAAATTATCCATTATCATATTTTAGATACTTAAAAAAAAACCAGCGACCGGCCCCGCCCCCCTTTTCTTTCCTACTCTCTCTTCCTTTCCCATTGCTTTCTCCTGCGTTGAGGCCCGACCCCTGCTTCCCTTCTCCTTTCCCTTTCCTGCCTCTGCGTGCATTCTTCGGCCACTACCTCACTACTGCAACACAACCACTAGACGACGGCAGTACGGGAGCGAGGCAGCAGCAGCTGTGGTCGGACGAGCAGCGTGAGCAGGGAAGCAGAATGGGTCGCTCGACCCTGCTCCAGCGCCATTTCCACGACACCACCGCAACGCCACCGCCGGCCACATCCAGCGACGTCCACCATCGACGAAAGTTCCTCAACCTTTGACGAAGCTCCCGTTCCCTTTATCCGCCCTATTTTGGCTGATATTATTTGGTATAAATTATCCTAAACCCTAACTTTTGTTTTGATTAAATTTCTATGAATTAGCTTTGATTATGCTAAATTATCTGCTGAATTGAATATGTGTATGTTGTATGATTGATTTAGATGGGTTAATTATGTGGTATATGCTTGATTGAGCAGAAACCCAAATGAGGTACTCTATACGCACCAAGGAAATCTCATCTTTAGGAAACATACCTACCTTCTGTTCCAGAAAAAACTACTCTAACTTCTTGTTGTGGGTGCATATGTGATGGGTGAATATGCTAGAAACACTTTTGGGGCTTTTAAGTGATTTTTTCATCCACTAATAGAAGTAAGGTTGCATACATCTTTTAATTTGATTCATTTCAGATATTATATTAACCTTATATATATATATAAATTCCAATATCACATTGGCACATGATTGCTCTATATTGTAGTATATCATATATTGTTGTTGCTCTCATGTTTGATTAAGAAAATTAGTTAAGTATAGAAGAAAAAGAAAACTCAACTGCATATATATTCTATAGAAGGCATTGGGTTCCTTATTTCTATAGCTAGGCAAATGTAAATGTATAAACCCAAGTTAAATAGGAAAGGGAAATTTTAAAGAAATCGGAAGTAGTTGAGGAATAAAAAATAAGAAGGTAGTTTGTATGACTTCTTCTATTAATATTTTTTTTGTTAATTAAATTAAAAATAGAAGAATACCTATATTTGCATTGACAATTATAGTAACTGTACATAAATAGGACAAATACAATTGATGAGTGCTTACCTTTATTTTTTTCTTCTATATATATATATATATATATATATATATTATATGTGTGTGTGTGTGTGTGTGTGTATGTATCTCTTTCTAATGGGTAGTTTCGATATTAGTTCAAGTAAAGACAATTGTAGAAACAAAAAATTAACTTATAATATATACCTTTACTGGTGCACCAAAAGTAAAGAAGCAACAAACATAGTAGGCTACAGCTGATGATGACAACATATTAAGTTGTGTTTGGTATTGGGGTAAAACAGGTGTAAAGAATACAAGGGAAATTATATCCCTTTTCTTTTATTTTTGGCATGGGGGAAAAATTTTTTTGGAGTAAAATTATTCTGCTAGGTCACGGAAAATTACTTCCTGATCGGACCCTTGGGTAATTATCTTCTCCTTGCTTGTGTCTTCTGAATCTTCTCTCCTTCGGCGTGTCTTCTCTGCCTCGCAAGAATGTTCAACACCAACCATTGTCACTTGCCCCTGCCTCACAAGAAATAATTTCCCTACATCAATCGATTAACCTAGTGACCTGTCTTTTTTGTTTTGTTCTCGCCAAAATTATATACGACTCATTATTCATGTTGATATATGCTAACCATCTCCCTCTTCTCCTTAGGAACTGATTCTATTGACCAATTAATTTCATGGAGCTTCGTTGACTTTTTTGTTGTGCTATCAAATCTAATATATACTCCTGCTAGGTATTCTGAGGATGTGGGAGCAGCCAACTCAAGATTATGAGAAGCAGCTCTGAACTGGTATGTATGTCCAGGCGGTCTTGGGACTAAAATAACGTAAATAACTTGATTTGGCTGGCAATTGCAACTTAGAATTGCTAGTTGTTCAGTGGCAATAGTGTCAATCTCTGCTATTTGTTTTCTATTTGGTTCTTGGGTTTTCGTTGTAGTTTATATTTCTAAGTTATAGTTGATAGCGCACTGACCATTTTGTATCTGCTCACCCCATTTGCTCATAAATCTGATATAAATAATACAAATTTATTTTATTCCATGTGGACATTCATGAAATCAAGTGCTCGAAACAGATAATCAGCTGCTTTGATTCTGTATTTTTTTAATCATAAAGGATAGGAAAATTGAAATAATATTCTTTTAAATTGAATCTCTTGGTGCTGTTAGTTGTGGATAATTGAGTACCGAAGCATATGCGATAACTTGTTTTCTATGCATGGAATGGATCAAATATTCAATTAAACATGTGCATTATCTATATGGGCAAAAAAACCCAGAAATATTCAAATTGAATAACGGTCCAATAAATTTCTAGTAGAATGCATTTCAAGGTGTGGCTAATGTATTGTACTCTCTTGACAACAAAAGGATGTCCCAGAGGCTGTGAAGGGTAGAAAAGAATCAGTGAAGAAAATTAAGAGCTATTCTTTGGGCAAATACTTTGGTTTTACTGAACATACATATACCAATAAGGACAATATTGTTCACTCTAACAAGGATACTCTTAATGCCTTACAAATGTGTGCATAATCAGGAAGTGATACTAATCTTTCAAATTACTAATAAATCAAGCTTATTAGTATTAGACAATTTACTTGAGTAGTGTAGAAAAGAAAGGAACCTAACCAAAACTGTGGGTTTCAGAGACCACAAAAGTTGTTTTGTATGAGCAAAATACCATACTCATTGTGCCTCGTAGTAACAAACCTTATGCAATAGAGAATTGTGTAGATTCTATTTCCACCGACGGTGCAAAATGCCTTCAAAGCAGTTTATCAGTCTTGCTACAGGAAGAGCAGGAGATGAGAAGCATGTGTTATCGACCTTAGATAGAAGAACCCATATTCTAGTTTATGTAATAGGAAAAAATAATTTTGTGAATATAGGATATTGATCTAAACCTTTTAATCAATTGGAAAAAATAAAATTAAATAATCAATTCATTAATATACTTGTATATGTATTACTTCTTACAATGTAAGATTGATTAACTTTGTTAACAAATAACTCATTTCTTGGCTTTGAAGAGTTTCATAGCCACAAGTTTTCCTATAACACTTACAACCATGAAGATATATAAACACATCATCATATCAGCATTATATAAAATGATAGATGACAATTTTACCAATGAAAAATGCAATCGAAAGGGCTCACCTTTATTGTTTATTGTGATATTTTTTTTCTTTTAATATGATATGTCATTGTTTATTTGATACTTATATTAATTATTATTTTTATATTTCTATTGTTGCAGATCCAACTCATTTTGACAAGCTGACTAAGTCTATTAGGTTCAGTGAATAGGACGATTAATTTTTAGGTGGCTGCTTATCATGATATTTGTGTAATACAATGATATCCTGTAGTTCTTTTGTAATATATTTAAATTTGATCAAATATTTTGTTGTACCAGGCATTTAATACAAACTATTTGTATGAATATTTAGTTGAATGTTTATCGGCAAGTATTTAAAAAATTATCTTCATGTGATAAAAGGGATATATATGGATACAGGTACAGGGTTTGAGAGGATTGTAATGGAGATATATATATATATATATATATATACAGGTGCAGGGTTTGAGAAAAATGTTGAAATGCCAATTATATTCTTGAATATATAATTATGGCATTTGCGACTAATAAATTATGTCGCTAATAATAAATGGATTTTAGTAGTGCAGGAAAAATTAGTCGGTATTGGTGTGATGATTATTTATTTATTTAATTACAAAAAAAATTTGATTGCCAATATTATTTACGATATATTTTTTTTCGTCGTTATTGCTTATAGTGACCAACATTATAATCTGTCGTTATTGCTTATAACGACTAACATTATAAGCCGTCGCTATTACTTTAGCGACCAACATTATAAGTCGTCGCTATTACTTTAGTGACCAACATTATATGTCGTCGTTATTGCTTTAATGACCAAAAAATTTCAATTGGTCGTTAAAGCCTTTAGCGAGGGAGCAATAATGACCACCGACGACCAACAATTTATTTGGTCATTATTGACATTAGCGACCAAATTTTGGCCATTAACGACGAAATTTGTTGGTCATTAAAAGCCTAGTTTTCCCATTTGGTTGGTTAGATTACCAATTCACCAACTTCCTTTATTATAATTCACAAGTTGCCCTTTAGTTGGTCAAATTACCAAATTACCCCTATTTCTTATCCTAATTACTGAATTGCCCTTCTCCATTATTAAATTATCAAATTACCCTTTAGTTATTTAAATTATTATTTTACCCTTCTCTATTATTATAATTACTAAGTTACTCCTTTCCGATTCCCATTTTTACCCCTTTTATTTATAAAATTACCATTTTACCCGTTTACTTTCGAATTTCCCATTTTACCCCTTAACTTCCAAAAATTACCGTAACGCCATTTCACTTATAAAATTTCTATTTTATCTTTAATTATGAAATTACCATTTGACCTCTTTTAATTTCAAAATTACTATTCTGCCATTTAATCACAAAATTACCATTTTTCCCTTTAATTACAAAATTACTATTTTGCCCTTTAATCGCAAAATTACCATTTTCCCTTTTATTATAAAATTACCATTTTGCCCCCCTTTAATTACAAAATTACCATTTTACCCTTTAATTACAAAATTCTTATTTTACCCCTTAATTACAAAATTACCATTTTACCCTTTAACCACAAACTTACCATTTTACCCCTTTACTTACAAAATTACCATATTATCCATTAATTACATAATTACCAACTTACCCTTTTTAATATAAAATAACCATAATACCCCTTTTAATTATAAATTACCATTTTGACCCTTATTACACCACTCATTTTAAATTATCATCACTACTTAAAATATTAATAATGACACCTCATCCACAACTATTATATTTAATATAATACTTTTAACACCCACACATATTAGGCCATATTCTTGTACAAGGTATATTACTAAAATACCCCTAAGGCTTACAAAATATTAATCATGCATTAAGATCACAATAGCATAACACAACACGGATAATACTTAACATTTTCAATAACCAACTCCTACCATAAGCAATATCTCCATATATAGCACATAATCTATCATGCTTCCTTTTCATCAATCAACACAAGAAACCACATATATCATATTAAACAACACATATTAAGCATAATAATATATTAAAAATCCTAATGTGCTAACATACATTAATCCACGTGTTTAAGTGGGATTTAATGGTTACCTCGATTCCCGCAAAAACGAACCTTACCAGTATTCCGGTTAAAGGTTCAAGCTTTGATTAGCAAAACCAATACCTAAAAATATTATCAAGGTTTATTATGTTAGAAATAATAAAAAACAAGTATAAAACTTTATAATGCTTAATTAATCAAATACTTGAATCAAAATATTATTATACCTAAAAAATCATTACCCAACTAAATCAAGGGAGATAGCAGCTCATCCTACTCATGCAACATGAGCTGCATGCAAAGAAAAGAGGAGGAGGGGGCTCAAAGGTGGTGAAAAGGGGAGTAATAGGCTATTTTTGGGTTAGTGGTTTGGGGATAGGAAAGAAGGTGGTCGGGGGAGGATTTAGGGTAAGGGAAGGGTGCAAAGGTGGAGAGGGGGTGTAAGTGGTGGTCGAGGATGGGTTGAAGGCGGTTAAGGGCAGCGGAGACGGCTGCAGCAAGGCTGCGAAGGTGGTGGCCGAGGAGGGAGTCGAGATGGGGGTTGAGAAGGAAGGAAAAGGGAGAGGGAAAATGAGGGCCTGTGGGTGGTGGTTTAGGCCAAATGAGGATTGGGGGTGGTAGAGGGGGTTGCAGGGATTATTTTGGTGGCTTAGGTGGTAGCATAGGCGGAAGAATGGTAGTGGATCAGGGCTGTACAGGGTGGTTGCTGAGAAGGGAGGGAAAGAAGAGGAAAAGAAGAGATGAGGAAGGAGGAGGCTGCGAGGTGGCTCAATGGATGTTGTTATGGTTCAGGGGTGAGGTAGAGGGTGGTAGGGGGTGGTGCAGGTGGTTGTTAAGGCAGCGGCAACGGCAGAGTGACGGTGGTGAAGCAAAATAGGGAGGATGTAGGAAGGAGGGAGAAAAGAAGAAAGGAGGGTTGGTAATGCATGGAAAGCTAGACAAAAAATGCTAGAATGAGGCGGGGAGGAAGAAGAAGAACAAGGCAGAGAGAGAGGAGGGGATAGGTACGCTCGAGGATGGCGGTAGGGTGGTAGAGGAATGGCGGTGGCAAGGAGAGGGAGAAGGGAGGTATGGTCGGGCATGGGGGAAGGGAGATAGGGATGGTGGGATCGGGATGGGGCAAAGAAAACGATGAGAGGGAGAGAGAGATAGGGGAAGCAATGGGGGAGAGGGAGTTGCAGGTGGGATGGCAGAGATGGCGAGGGTCATGATTCTCACATGGGAAAGAGGAAGAAGAAAGAAAGAAGAAGAAGAAGAAAGGGGAGGGGGACTAGGTGCAACGAGCAGCGAAAGGAAAAAGAAACGGGTCGGCCTAGTCGGAGAGAAAGGAAGAAAGGAAAGGGGGAAGAAACCGGCTCGCACGAAGGAGAGGAGAAAAATGGGCCAACCGCCCAGGCACTAGGGAGAAGGAGAGGAAGGAGAAGGGTGATGGCCAGCGGCCCAAGCGCAGAGGTGGGGCAAGAAGCAGGCTGGCTGGCGGCCCAAGGAAAAAAGGAAGGAGAAAGAAAAGAGAAAAGGAAGAAAAAGGGAAAAAAGAAAAAAGAAAAGGAAAATGATATTAAATAAAATAAAATAATAAAATATAAAAATTTTTGGGTAATAAATTTATTTAATAATTTAATTTAATATAATTAATATGTAAGGGTTTAAAAAGGATGATTTTAGTAAAATAATGGTTTGGAAAATTATTTAAATAAAAAGGTTATGATAAAATAACAAAGTATTTATTTTAATTTATTAAATATGTATATCCAATTTTATATACTTAAAAATCCATAAATAATTAAACTAAATAGATTTAAGGGCTAATTTATCCCAAATAAAATCTATTTCTTAAATTATAGGCTTTTAAAATTTCGGGGGATTACACCCATATAAAACCATAATTTAGATTCTTCCATACAAAACTATAGATCAGATTCTCCTATATTAACCATAAATTAGATTCTCCCATATAAAACCATAATTTAGATTCTCTCATGTAACACCATAGATTAGATTCTCCCGCATGAAACCATAAATTTCCCATTTATTCTTCCACTTATGGATCATTAAAATACTTAGGTCAATGCATATCCCATGGTCAACTCATTTCCCCTTTGGTCAACACATTTCCCATTTTCCATTTTCAACCTTTTCCCCACATAATACCACTTTTATATATCCTCACATCCATGCCTAAAAGGTCACAAACCAATCATCACATACCACAATATTTCATCACATATACATAATACACATGCCAATGTAATTACATAAAAACATACTTCAACTCCACGTCATACCACATACGAAATGATTACAATAATAAACATAGGATGCATAACATACAAAGCATATAATGCACATCAACATACAATAGGCCTTAGTAACAACCTTACATAAAACGACACTGGTCTTGGAGCACGCTCCTTAAGGCTCTGACTAGTCCCCCCTATATAAGGGAATAACTAAAATATTAGATTCCCTCTTACCAAAACTACTATTAATTACTAAATTATTCTAAGACTAGGCTTTTGATAAAATAATAAAATATTAATAATAATAACCATTAACTAAATACTAAATTTGGCTAAAAATATAAGAATTAATAGTAACATCATAAAAGTTGATAATATAAAGTTGAATACTTTAACCTAATAATAATAACAATAATGATACCAAAATAATAATAGCAAATATACTAAAAATAATATAAATAATAATAATAATAATAATAAAAACAATAATAATAAAAATGGTGCTACTCAAAAACACAGTGAAATAGGGCTTCACCTGATTTACCAAAATAATACTAATAATAACATTACTAAAATAATTTAAAAAATTTAGTAATAATAATAATAACCATATTAATATTACAAAAATAATAATAATCATAATGGTAATAATAGTAATGATAAAAAATTAAAATAAAATGAAATAAGGTTTCGACCCTACATTGAATAATAATAAACTTATTAAATAATAACAATAATAATAACACTACTAATAATAATAAATGCTAATGATAAAAATAATGATAATATTAATAATAATAATATTTGATATTTATAATACCACTACTACAATTCAAAATAAGCACAACAGGATTTTAGCCCTATATGGAATAATAATACCAATAATGAAATAATAATAATAATAATAATAATAATAATAATTATTATTATTATTATTATTATCTCATAAAAAAAAAAAATAATAATAGTAACACTATTAGTAAAACATTTTAATAATAATAATAATAATAATTTTGAAATATTAATAATAATAATGATAATAATAATAATAAGAACATATTAATATTAATAACAAAGATAATTGTCACAATAAGAATAATAATAATAAAATCGAATTAGAAAATATGATAGGGCTTCGGCCCTCAATATAACTAATAATAAAAATAAAAAAAATAATAATAATACTAATACGAATACTAATAATAATAATAGAAATAATAATAATAATAATAATAGTAATATATTTTGAATAAATGAAATAAAATAGATTAAGGCTTGTAAAAATATGGTAAAACGGTTGAGACGGTCTAGGGTTCAACTTTAGGCTAGTGGTGACAAGCGACGCCTGCGATTGTGCACGGCGGTGGCCCAAAAAAGGGAAGAAAAGGGAAAGGTTGAAGGCTAGGAACAAAATAGGGAGAATGGAGGTAGGAGTAGAGGTGATTATGGTTACCTAGAAGGAGAGGAACAAAATGGAGGTGGTGGCACAACCAAAGGTGGCGGCACATGACGACAGTGGTGGTGGCTGATTATGGAAGAATAATAGAAAGCGAGGAGGAGAGGAAGGAAGAGGAAAAGAAAGGTAGGGGAAGGTAGAGGAGGGTCTATAGAACAAAATGGGAGGTGAAAGGAGCAACGGTAGCGGTAGGAGAGGTGGCTAATGGTGGTTAGAAGGGCGGTAAAGGTTGAATACAGGTTGATTGGGGAGGGAACTTTGCACAGCCAGGGCAACTTGTATAAGAAAAATCGAGGGATGAGGGTAGTTTAGTTAGTTAGAGGGAGGTTCAGGGAAGGTTTAGGTAGGTGGAGTGGGTGGCGGCGTTGGTCGACGGTGAAAAAAATAGCACTTGAAATGTCATTGGTGCACGAGGGGAGAAGGTATGGGTTTCAAAGAGAGGTTTGATCCTAGGCTAGGGAGGGGGTATTTATAGGGTTTAAATAAGAGGTTAAGGTATGTGGGAGGATGAAGGAGTAGGCAAGTAGGGTTAGGGGTCGCCAGCAACATTTGGCCGGCAAAAATCTAAGTTGAACGTGGCAGGGTTGGTAGCTTGGGAGAGGGAGAAACGTGCGAGGAGAGGGGGAGTTAGTTGGGCAAAAATGTCGATGAGTTATCAGGGAGAGGGAGGAGAGGTTGGCGGAGAAAATCTAGGGGTGGGATGCGGAGTTGTAGGTAGTCAACGATGGGCGGAGGAGGAAGGAAGAAGAAGAAAGAGGTGGCGGCTGGACCGGCAATCTAGGAGGAAAGGCTTAAAAAGAAAGGAAGGTGGACCGGGCAACGATGGTCGATCTTTTAAAATAAAACGTGGCATTTTGTTTTAGGCCGCGCAGAAGAGAGAAAAAGAAAGAGATGAGCCACGGGAAGGAAAGACAGCTGCATGGGCTGGGGCGCAGGCTGGCCTAGGTCAGGGAAGGAAGGAAGAAAAAGAAAAGAAAAAGAAAGAAAAAATCAAAGAAAAAGCAAGAATGAAAAGGAAATGGGGAAAAGGGGAATGAAAATAACAATATGAGGTTTGGTTAATTAAATTAATTAGGATATTTAGGATATTTAAAAATAATAATATTTAAATAAAATATTATTAAATTTTATTTTTAGGCTAATTTAGGATTTTTAAAAGATTTTTAATAAATTTCATTTTAATTAGCAATACAGCCTAATTTTCTTTATTTAAATTATTTATAAAATTCATATTAATTTGGAAATATTTTCTCTTTCTTATTTTAAATAAAATAATTTATTTAATTAATTTCCAAAATGAGTTCCTTAATTAGCTAAAATACCCAAATTTCTCCTAATTAAAATACTTATAATTTTCTTCTTGATTTTCCCTAATTAATTTTCTTTTATTTTAATAAAAATAATTTATTTCATTTATTTTTCTAATAAAACCTTATTTAACTATAATTTTTAAAAATTATAATTTTTTAGGCATTTAATTACTACCCCATTAAAAATAGACTTCGTCCTTCAAGTCTCCTAGAGCGCTTAGGGTTGGGGTCAATGGGTTATAAGCGGATAAGGACACCATACGAACAACTATGCTTATAAAAACTACCCCCTTAGGAATAAACTGAATTAAAATTCTACCCTTCGTTTCTCACCATGGCTGGAATCAAAACGCTTAAAAATAAAAAAATCCTTTTTGGTTCAAAAACATTTCAAGTAAGGGAAAACATTGTAAATCAAATTCATTTGGAAAATGATACTACTTGTAGTATTAGCTTAAAAATAGTAAAAATAGAAGAGCGGTCGAAACACACTTCAAAGTCCAATAAAAATTTTGTAAACCAAATATATTTTTGAAAATGAGCGTGGTCAAAAGGAACCTCGCTCTGATACCAAAATGTGGTATCAACTTAAAAATTTTAAAATCAGAAGAGCGCGGTCGAAACCAGCTTTGATACCAACTTATGGTATCATGTTAAAAAGATTAAAATCAAGAGAGCGTAGTCGAAACCAGCTGTAATACCAACTTGTAACACCCCAAAATTCCCTATTTTTTAAAAGTGAAAGAATGTAAAATTTAAAGCCTGTGAATTCTGGGGATGTTACCGCCACTCTTAGTACTAGACCGGTTCACTCCGATTGTTCTAATACCAAGTGCTAAGGCCAAAAAGATTATTTTCAAACTTAAACCGAGAGTTCATAAAATGAATCAAAAAGATCATAACATAGAAATTAGAGTACGCATAAAGGTTTATAATCAATAATAAGATAAAAATCAAAGTGCAAAATTAAAATTCCTCAGAGGGAATAATCTCTACAATTATTAATATTTAATTAAGGAAAATCCAATATGAGAAAGAAATATCAGAAGGAATTAAAATATCATAGAGAGAAAATCTAGTCACGTCACTCTTGATCATCGAGTCAAACACAAACTCTACAAACAAATTCATTTAATTAATATTTTATCATAAGTCCATTCACACCATGCTTTTTTATCAAATCCATGAAAGTACAGGATCACCCCACTATTTTAGCCGATGGGCCGATCACTTGCAGGACAATAGTCCACACTTCTATTATTCGTCGATAGATCGGTTACTTGCAGGACAACATGTCCACACCAATATTTCTAACCAGTGGATCGGTTTGGTTCCTACTCATACAGTGGTCCACTGTAAGTAATTAGTATCTTTGAAGTGTCTAGAGAATATGATAGAGGGGTTGAATTTTTTGTCAAGTTTGTAGTAGAACATGCTGAAAACACTAGTAGAATAGTCTCTCTATGTTTGAATTGTTCTTATGTTCAATGTGTCAATGCTAAGGATTTGAGAGATCATTTTTTTATGTATGGAATTGATAAAAGTTAAAATTTTTGGATATGGTATGATCGGAAAGAGTTTGGATATGATAATGAGGATGGTAGAAAGGATAATAGTGGATCATTTGAAAACATTAAGGTTGACTCATTAGAGGTTGATGAATATGAAGATTGAGAAAAGTTTTTAGGAGTGTCCAAAAATGTTAAACTAGTAATTGATTGACTTGGAAAAACCTTTGTATGGTGATTGTAAGAATTTTACTATATTATCTACTAAAATAAGGTTGTACAACTTAAAATCATGTAACAGATGGAGCAATAAGAGTTTCATGGAATTATTGTATGATAATGTTCTACCTAATCATAACTATAAAATAATGAAGATCATTTCATCTATGGGTGTGATTTATGATAAGATATATGTAGACCTTAATGATTCTATATTATTTGCTAAAGAATATGCATATTTAGATAACTATCCTAATCATGGTTGAAAATCTCCATGATACAAGAAGAACAAGGTATTATGTAGGTGTTATGGTATATTACTAAAATACCAAGATTCAGGTGGATGTTTAATGAGTACATAGATGCAAAATACTTGAGATGGCATATTAATGAGAAGATAGATGATGGATGATGATTGATGGCTTGTTTCTTGAATTTTTTCAAAGAATAACAACACTTACATTTTAAACTTTTTATGGATGGTATAAATTAGCACAATCAAGGAACACTCAATATATGGCTAATGATTGTGGTTATATACAATCTATAATGGTGTATCTACATGAAACATAAGAATATGATGATATTTTTACACATATTGGGGATAAACCTACTTGTGAATGATATTGATGTTTATTCGAATGATGGGTGGAAATGTGTATTTAAATAGGAAATAATTGAAAGTGTAACTTAGGAAGAAGAGTAAATATAAGACTCGATTAGAGTAGTGGAAGAATATTTCTATAATATTCAACCTTCCATACCAGGAATATCTATACATGCCCTATATATAATGTATATCGAGAAAACTATATGCGATAGCTTTATTAGCACATTGCTTAATATTCCACAAAAGTTTAAACATGGCATCAATTCTTGATTTGATATGGAGGAGATAGGCATTAGGCATGAATTACCACCACAAACCAATGTAAGAAGAGCTTATTTTACCAATAATTTTCTATACCCTATTTAGAAAGGAGAAAATTATATTTTTTGATTCTTTAATAGTATTAAAGTTCTAGAAGGGTATTCTTTAAATTTTAGAAGGCTAGTGTTAATGAAAAATTTGAAATAAATTAACATGATGTTTCATGATTGTCATATTTTTATGCAACATTTGATGCCAACGGCCATAAAGAAGGTTCAAATTGCTATCACTAGACTTGGTTCTTGAGCACACTATGCTTCGAATTCATACAAGCTGATATTTTGGATGCTTTGCAAAGTGGGGTTGTGATGAATTCGTGCCAACTTAAAATGTATTTTTCTCCTTATTACTTATCATTATACTGCATGTAGTTGTTAATTTGGTTTATGAGGTACAAAAGTTAGGACTTGCTCATCGGCACTAAATGTAACCCTTTGAATAGTTTGTGACGTTGATATATGGTTATATGAAGAATTAATTTTGGTTAGAAGGATGAATTATTAGGAGCTATCTAGTAGAAGAGGTAATTGAATTTTGGAAAAATTACTTGTCCAATGGCAGAGCTCTTGGTATTCCTAGTTCTTGCCATGCAAGAAAAACCGAAGGTTAAGGTATTAAAGAAAAAAATTTGGGAAAGTAGATCCTGACATGCTTTGTAAAGAACACAGCTTTTTTTACATAAAAATAATGAATTTCAACCATATGTTAAGGAAAATATTCATTTTTTATAAAGGATTAAAAATCAATAAAAGATTGAGAAATAGATAATTGATAAATATAATTTTTCCTTCATTCAATTTTTACAAGATTGCATCATTACACCCATCAAATATTTTGGGACATCAATTTCATAAACCCTTCATCTATTGTCTTAAATTCCCTAATATGAAGTTCTATTATATGCAAATTATACAATTAATGGATATAGTTTTTGTATAAAAAAATAAGATGAGATGAGTATAATGCAGAATAGTGGAGTGACATTAGTGGTTGAGGGAATAAACATAGCTAGTGAAAAGAACAAGAATGCAGTATATGAACATATGAAATATTCTGGTGTTATTGAACGGGTTTTGGACCTAGATTACACTATGTTTAAAGTACCTATTTTTGGTTGTAAATAGGTTAATAATAGTCCTGGGGGTTAAATATGAAGACGAGTTCACATTAGTAGATCTTAATAGGGTATGACATAAACATGACTCATTCATCTTGGCATGAAAAGTAACATAAGTTTTCTTTTTCAGTGATTCCTACTAGTAAAATATTATCCATAGAGCCACGAACAAGAGAACTATCAATGAAAGTGATGATGTAAATGATGCCACTTGGGACAAAGAGTGTATCGAAGCTATACAAGCAACTCAATCATTATATGATGATAATAATTACATTGTGGAGGAAAAAATCAATGTAAGGGATTATCATCATGAATTCATAAATTTATCATATTATGATATCAATCCAAAAGAAAGGAAGAAAGAAAGAACGAAAAGAAGGCAATAAGGGTAATAACATTATAACAATTTCGTAGTGTGTGATTTTTTTTTATCAAAAATTAGATTATTATATTTCTTCTATCATTACTACATTCGATATGTTTTATTGAGCAATTTTATTTTGAATATATTTTTTTACACCCTTGTATGTATTCACATTTTGTGGAGTATAGTGAGAATGACAATAAGAGATGACCTACTATGATAAGAATTATTATTGACATGAGAAAGAGGAGAACAAGTATAGTTCCCTTCTTCCTATCATGAGTGTACGGATGTTTTGTCATATACATTTCACTCATCACCCATAAGCATATTCCTATCTCCTAAAAAAATTGAAAGTAGGTTCTAAAAGGTCACAAGGAAAATATTTGGCAAGAATTCATAGTAAATGATATGTTTTTTTTGTTAATTTTTTGATGTCACACATTATTAATTTGAATACATTAAAAAATATTTATATTTTATTTTATAGAGAGTGTTCATTATCTCAGAGGTGACAACGAAGTGGATTCTCTAATGTTATGGTGAATGTCTAAGATCATCTAGTGAATTGTTGGAAATTAAAAAAATGTATAGAAAGAGCGATGACACTTTACAAATGAAGCCCCTAAAAGTTTATGGTTTCATAGATTAAAATAGTCGGGACTAGTTTATTACTTATCATTTTTTAGAAGAATTTAAGACATTTGTTATTAATATTTTTTATTAAGATGATTTTATTAACATTTTATTAACTAAGAGTAAATTTTTTTAACTTGTAATATAGGAGAAAAATTCCAAGAATAACAAAATTGTGAAGAAGGATATTTAGCACCAAAATATGGCTAAAAAAGGATATACAGACCATGAAGAAGATTTAGTATGATATTTTGATTAATGTGTTCACATTATAATATTGGGAGTGTTATAATCATATTTTTAATTTAAGTGCTTATTTTGGAATTATGGCTCGTCACCCATGACAAGGATCCATTTACCTCATCCATCAACATTGATACATTATGGAAGAAGGCTGGAGGAACAATAGTAACATATCTTATTGAAGTAGTAGAAAACATTGCAAAAGGATTTTTAATTTTATTCTATCCCTAAACGTAGTTAATTATCATAAAGTAAAGTATTATATTATGTTTATTTATATATTTTAAATTGCATACATTAATTGATGAACTTGTATCATTGGACTCTATTGAGGGTGTATATCATTATTGCATCGTATCACAAGTAACAAGATTTCAGGAACACCCAAGAAGACACAGGTCTTGGATGTTGATGATCATGTGGACCTTAAACATAGCATTTTAATGGAAGGATAGAATGGAGAAAGAGTTGGCATCCTTCAAATCTCAAGGGTACAAGTTATTTGATTCAAATACACATGATCTATTTCACATACCCATTATGAATAGCAATAGAGAAAGTTAAGAAGTTGATACACGTTTTTCTTCTTTTCTCAAGGCATAAATATAACTTGTTATATAATGACCCCTCAATTCTTTTGGTAAAAGGAATGGTATGTACCAATCATGGTACGAAAATAATAACTATCCATGGTTCTATCTTAGCCCGAAATATATTCCCATATGTTTTCACATTCTAATGATTGGAGATGCACCATTTCTTTCTTATAAAGAAGGTGATGAGATAAACATATTGTTGGAGTCTCATGAAAGCTTCATGACTAAGCCCACATATAGAATATGTCTTAGTACTGATGAGGTAATGACATTATCCATCTATATTATTCCTAACATGTTAAACACATTTTTTATGCCTTACTAATATATACAAGATCATTATATTTTGTTTAAAACCTTGAGTTATGAATCAGATATAAAATGCTCCTAAGATAATGAGAAAGAGAATTATTAGTAAGAGATGAATGGGTCATGTTTGTGTGCTCACACACTCAATATTATGGATCTATATACATTAATGCTTTATTTTGTATCATGCCTTACATTCTTATATGCAATTAGAGATACACATTCATAAATGCATGTAACTGTGGATGTCACTAATGCTATATAGTTAGGTTTTATGATCTATGAACTTTGACTTTGGAGTGTAAATCTACCAACTTGTTGTATGCCTACTAAATTCCAAATTTCCAGGAGGAATATCCCCAAAGTTATTTAATAAAACCATTATTAAACCACTTTATAAGAATACACGATTGACAAAGCCCCTTATTTTAAGAACGGTTATAAGAAAATACCACTACAATAGAAAGGGTTTTTAATAACGATTTTTCATAGATTTAATAATTTTTCCCAACTATTGAATCATGCATTATTAAAACTTGAATAACAATTATAAAACCATCATAAAAAATTAAAATTTGTGCAAAAAATTTATGGAAATATTATGTTTTAAGAACTATTATCATATATAACTTTTACTAAGAAAATATTGTTTTCATAACGGCTATAAAACCGTCATAACAAATTCAAAAATTACAACAAAATTTAGCAAACTGCTCATGTTTTAATAATAGTTATCAGCTAAAGCTGTTATTAAAACATTATGTTTTACTAATGGTTTCTCTATATAATCATTATTAAATCGTATAGTTTTAGAAATGCTAATTCATTATAATCGTTGTTGAATATTGTTAACTACTTTCACTAAAACTTTTATGAAAACTATAATTATATATATATATATTGTCTATTTTGTTCTAGCTTACATACACAGATATATGATCGAATAAATACTAAATCTACCAATGAATATAGAAATTCAAAGGTATACAACAAGTTTGGTAGCTCTACACACTATAAAAATCAAATTTCATAGGTCTATAATTCTGAAACTTAAAGTTGATAGCTATATACTATAATATAAAAAGTATTACATATATATATATATATTTGTAGTTGCATCTTAGTCTTGCATATACTTGTATAGAATATCATAAGATATAATAGACAGAAACCTAAAATGCTTGCACATATATATCTAATATTGAGTATGTGAGCACACGAACTTGTCCTATTTCTCTCTAACTTCATCAATTTCCTCATCATCTTATTTGTTTCCTCATGCATACTCATCACTAAAAATCTATGAATTGATATAATTAATCCATTCGTTTACAAATACTAATTATAAATATTTTTTAGATTAACTATTAATGAAAAGTTATGGAAAAAGAAACATATATGGATTAGATCTATGTTGAAAAATATTTTCTTAACCATCTGATCCATTGATCTACATATATAGTATCCACAATCATTACTATTTTGTTGTTATCTGCATTGTAAAAATGAATTTAGTTAGCTTATTGTTGTGTTAGATATCCTGATACAAACACCACATCATTAAACACTATTCTCAATCTTACTTTGAATTATCCTAAATTTTTTTCTACTTGTACTAAAAATTTTATTTTTTCTATGTTCAGGGAGGATTGAGAAATGGAAACTAACTAAAGAGAAAAAAGCGTCAAGTTAAAAGTATGATGATTAGATATTGTTGGTGTTAACTTTTTCTATTGTATTAGAATTTTATTAAGTATTTATTTGGATTGAATTTGTTAATTTTTTTTATTAGGTTTCAATTAGCAGAAAATCAATCATAATATTGGTTTCTATTGTAGTGTTTAGACTAAGAGGTGTTAAGAACAAACTATGTGTGTTCTGTTCTATCATCTCATACAAGACTAGCCTCCTTCATTTTTGTTTCATTTCTGTTTATCTCTATGTGCGGTTTGTTCAAACCTATGTTGTTGTCTTCTCTGATTTATCGCATCTTGCTTGGAGATTCTTAGATCACACAGTTTGTGTCCTACTCATCATTTCTATTTCTTTCTTAACCTGTTTTGCATCATTAGACTCTAGGATTTCTACTCTCTCTTTTGCATATATTCTATTTTCTTGTGAGTACACTTATTTTCTCTCTTTCTTATGCCTTAATTGTGTTTTCTTGTGTTTGTCCATATTCTATTTTCTTGTAATGAGCATTGATTCCATTTGTCACTACTTTTCTTACTTAGCTTCTTTCCACTTTTACACTATTTCTACTTTAACTACGTTACCTAGCTATTCATGTTATTATCAATCGTATCTTTGTGAAGTATCTTTATCTACTCATTACATCTTAGGTTAAAAAAATATGGCCACTAATTTGCCTATTAACTTGCCCATGCCACTTATTGAGAAATTTGAAACATTAACTAATAGAACTAGAAATATTGAGACTATCACTAATGAGGATTCTAATCAAAGTTTAAACCAACATAGAACGTACAATTGTAATAATCAAAACATAGAAAATGTCAGTCAAGAATCTATGGGAGGCGATGAACAACTCAATAATTGAAATCATAGAGTTGACAACAATAGATAAGATAGGGGTTTAAATAGGATCAAACTAAAAATCCCTCAATTTCAAGGCCTTTTGTGACCTCGATGTTTATTCCTTTCTTCCTCAACTAGCCCAATGCTCTCCTGTCTCTGGTCAAAAGCTATCATGTGTCCCCTATTCTAGAATCCAACCACCTCCACTATCTCAGCAAGGTTATGCCACCCCCAAGCTCCTCCCCTCTTCCCTCCTTGCACCTCCTACTTTTGCTGAGCATCCCATTCCACGTCCTTCTCCCCCTCCATTTCCCCTTTATTCTCCTCCTCCTTCTCAGTTGCACCACAACCAACTACCAATATGACTGCCAAAGTCTGTCTTTCCCCTACTAACCTAGCTTGGTTCCACTCAACCCCTAAGTTGCTAACCCCCACCAAATTTCAAAACAAAATCAACCTCCACCCTTGTAGCACCACCGTTGCTGAGACCGCTGTCATGCAGCCACTCCATCTCTCTTACCCATTCTAGTCTTTACCACTCCCTTCCTCCCTTTTGAGTTCCATTTGATCATAATTCATATTTTTAATATTATTATTTTATATTAAAAATATAATAAAAAAGGAAGGAAAATGATGAGACAACCTAAGTTTTGTATTTCCATTTTTAGATATTTTTCTAATAACAATAGGAGAGGAGGTGTAAGTTATTATTTTTTAAAGACGGGATCCATTTTAGTATAGAAATAATATTAGATAGGGCCTTGTTTTTATAAAAATGTTACCTTATTATGTGTTAGGTGAATGCCAACATAAAATGTTAAATGGTCTAGGGTTATATGTGTAACTAGACTCGTAAGAAATAAAGGTAATAATATGTGTGTAAGTGACTGTTTTGGTTCATGTGTTGATGTGAAGTTCTATTATATGGTAATGCATGTTTTGGAATGTTGGAAAGTTCTTATTTTTGAGGCCATGAGACTTAGGTAGGTTTTTGAGACCTAGAGGCATTTAAGTTAACATTGTGAGAATAGGCACATGGGTAAATCTTGGGGTGGAAGCTATCTGAATATCATTTAGAAGCTGATAAATAAATAACTATGAGAATTATAAAATTGTATTCGGGTAAATATGGCATGGAGATGGTTGATCATGCATGGGGTTAGTCAAACTTGATGTGAGCTATGTTTAGAGGTGGTTAAGTGAGGGATGGTTGCTAAGATGGGATATGGGGGAAATTATGGTATTGTTAGGTAGTTTGGGACATTTGGAGGAGTCATTGGAATCTAAAGGATGGGAGATTTCTAATCATGCGTAAATAGAGCTTTTGTAGTTTAAAACCCTAGGAGTAGGTTAATATCACTGATAGGAAATGGGTGAGTTAGGTTGTACCTTTAAAATATAATGTTAAACATGTTATTTGGCGATTATGTGCAAAATCTAAAGGCCATGTGGGATAAGTGGGAGAAAATACAACTAACATGTGGGTATTAGGGTTTCAAAGGGGTCTATTATAGAGGTTATTAATGTATGTGCAAAATTGGGGAGTTGGTTTAAAATGTTTTTTAAGGGATGCATGATCATAGTAATATATGTTTGGTTTTGGAAATTTCAAGCTATATAAGTGGTAGAGAAGGGGTCAGGTGAACTTGGGAAAGCTAGGGTTTTGAGGAGTAACCTTAGAGGATAATTGTTATCATATGTGAAGAACAGGGGGAGGCTATAACTCATGGATAGAGGGGTTTCTAACGACAATTTTGGGGTTTTTGGATAAATTGGAGACGCAAAAGATCTTTAGGGGATAAGGATATACCAAGCTTAAGAAACTAGAGTTTCCAATGGGATAAGATAGGCCCAAGGTGGTAATAGAGCAAGAGTAATACTTGATTTGTGAATGGCTATGTGTGGTACTTGAAGCAAATAAGACATGAATAAGACACTAATAACTTAAAGTGGATGATCACGTGAGTCAGAACCAATTTTACCTGTTAACTGATCTATTAGTGAAAATAGGGATTTGCTACCTTAGGATTGTACTTTAGTTACTAATCTATCGGTGAGAATAGTGGGCCGGGCAATCAAGTGTTTAAGATTATTTAATGATAATAATTCTAGGAAGACACTAATCTCTTAAAGTCTATGATAACTTTAGGGTCGGTTGTTCCATGTTGATCTATCCACTAGTGAGAATAGTGGTTAGTTGTGTGTTGCCCTAGTATTGTCCCTTATTTACCAATCACCCACTGAGAATAGTGAAGTACCAAACTAAAGTAATAACACCTTTTGATATTAATAACCTATTGTAAGGCACTAATTATTTACAGTATAACACCACAATGGACAGGGTATGTTGTACCATATTTACCAATCCACTAGTAAGAATAGTGGCTGGAAACTTGTTCCTTGGGACCATACCCTATTTAGCAATCCACGGGTGAAAATAGTGGAGTTGTGGGCCTACATGGTTATAATTAATAAGTTGACTATTTATAGCACTATTATCTTATGTACAAATAATAATGGATGAACCATTATGACTTGCTTATGCACATTTTATTTCTTGTTGTGGCATCATCAACTACTCTAACCTGCTTTACAATATTGTTATGTTATTCAATATATAGATTATTGATCACCTCTTTTATAGCTATTGCTCATTCTTAAAAATAGTGTCCCCTCCTAAGCCCATGAAGGTGATTGTGGATTCTCCAGATGACTTTACCGCTTATGATGATATGGTTGGGGTAGATTGATGCAGTAGTGGTCTAAGGTTGGGGCCTAAAGAGAGTCAAATCTAGCTATTTTCTTTTCTAGCTTTTAAGTGTTAATGTTTTATTCTGCTAAATAATATTTGTGTATATTAGTGTTTCTTTAGTAACAAACATTTAACCTATATTATGTTATTCAATGCTACCTTGCTATGTTTATCATGGATTGTACTTGTTTCTATTTTTCTTCATAGTTGATACAAGGATAGCCTAAGGCTAGACTTATACCAATTAAGGCAATAGCACCCCCTCTTATAGTTGGATAATTTTAAGTTAAATAGAAAATTTTTTAGTGGTGATATCTGGGGGTGTTACAAGTTGGTATCAAAGCTTTGGTTTTGACAACCACGATTTGTTTTTAAAAAATTTGTTATAATGATGTTTTCCTTGCTTTTGAGAAATGATTTTTGTTTCTTGGAAATTTTAGTTCTGGTCACAGACCCATGTTCACTAGTGAGAAAACATAATGGGTAGCATAAGTAACCCCTAAAGGGGGCAATGTGGGAATAGTTTTTAGTGAACAAGAAGGTTCAGCCCTAGCCCGCCTCTTATTTTATAGTCACCTGATCAAGATGAATGGATGAGTTAGGCACATAGAGGAGGCTTTTAAGGACTTCATGGAGTTTTTGGACTGCCAGCCTCAGCTTCAACCGCCTACCTTACTTTTGCTTCATCATCAAGAGGCCATTGAGGAGGAATGGCTTTGGAGGGCCAAACTATTCTATAGGGGTGGATCCAAGATATGTACCACACTTTTAAGGTAGTCAATTATCCCCCGACTTATTAGTCTAGTAGAGTGACATTGTTCCTTCATGGTGTTGCAAATGTGTAGTGGGTAGGGTGTCATACACAAGATTGTCCACAAATGTCTAGGGAGGATTTTAAGATAACAATACATGCCAAGTTCTAACAAGAGAGCCTAAAATGGGATAAGCTTAAGGAATATATACAACTCACCTAAGGAGGCATGATGGTGAGGTGGTATTATGTCTAATTCACCAAGCTTCAGGGTTAGCCTAAGTTATAGTAGCCAACTAGCCAATAGGGTGGATTAGTTTGAAAAGGGCTCCATTTGAGTATCTGTTGGGTGATGAAGGTAGTGGTGTTCCTTCATTTGGCCTCTCTATATGAGCATCCATGTATTACAGTCACCACGGTTCAGGAGAAAAATTTCATCCTAAGGAAGAGAAGGCTGGAGACATAGGGTTTCAGACATAGGACCCATCCCTAAAGAGGCCAATCCTCACAGCGAAGGGGGCATGCCACGAACTTGGAACCATCAAGGTCTTTTTCCTTATGACGCTCTAGTAGAAACCACTCGGGACGAGATTATGGGGGTAGACCATCTCACTATAGGATCTATGGTAGGACAAGCCACCAACCTTTTAAGTGTCATGATAGGAGAGGCTTTCATCAGCCCCAAGGATATGAATTCTAGTAGAGGGGACCTTTCATGCCATAATAGTAGGCCTATCAACAACTTACATACCATGCAACACCTTAGTAGTACTCCAAGGCACTTACCCAAAGTAATGCACAAAACCAAGAGGTTAAGGAGATATTATAGGGGTTGTATTCTTTTTCTAAGAGAGGTGGTTAGGCGTAGAGTAATAGAGGATATTGATATCCTTATCAAGGAGGTCAGTTAGGTTGATACCTATATGTTTGTAGTCAGGTAGAGGCTGATAGAGAAGTGGATGTGGATGTAGGTATGTTTACCATCCTTTCTCTACCAGGGCATGTACTATTCAATTTAGGAGTCTCTTTTTCATGTGTATTTACTGCATCTATTGAAAGGGCTAACCTATCACCTTCTACCTGAGTAGCCATATCATTGATGTTACCCTTGAGGGATAAGATGTATTGCATTAGGATCTACTTAGAGATGGTCTTAGTGATAGGTGTAGTAGACTTCCCTATGGAATTGGTCAAAATGTATCTATTAGACTTTGATGTCATATTATGGATGGATATCCTTGGGAGATACAATATAGTGAAAAACTATGCATAGGAACACATAGTGTTTTGAGGCCCTAAGGTTATTTGGGTTTCGTATAGGAAATGGAAGCACAAGCCAACCACTAAGGTACTATCTACAATCACACTACATGCACTGATGCTGAAGGGGTATAAGAGTTAAATGAGGATTCTCCGGCCCTAAGTGATATTCTTGTCGATCGAGATTTTTGTGTTTTGTTTTTGAAGGAAATCCAGGCATTACATTGATGCATAAGATCACCTTTACCATTGACCGAGTGTTAAGGCCTAAACTTGTGTTAAAGGACTCTTATAAGATTGTATTAGTGGTGTTGAGGGATCTAAAGAATCAACAAGAAGAGTTACTAAAACATGAATAAATCTAATTAAATGTATCTCCATAGGAAGCAACCATCCTGTTCATGAAAAAGCAAAACGGGAGCCTCCGTCTCTTCACTAAATACTGATGGCTGAATTAGTTGACAATCCAAGTGTAGTTTTTAGCTTCCCAAGGAGGTTTCTCTAGGACACATAGAATCAGTTGGGGGAGTTGCAATGACCTAGTAAAGATTGTGGTAGTCACAAAATGGAAGGGCCTCACAAATGTGATAGAGGTTCATAGCTTCTTGGGGTCTGGCTAAGTATTATACACTCTTATTTTAGAATTTCTAAAGGATTAACCCATCCTTTAACAATCTTGTTGAAGAAAACTACCAGGTTTCAATAGGATGAGACTTCTGAAGGGGCATTCAAAGAACCAAAGAGACTCCTAACTACAACACCAATTCTGACATACCTTGTTTAACCTAAGGGGTATGAGGTCTACAGTAATGTATCCAAGCATTGATTAGGGTGCATATTATTACAGAACAGTAGGGTGGCTGCTTATGCCTCCTACAAGTTGAAGTAGCACGAACAAAACTTCATGGCTCTTGATCTAGAATTATTTGCTGTGGTTTTTGTAGTAAAGATCTAGAGGCACTACCTATATTATATAAGCTATAGATTCTTCATCGACCAAAAGAGTTTTTAATACTTATTCACTTAGAATTATTTGAACATGAGGAAGAGAAGGGGGCTAGATCTGGTAAAGGATTATAACTTTGAGTTAACCCAAAATGAGGGTAAAGAAAAAATGATTATAGATGCATAAAGCCGGAAGGCCTTATACTCTATGAACCCCTTCATGCTAGCTAACTAGTTGCTAGAGGAATTTAATGATATAGGAGTAGATTTGGTCTAGTAGGGTGATCTTGAGATTCACAAGAGTGCCTTGATGATTACTCCAATATTGTTTGAGGAGATCCACACTTGAAACCTGTAGAAGTTAACCATGAAAGGATAAGGTAAAAGATATAAGAAGGTCGGGCTAAAGGATTCTTGATACACTGGGGTTGTAGAATTTGCTACAAGGGTCACTGCTATGTACTCTAGGGTTACTTTGACTTGAAGCATCTAATTTTAGAAGAATAAAATCACACACTCTACTCTATCCATATAGGAGGAGATAGTTGTATAAAGATCATAAGATGGTTTACTTGTGGCCTTGCATGAAGCGAGAGGTGATTGAGTTTGTGTCATAATGTCATACTTGTTACAAGGCCAAGTTTGAGCACCACAACCTTGTAAGGTTAGTCGAACCTTTAGAAATGCTAAGATGGAAATGGGACTCAATGTATATGGAATTTATAAGTGGGATACTTAGGACTTGTGGCATCTGTGACACCATCCACGTTATTGTTGATAGCCTGACTAAGTTGGGGTATTTGTACCAATAAAGTTGACTTAGAGGATAGACCAGTTAGCTAATGATTTCATGAAGTTCATGGTTAGGGGATATGGCATACCCACAAATATTGTCTTCGATAAGGACATGAGGTTCCTCTATTACATTTATGGGAAACTAAAGGAGGATTTGAGAATAAAACTAAAGATGAGTATTGCCTTCCATCCTACCATAGATAGACAGATCAAGAGGACCATTTAGATGCTTGAAGACATATTGCAAGCTTGGGCTATGCATTTTCAAGGTTATTGGCAAGGTCGTCTACATTTGGTGGAATTTTCATATAACAAAAACTACCATACTAGTGAAAGGATGTCACCCTTTGTGTATTTATATAGATGAAAATGCTAGACACCCTTGGGGTGGAGTGATATCAGTAAGACTATGGTGTTTGGGCTTAAGTTGATTGGGGAGATGACCCAACAGGTCTATCTGATCCAAGATAGGATGAAATAAACTTAGAGTCAAAAGAAGAGTTACATGGATTGGATATGCCATGGTAGTAACTTTAAGCCTAGAGACTAGGTACTATTGAGATTCTCGCCCACTAAGGGAGTGTAAAGGTTTAGCAAGAGAGGTAAATTGAGCATGAGGTATATCGGTCCCTACAAGGTTCTTGAAAAAACTAGTGAGGTTGCTTACCGGTTTGCACTCCCACTAGATTTAGCACATGTTCAAAATGTATTCCACATCTCATAATTATAGAAGTATGTCATAAATCCTTCCCACATAATTCGGCCTAATGATGTTGAGCTAAATGACTCTTTGACCTATGAGGAGAAGCCTATGTGAATCCTAGATACCAAGCTCCTATAGACCCAAACAAGTTTAGTTCCACTCATAAAGGTTCCCTACAACCACTTTAAGATAGAAGAAGCCACCTAGGAATCAGAGATGGGCATGCACAAGTCATTTGCTTTGAGTAAGTGCATTTCTAAAAAAAAACCTTTTTCTTTAAGGGGGTATTATCTAGTAGCATGTCTCATAGTTAGAGTTGATCATCAGAACCTCCTTGTTTCCCATTCCCTTATCTATGTTACCAAACCTTGGCCTGTGACTTTGATATCAAAGTTTTACTTTAAGGGGCTAGTGATGTAATACCTCTAATTTGTTTTAAGGAAAACTAGTAAAATAATTAATAAAATAAAATATATGTGTATATAATAATAATAAGAATAATAATAATTTAAGATTTAAAAATTATTATTTATGTCTAATTATAAGACATTATTTTAATTATCTAGCCTAAAATAAGTTATAGACAATTTATAAAAAAATTTCATTACTTATATAATTTCCAAAAATTTTCCCCAAAAACCCTAACCTAAAAATTCCATGACTTGTTTTTTTTCCTTTCCCTTATCTTTCTTATTTTTCTTTTCTATTTTCTCCTTTTGTTCTTTTTCCTTTTCCTTCTACTATTTTTTTCTTCATTCCCTTCCTACCTAGGCTTTGCTGTAGCCAACCCACACTTTTCCTCCCCTCCTTTCTTCCTTTTCCCCCCTAGTTAGCCCAATCCTCTACTCCCTCTCCCTTTCCTTTATTCTTTGGTGAAAAACCCAAGCCATCTATCTTTTTCTTCCTTTCCTTTTTTCTCCCACCTTTGTTTCCTCTTTTGGGTTTTTCTTCCCATCTCCTACCTCTCTCCTATAGACCCTACACCATCCCCCTTTCCATTTTTGCACCCTATAAACCTATAACCTTGTTAACCTCCCCCTCCCTCCTTCCCTTCTTGGCCATTTAGTGCATGCATGATGGCATGCACCTGCACGTTCTCCCTACTACATGATCCCCCTACATCAGCACTTGTCCCAAACTTCCACTGTTAGGTCGTCCTTCCCTGTGATCGGTCACCCTTGTCACCTTCACCCTTATCCTCATTCGCCACTCCTTAGCCTACAATTATGCACCCTAATGACACCACTTCACTCTCCTCTCCCTTCATGCCTTGTCATACACCACCTTTTCCAACCACTAGCCACTGATGCTATTATAGTAAGGACACATCATCCTTTAGGCTCCTCCCCTCTTCCCTCTTTGTACCCCCCACATCTTTTGAGCCCCTCATTCCCTCTCCTTCTCCCATTCCTTTTCCTCCATGAACCTAAAAAGTATAGGCCATGCCTCCCCTATGAGATCTTCAGATTTTGAGCATCGAGATAATTTGACATGGGGATCTTAAGATGAGGATGAGTCCCTTCTTGATTACCCCAACCATCTTTGTTGAGATCTAAGCTTGTTAGTTTTGACATGTTAAGCTTAAGCAGATTAAGAAGATAATATATAAGTGCAAAGTAGGGAAATTTAAGATTTTTGAGGAGAGTAGCATCCATTTTCAAGGACAATGGTGCATTCTGTAGAGCTATAGGGAGTTGAAGAGAAGGATTCTAGAGGAGGGTCATCATATTCCTTATTCCATCCATCCTAGAGGGGATAGGTTGTATAAATAGTTTAGGCAAATCTTTTGGTGGCCTTGCATAAATTAGGAGGTTGTAGATTGTGTGGCCTCGTGCTTGACATGTTAGAAGATCAAAATGGAAGACAAACATGTAGTGGGTTTAGTTCAGCCATTGGATATCCTAGAGTAGAAATGCAATGGTGTGTCTATGGATTTCGCTGTAAGATTACCTAAGACTTGTAGTGGTTCGGTTTTAATCTATATTGTGGTTAACTAATTGACTAAGTTAGTGATATTTTTAATAATGAAGTTGACATGTAGTATGGAGTAGTTGACTAGTAGTTACAAAATGCATTTGTTTCTATACCATGGGGTATGTAAGGACATTTTATCTAATAGACATTTTAGATTTTTTTTGCACCATTTAGTGGAAGTTGCAAGATTCTTTTTGGAAATAGCTTAAGATGAGCACAACTTTCCATCTAGCTATAGAAGGACAAACTAAGCTTAAACTTTAGACCTTAGAGGATATGATTTGAGCTTATATTCTTGAGTTTAAGGGTTTTTGAAATGATCACCTAGATTTGTTAGATTTCTCCTACAATAATAGTCATCATGTAAGGATAGGGATGACACCTTTCAAGGCACTATATTGATGAAAGTGTTGTAGCCTCATGTGTTGGAGAAACTATATTAAGAAGGTTGTGTTGATACTTGAGATAATAGAGGACACTAATAGATAGATCAAGGTGATATGAGACTAGATTAAGCCACTCTACGATAGATAGAAGAGAGTAGATGAATTCAAGGTAGGTGACAAATTCCTTCTAAGAGTTTTGCCAACCAAGGGAGTGATGCATTTTGGTTAAAAAGGAAAGTTTAATTGAAGTTGTTATAGTTATTTCATGAAGCAGAGGAGGTCATGTTTAAGGCTCACAAATCAATTATAAAAGTAGAAATAGGGTTCAATTAAAAAAATCGTAGATTAATAGGTATTATGAATTTTGATGTTGCATAGAAATTTATAACACTTATGAAAAAAAATTTCCTAGAAGCAAATTCCATCTTACTAAATAAAAACTAGTATATAGATGTCATTTTTCATGCCATTAACACAAAATCAACTAAAATATATCCAAAATGGATTTTACTAATAATTGCATATATAATAATAATCAATACTAAGAAAAGGCCACACAACAATTTTCAAAAATACCATTTACGACGATAATAATTCATATTTGTAGCAACGGTCAAAATATACTCAGAACAATATGAGAAAAGTAGATAATCAATTATTACAAAAAAAAATTCTATTCATACTTGACCAATATTCACATTAATTACTATTATGCTTAGCTATTATTTATGGACTTCATTAGAATAAACACACTTAGCTTGGTCAATCTATCCATGATGAGCCAAATATTGTCATAGCCACTCTGTGTCCTTGGAAACCCACTAACAAAGTGTATGGAGATCAGATCCCACTTCCACCATGGCACTTCCAAGAGGTGAAGTAGCCCTATAGGTCTGTGGTGCTCAATCTTGAGCTTCTAATAGGTTAGAACACAGAGTAAGGGTTTTGGTGTCCCTCTTCCATGATATGGCTCTTAAACTCTGAACATCCTATGATATACACCAGTGGCCCTCGTAACAAAGGCTACCATCCTCATGTACTAGGAACCCTTTTACCTAACCTTCATGAAACTTATAATGGATCCTCTTAGGCTTGGCATCTCTAGCCTGGTCAACTCAGATCTCCTCAAAAATTAAGGAGTGATTTTCAATGTGCTCAAGCATACCTCGAGATCACCCTACTAAATTAACTCAATTGCTAGTCTAGACAATTCCTCCATCATATCATCAGCAATTATAATGAAATTCATAGAGTGCGTGGTCTTTTTTCTCAGGACGTCTGCAGCCACATTGGCCTTATCCTCATAGTAGGTCAACTCAATATCGTATTCCTTGAAAAGTTCTAGACACCTCCTTTGCCTCATGTTTAGCTCTATAGGGTTAAAGATATACTTGAAGCTCTTGTGATCTATGAAGAACTTACACTTGGCCTTATATAAGTGCTGCCTCAAAATCTTTAAGGCAAAAATCACTACTACAAACTCTGGGTTAAGATTATATTTCTTCAACATCTAGGAGGCATACAAAACTACCCTACCATATTACATATCACATAACTAAGTCTGTGTTTGGATGCATCCAGGTAGACCTCAAACCCATCTGAACACTCTCACAGAGTAAGGAGAGGTGCTATGTTTAACTGTCCCTTTAACTCTAGAAAGGTTCCATCATAACACTTGTCCCACTAGAACTTAGTGGTATTCTTTAAGAGGTTAGTTGGAGGATGGGCAATATTGGGGAAGTTTTTTACAAAACGTCTATAGTACTTGGCTAGCCCCAAGAAACTCCAAAACTTTGATATGTTCATGGGATGCTTCCACTCTCTAATGCCATGATCTTTTCCGGATCAACAGACACTTCCCAAGGTGATAATATATGCTAAATAAAGGCCACTTCCAGAAGCAGGAATAGACACTTTGATAGCTTTACATACAAATGGTTCTCTCTTAACAAGGATAATATAGTGCAATAGTGTTGCTAAAAATCTCCATTCCCTCGGGAGTACATCAGGATGTCGTTGATGAACACAACCACAAATCGATCAAGGAAAAGTCTGAAGATTCTTGTCATCAAGTCCATGAACACTATAAGAGCATTGGTGAGCACAAAAGGTATCACCATAAAATCATAGTGTCCATATTGAGTCCGGAAGGTGGCCTTCATAATGTCATCATCTGCTATCCATAACTGATGGTACCCTAATCTTAGGTCTATCTTAGAGAAAACTATGCCACCCCTCAATTAGTCAAATAGATCATCAATCATATGCAGTAGGTATCGGTTCTTCATAATCAATTGGTTTAGCCCCCAATAGTATATGCAAAGATGGAGGTACATATCCTTTTTCTTTACAAACACGATCAGTGCTCCCTAGAGTGACACACTAGGTCGTATATATTCATGCTCCAATAATTCCTCTAGATGGGTATTCTATTCCTTCAGCTATATAAGTGCCATCAAGTAGGGTGCTTGTAACATAGGCTCAACTCCTCACACTAGGTCGATTGTGATGTCAATCTCCCAAACTTGGGGCATAGTCGGTATCTCCTCCGAACACACCTTTGGAAATTCTTTAACTACTAGAATACCCTTTAGAGATGCCATGTCCTTGTTCATCTTTTCTACACTACATAGGTATAGTTAATAACCCTTTTAGACCAAGGGGTGTAGTGCAACTGCAAACACTACTTATGTAGTAGGCTTAAGCTTTGTCTTTCGATACAAAACCCTATTACCCTTCAACCCTTGCAATATCACATGCTCTTGAGTGCAGTTAATTCCTATTTGATACCTTTCCAGCATATCCATCCCTAGGATTACGTGAAAGTCCAAGAAATCGATCCCGATCAGGTCCACTAAAAAGTCTATCCCACCCTTGACTAAGGCCATATCTAATATAACTAAGTACAATCCATCCTATCACATAAAGGAAGGGTTACAGATAATGCTATGCTAGTTTATGGTGATAGCTTAGCCTTTATAACAAATGAAGTGGATACAAATAATAGAGATGCACTCGAATATAGAAGAAAATGCTCTATCAAGGATAGTATGGTGAACATACTATTAATGACGTCTAGTTGACGATCGACCTCTTCTTGGCTGATCACATTCAGGCACACTGTTGACTAACCTCCTCTTTGAGGGAAGGGCCATGACCCCTAACGCCATACCTCAGCATCCTGAACTAGTGCACCGAATGGGGTAGATGCTCTCTACTAGGACTACGGGGATGAGATATGTATGTGTTGCTGGTAGGATTGCTGTTGGGGAATCAGGGGCTGCTCTACTAGTATTGTTAACTCAAGAACTGTTGGGGATGTGGTAGCTTCAGGCGCTTGAACACTTGGTGCCCTAACCCACCACACTTCAAGTAGTTCATAAGTCTACCTCCACAATCTCTGCCCAGGTGGCTCCAGCCACATCGTCTGCATAAGGACACCCTCGATGGTCCCTAGCCTCTGATATAATCCCTCTACTAGTGTCTTGAGGGTCCTCCCACTAGAGAATGGGTCCTACTCAAAGAGTTTGAGCCCTATAGCTTCCTCTTCCCTAGGATAGAGGCTTGCTCCCGGACTATAGTGGCTCTAATACAGGAATGCTTATGCAAGGTGGCCAAGTTAGTGAAGGCCACTACTCCCATAATGTGGCAAATACTGAAGTTCAACCCCTACTCGAACTAAAACACCACTGTGGACCCACTGGTGGTGATCCTACTGAAAACTAGAGTAACTTGGTAATGTGAGCATAATACTACTGGACCATCATGTTGGTCTAGGTGAGCTATGTGAACTTTTTGAGCTTTTCCCTCTTTAGGCTCTCTAGATGAAACCTGGAGTACGGGGTGGCCTTAAAAGCCTCCCAAGTCATCGAGGAACCATCCCAGGTATGGTTCTCTACCAACAAGGTGTATACTACGCCTCTCAAGATGAATTCCACTATGTTGGGTTGCCAGGCTAGAGGGTAATCCACAACCTCTAAAGGGAAATTCGTATCTTTGATCTACCCTTCGAAAATCATCGAGTCCCCCTGACCAGCGTACAATGGAGGATGATGCCCAGTAATCCTATAGAGCCAATCCTCTCTAGCGACCATAGAGTTATGGGGGTATGGGTTTAGCATTAGGAGCTGGCATTGTAAGAACTTCATGAAAACCTTGAAGGTGTCCTCAAACTATCCAACCCTTCCGTTCATGATGAAACTTAGCTACAAGAGAAAAGACGTGTAAAAAAAAACATATAGGTTCGATGCAATTATTACATATTAATTCCCTTTTTAAAATTTATAGTCTATCCTTTCTTTTCCTCATTATGATTCCGCACTTAGGTTTATAAGAATAAAAAAACCATTATAGGGCACAAAACTATTCAAAATTTGGGAAAAACTTGTTAATCTAAAATTTTATTTTAAAATAAAACATCATTAGTTGAACCAAAGATTTGTTACTAACTTGTAATGACCCCAAATTTTACAGTTGAAAATTTTTCTTTCTTACAGAAAACCACACACTAAAAAAGGGGATGCTACAGTCGTGATCAGCACAAGGCTGACCCCTGACCAATCTTATACGAACAATAAGGCTAGGGAATTTGAAAGATATTAATTCAAGTAGAAAATAAAACCATAATTGTTTCAAGATTTTATAAATAAAATAAGAGTGTAAATGTCAAAGTCAATACAGGAATAGAAAATGAGTATAATAAAGATGACCCTATTGGGGAAACAAGAAAATCAATATAATGGTGATAAAGTTAAATTGAGTATGGAAAAAACTCTCTCAGACCAAAGTATAGGTCTAACAAGCTTTCCCTCAGTCCCTCCCAATGCATCGAAGGCTTCAAAATTATCATATGCATCATCTCCTACATGCACAAACTCAGGAGGGGCCACAACTCAAAGGAATGAGCATCACTCATAAAATGGGTGATTAGTACACTATGTACTGAAAAAGGTAGCAATGTGGCTATGACCATACAACATAAATGGTAGATAATATATGGAGTAAGTCAATATAGTTAATAATAAGCATTAAAATTTAGGCTATTAATTCCATTTTCACACAACTCTAAATTTAGATCCATACGAGTATGGGAACCCCACTGTTCTAGCCGCTAGATCGGAAAGACCCAAGGAAGCACGCATCTGGCCACAATTATTCACCGGTGGATTGATCTCTAAGGTACCCTACACCTCACCACTATTTTTTCCCATGGATCGGTATGAGCCCGGTTCAATGATCTTTCACTTTAAATGGTTAGTGCCTGATTCATGTCTTATTCAATAGGTATTTCCCTTAAATAATTATTAGATAAGGACTAACAATAGTAATGATAATAATACTAGTATTAAAAATAACAAGATTAGTATTAGTAATGAGACTAACAATAGTAGTAATGGTAATAATAGTAATAATAGTAATAATAAGATTAGTAGTAATAATGATGATACTAGTAATAATAAGGTTAGTAGTAGTAGTAGTAGTAGTAGTAGTAGTAGTAGTAATAAGACTAATAATAAAAATTTACTTAAGTAGAAACAAGGGTTAAGGCACGACTAGGGGTGGAGGTGGCAGTTGGGGTTGCAGCATCAATGACGCACTATAGTGGTGATGGTAGCTTAAGGCAATGGAGGTGGTGGTGATTTAGAAAGACTAATATTTGGGTTGGAAAAGGGAAGGGAAGTGGTGTTTTGAGGGGCTAAGCTTCCTAGACTAGGTAGAGGGTGGAGACATGCAAAGTCGCAAGCATAGGTGGTGGTGGCACAGATGGTAGAGGGTGGAGAAGAAGATAGGAGGAGGAAGGAGGGGAGAAAAAGGGAAGGAATGATATAGAGGGGTAGGGGAAAGTGTGATAAACGGAGAGGGAGGTACTCGGGTGGTGGTCATGGCATAGAAGGTGACATAGGGCAATGAAAGGAGGCAGCATCAAGTTGCATTGGGAGACATGAGCTATCCACTTTTCATGAGTTTCTGATCGGGATTACTCAAATGCACTAGATGATCATAACTATTTTTGCTATACACAGGAATATCATCCAAATATACAACAATAAAATCACCAAGGAATTGTTGGATAACTTCATTCATAAGTCTCATAAATGAGCTAGGCGCATTACATAACCCAAAACATAGGTACGTAGTTAACATAGGTACCAGACCGGTTCACTCCTACCGTTCCGATACTAAGTGCTAAGGCTAAACTAAACAATCATTACGTAAGAATCATCAAAACATAGGTACGTAGTTAACATAGGTCATTCACGAAAACATGAGTCAACAACAGTTAGAATATCGTTTAGGAATACAACTTAAGAGTACGGTTTCAAAACAAGAAGCGCAATACGAAATATTGCTAAATAAAACAGATCCCAAGGGACCAATATCCTGATCGCCTACTCACTCAAGTCAAGCCGTCCACCCCACAATTAGTAACCGATCAAACCTGCATAAGAGGTCTGCTCCCCACCATCGGTGGATCATCACAGGACCCATTCAATCAAGGTAGTACCAGTACGCGTCCAATACTGAGTAAGGGCGCAGGTGCGCTAAGGCCAAGCATACAATCATACCACATAGCATACATAGCACAATCATATAGACAACATGCGATAACCAGCAAGATAAGGCCCGAATACTTGTCAGGTGACTTATTCTTATTTCTCATTAATAATATGTTCATTCCACACATATTCTTTAATAGTCCATGTGAGTGCGGGAACCCCACTATTATAGCCGGTGGAACGGTCACGAGGTCCATGCCCTGCCACTATTATAGCCGGGGGACCGGTCATGAGGGTAACATACCCTGCCACTATTATTTGCCGGTGGACCGGTCTGGCCCCGACTCACAAGGTGTTCCACTGTAAATATTTGTATCTTTCCCATGTCTCTTACCATTATTCTGATTAGTTGTTGAGCAAGGAATCCCCCACTATTATAGCCGGTGGAATGGTCATGAGGGCCATGCCCAGCCACTATTATAGCCAGTGGACCGGTCATGAGGGTAACATACCCTGCCACTATTATTTGCCGGTGGACCGGTCTGGGTCCGGCTCAACATCTTTCTCTATAAGTGATTAGTGTCTTAACATATCTTATTCAAAAGATCTTCACCATTGATATGCATAAATAATTCTCTTTATGCTTTACACATCACAAACAATAAAATTCCACATTCATAACTACACTTTAATCAATAATACACATGATAACACCAAACAACTCTAAGTAGCCATAACCAACCCTAATTGTCCGTACCAAACCGTGGTTAACCACTCTTAACCCTATTTTACCATAACAACCATACTTAGCCATCCCAAACCTTAATTATCCTCAATAAATCGCAATTAGCTACTCCAACCCTACTTAATCATAACGACCCAGAGTTAATCAATCCAAAACCCTAATTATGTCTCCTCCATACCCTTATACTACTCCACGTACTATTCTCCGTCCAAAACAGTTAAACACCCAAATAATGCTTGCATTACCTCCCTTACATCCCAAATCAACCTTTCATACGTAAAATTTGCTCTCACGCAAACGTTACACATCCCATGCAACCTCTCAAAATTTTCACACAAACCCTAAATCCCATACAATCATTAACTCCCATGCAAAACCCTAACTCCACCATGCAAACCCTAGTACCACCATACAAACATTAATACCACCACACAAACCACAACACCACCATGCAATCCCTAATACCACCATAAGCCATTAATACCACCCTCCAATCATTAATACCACCATACAAACATTAATGCCACCACACAAACCATAACACCACCATGTAAACCCTAATACCACCATAAGCCATTAATACCACCATGCAATCATTAATACCACCATAAAACCCTAATACCACCATGCAAACCCTAATATCACCATAAGCCATTAATACCACCATGCAATCATAAATTAAACTCTCCCGTGCAAAATCATAAAAATCATAAATTAGATTCTCCCACACGAACCCTAGAATTCTCATTTTATTCTTTCACTCATGATTCATTAAAATAATTAGATCAACTCACCTCCCTTGGTCAATCTCCTTCCCCATCCTCCTTTCTAATACATCAATTCCCTCACATGCATGTCTTACAAGAACACGACACATATCATCACATATACATAATACACATGCCATGTAAACATACCACACATATTTCATCTCCATGTCATGCACGCACAACATAATCGATAATGATAAACATAGGGTACATAGCATGTGAAACACATAATACATATAGACACACAAGAGGCCTTAGTTACGTCCTTACCTAAGGCGGCGCCAGGCTTGGAGCACGCTCCTATAACTCCTTAGGGCTTTGGTCGGGGTTACCTATAAAAGGGAAAAATGCTAAGTATTAGTTTCCCTTGCAAGTACCATCAACCCTTATTCTAGTTTAGGATTAGGGTTTTTATTACTAAAAAGGGTATTATACAAAAAACTAGGGTTTTTACCTTAGAATTAGTATACTAAATATTAGTAGTCAAAATATATTTATTTTTTGATACTTGTTGTTACACTTATTTTATTAAACCCATTAGTTCTAATCTTGTAGTAATAGGGTTTATGCTAGCTATAGAAAAATAGTGTTAGTATTAATAAAATAGTGACACTAATGTCTAGTGATAGAAACCCTAGCGTTTTAAGGCCAAGTCTATTAATGGCGTTATATTTGAAATAATAATATTATAAGGTCACAATATTACAAGTAACTATTCCTAAGGGCGATAATGATAATAGTTGTATATTCTTGAATAATAAAAGGGTTCAAATGCTTTTGATTACAACAATAAGGTAGTGATGGTAGTAGTAATAGTAATAGCTAATAATAGTGTCATAGTAATGAGGTTAGGGTTAATGTTAAGTGGTATGGTAATAAGGTTCAAGTACTCTACTTAGTTAATAACCACATGATATATACTAGCTTGAGTAAAGTAACATGGATAAGAATAAAAGTAGTATTATTATTAACAATAGTGATAAATGTGTTAAGTATAATAACAATAATAATAATAATAATAATAATAATAATAATAATAATAATAATAATAATAATAATAATAATAATAATAATAATAATAATAATAATAATAATAATAAGACTAATAATAATAATAGTAATAGTAATAATAATAATAATAATAATAATACAACCAAGTAAGGTTAAGCAATAATAATAATAACCATAGTAAGGATAATAGAAATAATAATAATAAAAATGTTAATACTAATAATTATAAAAATAAGACCAAAGTTAAGTATAATACAAGTTAGGGTTTAAAAGGGATGTTATTAGTAGTAAGAAAACAAGAACATTAATGATGGAGACCATATTAATGATAATAATGATAGTAATAATAATAGTAATAGTAATGAAAGAAATAATAATAATAATAATAATAATAGTATTAATATTGGTAGAAAATAGTAGTAGTTATATAAAAGGGGTATTAGGGTTTGGATGAGTGGAGAACCACCTAGGGTCGGTGGTGGTCCAGCGGCGGCGCGTGGCGGCGACGGCGGCGGCAGTGGAGGTGGAGAAGAGAGGAAAAGATGGAGGTGGTGGTTAGATGGGAGGGGAAAAGGAGGAGTTTGAGGTGGGGAAAGAAACAGCAGGTGAAGGGGAGTGGAGTGAGGGTGGTGGCGTGGCAAGGGGTGGCGGCACGCGGTGGTTGGCGCGGCGGCCGAGGGTGGTGGAGAGAGGTGGAAGATGAGGGAGGAAGGAGGAGAGGGAGGCAGGGGGAGTTGAAGGCAGGGGAAGGTAGAGGAAGCTTCCCTGGGTGTTTTGGAGGGTGGAGGAGGTGATGGTGGCGGCTAGGTTGGCTGTGGAAGGCGGCGCAAGGGCGGCGAACGCTGGGGGTGGTGGTTTTCGGGATAGGAACTATACACGGCTAGGGCGGCACGTGCAGGGCAAGGCGAAGGGTGGCGGTGGCTTGGTTTTTTCGATGGAGTTGCAGGGATGATAACGGTGGGCAGAGGTGGCGGCGGCGGTCTCCGGTGACGGCGGAAAGCCCATCTTTTTGAGGCGGCGGAGAGGTAGGGTTTCGGGGCAAAAATCGAAAAGGGAGCTGATTGGGCTGCCAATGGGGGTATTTATATGCAATTGGAAGGGGAAAACGACAAGGGGAGAAGGAGGCGTGCGGGGCAGGTGTGCAGGTGGCCGGCCGGTGGTAGGCGGTGCAGGTCCTGCCATGGCAGGTTGGGTCAGGGAAGGGGAGAGGAAAAGGGAAAGAGATGGCACGCGGGAAAGGGAGAGAAGGACTTGGTCGGGGTCGAAAAGAGAAAGAAAACGACAGGGAGAGGGGCAGGGAAGGACAACCGACGGTGTAGAGATGGTCGGCGTGTGCAGGGGCGCAGGTTGGCGACTGTGTGGGGAAGAAGAAGGAAGGGGAAAGGAGGAGGGCCGGCGGTCCAGGGGAAAAAGAAAAAGAAGGGGAACCGGCCGGTTTGGCGGCGTTTATAAAGTTATAAAATGAAACGCGGCGTTTTGGGGATAGTTTGGGCAAAACGCTGCGTCCTCGTCGGTCTGGTAACAGTTACTTTTTTTTTATTGTGACGCGGCATTTCGGCGACTATAGCATCGAAACGTAGCGTTTGGTTTCACGGGCGGCTGGGCTCGCTGGGCCGCGGGCGAGAAGAAGGAAGGAGAGGCGGGGAATTCGAGCCGCACGTAGGGAGAGGGGAGGAGAGGGGTCTGGGCTACACAGGTCGGCCTAGTCGGATGGGGATGAAAAGAAAAAGAATAAGTAAAGGAGGAGGAAGGAAAAAAAAGAAAAGAAAGGAGAAAAGGAAAAAGGAAAATGGAGAAATGATAAAATGGTTGGGTTGGAGGTATTTGGGTCTTTATTTGTTTATATATTTAATTTAGATATTTAATTTTAATAATAATTATTTTAAGTATAATAACTAAATTCATTTTTAAATTAATTAGACTATTTTGGATAAATTGTCCTTAACTCCCATTTTAATTAGTAATATGTCCAAAATTTTCTAAATAACTTATTTATTATTTTCTCCTTATTTTTCCTCAATAAATTTCCTCTTTATTTAATAAAGTAACCTATTTTCTTAAATTTTCTCTAATAAATCATTATTTGCCATAATTCCTAAATTAAGATTTTTGGGGTATTTCATAAATTGTTATTAAGCACTTCACATCATCCACTGATGAGTTCATATTTTGACACATTTTATACCCTTATAATCTTAGTTTTTGGTAGTTTATTTATCTAATATAGGGGAATAATTATTTTTTTATGCTTATGTGGTAAAAATTGCATAAATATTATTATTTGAGCGAAAATGATATAAATTAAGTAAATTTAAAGTATAATATCATTTATTAATATTTATTGAATTTTATTTTTCAGGTTTTTGTTTTTAAATAAAAGAAAAAAAAAAGAAATAAGACCTTTGGTCCAACGGCCAAAGGCTGAAGGCCCAAAGGTCGGGAAAAAGCAAACAAAATGACGTCGAACAAGACCTCAAACAAGGCAGAAGAAAAAGAATCGGGCGAAAGTGTGTGAAGGGAGTCAGCTGTCAGGGCTAATGTGGCGTGGGAGCAACGTTAATTAAAGAGAGAGGAGCCGCAGGGCAATAATGAGTGCGGCAGAACCTTTATAGGCTCAAGAAAAAGGCCACAAAGAGGATGGGAGAAGGCAGAGCCTTCCGAGACTCTATGGAATGAAACGCAAAGGACGAGACATTTTTGCACGAAAATTCAAGGAAGGAAGAAAATTAGAGGAGAATTTATACCGGTACAATTTATTTCAGATAAAATTAATTTTTATCTGAATAAATTCTTGATCTTTTACCCAAAATTAATTCCGGTTATTTCTTTCTCTTATTTTTAATTTATATTTTAGATATATATTCCTGTGTAATTAATTCTTTAATTATGGTTGGTTGAATATTTATTGTTAGGGAATGAATTAAAATCCTAGATTATGATTTGAATTATAATTTTATTTTCTTTGTTTCGTGAGATTGTTTCTTGACTCTATATTAATTGATATCGTTTATATGTATAATTCTGTCAAGTATAGTTTATTTGGTGCATGCCTTGTTCAGGTTCCTCATAAGTGACAGTATGTAGGATTATTTTCCTGCTAGGTGGCCATTTAAATATACTAGAATTTATATATATAAATATGCAGCTAGGTTAGATAACAATTCACCTAATCGTTTTGTGATTCTAACCAAAGTGGTAAAACGTTTCGATACGTGTGGGTCAAGGAAAGGAAATACAGCTAGACATACTTTTTGTGCTAGTATGGGTACTTAGATTGACAGTCCTCCACTTACACTTAATGCATTAAATCTAGTTAAATATAGGAGCTGCTTGTTACTGCTATACTACTAGTATTTAATAAGGTTAATATTGACGCTTTGTCGTATTAATTAATTAAGGGAAGTAATATAAGGTGTATGGACCTGCTTTCGGTGTACAACTTGGTCGATCTCATTCTCACGATTAAGTATTGACTTAGAAATAAATATTATATTACGACCTAATCTGGCGGTGGATTTTTATTTCCCTAACATATTTCTCATATCTGCGGTTTCCCATTATTTTCATTATTATTATTTTTATTATTAGTTTATTTTATTTTATTTACTCCTTTTCCTATTTTATTATTTTTACTTTTACAAACCCCCATTAGTATTTTTCTTATTTATTTATTTAGTATTATTTCAGATTTTTATTTTTAGTTTAAGCTAGTTAGATAGAGGTGAGCCCTCTCTATCCCCGGCCTAGAACGATACCCTTATTTACCAGTGCTACAATTGACAACAAGAGGGTTTAAATTGCGTGCCGGCTACGGTCACACCAATTTTTGGCGCCGTTGCTGGGGATTGGTAACTTCACCTTTATTTTTCTAGTATTTTTAGTTTGTTTTTATTTTTAGTGTTTTTGTATTTTTTTTCTTTTAGTTTTGTTTTATATTTTCTTAGGATTTTTGGTGTGTTTTGTTATTAACCTTTTCCTTTGAAGTGTTAGTGTTTTCAGGTAGCTATGAGGGGATCCTTTGATTATGGACAACTTTGCATGAATCCTAATGTAAGAGTAAATGAGGTAAGTTCGAGTAGTCTAAATGATAAACTTAACAAACTCACTGCTCTTGTTTTACAGGTAGTTGAAGCTACTGGATTTATTAATACAAGTGGAGTGTGTCATTTCCAAGGAAATCCATATGCTTACCATGAACAATCTATGAGAGGAGGAAGGTGGACACAATCCGATGCTCAGTCCTTCAATGGTTTTCAAGGACATGATCCCTATACAAGCACATACTATTCGGGAATGAGGCATCAACCAAACATTGGATGGGAGATGAATGATCAGTATCAAGTGCCATATCAAGACCCTTACACATGTGATTATGAATCGTCAAAACATTATCAATATCCTCAATAAGAATCTTCTCTATTTTCAGAACCTATAAGTTCAAAAAAATGGATAAGCTTCTTGAAGCATTGACAAATGGTCAAAACTAGTCGATAGACATCCAAAATCAACTGGTGCAAAGTCAGATTATGCAAAATGAAAGGGTGTCAGTGCTAGAGGAGAAAATAGGTTATATGGTCAACCTGATGAATCAATTACAAGCACAAGAAGAGCTCTCTAGTACTTTAATTCCAAATTCAAGTGAGAGTTATGAGGGTGATGATGCCATATCCGAAAGTAAGGATGAGCTAATTGAGGAGGGTCCCATGGAGAACATTGAAAAGAAAGATCAAGTGGAAGAAGAGCTTGTAAAAGTAGAAGAAGAATCTCATCAAAATGAGGATCAAGTGAACAAAGAGAAGTATATGGATGACAAGACTATCACTTTCACCTACCATATACCATCTTTGAACATTTATTCCCCACTTTTGCTTGGAGATGACCATGAGACACAAGGTAAGCCTTTGAACCATATTGAATTTATTTATGCTAACCACACTCCTTGTTTTCCCTCTTTTAGTAGGTTATATGGATCCAAGAGTGAAGAGAGTAATCAAATCACCTTGGATACATTTAATAAGAAGCGTGTTGCTCCAAAGGAGATGTTATGTTGGAAGGATGTGTTTAAAGATTCTGAGATGGGAAAATATGTTCCTTTGTTAGAGAGATCACGATATATGGACATGGGGAAAACATTCTCTATTTACATACGAGCTTAAATTCCATGCTAGGTAAGTTACGTTCTTGCTGGATCAAATCTTTCATTAAAACTAATATTTTGTCTTTTTCTTCCTTGCAGGATAAAGATGATCATCATGAGGAAGGATTTGGTGAAGCGGCTCTGAAGTGGACTTATCCACCTTGAACAAGAAAAATTGAGATTATGTCAGGCCAAAGACATAAAAACAAGCGCTACTTGGGAGGCAACCCAATGTGATAAGCGAGTTTTCTATCCTCTAGTTATTTATTTATTTAGTTTATTTTCTACATACTTTAAATGTCATGTTTCCTTAGTTGTTTACACATTGAGGACAATGTGTGATTTAAGTGTGGGGGTGCATGTGTTTTATGTATGTAAAAAAAAAAGAGATAATTTTTTTTAGAGTGTTTAGTGTTTTTAGAGTCGTAGAAACCCTTAATTAGTCAATGAGGAATATATCTTTGAAATCTAACAAAAGATAATCATGAAATTGAGATAAAGTAAGTGAATATTTTTTTTGTTGATTTTGATATAGGGAACATATATCTACGTGTCTAAATTTGAATGGAGAACGAATATGTATGAATGTCTAACCACCGACATGGTATGTTGAGATTCATCACATTTCTCAGTGAGCTTTTGAACCATATATACCTTCTTTTTTCTAAGCAAATTTACACAAAATCATCTACTATTTCTTGGCTTCAAAATTTTTCTTTGTAAACCTCATATACATTAAATTGCTTTGATCAAACTATTTGTCATAGATCATGTAATGGACTATAGAGATTACTAGAACTTACTCTTTTACTAGTCGAAGCTTATAGTCAAAATATGCTCTAATTGAGAAAATGATAAAGGCAGCTTAGGAATTTTCCATCACATGACCAAATAGCTTAACCTAATTTGTGTATCCATGATATACATCCTATAGAAACCCTTTTGAGCCTATACATGGAACATGAATTTTTTTTTCATTACCCACATTAAATAACCTTTGGGCCTTAATATCTTTACCCTTGCTTAAAGCTAGTTGAAGGAAATCAAATCGTTATGGATATAAAGAGTGGTTGTGTATGTGTGTATGTGAAAGAAATATATGTATTTATTCTAAGAAAGGGGATTGGTTATGTTTGGTGGAGATAAAAAAATTTGAATGAAAAGAAAAAAAAATCAAAATTGTCAAAAAAAAAATAAAAGAAAAGAAAAAAATGTTAGTAAATAAGGAAGAGAGGGAGTTATGGAGATGATGTTGAGAAAGTTATATTCATGTTACACTTTATTCTTAAGGTGGAGAGATGCATCTTTAATCATTGATGTGGAGTTAAGCTTATATTTCATCTACTTATTAAATTCCACTAGCTCTTGATCTTTTTAACACCACACTTCTAAAATACTCCATACCCTTCTTTACCTTAAACCCTGTTACAACCAATAAGTAAGTCCTATTTGATTCTTGCGATGAGCAGCCTTTGATCTGTTGGAGATTAGTCACAAGAGTTAAGCATATGGTTTGGCCCATTTGGCAAATATTTGGTATCTTTCATGAGGTTTTATCCAGTAGAACATGAGCCTTCTTTGTTTATATATATGAGTCGTTTGTTTTCTCTATCATCTTAGCTCACATACATGAGTGTTTCTATACATTTGTAGCCATTAATCTAAGAGAAAAAAAATATAGAGGGTACCCATAGTGAGGATGGATCTTGATGTGACTAAGGCGTGGTAGATTTTCATTCATAATATTGATCTGATCATACCTGTCATGTTTATGAGTGAACCATATGTTGAAATTGATTCTTTAAATCTCTCAACGCTGAATCTTGGTTGATTGCTAATCTTGACGTATGAAAGTAAAAGATTCTGAGACAAATATGGTTATGGGTATTAGGTGTGATTTTATTTTATTTTATTTGTGCGTGATTTTATGGGTATATCATCTGCGAAACCCTCACGAGACCTTACTCGTCCTCGATGGGTGACCTAGGGGTTTAAAGGGCTTGTTGCACATGCTAAGTGTAATCATGAGACCTACGAAAGTGGCTAGTTAATTGAATTTTATCTGTTTAGAGTAATAACTTTCTTGAGGACAAGCAAGAAGCTAAGTGTGGGGGTGTGATGAGTTCATATTTTGACACATTTTATACCCTTATAATCTTAGTTTTTGGTAGTTTATTTATCGAATATAGGGGAATAATTATTCTTTTATGCTTAAGTGGTAAAAATTGCATAAATATTATTATTTGAGCTAAAATGATATAAATTAAGTAAATTTAGAGCATAATATCATTTATTAATATTTATTGAATTTTATTTTGTAGGTTTTGTTTTTAAATAGAAGAAAAAAAAAGAAATAAGACCTTTGGACCAACGGCCAAAGGCCAAAGGCCCAAAGGCTTGGAACAAAAAGAAGAACATATGAAGCCAAATGAGAATTCAAGCTGAGAAGAAAAGTCAGCCGTTAGGGCTCACGTGGAGGCACGAACGGAATAGGGCTGAGGTGGATAGAAGGCAGCACAAAAGTTTAGAAAAAGGTAAGCCGTCAGAGAAAGAAAGGAGATACAGGGGGCGGTCGAGAGCCTCAGCACGCTCGAGGCATGCGGCAAAGCCTTTATAGGCTCGGGAGAGGCTCGATAGAGCCTTCAGCACAGGACGATGCGCGAAAAAGGACGACGCTCGAGCACGAGGGAACAGGCCACATGTCAGGTGAAGGAGGGCGGAAGGGAAACCGAAGCCTCAGGGATGCATGGAACCAAGTAGAGCAACCCACGTCAGGGTCAGCGGGAAAAAGAAAAAGAAAAAGAATATTGCACGGAAATAAAGGCCAACAAGGAACAAAAATTTGAGGAGAATTTATACCGGTAGAATTTATTTCAGATAAAATTAATTTTTATCTGAATAAATTCTTGATCTTTTATCCAAAATTAATTCCGGTTATTTCTTTCTCTTATTTTTAACTTATATTTTAGATATATATTTCTGTGTAATTAATTCTTTAATTATGGTTGACTGAATATTTATTATTAGGGAATGAATTAAAACCCTAGATTATGATTTGAATTATAATTCTATTTTCTTTGTTTCGTGAGATTGTTTCTTGACTCTATGTTAATTGCTATCGTTTATATGTATAATTGTGTCAAGTATAGTTTATTTGGTGCATGCCTTGTTCTGGTTTCTCATAAGTGACAGTATGTAGGATTATTTGTCTGCTAGGTGGCCACCTATATATACTAGAATTTATATGTATAAATTGTAGCTAGGTTAGATAACAATTCACCTAATCATTTTGTGATTCGAACCAAAGTGGTAAAACGTTTCGATACGTGTGGGTCAAGGAAAGGAAATACAACTAGACATGCTTTTTGTGCTAGTATGGGTACTTAGATTGACAGTCCTCCACTTACACTTAATGCATTAAATCTAGTTAAATATAGGAGCTGCTTGTTGCTGCTATACTACTAGTATTTAATAAGGTTAATATTGGCGCTTTGTCGTATTAATTAATTAAGGGAAGTAATATAAGGTGTATGGACCTGCTTTCGGTGTACAACTTGGTCGATCTCATTCTCACGATTAAGTATTGACTTAGAAATAAATATTATATTACGACCTAATCTGGCGGTGGATTTTTATTTCCCTAACATATTTCTCATATCTGCGGTTTCCCATTATTCTCATTATTTTTATTATTAGTTTATTTTATTTTATTTACTCCTTTTACTATTTTATTATTTTTACTTTTATAAACCCCCATTAGTATTTTTCTTATTTATTTATTTAGTATTATCTAAGATTTTTATTTTCAGTTTAAGCTAGTTAGATAGAGGTGAGCCCTCTCAATCCCCGACCTAGAATGATACCCTTATTTACTAGTGCTACAATTGACAACAAGAGGTTTAAATTGCGTGCCGGTTACGGTCACACAAATTTTTGGCGCCTTTATCATTATCTAAATCCCTAGCAACGACGCCAAAAATTGGTGCGGCCGTAGCCGGCACACAATTTAAACCCTCTTATTGTCAATTGTAGCACTGGTAAATAAGGGTATCGTTCTAGGCTGGGGATTGAGAGGGCTCACCTTTATTTAACTAGCTTGAAAATAAAACTAAAACTAAAAAAAATCCTAAATAACACTAAATAAATAAATAAGAAAAATTCTAATGGGGGTTTATAAAAGTAAAATTAATAAAATTGTAAAAGGAGTAAATAAAATAAAATAAACTAATAATAAAAATAATGAGAATAATGGGAAATCGTAGATATGAGAAACATGTTAGGGAAATAAAAACCCACCTCTAGATTAGGTCATAATATAATATTTATTTCTAAGTCATCCTTTAATCATGAGAAAGAGATCAACTAAGTTGCACACCAAAAGTAGGTCCATACACCTTATATTACTTCCCTTAATTAATTAATACAACAAAGCGTAAATATTAACCCTATTAAATACTAGCAGTATAGCAGCAACAAGCGGATCCTATATTTAACTAGATTTAATGCATTAAGTGTAAGTGGAAGGCTATCAATCTAAGTACCCATACTAGTACAAAAATCATGTCTATTTGTATTCCTTTCCTTGACCCACACGTATCGAAACATTTTACCACTTCGGTTAGAATCACAAAACGATTAGGTGAATTGTTATCTAACCTAGCTGCAATTTATACATATAAATTCTAGTATATTTAGATGGCCACCTAGCAGACAAATAATCCTACATACTGTCACTTATGAGGAACCAGGACAAGGAGTGCACCAAATAAACTATACTTGACAGAATCATACATATAAACGATAGCAATTAACATAGAGTCAAGAAACAATCTCACGAAACAAAGAAAATAAAATTATAACTCAAATCATAATCTAGGGTTTCAATTCATTTCCTATCAATAAATAATCAGCCAGCCATAATTAAAGAATTAATTACACAGAAATATATATCTAAAATATAAATTAAAAATAAGAGAAAGAAATAACCGAAATTAATTTTGGATAAAAGATTAAGAATTTATTCAGATAAAAATTAATTTTATCTTAAATAAATTCTACCGGTATTAAATTCTTTCTCAAATTTTTCTTCCTTGTTGGCCTTTATTTCCGTGAAATATTCTTTTTCTTTTACTTTTTCTTGTTGACGCTGATGTGGGTTGCTCTATATGGTTCTGTGCGTCGCTGAGGCTTCGGTTTTCATGCCTCCCTCCTTCACCTGACGTGCGGTCTGTTCCCTCGTGCCCGAGCGTTGTCCTTTTCCATGCGTCATTCTACACTGAAGGCTCTATCAAGCCTCTCCTAAGCCTATAAAGGCTCTGCCGCACGCCTCGAGCCTGTTGAGGCTCTCGACCGCCCCCTGTGTCTCCTTTCTTTCTCTGACGGCTTACCTTTTTATAAACTTTTGTGCTGCCTTCTTTCCACCTCAGCCCTATTCCGTTCGTGCCTCCACATCAGCCTTGACAGCTAGCTTTTCTTCTCAGCCTAAATTCTCGTTTGGCTTCGTATGCTCTTCGTTTTGTTCCAAGCCTTTAGGCCTTTGGCCGTTGGTCCAAAGGTCTTATTTCTTTTTTTTCTTTTATTTAAAAACAAAACCTGCAAAACAAAATTCAATAAATATTAATAAATGATATTATACTCTAAATTTATTTAATTTATATCATTTTAGCTCAAATAATAATATTTATGCAATTTTTACCACTTTAGCATAAAACAATAATTTTCCCTTATATTAGATAAATAAACTACCAAAAACTAAGATTATAAGGGTATAAAATGTGTCAAAATATGAACTCATCATCCACACACTAACGGTCAAACTAAAGTAACTAATAGAACTCTTGGAACATTATTAAGAGGTTTAGTTAATTAGAGTACTAAAGATTGGGATGCTAAGTCAGCTCATGCAGAGTTTGCTTATAATCGTAGTCCATCTAATACTACTCAAACTAGTCTGTTTGAGGTGGTCTATGGTGTGAATCCTCACATGCCTATTAATATTATTCCTTTGAAAAAAGGTGAATTACAAAATTATGAAGCTAAATATTGAGTAAAATTCTTCCGAAACCCTCATGAGAAAATCAAAAATAACATTGAAAAAGCTAATTCTAAGTATAAAGGTCAAGCAAATAAGCATAGAAACTCCTACATGTTTTCTGTTGGTGACTTAGTTTGGTTACGTTCGCGTAATGAAAGATTTCAAAATTTACGTAAAAATAAACTAATGCCAATAGCTAATAGAGCATTTAAAATACTAAGAATGTTTGGAGATAATGCTTATGAACATGAACTGACAGATCATTAGGGTGGAACTTAAACATTATTTATAACTTTTTAATATATATATATATATATGCTCATTAAATATTTTATTTATTATTATGAATTAAGGAATTAAAAAAGAAGAATGGTCAAAGGATTAAGGCGAAAAGAGGTAGTAGTAGAACGAGTTACACAAAAGAGGACACTACTAAAGAAAAGAGAGCAAAATTAGAAAAATCAATTGCCCTACAGAAGATTCCATCTTGAGAGAAGAACCAACCTCCATAAGCATTGGCTTTATTATATTTCTCTGTCGAAAACTACCTTAGTGATAATTTTATTTTAATTGATAGTCGTCCTGAGTATGATTGGAGGGATAACGCTACTTATATAGTATTAGTGGCTGATATAAGTAATATTTATAATTAGGAATATATTTCAATCATGAGTGTTCCCATATATGTTACATAAGTATTATTTCAAATTTAATATTTTTGTACTTATTCGTGCATTGTAATTTTTATAACCTCTTATATGAGTTATCAATTATAATAAATATGCATTATTATTGTTATCTATAGGTTGGAAGCTAGTTGTGTTGTGCCGGAGAGAATATTATCCTCTATCATTTTTGTGTGCCCGTACTATATAGTTAATGGTACTGTAATAAGAGAGGGTAGGCATATAAACTATTTAATAGATTGAATTTTGATTGAGGGATACAATAAGCTTTATCTTATTCCTCACCTATCAAATGAACATTGGATTTTGTATATCGTTTGACCTAATGATAATAAAGTATATGCATTTGATTTTCTTTAATCATATAACGTGCCATTTGATGTCGCTTGTTGTGGTGGGAAAGAATTTATTGACATGTTACTATAATTTTTACTCCTTACTTTATCAGGTTATTTACACATATATTCTACTTTAATTATTTTACGTACATATAGTTAAAATATTTTGTATCCAATCTATTTATTAGGGCACTATGGATAGCGTATTAGAAGAGAGGTGGGAATGGTGTTCTAGACCTAAATAATCTTGAATATGAGCCTATAAAAGTAAGTAGGAAGATAAAAATTTTGTATTTTTTTTTAATTTGAATCAATATCTAATAGTTAGATAGCTAAAAAAATTAATTTGACAGTTTCTACAACAATAGAATGGCGATGATTTTCGCTACTACATTTGTAGAGCAAAAGATCTCACACTCCAAAAGAGATTAGTCGGCATAGAACCAAGCCATGAATGTTTTTTTTTCTATAATTTTTTTTTATTAATGAATCATGATATATATGTTTTCTACTTGACTTAAGTACTAACAGAATAAAGAAAACTTATGAATTTGTAGTTTTTCACCGGTGTTTGTGGAAGAGACTAGAAATATAATGATGATGAAATTGATGAAGTTAGAGACTGGCCAAGCACATGCACTCATACATTTAGTATTAGGGATCTACATTCTACACCCATATTTGGCTTTGTATTTCCTCTATGTATTTTGGTCATCTAGGTTACGATCTATGAACTTTTGACAATAGAGTGTAGAGCTACCAAGTTGTAATACGCTTACTAATTTTGATTCTAAAGTATACCTAGTGTTGATGCAAGAGCATCTAATGATTATCATATTCATCTTAATTCCCAAGGTAAGGAATAATTAGTTGTTGGGGCCTATCATATTAAATGTTTTTGATAATTTGTCTATGCTTAGTGTTGAAAACAATTCAAGTTGTTCTTATAGGTATGTTACATATTTGTAAAAAGAAGATGTTAATAGACCTTAAAGTGTACAAGTATTCAAAGCATGGAAGACTATGGCATACATGGGATAATAATTTACAACAAGAATATATGGTGATGATTCTAATTAGTTGTATTAACTTGTTGTAAACCCTAAACCTAAGTGTATTTTTATGTAAGTTAGGGTTTGATGTAATTTCATGTATGTATCATAGTTAATTGTATGGATTTGTAATGTTAATCATTAATATCATTTAGACCATGATATTGTGATTAGGATTAAGTGTTATATGGGATTAATTCAAGTGGAATAATGGGCTTGAATTAAGGTTGGAAAACTCAGCTGATTTGAGCCTTCCTTTTCCATATATACACCTACTTGTACCATCGAAATCATGAATGAATATACAAAATTTTTAACACAAATTTAGCCAGCCAAGTTTGCATTTATCGTCCCTTTGATTCTTCTTTGAGCAAGGAAAGCCCAGGGAAAATTCCTTTCTCCATTGATCTCAACCATTCGAACCATTGAAGCCTAATTCAAACCGTCAAAACCAACCTGTACTCAACCTATTTTCTTTGTTTCTTCTACTGAAATTTGTGTTTGATATCTACAATCAACAACAACCGATCCAACCCTTCCCTCCACGTTGATTACACATCATTTTTGGTATCAAAGCTTTGGCTGTTTTGGAAGTTGTTGACCAAACGCTACCTACAGAAAGGTTATTGCATGTGTGTGTTCTTGCATCAAGAAATCACCGGTAGCTTGAGTTTTATTCTTTGAATTCTTGAATCTTTATGATATTATTGAATATTCCTTTAATTTATTGGTTGAATTTCTTCAAATCATTTCAAAAACCTTGTTGCATTTTCCCCAGCCAAACTACATCATCTTCGACTAGTGTTGTAGTCCAGTCGCAACTTTCCTTATGTGTGTTGCCTTGTGTTGCTGCGAGTTTGTTCATCCCTAGCATTTCTTTCCTTCTTAATTCTTATCCCTATATATGCGTTATCTTGTGTTAATCCATCCATTTCATTTCCCTTTCATCTATCAATCTGGAAAGGACACCAAAACATTGAGACCTGGAGTACATTTCAATACACGGCTACAAGTGCACGTGTATCCTAGCTTCCTCGAGTCATTTCCTATAATTTTTCTCTCAAAGGACCACTCTATACTCTCCCTCTATGTATACTCTACATCTTCTATGAATCAACAAGTTTGAATCTTCAACTTGAAGATGTGTACGAGTTGAAGAAACCTATGGCACTCTATGATTTTATGTGACTGAAATTTCGGGCCATATAAGAAGAACACTTCCATCTTTTCTATCCCTGCATGCATTCAGTGTTCTTGTGGTTAAATCTTCTCATTTTTTTCCTAATAAAAGAATTTAGGTAGTGATACTTACTTTGATTGTTAATTGGCAAGAGTTTGTGCCTTGTTTGGTTGCAGGAAAAAATTCTAGCACCTACACATTTGTGGAATCCATTGTGTGCAACAAAAAGAGTTGTGTGTCAACCTTCACCATGGCTAGTGAAGAATTTTTTGCCTTGGTAGATTCTATCAAGAGCCTCACCACACAAATGGATGCTTAATTGCAAAATCAAAACACACTTCAACATTAACTACAAAGTGTGGAAACTAAATTGGTCGAATAAGAAAAGCATAAACCATGGCAAGTTCGCATGGAAACCACACATGATAGTGTGCAAGGAAGAATGAAGCCTATATACCATGTAAAGAGTGGACGTGGACATTCCAACATGTATCACCATGAATATGGAGAAGATGAGATGAGTTCCTTTGCCTCAAGCAACCAAAGAAGACCACCTACATTTCAAAGAAGACATGCATATCATAAAGATCAAGGTATTAAACTTGACCTTCCTGAATTTTATGGTGATTAGAATGTGAAGTCATTTTTTGAATGGTTTCATAAGATTGAGGATATTTTTGAATTTAGATAATATGAGGTTGAAAGAAAATGCAACCTAGATACTCTTACGTTCAAAAATTTTGCTCGAATCTAGTATGATAATTTAAAACCAACAAGAGAAAGACAAAAGAAGTCAAAAATAAAATCTTGGGAAAAACTTAAAAAGTACGTAAGAAAGAAATTTGTACCTAGAGAGTATAAGAAAGATATGTATATTAAAATGACTACTCTAAGTCAAGGTTTTTTTATTGTAGAAGAACATACTAGAGAATTTGAAATACTAGCCCTTATTTGTGATGTTTATGAAAGAAAAGAACAAAAATGTGCTAGACACTTAGGTGGCTTAAATAATTTGATAAGAGATAAAGTTGACATGTACTCTTATGATTCTCTTAAGGACATGAATAAATTGGCTTTAAAATTTGAGAGACAAACCAAATCAACTAAAGCTTATGTTAAGTCTAATGCTTCAACTTCAACTAAACCCTATCATAACACCTTAACACCTAAATCAACATTTTCATATGATAAAAAGAATAATCGAGATGATAAAGGTAAAAGTAAGGTAGTTGAAATGGCAAATGAACATTGCTGCAAATATGAAGGATATGGACATTTTGCTAGAGATTGTCCTAACCAAAGAGCCTTAGCCTTCCATGAAATAGAAAACATGGAACCATGTAGTGATGATGAGGATTTAGAAGTTGAATCTCCTAATGAAATATTAACTATGGAAAAAGAAGAAGGAGATACATGCTTTGTAATTCAAAGAGTTATACAAATACAACCTAGTGTTACACTTACTCAAAGAGAAAAAAATTTTAAGACTAAATGTAAAATAGGTGGCATGGTTTGTAGACTCATAATTGATAGTGGTTCATGTACAAATGTTTCTAGTGAAGAAATGGTTAAAAAACTTAGTTTGGAAACTAACAATCTTCCTAAGCCCTATTCTTTACAATGGATAAATAAAGATAAAGAAGATAAAGTAAAAAAAAAAAAGACCTTTAACCACATTTTCTATTAGAGACTATCATGATAAAGTTCTATGTGATGTTTTTCCTATCGATACTTGTGAATTACTTTTAGGTAGAACATGGCAATATGATAGAAAAGTAACTCATGATGGGGTAACTAATGAATATATAGTGAAAAAAGAAAAGTAATTATATAGGCTAACACCTTATTTATGTGATCCTATTCCTTTAAGTGAGGACAAAAGGAGATTATTTTTACATGAAAAGGCTATGGAAAATGCATAAAAGAAAAAGGAATTTATTATGATTTAGTTTCTAAAGATTCTAAACCTGAAAAACAACAAATTAAAAATCCTAATCTAACTAAGTTGCTTGATGAGTATAATGATGTATTTTCTGATGACTTACCTCCTAGAATACCACCTAAAAGAGGTATAGAACATGCCATTGATCTTGATCCTAGTATGCCTATTCCTAATAAATCGGATTATAGATGTAACCCAGAAGAATCTAAGGAATTATAAAAACAAATAAAAGATGTGGGGTTTTTATCAAAGTAACGGAAGGTTGGATCAAAATTTGTATAAGAAGATTTCACCCACAATCTAATGCAAAATAAATGAAGTAAATTTATGGATTATAGGTGAAGAAATTGATGACATAAGTATAAAGGTTTTGACAGATTTGTATGGCCTTCAAATGTGTCATGGTTGAAGATAGTTTGAGGAATGTTTAATCCCATATTTTTCCTTGCTCAATGTCGACCCAAAAGGGAGGATTAGACTTTAGCTAAATTTTCTCAAAATTTGTTCAAAAATTTCTTATTCATTCATATTCAAATCTCTGTCATACAAGCTGCGCACAAAGGCCTTATATAGGGAAAGGAAGAGTCGATGGTTAGCCAGCCTAAACCAGCCGATTATTCCTACTTAATCCAGCCCATTAATCATGGTTTAATTAAGCCCATATTAACCTTAATCCAAAGAATAATCTAATTGGTTAGATGATACCAAGGATTAATATTACAAAGAAATACAATTGACTAAGATACATACATGAAATTATAGCAATACCCTAACTTACATAAAATATACTTAGGGTTAGGCTTTACAACAAGTTTATACAAATAATGAATATCATCACTTTATCTTCTTGTTTTAATGTATTATCCTATGTATTTCATAGTCTTGCATGATTTGGAATACTTGTACACATCAAAGTGTATGAAGATCTTCTTCTTGCAAATATGTAACATACCTACAAGAATAACATGAATGTTTTTCAATATCAAGTATATAAGAATTATCAAGAATATTTAACATGATAGGCTCCAACATTAAGAAAGCTAAATCATCTTCCATACCTTGAGTATTAGTATGAACATGACAATCATTATTTCATTGGATGCACCTACATCATTATGGATAAAGGATTTGTGAGAGAAAGTATGAGTCCTTGTAGTGTTTCTGCTTTACTAGTGCCTAAAAAGGATGGTACTTAGCGTATGTTTATAGATTCTAGGGAAGTGAATAATATTACTATCAAATATCATTTTCCTATTCCTAGATTAGAAGATATGCTTGATGAGCTTTGCGGTGCACGAGTATTTTCCAAAATTGATTTGAGGAGTGGATATCATCAATTAAGGACTAGAGATGGAGATGAATGGAAAACTACTTTTAAAACAAAATATGGTCTCTATGAGTGGATGGTTATGCCTTTTGGGTTATGTAATGCACCTAGCTCATTTATGAGACTTATGAATGAATTTATCCAACCTTTCCTTGGTGATTTCATTGTTATATATTTGGATGATATGTATAGCAAAAATAGTTATGATTATCTAGTGCATTTGAAGAAATTATTTGATAAGCTGAGGAAAGATAAACTATATGGGAAACTTGAGAAATGTGATTTGATACTTCCAAGTATAGCTTTCCTAGGCTATATTATTAGTAGAGAAGTTATCAAAGTAGATCCTAATAAGATTAGGGCTATAAAAGAATGGCATATCCCTAAGAAAGTTCATGATGTGAGAATTTTTTACGGATTAGCTAGTTTCTATAGAAGATTCATTAAGGATTTTTCTACTATAGCTACACCTATTACTCAAATTATGAAAAAGGTGAATTTATTGGGGACAAGAAGTTACTCAAGCCTTTGAAACCCTCAAAACTAAACTTTGCCATTCCCATGTTCTATCCTTACCCAACTTTAATCTTCTTTTTGAAGTAACTTATGATGCTAGTGGAGTTGGAATATGAGGAATACTTTCCCAGGAAAACCTATAGTATTTTTCTCTGAAAAGTTGAATGGATCCAAACTTAACTATTCAACTTATGACAAGGAATTCTTTGCCATCATACAGAGTCTAGAGACATGGAGTCATTATCTAAGACCAAAACCCTTTGTATTACATTCGGACCATGAAAGTTTAAAATACTTACATAGTCAAAAGAAAGTTAATTTGAGACATACAAAATGGGTAAATTTTTTACAATTCCTTGTGTTCTCTGCTAAACATTTAGATGGTAAAGAAAATGTAGTCTCTGATGCTATTTCTTGTAGATCTACATTACTTGTTATGATGGATGCAAAATCTTAGGTTTTGAAACGATAAAAGACTTATATCCTAAGGATGAAGATTTTAAGGACATGTTTAGTGCATGTAAAGAAAATGGATACCATGGAAATTATGTCATACAAGATGGATTTTTTTTAGAATAAATAAACTTTATATTCCTAGATCTAGTATTCGAGACTTGCTAATCAAAGAAATATAATAAGGTAGCATTGCGGGACATTTTGGTATACATAAAATTAAGGAATTATTACAAGAAATTTTATATTGGCCATGAATGGTTAAACATGTACAAGCCATGATAAGTAGATGTTCTACGTGTCAAAAAAGTAAGAGTTACATTCATAAAGGCTTATACACATCTTTACCCTTTCCTGATAAACCATGGGAAGGAGTTAGTATGGACTTTATCTTAGGTTTACCAAGAACGCAACATGGTAAACATTCTATTCTTGTGGTAGTAGATAAATTTTTTTAAATTGCTCATTTTATTCCCTGTAATAAAACCGATGATGCCACACATGTTGCTGACTTATATTTTAGAGAGGTTGTTAAGCTTCATGGAATACCTAAAAGCATAGTTTCTGATTAGGATGTCAAGTTTATAATTTATTTTTGAAAAACTTTATGGCATATGCATGGTACTAAATTATTATTAAGCACTTCACATCATCCACAAACTAACTTTCAAACTAAAGTAAATAATAGAACTCTTGGTACATTATTAAGAGGTTTAGTTAAAAAGAGCACTAAAGATTGGGATGTTAAGTTAGCTCATGCAGAGTTTTCTTATAATCGTAGTCCATCTAGTACTACTCAAACTAGTTTGTTTGTCGTGGTGTATGGTGTGAATCCTCACATGCCTATTAATATGATTCCTTTAAAAAAAAGGTGAATTATAAAATTATGAAGCTAAATATAGAGTACAATGTTTTCAACAGCTTCATAAGAAAATAAAAAATAACATTGAAAAAGCTAATGCCAAGTATAAAGCTCAAGCAAATAAGCATAGAAACTCTTATGTGTTTTCTCCTGGTGACTTAGTTTTGTTACATTTGTGTAAAGAAAGATTTCCTAATTTACATAAAAATAAAATAATGCCAAGAGCTGATGGACCATTTAAAATACTAAGAAAGTTTGGAGATAATGCTTATGAACTTGAACATCCAGATCATTAGGGTGGAACTTGATCATTGTTTATAACTTTTTAAAAAATATATATGCTCATTAAATATTTTATTTATTACAATGAATTAAGGAATCAAAAAAGAAGAATGGTTAAAGGAGTAAGGAGAAAAGAGGTACTAGTAGAACAAGCTACACAAAAGAGGACACTAATAAAGAAAAGAGAGCTAAATTAGAAAAATCAATTTCCCTGCAAAAGATTCGATCTTTAGAGAAGAACCAACCTCCACCAGTATTGGCTTTATTATATTTCTATGCCCAAAACTAACTTAATGATAATTATATTTTAATTGATAGTCGTCCTGAGTATGTTTGGAGGGACAACGCTACTTATATAGTATCAGTAGCTAATATAAGTAATATTTATAATCAGGAAAATATTTCAATCACGAGTGTTCCCATATATGTTACATAAGTATTATTTCATATTTAATGTTTTTGTACTTCTTCTTGCATTGAAATTTTTATAACCTCTTATATGAGTTATCAATTATAATAAATATGCAATATTATTGTTATCCATAGGTTGGAAGCTAGTTGTGTTGTGGTGGAGGGAATATTATCCTCTATCCTGTTTGTGTGCATGTACTATATAGTTAACGGTACTATAATAAGAGAGGGTAGGCATATAAAATATTTAATAGATTGAATTTTGATTGAGGGATACAATAAGATTTATCTTTTTCCTCACCTATCAAATGAACATTGGGTTTTGTATGCCATTTGACCAATCATAATAAAGTGTATGTTTTTTATTCCCTTTAAACATATAATGTACCTTTTGACATCGCTTGTTGTGGTGGGAAAGAGTTTATTGACATGTTACTATACTTTTTAATTCTTACTTTATGAGCTTATTTATACATATATTTTACTTTAATTATTTTAGGTATATATAGCTATAATATTTTGTATCCAACTCTATTTATTAGGGCACTACGGATAGCATATTAGAAGAGAGGTGGGAATGGTGTTCTAGACCTTAAGAACTTGAATATGAGCCTGTAAAAGTAAGTAGGAAGATAAATATTTTATATATTTTTTTTAATTTGAATCAATATCTAATAGTTAGATAGCTAACCATATTAATTTGAAAGTTTCTACAATACTAGAATGGCGATGATTGTGGATACTATATTTGTAGAGCAATAGATCTCATACTCCAAAACAGATTAATCAGCATATATCCAAGCCATGTATGTTTGTTTTTCTATATTTTTTTTATTAATGAATCATGACATATATGTTTTTTACTTGAATTAAGTACTAATAGAATAATCAAAACTTATGAATTTTTAGATTTTCATCGGTGGTTATGCACGAGGCTAGAAATACAATGATGATGAAATTGATGCAATTAGAGACCAGCCAAGCACATGCACTCATACATTCGGTATTGGGGATCTACATTCTACACGCATATTTGGGTCTGTATTTCCTATACATATTTTGATCATCTAGGTTATGATCTATGAACTTTTGACATTAGAGTGTAGAGATACAAAGTTGTAGTCCGCCTACTAATTGTGATTCCGAAGTATGCCTAGTGTTGATGCAGGAGCATCTAATGATTATTATATTCATCTTAATTCCCAAGGTAAGGAAGAATTAGCTCTTGGAGCCTATCATATTAAATTTTCTTGATAATTTGTCTATGCTTGGTGTTAAAAACAATTCAAGTTGTTCTTGTAGGTATGTTACATATTTGCAAGAAGAAAATGTTAATACACTTTAAAGTGTATAAGTATTCAAAGCATGCAAGAATATGGCATACATGGGATGATACATTACAACAAGAAGATATGGTGATGATCCTCATTAATTGTATTAACTTGTTGTAAACCCTAAACCTAGGTGTATTTTATGTAAGTTAGGGTTTGATGTAATTTCATATATGTATCATAATTAATTGTATGGCTTTGTAATGTTAAACATTAATACCATTTAGACCATGATATTGTGATTAGGATTAAGTGTTATATGGGCTTAATTCAAGTGGAGTGGATTAATGGGCTTGAATTAAGGTTGGAAAACTCGGCTAATTTGAGCCTTCCATTTCTATATATACACCTACTTATACCATCGAAATCATGAATGAATATATAAAATTTTTGAACACAAATTTAGCCAACCAAGTCTACATTTATCCTCCCTTTTGAGTCTTCTTTGATCAAGGAAAGTCCGGAGCAAATTCCTTTCTCCACTAATCTCAACCATTTGAACAATTGAAGCCTAATTCAAACCGTCAAAACCAATATGTACTCAACCTGTTTTCTTCGAGTTTAATCAATATTAAACCTTCATTTCTTGTACTAAATTTTGTGTTTGATATCTCCAATCAAACCAATCCAACCCTTCCCTCCACTTTGATTACACATCAAGTGTACTAAGATATACTAATTATAGATTAATTGAAAATATGCAGTATAATTTGGGAGGAAGGGATGAATGTATATATATAAATTGATCTTGTTTTACATTACGAATTTAGTATATGTTTAAACATACAACTATATATATGGGTTAGAATAAAACAACTAAAAAATATTAAAAAAATATAGACAAGTTTTAATAACGATTTTTACTTAACTCCATTACTAACCAAGTGTGTTAATAGTGGTTTCATGTAAGAACCATTACTAAAACAATTTTTAATAACGGTTATCAATAAAACAGTTATTAAAAGTTCCATATAATGCTTATATAATCTAAATTAGGGTTTAATAAATGCGTAATCAATGATTAAAATCCTATATCAAGTGTGTTTTAACAACGGTTTTAACTAAAAACCATTATTAAAAGTTCCACTTAATGTTTATTTAATATTCATTAGGGTTTAATAAATGCGTAATCAATTATAAAACCTTAATTTGTTGATTTTTTTAACAAAATTTTTGGGATAAACCATTATTAAAATTTTGTTTTTAACAACGATTGTGATGTACAATTAGTTATTAAAACCCAAGTTTTACCCTAATATTCACGATTTTTGGTATACTTTTAATGATTGTTATCAACCATTATTAAAGCTTTAATAACAGGTAATTCAATTACATTTTAAAACTATTATTAAAATTATAAAATAACCATTATTAAAATCCCTTTCTAGGATGGTGGTAAACACACACACACACACACTAAACGAGTCTATTGTGTTGGGTTTGAGTTTGGAATTACTAGACTCAGACCTAGATCCATTTAGGTACTTGTGGATCTAAGTCCGATGTAATGCCCTAAATTTTTTTCTAAGAATAAATAATATAATAATAAATAATAAAAGTGTTAAAATATAGGCACATATAATAATAACAATAATAATAGATTCAAAATTTATCATTTAGAAGACTTATTTTATTTATTTAGCCTAAAATAAATTACAGGTAAACATAATATTTTTTAATTATTTTTATTAATTAACCTAAAGTCCCACCATCTACTTTTCTCTCTTTTTTTCTTCTTTTTACTTTTTCTTCCTCTTTTTCTTTTCTTTTCTTCTTTCCTTCACTTGGGTTGCACTAAAAAGTCCCAAGCACCCCTTATCTTCTTTCTCTTCTCCCTCGAGTGACCTAATGCCTCTTTCTCTCTCCCATTTTTCTTTTCCCCCAAGCGACAACCCAATCCCTCTTCTCTTTTTCTTCTTTTCCTTACTTCTTCCCCCTTCTTACACCTTTTTCTTTTCTCTCCCTGTCCTCTACCTTATGTTCTATAAACCTAAGTGTCCACCCTGTCCCCTTGTCCCCTATCACCATTTTCGAACATACCCACACCTTGCCATCAGGCAACTTCCTCTCCCCTTTTTCTTTTCCAGCCATATAAGGCATACACATTGGCATGTCCCTACACGATCCCCCTATCATGCGCCTACACTATAGACCTATATGTCGTCCTCCATCTGCCACTGTCCAACAACCAACCACCCTTGTCCCCTTCCCCTCATGTCCTTATCCTTCCCCACAACCTATACATACCACCCCCACTCCACCTCTCCTCTCCTTCCCCCTTGTTAATCCTCACCTACACCCTTTCCTGGCCCCCGCCTTTAGCTATTGTCACTATAGCAACCAGGCCAAGCTGTAGCATCTGAAATTTTTAAGATCAAAAATTAAATATCTACCCCTTTATCTAGAATAATTTAATATTAACTTATTAAGTTAACTATTCTATTTACCTTTCATTTTCAAAAATAGATAAAATTATTTAATAAATTAATATAATTATTTTTATCATTTCATCTTACTCTTTTGTTGTTTTAAATCCCCAAACCCATAATTTTATAAAATTATTTTCTTAAATTTATACTTTCAATTTTAGATAAATTAATTTAATATTTTCCCATTAGCTAAATTTAGCCTAATTTTCAATCATAACTCTAAAAATAATTTTCTTTTCCTCTTTTCCTTTTTTTCTTATATTTCTTTCTTTCCTTTCTCCCTTCTTCTTTACCCTAGCTTTCCCTTCCTCCTCCTTTCTTCTCTCGCTTGGGCCAACCCAAGTGTCCCTCTTTTCTTTTCTTTTTTTTCTTTCCTTCCACCCTTTTCTTGTTTGGGCCAACCTATATCCCCCTCTTTTTTTCTCCTCTCCTGCATGGGTCGGCTTGCCTTTCTCTTTTCCCTTCCTTAACCTTACCATTATTCCTTTCTTCTTCCATATTCTACCCACATGTATGTCAAAGCTAAATATCCCCTCCCCTCCCCATTGTACACCTTTTTCTTCTTCCTCCTACGCGTAGCACATATTAGCTTACAACTCCCTCTGCCCAACCAAATCTCCCTACACCCCACTTCTTACCTATCATCCCTTTACTTGAATTTTTTTCCCTTTCATTCCCCCTACATTCCCATCCTAGAATGCCCCTTCCTTTCATTTCCATCCATCCCTTTGCACACCCCACCATATCTATCTGTACCCCCTCCTACACACCACACACCTCTCTCTCTCTCCCCCCTTTTCTCCTCCTCTTCTTTTTCTTCTCCTTCTCTTCTTATTCTCTACCTCACCTCTCCCTCAAGCTCTCCCTTTATCCTTACCTAATTCTCTCTTCCCTTTTTCTCCCTTATTTTTCATTTTTTGACCGTCTCCAGCATCCAATTGGCCACCACATTGTCCTCTCTCACACCCTATTTCCTCTTTACACCTCCCTTAGCAGCTAAAACCAGCCACCCTAGAGCCTAATCCCTCCTTTTTCTCTCCTTCATCCAATCAACTTCCCCTAAACCTACCACCCTTTTTCACCTTTTATCCCCACTTTTGTCATTGTAGCAGACTTCCCTTTATCCACTAGATACCACCTCAACCTCCCCTTTCACTCTCGTACCCAAACCACCCTACCTATTTATCCTTCTCTTCCTCTTCTTTTCCTTTCTTTCTCTTATCCCTCCCTTCTCTACACCTTCTTCTTGTAGCTATTGATGTCGTCTCCGCCACCTTTGAGCTACCGCACCTCAACCCCCAATCATCATCCACCTCCTGCCTCACCTTTGCACCTAACAACCACCACCACCACCAACCCTCCATCACCACCATCATCCTTTTTTCCCGAGCCTCCCCTCCTTCCTTTATCCTTCCCTTTCTACCCATTTGCATGTCTTATGCTGCATGGGTAGCATGAGTTATGTTGTGCAAATTTAAATATTGTATCTAATATTGATTTAAAATATATTTTGGTATTATTTTATATTTTATAAGTATTTTTAAGAAAAAAAATCATTCTTTTACTTATCTAGTCATTATATTTTACTTATGTCATTTTTTAAGTATAAAATTTTACTAAACAGAGCTTAAGCATTTTAAACCAGGTTATCAATTAAGTTTGGTTTTTGCTTGAAATAAGGTAACCGTTATACGCCAATAAAATGTATGGATTATCATATTTTAGCATATTAGGGTTTTTGGTATGTGATGTATGTAAATATGATGTGTTACTAATAATCCCATGATTATTATTGTTATCTTGAAAAATAGAAAGAAAGGCATGATATCTTATATATGAGGTGGTATATGTGAAAGGGTTATTAAGAAAGGGGTTGATGTTGATATTGGTTGTTTTGCGTATATACATGCTATGATAAGTAAGTAAAGACACTTGTAGTGAAAATAGTACTAATATGAGTCCTAGGAACAATTTGGAAATTTTGACACACCATGATGTTTAAACCTAAATGGGATGCCTATTATGAATGTTGCTATGAGTAGAGACAGGAGTTTGGTGGATTATATATATATGTGTGTGTATGTTAGTTAAAATATCAATATTTTATGGCCTGAGGGTATTTGGGTAAATTCTAATATATGTTGGTGATCATCTTAATAAATAGGCATGGTAAGTAACAATTGGTGCTAAGTATACTAAAAAGGGTTTTGTGGTGTTAGTAAAGCGTGTTGGGTATCATTATTAATAATAAATAACCTAGGGTCATTTTAGTAATTTGGCATGTGTAATGGGAGTTAACTTAATAAATATGTAGAATAAGTGATAATTGGTGCTAAGTATGAAATTAAGAGTTTATGGTGTTACTAATGCATGTGGGGGATGATTATTTATACTAAATGACCTCGGAGCATTTTAGTAGTTTTTTATATAATATGGTAGTTAGTTTAATAAACATGTGTGGCAGGTATAAAATGATGTTAAACATGATAATAGAGGTTTATTATCATGGTATCACAAACTTGAGTGTGGTATTCAATTAAATATGGTATAGAGGTATTTTGGAAATTTTACAAATAAAATGGTGATTAGTTAATAAACATGTATGGTAAGTATAAATTAATGTTAAATATGATAATAGGGGTCTATTATCTTAATACCATTTATTTGTGCATGATATTCAATAAAATATGGTTTAGGAGTATTTTGATAATTTTTCATGTAAAATGATAAATAATCTAATAAACATGCAAGGTAAGTCTAAATTGATGTTAAATATAATAATAGGGATATATTGTCTTAATATCAATTATTTGAGCATGATAATCAACAAAATATGGTTTAAGGGTATTTTGGCAATTTTTCATATAATATTGTGATTAGTCTAATAAATAGGTACGCTAGGAATAAATAGATGTTAAATATTATAATAAGGGTTATGTCCTTATTATCACCTATTCAAGCATTATAATGACCATTATAAGCCCTATAGGTATTTTAGTAATTTAGAGTGTATTATAATAAGTATGCATGGTTTAGGGTTAACTATGTAAATCAGGGTGTGTTATAATGTTATTTTCATAAAAGTGTAGGAAGTGTATTAATTGTTGATTAAGCATGAGAACATGTATTGGTTGTTCTAGAAGTGCATTTTAGGGTGTTATATGTAAAATGATTGTTTGGTGTGTTGGGTAACTTAACTTCATAATCAATAGTATAAATATAGTGATGGAAGTGGATGGTAAAGAGGTAACCTTAGCCTTAAGGGCATTTTGATCATTTTTACCTAAGGTACCTAAGTATGAGTGTTGGAGCCTAAGATAGCCATAGTGGACTACTTATGTTGACATTAACAATAATCCTAATTTTGGTTACTTCATAAAAATGGAAGCAAATAAAAATGGTCACGTATATGATTAATATGTGTCTCTCATGGTCATCATAATTAAGATACTAATACATAAAGTGAAAGACCTCAAGATAAATAATGTTTTCTCTTTAGAGGTCGTTATCCTAAAGACATGGTTTAGCCTATGATTGCTCTAATTTTGCCGGTGTGCCTTAGTTCTAAGCAAGAAACTACATTTTACTCTATGTAGCTCTATGGACCTAATTAGTAGGTATGCATACTTATGGATTAGGTGTCCTTATTGGTAGGGTACTATGTGTCTTTGTGTACTAATATGACCAAGGTACATTTGTGTCCTTGGGTTGATAGTTGGTAGGATACTATGCTACTCCTATGCACCAGTATGATCAGTGTACCTTTGTATCTCTAGGTTTGTGACCTCCCTCTCAAGTAAATAAAATAAAATGGTGTGATAATTAAATGAAAAGACACTAATCACTTATAGTGGAACATCACGTAGGTCACAACCATGTGTAGTATATGTACCGGTCCACTAATGATAATAATGGTCAGGAGTATTCTACCTCGGATTATATCATATGTACCAATCCACCAGTTATAATAGTGGTCAAAAGCGTTATACCCTAGATTATATCATATGTACCAGTCCACCAGTAATAATAGTGATCAGGAGCGTTCTGCCTTTGAGTATATCATATGTGCCAATCCACTGGTTATAATAGTGGGCAAGAGTGTGCTTCCTTGGGTTATATTAAGTAATTATAGGTCTGCTGGTGAGAATAGTGGGGTCCTCAAACCTTCATGGACATAATTCAAGAGATGATTAGTATTTGAACTAATGGCTTGAGTTTAAATAATAATGAATGAATTATTATGACCTAGTGATGTGATATGGTAGTAGCCTTGGTACCTACTAGGATGGATTGAGTTTGGTTTTGTGTTAATGGGCCTATGGGCCTACCTTTGATTTGAGTGGATGGTGTATGGTTAAGTATGATGTTAGCTCTCCAATTATACTACAAAGAGCATCGTGTGGATGTTCCCTTGGAAAATTTTGTTATTTCTAAGTGAATGAGCCTTTGTTATATATAATCTTGATGCATGTGGCCATTTGAATGATTATTGAATTTTTGCTTATATATATGTAATTTCATGTTCATGTGTTTAATGTGTGGCTATTGATGTTTTGCATGTAGGCCCTACATATTATTCTTATATAAAGGGTTATATAGTACTACTAAAGGATTTCTTTTTTTATCCCCTACTTGTTCAATGGGTAGTGGCCTTTGTAGGTTAGCTTACAAGTATCATCCATGATCTAATATTGGGTTAAATGTGTAGAAATATCTGGGAAGTTTTTTAGGCTTTCTTGAAAACTCTTATAATCCCTTTTTAATGATTTTATTTTGTAACCATTATTAGTGTATTGTATTCCTAGTAATCTAAATATTGTGCTGCTCTGTTTTATGATGGTAACATTAATTTGTGTAAAGTACATATTTAGCCTTAGCACTTGGTGTCGAAATGGTGGAGGGAAATAGGTCTAGTACTAAGTGTGGAGGTAGAATCCTCAAAATTTATTATATTTTCTTCCACTTATAAACTACCCATGTTCCATTCCTCTCGCTTCCTTGCATCTCCCTATACCTACTAGGCCCCTTACCTCCCTCTATATCCCCTCCTCACCTCCCCTAGAGCATGTAAAGTGGGCAACTCATGTCACCTAGATCCACCACCACCACCAGCCCATTTTCCTCTCTCTACACCACCTCCACACCTCCGCCTCCTACATAGGTGCCAACCTTGTGTAGCCAGCCCTCTAAACATACTTTACCTCTCCATTACCCCCTTCTTCTTCTTTTTTCCTCCCTTCCTCTCAGTTTTTTCCACCACCAGCCATTGTGGATCCGTCATGACCCACCTCTCCTTCCACTAGCCTACCTAGTGTTAAGACCTCCCACAACACCCAAATAACTAAGCCCCAATCTTTTCCCAACAAAAAACAGCCTCCACCTAGCACCATCCCCACCCTCTACTCCTCTTGCCTATTTTAGTCACACCACTTTCTTTTCATCTATTTAAAACTTCTTGTGAAAAAAATTCATTATTATTTTAAGTATTATCAGTATGTTTAAGGAAAGAAAAAAGGGGAAAAGGTAGAAAAAGGATAAGTTAGGCTAAGTTGGGTATTCCTATTTTTTAATACTATTTTGGTGTCCATAGGAGAGGAGGCCTAGGATTTTATTGCTTTAAGACCAAAGCTATTTCAGTAAGGATATAGATATAGCTAAAGCTTTGTGCTTATGGTGTTTTGTTATGTGAATACCTATATGAAAAGTTATATGTTCTAGGGTTGCTTGTGTAGCTTAGCTTGCAAGGATCTAAGGTAAGAGTATGTGTGGACTTAACCATTTGATTTATATGTTGTTGTGTAATTCTATTATGTGGTATTACATGTTTTGAGGGTTTTTGAGAAATTATTGTATTTTAAACCTTGAGGCTTAGGTACAGTTTTAGAGACCCGGGGGTGTTTTGGTCAATATGGTGGAATGAGGCATATGGGGAAATCCAAAGGAAAAAGTTGGTTAAATATTCCTTGGAAAATGTTAAATAATAAGTGTGATAATTATAAATGGGGATTAGGCTTGATATTACATGAAAAGTGTTTACCATCATAGGATGAGGTAAATCTAAAATGGTCTATGTTTGGGGGTGATTAAGTGAGGGATGATCTTTAAGAATGATTATGGAGGAGATGATGGTATTATTGGGGTAGTTTGGCAATACATGGGGGAGTCCTTATAGGAGATTAGGGTTTTGGGGGTACTCAACCCTAACGATAGGTCATTATCATATGTAGGAGATGGGGGATTTGGGTTGTGCCTTTTAGCTATGATGTTGGATATGCTTTGTGGGAAATGTGTGTTAAGTCTAATGGTTAGGTGGGATACCTATGACTGGATACAAATACAAGAGGGAGATTAGGGTTTCGAGAGGAGTCATTTGGGGAGGTTATTATCGCATGTGTGAAATCTAGGATTTAGGCTATAAAACTTTGGGGGATGGATAATCATGATAGCATATGCATTGTTGTGGAAGTTTAGGGCTAAATAAATAGTAGAGAAGGGGTTAGGCCCATATGGGTCAAACTAGGGTTTTGAGGGGTAACTTTAAGGACCAGTTGTATCACATATGAGAAATAGGAGGAATGGGCTACACCCCATGCATGAATGGGGTTTTTAATAATATGGGTGGTTGTTTGATAATTTGGAGACTTAAATAATCATTAGAGAGCAATGATACCACAGACTTAGAAAATTAGGGTTTCCATAGTGCTAGGGCTAGCCTGGGGTGGTAGGAGCCTAGAGTCATACATGGGTTGTTAATGATTGTGTGTGATATCTCAACAAATAAAACACAAATAAGAAACTAATTACATAAAGTGGAAGATTAATTGAGTCGGACCTAGTTATACTTTATGTTTATATATTGGTCCATCAGCAAGAATAGTGGCTAGGAGTGTGCTACCCTAGATGGTCTTATATTTACTGGTCCACCAGTGAGAATAGTGGTTAGGAGCATTTTTCATTAGTTTTGTATTGGTCCACCGATTAGAATAGTGGGAGTTCGTAGCTCAAGTAATGAAACCCTTGGATAATAATAATAATCTATGAAATGACGCTAATTACTTACAAAGAAACACCATATGGATTGGAAGCAATTATATTATATTTACCGGTCCACTAGTGAGAATAGTAGTTAGAAGCATTCTTCCCTAGATTATATTATATTTACCAATCCATGGGTCAGAATAGTGGTCAAGAGCTTGTTACCCTAGATTATATTATATTTACTGGTCCACTGATGAGAATAGTGGTCAAGTACATGTTCCTTTAGGTTGTACTACATTTACCGGTCAATAGGTGAGAATAGTAGAGTCTCCAAACCCACGTAGATATAATTCGAGAGATAATTAATTACTACACTAATTTCTTGAGTTTAGACAATAACGAATGAAGTACTATAACCTACTTATGTGCCTTTGTGTCTTGTTGTAGAATCATGAACTGCTATATTCCTGATTGAGTATATTTTTATCTCACTCAATACATAGTATACTAATCACCCCTTTCATAGGTGTTATACATTCCCACTTATAGTTCCCCCTCTTGAGTCTATACAGGTGACTGATGATGCTCTAGATGACTTTGCTGCTTATGATGACATGATCAGAGCATAGTAATGTTATGGTAAACTAGGGTTGAAGCTCATATAGAGTATTATTCAAATATTTACCTTTCAATTTTCTATTTTAATGTTTATTCTAGTTGAACAATGTTTTATATTTCATCATTTTCTTGATATTTATGTTTAACCCATATTGTGTTATCATGGTTGCATCCATTTTTATTAAGCCTTGTATTTAGTACGAGGATGGCCTAAGGCTACCCTTATACAAACTAAGATGGTAAAATTCCCTTTTATGGTGTATGATCTTATGTTTAAAATTAAAATTCTAAATGTTTATTTTTGGGGTGATACACCTAACTCGGACCCATCAGGTCCGAAAATCATGAATCCGGACCCACTAAAAATGAGGTAGGTCTAGCGAATCTAAGTCGGGTTTGGGAAACCATTTTCATCCTTAGTTTTATAGTTATGTACTAGCTTTCAATAAAAAGATAATCATAATTTAAAAAGAAATCAATTGATTCTCATCTTAGTTGATAAAATAAAATCCAAAGAAAGGATGTGTAGATATGACTAGTGAAGCATGCTGATGCTCAAAATGTGTTGTTTTGCATCCCTGAGTTGTTTCTGGGGATGAAACATGGGATGATACATCCATTTTTTTTTTCAAAAAATCCAAAATGATGTCGTTTTGGAGTGTTTAGATAATAAAAAATTCCTTATGTCCTTTTTGTTTATGCTGCCATGCCTCATATTAGTTCTTCTTTAATTCTATTATTCTCACCTTAATTTTCCTCTGTGCATCTTGATTCAACCACCTATCCCAACCTAGCTCCATTCATTACCAACCACAAGAATCTATCCTCCCTCATCTCTATCCTTCATCATTTATGTTTCTAGAATTTTCTTCTCATCATCTCTATTTATGTTAAAATTATAACAAAATTGAATATGTTTTGAAGGGTAGGGTTGAAGTGCAAGGTTAAACCAAGTTGATCCAAGTCCACCACTACTACTCAAGGAGGCATTACCACTTAGTTATGGTGTTGGTGAAGTTTGAGGTTTGAAATTCGATGGTTGTTCGGGCTACAAATCGGTATGAAAAATTCTTCTACAACACCGATTGTTTGATTTGCTTAATTTAGTTATCTTGTTGTGATTCATTAAATTTATTTAATTTCGATGGTTTTGGTTTTGTGTAGCGTAAAGGTCAACCGCTGAAAATGTGTAGCCATATCTATTGCTAAAATGATCAATGATTTTGTTGCTATAAATGTTGTGGTATACTTGATTGATTGAATCTATAATAAGAATTTTGTGATTGATTAAATGTGTATTCAATTTCTGCAGTTTGTATATTAGTTGATAAAAGCTCTATTCGGTTCTTATTGTGGTTGATTGAAGTTGGTTCTATTTATGTGGTTTATATGGTTTATGTTGTGCTGATTGAATGTTGTATGGTTTGTGTTGTGGTTGATTAAATCTATATTATGCTTATATAGTTTATATATTAGTTAATAAAAGCTTTGTTCAATTGTTGTTGAGGCTAATTGAAGGTAATTTAATTTGTGCAGTTTGTATAGTTTGTGTTGTGCTTGATTGAATGTTGTATGGTTTATATTGTGATCAATTGAATATGTATTCAGTTCCTCCATTTTGTGTATTAGTTGATAAAGGCTCTATTTAGTTGTTGTTGTGGATGATTGAAGCTCATTTGTTTTTTGCAGTTTGTGCCATGGTTGAAGTGTATTATTGTAATATTCCCAAAATTCACTTCTAAAAAATTTCGTTAATTAAAAGGAAATTAACGGAAGTAAATTAATAAGCAGTGAACTTTTGGGGATATTACCGCCACACTTAGTACCAGACCGGTTCACTCATACCGTTCCAGTACCAAGTGCTAAGGTGGTGTGACCGTAGCAGGCACGCAATTTAAACCCTCTTATTGTCAATTGTAGCACTGGTAAATAAGGGTATCGTTCTAGCCGGTGATTGAGAGGGTCCACCTCAATTTAACTAGCTTGAAAATAAAACTAAAACTAAAAATAAAAATCCTAAATAACTAAGAAAAATATTAAAAGGGGTTTATCAAAATAATAAAATAATAAAAATAAAATGAATAAATAAAATAAAATAAACTAATAATGAAAATAATGGGAAACCGCAGATATGAGAAATATATTAGGGAAATACAAATCCACCACTAGATTAGGTCATAATATAATATTTATTTCTAAGTCAATATTTAATCGTGAGAATGAGATCGACCAAGTTGCACACCAAACGCAGGTCCATACACCTTATATTAATTCCCTTAATTAATTAATATGACCAGGTGCCTATATTAACCCTATTAAATACTAGCAGTATAGCAGCAAAAAGCGGCTCCTATATTTAACTAGATTTAATGCATTAAGTGTAAGTGGAAGGCTGTCAATCTAAGTACCCAGACTAGTACAAAATGCATGTCTAGCTACATTTCCTATCCTTGACCCACAAATATCGAAACGTTTTACCACTTCGGTTAGAATTACAAAACGATTAGGTGAATTTTTATCTAACCTAGCTGCAATTTATACATATAAATTCTAGTATATTTAGATTTCCACCAAGCAGGAAAATAATCCTACATATTGTCACTTATGAGGAACCAGAACAAGGCATGCACCAAATAATCTATACTTGACAGAATTATACATATAAACAATAACAATTAATATAGAGTCAAGAAACAATCTCATGAAACAAAGAAAATAAAATTATAATTTAAACCACAGTCTAGGGTTTCAATTCATTCCCTAACAATAAATAATCAGCCAGCCATAATTAAAGAATTAATTACACAGAAATATATATCTAAAATATAAATTAAAAATAAGAGAAAGAAATAATTTGAATTAATTTTAAATAAAAGATCAAGAATTTATTCAGATAAAAATTAATTTTATCTGAAATAAATTCTACCGGTATAAATTTCTTCCTTATTTTCTTCCTTCTCGGTCTTGGATTTCCGTACCACTAATTTTTTCTTCTTTTTCTTTTTCTGGCTGGCGGCTGACAGGGTTGACGCGTCGCTGCCTCTCCTTCCGTGCCCTTGCGTCCGTCCTCACCTATGCCTGTCTTCCTTGTTTGACCGAGCCTCTAAAGGCTCTGTCGCACTTTTCTCCCGAGCCTATAAAGGCTATTGTACCTCGCGTCCTGCGGCTCTGCCGCCCCCCCTCTCTGCGTCTTCTCTTTTTTTCGACGTCCCGCCTCAATTAATGCCGCACGCCCCTTTTTTTTCTTTTTTTCTTTTTTTGCCATGTCAGCCCTACAGATGACTTTTCTTCTCTTTCGAGCAGCGCTCCTTTTCTTCTATCATCATCTTAAGTCCCATTCGGCGTCGTTTTGTGTGCTGCGTTTCCTGGCCTTTGGGCCTTTGGCCGTTGGTCCAAAGGCCTAATTTCTTTTTTTTTTCATTTTCTTTTATTTAAAAATATTACCTGCAAAATAAAATTCAATAAATATTAATAAATAATATTTTGCTCTAAATTTATTTAATTTATATCATTTTAGCTCAAATAATAATATTTATGCAATTTTTACCACTTAAGCATAAAACAATAATTATTCCCCTATATTAGCTAAATAAACTACCAAAAACTAAGATTATAAGGGTATAAAATGTGTCAAAATATGAACTCATCATAAGGTTAAAAGTGTAAAATAAAACTTACAAACCATATTTAAATCAGAGTAGTGCAACAACCATTTACAAGAATACAGTCCACCAGCAGTGGTTACAAAAACAAGGAATACATTAAAACCAGCAAGTTAAAGCAAAGGGAGAACCCTAAGAGTCCGCATAATCCTTATGTTCTTTCCCGCTGCCCACTTGAATAGCACCTGAAAAGACCTGTAAGGGACACTGCCCATTGAATAGGCAGGGGCCCCATGAAGGGAACCCTTCAGTACTACGGTACTGAGTAACCCTTTAAAATCACACTTAAAAGCAGGCCCGCAATGTCACACATAATACAAGCTATAAACATATATAACAAGATGTGTACATATAACATTCACATAATTAACAATCACATCAGAAAAGGCCTTAAGCTATTAACCCATCATTATTCAATCAACTCTCATATTTTATATCCATGTGAGTGCGGGAACCCCATCATAATAGCCTGCGGATTGGTCACTTATAGGGCAGAACACACCAAACCACTATTATATGTCGGTGGATCAGTATCCAAGGCAAAACGCTCCTGACCACTATTATTAGCCGGTGGACCGATCTAGCCCCGACTCACATGGTGTTCCACTATAAGTGATTAGTATTTTTCCATAACTTTATTCACATACATGACTGATTTTATTGAGTTCGGGACCCCCACTATTATTGCCGGTGGATCGAAATATATATCAACATCAACCAGGGCAACACGCTCTTGGGCCACTATTATATCCGGTGGATCGGTACTTATAATCACTTGCCAGGGCAACATGCTCTTGGGCCACTATTATATCCGGTAGATCGATACTCATAACCACTTACCAGGGCAACACGCTCCTGGGCCACTATTATAACCGGTGGATCGGTAATCAATATCATAATCCAATTGGGCCCGGCTCATAATCTTTCACTTTCATGATTAGTATTTTTCCTTTCTTTAGTCAGCACAACAAATTCATTTATTTTCCTCGGACGGGAGATCAAGAACCCATGACACAAAGGTACACCGGTCGTAACGGTGCATACAAGCTACTCAGTACCCTTCAACCGTGAACCCAAGGACGCAAAGGTACCCTGGTCGTACTGGTGCATAAAGCTACTCAATACCCTACTGACAAGGACACCTAATCCATAAATATGCATACCCCCTAACTAGGTCCGTAGAGCTAGATAGAGTAAGATATAGGGCCTGGCCGGGGCACAAAGGCACACCAGCAATACTAGAATAATCGTGGACTAAACCACGTCTTTAGGGTAGCAACCCCTAAAGAGTCACCATTCCTGATCTCGAGGTCTTTCACTTTAAGTATTAGTGTCTTAATTAAGGTGATCACGAAAAGCACAATAATCAGATACTAATTCACTTACAATCGTTCTGATATCATTAGTCATTTCATATTCAGGCGGTTGTCCAAGATAACACAAAGAAATCATTAAGGCCATCATAATCTCATATAATTCTGAATTAAGATTCGTTATTATAATACTTACTAATTATCAAATACTCTTACCTTACTAATCAGCGTTATTTAAGCCATATTATAAAATTCTACAATCACAACGATATGTTAGATACAAATTAGTCATTTACCCCTTTCTTATATAATTGCTAAGTCCTCCCTTTCTTACTTGACAAATTACCATATTACCCTTAAGGTTGCATAATTATCAAATTACCCCTTACTTGGTTTATGTTACTAAGTTATCTCCTACGCTTTTTAGATCACCATTCACCCTTCATAAATGTTAACCTTAACATATTTCCCTTTTTGGTTGGTTAGATTACCAAATTGCCCTTTTCTTTGTTATAATTACTAAATTACCCTTAATTTGGATAAATTACCAAATTACCCTCCTTTGTTATCATGATTACCATTCTGCCCCTTTAGTTGGTTAAATAATTATTAATTTACCCTTTAGTCAGCTAAATTACCAAATTGCCCCTTTAGTTGGATAAATTACCAAGTTGCCCTTCTTCTTTGTTATAATTACTAAATTGCCCTTGAGTTGGATAAATTACCAAATTACCCTCCTTCATTATCATGATTACTATTTTACCCCTTTAGTTGGTTAAATAATTACCAATTTACCCTTTAGTCGATTAAATTACCAAATTGCTCCTTTAGTTTGGTAAATTACCAAATTGCCCTTCTCCTTTATCATAATTATCATTTTACCCCTCTCAATTATTATAATTGTCATTTTACCCTTTTCAATTATTATAAATCCCAAATTACCCTTCTTCATAATTACAATTATTAATTTACCCTTCTTCATAATTATAATTACCAATTTACCCTTCTCCATATTTATAATTATAAATTTACCCATCTCTATATTTAGAATTATTAATTTACCCTTCTCCATTCTTATAATTACTATATTGCCCTTCTCCATTATTAAAATTACCATAACGCCATTTTATTGGTTAATTTACCAAATTACCCTTCTCTATTATCATAATTATCCAATTACCCTTTCATAATTATAATTTAATTACCAACTTATCCTTTGTCATTATCGTTATTACCAAGTTACTCCTTACTTCCAAGTGTGCCATAAATATCCTTTAAATTTACAAAATTATCCTTCTACCCCTTACTTTCAAATTACCATAATATCCTTGTATTTACAAAATTACCACAATACCCTTTTACTTATAAAATTACATAACACTCCTTTTACTTTACAAATTACTATTTTAGCCTTTTACTTCCAAAATTACCATTTTTATCTTTCCTTACAAAATTACCATTTTGCCCTTCTTTTTCAAAATTACCATATTACCCCTTTACTCCCAAAATTACCATAATACCCCTTACTTATAAAATTACCATTTTACCATTCACTTATAAAATTACCATATTACCCTTTACTTATAAAATTACTATTTTGCCCCTCTACCTCCAAAATTACTATAATGCCCATTTACTTGAAAAATTATCATCTTTTCCTTTACTCATAAAATTACCATAATACCCCTAACTTCCATAATTACCACAATACCCCTTTTTATTTGTAAAATTACCATATTGCCCTTTTGCCTTCAAAATTACTACTTTACCCCCCTTTATTACACCACTTATATTAAATTAACATTACCACATGAAATAATAATATTAATAATCCATTAATAATGTCCAACTCCACCAACCATTATATTTTAACATAATACATATTAGCACCCACACATGTTAGGCCATAATCTAGCACAAGGAATATTACTAAAATACCCCTAGGGCTAACAATAACATTACTCAGGCATAAAGGGTCACAATAACATAAAATAACAAGGATAAGTACTTACTGCATCCATTAATAGCCAAACTCTTTCTTTAAGCAACATTTCCACACATAGCACATAAAGGGCATACTTTCCTTTTTATTAAACAATACAAGCAAACATATAAATTATGCCAACAACCAAATATCAAACATAATAAAATATTAAAAATATTAATGTTTAAACATACGTTTATCCAAGCATTTAAGTGGGGTTTAACGATTACCTTAATTCCCACAAAATTGAATCTTACCGGTATTCCGATTAAAGATTAAAGATTTGATTAAAAAAACCAATACCTAAGAATAATATCAATATTTATTAGAAATAAGATAATCAAGATATAAGACTTTATAAATTTTATTTAAGGAAATAATTAATTTAAATATTATCATACCTTAAAGTTTTTAATAAAAATGGCCAATAAATGTAGGAACTCATGTTGCATATGCAGCTTGAGCTGCATGCAAAAATAAAAGGAGAAAAGGCTCGAAGAGGGGGTGATGGAAGGTAAAATGGCTATTTTCGGGTTGGGGTCTTTAGGCTAGAAAAGAATATAGATGGGGAAGGATTTAAGGCAAGGGAATGGTGCAGGAGTAAAGAGGGGGTGTAGGTGGATGCTAGGGATGGGTTGTTGGCAGCCAAGGGCAGCGGATGCGGCTGCGGCGAGGTGGCGAAGTTGGCTGCCGAGGTGGGTCGAGGTGGAGGGGCTAGGAAGGAAGGAAAAGAGGAGGGAAAAATGAAGGGGTTCGGGGACTTGTTTCGGCCAAACAATGGATGGGGATCGTAGAGAAGGTTGTAGGGAGTTGAATGGTGGGTTGGGTGGCAGCAGAGGCGGCCAGAAGGCTGCAATCGGTGGCGTTACAAGAGGATTGCTGAGAAGGGGGAAAATGGGGAGAAAATAAGTGGGGAGGAAGAAAGGCTGCGGGATCGCTGGAGAGGGATATTGTGGTGGCGCAAGGCTGAGGTGGAGGGTGGTAGGGGTAGTGCAGGGGGTTGGTGAGGCGGTAGGAGCGGCGGAGGGCGGTGGCGATGCAAAAACAGGGTGGAAATGGGAGAGGAAGAAAATGAGAGAGGAGAGGAGGTCGGAGGTAAAGGCTCGAAAGGATGGGGTAGAAAGTGGGTTGAAGAGGAGAAGAAAAAGAAGAGGGAGGGTAGGGGAGATAGGTGGTCGCTCGGTGGCAAGGTTTAGGGTGGCAGGGAGAAGGTGACGATGGGGAGGAAAGAGGAGCCATACGGGATGGGGTGCATGGCTGCCCAGTTTCCAAATTTATGATAAAAAAGGGCAGGGGAGAGAGAGAGAGAGAGAGGGAGATAAGTGATGGCAGAAGGTGGCAGCAGGGTGGTGGACGGCGTCTCGATGGTTGGGCATGGCGTTCGGGGTGGTAGGGTGATGAAGACTGATCGGGCTATGAGTGGCTGGGGCGAGGGAAATGGACCAACGGCCCAGGCACACAAGGAGGGGAAGCCTGTCAACCCAAAGCCAAGAAAAGAAAAAAAAATGGAAAAGAGAGGAAGGAGGAAAAAGAAGAAAAGGGGGAGGAAAGGAAAAGTAAAAAGGAAAAATGGGAAAATAATTTAATTTAATTTAGACAATAATAAGATGTAATATTTTTGATAAATTATTTAATTTAATAATTTAATTTAATATAATTTAATATATTAGTTGAAAAAGGATAATTTTAGTAAAATATTAGTTTGAAAAATTATTTAAATACAAATAATGTGATAAAGTAACAAAAATTTCATTTTTAATTTATTAAATACTCCTATCCAAATTTATATACTCAAAATCCATTAAAATAATTAAACCAAATAATTTTAAAAGATAATTTATTTTAAATAAAAGTTATTTATTAACTTATTATTTTTCTAAAATTTTAGGGGATTACAATTATAGCTTCTAGTAGTAGTAATAATAATATAGGTTCTATGAGTGCTAGTGTATCTTCTACAGATGTCAATGGTAATACTCTTTGGAATTATATTACTAAATGAGAGAAAACTATTAGAGGAGGAACTATTTATTAGACTTGTAATTTTTGTTATCAAACAAAGCAAGGAAGCTATAAAAAGATGAGAGAGCATTTGTTGAATATTAATGGTAAAGGTGTTGCAACATGTAATAAAGTGAGGGCGGAGGATAAGGTTGAGATGGTAAATTTAGAAAAATAAGTTTTGAAAAGAGTTGAAGAGATGCCACCAAAAAATGTGCCTTTACTTAATTCAAGAACAAATGTGTATTTATCAAAGAAGAGAGGAGTGATTGCTAGAATGTTTTACACTAGAGGTGTTCCATTTAATTTGGAAAGAAGTCTTTTTTTTTTATGGAAGCTTTTGTTTTTGCTGCTAGCCCTAGTTTAGTTGGTTATGGTCCACCAAGTTGTAATCATTTCAGAAAAATATTACTTCAACAAGAAAAATCATATATAAAGAGATTATTGAAACCAATCAAGAAGATATGGAGGGGAAAGGGTGTTACTATTGTGTCAAATGGTTGGAGTGATGCATAAAGAAGACCAGTAATAAAATTTATGGCAGTCTATGATGTGGGTCCAATGTTTTTAATGGCAATTGATGCTTTGAGTGAGACCAAAGACAAATAATTTATTTCTAAAGTATGGAAATAAATAATTGATGAGGTGGGTTATGAGAATGTTGTACTATCACTAATGTTGCCTCAAATTGTAAAGTAGCCAGTGAGATTATTGAAAAAACTTATCCTCATATTTACTAGACTCGAAGTGTTGTTCATACTCTGAACCTTGCTTTGAAAAATATTTTTGCTGCAAGAAATGTAGACAATAATGTTGAGATATATGAGGAGTATCATTGAATAACTGAGATTTATGGCGATGCTATTTAAATCAAAAATTTTATAATGATGCATTCAATGAGATTAGCTATCTTAAATAGGTTTTCTTCTCTAAAGGTTCTTGTAGTTGCTAATACTCATTTTGCTGAAGTTATTGTTACATTAAAGAGAATGAAGCTTATAAAATATAGCTTCAAGCTATGGTGATTAGTGAAAAGTTATTATTATTTTTTTATAAAACTGATAATATTAGAAAAGCAAGGTTTGTGAAGGAAAATTTGCTTGATGGTTTATGGTGGGAAAAGATCGATTATATTCTTAACTTTACATGGCCGATTTAGCATATAATTAGAGAGTGTGTTGTTGATAAACAAACCTTTTACTTTATTTATGAAATGTAGAATACAATGATTGTTGAAATGAGAAATACCATTTATAAGGATGTAAAGAGGTTGGACTAGTATCTTCTTTCTTTCAAGTGGTATATACCATAGACATAGCTCATTGGACAAAAATTAATACACCCCTTCTTTATTTGACAAACTTATTGAAATTAACTAATGTAACCTTTTATTTATTTATTTAAGTGTTCATTTTTATTTCTTTAATTTAACAACTAATAATAGTATCTATAATCTGGTTGATTCCTTCCTTTAAGTAAAGGTATTATACTAATGTGTGGTTAGAAGCTAAGTCATCTAATATTGCACCTTATAGAGATGAAGATGTTTGCATCAAAAGGGGGAATATGATCTTATTAATTTTCAATCTAATCTAATATAACATAATGTAAATCTAAGAAGAGGAAGAATAGGCCCTAATAATACCTATACATATATTAACAATGACGGCTCTACTATAGACTTCCTACAAGGAACGTAACGGTGCTTGTGATTGATTCCATAAAAATTAAAAAAAAAAAACAAAACTCTGTGAAGCTTCCAAAAAGGTTTTAAAATATATAAAATGAACTAATGAAAATGTAAAATTTCAGTTGAAGAGCATGAAGCATAGACCCAATACTGTCATTTCACGCAAAATAAGCTCAATAATTGCGGGTTATAGTGGATATGGGGGGTGGTGGGGGTATAAAGAGGATATACCGAATCCCAGCAGAGGATAATGGCATAATGCCTTGCCCGCGGCGCATTTTCGCCCCACCAGAGATGCGACTTCATATAATATGGTGTCGGCCGCACGGAGGTTCATGATCCTGTTCGAGTTTCCAATGGGAATCCCAAATCCGCGTCTGACTGCACTGCAGCGGCGAGACTCGTAGCCTTAACGGGCGGAAGGGGCCCCAATGGGACAACTCTCTTGCTGACGTAAAATCATATACTTGTGGGCCTGTGGGAAGTGAGCGGACTCCGGCCGCTTGCCTCTGGGATTTGCTTCGTATTGAGCGATGAAAGGGATATACGTAACATACATACATGATACATACATACCTGCAGAGGAGCGATGAAAGGTTCGGTTGTCGTTTCTGGAAGATGCTTTGGGTCCCCAGCCAATTGCCGTTTTATTTTATCCATAAAGAAAGAGAACGTTAAATGGTACCTTCGCTTTCGTACATGTGATTACTCTTTCGTTAATGTGAACGAGAATGAAAGAGCATGACACAACCACTAAATGCGTCTAATAATATGTATGATCTAGATAAAAAGCGTAATGCATTTTAAAGGAAGGTCTGTGACTGTGGTGTAGTTAGAAACTTGGAAAATCAATAATATGAGACCAACAGAAGCGGCCAAAAAATAGCCGTTTGTCTGTGGGAACCTTTCGTCGGTTTGCACATAAAGTCGTGCGTTAGGGAAAAAAATATATATTATTCTAGTAATTTATATATTATTTTAAAAGATAACAAAAAATAATTTGAAATATATCAGTAAAAATAAAAATAAAAAATTAAATTTTAATATTTTAAAAATAATTTTTTACACAAAAATTTAATAATAGAATAATTTTTTTTCTTTTTTTTTACAGAAGAAGTATAAATATGAATGAGCCAGTCTTTGTAAGCAAATTTTACACATACAACTATATTTAGTAATACTTACTTAATATATCAATTAATTATAAATTAGTTTACCATACACTTATTTATTATTTTAACGATAAATATTTCATATTTCCTTTGTTTAGTTTTTTTAAGCAATAAAAAATAAATAAAAGATAAAATATGTGAAAATTTGAAAATTTTGAACACCAAATATTAAAATATTAAAAATATTAAAAAAATAAAACTAAAGAAATTTAATGAATTGAAATTTAAATTTTAAATTAAAAAATTGAAGATAAAAATAAAGGCTAAAATTAAAAAGTTCAAAAGAAAGATAATGTATCATGTTTTTAGTAGTTTTTAAATTCTAAAATTATAGAAATAAATGAATCAAATTATGAAATTAAAATCTATAATTTTAAAACTTTCAAGACTCAATATCTAAATATAAAAATATAATTTATGTAAATAACACATACTGCAAACGTACTTTAATTACTTGTAATATTTCCATCCTCTTGTCTCCCTTGTGCATTGAGTATCATTAAAAAGACGAGACGAAACGAACGAAGCATGCATGTCCTGCTGGAACATGACTCATGAGCTGGAATAAAAGTTGCATATCTGAAGGGCGGCCCTTACGAAAAATAATTGGGCCTATTCATTGGGCTAAAATGTCCTCCTTTTGCCCCATAAGGTGTCTGAATTATTTTAGATGAGGCCATCTGCTGTCGCTGATCCGACCGCTGACTTGGTATATATTGCAGTTTGGTCGACAATACGCAGCTATTTTCCAAGTGTTTGTTGTTGCGGGGATCATATTAACTCTGCAATATAGCATTACGCGTTATCTGTGTTTCGTGTTGCTAGTCGCATCGCACCTCCGATTTGCCACCTCCGAGGTAGAACCGGACTGATTGGAGCAGGACAATGTTGCAGTAGTAATGCCGGAATGAGATGCCACCTCCGAATCCGATGATGACAAAGGGATGGCTGCTAGACTTACTTACCAGGCAGCTGTTGATTAAATTATAGTTCAGTGATTGGTCTTGTAGTCTGCACCATCTTCATCATGCAAGCACTCCAACGCAAAAGTGGGAGGAGGAAGTTGGTCCTCGGGCCTGTGTGCGTGTATGTGTGGGTACATGCAAGCGGAAGACAATTTAGCGGTAGTCAATTGGTATGACTAACATCCGTATCACTTGTGTTTATGTATGTGGTAACTTCATATCATATCTGCATATTCCCCGGAATAATCTTAAATAGCGTCGCATCTAACTTCAACCCACTAGTCCTCCCTTGAAAGAAAAATGAAAATGCTAACCTACCATTGCCATCAGACCAAGGCAGCAGGACAAAAATGAAGTGAAAGGCTCAAATATGTGAAAATCCTAGTGGTTGCTACTTGGTCGGTATTAAATATCTCGATTTTAAAATTATCAATACAGCTGATATCATACAGCCAAGGTATTAATATATCATACAGCCAACTGTACCATACAAGGTGCAACAGGATGATGTGGGGTGTTGAAGTAAATCATGGTAGAAAAGTTACATACTATTGATGTAGTAATACTAATTATAATGAAAATATGTTAGTGCACTTGTTTTCATACGAGAGGTTGCGAGTTCAAGCCTCTTTGAAAACATTCATGTTATAATTTTGTTCAAAAGAAATTCTAAAAAGGATAAACATCAACCAAGAATATAATACATATCATTATGGAAAAGGATGAACAACGACCTATTAAGGTGAAAAATGATAAACATCAACTCATATAATAATACTCAGCAAGCTAGAGTTGATTTGCCCCCAACAAAGAGAATGATATATATTAAGGTGAAGAGGAATAAACATCAATACAAAGGGAGCCTAAGGAAGGATAAATATCAATTAAGAGGATAAGATTGAAATTGAGGTGGACATGGATAAACATTAACCCAAAGAAGGATACATATCTAGTTGGAGAAGTATAGGAATCTACCTAAAGAAGAATACATATCAAGTGTTGCATAATTAAAAGAAGCTTTGGTTGTATCCTATTTGCCACTTACATGTCAGTTGGGTGCACCAAGGTGCATAACAGAATTTGCAAATGATAATGGCCACATACCTAATGCTCTGTATTTATTTCTATAAAGTTCCTATTAATAATGATGATAATAAGATCATAGTAGTCCTAATATTCAAACACAAAATCCTTATGAATATGCTTATATTTGTCTTTTTCATTGTTTGTTTTATTAACGATATAAGAAGGATCACTGCAAGAATATTTATCTTCGGTTATGAACTTTGGACAAAAAATTTTTGCTGCAAAGAAACAAAAACATTTTAGAAAACAAAAGTCAACATGAAAGGTTATTACCATAAGTGTTTTTTCCCTCTTTTTTTTTTTTCTTGCAACAAGAATATATAGTTGCTATAGGGAAAAAATTATAACCATGTCAAATTATTTTTCCTAAAAGTAAATATATTTTGCTAAAAAAATATTGTTACAAAAAATATTATTTTCCGACAATTTTTTCAATTATGGCTGAATACTTACAAGGTTAGAGAAATGATAAAAATTGGAAATACTTAATATTTTACCTTATATTTATACCCATGGTAGATTGTTGTTTTGTAAAAAAAGAAAATTATATCCATGATGATTCATTGTTACCATAAAGTTCAATTTTATTGCAACAAAAATATTGTTGGAAAAAAATATACTATTTTGTAACAATTTCATTTAGTTATGGCTAAAAATTATACAATAATATAGTAAGAAACATATAATGATGTTCAATTTTATGTATTGTATTTATAGTCATAATATGTCATTAATGCTAAAAATGATTTTTTTTCTTTGCAATGAATGTTTTGTTGGAAAAATTGGTTTTAGTAATGAAATCTTTTTGTTTTGGCAAAAAAAAAACTTCACTTATTTCACCCCTATCTTTACCAATGATTTTGATTGTGGTAAAAAAAATTCAATTTTTGTCAAAAAAAAATTACACGCTTATTCTTTTTATCTAAAGAATAATTACTAAAGTAATTCAATTTTTCCCTAATTCTTTAGCTAGGGATCATGAATCACGCCTTTTAAGAAAAGAAAATAAACTCTTCATTGTCTCTCCCTTCTGTCTCACTTCATGCGTATACACCCTCCTTCCCTAATCCCAATCTTAACTCTTGACTCTCCACCAAACTTGTGGGTTGTTGTTTCCGCTTGGCATTATAATCATCTTCCATTGCCTCCTCCCCTTCTGTCGTCCATCTTAGTCATAATGTTGCTATTTGAACTTTGACACTTGTACTTTACATTACCTTACACCCTCATCTATTCTTTGTTAAGGTATGAACCTTCATTTCATTCCACTCCCATCGCCTTTAATCTTTACTCTTCACTTTTAGTATTTTTTTTCACCAATCAAGCTATAAAGCCTAATAATGCAATCCCACCATCATTTAGTCATTCTCGATGCCTTTTTAATGGAATTAATTCAATTTGGTGATTTAATTTTATATTTTGAGCCTTCTTTTCAATTTTAGGTGCCTCATTTGTTTTGCTTTATGTTTGTGTCAATTTTTTTTATCTTTTTTTTTTGTGAATTCCCATTTCTTCTAATTTCATACTTATTGAATTTTATATCTATTTTTTTTTATTTTGTTGTATATTTGAGTCTTTGTGAGGTTGTATTTATTTTCTTTACTTTATTACTTGAGTATTGTTTATGTATGTATTTCATGTTGATGGATCTATTCAGGTCTTTCAGCTATAGGTAACATCCTTCGACAAGCCCTAATTTCAAAGCATGGTTAAGACTTGTTAAGCATTTTGGTAAGAATTATTCTTCCTAATCTTGATCATGCAAAAATATTTTAAATAAAACCATATCTTTAGCATCATTCTTACAAATTGCCATATTTGTTTAATTTTCCCTTAGTTATTGGTAGATCATATAACAGCCACATTTTTATTACTTAAAATTCTTATTTTGCCGAAGCATTTATTATATAAATAATAGGTTATTATTGCCATACTCAGTATAAGTCTGGTATTATCTACCATTCTTATGCTATATGTTAAGACTAAAATGTGATTTACATAATTTAAAGTTTTTAGAATAAGAACAAAAAATTAATTTTATTATAAGTTAACCCTATCTTGACAAATATAAGAATGATGTTGTGACGAACAATGGATAGTCTTAATTCTTAACCCTTAGCCATCAAACTGAACCCTCAAAGTATTCTTGCAAGGTAAACACAGCCTATTCAATAGGCAGAGGACCAAGAATGAAACTCGTCAATGTAAAACCTCAAGTTTTACTAATAAATTTTTTTATTTTTACAGCGGAAGCTTATAACTAAAATATTAAGTATTACAGTTGTAATTGATATAATTCTCTCTTACCATATCATCCTCACGTCAATTACAAGACTAAAACCATTAAAATTAAAAAAAAGTTAATAGAAATGATAATAGATTTATAAATATAAATATGAGTTTGAAACTTAAGTTTGACTATAAAAAAATACAAATAAAAGAGTTACCATGGAGCTAAGAGTCTGAAAAGGTATGTGGATAAAACTATTTCCAAAATAACATGACTTTATGCCCATTTCCTAATACAAAACATCACTCTACCCTATACAAAGTATTATAGGTAACAAAATCATCTAGCTAGTCCTTAATAACCTACACAAAAGCATTAAGGTTATCCACTTGTTGGAATGAGCAACATCCATGAAAACAATGGTTAGTATGCCACGGAAATGCCCCAAAAATTACTAATTTTATAAATTATATTTAAATGATATTTTATTAGAAACAATTATTTAAATAAATTACTTTTATTAAAATAAAAAGGAATGTATTAGGAAAAATTAAGAAGAAATTTGTAAGTATTTTTATTAAAGAAATTTTGGTATTATGGATAATTAAAGATTTTATTTTTTAAATTAATTAAATAAATTATTTTATTTAAAATAATAATGATAAAATAGTTTTAAATTAATAATAATATTATAAATAAATTAATTAGAGAAATTTAAGGTGTTTTGCTGATGAAAATGGAATTTATAGAGAATCTTTTAAAAATCCTAATTTAGCCTAAAAAGGGATTTAAATATTATTTTATTTAAATATTATTATTTTTAAATATGTCAAATATTCTAATTAATTTAATTATCCCAAAGCATTATTTTTCCTTTTCCCTTTTTCTTTCTTTTTCTTTCTTCTTCTTCTTCTTTTTCCTTTTTTTCTTCTCGCCGAACTGGGCCAGCTTAGCGGCCCAGTTCTCTTTTTCTTTCTTTCATTTCCTTTGGCCCAGCCCAACTGCGCGACGGCCTCCTCTTCCACGCTGCGTTTTAATGTGATCTTCCATCGAAGCCCGTCACTTCATTTAATTCACCCTCGCCTCGCGCCGACCGCCCGGTTCCCTTTCTTTCTTTTCTTTTCCCCTAGACCGATCGGTCCAACCCCCCATCTTCTTCCTTCGCGCCTGCCAGCCCCGACGCCGCCCTGCGCCATTACCGCCACCCCTGTGCCCTGGTTTTTCGCCGCCGTTTCGCTCCTCTCTCTCCCCTGATGACCGTCGACCTTTTCACCCAACCAAATCTCCCCTATTCTTGCACGTTTTCCTTCTTTTTCTACGCCGCCAATCCATACCCGAAACTCACTCCCCCCGGCGACCCTCGCCGCCGGTAAGCCCGAACCCTATTGCATTATCTACTCACCGACCCACATAACCCTAACCTCTCCTCTAACTTTATAAATACCCCCATCGTCCACCCTCTTGCGAGTTTTTGACTTCCTAACCCAGAAAACCTATCTTATCGCCGCCATTCCTTTAGCCGCTTCGCCCGCCGCCTCCGACCAACTTCGCTGCCATCCTTGGCCACCAAACTCTTCCTTGAACCTTTCTCTAGCTAACCAAACCTCCCTAAACCTTCGATTCTTCCTTCACAAGCCGAAACGAGCTGTGCAAAGTTGCCTTCCCAAACAGCCCTTTCTTCCACCTCCGCCACCCTTTGCGCCGCCCTTAGCCACCTCTTCCGTCGTTTCTGCCTCTTCTTTCACCTCCAAAATCTTCTGCAGACCTTCCTCTATCTCCCCATACGTTTATTTTCCTCTTTCTCTCTAGCCACCTCTCTCTTTCTCCTTCTCCTCCATTCGGCCACCACCATCGCCACCGTGAGCAGCCACCTTTGGTTGTGCCGCCACCCTCATTCTCTCCCTCTCCTTCTGCGAAACTCAGAACACCCGAGCTCCCACCTTAATTCTCCTAATCTTTTTCCCAGCATGCAACTTTTACCTTTTCTTTCCTTTTTCCGGCCGCCGCCGCCACCGCTGTAAACCACCGCCGGTGCCGCCTATCCCCACCAGCCTATGGTTGAACCCTAGACCCTCTCAGCCTTTTCCCTTATTTTTATAAGCCTTAAATTATTTTATTTCATTTATTTGAAATATATTACTACTATTTTTATTATTTCTATTATTTCTATTATTATTGTTATTACTACTATTATTACTATTAATGTTTTTATTATTATTTATGTTGAGGGCTGAAGCCTATTGTATTTTAATTCGATTTTATTATTATTTTTCTTACTATTTCTACATTTACTATTATTAATATTAAAATGTTATAAGTATAATAATTATTATTATTTCCTATTTCGAATTTCCATTATTCTTATTCCATTATTATTATTACAAATATTTTAACATTATTTTTGATAATAATGTTGTTTTTGTTGTTATTATTATTATCATCATCATCATCATCATCATCATCATCATCATCATCATCATCATCATCATCATCATCATCATCATTATTATCATTATTATTATTATTATTATTATTATTATTATTATTGTTACTATTACTAAATTTGGTTATTTAATTTATAAATAATATTTTTAGTATTATTTTGGTAAAGGGTCTGAAGCCTTATTTCACTTTATTTTTGAGTAATGCTTTTTATTATTACTGCTACTATTTTTATTATTCGTTTTAATATTAATATTGATATTATTTTGGTATTTTTGTTATTACTATTTTATCAAAAGCCTAGTCTTATATTAAGTTAGTGTTTAATATTATATTGATAGGAGAGAGCCTAATTTTAGCTTTTCTCTTATAATAGGTAAAACCAGTCAAAACCCTAAGGAGGCATAGGAGCGTGCTCCAAGACCAGTGTCGTTCTAAGTAAGGGTTTACTAAGGCCATTGTATGCTTATGTGCATTATGTGCTTCATATGCTATGCATTCTATATTTATGATTATTAATTATTTTATATGTGGTATGACATGAAGTTGAAGTATGTTTTTGTATGGCATGAGTACTATGTTTATGTGACGATATGTGTTGTGACCCTGTAAGACATGCATGAGAGGATGTCGATGTGGTTTGTGAGGAAGAAAGGATGAAAAAGGAGGATGGGGAAAAAAGTTGACTAAGGGAAGTGAGTTGACCTAATTTTATGGTTTTATAAGGAATAATCTAATGTATGGTTTTATGTGGAAGACTAGAAATTATGGTGTGTTTGGGAGAATCTAATTTATGATGTTAATCTGGAGAATCTAATTTATGATGTTATATGGGAAAATCAAATTTATGGTTTGTTTGGGAGAATTTAATTTATTATGTTATTTGGGAGAATTTAATTTATGATTTGATTGGGAGAATCTAATTTATGATTTGTTTGGGGGAATCCAATTTATGGTTTTTTCTTGGGAGATTCTAATTTATGATTTTACGTGGGAGAATCTAACTTATGGTCTTGTATGGGAGAATCTAATTTGTGGTTATGAATGGGAGAATCTAATCAATGGTAAGGTAAGGATGAATCTTCGATTTTATGTGATTTGAATCTAGGGTTTGGTAAGGATTAATATTTGGTTGGTAGGGATTAACTTTAGGGTTTGGTATGGACATATCATTGGGTTTTATATGGTTTGAATTTAGGTTTGGTATGGGTGAATCTTTGGTTCTGTGTGGATTGAATTTAGGGTTTTGTATGACGGAATCATGGTTTGTATGGTGGTATTTATAGTTGTATGGTGGTATTAGGGTTTACATGGTGGCATTGATGGTTGCATGGTGGTATTAGGGTTGTGTGGTGGAGTTAGGGTTTTGCATGGGAGTTAATGATTGCATGAAATTTAGGGTTTGCATGAAAAGTTCGAATGGTCGCATGGGATGTGTAAAGTTTGCATGGGAGTAAAATTTACGTATGAAAAGTTAATTTGGGAAGTAAGGAAGGTAATGCAAGCGTTGTTTGGGTAGTTAAACACTTTAGATGGAAAATAATACGTAGAACATTATCTAGGTATGTAGGAGACGAAGCTAGGGTTTGGAGTGGCTAATGGTGAATTGTCGTGGTTAATTAAGGTTTGGAATGGATAATTATGGTTGTTATGATTAAATGAGGTTTGGAGTGGTTAATTCTGGTTTGTGATGGTTGATTAGGGTTTGGTGTGGCTACTTAAGGTTTTTGTTGTATCATGTGTTTTTGGTGATTAAGGTGTAATTATGAGAATGGAATCGATGATTTGTGATATGTGGAGTGTTAAAATGATTTGGGTGATGTGAGGTGGAGTAAGAGGGGATGTTAAGGCCTAAATTAGGGCTTCGGGATAAAACCCTAGAGTGAGATGTGAAGTAGAATTGGAGGATAAGTGTAAAGGGAGTGATTCATGCATGTTTAGGGTTTGGTGGTAGCACATGTGTATTGGTGAATAAAGTATGATGATGAATAGGGAATTTATGATTTATGATTCGTGCATATCCATGGTGAAAGCCTTTGAATAAGATACTTAAGACACTAATTATTTAAAGTGGAAGATCGTTGAGATGGGACCAACCGGTCCACCGGTTCGGAATAGTGGTTAGGGTTTTTACCCTATGTGTGACCGATCCACCGGTTATAATAGTGGGGGTTCCCGAGCTCAATAACCGCAAACTAGAGTTTTGCTAAAATGCATAAAAGATACTAATTACTTACAATGGAACACCATGCGTGCCAGAGCCAACCGGTTAGGAATAGTGGTTAGGACGCGTAGTCCTATGTGTATCCGACCCACCGGCTATAATAGTGGTTAGGGTATGATACCCTATGTGCCTCCGATCCACCAGCTATAATAGTGTGGGCTTCCGTATTCGCATGGATTTGATAAAAAGGCATGATGTGTATCGAATTCCGATAAAAGATTAATTAGATAATTAATCCAGACTATGATTGGACTTTTATGTATGTACCTGAATGATTGGTCGATATTATGATATGATGATGGCCTTTATGATCTTTTATTATCCTGCATGATTTTATGTGCTTATGTGTTGGCCTTAGTGTTCTGTTACCTTACTCTGTACGTAGCGTACTGATCATCCTTTTCATGGGTGATGCTCATTCCCACGAGTAGCATGCCCTTCTGACTTATGCAGGTGGGCAAGACATCAGTCGGGGCTGAGTGTTGAGCATTTTTGGCTCGAAGTTCGAGAGAGTTGTGGCCGTATTTTAGTCTTTATGCGATTTTATTTCCTCCTATCATTTATTTTGTATTGGAGTTATCCTCCTTGATTTATTACCTTGTATTGAGTATTTATCCTCTTTGATTTCGCACTCTGATTTCTATTCTATTATGGTTCATAAACGTTTATGCGTACTCTGATTTTAATGTATGATCTTTTGAGTTCTTTTATGAACCGCTGGTTTGAGTTAATGTAAATCTTTTCTTAGCCTTAGCACTTGGTACTGGAATGGTCGGAGAGAAACGGTCTGGTACTAAGTGTGGCGGTAAAATTCCCAGAATTCATAGGTTTTAAGTATTTCTATTTTAATTGCTTCTGCTTTTATAAAAAAAATAGTGAATTTTGGGGTGTTACAACCACATAATAAGCAATGTGAAAATACTATCTAGTTAGGAATATAGTTAAATATAGACATACATAGTACAGAATAATTACGCATGTGAAACACATAAAATAAGATAAGGTGAGTATTGATCTATGCCTCTTTATTAGATATAACAATTTCTATTCTATTATTAACTTGAAATTTTGGGACCCCACTATTCTTAAACTCGTGGAATAGTTTGAAGCACTTCTCAAGATCAATATGCCTAAGCCACTATTATCATCATATGGAACTGACCGAACACATATTAGGATAAAAAAAATCCTAAACTACTATTATTAAAGCAATGTAATGGTTAGAAGAATATTTCAGGAATAACACACTTGAGCCACTATTATCATCCGGTAGAATGGACCTAACACCTCGGTCCTAACTTAAGTAGTCTTCCACTTTAAATAATTAATATATTATCTATTAGTTACTTATCTCAAATCATATTATTATTCACATTGAGTTTAGGGACCCACTATTTTTAATCCAGTAGAATGGACTGATGCACTTTTTGGGAAAAAATGCTTTTGTGCTACTATTATTGTCCAGTGGAACAAAGCAACAAAACACCAAGGGCTAACTTATGTGATCTTTCATTGCAAATGATTAATTTATTATTCATGATTGATTTGAAAATTACACAACATATTTAAAGAAAATGAAGCTATAATCCCCCAAAATTTTAGAAAACCTATAATTTAATAAATAGCTTTCATTTGAAATAAATTAGCTTTTAAAATTATTTAGTTTAATTACTTTCTGGATTTTTGAGTATATAAAAGTGGATAGGAATAATTAATAAATTAAAATAAATATTTTGTTATTCTATTATACCCTTTTTATTTAAATAATTTTTATCAAACAATTATTTTATTAAAATTATCCTTTTTTTAAGCCATATATTTAATTATATTAAATTAAATTATTAAATAAATTTATTATCAAAAATATTAAATCCTATTATTTTATAAATTTAATTATTTTAAAATTTTGCATTTTCCTAATTTCCTAATTTCCTTTTTTTTTCTTCTTTTCTTTCTCCTTTTTCCTCCTTTTCCTTCTTTCTTTCTTTTCCTTTTTCCTGGCTTTGGTCTACCAGGCTAGCCTCTTCCCTCTCCCCCTATGCTTGGGCCACTGTCCTATCTTCCCTCTCCCTCTCTTTTCCCTCCTCTCTCCCGCGCTCCTTGACCCAGCCTAGACCCCCTCTTTTTTCTTCTTTCCTTCCCTTCACCCTGGACCGCCTGGCCCATGTTCTTTTTTTCTTTCCCCTGCGTCAGTGTTCTCTCCCTCCCTCTCCCTTCTTTCTTTCTTCTTCAACCTCTATACCTGACCAGCTACATGTTTCGATGCCATGCCCGACCACCAAGACTCCTACAACCCCTCGCTGCTACCACCTACCACCACTATAGCCCTCTCTCCCGTCATTTTCTTCCCCCTTTTAGACCTAGCCAACCCTGTAAACTAGCCCTCACACCCTATTTCCCCCCCTCTTTGTCTCCCCTGCCTACCACCCTACCACCTCCCCTATCGCCCTACACGCTGTCACTAGCCGGCCAGCTGCACCCCTATCCTCCCTCTTCTTTTTCTTCTCCTCACAAGCCCTTTCCTACCCCATTATTTTCGAGCCTCCCCCCTTCCTCAATTACTTTCTCTCCTTTTCTTCTTCTTCCATTTTCATCCCCGTTTTGTGCACCATCGCCGCCCTCCAGCGGTGCAACCACCTCATCAACCACCTAAACCACCTTCTGCACCCCTCTACTCCCACCCAACACCACCACGACACCATCCAAGCCACCCCGCAACTCCACCCTCCTCCCCTCTTCTTTTCCTCCCCATTTTTCTCCCTTATCAGCAGCTCACCTGCAACCCCTCTGTTCGCCATCGTCCAGCCACCTCTACCGCCACCCAAACCACCAATCCACACCCTATAACCTCCTCTACCACTCCCATACCTTGTTTGGCTGAAACAAACCCCTCACCCCTCTATTTTCCCCACTATTTTCCTTCCTTCTCAGCCCGGTCCACCCCGATAGCCCTCTTTGTAGCCTTGCCTCCGCCATCTCCGTCGCCCTTGGCCGGCCCACAACCCATCCCTAGCCACCACCTACACACCCTCTTCACTCCTACACCCTCCCCTTACCTCCAAACCTCCCCCCATCTATCTTCTTTCCTAGCCTAAAGTCCTCAACCCAAAAAATGACCATCCCTCTCTTCTACCTTTACCTTCGACCCATTTTCCCCCATCCCAACCTGCATGTGGCTCACGCTGCTCATGCAACATGAGTTCCACATTATTTTGGTAGTTTTATGTTTAATTATTGAGGTATATTAATAATTAAGTAAAGTTTTATTAATTAAATATTTTTTATATAAAGTTGTATCCTCTTAATTTGCTACTCCTAATATAATATTTATTTACATTATTTTTAGGTGTTAATTTTTCTATATAAAGCTTGAATCTTTAACCGGGATACTGGTAAGATTCAATTTTTGCAGGAATTAAGGTAATTATTAAACCCCACTTAAACACATGGATAAACATATGTTTGCATATTAGGATTTTTAATATGTTATTATGTTTGATATATGGTTATTAGTATAATTTATATGTTTGATTGTATTGTTTAATAAAAAGGAAATTATGCTCTTTTATGTACTATGTGTGTAAATGTTGTCTAAAGGAAGAACTTGATTATTAATGAAAGTGTTAAAGTACTTATCCATGTCATATTATGTTATTGTGACCATTTATGCTTGAATAATATTATTGTGAGCCCTAAGGGCATTTTAGTAATATTTCTTGTGTAAGAATGTGGCCTAATATGTGTGGGTGCTAATAAGTATTATATTAAAATATAATATTTGGTGGAGTTGGATATTGTTAAGGGAGTATTAATATTATTATTCCATGTAGTACTGTTAATCTAATAAAAGTGGTGTAATAAGGGGAAAAGATAGTAATTTTCGAAGAAGAAGATAAAATGATAAATTTTCTAAGTAAAAGGGTAAAATGGTAATTTTATAGCAAAATGGTAATTTTATAAGTAAAGGGGGAAAATGGTAATTTTGTGAATAAAGGGTAAATTAGTAATTTTGTAATTAAAGGGCAAAATAGTACTTTCATAATTAAAGGTCAAAATGGTAATTTTATAATTAAAGGGTAAAATAGTAATTTCGTAACTAAAGGGGAAAAATGGTAAATTTTTGAATAAAGGGTGTTATGATAAATTTTTTAAGTTAAGGGTAAATGGTGAATTTAAAAGTAAAAGGGCCAAATGGTAATTTTGTAAATAAAAAGGGTAAAGTGGAAATTGGAAAGGAGTAACTTAGTAATTATGGTAATAGAGAAGAGCAATTTGGTAATTTAAATAACTAAAGGGTAATTTGGTAATTTGACTAACTAAAAGACAATATGTTAATTATAATAAAGGAAATGGGCAAATTGGTAATCTAACCAACCAAATGGGAAATACATTAAGTGTAACAATTACGAAGGGTGATTAGTGGCCTAATAAATGTTTGGGAGATGGCTTGGTAACCTAAATCGAGAAGGGATGTGGCTACGATCAACTATGTGTGGGTTATGTGCCATGTGTGCCATGTATTATACCGTATTGTGTACTTTATGCTTAATGATTAATCATTATAGCGCAACTTTGAGTGAATGTATGCTCATGTAACTTCCTTATGGCATGTGAATGATGATTATATATGTTGTGCGTACGATGTTATATGATGTGACCCTCTGGGACATGCATGCTAGGATGTTTAATAATATGATATGGGGTGAAAGGCATGAAAAAGAGAGATGGGAGAATAAGATAACCAAAGGGAAGTAAGTTGGCTAACTTAGGAAAGAATGACCTAAATAATCCATGATCCTTGAGTGGTAAAAAAGAGAGGGGACATGAGTAAAATGAAAGAGTGGGGGAAACTAAGGTTGCATGGGAGGAACTAGGGTTTAGGAGAAACCCTAATGTGAGAAGGTGGAAAAAGAAAATAATAAAAATAAATGAGAATCAAGGCCGTAACGTGTGGGGTGTTAAATAGTTTAGATGGTGTGAGGATGGGCCACATAGGCTCAAATTAGGGTTTCTGAAGAAAGCCCTAGGGTAAGGCGGTGAGTTGACCTTGGAGTATAAGGTGGTGGGCCTTAACCCACACACTTAGGATTTAGGCTTCTAGTGTGAGAAAGTGGATTAAGGGAAGGATGTCGGGGCGAGTTAGGAGGTGTAGAAGTCTTAAGATATGGGACGGGCCCTCCTGGGAGGATAAGTGTGGATATAATAAGCCATGCATATCAAAGGTGAAATAATTTTGATTAATATATGATTAATACACTAACCACTTAAAGAGAAAGATGTTGAGCCAGACCCAAATCGGTCTACCGGCGAATAATAGTGGCCAGGGCTGGGGCACCCTGCATGACCGGTCCACCGGCGAATAATAGTGGCTAGGTGCATTTTGCCATGCATGATCGTTCCATCGGCTATAATAGTAGGGGATTCCGTGCTCAACAAACCAAATGTAAAAATGATAAGACATAGGGAAGACACTAATTACTTACGGTGGAACACTTTGTGAGTTGGGGCTAGACCGGTCCACTGGCAAATAATAGTGGCCAGGAACGTTTTGCCCTACATGATCGGTCCACCGGTGAATAATAGTAGTCAGGAGCATTTTGCCCCGCATAACTGTTCATGATGGCCTATTAACATTCGGTTGACTTGTTAAGTATGTGAATGCACAAAAGTGAATATTACATATGCACCATTAATATCCGATTGACTTTTTAAGTATGTGAATATACGGATCTGAATATTATGTTTACACTTGTCATTATATATGGATATAGTAGTATATCATGTGTTACATTGCGTTCCTACTTTTAAGTATGTTTTAAAGAGTTACTCAGTACTGTAGTACTGAAGGGTTCCCTTCATGGGCCCCCTGCCTATTCAATAGGTAGTGTCCTTTGCAAATCCATTTTCAAGTACTATTCAAGTGGGCAACGGGAAAGAACGTAAGGATTATCCAAACTTTTAGGGTTCTCCCTTTTACCTTTACTTTCTAGTTTAAATGTATTCCTTGTTCTTGTAACTACCATTGGTGGAATCTATTCTTATAATATGTTTACTTGTGCTACTCTGATTTAAAAATGGTTTGAATTTCTAGCAATTGATATTTTGTTCTTTAGCCTTAACACTTGGTACTTGAACGGTATGAGTGATCCGGTCTGGTACTAAGTGTGGCGGTAATATCCCCAAAATCACCGTTTTATATTTTTCTTTTGATTTTTCTTTTAATAAAATAAAATTTTTCAATAGTAAATTTTGGGGGTGTTACAAAAGCACATTAAAAAGATCCTAAGGTCGTTCTCTAGGGTTAAGACCCTTATATTCCCCTTAAATCCAAATTTTAGACTTTTTTCATAACTATTCTTTTGTTACTCTTTTACCAACCAAACTTAGTACCACTTTCTCAAATATTATTATTATTATCAATATACTTGAATTTCAAGGCTAAAACATGAGTTCTTAAACATGCGATAATAACACTATTTTAAGAGTTACTATTCCTCGAGCCTATAAATCCTGATTTTACAATTCCATTATAAATTTTCCTATAGGACTCATATAATTACCATATTCAATATAAATTCCCAAAAAAATGCTATTAACAACATATTGTAGTTTCATGGTCTAACTGTACCATTTCTCACAAGTGATAATAACCTTTTCATTTTACTCTTACTATTCCCAAATAAAGCCTTTTCATACTTTATTAATCTTAAGTCATTATGGACTACTCTAAACACTTCATAAAAATTCCTTAGAATATTTTAAATAATAAAACACATTAAAATACCATGATTCCCATATTAAACCCATATTGACCAAAACACTATTACTAATAACATAAGCTCTTATTTCATGTAGATCTTACATATATTGGAAAAATTCTCTCCAAATCCTCCATTTATCTCCATATACCATAATGTACTCATTCCTCACTTAGCATATCTTAATAACCCAATGTAGTATCCTATTTTTAGAAAACCCTAATAATTATAATCGGTAATTATGTGTATTAGTTATAATAATTATTGTAGGGTATCTATAATAAAAATATTATTAATATGTGTAATATTATTATGAATTATTAGTTATAAAATTTTATTAAGCTAAAATATTCTATAGAGTGCATATTAAAATCTAAACGTAGGGTTGGGTCATAATTGATATCTATTTCATCAAATAAACCTATTCCAGTAACCAGATTATTTTTACCCTGATATTTTGCCCAATTTTATACCTTAATAAATTTCCCCTACCTTATTTTATTCTTTTACCTCACCCCACTCTCCCTCTAACCCAACACACCACCTTCGTGCCACCCTCATACCATACCCTACCCCATCCATTCCCAACTCCTACAGTTGTGGGTTGTGGTTTAAAAACTTTACCCAATCATAACCCACTCCTCTTCCTCTCTAAGTGTGTGTGCGTGTGTATATATATATATATACCTCATTAATGCACCAAAAAAAATATCTAATTATTCCTTAAATTTTCTATTAAAAAAAATACCCCAAACACCCCTCCCTACTGTTGCTAAAATCACCCAAAATCACCCACAAAAACCTACCTTCGACAACCATTACTGCACTACATCCACCACCACTTGAAAAACCTTCCATTCCCTCACCCTCAGCTACAGAAAAAATCACCAAAAAACCACCCTTAGCTGCATCAAAACCACCTATTCCTACCTCAAGTTTCATTGAAAACCAACCAAAAATCACCCCTAACCATCAGCAAAACTCACAAAAATCACCCCTACCCTTTAGAAAAATCGTCCAAAACTCCCCCATAGCTTCAGCATAAATTTCCAGAGCCTACCCCCCTTCCAAAAGCCCTCAAATTTTCCTACCCCTAATTTTTAGCCCTCCTTGCCGTTACCTATTCCCTAGAAATGGTAGTTTGTGCTGTTGTTAGCCTTCTTGGCCGATGACATTTCTTCGATCCTAGTTTTTTTCATTCATTTCTCTTCCATTGACTTAAACCTTCATTAATTATATTATTAATTCGAATTATATTTTATTAATTTTTATTCTGTGATATTCTGAAAGTTTAAAAAGAAGTGGATTAAGATAAGGGTGCTTAGAGACCGGAGCCTTATTTGTAAGGATACTAGTCAATGTTTCAGAAATTGTGTTAAATGCTTGTATGATTATGTGTGTTATTATGTTATTGTTATTATATTATTAAAATGAATTTTGATGATGGTATGATATATTAATATGAATTATATGATAGGAAGGAAGCGAGAATAACTAATGATATACTGATTCAATAATATTACACTAGGATGCATTTTTAAGGATGAGGATAAATTGTGGGAGAATAGTATGGGACTAATAAATTATTATAAGTGGAAAATAATTATAATTTAGATTTATGTTGACAAAAGGAGGATTTGGAAATAATGATATTGAGGATTTGAGATTTTTGTAAACTAAGGGTTATCCAACTTTTAAGGGCATTTTTGTCAATATGGGTTAATATGGGAATTTTGGTATTTTAATGTATTATATGGATTAAAATATGAAAATAATATTACATGAAGTGTTTGGAAGTGATTATGAAGGTCATAAGTTATTTAGATGAGAAAATAGCTAAATTTGGGAATAATAGTCTGAAAACGTTAATGTTATTATCACATGTATAAAATGTTAGAGTTAGGCCACAAATTTCAGAAATATTTTTAATATAGGTAAATTGAGGATTTATATTTAATTTTGTAATTATATGAGCCTTATGGGATAAGTTATGACTTACCTGTGAAATTAGAGTTTTAGGACCTTATAAATGGTAACGTTTGAGACGGGACTATTATCGAATGTGTAAGATGTGGGATTTAGAACTTAAAATTTGGGTATATTAATTATACTCTTATTTGAGGAATAAATACTAAATTTAGTGGATAAATTATCAATATGGGGGAAGTTATGCTTAAATTGTGAATTTAGGATTTTTTTTGGAAAATGAGCATGTTAATCTTTGAGAACGGTCTTGTTATATGTACAGTGATTCCTTTTCTTGCCTCAATTATGTCATACTCATAAATCAATCATGAACAAAATATTAATCATTTAAAGTGAAAGATCATATGAGTTAGGACCCGTTGTGTATGTCCATTCCACCGAATGAGACCATTAACTAGGCGCGTTTTGCTCTGGAATTGTATATTATTAATGAGTCCATCGGTAAGAATAGTGGCCAAGAGCTTTTTGCCTTAGAGTGGGAAGACCATTCCACTGGTTGAGAATAGTGAGGTCCTAAACTCAATTTAAAATAAATCCTAAGAATTATTATAATCATTTATAAGACACTAATCACGTAAAGTAGAATACTACGTAAGTCATGACCGGTTGTATATGTTCGCTCCACAAGACAATAACATTATTTGGGAGCATTCTACCCTGAGAATGTATAATATTAACCATTGCACCAATAAAGATAGTGGTCGGATGTATTTCCTAGGATTGTGTATTATTAACCATTCCACTAGTAAGAATAGTGACCAATAGCATTTTGCCTTGGGGTGGGATAACCGTTTCACTGGTTGAGAATAGTAGGGTCCCTAAACTCAATGTAAATAAACAAATAGATGCTAATATATTTTAATAATACGAATTTGTATTTGAATTACCTTGCGTTGATTCTTTTATCTCACATGTATACTATTTCCCCCTATGAATGTGTGTAATGAGATATTTTCCCGACTTTGACTATATTTTTACCTTACTCAATACATTGTGTAATGATCATCCTTTGCATGGGTACTGATCATTTCCATAGGCAGATGACCCTGATGGTTTTGTGCAAGTCTTTGATGACCTAGTTGATGATGTTGCTGCCTTTGATGTAGTGTGTGGGGGAGAGTGATATTTATCTGTACCGGGTATTTGGGCAAAGATTCATGCTATCCAGATGATATTTTTACCCAGATGCTATTTTTGGACTCTTTAGTTCATGGTATCCCTTTTATAGTGTTTTTTTTTTATTGTAATTTGGAGTTAATCTCCAAACTTGTATTTGGTGTTATGAAACTTCTCTCATTTTTGGTTTAATTGTGTTGAGCATTTTAAATTATTTAGCCTTGTGATTGGAATAAGTTTTGGATGGTAAGCTCGACTTATGTCAGTTATGGCAGTGACACTCGCTTATTTTAATTATCCTTTCGATGTGAAATGAAATTTTTTAGTAATAAATTTTGGGGTTTTGCCCCCATATTAAAACCTTATATCACACCGACGGCTACCACATAGAATATTATCATATGGTATTGCATAATCCTTAACCTCCTTATTTTTTTAACATACAATATCAAATATCATAACATTAACAATCATTCATTTAATTACATAATAATAATAACATGGTATTATAAAAAATCATGCATAAAACTCAACAACAAAAGTCCTAGACTAAAACAACTATCCTTAAACAATTCGGCTCTAGTCACTATGCACGTAAACCCTATTTTGAATATTCTAAAGCCTCAAGAAAATCACCTAAGAAACAATAATAAAATACCATTATGATTAAATGAAATGTTAAGGTAATGGAAGGGTGAAATAATGGAGGAAAATTTAACCAAGTGCTTGGGAAATTTTTCTCGATCAAGTAGGAAAGAGTAGTGGATTGTGTCGAATGGAAGGGTGGAGCAATGTCTAGTTGTGATATTGCTAGAAAGTATGCATTGGCAAGAGAGGGTAAAATAAGGGGGGTCGAATAGTGGAAATGGCTGAAGCAATGGGGTTAGTTTTAGTGGTTGTGGTTGAAGGCAGTTGATCTGGTCGAATAGTGGGGGTGGTGTTCGGTTGTTGTTGCTGTGTCCATGATAAAAAGAAAGGGGGATGATTTGGTGAGTTTAGCTAATGGATGGTGTAGAAATGGATGGTTTGATGGGTGATATAAGTGAAAGAAGGACAAAGGTAACTGAAGGTGGTGGAGGTACTTTTGATGGGCTCACTAATGGTGTTTTTTATGGTTGGTTTAGTGACAGTAGGGAGGAGGGAAAGATAAGGAGTAATGTTATGATTGTTATGCTTTTTTTTGTAGAAAAATTGGATAGATAAGGATATAGGTCTATAACATTAAATGTGCCTTATATACACATACATGAATGCAAGAAAAGAGGGATGATAGGTCAAAAATTAAACCCCCAACCCATTATCATTAGGTTTAGGAGTTGATTTGTTGATGGGGTAGGAAGTGGCTTGGCAGGTGATAGGAGTGTGGTAGGCATTGTGTGATGCAAATGTTTCAAAAAGGAAAAAGGGGGAAAAGAAAAATATTTTGTAGAAGGAAGAAAAAGGAGAAAGACGATAAAAGGGAAAAGAGGGAAAAAGAAAAAGAGAATATAATATGTTTGGTTTCTAAATTAGAATAAGGTTAACATAATTTAGGTTAGGATATTAAGGTAGTTTAATTATCAATCAATTGGGATTAGGCCAATGTTTTAGGGTTAGAAAGTTAATTTAAGGTAAAATTATTAATTTCCTAAGGTTAGGATTAGGTTACAAAGTAAATCACTAGACATTAAGTTCAGCTAAATTTTAGGGTATTATAGTCAATATTATGGTACTGAGTGGCCCATTACACATTACTAACATGCAAAGCCACATGGAAAACATAGGTAAAATATGGTAGGGATACATTAAGGAAATCATGCAATGCTGAAATGACTGACATTGTAATAATAGAACAAATTCCAAATACAAAGGGTAGGGCACGAGGTAACTACCTAACAAAAAAATTCCAAAATAATTCCAAATACTAAGGTATGCCACTAAGGCAATACCAAACCAATAGTTCTAAAATAATTCCAAATAATAAGGTAGTGAGATAAGGCAACTACCATACCAAATATGAAAACTAGGTAGCGTGCAAAGGTATTTTTTGAACAAATAACCCTAAACAAATCCATTTTTATTCTTACACAATAATTACCTCAAATTTTAATTAGTTAAGGGTGATACAATAGTTACTTAGAGACATAAAAGTACATCTGTCATACCGGCACATAAAGCATCACAGTACCCTCTCAACTATCCAACCCCAAAGCATAACAATACTCTTGTTATGCAAGTGCATAATGTAATGACATACCCTCCACACCTAGGATACTTTATCCTTAAGTATTGATACACTCTATAGAACTTGTTGGTTACCAATAGAGTATACTAAGGCCTTACTAGGGCATAATGACACTCTAGCAAACCAAATAAACTAAAGGCTCCTACCTCATCTTTAGGGAAGCTAGAAAGCAACCATTCCTAAAACAGATATTTTCCATTTTAAGTATTAATAATTTATGAGGTGATCACAAATATCACTCATAACACAAAAATTCCCTTATCTATTTTCCTTTATTTCTAATTATCAAGATAAACCATATGGTCATCAATCTTTGTCAAATCAAGAGCCAATACTAAGGTTAATCTACCAAATTTTAAGACCATCCTATATCTAATTATTCACAAAAGATGTATTAGTTTAAAAATGACCAAAATTCCCTAGAAAACCTTAATTTCACCATTTTTAACCAAATTATGTATCAAAAATTATTATTATAAGGATTTTTCATGAAAAAGTTAAAAGGTAATGATTCACAATATTTTAGTATATAGGTAATCTTTATGATTTAGCGATTGACTATATTTTTCACTTTTCATGCATTACGTGAGTTACATCTTCAAATCCTAATCATGTATTTCTAACACATCACATATTTCATACAATACATATGTACATATTTATTGCATAATATGGTATTTAACAAGAAATTTAACATTAGGGTGCATGTAAGGAATTATTCTTAACCCTATTGTAATCTCCCAAAATTTTAGAAAACCTATAATTTAATAAATAGCTTTATTTGAAATAAATTATCTTTTAAAATTATTTAGTTTAATTATTTTATGGATTTTTGAGTATATAAATTTGGATAGGAGTATTTAATAAATTAAAAATAAATATTTTATTATTTTATCATATTATTTTTATTTAAATAATTTTTCAAACTAATATTTTTCTAAAATTATCCTTTTTGAACCAATATATTAAATTATATTAAATTAAATTATTAAATTAAATAATTTATCAAAAAATATTGTATTTTATTATTTTATATATTTAAATTAAATTATTTTCCTATTTTTCCATTTCCCTTTTTTCCTTTTTTTCCTTTTTCCTTTTCTTTCTCCCTTTTCTTCTTTCTTTTCTTTTCCTTTTTCTTCTTCTTAAAGCCACCCGCACAAGGCCTATTCCCTCCTCTGCCTACGCACCTAGGCTGCTGGCCCCTTCTCCCTCTCCCTCACCCACACCGGCTAGCCCAGGTTCCCCCCTCTTTTCTTTCTTTTTCCCTCTTCCCCCTCCTACTTTGGCTGGCCCAACTCTTCCCTTTTTCTTTCCCCTGCACTGGCCTCCTTCCTCCCTCTCCCTTCTTTCTTTCTTCTTCCTTCTTCTGCCTAGACCCAACAGCCTCCCGAGCCGTCATCATCACCATAACCGCCTGCACCTCGAGCACTCCGGCCACTACAACCTGCAACCACTGCCACCACCTCTCTCTCTCTCTATAACACCCCCAAAATTCACTACTGAAAAATTTTATTTTATTAAAAGAAATAGCGGAAGCAAAATATAAAACGGTGAATTTTGGAGATATTACCGCCACACTTAGTAATAGACTGGTTCACTCATACCATTCCAGTACCAAGTGCTAAGGCTAAAGAACAAAATATCAATTGCTAGAAATTCAAATAATTTTTAAATCAGAGTAGTGCAAGTAAACATTTTATAAGAATAGATTCTACCAATGGTGGTTACAAGAATAAAATTACATTTAAACCATACATTAGAAGAGGAAGAACGAAATCCTAAAGGCCGGATAATCTTTATGCCCTTTTCCGTTGTCCACTTGAATAGCACCTGAAAAGACCTACAAGGGACATTTCCCATTGAATAGGCAGGGGCACCACGAATGGAACCCTTTAGTACTATGGTACTAAGTAACCCTTTAAACTCACACTTAAAGGCAGGCCTACAATGTAACACATGATATAAAGCTATATACATATATAACAAGATGTGTACATATAGCATCCACATAATTAACTTTCACATTAGATATCAATAAGTCATAATGTATAATCAATACTTTCGGCCTTAAGCCATTAGCACATTGTTAATCAATCATCTCTTAGATTTTATATCCATGTGAGTGCGGGAATCCCACTATTATAGCCGGTGGATCAGTCACTTTTAGGACAGAACACACCTAACCACTATTATATGCCGGTGGATTGGTCTCCAGGGAAAAATGCTCCTGGCCACTGTTATTTGCTGGTGGACCGGTCTGGCCCTGACTCACATGGGGTTCCACTATAAGTGATTAGTATTTTTCCATAACTTTATTCACATCCATGACTTATTTTATTGAGCTCGGGACCCCCACTAATATTGCCAGTGGATTGGAATACATATATATCAACATCATCTAGGGCAACACGCTCCTGGGCCACTATTATATCCGGTAGATCGGTACTCATAATCACTTGTCAGGGCATCACGCTCTTTTTAATTTTCCAAATTACCCTTCTCTATTATAATTATCCTTTTATTGGTTAATTTGCCAAATTACAATAATATCCTTTTATTGGTTAATTTGCCAAATTACCCTTCTCTATTATAATTATTTAATTGCCCCCTTTTTAATCATAATTTAATTACCAAATTATCCTCCGTTGTTATCATAATTACCAAGTTACCCCATACTCCCAAGTTTGCCATAAATATCCTTTTATTTACAAGATTATCCTTCTACCCCTTACTTCCAAATTACCACAATATCCTTTAATTTACAAAATTACCACAATACCCTTTTACTTATAAAATTACCATAACACCCCTTTTACTTTACAAATTACTATTTTACCCTTTTACATCCAAAATTACCATTTTTATCTTTCCTTACAAAATTACCATTTTGCCCTTCTTTTTTCAAAATTACCATATTACCCTTTACTCCCAGAATTACCATAATACTCATTTACTTATAAAATTGCCATTTTACCCATTTGCCTCCAAGATTACCACTTTACTCCCTTTGTTACACCACTTTTCTTAAAGTAACATTACCACATGGATAATAATATTAACACTTCATTAACAATATCCAACTCCACCAATTATTATATTTTAATATAATACTTATTAGCACCCACACATAGTAGGCCACATTCTTACACAAGAAATTTTACTAAGATGCCCCTAGGGCTCACAATAATATTATTCATGCATAAATGGCCACAATAACATAAAATAAGATGGGTAAGTACTTAACACTTTCATTAATAATCTAACTCTTCCCTTAAGCAACCTTTCCACACATGGCATAATAACTAACATACATTACCTTTTTTTTTATCAATCAATACAAGAGAATATATATATATATTATATTAAACCACAAATATCAAACATAATAGCATATTAAGAATCCTAATGTGCTAATATTTTTTTATCCATGCGTTTAAGTGGGGTTTAACGATTACCTTAATTTCTGCAAAATTGAATCTTACCGGTATTTCAATTAAAGATTCAAGCTTTAATTAGCAAAACCAATACCTAAAAATAATGTCAATTATTATTATATTAGAAGTAGGAAATTCAAAACATAAGACTTTATAAATTTTACTTAAGGAAATAGTTAATTTAAATTTTATCATACCTTAAAATTATTAATAAAAATGGGCCAATAAATGCAACAACTCATATTCCTTATGCAGCATGGTCTACATGGAAAATGAAAGAAGGGAGGCTCAAAGATTGCATAGAGAAGAGGTGGAAGGGTGTTTTGGGGTTGGGGTCTTTAGGCTAGAAAAGAGGGTAGGTAGGGGAGGATTTAGGGCAAGGGAATGGTGTAGGAGTGAAGAGGGGGTGTAGGTGGTTGTCGAGGATGGGTTCACGGTGGCCAAGGGTGGCGGTGGCTGCGACAGCAAGGCCACGAAGGTGGCTGTCGAGGTGGGTCGAGATGGAGGGGCTGAGAAGGAAAGAAAAGAGAGATAGGTCTATCAACATTTTAACCTTTGTAAATATGATAATAATAATATTAAGAACGTGCCTCACGTGCTAGGTTTTTTGCTCTCTTGTGCAGTCACCGTGGTTCTGGCTGTTCGTTCACCGGTAACCATGGCTAAGAGGAAATCTCAACGTAAAACTTCTCCTGCACCGATGTCCCCAGTCGTTTCGGCGAACAAAGAATGTGAGACAACAACGACTCCATTAGAAAGCTCTAAAATGATTATTGATGTTACAGGGGAAATCGGGTTGCCTGAATTCACAAACAATTCTACTGATTGTGATACGACAATAGTCGACAATAAATTGGAACTTGAGGAATCCCAAAAGTAAAAACCGTCTCTAAATTGGAAGGACATTATTCTTGCTAATCGTCATCCAGAGAAAGGCATGAATTTGAAATACGTGCCTCTGAATGTGGTTGATGGAATTTTGAAAGCAGAGATACAGGAATTGGAATTAGAGAGGGAGACTAGGAGGTGGAGTAATGCAATAGTAGGTTTTGTTCCTGGTCCTCGGCCCCTCCATTCCCATATGAAAAAATTTGTGACTGAACACTGGAAGTTTCTTACCAGTCTCCCAGAGGTCCAATCCCATGATCATGGTTTTTTCATATTTTGATTTGAATCCTCTGATGACATGAACATAATTCTTGATCGCCCCTTCTGGAATTTTGGAATTCGGCCTCTACTTATTCGAAGATGGTCACCTGATATGAATTTATCAAAATCTGAGTGGAAAGTTATGCCTCTCTGGGTTATATTTCCAGGTTTACCTTTGCAATTCTGGTCAGATGATAGCCTCAGCAGAACTTGTAGTATCCTAGGGAAACCAATTTTTGCTAATCAAATAACAGCCATGCGTGGGAGAATCTCTTTTCCCCGTCTGCTTATTGAAATTGATGTGAGTTCTCCATTTGTAGACCATGTGTAAATCATGTTACCAAATGGGGAAATTGTGAACCAGAAAGTGGACTATGAGTGGAGACCAAAATTCTGTACACATTGTGATCTAGTTGGCCATGAGATTGGATAATGTAGAAAGCTTTCTGGGAGGATGAACAAGCCTGAACATAGAGTTTGGGTTCCTAAGCCAAATCAGGTCAATGTACCTATCCAGGATGATTCTAAGGTTGACCCAAATGATCTGAATCAACAACTTACTTCTCTAGGCCCTGAAATAGTTGATGCTGAAAACTCTAAACATAGAATTTGTGTTGCTGAGAAGATTGTGCTACCTTCCTATGACAAATCTATAGAATCAATCCCTGTGAAACATTATGACATCAGTAAGAACATCCCCTCATCTTCTGACAATACTGTAAGATTACCTTCTTCTAGGATGAACAAAAGATAAAGGGAAAAGAGCTGGGGATATTGATAGAGGTGGGGGTTCTATACCCTTACATTCCTTATGAAGCTTGCTGTTTGGAATATTAGAGGGCTAAATAAAGCCCTCAAGAATGGTGTTGTGAGACAATTTGTCAAGAAACACAAAATTGGTATCTTTGGTTTAGTAGAAACTTGTGTGAAAGAAAATAAGGCTGATCTATCCTTGACAGACTGAAATTGGGCTGGGAGTGGACTCACAACTATTTGCATCATTCTAATGGGAGAATTTGGATACTTTGGAAGGCTGATAATTTTGACCTCAGAGTAATTAGTAGTATGTCTCAAGGGATCCACACCAGAGTTGTGGATCTCAGAACTAATATTCAATTTGAATTGACCGTTATCTATGGCTTCAATATAGGTAGGCTTAGACAGGACCTTTGGACTTGGCTGGAATCAATTGAAGGTGGTATTCAACACCCTTGGGCAATTTTAGGAGATTTTAACATTGTGGCTTCTGCTTCTGAAAAACTTGGGGATAATGTAAACCAAAATGGAGTGGATGATTTCACAAATTGTATGCACCACTGTGGTCTTTGTGAGTTTCCAACTCTTGGACCAAAGTACACTTGGACAAACATGTAGGAGAGTGGTACAAGGATAAACAACAGATTGGATAGGGGCTTTGGCAATCTTCAATGGCTAGCTCAATTTCCTGCTACTACCTTATAGAATGAAGCTCAAGTTATTTCATATCACTATTCCATGGTTCTTTAAGTGGAAAAATAGGATACTAGTGGTCCCAAACCTTTTAAGTTTCACAACTATTGGGCTGATAAAGAGGAATTTTTGCTCTTAGTTCAGGAGGTGTGGACAAAACCCTGCACTGGTTCAACTATGTCCAGGATTGTCACCAAGCTTAAGGAGCTCAAGGGAAAACTTAAGGAGCTGAACAATCTACACTGGGGTCATGTATCTGTTAAAGTTAAGAAATCCCACTCTGAATGGCTTGAGGCTCACAGAAACCTCATGCTCGACCCTTTTAACCAGCACTTGATAAAAATTGAAAGAAAAGCTTCTATAAAATGGCATTCCCATGCAGCAGAAGAAGAACAATTCTTTCACCAAAAGGCTCACATTCAATCTGTGAAATTGGGTGATGGGAATAACAGTTATTTTCATGCTATTGCCCAAGGTAGAACTCATAATAGGCTTAACAAGCTTTATGATGATAATAATCATTGTATTATGGGGGATGATAATATTGCTGCTGAGGTCCATCATTTTTATGCCAATCTTTTAGGGAAATCTATTCCAAAACTCCATATCAAACTGAGTGTGCAAAAATGAGGTATTCTGTCATTGAATTAAAACACACAGCTCATGAACCTTCAACCCCCTTCAACCCAATTAAATAAAAATTTTTTTTTTCAATGACCATTTTTAATTATGCCTTGATGGTTTAATCCTTATTTCTTCAAGAGAGCCTGGACATAATGAACACTATTGGTTAGTTTTAGGAGATCAGAGAAAATTCTTAATCAAATTAACAACACTGTTGTGAACCTGATCCCAAAGACAGCAGGAGCTTGGAGATTTAAAGATTTTCGACCAATAGCCTGCTACAATGTGATCTACAAGATTCTATCCAAAGTTATTTCCAACAGGCTGCAAAATATCTTGCATGAAGTTATTGACAACTCCCAAGCAGCTTTTGTTAAGGGGAGACATTTGGCAAATAATATTTTGCTTACTGCAGAGCTTCTGAAACAATACAATAGGAAAAATATTTCACCCTGCATGGTTTTTAAGGTGGATATTCAGAAGGCTTATGATTCCATTGAGTGGACCTTTATCATCCAAATCTTAAAACAGTTTGGTTTTCCCTAAAAAATTATCAACCTCATTTCACAATGCATTTATTATGTTAGAATTTCATTTAACATTAATGGCTCTCTGATTAAACCTCTTCCCTATAAGAGGGATTTAAGACAAGGTGATACCTTATCTCCTTATCTCTTTGTTCTTGGCATGGAATACCTTCACAGAAGCTTAAAGAGTCTTTGGTTGGAGGAAGGATTTCGGTTTCACCCTGGTTTTCAGAAGTTATATTTGATTGATCTATGCTTTGCTGATGATCTTTTGCTATTTTCCAAAGCTACCCCTAAGTCTGCTTACCTCATCAGATATTATTAGGATGATTTTAGTCGAAGATCTAGTTTAACTATCAACCCTTCAAAGAGTTCTGTATATATGGGGGGGGTCCTTGATGATAAAAGGATGTTAATCCTCTAGGAGCTAGGTTGTGTGGAAGGTTCTTTCCCTTTCAAATATTTGGGTATTCCATTAGAATCCTCTAGCCTTAGAACTCATCATTACTCTCCATTAATTGAGAAAATTCTAGCTAAGGTCAAGCACTGTTTTACTAGATTTCTCAGCTATGCAGGAAGAGTCCAACTCATTAATTCTGTCCTCTTTGGCATTCAGAATTTTTGGGCCCAAATATTCTTACTCCCACAATCTGTTATACAAAAAATGGAATCTATTTGCAGAACTTACCTTTGGACAGGTTCTGCTGATCAAGGTAGAAAGTCTTTGGTGGCTTGGAAGTAGATTTGTCTGCCAAAGAAGGAAGGTGGCTTGGGAATAAAAGATCTTCATAGTTGGAACAAGGCAGCAATTACAAAATTCCTTTGGCAACTGATTCACAACAGAGACAATCTCTAGATCAAATGGGTGCATGAATATTACATCAAAGATCAGGACATATGGACCTATGAATGTAAGACTCACCATTCCTGGATTTTTAAGAAAGTTATGAAACTGAGATCAGATATTGGTCCTATCCTCAAGACAGATGCAGGTTCTCCAGCTGGGAGATTTTCCACCTGGGATATATATGAAAAAATAAGACCTCAAGGACAGGATGTGGATTGGTTCTACCTTGTGTGGAAACAGGAGGGAGCCCCAAGACACAAGTTTATCAGCTGGCTCACTTGCAGAAATGCCCTACTTACAAAAGAAAAACTTCATGGATGGAAGGTTATCAATAATGCAAGCTGTGAGACATGTGGCAATTCTACTGAAACTATGGACCATATTTTGGTTCAATGCCAAATTACAAATGGATGCTGGAGACAAATTCTGAACTAGCTAGGATGGTGTCACTGGATCACTAATTGGATGCAGCTGTTAACATGGCTCATCAAACATGCCAAGAGAAGACAAGGGAGAGCTGGTTTATTGAGATTGACAGCATATGCAGTGATCTATGAACTCTGGGCTTACAGAAATCTAGTTATCTTTTAAGATAGAAAACTACAGACCCATGAAATTGTGAGAAAAATTATGACTCATGTATATATTAGAGTTTATCATTGCAATAGGTTCAATAAGTATAGGATTAGTTTAGAGAAACTTGATAGATAAGTCTATCTCTTTTCTTTGTTTCCTTCCTGGTTGTACTATAATTTCCCATTTTGGTTGTTAATGAAATTTCCTTAATTACCAAAAAAAGGAAAGAAAAGAGAAGGAAAAATGAAGGGCTTTGGGGGCTTGTTTCGGCCAAACAATGTATGGGGGTCGTAGAGGAGGTTGTAGGGAGTTGAATGGTGGGTTAGGTGGCGGTAGAGGCGGTAGAGGCGGCCGGACAGTTGCGGAAGAGGAGTTGTAGGGGGGTTGTCAAGAAGGGAGAAAACAAGAAGAAAAAGAAGAGGGGAGGAAGAGGGAGTTGCGGGGTGGCTGGACGATGTTAGGGAGGTGTAGGGCAGTAGTAGAAGCATATAGAAGGTGGTGTAGGGGCTTGGTGCAGTGGAGGGAAACAACGTGAAAAAATAGGGGGAAAAGATAGAGATGAAGAAAATAAGGGGAAGAGGAGATCGGAGGGAGGTTCAAAAATGAAGAGGAGAAGAAAAAGAAGAGGGAGGGTTGGGGGATAGGTGGATGATCGGGTGGCAGCGTTTAGGGTGGCGAGGGGTCGTAGAGTGGTAGGGAGAGGGTGACAGAGGAGAGGAAAGGGTGGCCATGCGGGATGGGGTGCATGGCTTCCCGGTTTCCAAAATGATGAAAAAAACGGGGTAAGAGATAGAGAGAGAGAGAGAGATAGAGAAGAAGGTAGGTGGTGGCAGTGGTTGCAGGAGGTGGCAAAGGGACGCTGCAGGCGGTGGCAGTCATGGTGACAGGGACCGATTGGGGTTGCTGTGTCGAGGCAGGTGGAGAAGAAGAAGAACGAAAGAAAGGAGGGAGAGGGAGGTGCAAGCCGGCACAGGAAAGAGGGCGAGCGGGCCGGCCCGACCTGAAAAAAAAGGAAGAGAGGGGGTCTAGGCTGTGTGTTAGAGATGGAGAGGAAGGGAAGGAGTGGGCTAGAGGCCCAAGTGCAGGGGGAGAAGGCCTAGCTTGGCGGCGCAAAGCCAGGAAAAAGGAAAAAGAAATAAAGAAGGATAATGAGAAAAAAGGAGAAAGAAAAGAAAGAAAAAGGAAAAGGAAAATGGGAGAATGGAAAAATTTAAAATAATTGAATTCATAAAATAATAGGATGTAATATTTTTGATAATAAATTTATGTAATAATTTAATTTAATATAATTAAATATATGGGCTTAAAAAGGATAATTTTAGTAAAATATTGGTTTGAAAAATTATTTAAATAAAAATAGTATGATAAAATAACAAAATATTTATTTTTACTTTATTAAATACTCTTATCCAAATTTATATACTCAAAAGTCCATAAAATAATTAAACTAAATAACTTTAAAAGCTAATTTACTTCAAATAAAAGCTATTTATTAGATTATAAGTTTTTTAAAATTTTGGGGGATTACACACAAACACACACTCTCTCTCCCTCTCTCTCACCTATCCTTTTTTCACCAATTTGGAACCGGACAGCCATGTACCCCATCCTGCATGGCCACCCTTTCCTCTTCTTCATCTCCCTCTCCCTGCCACCCTAAACACTACCACCAACCCGCCAGCTATCCCCCTACCCTCCCTCTTCTTTAGCTTCTCCTCTTCAGCCTTTTTTCTATCCCATTTTATGAGCTCAAAAACTTACTTGACCTCCCTCTTCTCCCTGTCTTCTCCTTCCATTTTCCTCCTTTCTTTAGCCACGCTACTGCCCTCCACTACTTCAACTACCACACAAAGCCCCTACACGACCCACTACCACCCTATACCTCAGCTCTACACAACCATAGACCTCCCAAGCCACCCTACAGCTCCCTTCTTCCTCCCCTCTTCTTTTTCTCCCCATTTTTTCCTTCTCGCCAGCCCCCTACAACCACACTGTTCGCCACCGTCTGGCCACTATTGCGACCACCCAAACCACCAATCCACTCCCTGCAACCTCCTCTACCATCCCCATTGATGCACTATCATATGTATAACAAATTTAATAAATAAATCCTAATTACCAAATACGTAGTATATGCAAAGAAGGAGTCAAACCCATAAAGAATGGTGTTTTAATCACTAATTTTGCAATTGATGTTATAATCCCATTTATAAAATTTCATTAATTCTAATACTAAATCTAAATTTACTAATCTTTGGTCACTATTTGATGAATAAGGGACGAATGAATTGATGATGGAATCAAAATATTAAATATTCGAAGTAGAAGAATGATTCTATATGATTTAATGTTGACCTTTAGAAACTCATAATAATTCATTCCTTTGCTTTCTCTCAACCTTAATAAATTGAATAAGCTCTCAATTTATTTCCTAACCATTTAATAACCTAGGTTACGAACACTAGATTCAATTAATGGTAGCATTATGAATGGAAAGCAGTCAACTACAATCATAACCACATAAGCTCAGAATATGAAATTGTACAAATTAACAGATAAGATTAACGATTAATCTTCTTGCTACTTTAGACAAATTAATTAATAATTATAGGTTAATTACATCGTCTTAGCAAAGATCAAGTTCTAAACTAAATAGGTGATCAATCTAATTAGTTTAAATTATTAATCTATGATACGAAATCATTCAATTTGATCCGTTAATTCAATTAAATTTCATCTAGAACCAAACATTCAAAGTACATTATTGTATTTGAAACATAATTCCATCCTCAAATCATCCTATCCTGTTTTATTTACTCTAACATCTGCATATTTAGAAACCACACTATTACATATAATGATTTGAAATTAATGCCAACAACACAACCACAATATCCAATAATAATACAGTAAAACAACAATAGAACAAACAAAAGTGTAATTGTAGATAATTTACTTGAATTCAATCAAAATGTAGAGTCTGCAATTGATAAAGGAATAGAGAGGAACTTATCAATTGAAGTGCATATTGTTAATTGTTCACTAGAATTCAAGAAGATAAAAGAAGTTGGAATTCTGCATTACATGTATATTCTAAAGGGAATAGAGGAAGAGAGTACATTAAAAATTTTCGATGTCTAAAAGAATTACCCCCAAACCCTGTATTGATAGGTAATATATCAGAAATGGGTCGCACGGATGATTACAATTTTTATGGGAAATACAGGACCTCTGTGTTTTTCTCCAACTTCTCTGCCAACCACTGGATTTTGAATCAATGCCTGAGATTTTTAACATGGCTCATGTTTAAGAAACACGAGGGTGCCGTGTTTTTGGGTCTTTCACTATTCTTCCTTTTCATTTTTAGCACAACTTCTCTTGGTGTATTTGCTTCATTTCCAACTTTGCTCCCCTTGATTCAGTGTTTCTTGACGTGTTCTTTACTTTATTGATTCTTTTCATTGATTTCTCCTTGAATTTCTTCATTTTTTTCTTTTACTACAAAATCTATTCAAAAGAGAAAAACTCGACAAAAAAGATTAAATCTTATAAAATTTATGAGGGATAAATGACATTTTTTTTGCATGAAAATAATCTATAAATCCCATTTTTCAAATACCCCCATGCTTGAATCATTGCTTGTCCTCAAGCAACATCATAACATTCACATGAATACATCAAGAAATGCAAGAGAGATAAGTTATGGATTATAAGAATTATTAGACTGGAATTGTTCATTTACAATGCTTAACACTGCATTGGGACTTAAAATACTTGTAAATCATGAAATCACAATGATGAAAATATTTTTGGACCACACATTTAAATCACCTTACAAACAGTCTTATCAAATGCTCAAACTATTAAGGAATGAAAGTTATAATAGTTAGTATCTCACCATGTAAAGTTAGATTAAGACTAATGAAATTCAAATTGGTAGGTTCTTACTTTCAGTTTGTGAAAAAACTCACTCTCATATGTGTATGGTGTGATGTGGTTACTCTCAAAACTTCTCCAAATGATAATGATCACCCATATGTTTGCCATTATTCTCAATTCACCACTACTGAAAGGAACTGAAGTATATAAGAATCAAAATGTCTTAAATTTGGTTGTAATGGGGCTAGGGTTTTAAGGTAAGATAGAATTTTGGGATTGTGGCTAGACTCCAATAACTAGACAAGAAAATTATATATAAACCATAGACGTATATACATGGAAAATACAATCCTTCCCAAAAGTCTTCCAAAATATTTTTTTATATATATCTTACCCTTGCTCTTCAACCATAGAAAGAATAAAAGATTTTTTTTGAAGTGCACCTCCATGCTTAGATTTAAACTTATGAACAAACTTTTTCCCAAAAATTTATTGCTTCACTAATTATAGACTAGGGACGGAAAATTCATACGAGTATTAGTTTTTAATGAAAGTTAAATCAATAGAATACGGCTTAGGCTCAAAGGGGTTTATACAAAGGGATACTAATTTTTAAGGTAAGCTTTTTGGTCTTTTGGTGGCTAACAAAGAAAGAAGAGTGCCTTTATCATTATCAAATATCCTAAAGTTCTATGCAGTCTTGAAGAGAACTAATGGCAAATTCTATTTTTGCATACCATTGGAGAGTACACACAAAAGTAAAATATGTTCTGGATAAACATTATATCCAATGATTAGGTTCAAGCACTCACAATGGTGTATCTACCAATTTTTAGTTTCATTTCATCTCATTCATAGTCAATGCATGGTTTGATTCCTAACCATTCTAACTTTCTTTCCTTCACTATTATCACATTCTCAATTTCTATTTTTAAAGTTTCGAAAGATGTTGATCAAATCATTCAATAGGTATGAAAAATATCCTTTGTGAAAATAATTCAGTCCCATTACTTTTTTTTACTTCATAAATGGATAAATCAAATTTAATACTTCCTCTTTTAAAAAAAAACCAAACAACCAACACACAAAAGAGACAGAAAGTAATAAACTAAATAACTACCACTGCATAAATATATAAATAACATCCACAAAGACTATTTCTACTTAACAACTATTACAAGCCTACAAGCTCACCCTATACTTATCATGTTCATTGTCCCCAATGAACAAACCCAAGAATAAGATGAAGAATTGGATTCATGAAGGAGGTGGAGGCGGGTCTCGATGCCCGAGATGAAACTCGTAAAGAGATTTTATCATCTCCATCATTTGATCTTGATTGTGGAGAATGGAATATAATTGGGAATACACTTGAGTTTGGAACTAGAGATGCCATTCTGGAATATAAGTCAAAGAGGAAGAAGAACCAGCTTGTGATTGAGGTGGGGGAGGCGGTGGTGCATGGTGACCACGAGTAGGGATGGGATGTTCGATGGCTAGAGGGATAGGGGCATCTTCATCATCAAATGGCATCCAATTCTCCTGGTTTAAAGGGTTGGTTTTGGCAGGGTTAGGTAGAGGGAAATAAGCATGGCCTTGGTATGAAAGATACCATGCATTGTCTCTACACTCGATAAGATGCGTAAGACGACAATGTTCTATATCAATGCGTGTGCTCAAAACTTCTACGGGCATATCCTTGAGAAGAGGTATGTCCAAGCTTAAACAGATGGTGGTAATTAAACAATCGATGACTATATCACCCTGTTTTGAATTGCCTACCCTCTGAAATTGCTTAGCTAGAAAATAAGCAGTGTCAATAGAATAATGTTCTAGCATAGAATTGATTAAGAAAAGTTCAATGGAGTAGACCACCCCGATAGTATCTCTCCTCCCAAAAATAGTTGTAGCTAAGAGCCTTGGCAAATAACGGAAGACGAGATTGAAAATCCTGGAAAATTTTGCTTCAAAAATTCAGAAAGTATCAGGAGTAAGCTTATTTGAGACATCACCAATTTTTGTAAAAAAATTGTTCGCATGGAACTAGGGAAGTATGAAACGGTATCCCCTTGGAGGTAACATAAAGATGTGTGCTAGTTCATGTAGGGTAAATTGTCTATCCTCATTAAAAAGGCAAAAATAGATATACCCTTGGTTACTTTGAGAATCACTAATGTCAGCACATAGTTTGAAGGTACTTAAAATTCTAATGTTAAATGCCTCTATGTATGATTAGTACAATAGATGAAATTGTACAGACCTACATTTCGAATCAGTTGCATTACTTACTCATGAATGCCTAAGGTATGTAGACAACCATCATCTAAATACCTAGTACCAATAATATGTCGTTGAGACAAGTAATCATACCTTTGTTGTTGTTCCAAGGAATTAAAGATGATATCTAATTTGTTTGGCCGGCTATGTCGGTCTGTTGCTGAGTTGGTGATGATCGAGGCCTCGAAGATTCGCCTTCGGTCCATTGTTTCTTTCTCGGTGCCATCTACACAACATATAGACATTAGTAGAGTGATAAATTTATGCTTGGTTTGCATGTGTAATATAGAATAGAAACATGTCCAATGCTTATGTAACACCCCTCCAAAATTCACTACTAAAAAATTTCGTTAGTTAAAAAGAAAATTAGCAGAAGCAAATTAATAAACCGTGAACTTTGGGGATATTACCACCACACTTAGTACCATATCGGTTCACTCCTACCGTTCCACTACCAAGTACTAAGGCTAAAAAGATAAACGACAATTTTACGAGAAACTAAAGCATATATAAATCAGAGAAACGCGGTAAATAATTTACGAGAGTAAAATCTAACAACGGTGGTTACAAAATAACAAATACATTGAAGTTAGAAGAGACAATTTAAAACCCTAGAATTTACCGGCTAGTACCTTACGCTCTTTCCCGAGAGCCCACTTGAATAGAACCAAACACGATCTGCAAGGGGGACTGCCCATTGAATAGACAGGGGCCCCGTGAAGGGAACCCTTCCATACTACGGTACTGAGTAACCCTTTAAAAATGCACTTAAAAATAGGCACGCAATGTAACACATGAAATACTACTGCATTCGTACATAACCATGGGTGTAAACATGATATTTGGATCCATTTATTCACACATCCAACAATTTGATCAGATATTAATAGCGTATACGTAACATTCACTTTCGTATATTCTCATACTTAACAAGTAAACCAAATACTAATAGGCCATAATGAGTAATTGATAATTTTAGGGCCTTAAGGCCATTAGTCCATCCTTAATCAATCATCTCGGATTTTAAAAGTCCATGTGAGTGCAGGAACCCCACTTTTATAGCCAGTGGACCGAAAATACATACAGGGCAGAACGCTCTTGGCCACTATTATTCGCTGGTGGACCGGTCTAGCCCTGACTCACAAGGTGTTCCACTATAAGTGATTAGTATCTTCCCCATGCCTTATTGATTTTACGTTTGGTTTGCTGAGCACGGAATCCCCCACTATTATAGCCGGTGGACCGGAAATATATACAGGGCAAAATGCTCCTGGCCACTACTATTCGCGGTGGGTTGGTCTCCAGTGCACCCCGGCTCCTGGCCACTATTATTCGCCGATGGATCAGTCTGGGCCCAGCTCAGCATCTTCCTCTTTAAGTGATTAGTGTCTTAACGTATCTTATTCGAAAGTATTCCACCCTTGACATGCATGGCTAACTATATCCACACTTATCCTCCCAGGAGGGCTTGTCCCATATCTTGAGACTTCTACACCTCCTAACTCAGTTTTCTCCAAAAATCCTAACTCGGGCCTATGTGGCCCATCCTTCTCTGTCGTACACATCTTGACTATTTCAACACCCCACAAGTCACAACCCTTAGATCTAACCCTCACTTTCTACCCCACTCACTTTCTAACCTCCTAACCCTAGATTAGTCTCCTACGCACCCTTATACTATCTCACGTACTATTTTTCGCCCAAAGTCCCCAGACTCCCAAAGGACACTTCTAATATCTTCCTCCTATACCTACATTAGCCAACTTACTTCCCCTTGGTTATCTTTCTCTCTCATTACTCTTTTCATGCCTCCATCTCCAATTACCACATTAATTATCCTAGCATGCATGTCCCTAAGGGCCACATCACATCACACCATAAAATATAGCATATCCATATCAGCACATACCAAAAGGGGCACATGAACACACCTTGGTTCCAAGCCATGCCACACGTGAAACAATTAAGATAATAACATGTAGAACTCAACATAAAAATTATATAGGGCATCCAAGGCATGTAGGACATATGACACACATTCGACTTTAGCTACACCCTAACTCGGTTTAGGTTACCAAGCTATCTTTCATATAAATTAGGCCACTAAACGCCCTTTATAATCGGAACACTTAATATATTTCCCAATTCATTGGTTAGATTATCAATTTATCCATTTCTTTTATTATAATTAACAAATCACTCATTAGTTGGTTAAATTACCAAATCCCCCCCCTTCATTATCCTAATTACCAAATTACCCCTTTAGTTTGTTAAATTACCAAATTGCCCCTCATATTTACCATTTTACCCTTCTCCATTATTAATTTATCAAATTACCCTTTAGTTATTTAAATTATTATTTTACCCTTCTTAGATATCATAATTACCAATTTACTCCTTTCCAAATCTACTTTTTCCCCTTTTATTTATAAAATTACCATTTTCCCTTTTATTATAAAATTACCAAATTACCCTTTTATTACAAAATTATCAAATTACCCTTTTATGCAAAATTACCAAATTACCATTTTATTACAAAATTACCAATTTTTCCTTTTGTTACAAAATTACCAAATTGCCCTTTTATTACAAAATTACCAAGTTGCCCCCTTTTTATTACAAAATTACAAAATTGCCCTGTATTACAAAATTACCAATTTACCCTTTTGTTATAAAATTACCGATTTGTCTTTTTGTTACCAAAATTAATAATTTTCCCTTTTTATCACAAAATTATTATTTTACCCTTTATTCAAAAAATTACTATTTTATCCTTTTATTAACATATTTACCATTTTACCCTTTTATTAACAAATTTACCATTTTACCCTTGCCTCCAAAACTACCAAAATACCCTTTTTAATTAAGACTTATCTTTTTACCCTTAGCACACCCCTTATATTAAATTATTATTATTACTACATAAAATATTAACTTTAATACCTCATCCACAACTCTTATAATTAATATAATATTATTAGCACCCCATATATATATATTAGACAATTTTCTTGTGAAAGATACATTAGTAAATTCCCCTAAGGTTCACAAAATATTAAACATGTATTAAATATCACAATAGCATAAAACAACATGGATAATACTTAACATTTTCCTTAACAACTAAATTATTACCTTAAATAATATTTCCTTACATATCATATATCCTATCATGCTTCCTTTTATCAACCAACACAATAACCACATATAACATATTAAACAACACAAACCAAGCATAATAATATATTAAAAATCCTAATGTGCTAACATACGTTAATCCATGCGTATAAGTGGGATTTAACGATTACCTCAATTTCCTCAAAAACAAACCTTATCGATATTCCAGTTTAAGGTTCAAGCTTGATTATCAAAACCAATACCTAAAAATAATTCAAGACTTATTACATTAGAAATTATGAAATCAAAATATAAGGCTTTAACAATACCTAATAGAATAATTAACTTAAAATATAATTATAACTTAAAATTATTAAACAAATAGATCAAGAAATGTAGAAACTCATGCTGCTAATGCAGCATGAGCTGTATGCAAAGAATTGGGGAGGAGGGGCTCGAAGGTGGTGGAAATAGGGAAGGATAGGTATTTTGGTGGTTTGAGGCTAAGAAAAGGACATGGTGGGGAAGGATTTAGGGCAAGGGAATGATGTAGAAGTATAGAGGGGGTGTAAGTGGTGGTCGGGGATGGGTTGAAGGTGGCTAAGGGAGGCAGAGGCGGCGGCGGCGGCAAGGCTGCGAAGGTGGCGACCGAGGAGGGTGTCGAGATGGGGGCTGGTGAGGAAGGAAAAATGAAGGGGAAAAAAAGGCCTCCAAGTGGTGTTTTCAGCCAAAGGAGCATTAGGGGTGGTAGAGGGGGTTGCAAGGAGTAATACAGTGGCTTAGATGGCGGCAGAAGTAGCGGGAAGGTGGCGAAATGTGGCGGTGTAGAGTGGTTGCCGAGAAGGGGGGAGAGAAGAGAAAAAGGGGAGAGGAGGAAGAAGGGGCCTGCAGGGTGGCTTAATGGGGGCTGTGATGGCTCAAGGGTGAGGTAGAGGGTGGCAAGAGGTGGTTCAGGTGGTGGTTGAGGCAGCTGCAGCGGCGGATATTGGCAGCGAAACAAAAATAAGGGGAGAGAGGGAGGAGAAGAAAGGAAAGAAGAGAGGGTTGGGGAGCATGGGGAGTTCGTGAAAAGATGCAGAATGGGCAAGGAAGGAGCAATAAATAGAAGAGGAAGAGAAGGTAGGAGACAAGGATCTAGAGGGGTGGTTGTTGGTGGTGGGGAAATGGGTGCTGTAGGGAGAGGGAGAGGGAGACAAGGATGGTCGGATCAGGATGGGTAGAGAAAAGGACGCGAGGGAGAGAGAGAGAGAGAGAGAGATAGGGAAGATCAAATGGGGAGAGGAAGCTGCAAGTTGGGCCAGCAAAAATGGTCAAGGATGGCCGGGATTATCGCCGGGGAAAGAGGAAGAAGAAGAAGGGAAGAAGAAAGGAGGATTGGGGGGCTGGGGTGTGTGCAAGCAGACCGGCTGAAGGAAAGGAGCGGGCCGGTCCGGTCAAGAAAGAAAGGAAGAAAGAAAGAGGGGGTGGCCGAGCGACGCAGGAAAGGCAAGGGAAGACTAGGCCTGCGGCCCAACGCGCTAAGGAGAAAGAGGCAGGCCACCAGCGGCTTAAGCAAGAAAAGGAGAAAGAAGGAAAAGAGATAAAAAGGAGAAAGAGAAAAGGAAAAAGGAAAAAAAAGGGGAAAATTGAATAAAATATTTTAATTGATAAAATAATAAAATAGAAGAATTTTTGGTAATAAATTGATTTAATAATTTAATTTAATATAGTTAAAATATAAGGATTTAAAAGGGAAAATTTTAGTAAACCTAATAATTTGGAAAATTATTTAAATAACAAGAGTATGATAAATAAAAAAATATTTATTTTAATTTATTAAAATATTTATACCAAATTTAATACACTCAAAAATCCATAAAATAATTAAATTAAAAATATTTAAAAGCTAATTTATCCAAAATAAAATTTATTTATTAAAATATAGGGTTTTAAAAATTTGGGGGATTACAGCTTATTGAATTGTGTGTTGTGGAGAATAATATGCATAAGCATTTTCACAGCCTCAAAATGCAAGGATAAAGAAATTCTTCCTTCACTCATGAACTCAGCATATACCCTCAATTTACAATTAATTTATGCAATTGGCAACAAAATTTCAATTTGGAATTGATTTAGCACATGTGCCCTAGACTTTTAAATAAGCCATGATTATATACATTGTAAGTTTGGCAACAAATTTAACCCACATTTGCTAATATATGGTCATAATCTATTTCCAAACATACTGAATCTGCACAATCATATAACAAGTGGAGAATCAAATTTTTGTTGTTGTAGAAAATTCAAAATTGGTACATACCTCTAGAATATGAGTATGGATGAATAAAATTATAGAAAGAAGATGAATAATGCTAAGGAAGGTCGAATTATACAAAAACCCTAAAGCAATTCACTGAAATTTGGAAAATTTTTGCACGAATTGAAGTTAGGGTTTGAGAAAGAGATGCGTCGACTTTTCAGTGGTGGTAGCAAAAGATAGGGTCTGAGAAAGAAAATTATGGATGGAGGAGTGATATGGATGATGAATGTGAGTAGGAATGGTTGGAATTAAAGGAATTGGTTTAGAAATGGAGGATTTTGATGGAAGAAAACTGATATGGTGTCGCAGGGGAGAGACGGTTTTGAAAGGAATGAGTGCCATGTTTTTTCACATGTAGGAGCATGGGAGAGAAAATGCTATTTTTTTTAGAAACATGGACCATATTTTTGAAATACAGTACCCCCGTGTTTCTTTTTGTACTCTCTGCTTCAGGGGAAAATTAGACAAATAGAAAAACACGGGCCATATTTATAAATATGGACCCCCGTGTTATTTCAAAAACTCCCTGGAATTTCTAAAACTTTTCCCTGATATATAAACACAAGCCGTGTTAATAAACACGGCCCCCCGTTTTTTTACGAAATATTTCTACCTTTACTGTTTTTCGTCTGATGGGAAAAACACGGGGCTTGTTGTGGAAATATGGTGGCCCCATTTTTTAATTATATATTATAGGAATATGAATACAAATGTACTTAAAATTTACTTCCACACACATAAACATGATAAATATACAGTACCACAACAAATATATAAAAAGAAAAGTTTGAGATAAGAAAAACTTATGTACAACACTTGGGTGTTTCCCAAGTGATAAAATTCCACTCTTCCAGCCTTCATAATTGAGAATGGTAAGATCTACCACTTCCAGATTTTGCACATAGTGTCCTTCATAAAAAGATTTGAAACGGTTTCCATTCACTTTCCACATCTTTCTAGCTTTCTCACTCTTAATTTCTACTGCACCATGAGAAAACACATTAGTTACAATAAATGGGTAAATCCATCTCGACCTTAATTTTCCTAGAAACAATTTCAAATGAGAATGATATAGTAAATTTTTTTAACTGATTTCAAAACTCTCTATAAGAATGAACTTATCATGAACTTCCTTAGTTCGATCTTTATATTTCAATGCAGTTTCAAATACATCATTTCTTATTTCTTCCAATTATTGTAGTTGGAGTCTTCTATGCCTTCTAATTTTAGTTGACTCCGTGTTACATTTATTTACGGCCCAAAAAGCTTTATGTTCCAAATTAACCAGATGATGGCAAGGCTTATTGTAAACCAAATGATATGGTAACATACCAATTGGAGTTTTGAAAGCTGTACGATAAGCCTAGAGAGCATCATTGAGATGTAATCTCCAATCCTTTCTTATTGGTTTCACCATCTTTTCCAAGATTGATTTGATTTCTTGGTTGGATATTTCGGCTTGACCATTGGTTTATGGATGATATGTTGTAGAGATTTGATGTGTGAGATGATATTTCTTTAACAATGCTTCTACTGTTCTGTTATAGAAGTGTGAACCTTTGTCATTAATGATAGCTGTTGGTAAGCCAAACCTTGCAAAAAGGTTAGTCCGAAGATATTTTGCAACAACCTTAGCATCATTAGTATGGTTGGCCTTGGCCTCCGTCCATTTTGACACATAATCAACAATGACAAGAATATATTTGAAACCAAAATATGATAGAAAGGGACCCATGAAATCCATACCCCAAAAATCAAAGATTTCATATGCTATGATAGGAGTTTGTGGAATTTCATTTCTAGGACCTAGTCCCCCCAGTCTTTTGACACTTTTCACATGTTTTGCAAAATTCATAAGCATCCTTAAACAATGTAGGCCAGAAAAATCCACTCTTTAAAACTTTATAAGCTTTTCTTTTGCAGCCAAAGTGCCCCCCACATGCATAACTGTGGAAAAATGTTAAGATAGAAAGAATTCCACTATTAGGAATAGACCTTCTAATGATTTGATCAGCACATTGTTTCCACAAGTATGGATCATCCCATACAAAATATTTTTCCTGACTCTTCATCCTATCTTTTCGTGCTTTAGTAAAGTGTGAGGGAAATACCTTTGTCACCATAAAATTTACCATGTCAGCATACCATGGTATCTCATTCCCAATGACATGAAGTTGTTCGTTCGGAAATGCTTCATTGATAGGTACCTCAACTTCAACTTCCTTGATTAACTAACTTAGATGATCTATTACTCCATTTTCTAATCCTTTCTTGTCTTTGATATGTATATTGAATTCTTTGAGTAGAAGTATCCATCTAATTAATCTAGGGTTTGCTTCCTTCTTTGCTAACAGATATTTCAACACTGCATGGTCAGAATAAACAATTATTTCAGTTTCTAACAAATAATAATGAAATTTATCCAAAGCAAAGACAATGGCAAGAAGCTCCGTTTTATTAGTTGTGTAATTAAGATGAGATTCATTCAAAGTTCGTGAGGCATCGTTAACACGTTCTCACCCGCAAGTGCACGGGGTCAGAGTAGTAGTCAAGGTCGATCCCACAAGGATTGGTGAATAACCACTAGGACAATGATAGAACTTAACTATGTCTATACTACAAGATGATATGAAATAACAAATTATAAGCTAAAATAACTAAATAAGCTAAAAAGAAAGGAAAATAACACTCAAGTCACTCAAATAAATAGAAGAGCTAAGGTTCTGGTTCCTCGCCCCCGATCCTCACATGTAATTGAAGATCACATCACAAAATAATTCAAAAATCATAATCAATCATGCCAACAAGGATAGAAAGTGTTGTACTTTCTCAAGCCACAACCACCCTATTACATATCTATGGCCATAACTATCTCTAGCTTAGAGTCTAATAGAATGTAATGCATTCAAGTCTATAAAGTTTCCACCTTTATTGTTGTAGAGGTCAAATCGATCGTCTCTCGACCTACAATTTAACCTCCCCTTGTGCTATTGGGTGTAATACTGGATTATCTCTCGATCTCACCCGGTATTTCCCACACCAAAAATCACTCGGCCGTGGTCCAAAAATCCCTCAATCAATCAATAACAAAACACATACATTATGAATTGAATAAAAAGGATGCAATAATTCAACTTATTAGGATCGGGGAAAATTCCCCTTCACCTTAGCACAAGATCTATCCCATCAAATTCATAGAAAGAATATTAAAAACAATAATAGATTCCATAGATAAAGAAAATATCATTAGATAATACCCTTGATGTTCACAAATTCTTGCAAAAACTCCGTCTCTAATTTACAAAAGAGATCTTGATGAATTGGGGAAGAGGATAGAGAAGAGAGAAAAGAGAGGGAGTGGAGGTTGCACGAGATATTAGAATGAGAGTTTTTATATTACCACCTCGTGGATCGCTAGGGTTTTGGTAAAGATGGGCTTCCTGTGTCAGCTTTGACAATGATGCGTATTTTGACCATAACGTTTTCATCATAACTCCGATTAAGTTGATTTTAGATGAGTTGGAAAGCTATTAAAAAGATCTAAAACGTTTTTGTTGACCGATTATCCAAATTCAGATCTTTTCTTGGTCTAAATTTCACTTCTTTCAGGCCCATATACTTTAAATATGCATTCTTTTTTTCATTTTATTCCAGAATTTACATTTTAGCTCTAAATCTCTTTCCACTTCAACTTTTGCTCCTCTTTGCTCATTTTTTCTCCTTTCTTCTCCCTTTAGGTTATGTTTGGTTAGAGGGTAAAGGGGGTGTAAAAATTACCAGGGAAATTATTTCCTTTTTCTTTTATGTTTGGTATGGGGAAAAATTTATTTGGGGGTAAAATTTTAGTGTTAAGTTAGGGAAAAATTTTTCCCGATTCAACACAGGGAATTTTATTCTCCCTGACCACACATCTTCTCTCCTCTCCCTCCTCATGTCTTCTCTGCGCCGGACGAGTCCTCGACACCAGTCGCCTGCCTTTGCTCGTTGTCTGCCTGTCGAGGCTTTCCTCTCAAAGCCAAAGCCTGCCTCTCGAAGCTACTCTCTGGTGCCTCCTTCAACAGATCTTTAAGTTCCATTTATGAATCTGTGCTGATGATTTTCTTATAATTAGTTTTCTTTTTCACTTTGGGACGAAAATTCTGCGTATAACCTAAAACATAGTAACTTAGATCTATGAATTCTTATTTGATTTACCTATTACCCCTGTCTTCATTTATTTTGGTTGGGATATGTGAATTGATTTGTGTCCTTAAAACTGACAGTTACTCAGTGATGGTGTTTCCGGGCTAACAATTTTGTTCATTTTGCATGTTTTGAGAGTCGAGGAGGCACCGCCCGCAAAACTGTTATATGAGTGCTTGCTATTGTTCCCAACTCCATCTTTTTGGTTGTACCATATTAATGTGGGATGAGTTTATGCAGTTGTGGTTCGTAGCATGCACCTTTGTTTACCTAGGAAAAAAAACTAGTTTCAGATTCAGTTCTTCCTAGCCATTTTGCATCAGGACTAGCCTGCTAAGCTATTGCCATTTGCCACTTCAAATCATCGTTTCTGTTCACATAGACGATACGGAATTTGTGGTGCAGATGGCAGATTTTAATTACATGTTCCTCCTTCGATCACGATGCTATCGGATTAGTAATTGTTGTCCCAAATGGTGATCACCACGTCGGAGACTTAAGTTTGTATTTGCAAAGATTGAGTGAAATTTTCACACATTTTTTTTGGGAATTTTATTTTATTTTATTTTCTGATATTCAGTTATTCGGCTAGAACTATTGAATGTGAACTAACACCTTGGATTCTGTTTGTTTGCTTGAATTCCGGAAAAAAAAATGAAACTCAAGCTCACTGGGTTCTTTGGATTTATGTATTTACATATATTTTGATGATATTTTTTTTAGGTCAAACTTTGATGTCTGTCTTTTTTACAGTTGGAATTTGTCTATGTTTGATGAATTCTACTCCTTTGTTATTGTTTTCAGTTTGTGAAAGATTAGCTATTCATATTTATGAGATGGACCAACTCTTATTTTGTCTTATTTTATTTGTGGGATCAAGATATGCCAGTAGTTAGCTTTATTTTGGGTCGTTCTTTTAGTGCTTTTTCTGAGAATTGTCCTGTTTCGTCTAATTTTCTATTAAAAGTCTCAAATCTTCTTGTTTGGGTGTTTGTTTTGCCCCTGGGGAGGGTTAATATGTCTACCTAGTCATGTCACATAATTGGTTTCTATTCTAGCATTTATTTTGTTGTTCCTAGACTTTCTGTTTCTAAGCTCATGTTCGGGGTTTGATAATGATTCCTTGATGGTTGACTGCAAATGGGGTAGCAGGAAACTAGTGCATGTGCTCTGAATTCGGGTGTACTAAATTGAATCCTATACCCATATTTTACTTAGCCGAATCATTTTCCTCATTCATCAACAGCCACAATCTCGTCTCATTTTAAAGGTAGATAGACAAATGGATAGCTTAACTATTGAATCCACAGATTCTTTCTCTTGTTTGCTTGAACTTGCAGCAAATGATGATGATGTTGGCTTTAAACGTTTCATTGAGTATGATCCTTCAGCCCTTGATGAGGTAGGATTATGGTATGGCAGGCAGAAGGGTTCAAAGCAGATGGTTTATGAGCGTAGAACACCTTTAATGGTTGCTGTTATGTATGGCAGCATTAATGTCTCGATTAGTTTCTTTTATAATTTTTTTAGTTATTGTAATCTTCCTATTTAGATTTATAGAAATTAAATTAAAAATGTAATATATTAAATTTTGATTTATGTAATAAATAATTATTTATATCTAATAAAAAATATTACTAATTTTTAATGCAAATAAAGTAAAATAAAATATTATTCTAATATAAGTTATTTCTCTCAAACCTAACATAAGGAAAATATTCCCTTGAATAATTTACCCTTCCATACCAAACAAAAATGGTGGATAAATTTCCCCCCTTAATCATTCTCCCCTTAATCATTTCCCCTTAATTCATTTCCCTCATCCCAAGCATAACCTTAAGGTTATTCTTTTTCTTCATCCTTCATGATTTTTTTGTTGCTTGAGACCCTGCAAATTTTCACAACACAAAGGTAGTAACAAGAAAAAAAAGGGAGAATTCTGACTAAAATTAAAGGTAAAAACTCTTATAAACCTTAGGAATAAGATGTAAAAGTCACACTTATCAATCGTATATCACATGTGGATCTTTCCCAATCCTTTGACCTAACACTACACCAATAACAAAGTTAGATGCATCACACATTAATTCAAAGGGAAAGTTCCAATTAGATAGTTGAAGTATGGGTGCATTGATCAATTTTTCCTTTAGGTGGTCAAATGATTTCTTGCATGCATCATCAAATTGAAACTCTGTTTCTCTTTGAAGAAGCTTACATAATGATTGGGCTATTTTAGAAAAATCCTTAACAAATTGGTGGTAAAATCCAGCATGGCCCAAAAATGAAGGCACATCTTTAACAGTTAATGGATAAGGTAATGAAGCTATAAGATCGATTTTTGCCTTATCTGCTTCAATCCCTTTAGCCAAAATAACATATCCTAAAAGTATTCCTTGTTGAACCATAAAATAGCATTTTTCAGAGTTTAGCATAAGATTCGATTCAAGACATCTTTTCAAGATAAGAGTTAAATTACCTAGGCATTATTCAAAAGTGTCTCCATGAATACTAAAATCATCCATAAATACCTTGATAATTTTCTCCAAATATTCAGAAAATACGCTTACCATACACCTTTGAAATGTTTGGGCATTACATAATCTAGATGGCATGCGTTAATATGCAAACGTACTGTAAGGACATGTAAATGTGATTTTCTCTTGATCTTTTGGAGCTATGGGAACCTGTACATATCCAAAATAACCGTCAAAAACCAATAATAAGCATGACCCGCTAGCCGTTCTAACATTTGGTCCATGAATGGTAAAGGAAAATGATCTTTCCTAGTCATGGAGTTCAACTTCCTATAGTCGACACATACCCTCCAACCATTTTGAACCCTAGTAAGAATCATTTCTCCTTTATCATTTTCCACTACTGTTATTCTTGTTTTCTTTGGGATAACTTGAAGAGGAATAACCCAACTACTATCAGATATTGGGTATATGACTCCCACACTTAACAATTTTAACACCTTTTTCTTCACAACCTCCATCATGATCGGATTCAACCTACATTGTACTTGTCTACTTGGCTTCACATAATCTTCCATTAAAATCTGATGCATATATACTGAAGGACTAATACCTTTAATATCAGAAACTATCCATCCCAAAGTAGATTTATACTTTTTCAAAACATTAACCAGTTTTTCTTCTTATTGGGATGTGAGTTCACTAGATATGATATCAAGAAGGGTATTTTTATCTCCTAAGAATGCATATTTGAGATGGTTAGTTAGAGGTTTCAACTCCACTTTAGTTTTTTTTCTCTATGGAAGGTAAAGGTCTATCTAATGTTAATGGAAAATCCACAAATCTTCTAATTCTACTGGGACATGCTCCTAAAGTAGCCACTACCTCTTTGATTTTTTCTTCAACATCATACATCTTGTTTAGTGCTTCCAATCCTTCAGTTTCTATGCATTGTGTCAAGGTTACTTCTAAAAGATCCACCAATGATAATTTGTACACCATTTTAGTTAAATCCTCAATGACATCAATCATAGATACCGCTTCACCATCTGTAGGGTATCACATGGAGTCATATATGTTAAACTTATGGACTTCACCGTCAAACTCCATGGTCAACACTCCATCGTGGACATCAATTTTTGTTTTTGAAGTTTTTAAGAATGGTCTACCTAACAAATTTTGGAGAGGAATTAGCTAAAACATTATCTTGCATATCTAACACATAGAAATCTATAGGAAAAACCAAATCATTTACCCAAAATAAGACATCCTCAATCACCCCTTTAGGATATGTGTTAGATTTATCAGCCAATTGAATAATAACACGAGTTTCCATTAAAGGACCTAGACTTAGGGTATTAAAAATAGATAAAGGCATGATGTTGATTAAAGCACCTAAGTCAAGCATACATTTTTCATACCTTGTGTTTCCAATCTTGCAAGGTATAGTAAAAATACCCGGATCTTTGCATTTTGGTGGAACCTTTCTTTGCAAAATTATTGACACATTTTCTCCCCCACTTACCTTTTCATCTCCTTTTAGTTTTCTTTTGTTAGTACATAAATCCTTAAGGAATTTTTCATACCTTGGTACTTGTTTAATCACATCAATGAGAGGGAGATTAAATTCTACCTTCTTAAATATGTCAAATATCTCCTTGTCATAGTTCATCTTCTTGTTTCTAGCCAACCTACTAGGAAATGGAGCAGGAATTTTAATAGGATAATTTGACTTACCTTTGGTTACCTATTGCGACTCTTATTTTTTTCTTCTTCAACAATTGTTTCATATGACTCTTTACTTATGTCTTCTTCCTTACTTTCTTTTCTTAGATCCAACAATTGTTTCCCACTATGAGTTCTGATAGCACTAGCATTTTTCGTAGGATTTCTTTTAGTCTAGCTAAGGAATTTTGAAGATCCTTGTGCTTGTAGTTTCCCAAGGGAATATGCCAATTGGCTCAATTGATTCTCCAAATTCTTGAAACCTTTTCTATTCTGTTGTTGAAATTGTAATGTATTGGTAGCCAAAGATTTCATCAAGTCTTCCAAAGGCATTCCCCCTGATTGTTGTGGAACTTGCGGTGGAGGCATTGGTTGAAATGGTGGTCTTTGGTGATTTGGTGGAACTTGGAAGAATCTGGGATGTGGATTTGATCCTTGTTGATTTTGATAAATCTGTGGTCGGAAATATGAATTACCACCTTGTTGAGTACTTCCATACCTAAGATTTGGATGATCCTTCCATCCAGGATTATATGTTGGAGGAAATGGATCATTTCATTTTGGTAATGGTTTTCCTCCAATGGCATTCACTTGTTGTTCTTCCTGCAAAGTAGGACACATATCAATAGGATGCTCGGTAAAAGAACAAATTCCACATACCTTGGCAGAAATCTTTTCACCCTACAACTCTTTCAACAAGAGTTGTCAAATTTGATACTTGTGTTTTCAATTCAGCAATATTGGTTTCTTTCACCTGTTGAGACATATAAGTATTACCCCTATTGCAATATTGAGATTTAGATGCCATGTTCGCAATTAATCTTTTAGCCTCAGTGGGTGTCTTATCAACCAAGGCACCACCACTAGCAACATCTATCATATTGCGATCCATAGGAGATAAACCTTCATAAAAGTATTATATTAATAAATTTTCACTAATTTGATGATTAGGACAACTACCACACAATTTCTTGAAGCGTTCCCAATATTCATGTAATGGTTCTCCTCCATCTTGCCTAATACCGCATATTTCTTTTCTTATGTTAGTTGCTCTTAATGAAGGAAAATATTTTTTCAAGGAAAACCTTTTGTATGTCAGTCCAAGTATTTACCAACCCCATTGGTAAATTATATAACCATTCCTTAGCAGGATCAACCAAAGAAAAAGAAAAAGCTTTGAGTTTAAGTTGTTCTACACTTATTCCATTCGGTTTCATATCATAACATGATATATGGAATTCCTTAAGAAATTTATTTGGATCAGTGAAACAACCTAACCCATGGAGTTGTTCTCTCTAAAACCTATAAAGATAGGTAAAGCACGGATTAATCTAGGTTTGATCTTACAAATATCATTATTAGTAGGGTAATTAATGCATAAAAGATTAGGGTTGAAGACAGGAGTAGCTAGCTCCTTGAGAGTTCGATCTACTATAGGTGGATCGATGTGGCAAGGTGTACTAAATAGAGCCTCTATGTGGTCTTCTCCCAAATCTATGGAACTTCCTTTAGAAGGAAATGGAATATGACTAGCATGTTCCAATTTCCTTATTGTTCGGGTTGCAATTGGAGAGGAAGAATTTAGATCTATGGATGGAATAATTTGTCCTTGATTCTCAACTGTGAACGATCTCAATTGCGAGTGCCTGAAGATTTCACACAATTAAAGAATAGATGAGTACAATTGGTGAATTTATTGAAAAGTAAAATAAGAAACAACACCAAAAAAAAAACTAAAGATTATAATCGACGTTCCCCAGTAGTAGCGCGAATAATTTGATGCAGTGTCGTATGTACAACAACTTTAATAAATAAATCCTAATTTCCAAATACGTAGTATATGGCAAGAATGAGTCGAACCCACAAGGAATGGTGTTTTAATCACTAATTTTGCAATTGATGTTATAATCCTATTTATAGAATTTAATTAATTCCAATACTAAATATAAATATACTAAGCTTTGATCACTATTTGATGAATAGGGGAGGAATGAAATTGATAATAGAATCAAAATATCAAATACTCAAAGAAGAAGAATGATTCTATATGATTTAATGTTAACCTTTAGAAACTCCTAATAATTCATTCCTTTGCTTTCTCTCAGCCTTAATAAATTGAATAAGCTCTCAATTTATTTCTTGACCATTTAATAGCCTAGGTTACGAACACTAGATTCAATTAAAGGCAGCATTATGAATGCAATGCACTCAACTACAATCATAACCACATAAGCTTGGATTATACAATTGTACGAATTAACGGATAAGATTAATGATTACTCTTCTTGCTACTTTAAATAAATTAATTAACAATTACAATTTAATTGCATTGTCTTAGCAAAGATCAAGTTCTAAACTAAATAGGTGATCAATATAATTAGTTTAAATTATTAATCTATGATACGAAATCATTCAATTCGATCCATTAATTCAATTAAATTTCATCTATAACCAAACATTCAAAATACATTATTGTATTTGAAACATAAGTCCATCCTCAAATCATCCTACCTTATTTTATTTACTCTAACATCTGCATATTTAGAGACCACACTATTACATACAATGATTTGAAATTAATGCCAACAACACAACCATAATATCCACTAATAATACAAAAAAACAACAGTAGAACAAACAAAAGTGTAATTGTAGATAATTTACTTGCATTCAATCAAAATGGAGAGACTGTAATTGATAAAGGAATAGAGAGGAACTTATCAATTGAAGTGCAGATTGTCAATTGTTCACTAGAATTCAAGAAGATAAAAGAAGTTGGAATTCTGCATTACATGTATATTCTAAAGGGAATAGAGGAAGAGAGTACATTCAAAATGTTTCAACATCTAAAAGAATTACCCCCGAACCCTATATTGATAGAGAATATATCAGAATGGGAAACACGAGACCTCCATATTTTTCTCCAACTTCTCTACTGACCACTTGATTTTGAATCAATGCCTAAGATTTTTAACATGACCCGTGTTTAAGAAACACGGGAGTGCCGTGTTTTTGGGTCTTTCACTATTCTTCCTTTGCAATTTCAGCACAACTTTTTTTGGTGTATTTGCTTCATTTCTAACTTTTCTCTCCTTGATTCAGTGTTTCTTGATGTGTTCTTTCATTGATTTATTATTTTCATTGATTTCTCCTTACATTTCTTCAAAAGTTTTTCTCTTCCTGCAAAATCTATTTAGAAGAGAAAAACTCGAGAAAAGATTAAATCTTATAAAATTTATGAGGGATAAATGACATTTTTATGCATGAAAATAATCTATAAATCCCATTTATCACCCATACCTTATGTGGCCAAAACAAGCCCCATCACCCCTCTATTTCCCCCCTCTCTTTTCCTTCCTTCACACCCCAGTCCACCTTGGCAACCATCTTCACTACCTTGCCGCTGCCGCCTCTGCCACTCTTAGTCACCAAAAACCTACCCCCAAGCACCACCTTACACCCCCTCTTCACTCCTACACCCTTCCCTTGCCCAAAATCCTCCCCTATCCATCTTCTTTCCTAGCCCCAAACCACTAACCTAAAAACAACCAATTTTCCATCCTTTCACCCACCTTTAAGCCCCTCATCCTCATTTCATTGCATGCAGCTCATGCTGCATGAGGAGGATGAGCTGCTTAATTTCTTGATTTATTTAGGTAATAATTTTAAGGTATAATAATATTTTAATTCAAGTATTTGATTAATTAAGTGTTATAAAGTCTTATACTTTGATTTTTTATTATATCTAATATAATAAATCTTGATATTATTTTTAGGTATTGGTTTTGGTAATCAAAGCTTGAATCTTTAACCAGGATACTAGTGAGATTCGTTTTTGCAGAAATTAAGGTAACCGTTAAACCCCACTTAAACACATGGATAAACTTATGTTAGCACATTAGGATTTTTAATATTTTATTATGCTTGATATTTGTGGTTTAATATAATATATATATTAGCTTGTATTGATTAATAAAAAAGAAAGTATGCTAGTTTATGTGCTATGTGTGGAAATATTGCTTAAGAAAAGAGTTGGGATAATAATGAAAGTGTTAAGTACTTATCATGTTATTTTGTGTTATTGTGATCATTTATGCATGAATAATATTATTGTGAGCCCTAGGGGCATTTTAGTAATATTCCTTGTGCTAGAATATGGCCTAATATGTGTGTGCGCTAATAAGTATTATATTAAAATATAATGGTTGGTGGAGTTGGATATTGTTAATGGATTATTAATATTATTATTCAATGTGGTAATGTTAATTTAATAGAAGTGGTGTAATAAAGGGGATAAAGTGGTAATTTTGAAGGCAAAAGGGCAATATGGTAATATTATAAGTAAAAAGGGGTGTTATGGTAATTTTGGAAGTTAGGGGTATTATGGTAATTTTGGAAGTAAAGGGGAAAATGGTAATTTTATGAGTGAAGAGGTAAAGTGGTAATTTTGGGATTAAAGAGGGTAAGAATGGTAATTTTAGAGGAAAATGGCAAAATGGTAATTTATAAGAAAGGGATAAAATGGTAATTTTGGATGTAAAAGGGTATTATGGTAATTTGGTAATTTTGAAAATGGATAAGAATAATTTGGTAATTATAATATTGGATAAGGGCAATATGGCAATTATGAGATTGTAGAAGGGTAATTTGGGAATTTATTCAACTAAAAGGGCAATTCGGTAATTATGATAATGGAGAAGGGCACTTTGGTAATTTAATCGACTAAAGGGTATATTGGTAATTATTTAACCAACTAAAGGGGAAAATTGGTAATCATGATAATGAAGAAGGGTAATTTGGTAATTTATCTAACTTAAGGGTAATTTAGTAATTATAACAAAGGAGAAGGGCGATTCGGTAATCTAACCAACCAAAATGGGAAATATGTTAAGGGTAACAATTAGAAAGGGTGAATAGTGATCTAAAAAGAGTATGAGATAACTTGGTAACCTAAACCGAGCAAGGGGTAAGTTGGTAATTATGCAACAAGGAGGGTAATAGGGTAATTTGTCAAGTAAGGAAAGGATGACTTAGTAATTATATAAGTAATGGGTAAATGAATAATTTGTACCTAACATGTCCTTGTGATTGTGGAATTTCATAATATGACTCAAAGAATGCTGATTAGCAAGGTGAGAGTATTTGATAACTAGTAAGTATCATGAGAACGAATCCTAATTCGGATTTAGAAGAGATTATGATGACCTTAATGATTTCTCTATGTTATCTTGGATAACTGTCTGAATAAGAAATGACTAATGATATCAGAATGATTGAAAGTGAATAAGTATCTGATTATTATGCTTTTTGTGATCACTTTAATTAAAACACTAATACTTAAAGTGAAAGACCTTGAGATCAAGAACGGTGGCTCTTTAGGGGTCTCTACCCTAAAGACGTGGTTTAGCCCACGACTATTCTAGTATTTGCTGGTGTGCCTTTGTGCCCCACCCAGGCCTTATATCTTACTCTATCTAGCTCTACAGACCTATTTAGGAGGTATGCATACTTATGGATTAGGTGTTCTTGTCGGTAGGGTACTGAGTAGCTTTATGCACCAATACGACCAGAGTACCTTTTGCGTCCCTAGGTTGATGGTTGAAGGGTACTGAGTAGCTTATATGCACTAGTACAAATGGTGTACCTTTGTGTCCCGGGTTCTTGATCTCTCGTCTAAGGCAAATAATTGGATTTTTGTGCTGATTAAGAAAGGGAAAACACTAATCACGAAAGTGAAAGATTAATGAGCCGGGCCCAATTGAATTATGATATTGAGTACCAATCCGCCAGTTATAATAGTGGCCTAGAAGCATGTTGTCCTGGCAGATGATTATGAGTACCAATCCATTGGATATAATAGTAGCCCAGGAGCGTGCTGCCCTGGATGATGTTGATATATAATCCGATCCACCGACAATAATAGTGGGTGTCCCGAGCTCACTAAAACCAATCATGGATGTAAATAAAGTTATGGAAAAATACTAATCACTTATAGTGGAGCACTATGTGAGTCAGGGCCAGACCGGTCCACTAGTGAATAATAGTGGCCAGGAGCATTTTGCCTTGGAGACTGATACACTGGCATATAATAGTGGTTAGGTGCGTTCTGTCCTATAAGTGACCGATCCACTAGCTATAATAGTGGGGTTCCCGCACTCACATGGGTATAAAATCTGAGAGATAATTGAATAATGATGGACTAATGGCTTAAGGTCAAAAGTATCAATTGTACATTACGACTTATTGATATTAGGTGTGAATGTTAATTATGTGAATGTTATATATAGACATCGTTTCATATGTGTATAAAGCTTTGTATCATGTGTTGCATTGCGGGCCTACTTTTAAGTGTGTTTTTAAAGGGTTACTCAGTACCATAGTACTGAAGAGTTCCATTCGTGGAGCCCTTACCTATTCAATGGGTAGTGTCCCTTTTAGATCTTTTTCAGGTGTTATACAAGTGGGTAATGGGAAAGAGAGTAAGGAATTGTCCAGAACTCTTAGGGTTTTCTCTTTCTCTTTTAAATTCCTTGTTTTAATGTTATTGTTGTTATCGTAACCACCACTGGTGGACTTTATTCTTGTAAATGGTTTGTCACGCTACTCTAATTTAAATATGGTTTGTAAATTGTGTTTTACACTTTTATCCTTAGCACTTGGTACTAGAACGGTAGGAGTGAATCGGTCTAGTATTAAGTATGGCGGTAATATCCCCAGAATTCATAGTTTTGTAATTTGCTTCTACTAACAGTTTTAAATATAACAAAAAATTTTAGTAGTGAATTTAGGGGTGTTACACCTATATCATGCAAATAGCTCTAACCCTAATCATGCATGTATGTATGTATTCTATTTTTATCAACCCTATTTACCCAGTAATGATAATCATAGCATTGGCATCATAGTATCTACAAGATAAAATCCCTAATAAAACCCTAAACATGTATATGTTACTCATTCAACATAATACACATGCATGTAGCTCATATCTAATGGCAAGTTAAACGTGCGTACTAACTATTTAGTAGCATAATAATATACTTTCATGCATTTTGGAACAATTTTGGCATATAAAAAAAAAATATATATATATATGTATGTATGTATGTGTGTATGTATGTGTGTGTATATATATATATGTATGTATGTATGTATGTATGTGTGTGTGTGTGTGTGTGTGTGTGTGTGTGTATATATATATATATATATATGTATGTATGTATGTATGTATTCTTTCAAAAAACCATGAATAAATTATACCCTAAGAACATAATAACTTTTATGTGCTGACACATGATTTCACATCTCAGTAGATGCGTATAGTTACCTCTTATCCTAGCAAAATAAATAAAGTAAGATTCACACAACTAGTCTCTACTCATAATCTTTGAAACCCTTTCATCAACATAATCAACACACATATTAGCATCTAATATAACACAATAAAAACCATAATTAATTAAAACATGTTTGTAAAAGTGTTAGGAATTAACTGGTCAGGGAAGCGTGGGAAGAGCCAATGTCGCAAGGAACAAATGGTATAAGGCAATGCAACAAGGAGGAGAAAGGTAATGACACTATTTTTCATTGCAAGTGAGGGGATCTTTAGCAAAAGGGGTTGTTTTTAAGGGTGTGACTTTGTCAACTCTTATCAAAGCAAAGGGGAAGTTGTGAAGGAAATGACTAAATGAATGGTGGTGGCTAAATTGAGGAAGTTGTTGCTACGAGGAAGGTTTTGGTGGTGTAGGATGTAGCAAGGGCGAAAACACTATGGAAAAGGGTGAAGCCAAGGATGGGAGGTTCAGTTATTATGGGTGTATCAAGGGGAGGGTGTTTGGCAGTTTTAGCTAAACCTAAGGTGGTGTCTTTTGTGGGAGTGGTTGATGGTATGAGTGAGGGAACGGTGAAGGCTAATGGTGCAAGAAAGGAAGGTGCAACAAGGGTGTGTTTGGAGATGGTGAGAAGAAAGGAGAGGGTGGAAAGAAGGTAATGTTTTGTGGCATATATTATAGCAAAAAGATTAGAGGGAGGAAGGATGTTGTTATGGCATTAAATGCGAAGTGTGTGAGTTTGTATATATGTATATGTCGCACACAAAGAGGGAGAATAAATTGATAGAATTAGGTAAAGTTTTAAAAGTAAACCCCTAAGCATATGGTGTAGGTGTAGGTGAAGGCATGACATGGTAGACGGTAGAGGCATGGTCGAGTAAGCTTTCACATAGGAAGAAGGGGAGGAAAGAAGGGAAATAAAATCAAATTGCAAGGGAAAAGAAATGGAAAGAAAGGAGAGGGAAAAAGAATAAAAAAGGAAACAAAATATAATAGTGGGTTTAGAATTAGATTTAGGTTAAAATTGTAACACCTTGATATATGAGATTTATATGTTATTTTGCTCAGTAAAAATGTCATTTATTCCTCATTATTTTTATAATATTTAATCTTTTCTCGAGTTTTTCTCTTTTGGATAGATTTTGCAGGAAAAGATAAAAATGAAGAAATTCAAAGGAGAAATCAATGGAAAGAGAAAAGGCAACAAAGAACTTATCAAGAGATATGGAATCAATGGAAGAAAAGACTAGAAATGAAGAATATATATCAAAGGGAAGATTGTGTTGAAATTTCATGAAGAAATAATGAAGGAACAAGAAACACGGCCCCACCGTGTTTCCTAAACACGGCCCCACCGTGTTTCCTAAACACGGCCCCACCGTGTTTCCTAAACACGGCCCGTGTTTTTCTATCAGTATGCAAAATTTCAGCATTTAAAATTCAGCATTTGGCCGATAGTTCAAGGAAAAACACGGGGGTCCCGTGTTTTCTAATACGGAACGTGTTTTTCTCAAATTTTGTAACCGTTCGCGCAACGTTTCCACGATATATTTCTAAAGTTTGAACATTCGAAAGGGTGGTTCAGGGAAGTTCGAGAATAGGATTATCTCTTTCTCTCTATACTCTCTAGATACCACATGTAATTTCTAATTCAAATTCTCTTTCTCTCCATTGTATTCAATTGAACAATCAACAATCTGGAATTCAATTCGATAAGTTCTTCTCCATTCCTCTTTTAATTGCAAGTTTTGATTTTTGATTGAATGCAATTCAATTCTCTTTGTTGCATTATTATTTTTCTTGTGTTTAGTGTTTCATTGTTAATTTATTTATAAGCATTGATGTTAATTAGAGATTATTGCATTTAATTGTGTGTTATTGCAATTATGTAGATAGTAAAAGGTAGGAGGATTTGATGACGGAATTAGGGTTTTGGATTTTGAATTCATGATTCTAGATGGAATTTAATTGAATTGATGGATGGAATTGAATGATCTCGCATCATAGATTAAGAATTTAAACTAATTAGACTGATCACCATCTATTTTAGATCTTAATCTACGCTAGGATAACGAAATTAATACGTAATTGTTAATTAACGTTTCCAGAGTAGCAAAAGATTAATTATTAATCTTGTCCATTAATTCTTACGATTGCATGATTCGAGCTTATGCGATTATGGTCGTAGTTGACTGCTTTCTATTCGTAATGCTGCCATTAATTGCATCTAGCGTTCTTAACCTAGCTTATTAATTGGTTAGGTGATAAATTGAGAGCTTATTTAATTTATTAGAATTGAGAGAAAGCAAAGAAATGAATTATTATGAGTTTCTACAGGTCAACGTTAAATCATTTAGAATATTTCGTTTCTCCATGATTATTTGATATCCTAATTCCATAATCAATACTTCCTATCCTTATTCATTAATTAGTGAGTACAGTGTTTTATTATTTATCTATAGTTTAGATATTGATGATAAAATTATATGTTATTGCATAACCAGAGTTTTAACATCGATTACAGAATTATTGATTATATATCATTCCTTGTGGGTTCGACTCCTTGCCATATACTACGTATTTGGGAATTAGGATTTATTTATTAAATTTGTTCTGCATACGACAGTGCATCAAATTTTTGGCGCAAATTTAATAAATAAATCCGTCATCAAATCCTCCTACCTTATACTATCTACATAATTGCAATAACACACAATTAAATGCAATAATCTATAATTAACATCAATGCTTATAAATAAATTAACAATGAAACACTAAACACAAGAAAAATAATAATGCAACAAAGAGATTTGAATTGTATTCAATCAAAAATAAAAACTTGCAATTAAAAGAGGAATGGAGAAGAACTTATCGAATTGAATTCCAGATTGGTGATTGTTCAATTGAATAAAATGGAGAGAAAGAGAATTGGAATTAGAAATTACATGTGGTATCTAGGGAGTATAGAGAGAAAGAGATAATCCCATTCTCGAACTCCCCCGAACCACCCTTTCGAATGTTTAAACTTTAGAAATATATCGGGGAAACGTTGCACGAACGGTTACAGAATTTGAAAAAAACACCGTCCGTAATAGAAAACATGGGACCCCCGTATTTTTCCTTGAACTCTCGGCCAAATGCTGAATTTTAAATGCTAAAATTTTGTGTGCTGATAGAAAAACATGGGCCGTGTTTACGAAACACGGGGGGTCGTGTTTCTTGTTCCTTCATTATTTCTTCATGAAATTTCAACACAATATTCCCTTTGATATATATTTTTCATTTCTAGTCTTTTCTTCCATTGATTCCATATCTCTTGATGTGTTCTTTGTTGCCTTTTCTCTTTCCATTGATTTCTCCTTTGAATTTCTTCATTTTTATCTTTTCCTGCAAAATCTATCCAAAAGAGAAAAACTCGAGAAAATATTAAATGTTATAAAAATATTGAGGAATAAATGACATTTTTACTTAGCAAAATAACATATAAATCTCATATATCACACCTCCAAAATTTACTACTAAAATGTTTTATTTTATTTAAAGAAAATAGTGGAAGGAAAAAGAAAAAACTATAAATTTTTGGGATAATACCACTACACTTAGTACCATATTGGTTTTCTCCGACCATTCTTGTACCAAGTGCTAAGGCTAAAAGAATAAAATAGAATTTGCTCGAACTCAAACTTTATTTAAATTAGAGTAGCACAAATAATTTCGTTACAAGAATGGAATCCTCTAATGGTGGTTACAAGAGTAAAGATCATTTTACAAAAAAATAAAAGGTAAAAGAAGAAATAGAAAATCCTAGATCATTCCCGAATAATCTTCATGCTCTTATTTGGTGCCCACTTGAATAACACATGTAATAAACCTACAAGGGCCACTACCCATTGAATAGGTAAGGGTCAACAAATAGAACCCTTCCGTACTATGGTATTGAGTAACCCCTTAAACCAAACTAAAAGGTAGGCTCGCATGCAATACATAATAAAAAAACAACTATATAGAATGATAACATATAAGCTAATACACAAGGCCACACCTAATTTCATAAGAAATGCATAACACAAAATCCGCATACATATCAAATCCATCACATACCCAAGTAGGGATAACTAATGAAGCTAAACTCATGTCATGTCAATAGATCATAACATGAAATTAGTAAATAAATATTCAATCACTATCTCTCAAATTTATATTCATGTGAGTGTTTGAACCCCACCATTATTTCCAGAAGACGAGAAACATATAAGGCAACACACACCTGACCACAACTATCACTGGTGGATTGGTCTCTAGGGCTCCATGCACTTGGCTACTATTATTCTTTGGTGGATCAGTTTGGCCCCGACTCACATAGTGCTCCACTGTAAGTGATTAGAGACTTTCAATAATTTATTAATATCCAAAGTTTTGTTTATTGAGCTCAGGATCTCCCACTATTATAGTAGGTGGATAGGAAATATACATAGCAGCATGCACTTGACCACTATTATTTAATAAAAACAATAACTAATCTATTTTTTAATAAAAAGTAAAAGAAGAGAAAAATGGAGGGAAGAATGCCTAATGCACATGAGGGTAAAATGGTCATTTTATAGGATATATATTTTTTAAGAAAAGCCTCTAACACATAGTCAACGATTACTGTTTATATAGGATTATGTACTGTGAAACTCCTTAAACTTAGAGAGTTATCTTGTTCATATTTAAAAATTTAAGGACATATTGTATATTTCATATAAATTCAAGATTATATTATGTAATTTCTCTCTCTCTTTTTTATATTTATAATTTTTTATTGATTTATGCACTTTAAGTTCTTGTGTAGTTTAGTTTTGAATGCATGTAAGTTAAATACTGTAAATTGTCTCATTTATGCACTTTATGTGCATACTTAGTTAAATATTTGTTTCACCGGCCGATTTTGTAATTAGTTCTCCAACTTTTATTTCCAACTTAACGTTGGTTTCCAACTTTCCATATAGTAAAGTCAAAAGTGGCAAATACGTTACGGAACTTTGCACTTGAGCATTAACGTATAAAATATACAGTTTGCTTAACTGGATCTGCATAGAAAACATCCTACTAGGATTTTATCTACACGTTGGTTTCTACCATTTGCATTTGTCCCTAGGGCATCTTACACCTAGCCACTATAATGTTGGTGGATTGGTCTGGGTCGGGCTTAATAATCTTTCACTTTAAATAATTAGTATTTTATTTGTGACTTATTCAAAAGGTTCATATATTCAATTCGATGGAAGGGGGGAAATGTCACAAATCTAGAGACACAAAGATATATTGACCATAGAATCAAGAATTCCATATCAAGGATCATGACATACACAAAAACTTAACACATACTTCAACATATCTAACACAAATTTCCATGCACACTTACAAACTAGACACCCATTGCATAATTATAATGTAACACCATATCACCCCCTTAATTAACCATCCAGGCTTAGGTTGTGCTATGTTCTTGTGATACTCACTAACTTATCAAATACCCTTATCTGATTATTCAATGTTACTTGTTTCTTACTATGAAACTCATTCAATCCATTAACATGTTAAACATAAGTTAATAATTTACCCCATCATCTTTACAAAATTACAAAAATACCCCTTATTTGTAAAAGTACTAAGTCATCCCTTTTTATTTGCCAAATAACTATATTACCCTCCATGTTGCATAATTACTAAAATGCCTCTAACCTGTGTTAGATTACCATATTATCCTCTATACTTATTAAATTCATCAAATCGCCATTTTTGGTTGGCTGAATTACCAGCTTGCCATTCTTTATTATTGTAATTACTATTTTGCCCTATTTTACTTACAAAATTACAAAATTACCCTTTCTTTATGCCAATTTATCAACTTATAATTATCATATTAACCCTTTACAAAATTAACATAATACCCTTTCCTTTGTACCAAATTACCAAAATACCGTTATCCATTATTATTTACCAAGTTACCCTTTTTTCTTTATAAAATTACCATAATACCCTTTCCTTTATACAAAATCACCATTTTACCTTTTTGCCTTACATAATTACAAAAAGACACTTCCTTTATACCAAATTACCATTTGACCCGTTTACTTTACATAATTAACAAAATACCCTTTCCTTTATGCCAAATTACCAAAATTCCCTTCACTTTTATTAAATTACCATTTTACCCCTTTACTTTACAAAATTCACAGAAATGCCCTTCTTTTATACTAAATTACCATTTTACCCTTTTACTTTACATAATTACCAAAATGCCCTTCCTTTATACAAAATTGCCATTTTTCCCTTTTACTTTATATACTTACAAAATTACCCTTTCCTTTATTCAAAATTACCATTTTACCCTTTTACTTTACATAATTACCAACATGTCCTTCCTTTATACCAATTTACCATTTTACCCTTTTACTTTATATAATTACCAAAATACCCTTCCTTTATACCAAATTGCCATTTTGCCCTTTAATTTACATAGCTACCAAACCTTTTAATTTACGTAATTACCAATATACCATTCCTTTACACCAAATTAACATTTTACCCCCTTTACTTTACATAATTACTGAAATACCTTCTTTTATACCAAACTATTAAAATGCCCTTCTTCTTTATTAAATTAACATTTTACCCTTTTACTTTACAAAATTTACCAAAATGCCCTTCATTTATGCCAAATTAATAAAATGCCCTTCTTCTTTATTAAATCACTACTTTACCCCTTCACTTTTACAAATTTACCAAAATGTCTTTCCTTTTTTTTAAAATTTGCCAACATAGTTTCTTTACACCCAAAAATTACCAAGTTATTCCGTTTCCATGGTAAATTATTAGAATTCCCTCCTTACTTGTCCATTACCATTTTAACCCCTTTACTCTTAGAAATTACCATTTTGCCCTTAATATACAAATTTTACTAAAATACCCTCACTACATAAAATATTAATATTCATGCTCCATACCCATCATCCACACTCCACAACCTATTATTTTTTATCATAATACTCATTAGCACTTACCACACCCACTTACTTAGGCCACAACTTTAGCACAAGCAAATTTACCAAAATGCCCCTATGTCTCATATTGACATTAATTATGGAACAAATAGCTACATTAGTATATCATATCATACATATGCATTAAATATCATCATTGATAACAAGACTCTTTCCCTCAAGAATTATTTCTACACATGGCATATAAATTATCATGCTTATCTTTTCACAAACCAACATGTGCCACTAAACACCTTATATTTAAACAACATATATCATGAATATAAACATATTAAAAATCCTAATATGCTAGCATACATATATCCATACTTTTTAGTAGGATATAACGATCACCTTATTTCCTACAATAATCAAACCTTACCGACATCCTAATTAAAGGTTTGAGCTTTGATTAGCAAAATTAATACCTAAATATCATATCAATATTTATCATATTAGAAGTAGAAAAATCAAAAGAACAAGCCTTTATCAAAATTTAATTACATACATACTATTATTAACCATTATTATACCTCAAAAATTAATCCAAACAAGGTTAAAAAAATTATAGAACTTATGGAGCTTCTTAAAAAATGGAAGGGGAGAAGGAATCAAAGGGGGAAGTAGAGGAAGGGAGGTGTTGGTTTAGTTAGGGTTTAGGGGGTTAGGTGAAGAGCTTATAGAGGGGAGTTAGGGGAGTGGCTAAGTGTAAAGAGGTAGTAGGGGTGTAGGTGGTGGTTGGGGGTGGATTATGAGCAGCCTATGGCTACGAAGGTGGAGCTGCAAGCTTAGAAAAGTGGGTCCAAGGTTGGGTGGAGGAGAAGAAGGAAGGGAAAAGAAGGAAAGAAAAGAAGGGCTACTGAGGAATTTTCGGCCAAAAGGAGGATGTGGGATGGTAGAGGAGGTGTTGGGGAGTAGATTGGTGGCTTTTGAGGTAATGGAAGAGATAAAATGATGGCGGACAATGGTGGTGTAAGGTGGAGGCCGAGAAGGGGGAAGAAAAAGAAGAAGAATAAGAAGAAGGTTGGCTTTAAAGGGCATATGGGGTGACATGGTGGTGCAAGGAGGTAGTAAGGGGTCGTAGGAGGTGGCATAGGTGGTTGATTGGGTAGTGGCAGCGGTTGTTGAGAGTAGCGGAGCAAAAGTAGGGAAATGGGAAAAGAGAAGAAGAAGAGAGAAAAAGGGGAGATCAGTAGGGAAAGGGAGGCTAAAAAAATAGGTAGAAATGAAGTAGTAGAGAAGAAGAAAAGGAGGAGGAGAAGAGGGGAGGTAGGGCGTCAGTTAGGTGGCTATGGTGGCAGGCGGTAGTGTGACAATTGTAAGGAGAGGGAGAAGTGAAATGGAACACATGCAGGAAGGGTTTTAGGCTCTAGTTTGGTTCAAAAATGGGAGGAAGGACGAGGAAAAGAGGAGGAGTGAGAGCAGGGTTGTAGAGGGAGGCATGTGGCAGTTGTAGGTGGTGTGCAGGCTATCGTAGCATGTGAAGTCGACGGTTAGAGAGGGAGGGGAGAAGAAGATGAAGAAGAAAGAAAAGAAGGCATGTCGGTTGGGGGGGAGGAGAAAGAGTAGTGGGCTAGCTAATGCATGAGGGAGAGGATTAGAAAAAAAAGAGTATTGGGCTGGCCTACTTGGGGGAGGAAAGGAGAGAAAAGAAAGGAGAGAGATGGGCTAGAAGTCACGCAGGAGAAGGGAGGAGGAAGGGAGGAATTGGGCCGGCCAGTGACCCAGCATAAGGGGGAGGGTTAACAGGCCTGATGGGCAGAAGGGAAAGAAAAAGGAAAATGGAGAGAAATAAAATAAAATAATTTTTATAATGACAGAATTTTTTAATTTTGATAGATAAATTAATTTTATAATTTATTTTTATTATAATTTAATCTATTGGTTAAAAAAGATTAATTTTAGTAAAATATTGGTTTCAAAAATTATTTAATACAATAAGTATGATAAAATAAAAAATATTTATTGTAATTTATTAAATGTTCATATCCATGTTTATATACTCAAAAATCCTCAAAATAATTAAATTAAATAAATTTAAAAATAAATTTATCCCAAATAAGGATTATTTATTAAATTATATGTTTTAAAATTTTGGGGGTATTACATCACTACCCCTTTAAAGAAAAAATTTATCACCGAGGTTTACACCTTACTATTAGGGATAAAAGAGGGTTCTTAGGGTACTTGGGGTAACTACCCCTTTAAGGGTAAACCTATTTGACCAAGGGAAACAACTACAAATAGATGTAATAACTCAACGATTTCGAGGGACTTAAAGGTAAGCTTGAAGAGGTTGCATAAGGATCGATCGCTTACTCGTCGGCTCAAACTAAAGAGGCTGAATGGCTTACACTAAGCGTCTGATCCTACCGATCCGATGGTTACTAGGTTCTCCAAATTTTATCACAAGGTGCAATGTAGCACTCGAAGCTCCCATGCCTAAGCTATCTACAATTGTGGCATGTAACTAGATTTCCTATTAAATCCTTGATCCCTTTTGTAACAATGACAATGGTAGTGTTGAATGGGTCTCTTGGTAGCCTTACCACTAGATGCACTCTAAATCTTCTAATATTGAACCCTAGCTTGAGGTTGAAGTTGGATATACAAAACCTTGCTATAAGGATGTTGACTCTCTTCTCTGATTACTCTTCCTCATTCTTAGGATGGAGGCACATTCCTGAACCAAGGCATCGGTGATACACGCTTTCTCATATGGTGTAGTCAAGTCGCAGGAAATGGTCATGCCCGTCACACTTCAAACATCAAGAAGGAGTCCTTACTTGAAGTGGACAACCATTAAGGCCTTGCTAGCTATTATGCCGAGGGAAAAATTTAGAGACTCCATGAAGAGCACGAAACACTCTCAAATCTTCCTTATATTAGCTCCACAAATTCCTTAAGCTTGGCCCTTTGGGGACTTTCTACGTGGAAACACGTGGAGCACAATTTTAAAGTCTTCCTTAGGTTCTTGGGCTCAAAAGTCTTCCCACCAAGTGTCAGCTGATTAGGGGAAATTAATTTAATATATGATTTTATTAAAATAAGGGGAGTAATTAAGACACAAATGGAGGAAAATAATAAATAAATAAATAAGGTAAGATTAAGGTATATTGCTAATCAAAATAGAATTTAGAAAAAATTACCCAAAATATCCTAAATTAATATAAAAGTAATTTAATTAATATTTATTTACTAATTTTTATTATTTTGAAATATTTAAAAACCCTCAAAATATTCTAAATACCCCAACTAACCTATTTTTCCCTTATCCTTTTTCCTTCCTCTTTTTCTCATTTCTCGTTTTCTTTTTCCCCCCTTCTTCCCTGGATTGGGCCAGCCCCCCTCGTGGTCCAACGCCCCTCCCTCTATTCTTTCCCTTGTGTGGTCTAGCCTGTCATCCTTTTTTTCCTCACCTTTCCACCAGTTTTCCACTCTCTTTTTCTTTCTTTTCTTTTCCCCCAAACCGGTCGGCCCGCTAATCGTCTTCTTCCTCCTTTCCCTTATCCCCTAGTTGCAGATCGGCTTGTAACTACCACCATCCTTCCTTTGGCCAACTTGCACCTCTCTCTCTCCCCCATCCTTTTCCTTTCTCTTTCCAGCCCTAACCTGCACTTGCCCCCTTGCATGCTCCTCTCCATTTCCTTTTTCGTCCCCAACATAACAAAATTATAGTCTCATACCGGCCTACCATTGCATGCCAGCGAGCCCTGCCTTACCTACCCCATTATCCTCTTCCCCTTTATCCTATCCTCCCTCTAATAGCCTATAAATACCCTCTAACTGATCCCATTCGGTCCCTTTTCCCCTACCTAGAAAATCTAACCTCCTTGCCCCACCACAGCTTCTAACTTCATACACTTTTCCGTTGCCCAACACCACTGCTCAAAACACTACCCAAAATATTCCCTATATTACCCTCTATTGAACCATACACTCACCAGCCCTAGTTCCCCCTACATGAGCCATCCTAATCATGCAAAGTTGGTTGCTCGACCTGCCACTTTGCACCTATTACCGTACCTCTTGCCGTTGTGCGCCATCTTCATTACCGTAACCACTGCCTCTCCTACCAACCCTTACCTTCCTTTATCTTTGCCTCCCTCTCCTTCATCCTTCCTCCTTCTCCATCACCCTCAGCCACCATAACAACCACCACCTATGCCCTCACCCTTGTTGCACCACCACCACTACTCCAACCCTCTCAACCTAGAGAGTCAACTATCACCACAACCCCGATCTCACTCCCTCTCTTTTAACCCTAAAAGGTCACCTCTACTTCCTCCTCCACAGCCACTGCTACCACTACCGTGCGTTGCCACCACTAAATTGTGGCTCCTAGCCCTTAAGTATAATTAGTGTAATCATTATTTTATTTTTATTAGTGTCAGCATCATCATCATCATCAGCATCAGCATCATCAACATCATTATTGTTTTTATTTTTGTTTTTGTTGTTGTTATTATCATTATTACTATTACTATTATTATTATGATTATTATTGTTACTATTATTACTATTGACATTACTATTATTATTATTATTATTATTATTGTTTGAACTACTACTACTACTACTACTATTATTACTATTTTTCTTATTATTATTCAAATTATTATTATTATTATTATTATTATTATTATTATTATTATTATTATTATTATCACTATTATCATTATTAAAGTTATTACCTTTAGTATTGTTAATAATACCTTAACATGGACCGATTTAACTACCTAAAACTATTTTAGCTAATAATAGCATAATTAACCATTTTAAGAATAATACCCTTATTTTATTATTATTAATATCCTTAATACTAGGTTATGATAAAGTTAAAGTAGGAAATAATGATAATGTTGGTAAGAGGGAAGTTAACCTTAGTATTTCCCTCTTATAGGTGAACCAAGTCCAAAACCTAAGAAGGTATAGGAGCGTGATCCAAGCCTAGTATTATTATAGGTAAGGATGTAGTTAAGGCTTAATATGTGTATTATATTCTTTGTATTCTATGTGTTATGATATGCTTGTGTACCTTAAGTGATTATTATGATATGCTAAGGTTCATTTATGTGTTCTTCTTAAGGCATGTGTAAAATGATATGAATATTGTGCTAATGGTGCTTACGTGATGTGGCCCTTTAGGACATGCATGGTAGGATACTTTTAAGATATGGTGTGGTGTGAAAGGATGAAAAGAAAAAAATGGGAAAGAGTTCACTAGAGGGAAGCAGGAATGACCTATGGGTCTCATAGCTTATGAGTGGACAAATAAAAGGATAATATAGACAAAATAAGATAGTGAAGTGAATCTCGCATGGGGAGTCTAGGGTTTACATGGGATGGATGGTCTTTTCATGGGGATGAGACTTATGTGGGAAAATTTAACTTGGGGTTTAAGTAAGGTTAGGGAAGAGTTGTTGGGGGTGATTGGAGTCCATAGGTGAGAAATAGTACGTAGGTTGGTATAAGGGTGCATGAGGAACTTAGCTAGGATTTGGGAGGAAATTCCTAAGTTGAGGAGATTGTGGAAGAGAGAAATAATGGAGAGTATTGGAATATAGGGGAATAGTGGAAGGATTTCACATGAAATGTGAGTGTGTGTGTCATGTGGAAAAGGGGATGATATGTGAGAGTGATGGTGGAATAACATATGATAAAAAAGAGGTGCAAGGATTTGGGGTTACCAACTAGGGTTTCGTGGCCATGTATGACAAATGGAAAGTAAATTTGGGATTCTTAGGGATGAATCGAGTGAGGAGATGAGTTGGGGGCAAAGGGGCATGAGTTGTGTGAGATAGAGGAAGGTTGGGCCATATAGGCTAAATTAGGGTTTTCGGGAGGAAAACCCTAGAGGGCAATAATGAGTTGACTTAGAGAACTGGGAAAGTGGACCTCAACCAACATATGTTCGAGTTGGGTATTAGTGATAAGTGAGGTGAAGAGGGAAAGGATGCCTAGATGAATTAGGGGGCATAGGAGTCCCAAGATATAGGACGGGCCCTTTCAGGAGAATAGGAGTAGACAGGTTGTGTGAGAGGGTAGTCCAAATGTCATGGATGTCTAGGGTGAAAACATATATTGAATAAGACATGAATAATTCACTAATCATTTAAAGCAAAATATTATTAAGCTAGACCCAAATCAATCCATCGGCATAATAGTGGCTAGCTATCAAGGTGCCCTAGAGACTGATCCACCGGCAAATAAGAGTGGTGAGAATTGTTTTGTCCTATATGTTTTTGATCCACCAGCTATAATATTGGGGGATCCCGAGCTCTATAAAAAAACCTTAAGTTATGATAAGATATAGAAAACACATTAATTACTTACAGTGGAATACCATGAGAGTCGGGGGCCAGACCGATACATTGGCATAATAGTGGCGTGGAGGACTTTTCCTTAGAGACCCATCCACGAGCAAATAATAGTGGTCAGGAGCATTCTACCCTATATGTTTCCTATCTATCGATTATAATAGTGAGGTTTTTGTACTCACATGGACTTATAAAGAGGATCGTATGAAATGGGTACAATGACCAAAGATTTAATGATTAAGCTTAATCGAGCTGTAACACGGCCTATACTATCTGTATTTCTTATATGGTTTATATGTATGGTCTTGCTTGTGTTATATGTCTTCTATGTATGGTCATAGATTCATAGTTACCTTGCTTAGTATATAGCGTACTGACAACCTGTTTCATGAATGCTACTCATTTTCCCACAAGTAGAGGGGCCTACTCAGTTTGTGCAGCAAGGAGATGGCATTTTTTATTTCTTTGACACTTATGAGGCGTCGGGTGGGGCTAAGAGTTAACTTTATTAGACTTAGCATAGGGGCCCAAGAGTGATGTAGAATGGAATCTTTCTTTTTATTTCTATTTTATTTTATTGTATTGTAACTTTTATCCCCATGGGGACTTTAACTACATACTCTATATCGGTTGTAATGACTTTTAATCATGCACTTTGATTTTCTCATTATGAATGATCACTATGTTTCTTTACCTTAAGTGCATTCAATGAATTGTGAAATTTTCCTAAGCCTTGTGGTTGGTGCGAGATTGGCTAAGGGACAGCCTTGTACTAATCATGGTGTAACACCTCAAAATTCACTAATTTTTTTTTTTCTGAAAGCAGAAGTATTTAAAATACTTAATTCAAAACTCGTGAATTCTGGGGATGTTACCGCCACACTTAGTACCAAATCGGTTCTCTCCGACCGTTTCAGTACCAAGTGCTAAGGCTAAGAAAAGATTTACATTGAACTTAACCAACAGTTCATAAAAGAACTCGAAAGATCATACGTTAAAAATCAGAGTACGCATAAACATTTATAAATATAATAAAATAGAAATCAGAGTGCGAAATCAAAGAGGATAAATACTCCAATACAAAGAAATAATAGCAGGAAATAAAATTGCATAAAGATTGAAATACAGCCACAACTCTCTCGAACCTCGAGCCAAACATGCTCAACACTCAGCCTCGACTAATGTCTCGCCCACCTGCACAAATCAGAAGGGCATACTACTCGTAGGAATGAGCAGCACCCATGAAAAGGGTGATTAGTACGCTATGTACTGAGTAAGGTAACCGAGCACTAAGGCCAACACATAAACACATAAATCATGTAGAACATAAAAGGGCATAATCATAAATGCATATGATCAAGCAAGTAAAAGTACAATGGCCCGTATATAATCTAGATTAATCATTTCATTAATCTCTTATCAGAGTTCAATTCACACCATGCCTTTTTCAACCCATGCGAGCATAGGAACACCCCACTATTATAACCGGTGGGCCGGTCACAATAGAGCATCAAGCCCTAACCACTATTATTACCGGTGGATCGGTCACAATAGAGCATCATGCCCTAACCACTATTATTACTGGTGGATCGGTCACATATAGGGTAAAAACCCTAACCACTATTCTTAACCGGTGGATCAATTCGGTTCCTCCTCGCATGGTGATCCACTGTAAGTAATTAGTGTCTTTTATTTGCTTAGCAAAACTCTGGTTTATTTCATTGAGATCGGGATTCCACTATTATAACGGGTCAGAGTAATCAGATTAGTAATTATCATTTATTATAATTAAATCGTCTTATTAGCATGAATAATACATCATATAATAATCCACCCACTATATACATTTACACAGCCACTAGAATGTCCTAACCACTTTTATAACCGGTGGATCGGTCACAATAAGGTAAAACCTAACCACTATTTTAACCAGCGGATCGGTCGCACATAGGGTAAAACCCTAACCACTATTACTGACTGGTGGATCGGCTGGTCCCATCTCAATATCTTCCACTTTAAGTAATTAGTGTCTTAAATATTTTATTCAAAGGCTTCCACCATGCACATGCACGAATCATAAATCATTAATTCCATATTCATCATCATACTTTATTCACCAATTACACATGTGCTACCACCAAACCCTAGACATGCATGAATCGCTCCCTTTACACTTATCCTCCAATTCTACTCCACATCTCACTCTAGGGTTTTATCCCAAAACCCTAATTTAGGCCTTAACATCCCCTCTTACTCCACCTCACATCACCCAAATCATTTTAATACTCCACACATCACAGATCATCGATTTCATTCTCATAATTACACCTTAATCACCAAAAACACATGATACAACAAAAACCTTAAGCTGCCACACCAAACCCTAATCAACCACCACAAACAATAAATTCTCCCAAACAAACCATAAATTCGATTCTCCCATATAACATCATAAATTAGATTCTCCCAATTAAACCATAAATTATATTCTTCCACCTAAAACCATACATTAGATTATTCCTTATAAAAAAAACCATAAAATTAAGTCAACTCACTTCCCTTAGCCAACTTCTTTCCCCATCCTCCTTTTTCATCCTTTCTCCCACACAAACCACATCGACATCCTCTCATGCATGTCTTATAGGGTTACAAACATATCGTCACATACATATAGTACACATGCCATACAAAAACATACTTCAACTCCATGTCATACAACATATAAAATAATTAATAATCATAAACATAGAATACATAGCATATGAAGCACATAATGCATATAAGCACACAATGGCCTTAGTAACACCCTTACCTGAAACGACACCGGTCTTGGAGCACGCTCCTACGCCTCCTTAAGATTTTGACCAAATAACAACATACTAGTACAAATAACATTAATAAAATTCTAACTTTGCTAAAGATATAGAAATAAAAAAATATTATAAAGGTTGATAATATAGGGTTAAATACTTTACCCTAATAATAATAATGATACTAAAATAATATCAATGAGAATATAAATAAGAATAATAATAGTAACAATAATAATAACAATAAAAAGGACATTATTCAAAAATAAGGTGAAATAAATGATTCGGCCCCTTTTCCAAGATAATACTAATAATAAAATAAATAATCAAATTTAGTAGTAGTAGTAGTAGTAATATATATACTTATAATATAAAAGGAAATAGTGCTAAAAATGATAATATATTAGTAATAATGTTAAAAATGCTAATAATAGAAATAAAAGGAAAAAGTTGCAAGGCTTAATTAAAAATTTAGGTTTCTACGCCTCCTGAAATAATTACACTATTAAATAATTAATTACACTAATAATAATAATAATAATTATATTATTAATAATAATAGTAAACATGTACTAATTCTATTAAATAACTAAAATTCGAGAATAATAGTTTTTCTAACTCAAGAATACTCCCAAACCTGTAAAGAAGATTTAACCATTAGATTAAAGTTGATAACAATAATAATGATAATTATTATAATAATAATTAGAATGGAATTAACATTAAAAATTAGGATAAAAGCATAGTAATTATCAATAAATCGAAAGTAAGTGTTTAAAAGGTCTAGGGTTTCACCTTGAGTTGGAGGGTATGGGCGGAACTGGCAGTGGTTCCCGAAGGTGGCCAGAAAATGGATTTAAGAGAGGTAAAGATGAAGAAAAATAGGGAAGAGGAAAGGAGAGAAATAAAATAAGCTTATGGTTCGGTGGAGGAGACTTAGCAGGAGATTTTGGGTGGTTTAGAAGGTGGTAAAAGCGGCGGATGCGGTGGTGGATGGTGGTTTAATGTTTCAGGATGGAATTTTCTGGCGAGAGGACTAGCCAACTTTGCACGATAATGGAGGCTTGTACAAGGTGAATTGAAGGTCAAAAATGGTTTAGTTAATAAGAGGATGTTGCAGGGAAGAGGATTAAGATGGAGAAGAGGTGGCGAGGTTAGCTAACAGCGGAGAACGAGGTGTCTAAAGGGGCGGTGGCAGGCGGTTGTCACTTAGGGTTTCGAGAAAGAAGAAGCTCTGAAAACGTCCACAACTAAGCTATTTATAGAGTTTAGATGGTTTAATATGGTTTTTGAGGTTGTCAGGATATTATTGGATGTTAGGGTTTGGGTGGGCGGTGACAGAAATCGGCCGTCGATCATTTTGGTCGGGTCGAAGCTTCGAGAAGCAACAGAGAGGGAACGAGTGAGAGTTGACGATAATCGATCATTGCAAGCTCATGTGCGGGTCAAGAGGGAGAAAAAGAGAGATGACTCGGCTAGTCACAGTCCTTGTAGCCGGCGCCGCCATTTTTGGGGATGGGAGTTGCAGCAGTGTCAACGGAGGAGAGGCGAGGAAGAAGGAAGGAGGAGGGGGAGTGGACCGGACGGCCGGGAAAGAAAGAAAAGAAAAAGAAAGGCGGCGAACCGGGTCGGTCGGGCGCCAGGGGGTGCGTTTAAATGAAACGACGCGTTGCAATAATAAAATGGACGAAACGCAGTGCGTCGAGGGGCGGAAGAAGGGTGACGTTGCGTGGGCTGGGCCGCGAGAAAGAAAGAAGAGAAACTGGGCCGCGAGCTGGCCTAGTTCAGGTGAAGAAGAAAAAGAAAAAGAAAAGAACAAGAAAGAAAAAGAAGGAAAAAGGAAAAAGGGGAAAAGGAAAAATAATTATATTAGGTATTTAAATTAATTAAAATATTTGGGATGTTTAAAAATAATAATATTTAAATAAAATAATATTTAAATCATTTTTTTGGCTAAATTAAGATTTTTGAAAGATTGTCCATAAATTCTATTTTAATTAGAAAACACCCTAATTTTCTTCAATAAATTATTTATATAATTAATATTAATTTGAAACTATTTTATCCTTCTTATTTTAAATAAAATAATTTATTTAATTAATTTCTAAATAAAATCCTTAATTAGTTAAAACACCCAAATTCCTCCTAATTAAAATACTTATAAATCTCTTTTTGATTTTCCCTAATTAAATACCCTTTATTTTAATAAAAATAATTTATTTAAATAATTTTTCAAATAAAACCTCATTTAAATATAATTTATAAATTTAGAAATTTTCGGGGCATTTCACATGGCGATAACATCCTCATACTTGTGTTTGTTTTAAATAAAATGAAAATTTTCAATTGTGATTTTTAGGAGTGCTACACAAATAATTTACGTTAGCGTATAAACATGGATTAAATTTAATAAACTAATTTTATCAAATTTAAACCTAATTAAAATCATATCTAATATTTCATAATTATATGCATTTAATACAAAGCACACTACATTCATTATTATAAAAAATTACACCTAATTACCCATTTATTATTATGGTTTCTTGAAATCAAGTGTTACATTACTATCCCTGTAAAAAGAGACATTGTCTCCAAAGTCCACAACACACCATAGATATTACGCACATAAGGTCCACATAACACACGAGGGTCACCACCCATATAGATCTACCCTATCATAATTATCTCGTGAATAGTCCAACATATAATACATTAAATTTAACAAGTAATCAAGGCAAGGGTGGTTAAAATACCCAAATGAGGGTTTTTAAAATCCCTAGCCTAAGAGTCTATCCCTAATCAAATACTAATATTGATTACACCTAAAATTTGATCTCTTTGGGCATTTCTAGAGCCAAATCCTTGATTCATACCACTTTATTATAGTGGGGGACAACATCTTGGAGACTTACGCTTACTATCTCTACTTTTAAGTTGTGTGCTTGTTATAGGGCCCTCTACATTTGTTATGGGGTTTTCTATGTTATCTTTTACTAATAGATGGCCGACCCTAATGGCTTCACCTACATTCTATAAACTCTAACTTGAGGAAATTATAAAATCAAAATTCCTATAACCATGATTGCTATAATTATAGCACTAGACTAGCTGACCCTCACAAGTTATTCCTAGGTTATCTTGTCTTCAATTATTAAAGTGGTTGTACTTGATCTGACCTTATCCTCCTTCCTTATGGAAGCCAACCTGATTAGCTTGGTGCTACCCAGTTTAACCTCATGTCTGACGGTGAATCTAGCGGTCATTATTTAGAAGATCAAATTCTATTTCCTTCTCGATGTCTTGCTAATCTTAATATGAATAGTTTTTGTAACCTTATTTTAGTTTTGAAACATTTCAAAGATGGTGGGAAAAGAAGAAATTAGGAGCAACTACAAGATGCAAACAATTAAGCCCATCTCAAACTAGTGTATCTTCATCTCCTTATCTACCCCTACATTGGGTGAAAAATAAATCAAATTAGTTAACTCCATGTTATACTACTCAATTATGGAGGAACCTTGGTGAAGTGCCAATAGTCTCTCATACAATCCCATACTAACACTCTTCAAACAAAATTGAGGTATCATCTTTTACATTATTTGCTCCCAAGTCATAATGGGTGCACTTGGCACTTGATGACTATGCCACCACTCATTGGAATAATCCTTCAAGAAGTATGTATCTACCTTCACCCTCTTTTCGAGTAGGCATGTTGAAGCTTCAAAATTTTCTCAAATTCTTTAACCCAATGATCTAGAACCAATGAATCCTCAGCACCCATGAACATCAATGGTACATGTAACCAAATCCTTTACAACCAACCCTTTTGTGGAGTAGGTGTGGGAATGGGGTCTGATGATGGTGGAGGAAGCAGTTGATGTAAATCCCTCTCAGCCTTGGTAGTACAAAGATCCAGTTTTCATGGTTTAAGCCATAATGCTCTAGGATGAGATCAAGGAAGGGTTTGATACACACACTAAGGTAACCATATAGAAATTACAACATAATAAGGTCATCCTAAAGAAGTACTAATCAACTACTTGCATAAAGGTTGATAGGTAACCACCTCTATTTCCAAGGCAAAATCCAAACCCATTCTCTACTTCCTCAGAAGAGAAATCCAAGTTTTAAAACATTTAAGGATAGGTGCTTTAAAAAAATAAGAGAAGGGATTTAAAACCTAAAGCTTTAACACAAACTTGTAATACGTCCATTTTACTACTTAAAAAATTATTTTATGGAAGCGTTTATCAAAAATTAATGGGATGTTACCACCATACTTTGTATAAGTCCAACATCTATTTTCATTTTTATACTAAGTGCTAAATATTAAGTGTTAAAATTACTTAAATTAAAGATTTTAATGTAAGAAAAAAAGTGTAATTTCATTACAAATAAACCCTGTCTTAACAAATATAAAAAGGATCGAGCAAAAGAGATATAATATAATAAAAGGATAATCAGTGAGGAACAAAAGAGTCTACAGAATATTTGTATCTAAAGATGTCGAGGCAAACATCGGATAGTCCTAACTCTCAACCCTTACCGAAATGATCAAACTGAACCCTCAAAGTATACGTACAAGGTAAACACTACCTATTGAATAGGTAAGGCATCAAGATTATAACCCATTAATAATATGGCACTAAGTAAAAATTACACAATACTAACATGCAAAGCCAATTGAAATACATAGGTAAAACATAATATAGATACATTAAGGAAATCATGCAATATTGAAATGACTAACACTAACATGATTAAATTAATTCCAAATACTAAGGGTAGGTAAGAAATTCCTAAAACATTTCAAATACCAAGGTAAGGTGCTAAGGAACCTACCATAACAAACACCAAAACCAGGTAGCGCACAAAGGTTGCTATTTAACAAAAAACCTAGATCAGTTCTATTTATACTATTACAAAATTATAACTTCCATATTTAATTACTTGAGGGGGACACAATAAATATCATGAGATGTAAAATTACACTGATTAAATTAGCACACAAAGCATCACGGTAACCATTTTACCATCCAACCTAGAAGCATAACAATACTCTAGTCATATAGGTGCATATGGGAACATAGTACACTCCACACCTAGGACACCTAATCCTTTTATATCAATACACCTACATGGTTTGTAAGTAACACCCCAAAAATTCATAACTTTTGCTTTTTGGTTTTTAGCATCTTTTATTTAAAACTAACCCTCAAACCTTAAACTAATTATTTTATTAGTAACCTTTGACAACTCACCATTACTTTGCATGTATATATATATACATACACAACAACCACTCACCACCCTCACAACCTAGTTAACCTATGTTGTAACACCCCAAAATTCACTACTTTTTTTTTAAAAAAAGCGGAAGCAATTAAAATAGAAATACTTAAAACCTGTGAATTCTGGGAATGTTACCGCCACACTTAGTACCAGACCAGTTCTCTCCAACCGTTCCAGTACCAAGTGCTAAGGCTAAAGAAAATATTTACGTTAAATTCAAATTAACAATTCATAAAAGAATTCGAAAGATCATACAACAAAAGCAGAGTACGCATAAACGTTTATTAACACTTGTAACTTCCAAATAGAAATACATTTAAACAAGATAAAACCCGATGGGTCAAATTCCGGATTGCCTACTCACTCAAGTCAGGCCTGCCACCCCAAAACAGTCTCTGATCTTAAACCTGCACAAGAGGTCTGCTCCCCACCATCGATGGATCATCACAGGACCCATCAACCAAGGTAGTATCAGTACGGGTCCAGTACTGAGTAAGGTGACTTGATCACTAAGGCCAACACACAAACACATAAGCCATGTAGAAAAATAGAAGAACACAATCATAAATGCATATGATCAACCAGGTAAAAGTACAAAGGCCCAATAATCCGGATTAATTACTTAATTAATCTTTTATCAGAAATTGATACACACAATGCTTTTTATCAAATCCATGTAAGTACAGGAACACCCCACTATTATTGCCGGTGGGCCGGTCACTTGCGGGACAAAGTTCACACTACTATTATTCGCCGGTGGATCGGTCACTTGCGGGACAAAGTCCACACCACTATTCCTGACCGATGGATCGGTCTGGTTCCTGCTCACATGGTGTTCCACTATAAGTAATTAGTATCTTTTAAACGTTGGCAAACTCTGGTTTATATTTGTTAAGCTCGAGTCACCCCACTATTATTGCCGGTGGGCCGGTCACTTGCGGGACAAAGTCCTAACCACTATTTCTGACCGGTGGATCGGTCTGGACTTGGCTCAACAATCTTCCACTTTAAATGATTAATATCTTAAGTATTTTCTTCAAAGGCTTTCACCGAACATGCATAAATCACCACACATCACAAATCATAAAATTCCATAATTACACTTTAATTACCAAATACACGTGATAACCCAAAACTCTAAGCAGCCTCAAAATCCATAGTTAACCACTTCAAACCCTAATTCAGTGTCCTCTGTACCCTTAATTTGCTCCACGTGCTATTTTCCATCCCAAGTGCTCAAACACCCAAACAACACTTACATTACCTTCCTTACATCCCAAATTAACTTTCCACACGTAAATTTCATACCCATACAAACATTAATCCCCCCATGCAAACCTTCGAACCTTTTTCATACAAACCCTAAAATTCCACGTGAAGCCCTAAATTCAACCATGCAAACCCTAATATCACCATACAACCATCAATATCACCATGTAAATTCTAATACCACCATACAACTATAATTACCACCATACAAACCTTAATATCATCATACAAAACCCTAATACCAACATACATCCATTAATACCACAAGGTAAACCCTAGATTCCGTCATACAAAACCATAAATTCAATCCAACCAAACCAAAGATTCACCCATTCCAAACCCTAAATTCAAACCATAAAGATTCTTCCATACCAAACCCTAAATTCAAGCCATAAAGATTCTTCCATACCAAACCCTAAATTCAAGCCATAAAGATTCTTCCACATAAAATCATAAATTAGAATCTCCCAAAGAAAACTATAAATTGAATTCCCCAAGCAAATCATAAATTAGATTCCCCCATTATATATCATAAATTACATTTTCCCAAATAACATCATGAATTAGATTCTCCCAAACAAATTATAAATTAACTCTCCCAATCAAATCATAACTTAAATTCTCCCATATAATATTATAAATTACATTCTCCCAAATAACATCATAAACTAAATTCTCCCAAACAAATTATAATTAAATCTCCCAATCAAATCATAACTTAAATTCTCCCATATAATATTATAAATTACATTCTCCCAAATAACATCATAAGCTAATTATTCCTTATAAAACCATAAAATTTAGGTCAACTCACTTCCCTTAGTCAACTTCTTTCTCCTCCTCCTTTTTTTCATCCTTCCTCTCACACAAACCACATCGGCTTCCTCACATACACAACACATATCATCATACATAAATTAATACACATACCATGCACAACATACTTCAACTCCAAGTCATACCACATATAAAATATTTAATAATAATAAACACTAGATACATAACATGCGAAACACATAATACACATAAGCACATAAAAGGCCTTAGCACTCCTTACCTAAAACGACCACCGGTCTTGGAGCACGTTTATTCCACTTGAGGGAATTTGATTGGGCTCACCTATTATGGGGAAGAAATACTAGGATTAGCATCCTTCCTTTACTACTATTAGTTTCTAATTTATCTTAAGTCTTGATTCTTAATTAATTATGCAAAACCACTAAAAACTTTAATACATACTATTATAATTTAAAGTAAAAAGGTGATATAAGGGTTTCTCCTTTACCAAATATAGTTAGTAAAGGTAATATAATAATAATATTTAATATAATAATAAATTTTAATAATAACAGATTATTACTAATAGTAGTAATATTAATAGAAAACTTAATAATACTAATAATCTAAGCCTTAAATTTACAAATGTGGATTTCGAAACCTCCCCCATAATGATAAATACTATTTGAAATGTAAAAGATATTAATATTATACATATACTTATTATATAAAGTTAATATGGTTAATAATAATAATTATAATTAGTAATAATGTTAAAAATGCTAAAAATAATAATAAAAGGCAAAGCTACGAGACTTAATTAAAATTTTAGGTTTCTACTTCTCCTGAAATAATTGCAGTATCAAATAAATGATTATACTAACAATAATAATATTAATTATATTAATAATAATATTATTAACCATGGAATAATTACATTAAATAGGAAAAATTCGAGAATAATAACTTATCTTACTCAATAATACTCCCAGACCTGTCAACCAAATTTAAAAATTAAAATACAGTCAATATTACTAATAATAATTATTATAATAATAATAATTAAAGTTGAATTAATACTAAAATTTTGGCTAAAATTAGAATAATTATAAATAATTCGAAATAAAGTATTTAAAATGTCTATGGCATCACCTTGAGTTGGAGGATGAAGGTGGAACCGGCGATGGTTCCCGGAGGTGGCCGGAAAATGGGTCTAAGGGGGCCAAAAATTAGGAAAATGGGTGATGGAGAGGAAGAAAATTAAAATAATTATATGGGGCTGTAGAGGATAATTAGTAGGAGTTAATAGTTGGTTTAATAGGTGTTAGAAGTGGCGGATGTGGCGGTGGAAGGTGGTTCAATGTCTCGGGTGAAATTTTCTGTCGAAGTAACTAACCAACTTTGTGCAATTATGGAGGCTTGTACAAGATGAATCGAAGGTTGTGGTTAGTTTAATTAATTAGAGGGTATTGCAGGGAAGAGATTGGTAGCAAGAGGAGGTGTTGAAGTTGGCCGGGGAAGGAGATAATGGCGTCTGATGGGGCGGTGGCAGGCAAATCTCTCTTAGGGTTTTTGAGAAGAAGAAGTCTCGAAAACATCCACCATTAGGCTATTTATAGAGTTTAGATGGGTTATTAGGGTTTTGGAGGTCGGCAGGATGGGTTTGGGTGATAGGTTTTGGGTGGCCGGCGTCAGAAATCGGCCGGCGATTGCTTGGGTTGGGTCGAAGGTTCGCGAAGCCAGAGAGAGAGAATGAGCGAGAGTTAAGGGTAATTGATTATTCCAAGCTAATGTTCGAGCCGAGAGGAAGAAAAGGAGGGTGAATCGGTCGGTCAAATTCCGCGTAGCCGTCGCCGCCATTATCGGGCGCAGGAGTTGCAGCAGCGGCGACGTCGGGGAAGAAGAAGGGAGGAGATGGGGGGGCTGGACCGGTTCGCGGGGAAGAAAGAAAGAAAAAGGGAGGGAGACCGGGCGGTCGGCGCGGGTCGAAGGTGAATTAAATGAAGTGATGCGCTTCGATGGAAGATCACGCTGAAACGCAGCGTGGAAGAGGAGGCCGTCGCGCGGCTGGGCTGGGCCAAAGGAAATGAAAGAAAGAAATAGAAGAGCTGGGCCACTGGGCTGGCCTAGTTCGGCGAGAAGAAAAAAAAGGAAAAAGAAAAAAGAAGGAAGAAAAAGAAAGAAAAAGAAAGAAAAAGGAAAAAGGAAAAATAATGGTTTGGGATAATTAAATTAATTAGAATATTTCACATATTTAAAAATAATAATATTTAAAAATAATATTTAAATTCCTTTTTAGGCTAAATTATGATTTTTAAAATATTTTCTATAAATTCCATTTTAATTAGCAAAACACCTTAAATTTCTCCGATTAATTTATTTATAAAATTATTATTAATTTAAAAATATTTTCTCATTCTTATTTTAAATAAAATAATTTATTTAATTAATATTCAAAATAAAATGCTTAATTAGCTAAAATACCCAAATTCTCTTCTAATAAAAATACTTATAAATTTCTTCTTAATTTTTCCTAATTAATTTAATTTAAAAATAATTTATTTAAATAATTCTTATAATAAATATCCTTTAAATATAGTTTATAAAATTAGAAATTTTTGGGGCATTTCATATGTAGCCCAAACTATCCACAACCATCTTTGTCCACAACCCCCAGCCATCAACCAAAACCATCACCATGACCTCCCATCGCCCTACACACCTAGTAGCTATACTCTTCTTCTTCCCTATCATCCCATCTTCTTTTTCTTCTCCTTCCCTATAGTAGTTTCTATAACCCTACCCCAACACCTCAACTAACTTTAATGTAGCTACTCTCTTGACAAAGATAGTTTTACCATTGCTTTTCCATCCACTCTAGTGACTCCCATTGTAGGCTTCCCTAACCACTTCAACCATTTTCTTTCCTTTCATCCACCACCTCCCAACCACCTTTTCTCCTATATGAACCTAGCAGAACCATCCTCCATAGTAACTCTAACTTGTAGCACCAGTTCATCACCACCTCGCCACCCTCTTTATCCCTCTTAACCATTGCCTTCCCCTCATCTTCTATCCTTCCTACACTGATCTAACCAATCCACCTTAACCATCATGGTTGTGGCCTCCTACACTAGCCACCGTTCTACTAGTAACTGTAACACCCCCAAAATTCACTACTAAAAAATTTCTTTTTATATAAAAGAATTAGCAGAAGCAAAATACAAGACTATGAATTCTAGGAATATTACTGCCATAATTAGTACCAGACTAGTTCACTCCTACCATTCTAGTATCAAGTGCTAAGGCTAAAAGTGTAAAATACAATTTATGAGAACTCAAACCATAATTAAATCAGAGTAGCGTAGCAAACCATTTACACGAATAAAATCCACCGATGGTGGTTACAAGAATACAAGTTACATTAAAACTAGGAGTTAAAAAGGGAATAATAAAACCCTATCAAAATTTCGGACAATCCTTCCGCTCTTTCCCATTTCCCACTTGAATAGCTCCTGAATAAGGACCTATAGGGGACATTTCCCATTGAATAGATAGGGGCCCCATGAATGGAACCCTTTAGTACTATGGCACTGAGTAACCATTTAAAAATACACCTAAAAGTAGGCCCGCAATGCAACATATAATACAAAGCTATATACATATATAACAAGATGTGCATACATAACATTTACATATTTAACATTCACATCCTTAACAAGTCCATCAAATATTAATGAGTCATAATGAAAAATTGATACTTTCAGGCCTTAAGCCATGTCATAGTGCAAAATCAATACTTTCGGTCCTTAAGCCATTATTCCATCATTATTCAATCAACTCTCAGATTTTATATCTATGTGAGTGCGGGAAGACCACTATTATAGCCGGTGGACTGGTCGGGAGGGGAAAAATGCTCTGGCCACTATTATTTTTTGGTGGACAAATCATGTAGGGCAAAAAGCTCCTTGCTTAGTTTTGTTATGTTTGGTTTGTTGAGCACTGAATCGTCCACTATTATAGCTAGTGGATCGGTCATGCAGGTCAAAACTCTCCTAGCCACTATTATTCGCCGGTGGACCGGTCATGTAGGACACCCTGGCTCCTGGCCACTATTATTCGCTGGTGGACCGGTATGGTTCTGGCTCAAAACTTTGCCTCTTTATGTGATTAGTATCTTAGTTGTATCTTCTTCGAAAGTATTTCACCCTTGACATGCATGTCACCGACCTATAGTTCTATCCTCCCGAGAGGTCCCGTCTCATATCTTGAAACCTTTGCACCTCTTATCACACCCCGAAATCCATTCTTCCTTACATTTACTCATAATGAAAACCCAAATCCTAAGGGTGTGGATAAGGCCCATCACTTTATGAGATTCAAATTCTCTTATTACCACTCTCTAGGGTTTTCCCTTGAATCCCTAATCGGACCCTTTCTCTTATCGTCCCACACCTCATCTCATTTAGATTCAACCCAAATCCTATCACTCTACCCACTAATTATACAAGCAACCATGAAACCCTAGTTGGCCACTCAACCCTAGCACCTTTCTCACGTAAGGATCATCCCACGCAAACCCTAGAAGTCCCCCATGCAAGAGTTGCATCACTGATTCATTTTGATCATAATCTCCTTTTTATTTTCCCCCTAATGGATCATGAGATAATAAGGTCAATCTCATGTCCCCTAAGTTAACTCACTTCCCATTTTTTCCTTTTTATACTTTCTCCCTATATCCTATTATTAAACATCCTAGCATGCATGTCATAGTGGGTCACATCACAAAACATCGTAAGCATAACACATATAATCATCAACCAGATGCCATAAGGAAGTGACATACACATACCTCCACTCCAAGCCACGCTTCAAATAATTTTTAATGAATCATAAAGTACACAACATGACACACAAGGTATATAACATACACATAGTTGTTCTTAGCCACTACCCTACTTGGTTTGGGTTACCAAGCTATCTCTCACACTTACTAAGTCACCAATCACCCTTCATAGTTGTTACACTTGTTTTATTTTCCATTTAGTTGGTTAGATTGCCAAATTTTCCTTCTCCTTTTTTCTAATTACTAAATTACCCTTTAATTGGATAAATTACGAAATTACCCTTTTTCATTATCTTAACTACCAATTTGCCTTTTTTTTGGTTAAATTACCAAATTGTCCATATCCATTATCACAATTACCAATTTACCCCTTTAATTGGTTAAATTACCAAATTACCCTTCATCATTATCATAATTACCAATTTACCCTTTAGTTGGTTAAATTACCAAATTACCCTTCTCCTTTATCATAATTATCAATTTTCCCCTTTACATGAATCACCAATTTTCCCCTTTAATTAGTTAAAGTACCAAATTTACCCTTTAGTTGGTTAAATTACCAAATTACCTTTCTCCATTTTGATAATTACCAAATTATCCTTCTCTTTTATTAAATTATTATTTTACCTTCATTTACACCGAAATCATCATTTTACCCTTCTCTTTTATTAAGTTATCATTTTACCTTTCTCAATTATTATAATTACCATTTTACCCTTCTCCATTTTTATGATTACTAAATTACCCTTTTCCATTATTATAATTATCACTTTACCCTTTTATTTATGAAATTACCATTTTGCCCCTTTACTTCCAAAATTGCCATAATACCTTTAGCTTCCAAAATTACCATAATACCATTTTACTTATACAATTAGCATTTTTCCTTTTATATCCAAAATTACCATTTTAGCCTTTACTTCCAAAATTACCAAAATATCCTTTTTGTAAAAAATTACCATTTTACCCTTTCTATACAAAATTATTGTTTTACCTTTTACCTCTAAAATTGCCATTTTACCCCTTTATTATACCACTTTTATTAAATTACCATCACTACATAAAATATTAAGATCAATACTCCATTCTTATCATCCAACTCCACCAACTATTATTATTCAAGATTCTACTCATTAGCACCCACACATAATAGGCCACATTCTTGCACATGACATATAACTAAAATGCCCCCTAGGGCTTATAATAATATTATTCATGCATTAATGATCACAATAACATAATAAACACATGGAAAAGTATTCAAAATTTTCATTCATAACCAAACTCTTTTCCTAAGCAATATTTCCACACATAGCATATAAATTATCATGCTTTCCTTTTTATTCATCAATATAAGCAACTACATATTATATATCAAACAATATATATATTATGCAAAGAAACATATTAAAAATCCTAATGTTCTAACACACATTTATCCATACATTTAAGTGGGGTTTAATGATTACCTTAATTCCCACATAATCGAACCTTACGAGTATCCTAGTTAAAGATTCAAGCTTTGATTAGCAAAACCAATCCCTAAGAATAATATTAATATTTATCACATTAAAAATATTAAAACCAAAAGAATAAGACTTTATAAACATAATTAATGAAATACTTAACTTAAATATTATTATACCTTAAAATTTATAAACTAAAATAACCAAGGTATGGAGCAGCTTATCCTGCTCATGTAGCATGAGTTGCATGTAAAATGAAGGGTCGAAGGTGGCATGAAGAAAAGGAAGGAGGGGCTATTTTCGGTTTAGGGTTTTGTGTAACACCCCCAAATTTCACTCCTGGAAAAAAAAAATTGAAAGAATAAAGCGGAAGCTAGGAGAGAATTTGAGAAATGTTACCTCCACATCTAACATAAGATAAATGTCAATCATCTATCTCATGTTAGATGCAAGGCTAAAACCTGTCAAAGAAATAATTCTGAATTTTAAAAACTTATCAATGTACGAGAAAATTAAAAGACAATTACAACACCATTAAATTTTATATACAATACTTGAAACTTCCAAAAATAAATACAATTAGACCAGACAAATCCCGATAGATTAAATTACGGATTGCCTACTCACTCAAGTCAGGCCTTCCACCCCAAAACAGTATCCGATCTTAAACCTGCACAAGAGGTCTGCTCCCCACCATCGGTGAATCATCACAGGACCCATTCAACCAAGGTAGTATCAGTACGGGTCCAGTACTGAGTAAGTCCCACTACCCTATCTTATGAAAGAGACATAAACTATAACATCAAGTACATATTAAATTATGATACAATCCATGGATACAATATCAGACATACTCACAACCCACAATATGAATCTTGCCATACACCTGTAGTAACATATGAAACATATGTAACATCCCATTTAAACATATAAGCATGGTATAACCGAAATATAAAGTGGCTCATGCGCCTCAAGTAGGAATAATCCATATTATTGGAAACTCAACGCGTGACATACTCACGTAAGCAGCATATAGTAATACAGATAATAAAAGCTGACTATAGTCCAATTAGACTTATTTCCTTTCAGTCTTCATTAAAAGTAGTCATTCCACACCACAGTCTTTATTAATCCACGTGAGTGCGGGAACTGATAGATGAGATTTATATGTTATTTTGCTAAGTAAAAATGTCATTTATTCCTCATTACTTTTATAACATGTAATCTTTTCTCGAGTTTTTCTCTTTTGGATAGATTTTGCAGGAAAAGATAAAAATGAAGAAATTCAAAGGAGAAATCGATGGAAAGAGAAAAGGCAACAAAGAACACATCAATAGATATGGAATCAATGGAAGAAAAGACTGGAAATGAAGAATATATATCAAAGGGAAGATTGTGTTGAAAATTCATGAAGAAATAATGAAGGAACAAGAAACACGGCCCCCCGTGTTTCCTAAACACGGCCGTGTTTTTCTATCAGCACACAAATTCAGCACTTAAATTTCAGCATGTGGCCGAGAGTTCAAGGAAAAACACGGGGGTCCCGTGTTTCCTAAACACGGACCGTGTTTTTCTCAAATTCTGTAACCATTCGCGCAACGTTTTCCCGATATATTTCTAAAGTTTGAACATTCGAAAAGGTGGTTCGGGGGAGTTCGAGAATGGGATTTTCTCTTTCTCTCTATACTCTCTAGATACCACATGTAATTTGTAATTCCAATTCTTTTTCTCTCCATTGTATTCAATTGAACAATCAACAATCTGCAATTCAATTCGATAAGTTCTTCTCCATTCCTCTTTTAATTGCAAAAGTTTTGATTTTTGATTCAATGCAATTCAATTCTCTTTGCTGCATTATTATTTTTCTTGTGGTTAGTGTTTCATTGTTAATTTATTTATAAGCATTGATGTTAATTATAGATTATTGCATTTAATTGTGTGTTACTGCAATTATGTAGATAATATAAGGTAGGAGGATTTGATGATGGAATTAGGGTTTTGGATTTTGAATTCATGATTCTAGATGGAATTTAATTGAATTGATGGACGGAATTGAATGATCTCGCATCATAGATTAAGAATTTAAACTATTTAGACTGATCACCTATCTAGTTTAGATCTTAATCTACGCTAGGATAACGGAATTAACACGTAATTGTTAATTAACGTTTCCATAGTAGCAAAAGATTAATTATTAATCTTTTCCATTAATTCGTTCGATTGCATGATCCGAGCTTGTGTGATTATGGTCGTAGTTGACTGCTTTCCATTCGTAATCCTGCCATTAATTGAATCTAGTGTTCTTAACTAGGTTATCAATTGGTTAGATGATAATTGAGAGCTTATTCAATTTATTAGAATTAAGAGAAGGCAAAGAGATGAATTATTATGAGTTTCTACAGGTCAACGTTAAATCATTTAGAATCTTTCGTTTCTCCATGATTATTTGATATCCTAATTCCATAATCAATGCCTTCCTGTCCTTATTAGTTAATTAGTGAGTACAATGTTTTATTATTTATCCATAGTTTAGATATTGATGATAGAATTATATGTTATTGCATAACCGGGGTTTTAACATCGATTACAAAATTATTGATTATATTCCATTCCTTGTGGGTTCGACTCCTTCTTGCCATATACTACGTATTTGGAAATTAGGATTTATTTATTAAATTTGTTGTGCATACGACAGTGCATCAAATTTTTGGCGCCGTTGCCGGGGAATGGCAATTATAATCTTTATTTTGTTTTTGATGTTGTTTCTATATATATAGTAATATGTTTGCACACATGTGTCTTGCTTTCTAATTATGTGATCTTGTGTTTGTTTGTTTGTTCGTGTTAGACAAGAAGTGGTAGATTTGATTTATTCATTCACGGGTATGAAAAGTAATGGGACTAAATATTTTTACAAAGGCTATTTTAAATCATAATAACTAATTTGATCACCATCTTCCTAAACCTTAAATACAGAATTGAGATTGTGATAGTGGTGAAGGAAAGAAAGTTAGAATGGTTAGGAATCAATCCATGCATTAATTATGAATGAGATAAAATGAAATTAAAATTGGTGGATATAACATTGTGAGCGCTTGAGCCTAACCTTTGGATACATTGCTTATCCAAAATATATTTTTCTTTGTGTGTGTTCTCTAATGATATGTGAAACTAGAATTTGCCATTAGTTCTCTTCAAGACTGCATAGAACTTTAGGATATTTGAAAATGATAAAGGCACTCTTCTTTCTTTGTTAGCTACAAGACCAAATAGCTCACCTTGAAAATTTTTATCCATTGCATAAACCCTTTGAGCCTAAAGCCTTATTCTATTGATCTAACCTTTATTAACAACTAATCTCCATATGCATTTTTCCTCCTTACTCTACGACTAGTGGAGCAATAGATTTTCAAGGAGAACTTATGTTTTGTTATAAGGTGAAATCTAGTATGGGGTGTGGATATCATAAAAACAAAGGGAGGAAGTGGCTAAGCATTTTTTTCTAAAAAATAAAAGAAAAGAAGAAGAAGAAGAAGAAAAGAAGAAGAAGAAGAAGAAGAAGAAGAGAATAAAATTTCATGTCTTTTGAAGTTATTTGGTCGAATGGAAGGGTGTGAAGATAAAACAAAAAAAAAGGAAAAAAAAAAGAAGAAGTTAAATAAAAAGGGAGGAGGTGAAGTAAAGGAAAAGAGGAGGAATTGTTATTTAATTGAAATAAAGAAATTGCTTCTCTAGTTGGTAGAGTCTAGCTACAATCCCAAAATTCCTTCCCACCTTAGAACCCTAGCCCCATGACAACCAAATTTGAAGACCTTTTGAATCTTATATACTTTAGTTCTTTTTAGCGGTGACGAATTGAGAATAATGGCAAACATATGAGCGATCATTATCAATTGGTGAAGACTTGAGAGTAAACACATCATACCTTATACACATAAGAGTGAGCGTTTTCACATTCCGAAAGTAAGAATCTACCAATTTAAATTTCATTAATCTTAATCTAAATTTGCATGGTGAGATACTAACTATATTAACTCTCATTCCCTAACCACTTAAGCATTTGATAAGACTGTTTATAAGGTGTGTTAGATGTGTGATCTAAAATATTTTCAACATTGTGATTTTATGATTTATAAGTGTTTTAAGTCCCAATGCATTGTTAAACTCTATGAATGAATAAATTGAATCTTATAGTTCTTGTAGTTTAGAACTTATCTATTTGTAATCCTTGATGTTTCGTTTGTGCAAGACATGATGTTGCTTGAGGACAAGCAACGATTTAAGCATGGGGGTATTTGATAGATGAGATTTATATGTTATTTTGCTAAGTAAAAATGTCATTTATTCCTCATTACTTTTATAACATGTAATCTTTTCTCGAGTTTTTCTCTTTTGGATAGATTTTGCAGGAAAAGATAAAAATGAAGAAATTCAAAGGAGAAATCGATGGAAAGAGAAAAGGCAACAAAGAACACATCAATAGATATGGAATCAATGGAAGAAAAGACTGGAAATGAAGAATATATATCAAAGGGAAGATTGTGTTGAAAATTCATGAAGAAATAATGAAGGAACAAGAAACACGGCCCCCCCGTGTTTCCTAAACACGACTCGTGTTTTTCTATCAGCACACAAATTTCAGCACTTAAAATTCAGCATATGGCCGAGAGTTCAAGGAAAAACACGGGGGTCCCGTGTTTCCTAAACACGGACCGTGTTTTTCTCAAATTCTGTAACCGTTCGCGCAACGTTTTCCCGATATATTTCTAAAGTTTGAACATTCGAAAAGGTGGTTCGGGGGAGTTCGAGAATGGGATTTTTCTTTCTCTCTATACTCTCTAGATACCACATGTAATTTGTAATTCCAATTCTTTTTCTCTCCATTGTATTCAATTGAACAATCAACAATCTGCAATTCAATTCGATAAGTTCTTCTCCATTCCTCTTTAATTGCAAGTTTTGATTTTTGATTCAATGCAATTCAATTCTCTTTGCTGCATTATTATTTTTCTTGTGTTTAGTGTTTCATTGTTAATTTATATAAGCATTGATGTTAATTATAGATTATTGCATTTAATTGTGTGTTACTGCAATTATGTAGATAATATAAGGTAGGAGGATTTGATGATGGAATTAGGGTTTTGGATTTTGAATTCATGATTCTAGATGGAATTTAATTGAATTGATGGACGGAATTGAATGATCTCGCATCATAGATTAAGAATTTAAACTAATTGACTGATCACCTATCTAGTTTAGATCTTAATCTACGCTAGGATAACGGAATTAACACGTAATTGTTAATTAACGTTTCCATAGTAGCAAAAGATTAATTATTAATCTTGTCCATTAATTCGTTCGATTGCATGATCCGAGCTTGTGTGATTATGGTCGTAGTTGACTGCTTTCCATTCGTAATGCTGCCATAATTGAATCTAGTGTTCTTAACCTAGGTTATCAATTGGTTAGATGATAAATTGAGAGCTTATTCAATTTATTAGAATTAAGAGAAGGCAAAGAGATGAATTATTATGAGTTTCTACAGGTCAACGTTAAATCATTTAGAATCTTTCGTTTCTCCATGATTATTTGATATCCTAATTCCATAATCAATGCCTTCATGTCCTTATTAGTTAATTAGTGAGTACAATGTTTTATTATTTATCCATAGTTTAGATATTGATGATAGAATTATATGTTATTGCATAACCGGGGTTTTAACATCGATTACAAAATTATTGATTATATTCCATTCCTTGTGGGTTCGACTCCTTCTTGCCATATACTACGTATTTGGAAATTAGGATTTATTTATTAAATTTGTTGTGCATACGACAGTGCATCAGGAACCCCACTATTATAGCCGGACCGGAATACATAAACTCAGGGCAGAACGCTCCTGACCACTATTATTTGCCGGTGCACCGGTCTCCAGGGTAGAACGCTTGTGACTTATTCTTTATTCTCATCAATAATATATTCATTCCACACATATTCTTTAATATTCCATGTGAGTGCGCGAACCCCACAATTATAGCCGGTGGACCGGAAAGTATACACTTAAGGCAGAACGCTCCTGACCACTATTATTTGCCGGTGGACCGGTCTCTAGGGCAAAACGCTCCTGGCCACTATTATTTGCCGGTGGACCGGTCTGGCCCCGACTTACATGGTGTTCCACTGTAAGTATTTAGTATCTTTCCCATGTCTTATCGATTTTACATTTAGTTTGCTGAGCACGGAAACCCCCACTATTATAGCCGGTGGACCGGAAATATATACAGGGCAAAACGCTTCTGGCCACTATTATTCGCCGGTGGATCGGTCTCCAGGGCACCCCAGCTCCTGACCACTATTATTCGCCGGTGGACCGGTCTGGCCCGGCTCAGCATCTTCCTCTTTAAGTGATTAGTATCTTAACGTATCTTATTTGAAAGTGTTTTACCCTTGACATGCATGGCTAACTATATCCACACTTATCCTCCCAGGAGGGCCCGTCCCATATCTTGGGACTCGTGCACCCTTTATCACACCTCGATATCCATTTCCCTCTATAATAACACATGATAAAAACCAACTCCTAAGGCTGTGGGTTAAGACCCAACACCTCGTGACATCAGACTCCACCCGCTATCTCCCTCTAGGGTTTTCCCTTAGAAACCCTAATTGGACCTATGTGGCCCAACTTTCTCTCACATACACTAACATTAATCCATTTATCACCCCACACCTCATCTCATTTAGATCCAATCCCAAATCATATCGCTTTACCCATCGATTCCACCTGTGACCCTAAAACCCTAGTTGGCTACTTTAACCCTATTACCTTTCTTCTCCCACAAGTAACCTCTCCTTTTCACCCAATATTTCTTCTCTCCCATAACACCCATAATCATTCCTCATAACATAAACTCTCACTCTCAACCCGCACCTCACTAATCGTTAATCATTTTTACTTTTGCCTTTTCCAAATTACTAATTCTTCCCAAAACCCAATCGGGTCCCTTATACTCACTTTTAGCAACTCACTTCCCATTTATTTCTTTTTGCCCTTTTATCTCCATGCCATAATAATAATAATAATAACCACCCTAGCATGCATGTCCTAGTGGGTTACATTATATCATAGTACATCATAATCATCACATATGGATATCACATTCATGTCGTAAGAAAAACACATACCACATACCTTAACTCCAGGCTCACTATGCATAAACACATTTAGGACAATCATGTGATACACAACAGGACAGGGTATAGATACAAAGCATCCAAATCATTCAAGTCACATAACATGTAGGGACCTTAGCCACATCCTTACGAATACCCATAAGTAGAGGTAAGTAGAGAACTTATCTGGATCCGAAGCTAGCTAAGTGATATAAGAGGGAGAGAGATCACTAGCTCGTGGATCCATGAGAAAGCTTTCCAAGATCCGATAGAAATCGAAAAACTAAATTAGAAACTATCTTATCAATCAATAATTCACATACTCTAATTAAATACACATAAACGACACAAATGTTCTTTATTAGAAAACGTGTCCAAAACGTAGAACTTAAAAGCATAGCTCTATTAAGATGTAAGGTTAAAACCAACTCAAAACAGGTTAATACAAATATCACTTGGGACATTTCAACTTAATTTGGAAAGCTCGAGAAAGAATAATCGATCGTAAGTTAATTTATCAAAAATAACTTATTTATTAGGTTTTACAACTAAATAGGTAGCCCAACCATTTACATAGAACCGAATCCAAACCGATCAGGTTAAAACATAATTTAAATGATTTAAAACCCAAAGATATAAATCGATTAGATATAAAATACACATAAAAAAATCAATTTTATATAATCATCCCTGAATATTAGGGTTTTTAATACCTAAACCACGAATCGGCCAAATCGCTTTGATTACCTCAAATTGATAATTTTAAGACACAATTCAATCAATTTTAGATAAATCTAGACAATCAATTTCAACAAAACAATCTTTCGATTAATCAATTCTAGATGATCAATTTTCAAAATTAGGGTTTTAAAGCCCACGATATAAACTCAAGTAATTCAAATCAATTAATTCTAATTAAAGGTATTAGAATGCACTTATGATCATTTCAACTACTTTTATAAATTTAATTTTAGCAAAACAACTATACCAATAACTAATTTCATAATCTTACTTAAAATCTAGGGTTTTAGGCCCGAAAATGCAAGTCGGTAAAATTCTATAAATTTAATCAAATTGAATGTTTAGAAATGCAATTAAACACATTTTATAACATATCAAATAATCAATTGATCAAAATCAATAAAAGAAATACCCAATTTAGCACAATTAGGGTTTTTGGGCCCGGAACGCAAATCCGATCAATTCGTGCCAAAACATATAAATTGACGGTTCGAAAATGTAATTAAATATATTCTAATGTAATTTATATAGTCAATTGAATAAAATAATCTGATTACACAATTCAATTTAAACCTGCGGGAGTTTTGACCTAAAAATCCAATTCCGGTCAATTACGCACAATTTTCCCAAATCAACACTTCCAATTGAGCGGAACGGCTCAATTATATGACCCAATTTCATTGCACCCAAATTTTGACCTAGGATTCAAATTCTGATAAAATCTGCATAAATTTCTCAAATTGACGGTTCCAAAATGAAATTGGATACATTTTAAAACATATTGTATAATCAATTTATCAAAAATAGCTAAATCGGACGAATCCAAAAAAATCAGGCATAACCCCGCCAAAAATCCAATTTTTTTTAAATTCCAATACAACCACACAATTAACCTATCCAAATCCATCTTATAGCACATATATACATAAACAAACAATCAATTTATCTTTTCATAAGCTAATTCATACCCAATTAATTAGAATCAGGGTTAGGGTTTTTTTCGGAATTTATACCAAACGAAACTAACATTTCAAGGCAGGTGAAGGTCGGGAAAGATGTGCCGGAGGTCGAGGATGGCTCGCCGGTCGTCACCCGAGCTCGCCATGGCCGAACGGCGGCACAGCCGGTGTGGCTCGTTGTTGTCTCTGTTGCGGTTCGATGCTGCTGCTGCTGTCGCCCACTACTGCTGGTGGTGGCTGCTACGGCAGTTCTGCGGCTGTCGATTGTGGTTGACGAGGCAGAGCAAGGAGTTGGGGAGGTGGAGAGGGGCGAGGGTTAGGGTTGCAGGACAGGGAGTCGAGGAAAGGGGGAGTAGGGAGCCACGGGAAAGAGAAGAGAGAAAGAAAAAGAAGAGAGGGGGGTCGGGTACCGACGGGTTGGGTCTTCTTTTTCTTTTTTTTTTACACAAATGCACCTAAAACAAAATACTTAAGTTTAAAAATTATTATTAGAATATTTTATCTAAAATTTATTAAATGAAAATTATTTCAAAACGATTTAAGCGCTTAAAATTAATAAAAGCTATATAAAGAATTTCGGAAACATTTTCGAAAGAATTTATCAACGAACGTAAAAATTTATATTATTTATATAAATACATTATAAGACCCCAAAATAATATTTAAAAACATATAATAAAATATTTAAGTGAAATTCTAACAAACCGAGACTAATGTAAATAGTTTCCGAAATCGGTTTTCCGCCACCCAAAAAAAAAAATATAAAACGAGAGAAAATTAATTCCAGAAGGAGACCCATAAATAATCTCCGGAAATATTTTTAATTTAAAACTTCCCAAAAATATTAATGATTCCCGAAAACAAACAAAGTTAAAGTCGGAAATATTTTATACGGGTAGTATAATTAAAATAAATTTAACTATTTAAACAGAAATTCCATAATTTGAATAATATATTTTGTTAACGAATTACAACTCTAAAATAAAGTCAAAATCACATGACAAAGTTATAATCGAAAACAAATCTAAACTTTTAAAAATAAAAATATGAGAAAGAATGAAAATACATATTTTTAATCGAAAATCGAATTCATAAGAATATAATAAAATCATTGTCGTGAACAAATTTATCTAGAATGGTTCACAACTACAACGATTAATTAAATTCAAATATGAATTCGAATCGTCGATAAATCCATAAAAAGAATTAAAATTAAAATAATTAATTATTTACATCAAATTACACTAATAAAATCATTAAACTCGATAAATCTGGATTTTACAAAATACGGGGTATTACATTTTGGGTCTATGAAAGAAGGATGGTGGAGGAGGATTTAGGGAAAAGGAAGGGTGTAGGAGTAAAGAGGGGTGTAGGTGGTGGTTAGAAATAGGTTGTTGGCGACCAAGGGTGGTGGCGATGGTGGCAGCGAGGCCGCGAAGTGGGCTACAAGAGTGGAAGGGCTAAGAAGGAAGGAAAAGGGAGGAGGAAAATGAAGGGGTGAGGGGTCTTGTTTCGGTAAAAGGAGGTGTGGGGATGGTAGAGGAGGTTTTAGGGAGTGAATTGGTGGTTTGGGTGGCAGTAAAGGTGGCGAGATAGCGGTGGATGGAGGGGTTGCAAGGAGGTTGCCAAGAAGGGAGGAAAAGGGGGGGGAGAAGAGGGGAGGAAGGAGCTGCGGGGCGGCTTTGGTGGTGTTGTGGCAGTGCAGGGCGAGAGTAGAAGGGTGCAAAAGGTGGTGTAAGTGGTTTTTGAGGGAGAGGAAGTGGTGGCGGAGCCAAAACAGGGAGGGAAAAGGAAGGAGAAGAAAGAGAGAAGAGGGTGTTGGGGAAGGGGAAATGCTCAAAGAAATGGGGTAGAGAGAGGGCTCGTGAGGAAAAGAAAAAGAAGAGGAAGGAGAGGGCAGCAGGTAACTGATTAGTGGTAGTGTATAAGGTGGTAAGGAGGTGGTAGGGTAGCAGGGAGAGGGAAGGGAAGATGAGGAAAGGGGAAGTTATGCGTGATGGGGGCGCATGGCTGGTGAAATGCCCTGAAAATTTTTAATTTTAAAAAATACATTTAAATGATATTTATTATAAAAACTATTTAAATAAATTATTTTTAAATTGAATTAATTAGAGAAAATCAAGAAGAAATTTATAAGTGTTTTTATTAGAAGAGAATTTGGATATTTTAGCTAATTAAGCATTTTATTTTAAAAATTAATTAAATAAATTATTTTATTTAAAATAACAGGGAGAAAATATTTTTAAATTAATATTAATTTTATAAATAATTTAATTGGAGAAAATTAGTGTGTCTTGCTAAGTAAAAAGGAATTTATGGAACATCTTTTAAAAATCCTAATTTAGACTAAAATAGGATTTAAATATTATTTAAATTCAAATATTGTTATTTTTAAATATAGAAAATATTGTAATTAATTTAAATACCCAATATTATTATTTTTCCTTTTTCCCTTCTTCTTTTTCTTTTTCTTCTTTTTTTTCTTTCCTTTTCTTCCTTTTCTTCTTTTTCTTTTTCCTTCCCTTTTCCCCCGACTAGGCCTGCCTGCGGCCTAGTCCTCTTCTTCTTCCTTCAGCCCAGCCTGCGCGGCCCCTTCTCCTGACTCCTCCACGCCGCATTTTATGCCTAATTTCACCAAAACACGTCGTTTTATTTAATGATCTAACCCTCGCGACTGGCGTCCTTTACCGCCCTCGCTACACCGCGTTCTTTGTCGTTCCTCATGAAAACGCCGCGTTGTGTTTAATTATCCTTCGACCCGCGCCGACCGCCCGGTCTCCCTCCCTTTTTCTTTCTTTCTTCCCCGCGAACTGGACCAGCCCCCTCCTCCTTCCTTCTTCCTCCCCTCTCCTCCGTCGGCGCTGCTGCAACTCCCACCCCCGAAAATGGCGGCGCCGGCTACGAGGACTCTGACTGGCCGATTCACCCCTATTTTTCTTCCTCTCAACTCGCACATTAGCCTGGAATAATCAATTATCCTTAACTCTCGCTCATTCTCTCTTTCTCGCTTCGCGAACCTTCGACCCAACCCAAGCAATCGCCGACCAATTTCTGACGCCGGCCACCCAAACCCATCCTTCCGACCTCCAAAACCCTAATAACCCATCTAAACTCTATAAATATCCCAGTCGTGGATGATTTTGAAACTTCTTAACTCTCAAAACCCTAAGTAAAAACTGCCCGCCACCGTCACTTCAGACGCGTATTCCACCTCCGATAGCCAACTTCAACACCACTTGTGCATCCCAATTTCTTCCTTGAAATTTCCTCTAGCTAACTAAACCCTTCAAATCCTTCGGTTCTTCTTGAATGAGCTGCCGTAACCATGCAAATTTTGCTGCTCATCTCGCTAGAATTTTTACCCCGAAACCTTAAACCACAGTTCGCCGCCACATACACCACTTCTTCCACCCTATAAACCACCCAATATCTCCTTCTAAGTCTCCTCCACCGAACCATAAGCTTATTTTATTTTTCTCCTTTCCCTTTCCTTCTTGTTCTTCATTTTTACCTCTCTTAGATCCATTTTCCGGCCACCTCCGGCAACCACCGCCGGTTCCATCCATACCCACCGACTCAAGGTGATACCCTAAACCTTTTAAACACCTAATTTTGAATTATTGATAATTATTCTATTTTTAGCTTAAATTTTAGTGTTAATTCAACTATAATTATTATTATTATAATTATTATTTTTTTTTATCAACTGTATCCTAATTTCTAAATTTTTTGACAGGTATAGGAGTATTATTGAGTAAGATGTATTATTAATCTCAGTCTTTACTTATTTAATAAAATTATTACATGTTTAACATTATTATTAATAATATTATTAATATTATTATCATTAGTGTAACTATTTAATCAATGTTTTAATTATTTAAGGAGGGGCAGAGAACAAAAATTCTAATTAAGCCTCACACTATTACTTTCTATTAATATTATTAACATTTTTAACATTTTTTCTAATTATATTATTATTATTATTATCATCTTTATTAACTTTATATTATAAGTATATATAACTTTAATATCATTATTACAATTTTGAATGGTATTATTATTAAGTTAGGGTGGTTCGAAAACCACCTTGTAATTTTTAAGAATTTTTTTATTATTAATATTAATATTCTACTAATAAAAGTATCACTAATAATATTATAATTTATTATTATTATTATTATTATTATTATTATTTTTAAATTTGGTTATTTAATTTACAAATAATATTTTTAGTATTATTTTGGTAAAGGCTCTGAAGCCCTTATTTCACTTTATTTTTGAGTAATGCCTTTTTATTATTGCTACTATTTTTATTACTCTTGTTAATATTAATATTGATATTATTTTTGGGTATTTTTATTATTATTATTTTATCAAAAGACTAGTCTTATATTAAGTTAGTGTTTAATATTATTTTGATAAGAGGGATTCTAATTTTAGCTTTTCCCTCATAATAGGTAAAACCAGTCAAAGCCCCAAGGAGGCGTAGGAGGCGTAGGAGCGTGCTCCAAGACCGGTGTCTCTTTAGGTAAGGGGTGGTAAGGCCTTTTGTGTGCTTATGTGCATTATGTGCTTCGCATGCTATGTATCCTATATTTATTATTATTAATTATTTTATATGTGGTATGACATGGAGTTGAAGTATGTTTTTGTATGGCATGTGTACTATGTGTATGAGACGATATGTGTTGTGACCTTATAAGACATACATGAGCGGATGTCGATGTGTTTTGTGTGGGAGAAAGGATGAAAAAGGAGGATGGGGAAGGAAGTTGACTAAGGGAAGTGAGTTCACCTAATTTTATGGTTTTATAAGGAATAATCTAATGTATGGTTTATGTGGAAGAATACAATTTATGGTTTTATGCGGAGAATATAATATATGGTTTTATTTGGGAGAATGTAATTTATGACATTATATGGGAAAATCGATTTTATGGTGTGTTTGGGAGAATCTAATCTATGATGTTAATTGGGAGAATCTAATTTATGATGTTATATGGGAGAATTAAAATTATGGTTTGTTGGGAGAATCTAATTTATGATGTTATTTCAGAGAATGTAATTTATGATACTATATGGGAGAATCTAATTTATTATTTGATTGGGAGAATCTAATTTATGATTTGTTTGGGGGAATCCAATTTGTGGTTTTGCTTGGGAGATTCTAATTTATGATTTTATGTGGGAGAATCTAACTTATGGTCTTGTATGGGAAAATCTAATTTGTGGTTATGAAAGGGGAGAATCTAATCAATTGTATTATGTGGACAAATCTTTGGGTTTTAAATGATTTTAATCTTTGGGTTGGTATGGTTTGAACTTAGGGTTTGGCATAGAAGAATCTTTATGGTTTGAATTTAGAGTTGGTATGGACAAATCTTTGGGTCTTATATGGTTTGAATTTAGGGTTTTGTATGACGGAATCTAGGGTTTTCCTGGTGGTATTAATGGATGTAAGTTGGTATTAGGGTTTGTATGATAATATTAAGGTTTGTATTGTGGTAATTATAGTTGTATGGTGGTATTAGGATTTACATGGTGACATTGATGGTTGTATGGTGGTATTAGGGTTTGCATGGTTGAATTTAGGGTTTCACGTGGAATTTTAGGGTTTGCATGAAGAAGTTCGAAGGTTTGCATGGGGAGGTTAATGTCTGCATGGGTATGAAATTTATGTGTGGAAAGTTGATTTGGGATGTAACGAACGTAATGTAAGTGTTGTTTGGGCGTTTAAACACTTTGGGTGAAAGATAGTACGTAGAGCATTATCTGGGTACATAGGAGACTGAGCTAGGGTTTGGAGTGGTTAATTGTGGTTTGTGGTGGTTGATTAGGGTTTGGTGTGGCTGCTTAGGGTTTTTGTTGTATCATGTGTTTTTGATGATTAAGGTGTAATTATGGGAATGGGATCAATGATTTGTAATGTGGGGTGTTAAAATGATTTGGGTTGTGTGAAGTGGAGTAAGATGGGCCATTGAGGTCTAAATTAGGGTTTTGGGATAAAACCCTAGAGTGAGATGTGGAGTAGAATTGGAGGATAAGTATAAAGGGAGCGATTCATGCATGTCTAGGGTTTGGTGGTAGCACATGTGTAATTGGTGAATAAAGTATGATGATGAATATGGAATTTATGATTTATGATTCGTTCATATCTAGGGTGAAAGCCTTTGAATAAGATACTTAAGACATTAATCACGTAAAGTGAAAGATGTTGAGCCAGGCCCAGACCGATCCACCGTCATAATAGTGGCAGGGAATATTTCCCTCGCGACCGATCCACCGGCTAAAATAGTGGCAGGGCATGTACCCTCGCGACCGATCCACCGGCAATAATAGTGGGGGATCCTGAGCTCAACAAAATCAAACCCTACAGTTGCTAAGATATGGGAAAGACACTAATTATTTATAGTGGAACACCGTGCGAGAAGGGGCCAGACCGATCCACCGGCATATAATAGTGGCAGGGTATGTTACCCTCACGACCGATCCACCAGCTAAAATAGTGGCAGGGTATGTTACCCTTGCGACCGATCCACCGGCTAAAATAGTGGGGTTCCCGTACTCGTATGGACTTGATAAAAAGTATGGTGTGAAATGAGTTCTGATAAGAGATTAATTTAAAAATTAATCTAGTCTATAATTGGGCCTTTGTACTTACTTTTACCTGGTTAATCATATGCATTTATGATTATGCCCTTTTATGTTCTACATGATTTATGTTTTATGTTCTACATGATTTATGTGTTTATGTGTTGGCCTTAGTGCTTGGTTACCTTACTCAGTACGCAACTGATCACCCTTTTCATGGGTGTTGCTCATTCCCACGAGTAGTATTACCTTCTGATTTGTGCAGGTGGGCGAGACATTAGTCGGGGCTGAGTGTTGAGCATGTTTGGCTCGAGGTTCGAGAGAGTTGTGGTCGTATTTCTGTCTTTATGCAATTTTATTTACTGCTATTATTTCTTTGTACCGGAGAATTCATCCTCTTTGATTTCGCACTCTGATTTCTATTTTATTACGTTTATAAATGTTTATGCGTACTCTGATTTTAAGGTATGATCTTTCGAGTTCTTTTTTGAACTGTTGATTTGAATTTAATAAAAATCTTTTCTTATCCTTAGCACTTGGTACTGGTACTAAGTGTGGCGGTAACATTCCCAGAATTCACAGGTTTTAAGTGTTTCTATTTTAATTACTTCCGCTTTAAAAAAAAGTAGTGAATTTTGGGATGTTACAGCTGGTTTGGTCCAAAATGGTGGAAAAAAAGGACTAGAGAGAGAGGGAGATAGGGAGGGTTGTAGTGGTGGTAGGGAGAGGTGGTAGGGCGATGGCTAGCATGCTTGAGGTAGCAGTTATGGAAATGAATATAGGTCAGCCACCTTGTGTTGATCAATGAAGAAGAAAGAAAGATGGGGGAGGTGCAGGAACAAAAGGCCGCGCGTAGGGGAAAAAAAGGAGTTGGGCTGGCCCGATCCAGAGGGAGAAAGGAAGGAAAGAGAAAAGGGGGAGTTGGGCAGGGTTGCTGTGCTAGGGAAGGAGGAAAAGAAAAAGAAGTGTGGGCTACCCGTGTGGGCGAAGGAGAGAAGGGAAGGGGTGTAACACCCCTAAAATTCACTATTTTTTTTTCAGAAAATTTAAATTAAAACTTTTGAATTCTGGGGATGTTACCACCACACTTAGTACCAAACCTGTTCTCTCTGACCGTTTCAATACTAAGTGCTAAGGCTAAGAAAAGATTTACATTGAACACAACCAACAGTTCATAAATGAACTCAAAAGATCATACGTTAAAAATCAGAGTACGCATAAACGTTTGAAATCAAAGAGGATAAATACTCAATGCAAGGTAATAAATCAAAGAGGATAAATCTGATACAAAATAAATAATAAAAGGAAATAGAATCACATAAAGACTGAATATGGCCACGACACTCTCGAACTTGATCCAACCACAAGCTCAACACACAGCCTCGACTAATGTCTCGCCCACCTACACAAAGTCAGAAGGGTACTACTTGTGAGAATGAGTAGTACCCATGAAAAAGGTGATCAATACGCTATATACTGAGTAAGGTAACCGAGCACTAAGGCCAACACATAAAATCACATAAACCATGCATAAGAATAAAAGAACATAAGGACCATCATCATATCATAATATCAACCAATTGTTCGGGTACATACATAAAGGCCCAATTAGTCTAGATTAATTATTTAATTAATCTCTTATCCGAGATCAATTTACACCATGCTTTTTATCAAATCTATGCGAGTACAGGAACACCCCACTATTATAATCGGTGGGCCAGTCACACATGGAGCTTCATTCCCAAACCACTATTATTACCGGTGGATCGATCACATATAGGGTAAAACCCTAACCACTATTATTACCGATGGATCGATCGCACATAGGGTAAAACCCTAACCACTATTCCTGACTAGTGGATTGGCTAGTCCCGTCTCAATATCTTCCACTTTAAGTGATTAATGTCTTAAGTATCTTATTCAAAATATTTCACCCTGGAAATTCATGAATCATCACATATCACAAATCATAAATTCCAACATCATAATTACATTTTAATCACCAAATACACGTGATACAATAAAAAACCTAAGCAACCACACCAAACCCTAACTCGGTCTCCTACGTACCCTTATTACATTCCACATACTATTTTTCATCCCAAGTGTTGAAATACCTAAACAACACTTACATTACCTTCCTTACATCCCAAATCAGCCTTTCATACATAAATTTCACTCCCATGCAAACTTTACACATCTTATGCAACCTTTCAAACTTTTCATACAAACCCTAAATCACATACAATCATTAACTCCCATGCAAAACTCTAACAACACCATGCAAACCCTAATACCACCATACAACCATTAATACCACCATTCATCTATTAATACTACCATGCAAACCCTAATACCACTATACAACCATTAATACCACCATGCACCCATTAATACCACCATGCAAACCCTAGATTTTGTCATATAAAACCTAAATTTAATCCACACAAAACCAAAGATCCATCCATACCAAACCCTAGATTCAAACCATATAAAACCCAAAGATTTGTCCATATAATACAATTGATTAGATTCTCCCATTCATAACCACAAATTAGATTCTCCCATACAAGACCATAAGTTAGATTCTTCCACATAAAATCATAAATTAGAATCTCCCATATAAACCATAAATTAGATTATCCTATGTAACATCTTATATTACATTCTCCCATACAAAATCATCCAAACCATAAATTAGAATCTCTCATACAAAACCATAAATTAAACTCTCCCATACTAAGCCATAAAAATCATAAATCAGATTCTCGCACACGAAACGCTAAATTCTCCATTTTATTCTTCCACTTATGAATTATTAAAATAATTGGGTCAACTTACCTCCCTTGGTTAATCTCTTTCCCCATCCTCCTTTTTCATCCTTTCTCCCACACAAAACACATCAACTCCCTCACATGCATGTCTTACAGGATCACGACACATATCATCACATATACATAATACACATGCCATGTAAAAACACAACACATACTTCAACTCCATTTCATGCCACATACGACATAATTAATAATGATAAACATAGGGTACATAGCATGCGAATCACATAATACATATAAACACACAAAAGGCCTTAGTAACACCCTTAACTGAAATGACACTGGTCTTGGAGCACCTCCTACGCCTCCTTAGGGATTTGACCAAATAATAACATACTAATAAAAATAACATTAATAAAATTCTAACTTTGCTAAAGATATAGAAATAATAGAAATATTATAAAAGTTGATAATATATGGTTAAATAATTTACCCTAATAATAATAATGATACTAAAATAATAATAGCAAAGATACTAAAAATAATATCAATGAGAATATAAATAATATAATAATAATAATAATAATAATAATATGATAATAATAATAATAATAATAATAATAAGTATATTATTCAAAAACAAAGTAAAATAAGGCTTCGGCCCCTTTAATAAAATAATACTAATAATAACATTACTAAAATAAATAACCAAATATATTAATAATGATAATAATGATATAATAATAATAATAATAATAATAATAATAATAATAACAATAATAATAATAATAATAATAATAATAATAATAATAATAATAGCAAAGCTAATAGTAAAGTAGTTTTAATATTAATAATTAAATAATAATAATAATAGTAATTCAAAATAGTAAAAATAAAAATAATTATAATTATAATAATAATAAAACATTAATATTAATAATATTAATAATGGAAATAATAAGAATAATATTAATAAAATAAAAAATAAGATACAATAGGCCTTCAACCCTCAATGGAATAATAATCAAAAAATTAATAATAATAATAATAATACATATTAAAAATATAAATAATAATAATAATAATATTTATATCAAAATAAATAAATTAAATTAAATTAAGGCTCATAAAAATAGGGAGAAGGGTTGATAGGGTTTAGGGTTCAACCTTAAGCTGGTGGGGATAGGCGGCACCGGCAGCGGCGGTGGCCGAAAAAGAGAAGAAAGAGGGGAAAGTTAAAGGTTGGGAAAAGTAGAGGCAAAAAGGAGGTGGGAGATGGGGTGTTTAAGAATGCCTAGAGGTAGAGGAGCAGAATGGAGGTGGCCGACGGCGGTGGTGGCTGAAAGAGGGAGAAGAAGAGAAAGAGAGGAGGAGAGGGAGAAAGAGGAAAAGAGAGGTAAGGGAAGGTCTACGATGGTCTGCAACACAATTTGGGAAGCAAAATAAGCGGTGGCGGCGGTGAAAGAGGTGGTTAAAGGTGGTTCAAAGGGTGGTGGTGGTAGAAAAATAGGTTGGTCAAGAAGGCTACTTCGCACAACCAGGGTGGCTTGTGTAGGAAAAATTGAGAGATGAGGGAGGTTTAGGTAGTTATAGGGCGATGCAAGGATGATTTTTGTGGGTGGGGTTGGCGGTGGAGTTGGCCGAAGCCGGCGGAAGAGGCATATAAAAGGGTGGCGGTGTCAAGGTCGAAAAATTCTAGGTAAGGAATAAAAGCTTGATACAAGGCAGTGTAAGGGGTATTTATAGAGAAAAGAAGAGAGGGTAGGGTTCTGTGGGTCGGCTAGGGGGTAAGCAAGTAGGGTTAGGCTTACCGGTGGAGATGGTTGGCCGGTGGCAGCAAAACAGGGCAAGGGTTGCGTAGGGAAAGGAGAGGGAAAAATCATGCGAGAAATGGAGATTTGGTTGAGTCAAAAGAGAAGGTGATTCAAGGGGAAGAGAGAGGAAGAAAAATGGCCAATCAAAATGGTTGTAACCGATGATGAATAACTAGGGGAATGGTGGCGAGTTGCAGGTTGGTGGTCGATGGGCTAGGGAGGGAGAAAAGGGCTAGACCGGCGGTCCAAAAGAAAAGAAAAGAAAGGAAAATGGGGGAGATCGGGCAATCGATACTGCTCAAAGGTTTTTTATCAAAACGCGGCGTCCAAAGGGAAGGAAAAACAAAACGCGGAAGGAGGAAGGGGCGGCTGTGCGGTTGGGCTGGGCCGAAGTAGAAAGGAAGGAGAGAGGAAACTTGGGCCGCGAACTGGCCCAGGTCGAGGAAGGTAACGAAAAAGAAAAACAAAAGAAGAAGAAAGAAAAAGAAAGAAAAAAGAAGAAAAAGGAAGAAGGAAAAAGGAAAAGGGAAAAAAGAAAAAAGAAAAATAATTAGGTTAGCTCCAATTAAATTAATCTAAATATTTAGGATATTTAAAAATAATAGTATTTGAATAAATTAATATTTAAATCCCCTTCTTAGTCTAAATTAGGATTTTTAAAAGATTTTCCTTAAATTCCTTTTTAATTAGCAAAATACCCTAATTTTCTCCAATTAAATTATTTATTATTATTAATTTTAAAATATTTTCTCCTTCTTATTTTAAATAAAATAAGTTATTTAATAAATTTTCAAAATAAAATCCTTAATTATCTAAAATACCAAAACTTTTCTAATAAAAATTATTTATTATTTTCTTCTTAAATAACCCTAATTAATTTCCTTTTATAAAAATAATTTATTTATTTAATTTTTATAATAAAATATCATTTAAATATAATATTTAAAATTAAAATTTTTCGAGACATTTCAAGGGGAGTAGGCCAATGACCTAGGCGTAGGGGGAAAGGAGAGTAGGCTTGGGGTGGGCAGCTCGAAGGAGGAAAAGGAAAAAGAAAAAAAAGAGGAAAAAGGAGAAAGAAAGGAAAAAGGGAAAATAGGGTAAATTAAAATAATTTAATTTATAAAATAATAAAATGTAATATTTTTGGTTAATAAATTTATTTAATAATTTCATTTTAATATAATTTAATATATGGGTTTAAAAAGAATAATTTTAGTAAAATATTGGTTTGAAATTTATTTAAATAAAATGACTATGATAAAATAACAAAATATTTAATTTAATTTATTAAATATTCCTATCCACTTTTATATACTCAAAACTATATAAAATAATTAAACTAAATAATTTTAAAAGCTAATTTATTTTAAATAAAAGCTATTTATTAAATTATAGGTTTTCTTATATTTTAGGGAATTACAATAACCACCATTCCCAACTATGGCTCTAACTTACCTTTTCTCTCATCATGTGTGCATGGCTCATATTACGCGTGTAGTGTGTGTTTGTGTTTGGTTTTAAGTTAAGAATGGTATTATATATATACATATATTTTATTAATTTTAGAAAAATAAATATTTTATTATCATAATTATTATTTTATGTCTTAAATTATTAATTTTGTACTTATATTATTTTTAGGTATAAAAGTTTGATTAGTTGAATCTCATAATTTTAGTAGGATGCCTCTATTTTTGAATATTTGCTAGAATTCAAGTAACTATTATACTCTATTAAAATGATAGATATTACATGATAGCACATTAGAGTATTTGGTGTATGAAATGTGTTAAGAGTGATTTGTTACATGATAATTATGTGTTATTTATTGTTATCACAAAAATCGGTAACATAAGTATGTCATCTAATGTATAGGTATTAAAGTATAATTAATATGATTTTAATTTTACGAAAATATTTGGTATGATAAGTATGTATAAAATAATAGTTTGGAATATTAGTCATGGTTGTGAGCCCTAAGGTAAATTTCATCATTTTACATGCATTATGATTTTTACCATGACCAACATGTCTAATGTGTATGATATGTTGTAAGGCTGAATTTACATGATCATGGATGTATTAGATAATTATACAAGGATTTTATACGCAAAATTTGGGATAAAGATAAATTGGTCAGTTGCCTTATCTACTAATATAGCTATAGGATAAATTAGTATAATTATTATGCTTCATGTATTTCATGAAAACTTGATAAATAAAATGGATTTAGTAACTAAAAAGGATGTTAACATATTAAATTTATATTTAGGGGAATTTTGGTCATTTTTGGCATAATACATCCAAAAAGGTGAGTAATTGATCCTAGAAGGGCCTTAGTGTATTTTTATAATTTAACTTGGTAATGATCTTGATTATGGTTGTTTTGGATAATTAGAAATAAGTTAAAATGATTAAGTATAAAAATTGAATCAATGTAATTTATATGCAATTTTGCAGTCATTTTAATAAAACAATCATCCTTAAAGTGAAAGATAACAAGAGTAGGAATGGTGGCTCTTTGGGGGTTGCTACATTAGAGATGTGATTTAGCAATATTTAATTTTGGATTTCTTTTGGTGTGCCTTAGTTCCCTAGCTATGTCCTATATATTACTCTATTATGTTTTACCAACTAATAAGCGGTATGCATACTTATGGATTAGGTTTCCTTGTTGGTAGTGTATTTTGTTACCTTTATGTACTAGTACGATCAGGGTAATTTGTATCCTTAGATCGATAGTCAATAGGATATTATTCTATTTAGTGCACTGGTATGACTCAAGTTCTTTAGTGTCTCTAGGTTTGTTGTGATCTCCCCTTAAGTAAAGAAAATGAAAATGATTAATGAGCTTTTTTTTATTGGATTCTTAGTTTGGTCTATGGCAGCCTTTTTGTCTACTTGTGGTTTTTGTAGTAGCCTATGTACCTACCTATGGTCTCAATGGTGGCCTTTTTCCCTACCTTTAGTTTTGGTAGTAGCCATTCCACCCACTTATGGTTTCAATAGGAGCCTTTGCGCCTACCTATAGATTTGGTAGTATCCTTTGTGCTTACCTGTAGTTTAGTAGCCACCTTTATGTCTACCTATAACATTATGGATTTTGCTGAGCTATTCTTGTAACCCTAAATTTTTTATGAGATTTATCAAGATTACTATTCCGGTATGTGGCATGTGGTTATTATCTTACATGTGAGGTTGGCGTGTTTCAAATTATACTACAATGAGTATCACTTAGATTTTCAATTGGTGAGTCTTAGTTATTCCATGATGATTGAGTATGGTTGGTATGGTTTATCGATTGTATATGATTATATGAATTGTTAATTAAGAGTTTATGCTTTATACCATGTATATTTTGATGCCTTACATGTTTTCTATGATGGTTTTTCTTTTTTGTTTAGTATAAAGGGTTTCTCTTTACCATTGTACAAAAAGGTTTCTTTCATTGGCCCTTGCCTATTCTATGGGCAATGATCTTTGCATGTCAACTTCTAAACTTAGTTAAGGCTGGAAGCATTGAGTGCATAGGACTATATAGATCTCCTTTGTTATTTTAATTTTTGTTGTTTGGGTATGCCTGTGTCCTTTTATATTTTCCGCTTTTTAAGTTTTGTAAACAATTGATGTTATTTTTTCTTATCACAAAATTTATGTAATATTCTCTCTATTTTGATTTTGAAATTTTGTTATTAATTTAAGGGGAGTAATAATTTTATCAATAGCACTTGGTATGAGAATGATAAGGGTTACCGGACTTGTACTAAGTGTCCCTGTAACACCAATCATTATAGCTTCTACACTTGACTCTAAAAATGAAATTTTTTGGAGTGTAAAAACCGTGGTGTTACACTATAGGTCTCTTATATATTAGAATAGGGCCTTATATGGGCATAATGACACACCAACAAACCAAAGAAACTAAGGGATCCTACTTTATCTCTAGGGTAGCTAACCCTAGAGAACAACCATTCCTAAACTCTTAATTTTCCAGTTTAAGTATTGGTGATTTATGAGGGGATGACAGATGTCACATATAGCACAATAATTCTCTTAAATATTTCCTTTATTTCTAATTATTAAAATGAACCCTAAGGTCATCGGTCTATATCAAAGTTAGAGCAACCACTAAGGTCCACCTATTAAAGTTTAAGACCATCCTATGCGAAATTATTCATAAAAGATGCATTAGGTTGAAAATAATCAAAATTCTCTTAAAACCCTAATTTCAACATTATTATCTAAATTCCATACCAACAATTATTATTAAGAGGATTTGTTATGAAAATGCAAAAAGAAAATGATTTACAATATTTTACTACATAGCTAATCTTTACAATTTGGTAATTGCCAATATTTTCTACTTATCATACATTTAGTGACTTACATCTTCAAACACTAATCATGTATTTATAAGGCATGATACATTTCATACAACACATACATACATATTTATAGCATAATACAATATGTTTTAGGGAAATTAACATCATGGTGCATGAATAGAAGTATTTCTAAACCTGGATCATGTGAATAACAATATTTATAGTATTCTAACCCTAGTCACACGTATATGAATTTATTATATTTATATTATCCTTAGTTATAATACAATGCTAATCATGGCATTTACACTATAGTATCAACAAGATCAAAACCCTAGACTTGTATATGTTAATCATTCAACATGAAACATATGCATGTAGCTCATATATAATGGTGAGTTAAATGTACATACCAACTATTTTCAAGTATATTAATATCTTTCATGCATTTCTTAATATATGTGTGTGTGTGTGTATTGTTTCATAAAACCATAAATAAATCATAATCTAAGCCCATACCTACTTTTTTTTATTGCCACATGATTTCACATTATAAACGAAGGGTATGGTTACCTCTTATCTAAGAAAAAAAAATTAAGATTCACCAAACCTATCTCCACTTAACCACTCCAAAACCCTTTAATAAATAGAACTAACACACATATTAGCATGTGATATAATACAATTGATAAAAAATATTAATTAAAAAATCTCAGCAAAAAGGTTAGGAATTAACTAGAAAGGGAAGCCATTTGGGGCACCAATGTAGCAAGGAACAAAGGGCACAAGGCCATACAAAAAGGAGGATAAAGAAAATGACACTAGTTTCCATTGTAAGTGAGGGGATCATTGGAAAAATGGCTCATTGTTAGGGGTGGAACATTGGTAGTTCCTACTAATAAATTGGGAAATTGTAAAGGATATGGCTAACTACACGTTTGGTGGTGTAGGATGTAGCATAAGGAAAAGCTCCAATGGAAAAAGGATAAAGTAAGGGAGGGGAGGAGATGTGATTATGTATGCAATATAGGGATGATATTTGGCATTTGTGTGGTGTGTGTGTGGGTGGTGGTGTGTGGCTGGTGGGGATGGGTGAAGGTGGTGGTGGAATGCGGTATGTTAAGGAATGGTGAAGGTTGGTACTTGGAAGGGAGGTTTAACAATAAGCTATTTACCAATGGCAAGAAGAAGGGATAGGGATGGAAAAAGGCTACATTTTGTTACGTATGTTTTGACATAAATATTAGAGGGAGAAAGGAAGTTGTTGGGGGTATTAAATGTGAAGTGTTTCCATGTGTGTGTGTATGATACACACAAAGTGGTAGAAGGGAATGAGACTATTTGGCAAAGTTTTTAAAGCAATCCCTTGAGTGTAGTGTGTGGGTGATGATGAGGGTAGTGTGTAGGTGATGGCATGACATGGGAGATGGTAGAGGGTTTCATATAGGAAGAAGGATAGGAAAGAAGGGAAAAAATGAACTGAAGGGGTAAAAGAAAAAGAAAGGAGAGGGGAAGAAAAGAAAGAAAAATTAAGTTTGGGTTTAGAATTAGATTTAGATTAAAATAAATTAATTTAGGGTATAAAATAGGAATAAATTTAATAATCAAATTTATATCAAAATTTAACTTATTTGGAATTATATCTAATACATCATAATAATATTCATTTAATATAAAACACCCAACAATAATTGTTATAACTAATTACACAAAATTATCGATTTATAATTAGAGTTTATAAAAATGAGATATTGTAGATAAAACTAATTTCATTAGGTAAAGGTTTGATTTTTTTTATCTATAGTCAGTGATGTGTAAAAAACTCACCCTAAAACTAATTTCTTTCTAATATTTATTTCTTATTAATATTTTCTACTAATCCTAATTAAGCTTACCAATATGAGTTCAATTTATTTTTCATTATAGAATCATCTATATCATAATTTTATTTTATAGGGTTTGGAAATAGTTTGAATGACATCACCCTAACCCCATTTTTGTTCTCTTCTTTATTTTCTTCTTTGTGTGCATGTTTGAGTTGCTTATGCAATTGACATCAAAGTGCTTGATTACTTACTGAGATTGTTCTATTTTTGTATCTAAGTGTTGCGTATCTTGAGCATCTTCTTAATAATTTTGAATTATTAACTACTTTGATTTACTTTACCTTGTGGGGTTCACATTACCTCTTATCCATTTATGTTTAAATTGTTATTAGAGTATTGTTAGTTGCAGTAAGTTATTACATTTGCTTTCATTGTGTAATAGCGACCAATATTGGTGTATGACCTTTGTTTTTCTTTTTGTTGTGGGTACATATTAAATATTTTACATTTGTACCAATAGTTAACATAGGTAATATAAGGCTAATATTGACCATTAGATGAGGCAACATGAATAAGGGGTGAAATAATGATCCTACTATCATTAATTATAAGTGTTGCCTAATTATGGATTGCATTTCTTTTTTTTCCTACATTACCATATTTTAGTTGATGGTCATTAGTTTATATGTACCATTATGTTGTGTTGTTTCTTGGACTAGAGTTGTTACATCCTTTTTTTACTACATTTACCTTTGTTTTCATATAACTCTCATCTTCTTTGTCTTGGATATTTTCTTATTGGAACATAATTAAGCACTATATCTACTTATGCTTAATTCAAGCCTTTGTTTATGAAATGTCATATTTTTGTGTGTTGAGTTATTGGTGTTTCATTTTAATTTTAGTACATATAACATGTTTTAGTGAGTCTTCTTTTGTATTTATATTAGTAGTAGTAGTATATGTTGCATGTTGGATTCATTTTGGTTTGTTTTCTTCGTATGTTGGTGCGCCCATGCAAGCTTATAATGAATAAGGGAAATTGGAAATAAGTGTTGTTGCTATTTAAGTGCATGTGCTCCTTTGGATTGAAGTATTGGATTTGAGGGTTGAAGCAACCTCATTTTCTAATGTGTGTTTCTCTTAATGTATAATAATATATTTATTGAGTGCTAAGTGATATCACATTCACTTGGGGGGTTTGTTATAATTTGTCTTATTATTTACACTTATCTAATATAATTAATATGAGATTAGTTCTATAGTTGAAGTGACTATTTGTTTCTTTATTCTCCTTTAACCTAAAATAGCTTTTGGGACAAAATATTTTCAAGAGCTAGGGGATGATGAAATCCCGATTAAGAAAATTTTATTTGTTTTAATTTTTGATATCTTTCATAAACATGATTTTCTCATATTTCCTACATTTATTATATAAGAATAAAAAGGCTAGGTCATAGATGGTGATTATACTTGGCTTTTGGGAGCTTGTTGGATCAATTTTAAGAATATGCACACTTTATTGTGCTTGTATGGCTAGCTTATGTATTAAAAGAAGTTAGCTAATATGTACACACCATAAAAATGGTTAGTTTTTATATTGATTCACTAATAGTGGGGCTTGTATTTTATAATATATATATAAAAGAGATGTTAGATAATCTTTTTATTTGATGAGGTCCGAGATAACATATAACTATGATGTTAATGATTTGTATGGATTTTTGTAATTAATATATGTTTGAAAAATAACATAGTGTTTTTAATTTTTTTTCTTGGATATTTTGAATAACAATCCTTTTTAACAATTTATAATATACAAATGGCAATGTAATTGTTGTATTATGCATTTTTTTATTTAATGACTAAATGAATGTTGGTATTGATGCTTATATTTGATTAATATGTATGTGACATTGATGTAGGATTAAACACTCAAGAATTGGCTTTCATAATTATGGAACCAATTATTCTTCATTTGAAAAGTATTTCCCACAAATTTGAAGACCAACAGATGGTTACATTACTAGAAATGTAACAAATAAGCAACTAAGTATCTATGTTCATGTGCATGGCATGCATGGAGTGATGACAACATGGATGGGGGAGTTTATTTTTATATTTTTTGAGCATTATTAATAATTTTGCTAAATTATTAATTAAGAAGAAGAGTTGGATAATAAAGTTAGTGTAAAGGTAGCATAATATCTTTTAGCTTAGAATCTTTTGAATTATGTTTTTAGCTAGTTGTAGAATGGTTATAAGTTGCTATAAATTTTGAGTATGGGAAGAGAATTGAATTAAAGTTTAATATCAACATTATATTTGAATACAAGTGAATTCTGTGTGAGTTCAAACTCAAACAAATCGAATCTATGTGAACGGTTTAGCTTCAAAGTTTTAATATCTTCATTTGTATGTATTAGAGATTAATCCATATATTTTCTACTGTCCTTAATCCATATTTTTCTATCCATAATTACCATCAAAATACTACTCTAATTAAAGGGTAATTGAAATCCTAATTCGCAACCAAAACCCTAAACCCACCATTCAAAACCCGAATCTTTCTATACAAACCAAACGTAACCTTGATCCTTTTATTTGAATCAAACCCTAACCCTAAACCTAAACCAAGACTTCAACTTTCATCTAAAACCTAAACTTAGAAGATTAACATTATCAATACACCATTTTCAAAATGCATATCATAATTACCACAAACCATACGAATCATCACCATTAGTAATCCATCACCTTTGAGCCATATCTATTTTGTTTGAATCATCACCATCCTTATTTCATCCTATTCGAATGTGAACATCCCTAATCTACCATCACCAATCCTTATCCTATTTATTATCATCACAATCGAAGAAATCTAATCAATTTATGAAATCTACCCTCCCACACACATCAGACATAAGAAATTTTAGAGCTTATTATGAAAAATTAGGTTATATGCTGATAGTTGAGTAATGGTAACAAAATAGTCATTGCAAAAAAAGGATATGAAAACAAAATAGACATTGCAAAATATAATAAATCCTTAGCAACAAAATTGGCATTGCAAATAATAAGTCATCAGTAACAAAATTATCTTTATAAAAAATAGGACATCTATGTTAATAAAATAATAATTGCAAATAATAAGCTATTGATAACAAAAATGTCATTACAAGAATAAGAAATCATTTGCAACAAAAATATTGTTAAGAATAATAGACCACTGGCAACAAAGTAGTTATTGAAAAAACAAATAGGACATCATTAACAACAAAACAATTGTTACAAAAAAAAAGTAAGTTATTGCTTCAAAATATTTGACAATTATTTATGATAATAATGGTTTCTTTAGACACAAAGATTTCAATGTAAAAAATCTTTCATTATGCACTGATATATAATAAGGGCTTGTTGTTGCAAAAAATATAATATCATTGCCAAAAATTGTTTTGGTAATCCCCTTTTATGTTGCCAAAAACTAATTTTCTTGTAGTTAATATTTGTAACATCCCAAAAATTACTACTAAACAAAATTAAATTTCTAGCACCATCATTAATATTAAATAGTGAGTGCTACCACCACACTTAATATAAGGCTTCTCCACACCTACTTTATACCCAATGAAAAGTTAAAATATATGCAAAAAAATATATAAAAAAAGACGAAAGACTTCAATGTATTAATGTAAGAAAAGAGTACAGAGAACAAACTCAAGATATTATAATCCAAAAGATATAGGAAGAAGTGGAAATATAAGGGAGGAAGAGTTTAAAATAGATATCCTAAACCTAGGGCACATACCACATGTTGTCCTATATAATTATAACTCTAAGCTGTAACCCTAGGTAAAAACCCAAATCACTCTACCAAATGGATATCCTTAAAGTTAACAAGATAGTCATTAAGTACCTACAAAAAAACATTTACAAAATTTTAGTATCAAAACATAATTCAAACTAAGTAATACAAGTATTCTAAAGTGATATCATTTAATAAAGGGCTCATGCAATGAAAGTGAAATAACATGTGATAATGTAATCAACATTATGAACGAGTTTGAATTCTAAATTCTAAATAAATTCTAGTACAGAAATGAGTTTTAATGACATCAAATGGAAGAAATTCATCATAAAACCATTAAAAAAAGTGTGATACAAAATGGTTTTATGAGAAAGTTGTCATCAAATGCCCTTCTAAAAATCTATTATGATACACTTTAAAACATTTTGTCATAAAATTATCATTAAATATTTTATTTAAATTCGGATATCTTTAGATGATGATTGTTCTTAAGATGGTTCTTTAAAATTAGTCTTAACTTATCAATAACTTAGATAGGCTTCATTTCTCCTACCCACACTATTGTTCCTCTTTACATTGTAATTCTATTATTGAATCTTGAGTTTTTCCTTTTTATTTAAATCAAATTCTTGAACTTCTTTATCTCAAAAGTCGAGTGTTTACGTTCTTCACTTCTTTCTTATTTCATTATTCAAGATTATGATTAACCCTATTCAAATCTTCCAATTCTAGGTACTATTTAATAAATATATATCTTTATTAAAATTTTCAAGTGTGTTAGTTGAGAATTTCTTTTTCAACTATATTTTAGTGTAATCTTATAATTAATTTTTTCCCTTATGAAATTCCTCCATTTTTATTTTATCCCTTTATATTACATTGATATATTATAATTTAATTAATTTTCCCTTAATTTCTCATAGAACAAGCCATTTTAGTGGTTCATGTTTCATTTATTAATTTGAATCAGTGATGAAAAATATAAATTAGTAATATGATCTAAGATTTGTCTCATTATATTGAAAATCATATCTATTATTTTTTTTCACTCTTATTCTTAATTAACTAATAATATAGGTTTGATTCTCACTCCAAGTAAAAATTAATGTCTCACTTATGATTTTAATAGGTTAAGGGAGCATTTTAGTTGTAGCTTCTTGGTTGTAATGCCTAACCTTAATCTCATTTTTGTTTCTTAATTTCTATAGTTTATGTGTGGTTTAATTTTTTTATTTAAATGCTTGATTTATTATTACATATTGATTCTAGAATTGAACTTATGATGAATAATATTCTTTACTCCATATTACTCTCTTTAGGAATTATTCTTTTCTAATCTAACTTATTCTTTCCTTAAATTTATCTATTATCCTTATTTTAGATTAATTATGACTCTCTATGAATTTTTTTTAAAAAAAATTCATGTGTATTCTTAAGTATTTATTTGTGGCGTCTATCTTCTTTGGTTCATTAGATTAAAAAGGTATAGTTTTGAATAATTTTTGGTGCAATTAATTGAGTGTAGACTATTATTTTGTTGATTAATTGGTGTTGAGATTGTTTATCCTAATCTTTTTCATCCTTGCTTCATGGAATATAGTAGTTGTTATTTTCATAATATTACTTACTCTTAGTATTTACATTGGTTTGCCTTATTAGTTTATTGTGTGTCGAAGTTTTCTTGTATGCGATTTCCTACTGTTTGTTTCTTGCTTGATATGTTATGTTGGTTTGTTTTATGTATAGAATGTAATGTCTCATTTAGTTATATTATTATTATTATTATTATTATTATTATTATTATTATTATTATTATTATTATTATTATTGTTATTGTTATTGTTATTGTTATTGTTATTGTTATTATAATGGGTTTGCATTGAGGTTTATTTTCACTAGCTAATATGATGTTATGTTTCTTGTTACCATACATTTTTCTTGTTCATCATTATATTAATATTCCTTATTACATATGCCTTGTACTCTTTAGATATTATGTTATTCTTAATTTTTGAGGGGTAAAAATATTTTATTATTATTTTCTTTCAATTGGTCGCTTATAAATAAATCAATAAAATAGTTTTTTGATCCTTTTATAACCCTTTTTTTTCATATTTGCAATAGTCATTAGTCTCCTCATATATTCTTTATTGCTTTTTTCTTATAATTAATGTCAAATTATATTGATACTCACATCATAGTTCTTTCTATACTTGTGTAGAAAAAATACAAATGGGAAACTATATGCTAGTGCATTGATTGAGTGGGTTATATTATACCACCATGGTAACTATAAGCTTGTGAAAAAAGGATATAAGTTTTATACCATAATGATTGGATTAAGTTTCTTTTCACATCATGTTTTAGGCAATGAAAAATTCAAACTTGTGTATAAACATGGTTGGATTATACCATGATAGCAATTGCAACTGTGGTAAGATTAAGTTTAATTTTTTATTATCTTTTTATTTATGTTTTTTTAAATATTATAGTATTTTGGGAGCAAGTATTTCCATAGGAAGAAATTGACAACAGCCTTTAGTACAGATCAAGATATCTACAAATTCATCTAAATAAGAAACATTACATTAGAGAGATTATATATTTCCTTCATTGTTTTAACATTTGTGATACTTTGATTTAGTGTGATTATTATCTTAAATTTAAGATATTGCTAAGTGATTGTGCTTCTTTTTAATCTTTAATCTCACACTACGTAAAAATGCTTATGTGGCTTTGAATATTATATGAGTATATAACGATGTGGAAATAAATTCAATATCAATTCCTATAGATACGTATGAAGGATTAATTAAAAAAAGGTTAGAAAGATACAAATCAAAGAAAAAATTAATAACATATAAATTTATATGGTTCACCTAGTGTGGGCTAGGTCTATAGATGTTGATGAGAAAATCAAATTCACTATGTAGAGAAAAAAATATATAAAATAACTCAACTTAATAGATGATGCAGAGATCTCTCACTCTTGATTTATTTTTCTCTCAAAACAATAGTAAATATTGTGACTCCCTAAAAATAACCATAAAAAATCAAGAGGTAGTTCTGAAAAAATGGTAAAGCATTATATAATCAAAGTCAAACACAACTTGTTTCATGTGACATGGATACCCTTTTTTGGTACACAAGAACAAAAATCGGACACAACTCAACACGAGATATGCCTACTAATTAGGAGGATGTGTTACTTAGAGGCCACATATTTCCCATTTTCTACAAGAACTCAACACCACAATATTATATTTGGCTTGAGAATCAACTTGAAACTTCCATGACTAAGTATTTTTGGCTCATAACTCAAAAAATTTAAATTCCATTAATATGCTCTTGAGCTTGATTTGAAGATAAATATCATGATTTTTTTTACAATTATAATTTTATAAAGCCATTTTGGTAAAATGTGTGCCACACCGACATCATGGTGAGCTCCACCCCCACCTTATACAGAGGGTTTGTATGTAATTTTTTGATCCTTTGTCTTGGTTAAACCACAAAATAATGTCCTTATTCTCCCATCACTTAACTCTCTACTAAGAGGAAACATGTACAACCTAGAAATCTCTTACTATATGGGTTGGCATCCTCTTGTCAGAAATGTAACTATTAGTAAGACTCCATTGGCCAAAGTGAGAAACCAAATAGGAAACTAAACCATTTCAACCATTTACCGATCCCCTCAACTTATATTTATTAGATCACAATGCCTCCACCTAGAAAATTCAAGAAGGTAATAATCAACAAAGTGTGATATGGCTCTCTAACTGAGGTTTAACCCCCATGTGTGTATTGTAACTGAAGCCATGTAAGTTTTTCTATTAAGATTCTTGCTTGTAGGTACCAAATGAAGTGTAACTCCAACATATGACATGACTATAGCCATGCACAAAATTCTACATGTCTAAGCAGACCCTACTTAGCTAATATATCTACTACTCTATTAGAAATCCATGATTTATGGATGATTTTAAGCCCAATCCTTGACTATCTTGTGAGTATGATGAAGTTGAGATGTTTCTAACTTACCTAAGGCCCCAAAGAGTTTGAGTTACACTAGGTTTCCACATTTTTGGAGTAAGTATCAATTATAAAGTTAATATTCTTTAACCTTTCTTTTTAGGAAACTAAGTTGAGGGCATAGTAAATGTCTTTAATCTCCATTGTATTGATATTTTTATAATCAGTGAGATAGGAAAATTAATATTTGAAGGATCATTTCCAACCCCTTAGCACATCTCTAATTTCTACGATTTGAGAATCTTGATTAATTGATCCATCTATGTTCCATTTGTAGACACTACGATGAGGGTTGGACCATTCTATAGGTACTCTAACAGACTCCTCAATAGTTTAAGGAAATTCATTTTTCCTAGCCTTGATCCATCAACTTTTCTAAAGAAGAACCAAATTCTTCAAACTTTGATACTGCTCTATCTTCTTGTTGACAATTTATTCCTTCATTTCCTTCCAAATGGTCCAAAGGTTGATGAAGAAGGCTATAAATCAATTATTACCGAAGAAGGTCCTAAATTAGTGACAACACCACTATAAGAAAGCACCTAAAATATTGGAGGAGGAAGCCCAATAAAAATTCCATGAAATGAGCCGCCAATTCCAAATAGCACATTCAAGTTGCAATGTAGAAATAAGTGGTTGCAAATTTCCACACCATTAGAACACATCATACGTGACCTTTCAGCTACAGATTCCCCATTTAGTTTCAAAATATGATCCCATATATAGACCTTTTCCGATATGAAAAACCTCAATAAAATATAAATTATTGGAGGAACCAACCTTTACCATCGATTCCCAACCTAATGAAAGGAGGAGATCCATCATTCCAAAGAAGAAGGTAATTTTATTTTGATAAAAACCTACTACTGCCATCATATTTCAAAAAAAAATTTAGAGTCCCTTATATCTATAATGAACTTATTAATAAGAAGAAAGAGTTTTGCTTCTAGTATTTCTTTCTAGGTTAAGAGTATTCATCTCTATAAAAGTTACTAATTCTAATTCATGCTATCCTAAAGACCCATCTCTGCAACTAGTTCATTGAAAAATTATGCTAGAGTAATAAGTGTGGGAATGAGAATTTCAGAGGTGAGTCATTGACGTAAGTTTCTTACCAGAACCTAGTTCAATCACCCCTACCTACCCATTTTTAAATTCCTTCCTACGCTATCATTTTTTTATTCATCATTCTAGATGAATTTATAGATATACATCCATATGCCTCATACTCTAGGAATATGCAAGTCATCAATATTGCCCAATGGAATAGAGGAGTGTTTATCATAGATTAACCTTTCCATATCCCCCTCCATGTCACTCTTCTTGAATTATACTCCACATAATTAGAGCTAATTTATTTATTTGTTCAAAGAGCAGTGCTAAAGGGACTTTCCTTGAGACCTTTAATGTGTGTGAGAATGTGGAATTATCAATTATGTTGGAATTAGGAAGAGGATGATTCAAAAGTGGTGAATTAATGATGTAGATGTTCGAACAAGGTAGGAGAATGAAGATGATGATTCAATGATGGTGATGTTGATTTGATGGTGATGAATTAAGGATAAAGATGATTCGAATTTGATAAGATGATGATGATGATGATGCTTTAACAATGATGAGATGATGATTTGAAAATTAGGGTTTGAAGATGGATGGTTTTGAGGGTTAAATTTAGCGTTAGGGTTTAGTTTCAAAAGTTAGGTTGGGGTTAGGGTTTAGTTCAAAACTTAGGGTTAGGGTTTTGGTTTTGGGATGTGTTTAGACAATGAATATGGATAATAATAGCATAGGTTATGGAGTTTAGAATAGATATTACTTAATCTCTAATTCACACAGATGAAGATATTAAGGGTTTTTAGACTAATTATTCACACAGATTCGATTAAACCTGAGATGAACTCACATATAATTCAATACTTGCAATTTATATTCAATTTCAATTTAATCTTGATGTCTCCAATAATGGGTTCTATGGATTTATATATCCAAGCTACCAATTAAAAGATACTAGCTAAAAAGCATAATTCTTCAAAAGATTCCTAGCTAAAAGATAGTAGAATATAAAATATGCTAAAAGGTAGTAGAATATCGAATATTCTTTAAAAAAATAGATTTATACTACACTATTCTCTAGCTAATTTCTAAATCAACTAGTTAATTAATTATTTAACTAAATCAACTAATATGCGCATCCAAGATGCATATATTTTCCCCATGCACGTAGCCATGCAGCTCATGTATGCCAAGCACATGTACATAGACACCTAGTAGCTTATTTGGTACCTTTCTTTTATAATTAGCAATGTAACAATCTGTTTGTCATCAGTTTTATGGGAGATCCTTTTTAAATATAAAACCATTGGCTCCATAATCATGAATGAAAAATCTTGAGTGTTTTTCTCCTATATCATTCTCCCCCTTTTGATGTTAATTTTCCATCAAATTTGTATCACCATAGTAGGGGCAAATGTCTCCAACATTGAATATCTTTGATAACCCACCATATGAATCTAGAAAATCTATCTCATAAGCACTTTCTCCAAACATTCAAAGTACTTTGAAAGGACCATCCACCCTTATCATAAGCTTGTGTTTCCTTAGATTAGAAAGTCTCTACTTCCTCAAGTGCAACCATACCACATCTCCCGATTAAAAAGCATGTTGACTCCTATGCTTGTTTGCTCTCATCTTGTATTATTCATTCGCCTTCTCAATATTGTGCTTGATTTGTTGATGAAGTTGTTGAAATAAATCCACTCTCTCTTGTGCATTATAACTCTTCACTTCAACTTTCTTCAATGGTACTATATCAATCAACATAAATGGATTAATACCATATACTATCTCAAATGGACTAGAGCTTATTGTTGTAGAAGGACTTTAGTTGTAAGCAAAATCTGCATGTACTAACTTTACATCTAAATCCTCAACACTCTTACTCTCTAATCCCCTCAGCAAAGTGCCCAAAGTTCTATTAGTAACTTTAGTTTCTCCATCTATTTAAGGATGATGGGATGTGCTAAATAGAAACTTCATTCCTAGCGTGTGCCATAATATCTTCTAAAAATAACTTAGGAGCTTCACATATCTATCAAAAAAATATACTCATTTTTTTCCATTCACTCTCACAATCTCTTTAAAATACAAATATTCAACATAAGTAGCGTCATCGGTCTTGTGACATAGAACAAAATAAGCCATCTTGAAAAATCGATCCACCAAAACCATAATGGAATCCTTACCTCTTTGTGTTGTAGGCAATCCCAAAATATAATTCATACTAACACCTTCCCATTATTGAGTAAGCATGAGAAAAGGCACATATAACCCTTTGTGGAAGAAAATATTACTCCTTTAGCATGTAGCACACCTAGCAACCATAGCTTATACTTCATTTTGTATTCTCAAACAATAGAATTTTTTTGGCAACAACTCCAAAGTTTTGTAAACTCGAAAGTGTCCCTAATTCCTCCTTCAAATACCTACTTTATTAGTAAGTCTTGAAATGAGTTCTTAGACACACATAATTTGTTTTGTTTGAATAGGAATAAATGTTGAACAATATAAGCTCCATAACTTCCTTTTTTGTTGCAATCTTTGAAGATCATAGCAAAATCATCTTCCATCACATATTGACTCTTCAACATCTCAAATCCCCAAAGCTTTTCATCCATCATGGTAAGTACCAAGGTCCTCCTAGATGATGCATCTGCCATAACATTCTCTTTGCCATCCACATATCTTGTAGAGAACACAGACATTGGCAAGAAGCTTATCCACTTAGCATGTCTTAGACTCACCTTCTTTTAACCATGTAGATACTTCAAACTGTCATGATTCGAGTGAAGCACAAAAGGCTTGGGTCTCAATTAATGGCTCCATTATCCATAAAAGCCACAATACCATTCTACTTCTTACTAAGGAAACCAATCAATTTTCTTTCTTGTGAAAGCACACCCACAATGCCTAAACCACTAGCATCACATGTTACTTTATATAATTTATCAAAACAAGGTAAAGATAATATCAATGCATTTGAGAGCTTTGTCCTCAAGTCTTCAAAAGCCTTTCTCGCTTTATCATTCCAACAAAACTCTCTTTTCTTCATCAATTGTTTTATAGGTGCTGCAATGGTGAAGAATTCATTGACGAATCATTGATAGAATGAGGCTAACCCATGAAAAATTAAAACTTAATGGACATTAGTAGGAATAAACTACATTTTGATAGCTTCCACCTTTGACAAATCAACTCTAATACCATTTCCACTCACAATGTAATCAAGGAAAACTGTCATCTCTATCATAAAATCATATTTCTCCATCTTATCATAGAGCTTCACCTCTCTAAGCTTGTCAAATACCCTCTTTAAGTATTATATGTGCTTGAAATCACTCTTTCTATATACCGAGATATCATCAAGGTAAATAACAAAAAAAAAACTCCATGGAAGGGTCTAAGTACCTCGATCATCAATCTTATGAAGGAACTTGGTCAATTACAAAGCTAAAATGGCATCACCAACCACTTATACAACCTGTACTTAGTCTTAAAGGCTATTTTCCAATCATTCCCTTCCCTTATTCTCATTTGATGATAGCTTCTCCTAAGATCAATCTTCGAGAACACCTTTGCACCTTGCAACTCATCTAAATTGCCATAAAATCTTGGCATAGAAAACATGTACTTGATTGTGATATTGTTTATTTCCCTTGAATTAATACACAATAACTAACAAAGATGGAACTCCGCATGGAGTCATACTCTCCTGAATATAGCCTCAGACTTATAACTCTTGCACTTGTCCCTATAGCTGCTTAGCCTCCTCCAGATTACATTGACAAGCTAGCTTGGTTTGTAATGGGAACCCTAGCATAAGATCAATAATGTGCTCAATACCTCTCAAAGGAGGTAGCTCACTTGGCAATTCATTTGTAAAAACATCGACATATTCTCTCAATACCTGTTACAATTTTGGATCCTTATTAGCTTTCTCCCCTCGTTTAACTTCCTTTTCCACCAATGCATAGCTTAATAGCTTCAATCATTTGACAATCCTTTGAGTAAGTAAAGTTTTTTATTGTACTTAGAGCACCCTTTACAACACATAGAAATCTAGTTAGCCTTCTTCTAAAGCATCCTTTGGGCTATCACTGTCTTCTTCTAGGTCTTCATCAAGGTCTTCATTCTCATGACAAGCCTCCATACTTGCTATCTCCTTCAAAGTCAATGCCTTTGGTTTGGACAATCCCAAGAAAAGTGTCCATAACCTCTACACTTGAAGCATTGCTTGATCACCTGATCAACCACTTAGGTATCGTTTGGTATTACTTATTATTAATAATTAATTTTAGATAAAAAATAATTTTATAAATCTACTTTTAAAAAAGTACTTTTATAAGTAAAATGTATGTTTGTTTGAAATTTTATTATATAAGTGATTAATGCTAAAAAACTACTTATTATACCTTATTAGTGTCTGGTTTTCATTTTCCTACGAAATTACTTTTTCTTTTCCATTATTAGTTTTTATCTTCCTATATATCTTTTAGTAATAATTACTATATAAATTATGTAATATTAAATATTAAAAAGCACATGAAACATTAACAAGTATAAAAAAATATATAAAGATATTACAAAGTACTAAAAATTATAAAATAAAATTATAAACTTATTAAAAAAATTATGATCCTAGCTATCTCATCAAATGATCAAACAACCAACCCATGATGCAATATAACCATGCATGTATGAAATAAAATTTATTCTAAAAGGCATGATGTAGGGGATCCCTGGGTAGGTAGTGGGTAGCGTAATTCGATCACCATCTGAGCTTTGGTGGGAAGTACTTGTCGATGAGGGAGAGATAGCAGGGCATGACTCATTCGATATTGATTCTAACTTTTCTCTTACTGTAGAGGTTGTATCTGTTGAATATATTGATCCATTTTAGGTTCTCATAATCCTCAACATTCATCAAGTGCTTGTAAGCGTCGGATCTATGGAGAGCTATAGGAACAGACTATGGACGAACGTTAATCAATTCATTGATTAGAATATCAATCTTAGAAACAGTGAAGGGCTTATATTCAACTGCTGCTAGCTAGCTAGGGTATAGGAGTATATATAATAAAATTGATGCTTATGAAATAGAAACCAACTCTGCTTAGCTTAGCTATATATCAAGCTAGATAGCTAGCGAGCGGGGTGGTTGCTTTCTTGATTAGGAACCTACCATAAAAGGAATGGTATCTAATGATGAATAGTGCTTCCGAAGGTAAGATGGTCATGTTTTTTGATAAGGAGGGATGGTGGATGTGTGTGTTAATGTCTACTTTTTTGCCTTCTTTTTTCCTCTATTGTAGTTGTCGCCACGCTAAACAGTTCTTCTTTAAGCTCATGGTGCACTTCACTGGTTCAATCTTGATCATGGAATAGGAGAAGACAGAGCATGGAAAAGGTTTTCTCGCTTCTTTACATCTTTTCCTTTCCCTTTTCCCCCCTCCTCCCAAGTCCAAATATTATTCTCTCTCCGTCTGACTTCTGAAACTATGTGGGATTCTTTCTTCCTTCCAGGCTCCCCTCGTGTATTTGTTTTAAACAAAAATTTTACTAAAGATTACTATGCCATACTGTTACAAAAGTAATTTTAATTAAGTAGTAAAAGTAGGTTAAATCTACTTATTAATTTTAGCTTATAAGAAGTAGTTTTAAGAAAGTAATTTTAAAAATAACTTTTACAAAGTGAAGCCAACAGTATTAATTAATCTAAAATAACTTTTTATAATTATTTATAAAAAAACTACTTTTTTATGTTAAAACAAACAGGCTCTTAATCCTTACCCTTTTCTTCATGAGTGAACTTTCTAACATTGTCTTGATTTGTGGCTTGAGAAATTGGTGGCTTTGTTCCCTTCAATTGTTTCTCACACTTGATTGCTAACTTAGCTAGGTCTTCAAACACTTCATAATGATACACCTCCATCTTCTCTATAAGGTTCATATTTAGCCCTCCACTAAATCATGTAGACCTTTGTTCTTCTCTTTCTTAGACATCACACATTACAGATAATCCTTCAAACTTTCTATTGTATTCTTCAACTCCAAGCAACCCTTGCCTCAAAATATTCATCATTGCAAAATTCTCTTACTCATATTATCGAGACACTCTTCAATTATTTTTTTTAATTTTTCCTATGATATAATTTGAGGTTTTCCTTCTCTTTCCCTTCTCCTTTTTAAATTAGTGTACCACATTCTAGTAAATTTTTAAAACTTTAATATTAGTATTTGACACCTCTTTTCATCATTAATATCTTTATACTCAAAAATAGACTAAAAGATTTGCAATCATTCAAGAAAAGATTCCAATTGGAGATTACCTTTGAATTCAGGTAAATTAACTTAGATTCCTTTCTCCATAGCATCATAGGTTCTTCTTGAATTTTCATGTGGTCTTATATAATTTTCTACACTCTCTTCTCCTTTCTTTATTTGATTTTGTGCCCTTCTCACGTGTTCTTCTTCTACTTATTCCCTTCAGTTTTGTAGCTACATGTGTGATTCTTGAGCTTGTGAAGTTTTAATTCTCTCCACATATAGCTTTATGTCCTTAATTTCATTGACAAATACCTTGAGAATATCTCTCAAGTCCTCCTCCTTGTTTTCCATCTCCTCCCTTCACCAACCAATTGGTGCTTCTCCACACATCCCTCTAAGTTCTTGGATTTTTGTGTCTTCATGATGAATTATCAAGAGAATCATGAAGAAGATATACACTCTTTGAAGAATCTTGAATTAAAGACACATTCTTGTAAGAATCTTGAATAAATATTGGGTTGTGATCACAATAGATCAAACCTAATTATTTGATACCAAAATTGATGTGTGTGGAAATGTGGAATTAGCAATTATGTAAAAATAATTCTCGATTATGTTGGAATTAGGAAGTGGATGATTCAAAAGTGGTGAATTAATGATGTATATATTTTGATAAGGTAGGATAATGAAGATGATGATTCGATGATGGTTATGGTGATTTGATGGTAGTGAATTAATGATAAAGATTATTTGAATTTGATGAGATGATGATGATTATGATTCAACAATGAGATGATGATGATGGTGATTTGACAATTAGGGTTTAAGGATGGATTGTTTTATGGATTAGACTTAGGGTTAGGTTTTAGGTTTTAGGGTTTGGTTCGAAACTTAAGGTTAGTGATTTAAATTAGGGTTGTTTTGATTTAGGGATATGTTTGGACATTGAAAATGGTTAATAAGGGCATGGTTTACAGAGTTTAGAATAGATAGTACTTAATCTCTTATTCACATAGATGAAGAGATTAAGGGTTTCATGATTAGACATTCACACAAATTTGATTAAACTTGAGATTAACTCACACAGAATTCAATACTTGAAATTTTCATTCAACATCAATTTAATATTGATGTATCCAATAATAAATTCTATGGATTTATATAGCCAAAGTACCAATTACAAGATACTAGCTAAAAATCCTAGCAAAAATATAGTATAATATACAAGATTCTTCAAAAAGGTAGATTTATGCTACTTTATTCTCTAGCTAATTTCTAACTCTACTAATTAATTAGTTAATTAACTAAATCTACTATTATGCATGTCCAAGCTTCATAATATTTCCCTCGTTCACATAGACATCCACTCCAAGCATGTTATGCATGCTCTATACATGTACGTAGACACCTTGTAGGTTGTTTGGTATGTTTCTTCTATAACTAGCAACGTAGCCATTTCTTTGTCTTCAATTTTGTGGGAGATCCTTTTTAAATGTAGAATAATTTGTTCAATACTGATGAATCCTAAATCTTGAGTGTTTTCATGTACATAAATCCTTTTCATGTCCTCCTCTACTAACTTGGGGAGTACTAGGAGAGATAGTAGATTTAGAGATTTTTCAAAACTTTTTTTAGATGAAGTAATCGCCCATTGATTATCAACAATTTTCTATTCAAGGATGAAATCTTATTTTCCATCTGATTAATTATCAATTTCCAAATCTTGGTATTGTATATCTGTGACCCTAATGGTATGCCAAGGTACATTGTTAGGATTTGTGTCACCTTAAATCTTATTTTCCTTCCATACATTTCTATCAACTCCTTATCCATAATAGTACGAGATAGGGCTGATTTATGTTAATTCACTTTTAAGTTAGAGGTAATATGAAAGGTAAATAAGTCTGACTTAATAGTTTTAGCAAGAAACTATTAGCTTCATATATGATGACCATGTTATCAACATATTATAGGTGTAACACTTGAGATTTCCTAGTTTTACTTTGATGCCTTTCTAAAGGATGGTGTTTGTTACTTACAATAGGCATCAATTAAGTACTTTTGATGTAATTGTGAAGAGGAATAGATATAATGGGTTCCCTTTTTTAAAAAATTTTTTGTGAAAAGGTAAAATTTATATCATAATCAATGAGTACAAATAAGATTGTAGAAATAATCTACTCTATCTATCAACCTAATAAACTTTTCCTTTCGACGAGCATGAACACAAAGAGAAGACATTATCAAGGATATCCTAAAAGCTACCTCTTTCAAATCCCAATTCCTATTCTTGTTTTCCAAATTTCATATACTGCAACAGCATAAAAACTTGAATAGAATTGGGCAATCCCATATTTTCTATGGCAACTTCTATCCATGGATTTAAACATCATCTCCAATGAGCTAAATCTGAGCTTGAAACCACCTATTTTGCTAATAGTAGACCAAATCTTCTTTAATTCAGCACATTGATAAAAAATATGCTGCACTAATTCATTCTGGTCACAAAAACAACATTTCTGAGAAATAGAAGGCAAGAAAGAGCGGATATAGTTCTTAGTAGAAAGCTTGGACTGTGCTACCAACCATAAAATAAATTTATGTTTGGGAGCTGCAAAATTAGACCAAACAAGCCTTCTCCAAGGGACCAAAGGTGCTGAAACTCTAATGGAATTATAGACTTCAGCTATAGAATACAGATGATCCCTATGCCAATTCTGAACCACAGGAAAAATAATAGATCTGAAAGAGAAAATTTTCTGGAAAAGCCCTGAAACAGTGGAAGGTAAACTGCAGGAAAAGAAACTCTACCTTTTGATATAATATGCATGCATTCATTTAATCCATAAAGCATCCTTATCTTGAAACAAATGCCAAAGCAATTTACCAATGGCAACTATGTTCCTTGTAGATAAACCCAACAAACCTAAACCCCCTTCTTTTTTAGGCAAACAAACCACCCTCCAAGCCACCAAAGGTTTTTTAACAGCATTACTATTTCCAAACCAGAGAAAAGCTCTACATAAGGCCACCACTCTTTGAATAATTTTCTTTGGTAGAATAAAAATCTGGCTCCAAAAATTTGTAATACCAGAGATGACTGATTGCAAGAGTTGAAGCCTTCCAGCATAAGAAAGGAGACGATTGGCCCAATGTTGTATACGACCAGAGATTTTATTCACCAAACCCATCATATCAGCTACTTTTAGCCTAGAAGAATCAATAGGCACTCCCAAATATTTAAAAGGGAATGAACCATCCTGAAAAAGGAAAATAGATTTGATTTCTTGTTTCAAATGCTGAGAAATACCTCCCAAGAAGACCATACTTTTTGCAAGATTGATATGCAGGCCAGAGCAAGAAGAAAAATTATCAAGAATCTCTTTAACAACCAAGACAGAATTGGCCTCTGCTTTACAGAAAATAAGGAGGTTATCTACAAAACTCAAATTAATTATTTGCAGCTTCTTGCATTTAGGGTGACCATGAAAACCTCTCTGGCCCCATAGAGATTGTAGAGCTCAAGTCAAATACTCCATAACAATAACAAACAGAAAAGAGGATAGAGGATCCCCTTGTCTCAGCCCTTTCATGCCCTTAAAAGGAGAATGCAATCTATTGTTAATAGATAAAGAATAAGAAGCTAAGGAGACACAGGCCATAATTAATTTCACAAAATGTAGAGGGAAATTAAGGCCCAACAATACCTTTTCCAAGAAAGTCCAGTCTACTGAATCATATGCTTTCCTCATATCGATCTTCAGCATACATCTAGGAGAAATGTTCTTTCTATTATACAAGTGCAGGAGCTCATGATCCAATAACACATTATCTCCAATCCTTTTATCCTTAACAAAACCAGACTGTGAAGGATGAATGATAAAAGGCAATATACTTTGTAGTCTTCCTGCCAGAATCTTGGTCAAAATTTTGTAAACCACATTACAACAAGCAATTGGTCTAAAATCAACTAATTTGAGGGCATTTACCTGCTTGGGAATAAGAACCAATTTAGACATACCCATAAAAGCAGGGATAGAAGCTGTCTGAAAACATCTCCTTATAACCTGGTATAAATCCTCACCAACCACATTCCAAGCAGATATGAAAAATCCTTAGGTAAAACCATCTAGCCCTGGAGCCTTAAGTTTACCTATTGACCAAAGAGCTGATTTGACCTCTAACAATGTTACAAGACAGAAACTAAGGGACCCCCCTCAGGACCTACTCTGACATAAGACCTGAAGCATCACCCTTCTGCCCCAAAAGCTTCTTATAGAATTCCATAAAGGCTAGATCAATACCATCTCTGTCTTAACAGAGTTGTCCTGAGTCAAGCTGAATCTGCTTAATATAATTGAGCTGATGTCTAGCCTTCATAATAGAGAAAAAGTAGCTAGAGTTGGAATCACCCAGATTCAACCATTTAACTCCTGATTTCTGTCTGAGAAAAATTTCCTCACAAGAGGCTAAGAATTCATACTATTTAAGGGAACATTTTTCTTCATGCTGTAGGTCAAGATTAGCTGGATTCAAAGATAAATCTTCCTGGTAGTGCTTTAACCTTTCCCTAGCCTTTTGGACTTTAGAAGACAGATCACCAAAATTTTGTCTATTGAACACTTTCAATTTGGTCTTAACATGCTATATATTCAACTTAAACATCTGAAAAATATCTGCATAAGGAAATCTCTTCCAACACTCAACAACCAATGGAAGAAAAAGTGGATGCTCAGTCCACATATCAAAGAACTTAAAAGAGCTATTAAAATGAGGAGATGGTAAATCTAGTTTAATCAAGGAAGAGCTATGATCAGAAAAAAGTGTCTCATTAAACTGAGAAGACGACAAAGGAAACTTAGTTAACCATGGGTATTAACCAAAACTCGATCCAATTTAGCCATAATTAACTTGTCTCCCAAACTTCTATTGGACTAGGTGAAATGCAAACCTGAAAAGACAAGATCAAAGAATAAAACTGAATTGCAACAGTCCATAGCATCAGTGACATCTGCAGAGTTAATGGGATTGCCTTGAAATTTCTCATTAGTCTGGAAAACCACATTGAAATCCCCCAAGACAATCCAAGGATCATCTACCACCTGAAAATCCAATAAGGCCTGCCAAAGAGAATGCCTTGCACTCCCAACATTAAACCCATAAACAAAAGAAGTAAAGAGCTTGCATCTAGAATTAATAGCAGAAACAGACACATGAAGAAACTGTTCATTACTAAAAAGAAGATGAACATCCCACACCCTACTGTCCCAGATGCACCAAATTCTCCCATTAGGATGGGAAATATAATTATCTAAACTACACCAATGAGAACCCAATTTATGTAGAACACCATTGGCTTTATTACTCTTAATTCTTGTTTCAAGAAGACCAAAAAGGGACACTTTATGCACTGAAAGCCAGTGCTTAAGCTCCTTCTACTTATAGGACTTATTAAGTCCTCTAACATTCCAAGCTCCTATCATGAGAATTTGATGGGGGAGCCAAATTAGAAACAGGGAAACCAACCTACAGATCAATTGGTTCTACTTGATCTTGAAGACTAACATCTGAGAGACAAGAAAATCTATTATCAGAACACAAAATACTAGATGGCTTGAGGAGCTGATCCCCAGAAGGATGTTCTTTAGTATTCAGATGGATCTTACTAGGATTGCCATTCCTAACAAGAATGCTAGGAGGTAAAAGTTGAACAAAATCACCAGGATGAGGCAAATTGACCTCCTCAAACTCCTTCTAAACCTGTTGTGAAACAGTAGGCCTATAAGACACTTTACGCCAAACAGAAGAGTTTTTCTCCCCTTAAGGAGGACCTGCAGCTTTATAAGCATCCACTGCAACTTGATCAACACCCTGCACATTAGAGAACCTCTTACATTTATCAATAGAATGACCCACTTCCTGACAATGATTACAGAAACTAGGCCTCAATTCATAAATAATTTTGTGAGACAAAACGACCCCATCAGGATCCACTAAATCAACATAATCCAGCAATTTCTTTGACACGTCAACTTCAATCAACATACGGGAAAAAGAGATACGATCCCGTGAAGCAGTAATACCATCCAACTGAAGAGGCCTACCAATAGCACTACCAATTCTACTCAAGGAGTCTACATCCCAATAATCCAAAGGAAGATTCATGAGTTTAACCCATAAAGGCAGAAATTGGAACTTTTCCTTGGTAAATTGAAACCTACGATGCCAAGGTTCAAGGATAAAGGGTCTGTTGAAACAAGTCTAATAAGGCTTTGAAAGCACCCAATCCCTATCCGCCTGGGATTCAAATTTAAAAATAACAAAGCCCTAATCATGCAGAAAAATCTTTGGCTCTCAAAGAACAGACCAATTCCTTTTAACATATCCAACAAGTTGTGCCATTGTTAGTCAAAAACCGAGAACATAACCAACCACCGCCCATTGCCATTCATGACAATTCGAATCCACTTTGTCCTTCTAAAAGACGACCTGGACCCTATCTCCAACTCTTGTAGGATGAACATATGATAAAGAGGCTCCTTGAAGAGGAACTCGATTTCCATCTAATAATTCTTTCCAAGAAGAAACCGAAGGAGAAGAAAGCTTCTGTTCAGATTGCACCAACTGAGGAGAAGACTCATTTTTTTTTAGGGATCAGAACTAGAAACCCTAAAGCTCGCATCCTGGAGAACACGAGAATCTGCATGAAACACATCAGAAGAAACAAGACTCATATCCTGAGAAGGCAAGTCAATCGAAATTTCAATCCGTTTAGTAGATAAAACCCTAATGCCTGCGCCCTAATCGACATGAAGGTCTGCATGAGGCCTGCATGACAAATCATTGGACACCAAATCAGAACCCTGACCATTCAAGACAACATCCAAACCATCATTCACTATGGGGAGACTCCTTGAAGCCATCTTCTTCTTCTCTTCTTGGTAGCCACAACACTCCTCGTTCGAACCATGAAGGATGAGGAGGAGGAGAGAGGAGAGAGATCCTAGGGTTTCCGTTTTAATGGGTTCCCTTTCCTTCATCACTTTTTATGTAATTATGAAGAGGAATAGAGATAATGGGTTCCCTTTCCTTCATCATTTCTCAAAGTTGAAAGGCTCAGAAAGACTCCCATTTACAATGACTAAGGCTATTGTAAATTTGATAAAGTATTGATTCTACTCCTCAACAATTCCAAGAATCCCATTTTCTCCATTATCCATTATAATAAATTATAAGAAGTGCTATCAGAGGCTTTTTGGAAATGAATTTAGAAAAGGTATCTTGGATTTTGGCTACTTTTGCAGAATCAATTAGCTCAATGGCTATAAGATTACCATATAGCATTTGCTCACTTTGATGAAAGCTGATTGGTTAACACTTATGATACATTCCATTAACCTTTGAAGTTTTCTTGTTAGGATCTATGAGCTAATCTTGTTGCAGTAGTGAATCATAGTGGTTGGTTTATAGTTCTTAAGATCATCAAAGCTAGTCGCTCTTTTGGGAATTAGTTTGATGAAAGTAGTATTACATTCTTCTAATAGTTTGTTGTTTTCCCACAAAAAAAGATGAAAAAATTTTACACATCATGTTTCATAATGTGATAACATTTCTTGATGAAGGTGAAGTTAAATCCATCTTGACTTGAAGCTTTATTTTTTTCATGTAACATTATTGCTATGCAAATATCCTCATCACTTATTAAGTGATTCAATCCTACTTCTTGTTAATATAATATTTTATTAAAAGGAGTTCTTTAAATGTGGTTCTTTGATGCTAATATTTTGCAAAACGTTTTTCATTATACTCTTAATGCTATCCTTTACTATCTTTAGGTCATCTAGAAGTTTCCCTTAAATCTCAACTCTGTCAATGTTGTTGATTCTTCTTCTAGAAGAAGCTTAGAGGTGAAAGAACAGGAATTTTATGTCTCTATCCCAAATTCATTAGACCTTAAATAGTTAGGGCCAATAAGCTTCTCCCCTTCTTATCCTTAACTCTATTTTATATTATATATTTCTTCCCTTGACTTGGTGCTCATCAGTTAGCCCTTTTTGTATAGTGGTGACATATGTTTTATGAAGGTCTTCTTTTAGTTGGAAGATTATTGTGAAAATATTCCTTAAAGCATCCTTATTCTAGAATTTTAAAGCTCCTTTAACCTTGATGAGTTTCTAGGTAAAGGATATATTGTCATCATTATACTGCCAGGATTTGGTGATGGTGGGTAAATGTTATGGATGGTTGAGCCAACAATTTTGGAAGGAGATGGGACTTAGTCCCCAATTCACTTCCTTATCGTGAAGCTATAATAGGTAGTGATTGGAGAGCACCCAATTATTTAACATTCTAGGTTAGTGATGACTTTTTCCTTATCCATTCATGTTCTGTAAGGCATTTCTTAATATTTCTCACGATTCCCCCAAAACCATATAAACGATCTATCAACGTGGATTGCTAGTAGTTCATTCCATTCAGTGATGCCTTTTAACTTGTTTGCATGATCGTGGTTATGCTAGTGACTGCTTTTGTCTTCTCAAACAAGGATTTCATTAGAGTCTCTAATCACTATTCTAGGGACATCTTGTGTTGTTATGAAGTATGATATTTCTCCCTAAATTTCTAACATTTCCCTAATTTCACAGGAACCATAAATGTTAATAATGTAAAAATAAAAGCCACCAAATCACTTCCAAGTAACTACTAGTCAATATCACTAAAGTGATGCTTATTTTTCTTAAAGGATCTATGTTTCCAAATATAAAGGAGAGTACAAGATATACTTTCTACTTGACTCACCACCTAGTAGTATTCTTTTTTTTTTATAAGTAGAAATTTATTACTGTCAAAATTGAGATTACTATGTAGCAGTACACTCAATACCATCAAGAAACCCTAACCATCTAGCATAATTAGCATAATAAGTATGATTCACAAGCCTCCTCTATACATTCATAATAATGATCCTCAAAAGTACACAATTCTGCCTAGTACTATGCTAAAATACTCTAAGATTCCTTTCACACCAAATAGTTGCAATGTAAGAGACAGGTAAAGCTCCTAAAATGTTTTTCTTCTTTGTTGCTTGTTGAGATCTTATAGTTAAGATCTTGACCTCCTGGTCCCATCCCACAATGGGGTCACTTCATCCAGCATTTCTCCTAATATTCCTCCAAAAGATGGAGGTATTAGGACAAAACAGAAATAAATGTTCTCTGGTCTCACTATGCTGGTGACAAAATACATAGACTTGATCCACATCTAGACCTATCTCCCTCAGCCTTGCTTTAGTTAACAACCTGTTTCTACATGCAAGCTATGCTATAAAATTTAATCTAGGTGTTGATACAGACCTCCATAACAGCTTTGTCCATGATAGCTTATCTTGGGTTGTTCTAATGGATTGATAAGCTGCTTTGATACTATAATCTAACTACCATGTCTCACAACTCAGGATATAGTCCTGAAGAACACTTCTAATATGTAGAATCTTGAGAAAAATCCAGGAAGTGTAGGATATAGGAATGAATTCCCACACAGATCCATGCTTAATATAAACTGAATGAACCCATTTGATCCATATAGTATTCTTTTTTGATGCAATGTTCCAAAGAAGTTTCCCCAAAGCAAAGCAATTCCAAATCTCAAGATTCAGCAAGCTAAGACCACCCTCATTGATTGGGGAACAAATTTTATACCAAGCTACTAGTGCAATCTTCTTGACCTACAGCTTTCGAGACCATAGGAAGTTCCTACACGGGCTGATAAAGTAGTGTAGAACTTTCCTAGGTAGAAAAATAATCTGACTGAAATAAAGGTGGATACTAAATAGCACATATTTAATAAGTTGCAGCATCCCTGCATAGGACAGAAATAAAGTTCTCCATTGTCTCAATCTTGAAGTTAGATTATCAAGCAAAGGTTGCAGATGAGATGCAGATAAACGAGCAGAAGTCAATGGCAAGCCCAGGTAAGTTATTAGAAACCTCCCTATAGGAAACCTGAGGTAATCCAGTATAGCAACCTGTATTTGGTCATCAACACCCCCAAAAAATATAGAACACTTGTGGGAATTAACCACAAGCCCAGAAGTTGTAGAAAAATGAGCCAAAACCTCTTTTAGACATTACACACTCTGTAGGTTACCCTCGCATAGTAGTAATAAATCATCAGAAAAATTTAATTTTATGAGTTGCAATCCTCTACATCTAGGATGAGCATTAAACCTGGGATCAACCCATAACTTCTTCAAACATCTGCTAAAATAATCCATAACCAACACAAAAAGATAAGGAGATACAGGATCTCCTTGCCTTAAACCACTTTTTCTAGGGAAAGGAGAAGCCACGACACCATTGTATAAGACAGAATATGATACTGTGGTCACACAGGCCATAATCAACTTAATAAAGTGGATAAGGAAACCATACAAGATTAGGAGTTGCTGCAGAAACTCCCAATTTACCATATCATATGCCTTCTTAAGATCAATCTTCAACATTCATCTAGGTGAGATGCCCTTTTGAGAGTACTTCCTGACTAATTCATTGGCCAAAAGAATATTTTCTCCAATGCTTCTCCCCTTAATGAAAGCATTATGAGAGAGGTTAATAATGTTAGGCATGATATATTGCAATCTCTAAACAATAATTTTTGCAATAATTTTATACAACATATTTCAGCAAGCTATGGGCCTAAAATCAGTAACTCTATTTGCATTTGGCTGCTTGGGAATAAGAGTTAGAGTAGTAATGTTTAGCTTTTTAGGTAGAAAACCAGTAGCAAAAAATTATCTAATAGCCCACAATACCTCTTCTACAATAATAGGCCAGCTAGTCTTGAAGAACCTTGAAGAAAAACCATCTACTCCAGGAGATTTAAGTATCCCCCATTGAGAAGATAGCCTATTTTACTTCCTCTGCTGTAACAGGTGCAAAAAGTCTAGTATAATGAGAATTATGCACACCTAAGTTCAAAACAGAAGGGTCCATTGCTCCCTCCATACATGGGCCTATTCCCAAAAGCTGCTAATAATAGTTGATGAAAGCAACATGAATGTGGCTAGCACCTCTAACTTCATTATCTTTAGAATCTAAGAGAAAAACCATTGCTTTTCTTTGATGCCTCTCCTTTACCTTAGCATAAAAGTATTTGTGATTTGAATCCCCACATTTAAGCCAATTATTTGGTAGCTTTTTGCTTATAGAAAAGTTATTCACAATAAAGTAAATGATAGAAATGTTTCTCTTTCACCTATAGTAGTTTTCTCTATTTAGCATTGCCTGGGTTGTAATAACAAATATGTTGTAAAGCATCCACTTTCTACCTAGTAGTTTGAACTTTATGAGAGATAGAGCCATAATTATCTCTATTAAAATGCTTGAATTCCTGCTTTAGAAGGCCCAACCTCTTGGAAACTTTGAGCTCAAAGTTCCCACCCATCTTAATTCTCTGAACAATAGGCATGAACTCCTCAGATTCAGTCTAAAATTGAAAGAATTTGAAAGGTTTAAGGCCTAACAAATAAGAAATGTTAAGGTGGATAACCACAGGACAATAATCAGAGAGTAAAGGGCTTAAAAACTCTGCCAAAGACTGTGGATAGGCATCCAGCCAATGTAAGTTCACAAGATCCCTATCCAGTTTGCAACAAAGCTCCTCCTCTCCTTCTCTATGGCTGGACCAAGTAAAATGATAGCCCTGACTTTGAAGATCACACAGCCTCAATTCCTGACAGCAATCTCTGAAATCCTAAACATCGGAGCTATTTGGAATCCTCCCCCTAGAATTTATCTAAATCCTGTAACATCGCATTGAAATCCCCTACCACAATCTAAGGAGCGTTTCCTGGAGACTATGTCTTTAACCAATCCCACAGAGAATTTCTGGCAACACCACCATTATAAGCATAAACAAAAGCCGCAAATAAACTAACATTTTTGTGCAAGTTAGTGACATGACATAAAATTGTTTAGTCACTAACAAAATAAGATCCCATCAGCCATACCTTTGGATTCTAAAGGGCCCAAATTCTACCATTTGGGTGGTGAGAATAGTTATTAATGGCTAACCAACCATGTTGAGTTTTATTAACCACGGTAGCATAATTATGTTCTTTAACCCTAGTTTGTAATAAACTAAATAAATCCACTTTGTGTTTAGCACAAAATCTCTTGACTTCCTTATCCTTGGAAGTCTTATTCAGTCCCCTTACACTAGGAAAGCTTTATTGTGGGTCCTCGAGCTAGTGATCTCTCTCTCCCTCTTATCTAGCTTAGCTAGCTTCGAATTCTGGTAATTCTGTACTTACTTCCACTTATGGGTGTTTCGTAAGGACGTAACTAAGGCCGCTTATGTGTTACATGTTTTACTTGCCTTGGATGCCATGTACGATTTATATGTTGTGTCCTATATGTTATTTATTTTTATTGTGTAGCACAGCTTGGAACTGAGGTATGTTCTCGTGCTCTTGTCTGGTATGTGCTAATATGGGTATGCTACAAGTTATGATGGATGTCATGTGGCCTTTTAGGACATGCATGTTAAGGGTAAAATTCTGCTGAATAAGATACAATAAAATACTAATCATGTAAAGTGGAAGAGTACCGAGCTGGGTCCAGCCGATCCACCGGTAAGGAATAGTAGTGTGGACTATTGTCCCACAAGTGACCGATCCACCGGCTAATAATAGTGGTGTGGACATCATCTCGCAAGTGACCAGCCCACCGACAATAATAGTGGGGGATTCTGAGCTCAGTAAACCAAACCCTAATTTTTTAATACACGTAAAAGTTACTAAGTACTTACAGTGGAACACCATGAGAGTCGGGACCAGACCGATCCACCGACTATAATAGTGGTTAGGTGCCTTTTTCCCTATAAGTGACTGATCCACCGGTTATAATAGTGGGTTTCCCGCACTAGCATGGATTAATAAAGATTATGATGTGAATCAATCATATTTACCAGAGATCTAAAAGAATAAGTCTACCCAGACCATAGTCGGCTTTTATTATCTATATTACTACATGCTGCTTATGTGAGTATGCCAAGTAATGAGTTTTCAATAATATGGATTATTCCTACCTGAGGCGCATGAGCTACTTTACATTTTGGTCATACCACACTCATATGTTTAAATAAGATGTTACATATATGTCACATTTTATTATATGTGTATGGTAGGACTTGTGATGTGGGTTTTGAGTATGCGTAATATTGTATCAACGTATTGTACCATGATTTAATATGCACTTGATGTTATAGTTTACGTCTCTCCCATAAGATAGGGGAGTGGGATTTACTCAGTATTGGACCCGTACTGATACTACCTTGGTTGAATGGGTCCTGTGATGATCCACTGATGGTGGGGAGCAGACCTCTTATGCAGGTTTGAGATCGAATACTGTTTTGGGGTGGAAGGCTTGACTTGAGTGAGTAGGCAATCCGGAATTTGATCTATCGGATTTTATCATGTTTAACTGTATTCCTCTTTGGAAGATACAAGTGTTGTATTTGAAATTTCAAGGGTATTGTAATTAACTTTCAATATATCGTACTCTAATAAGCTTTTAAAATTCATATTTATTTCACAGGTTTTGCTGATTAATTCAGCAATGATTTTGTTTAGTGAATTTATTCACTTTCCATCTATCTATGGATATCTCCTTGTGGGAGTTTATCCTTACAGCATAGATGTTTGAAATTATTCGATAGGTTTTAGCCTTACATCTAGCATGAGATAGGTGGTGGACATTTATCTTGTGTTAGGTGGAGCAGTAACATTCCCCAAATTCTATTCTAACTTCCGCTTTATTCCTTCAAAAAAAAATTTAGGAGTAAATTTTGGGGGTGTTATACACTGCATGCAAAAGTTCAGTTGTCTCAGGGTTACATGCAATTGTTTTAGTTCCATCCTTAGTTGATTCTCGCAAACCATCATCAATAACCTTTGGTTTTCCCTGCACCAAAGATCCAGGCGAGGATCTTTTCTTCTTCGCCATAACCAATACTCACTCCACCCTAGGAGAGAGGAGAGAGCACTGGCCATTTTTTCCCACCTAGTAGTATTCTTAATTATTCCAAATTCTTCAACTAATTTTTTTTAATCTAAAGATTGCAGTTTACTCTTCTTGACACAAATAATGTCTAGTCTCATATTTTAAATCTTCTTCTTCATTATACTCCTCTTCTTTCCCCCTTGTCCCCTAACATTCCATGAAATGAGATTAATGAGGAACCGTTTCAGTACTCCATGTTGGTATAATTAGGCTCTTTACGTTATTTTCTCCCACTCCTTTATTTCTTCTTATATTATCTTGTTTATTTTCCATTCTACTTCTTCCATTTGATCTTTTAAATCCAAACCTAATTTCAATCACATAATTAGCAAGTTAACTAGCATATTCATCAATTTTTTTTTCTAAGCCCTCTTTGAGATGGAGATTTCAAAGGGCATAGATAATGTAGTGCATTCTCCTAAATCTTTACCTTGCCTTCTTCTTAAGCCTTACTTATCTTGTTTTAACAAACACATTTGGGACATTAAATTTAATGCTTGGTGGGGTAGAACACATTAATGTAGTTTCCAAGCCTAATTTCACTATGTTAATGGAAACTATATCTTTTGTGCCCTATGAACTACTATGCCCCCCTTTTCTTACTATTACCCCTTATTCTCTTATTAAATTAGGTCTTGGCTAGGCCTATATAATATCATTTGCCAACCTAGCTAGATCTTGTGAGAATTTTGTGAAAGGTGAGATTAATTTAGAAAATTCCTTTTGTGCTTATTCTTTGTTTGGTACTAGGACCAAAGAAAAGGCTAACTACACACTAAGTCCCACTAAATCACCCACCTTAGGATCTTCATTTTTTTGTTGTGTTTCATTTTTTGGGTTTGAGAAAATTATAAATGATTCAACAATGAAAATCACACACTAAGTTCCTTGGTAATGGAATTCCACCATTATCATCATTATTATTTTAGTTTGAGATGAAAACTATAGGATCATCTAGAAATGGTTGTTTATATTTATGTGATGAATCTTCTTCATCCAAACTTTTTTTCTATATTCCAAACTTTGAAGGTATTTCTCTATGACATTTTTATCTAATTCTCTTCCATGATTTGAATTGGGTTAATCTCCTCTCTTATAGTGAGTATCACCTCTCCTTAAATCCATCCCATTTTTGAGGTGTGGATTCAAAGTCTAAAATTCTAGATGTTATCATCTTGAATTTTTTATTATTATCCAAAAAATAGCCTAACCCTAAAGAATACCAATTTTATAAAATGTTTCATTAGTTTAGGAAAGGAGTGGGATTCTAATGACTATGAACCAGGTTGGTTTCCATTGATTCTTCTTGCTTGGGTTCCATAACAATAGCTTTGATTACCATATTAGGAGCCATTAGAATTGGTTTTATTTCTTTAACTCAATATACTCCTTATAATAGAACACGATTAGATTCATAGGTCCTCCAAGAGATCTTACCCTTATGTCATAAACTCATTATGAATTGATTTCATTTTATACTATTTGAGGATAAGAAATATACTTTAAGAAGTCACCTATGTTGTGATGTAGATGTTTAAAGTTTTCCCTACTAACCATACCTAACACTATTTTTTACCATGTTTCTAGGACTTATAGATCATATAAGATCATGATTTTTATTTGTTTGTGTAGCCTGTAATGGATTGATGCATATAGGTGTTTATAAAAGCTTGGAGCTAAAAATAAACCTAGTGAGAAAATATGGGACCTAGTATTTTGTGAACATGGTCCATGTTTTCTTAGCATAATTGATCATGTATTATTTTGCCAAGAGTTGATATTTCTAGAACAAACACTGGGGCTTTCTATTTATGAACATGGATCATGATTTTTTCTCTTTGGTATCATTCACTTGGATGTGTTAAGTACTTCAATAAATAGATGTGTGTGAAGCCCTATAAATGTGCAGTACACCATCAAACCTGCCCAAACATTCTCCTATAGTATTCTTCTGTGTGTTTAAGATAATTGTGTACTGAGTGACATTATTAAGATTAAGTAACACCCCAAAAATTCACTACTAAAAAATTTCATTTATTAAAAGACGTAGCAAAAGGAAGTAAAACAAAACTTGTGAATTTCAGGGATATTACCACCATGATCAGTATAAGTCCGACCTTCGGCCAGTCTCATACTAACCATAAAGCTAAAGAAAATTTACCATCCATTATTAGTCAAACTTAAATCAAGAATTCATAAAAGCATTGAAACGTTCATATTACAGAAATCAAAGTACATGTAAAAGAGTTACAACCTAAGAGTGCATAAATTAAATTCCCAAAAGGGACAAAAGTTACCATACGATAAAATAAGTTTGAATAAACTAGTATAAGATAAAGGAACATAAAAAGGGAAATTTGGCCACATCACTCTTGTTCCCAAGCCAAGTCCAAGCTCAACTCTCAGCCCCACCCGATGCCTCATAAGCATTTAAGGCATCTAAAATAGCATCATCTACCTGCATAGACTCAGCAGGCGCCTCTACTCTTGGGAATGAGTAGCACCCATGAAACGAGTGGTTAGTACACTACGTACTGAGTAAGGTAACCATGCGTCTAAGGCCAAGCATATATAACAAAAGCATGATCTTAAAAATAGCATACAACTAATACAAATAAATAAAGCCAAACTATAGTCCTGATAAACTAATTATTTAATTCTCTAATCAGTACTCATTTCACACCATGTTTATTATAAATCCAAGCGAGTGTGGGAACTCCACTATTATAGCCAATGGATCAAAAATTTATAGGGAAGAATGCACTTGACAACTATTATATACTAGTAGATTGGTCTCCAGGGCAAGACGCTACTGGCCATTATAATGCTAGTGGATCGGTTTGGCCCCGACTCTTATGGTGTTCCATTGTAAGTACTTAGTATCTTTTACATGTATTATCATAAATTTAGAGTTTGGTTTATTATGATAGGGATATCCCACTATTATAGCCTGTGGATCGGAAATGCCATTATTATGGGCAAAATGCACCTGACCATTAATATATGCCGATGGATCGGTCTCCAAGGCACCCTAGCAATTGGCCACTATTATGCCCATGGATCAGTCTAGGGCCAGCTCAATAATCTTCCACTTTAAATGATTAGTGTCTTACTGTGTCTTATTTAGCAAGTTTTGGCCCTGGACATGCATGTCAAAAACCCTCTACTCTTATCCTTTCAAGAGGGTCCGTCTCATACTTTAAGACTTATATACCTCCTATCACACCCCCAATATCCTTTCCTTCTTCCACTTAATCACACTGGAAGCCCATTTCCTAAGGTTTTCTCTTGAAGTCCTAATTTAGGTCTATGTAGCTCATCCTTCTCTATCTCATGCAACTAAGGTTGCTTTAACACCCCACACATCACCGCACTTAGATTAAACCCCCATCATTTTAATTTACTCCCCCAAATACATGTGTGATCACAAAACCCTAGTTGGCCACACCAAACCCTAGCACCCTTATTTCCTACACATCACCCCTCCATTTCTCACATGTCATCCTTGCTTTCCCCTGATACCCATACTCACCTTAAACATGATATTCTTCCACTCTCATCCTATACTCCACTCACCCTCGTTTATTTCTACTTTCACGACCACTTCAAATTAGGTTTTTACTCCCAAACCCTAGCTAGGTATCCTATGCACCCTTATACCAACCCACCTACTATTTTTCACCCACGGTCTCTAAACACCCCCAACAACTCTTCCATTACCTTACTTACATAATAAGATAACTTTTCACATGTAAAGATCATCCCCATGCAGACTCCATCCACCCCATGCAAACCCTAGATCTTTCCATGCAAATCCTAGAAACTCCCATTCAAACCCTAGAGATCCCCATGCAAAGTTCACCCCACTCTTTTATTTTGCTCATAATTCCCTTTTATTTTCCTTCTTCATGGATCATGAGATAATTAGGTCAGTCCCATATTCCCTTGGTCAACTCACTTCCCCCTTTTTCTTATTTCATCTTTTCACCCCATATTAATATATTAAACTTCCTATCCTACATGTCCTAGAGGGTCACATCATACAACATCATAAGCACAACACAAATATATATTATACACATACTATAAAAAAACCACATTAGCATACATCAACTCTAAGCTGCGCTACACGTAAAATAGGTATAATAATCATAAGATACACAAAGCACATGCCATTCAAGGTACATAACACACATATAGAGGGCTTTAGCTACATCCTTACCTAATACGATACTGGTCTTGGAGCACGCTCCTACACATGATTAGAGTTTTGACTGGGTTCACCTATAAGAGGGAAAAACTAAGGGTTAACTTCCCTCCTACCAACATTACTATTATTTCCTACTTTACCCTAATATTAAGGTTACTATTATTAATAAAATATTTACAAATAAAATAGGGTTTTTATTCTCAAGGTAGCTAACTATGTTATTACAAGTCAAAATAGGTTCACGTTAAGGTATTTATAGCCTTATTTATATTATTAAAGATAATAGCTTTAATACTTCTATTAAAATTAATAATAATAGTTGTAGCAATAATAATAATAATAATAATAATAATAATAATAATAATAATAATAATAATAATAATAATAATAATAATAATAGGTGTGGAAAGCTAGAAATGCATGTATTTTCACAAATGTAAGGTGGGACCTGAAAAGGATAGCTTCTCAAATTTCTCTAGTTATGTCATCTATATGTAATAACTCTGCACATAGTGCAAAGTTTATGGATTTTTTAGGTCTATTAGATCAATTCTATAGCCTTGGATCTAAATTTTCTTCATGATATAATATTTGGTTTTTTCAAAAAAAATAATATTAATAGCAATATTTGTAATTTTAAGAATAATAATTGAAAGGATCTTAATAATCATCACAATAGCAACCTTAGTGATAATAAGGTGAAGGTTAATAATAGTGTTAGTATTAAAAACAATAATAATAATAAAATGATAATATTGTTAAGTATATTACTACTAATAATAATAATCAAAATAATGATAATATAAGGGTTCAAATATTTACAATAATAATAATAATAGTAATAATATGCCAAAATTAGCATAAATAATAATTATTATTATTATTATTATTTTAATGAGAATAAAAATAATGATAACGATAATAATAAATCAAATAGGTTTCGACCCCTCAATAACAATAATATCAATATTCAGAATATCTTGGTATTTTGGGATATTTGAAATAATAATATTTTAATAAAATAATAAATAAATTCTCTTTTTAGATTAATTTAGGATTTTTTTAAAGATTTTTCCTTAATTCCATTTTAATTAACAAAACACACTAATTTTTCTCAATTAAATTATTTAGTATTTTTCCTTTGATTTTGTATTAATTAATTCCCCTTATTTTTCATAAAAAAATTTGTTTAATTATTTTCCCTAAATAATTTCTATTTTTCTATAATTATCTAAATTAGTGTTTTGAGGTATTTCAGATTATTTAATTTTCCTTATATTTACCAATATTATGTTCTATTATTCATTTGATTGTTCTCTCAATTAGATCTTAAAATTTCCCTATTACTTATTAGATTCGGTCATGGTCATTCACTTTTGGTAATTTTTTATCTGAAAATTTGTATCAAAGCTTGGGTGTGTGATCAATCAATATTGGGATAACATTTATAAGTTGTTAAATTTGAGATATTTGATTATTATGTCAATTTTAGATTATGAAAATTAAAGATGAAGGTGATCCTTATTTAAAATTGATAGGAAAAGACATTATTTGGGAGTGTAGAGAAGTTAGAGATGATGGTTGATGAAATGTTTGGGAATATTGATTTGAAGGTCCAATCCACCATAAAATGGTGTTTGTCACATAAGGTTTTATAAGATGTGGCTAAAGAGATAATTGTTGGTGCCTTATGGTGGATGTTGGTATCTTTATATATGATGAGATCTATGGTGAATCATATATTTTTGAAGAGCAAGCTTAATGATTTAAATTTAAGTGAGGAATTTAACTCTATAGTTATAGATTTGCATAATATAGATGTTAAGTTGGATGATGAAGATTTAGCTATTATGTTGTAATGTTATTTTCATGTAACTTATAAGCATTTTTAAGAGACAATATTGTATGGGAAAGGTGAATTAGTACTTGAAGAAGCCAAGAATGCCTTGCTATACCATAAATTGATTAAGAATCATTTTACTAGAGGATGTCTTGGGGATTCACATAATGAGGGACTTATATCAATGGGGTATGGTGGTAAAAAAAACTCCAAATCGAGGAAGGAGGTATTCAAGGCTATGTTATGCCATGGTTGCCATATGAAATGCCATATTAGAAAAATACTATTAGAATAGGAAATTTGTGGATAATGCTAATGATATATTTGATGAGGGTGATGGTGTCATAGCTAATGGTAGTGGTGATGGTGATGTACTAAATACTACTAGTGAACATACTATATTGGCTGATAGGTGGAATTTTGATTCTTGGTGCTCGTACTTTGTTACAACACAAGAAGCTGGCTCTAGACATATCACCCTATTTGAGGCAGAGTTATTGCCATAGTAAATGGTGCTTCATGCATATTTGTTAGGATTCTGACCATGAGGGTGAGTATGTATGATGGTGTTGCCAAGATATTTTCTAGTGTTTGTTATGTTCTTGTGATGAGCAAGAGATTGATTTTGCTATGTTCCTTGGATAAAAAATGTTATAGGTGTGTTATTAAGAATACCACATTTAAGGTTTCGGAAGAAGCTATGGTAGAAATTGTTGGCAAGTGGATCAATACATTATATGAGCTTTCCGGCACAATTATTTATGGTGGAGTTGGGCTCTCTTGTATTGGGTTAATACAACTAGGGCACAAGATTTTCATTAACAAGATTGCAGGGTCCTTTTTGGTAACCTAGTTTCATCTAGATCTATTAGATTTCATGAATATGAATTCCTTTTTGATAATAAGGTGGTGTGGGAGAGTCTATTGGGTGATTTATATGGGGTGGAGGTTGTTGTTAGTATATATGGTGTAGATTCTTCTAGTGATGAGAAATCTAGGTTGAAGGTGGAGCAAGTGAGAATTTCTTTTGGTAGAGCTATTTATACCTTGTATATTATGGGTAGTAGTATTGGTGTTAAAAAAACTATAGAGAGGGTTGAATAGGGTTTTATGGAATAGAAATGATAAAATAAAAATTAACACACAATGTAGTGTGGTTCAAGAGTAAATTGCCCTTTATATCACTAAGGTTCAACCTTTTGGATTTTAAAATACTGATGTGCTTTATTAATGATCACTCTTATTTTGGTTTATAACCCTTACTATTTTAATTACCCTCTAATAAATGATTTATAACTTCACCTATTTATCTTCTTTAGACTTACCACACAAATCTCTCAAGAATGATAGAGAAATACTTACTAACCTCTTTAAATGCATTTTTGAGAGGAGGTCATGATTACAAATAGTTTTCACTAAGAATATAATATATGAATGTGTAGAACTTAGGATGAGATGTAATCTAGCAAGATTTAAAGAGAGATAATATAATTATAGAATAGTTCGAGCTAAGAGAAGTGAGAAAAGAACTCTTTTTAGAAAAAAAAACTCTAAATGATGAAAGTTTAGAAATTTTGAGTGAGAAGTTGAGTGATTTCAGAGCAAGAGATTACTTGTACAATCAATGTTCTGAAAGTTAGATGTAAAAATAAAGAAGGACCTCATTTACAAGGGTTTCCGTCTTCATATAGCCATTTGATACAAAATCACAAAAAGCTATTTCGCTTAATAGGGAGAAAATAAGCATTTAATATTGACTAGTTGATAGGTCCGAGCAAAAGAGTCAATCGGTCGTAGGGTCAATGGATTGGTCTGTCAAACTAGTTGATTATATGTTTTGACCAAAATCAAAGTTACCATTATATAAACCAGTCAATTGGTTTATTCAAACTAGTTTAATGGTTTAATCAAACTAGTCAATTTGTTATGTATAGTGTATAGTTTGTCTGTGAATAATGAAATGGTATGGTAAAGCTAGTCAAAGTGTTCACGGAGCCTTTCAATTAGTTTGTACAAATTGATCAATAAGGTATGAAATACTCAATTGGTTTAGCAAAACTGATTGATGTGTTTGAGCATAGAAGAATGGGTTTTTGCAAGGGTGAAACAAATGGACTGGTTAGTTAAATTAGTCGATCAGTTTCAACAAACTAGTTTACCAATTTAGCATAACAAGTGGTGTGTTTAAATAGAGACGAATGGACTTCTTCAACAGTGAAACCCAAGGACTAGTTGATTAAACCTGTTGATTGGTTTTAGCATTCTAGTTTATCTATTTGGCATAACTAGTTATATAGAGATTAATGGGTTTCTATAAGAGTTAAACCCATAAAGTGGTTGGTTAAACCAGTCGATAAGTTTTGTAGAACTAATTAATGTGTTTAAACAAAGATAACTAGGTTTCTACAAGAGTAAAACCCATGAACTGATTGGCCAAACACGTCAATCTATTTCCAAACTAACTAATTAGTTTAGAATAACTTATCAAAAAAATTTATCCACCAATTAATATATATTATTTTTGTTCAATCCATTTCATTAATCAAACTTATTATTTTATTAGTTTGAAGAGTAATTGACTCGTTTTGACTAGATCCAATAATATTTTATTTTTTAAAAAATAATTTTAAAGAGTTTATGAAATGAAATCAAGATAAGTATTTTTTTAAGTGTTTTAAAGAGTTTTACTTGAAATATGAATTTTACTCAAATTAATTATTTAAAAGAAACCTAAGGCTCACAAAATATTATCCTTAATATTAAATTCTTGGTTATTACCTTCTACTTGGAAACTTGATTGCTCTTTTACGTTTTCACCCTGGAATATACATTATATGAATAAGTTAATTGTTGTATATTCATATCTATACAAATACATTAGTTATCAAGATCATTTTTTATCAACCTTTGAAGTCAATAATCTTCCCCTTTTTGATGATGATAAATGAAAAGTACATAATTCTAAATGTGAAAGATTAATGAATGGACGGTAGACTAACATTTTCTTGTTTTGTAACTTTTAATCTAAAATTCCCATATTCTCTCCCCCTTTAGGACATTAGTAAAAGATGAGAAAAGGGAGGATCGTAGAAGAAAGAAAAAGACAAAATAATCTCTCATTAGAGAGGGAGAAATCTACCTTAACAAGTGCGTATAACAAAGTAAGCATAAGAAGATATGATGGAAGGTTGAAGAATACTCCTCTGAAGAAAGACATAAATGATGGCATTGAGGCAAGCGTGTTCATATAAGTATGAAAGAATAAGTAGCATGATGATGTATCAAGAAATGAGAGATATAAGGGATCGAAAAAAAAATCTAGTTCTTATTAATTAGTGAAATTCAATTATACATGAGATGAGAATATATACAAGATACACAAGAAATACCTAAAATAAACTAAGCTAAACTTAAAATAGATTAAGATTAAGAAATGATAAGACATGGTTATGGAAGACCAGAATATGGTGATGCTAATGGTGTGGCTAAAGTATTAACAAAGAGTGTGATCATGACATCTAGGTCATCACCAGTGTTATCCTCGAAGTTTGCTAATTCAATTACAAAATGTCCTATCTACGAGGCCTAATGAAGAGACACATTAAGGATAGAATTAGTAAAAAGATCAATGGCAGTATTAGCATAAGAGGGAGAAGGGTTAGCATAGACAAAAGTAGTGCCTAGAGGATTGTCCATGTTATCTTAATGATGTGGCACAAATTTAGGTTGAAATTAAGAGCAAATCATATGCAACTCAGTCTCCATGGTTGTATGTCATTGCTCCATCGAGGTAAGGATGCCATGAATATAGAGAAGGATATCTAGACATAAGAAAGTGACACATGACATGAGGGAGGAGGCATTAGAGACGTAAGGGAACTGTAAGGGAAGATGTGGCTGCTAAATCTCCCCTTAAGGATGAGAATGGAATATCTGTTAGAGCCATAGAGTCATTCGATGGTGGTGGTAGATCATCTTTAGCTAGTCGCGAGGACTATGGTGCAGATGATGTGGATAACAATTGGTATAATGCAGGGAGGCAAGAGCCTTAGGGGAAAGTTTGAGCATTTAGCCATCCATGCTCATCTGATACCTTTTTCTTCTAAAGATGATTACATCAAGGATATCAAACCCATTGTGTAGGCAAAGTAGGGTAGCCAAAAATCCTTCAAGGTTAATGTATAGGTCTTAAAGAATTCACATAATGAGGGATCTATATCCCAAGGCTGCTTGACTATGCCCAACTATATAAGATGTGTGTCAAAATATGTTTTTCCCAAAGCATATGTGGGTGGAAGTGAGAATGTGTTCGACCACACCACATACCAATCTTTATGTGTCATGTCAGCCCCGAACCTAGATTAGGAAAAATAATGGAGGATTCTATGTAATCACACAACCTCTTAGAGGGTGGTAGATAGTAAGAACTAGCCATGCCTTCATAGATAAAATGTATACCTATCTAAGAGGATCTCATCAGGAATGCAAGTGCACATCCACTTTGTATAAGTGATATCGAACTTGATGTTGTGACCAATGGATAGTATGCAAGCTAGTCTGGTTTTATCTAAGATAATAGGAACACCTAAGATACAAGTAGTGATGGTGCTTCCCAGAACATTGATGGTGATATTTACATAGAAAGGACAAAAAAAGTTCGGGAATACTACAAATTTGAGGTTGAAGATAGGCAATAAGTGAAGGTCAGAAAGAGATTGTGTGAAAGGTAGTTTAAATTAATTAGTTCAAAAGGCTACATTGATTTACTCTAGAAGAAATATGAGGAGTGAGGAGATGCCTTATTGGTCCGAGCTAATCGAGAGGCAAATAACATTAGAGTCCCGAAAAAGAATGTAGGAGGGGGATAAGTGGCAGATCTTGAATGTAGTGGAGATAGGGGATTAGTGTCTTCCCAAGAAGGCAAAGTGGATTAGGATTTAAAAGATGAGGTTGAAGCATAGGTTTCTTTAATTTGAATTATTATTTGAGCCGGAAGACTCAATTGGGTACAAGGCTTCTTAAGAGGAGGAGCACCAATACCTCTATGAATTGTCATTAAGGAAGTGGATTTCTTCTTAGTTATTTTTCTTAAAAAACAATTAGATAAGAAGAATTTGACAAAGATAGAACAAAAAAATAAGTCTAGTTTGACTGAGCAAGAGAAGGGGAGGAAGACTAACTTGGATTTTTCACAAATGATGAGAGATATGTTTGACCAAAGTACAATTTGTGTGAAATGATGTTAGAAATGAAAAATGTAGGCCCAATTAGACCTTAATATGAGTTTTGTGAAGCAAAACGTAACTAGGCATAAAGTTAGGGTTTAATGGATGAATTAGCCCAAATTTAGCAAGGCATAGTGAAATCCATGAATATTATAGTTGAGAAATGTTTTCCTAGTGTTGATTCAATCATGGCATGTGTAAATGTTATGTATTTTGATAGATATTGGAGAAATTTAGAAGGAGATAGTGGGATGAGTTGAAGAGAAGTTGATTGGTTTGAGAAATTAGGGTCGATGATTTGTTGAACAAGTGAGGTGGGTATTTATATACCTGATACACTAGTCGACCGGTTGACTATATCAGTCAACTATTCATGATACTGATTGATTGGTAAGGGTTATCCAATCAACTAGTTTCACTTAGGTTAGCCAGTAGGACTTTAAATTTAGTTTAGATAAACTAATTGGTTGGTATTGAAATCGATTGATTGGTTTTTTCAAACAATCGACTCATTCATCTAGTTAGGTCACTTTCTTATAGTAATTTTCAAGTTCTTTTGACTTCGTTTCATAACCCAATAGATATAAGATTAATTTTATGAGACATATCAAATTTATTAATGGTCATAAACATCAAATTTGGAATTGAATTTATGACAAGTTAATGTGATTTGGATTAATGCTATGATTAGTCCTTTCTTTTCAAAATTTTAACAATCTTAGGGGAGAGTTAATTTTATCTTGGAAATGTCATTCTAATTTCTTGCCTAATTTTTGTAAATCTTTCTTCCTTTAATGGTTGGTGAATATGTCCTCCCTATTAATGTAATGTTTTTGAAAATTCTACACATACATCTCCTTTTTCAACTTGCTCATTTATCACCTTATTTCTATATGTCTAGAATTCGAGTGTTGAACAAGATTTTTTTTAGACATGTAGCATTAATGTTGTCACATTAAATTGGAGTTATTGTTTTAGTTTAAGCCTGTAATCACTTATGAAATACCGTATAAAAACTCTAGAGGGGGCGATAAGAGTATTTTATAATAATAATATCAATTTAAAAATTTGTGACAAATAAGTAGAAGGATGGTAAACAATAAATAAGCAATTTCTAGTAGTTCAAGAAACTTTACAAAGTTTCCCTATATCGACTAGTAAAGATTTTTATCTAGCTAGAGAAATAATAATTACAAGTGTATAAGTACTCTAGCTAAATATGAAGAAAAAATTGATGACTAAAGAAGTTTGATTTGGATTTGAATGTGTAGAATCTAAACTCTCTTGGATTCTTTGTAAAATGAGAAATGATGATTTTAGAACAACTGTGCTAGCTTGATTTATGTTTATTAACTTCTAACAACTCTTATTTATACTAATAAAAGATGGAAAAAATGGGCACTAGTTGTTGGTTTAAAAAGCACTATGAAGGTAAAATTATAACATGTAAAAAAAACTTATAAATGCCTAGTTTGGTCGATGGGTTTCAAACTAGTCGATCGGTCGACTAGTTTTCAATAATGCAATCTTAAAAAAAAGGCCATAGCTTGAGCTACGAAGCTCAAAATTGAATTCCATATTTTTTGCAATAAAGTAGACATCTTTAAAATTTCCTAAGAAATATTAGTCACCCAAAAATAATGTCTATATAATTTATGGTAAATTTTATAGTTTATATCATAGGTAAAACTACATAAAATAAAATCAAATTAAGAGAACATTTTGCACAATTTTTGATGCATAAAATCACTTAAATTTTTTGAGAATTATTTTTAAATAGGATTAACAATATAAAATCATTGAAAAATCTAAATTCTCATTATGTAAATCATACATACATAAAACCTAAGACTTTAACATACTTTTTGAAGCTTAAGTCATGGTATCTTAAGCACACTTGTTATCCTCTCTTTGATTGTGTATTACTCAAATGAAATTAAATCACTTGAATCTAGAGTTTTATTTTTCCTTCATTATTGATCTTTGGCCGGTGCTTGGGATATGATATGTAAAATTGATCTCCATAGCACTCCTTGACTTAGTTAAGTGTTTAATACTTCACTTTATGCTATGGTATACATGCACACTTAACACGATTAGTCAAATTCGTAATTGAGTATGTTATCATCAAAATAAAGGTTGATTGAACTATGAGGACAACAACTCACTTGATGTTTTATATAGATTAATTGTGCACAACATGTATTAATAACTATCTATTTTGCTTCAACTATATAAACTACACTATATTATTTCTTATTACACCTACTAACTAGGGATTCTCTTAGAAATTGGAAGGTTCTTGAATTGCTCTTTCTATCAAATTTATAACTCATAAAATCATCATCACAATATCTTATTAGGTATAGAAGAGTATCACTAGGATAAAAAAAAAGGAAGCCTAGGTTATGAGTACTAACAAAATATGTAAAGATTCTCTTGATGACTGTAATGTGAGATTTTTGGGGTTTCATTGAAACCTAGCACATATGAATACACTAAACATAATATAAGGCCTAGATGCAATAAGGCAAAGAAGTAATCTGATCATACCTTCATATTGCTATAGATCAACTAGCTTACCCTTTTCATCTTTGTCAAGTTTTATGGTAATGACCATAGGTGTACTATAAGGATTATTTTCATTAGTTCTAAACTTCTTAAGTATTTCCTTTGTCTATATTTCTTGGATGACAAATATTCCTTCTCTCGATTTCCTATTTTTATTCCATGAAAGTAGGTCAACTCACCGATCATGATCATTTCAAATTCACTACACAATAAGGTAGAAAAGTCCTTACACATGGACTCATTAGTAGCACCAAATATTATGTCATCAATGTAGATCTATGGAAGCATTAAATCCTTTTTAGACTTCTTTATAAAAAAGAGTTCTATCAATTTTACCTCTTTCAAAATGTTTTTCCAATAGAAATTTACTCAACCTTTCATATTAAGCTATAGGAGCTTCTTTCAAACCATAAAGAGCCTTATGGAGTTCTACTACTGAAACCATTAATAAAGGCACTTTTTACACCCATTTGATATATAAAAAAAAAGCACATCGATGATGCAAATGCAAGGATCATATGTATAGCCTTGAGTTAAGCTATGGGGGTAAAGGTTTCCTCGAAATCAATACCTTCCTCTTGGTTATATCCTTTAGCAATATATCATGATTTATTTCTAACCACAAATCCCCCTTCATCTATATTATTTATAAAGACTTATTTAGTCCCAATGATGGGCCTATTTTGCGGTAACTAAAATAAATCCCAAACTTTAATTCTCAAATTGGTTAAGCTCATCATGCATTACCATGATCTAATTTTCATTATTCATGGCTTCTAAGTGATATTTAGGTTTCATTTGAGATATAAGTGCTAAATGATTGCAAATGTTACCTAGTAAGGATCTTATCATAACTTCTTTTGTACCAATGATGAGTTTCTTCATATGCCTATTGGCATATCTCCATGCTCTAGGATGAACCTCTCTTACTTCATCTTGTATTTGTCTAATTTTAGGTTCTTCATTTTTCCTTTCTTCCCTGTAATTATTTTCCAACAAGCTCTAAACTTTGATTGATGGACCAACTTCTTCTTCTTAGGTTTTTTGTGCACTAGAGAAAGATTCATCAAAAGTAACAAGTATGGATTCTTCAAGTAACATTATTTTTTATTTGAAACTTTGGTAACGTTTACTGTGTAAGAAGTACCTAATGGAGATGTCTTCATCTACTTTTTAGTTAAACTTATGCAACTTTCATTTTCCATTATTAACGACAAATCATTTGTAACCAAATGTGGATAAATAATATTTGGTTTCTTACCTTTATAGAGATCATATGACATCTTTTTCAAGATAGCCCATATGAGTATTATAATCATCACATAATATATGGTGGTAATAGCTTTAGACCAAAAGTATTTTAGAAGCTTGGAGCCACACAACATGGTTCTTGTAGCCTCCTCTAAGCTTCTTTTCTTCCTTTCCACCCCTCCACATTGTTGTTGAGTTCTTGATGCCAAGAAATTTTGAGTAATATCATTTTAATCACATAATTACATAGATATGGCATTCTCAAAATCATTTCCATGATTGCTTCTTATATATTAAATAATATTTCCTTCTTCAGCTTGAATTTTCTTAGCAAGCACAAGAAAAATTTTAAAGGAATCATCTTTAGTAGAAACAAAGAATATCTAGGTATAGTAATCATCTAAAATGACTAATGCATATCTAAAAACATTCATGCTATGGGTCATAGTTGGCATTAGTAAATCCATATGTAACAATTCAAGTGATTGAGATGTAGTGAAAAAATTTTGGGTTTGAAGGTAACCCTATGTTGTTTCCCTTGTTGGCATATATCACATAATGTATCTTTCGTAAAATTTAGCTTTGGAATGCTTTGAACTTGTTCTTTTCTATAAAGATTTTTTAATAAGATCATGCTACCATTTGTAATGCATTTATGCCATAAAACCATACATCCTTATCAATAGCACTTAAACATGCATTGTGCAATTTTTTTATTTCACATCAAGCATGTACACATTTTTTTGATAAGAACATGGTTCATTCAATCGTCGTATGCCTTATGCATCCACTATCTAGGAACCATTTTGGGTTTATTATATTGACTATGAAGCGTATCTTATTAGTGTCATCTTCATCATCAAAGCTCATAGGTGAGGTAGAGATTGATGATTCCTCCTTTATAGCCATGAAATAAAGGTTAGTGGCTTCTTCTTCTTCTTCTTCATTAGAGGGTTCACCTTTTCTTTTTTCCAAGGGTAGCCATGGATTTTCTTTGTTCTTAGATTCCTTTATTGTTGGTAGTTTTTCCTTTTTTCCTTGAAATTTTTTTAACAATTTCATTCGTTAACTCATAATAGTCACGAATGACATACCCAACATTTCCATAGTTGTGTCATTCGATCTTGTCATCTATGTTTAATGTTTGAGGCTTCCTTTGGTTGCTTGAGGATGATCGTTAATTTCCATTTCCCCTTGATCAAAGGAACTAATTGAATTGAGTGGTTATAAATGCCACTTCCTCATCATTCAAAGAATTTTCTTCTTCTCCTTCATAACCTTCTTTTTCACCCATATCATTAGCTATGTGTTGTTGTTTAAAATATATTGAGGCTTTCAATGCTAGAGGCTTTTGATGTAGAGGTATCTTAAGTATCCCAAATTAAATATAATCTACTTTCAAAACTCATCTCATTTAGGTTAATAATAACTAGATTAACTAGTAGTGATGCAAGCCATGAAAACTACAACATCCTTTTAAATATGGATCCATTTTTCTATAATATGGTTCCATGAAATCCACCTCATAATCGGCTCTAATATGGCTCCATTTACAATCAACCAAGCCACCACCTTATATACCTCTACATTTCACCTATTTATGGCCAAAAGATGACCTAAATTGTGAACCTTTTTTCCTACAAGAATTAGGGACATTGGTAAGGTGATTATGAGATGTTTAAGGTCCTTCAAAGATGCTTAAATTGATGAGAAGCAAACTCTAGCCTTATCAAAATCAAGAAAAATCCATTGAGTGGATTGTACTTTTTTTCTTATTTCCTTTATTATCTGAACTTAGTTAAAGCATGTTGTTTCAGTTTCCTAATATGTAATTTATGTTTGTTAAGCCTTTTCATAGGATGTAATGACAACCATCTAGTGATGGGTGGCTAGTAGTGTCAAAAACACAATCATCATGAGCTGAATGAAGTATTTTAACCTTAGTTAGCCTAAGATGGTGTTAACCATAGGTGAGGGTGTAACCAATCTAATTATCAATATTTTAGTATATTGGCTACCCTTATAAGTTGAACAAAAGATTTAAATAGAGTGGAAGAGGTTGCAAGAAGGGAAGATGCAATTTTGATAAATTTTCTGGTTGTCAAAACCATGCCCTCTAAAGATGAAGTTACAGTCTTAAGTATAATCTAAATCTTGCATCATTTAGTATAAGATTTGAAACCTTAATTGATTGATAATAGTACTTGGTTTTTAAGTTCTCAAGATCAAGTTATCTTTTTTACATTTTTCACCCTTCTTGTTCATACTTTTCAAAATTTTATTGAAAAATCCCCATTTTCAACACCAATTACTTAACATGCTTCCATTTCTTTAGCATTATGCATCAAATTGGTATCAAAGTTCAAGGTTGGCCATCACTTATGCCTTTAGCTTACTTCTTAACCCTTATCCATTTTGGCCATCTATAAAATATATTATTTTCTTTATCTATGTTTCCATAAAATTGAACTTTTAACCCACATTTATTCCTCTTTGTATCCTCTCTGGTGAAAAAATTTTTCGACATGTTGGTAAAATATAAGGTATGGAAAATCATCCTATTTCAAGGAGGTTGAGTATTGAAGAATCTCATAACCTAAGGAGTGATATGGCCATATATGCATTAAAAATTGGTATGAGAAGAGTGTTGGGTAATTTGGAGTCATTAGTGCTAAATGTCAACATTCATAGAGCAAGGAGTCCTCTTCCATAAGGAGAAGAAAGGGCAAACGATGTAGGTTATGAGTCAAAAAATTATAGCTCATATTCTAGCAATTTCCCTATGTTATTTTAAAGGAGAATGATGGTTAGAAGAGAGAATCATAGTGATATTAAGTTGGAAGGCCTAGAGTTTGATGGATCCCATAATCTGAAGGAGTATTTAGAGTGGGAAATGAGGTGTAACTCAATGTTTGAGGCTAAGATTTTGGATGACGGGAAATATTTTAATGTTGTTTTACTCAAGTTAAAGGTACATGCCTCCTTATGATTGGAAAAATTAGTATAAAATCAAGGGAGGTAGGGGAAATCTAAGGATAGAATTTAGGTGAAAATGAAGAGGTTGATGAGGGAGAGGCATTTACCATCTTTATATACACAAGACCTATATAACAAAATGTCTTCTTTAAGGATTCTTTGAGTGTGGAGGAGTATATTTGAGAGTTCGAAAGGCTCATCATGAGGCTTTGTTTGGAGGTGGTTGAAGAACACACCATATCTCAATTCATAGAAGGTTTGAGGGGTGACATTGCTATAAAGGTGGTGCTCTACAAGTATTATACCTTGGATGTGTTGGTCTATTTGGCCATAATGGTGGTGAAGTATAAAAATGAAAAGAGGAGCTTAAGGGTTGGTGTGTTGATACCGAACACTTACCTACCCAAAAAAGCCCCGAAGTTGAACCCTAATACCAAGATATTTAATGTTAAGGGTAAAAGAAAGTTAGAAGTGGGTGATACTAGTAGAATTAAGGGTGTCCAGTGCTTCAAGTGTTAAGGAATTGGATATTGTGGAAATGAATGTCCAAGCAAGAGGGTGATGACCTTGGTAGACCAAAAAGAGAAAGAAATAGAGGGTGGTGGCACCAAATACTAATTAGCCATGGAGGGAGGGGATGAGATTGAGGAGGTACCCCTTGATGTAAGGGAATCCATATTGGTGAGAAGGGTGTTGAAAGTAAGAGAAGTTGTGGAAGAGGAGTCCAAAAAGGGAACATATTCCACACCAAGTACATCGCACTTGGTAATATATGATCCCTCATTATGGATAGGGGTAGTTGTGAGAATGTGGCTTCTGCCACTTTAGTGAAGAAGCTAAATTTTCCCATCGTGACACATGTAAAACCATTTTCCATAGGGAAGACCTATCAAGATAGTGTTATTTGTGATGTCATTTTCATGAATGCTTGTCAATTTTTGTTAGGTAGGCCATGGTAATTTGATAGGAATGTTAAACATGATGGTAGGAATAATACATGTAGATTGATATATGCTATCAAAAATATTATACTCACACCCCTCGGTATTTGATCCTCATTTGTTAGGGAGGACATAAAGTGTAATAAAGCTTTTATTATTTATGGTAAGGGATTACAAAGGCCCATAGGGAAAGGAAAGTCCTTTTACTTGTTATTGAGTCCTAAACCTAATGAGGTAAAATCAAAGCCATGGAGTTACAAACTACTTCCCTAGCAATGTGAATGTGTGTGGTTAGTCGGCTATTAACACCATTACTATCAAATATAGGTATCTTATACCTTGGATTGATGATATATTTTATTACTTGCATGGAGAAAATGAATTTTCCAAAATCGACTTGAGTAGTGGGTACTAGTAGAGTTGGATGAAGGAAGGGGATTAATGGAAGACCATTTGAAGACCAAGGGATGGCTCTATGAGTGGTTGGTCATACCATTTGGCTCTCCAATGCACCAAAAACTTTCATGAGGCTTATGAATAAGTCTTTTTGTCCTTTCATTTCAAAATTTATATTTGTTATTTTGATGATATTCTTGTATAATCTTCTAGTTGAGGTGATTAGGTATGGCACTTAATACTTGTGTACTTAGCCCTTAGGAACAACAAATTGTTTGGAAAATTAGAAAAGTGTGACTTCATTATGCCAAGAGTCACCTTTCTAGGATTTATTGTGTCCAAAAGTAATCTCCATTGATGAGTCAAATGTGGAGGTAATTGTAACACCCAAAAAATCACTACTAAAAAGTTTCATTTGTAAAGTTAAGCACTGAAGCTAAAATAATAAAAACAAATGTCGTTACTGCTATACTTGGTACAAGTCCAATTTCTTCTATGATTCGTATACCATGTGCTAAGGCTAAAATCATTAATCTGCTTAAATTAATAACATAATTATAGAAATTAGAATAGAGAGAACATTAGATAAATAATGTGCTAATTAAAAACAACATCAGCAGTTTATAAAATTTAAGAGAGAAATTACAGGAGGACATAAGGGTCCAAATGCAACAAAAAATAAGATAGCAATAGAGACACCGGATAGTCCTATGCTCTCAAACCTAAATTACCAGCACTTGACTAAACGCGATGGATGACCTACAAAGTCCACTGCCCATTGAATAGGCAGGGGCCCACGAGAATGAACTCTTCAATACCATGGTACTAAGTGACCCTTTATACCAAAATTATATGATAAAACACCATGGAACACATGCAAGGCATACAACTGAAATGGTATAAGATATATACATATACATATAATGATTGAGATATAATAATCATTTAGATAATCAAATTCCATCAAGATCATGTACTAATCATATTCATTCATCTAAATCAACTAAACATAATAAAGAACATCGCAAAGACACTCTTTGAAGTAATAATTCAAACCTAACTCTACACTATAATTTTAACCTTCACAACATAATTTATGTCTGAGCATAAATCCTAACCAATTACATACATCACAGGTATGTTCTAAAGTATAATATACTAAGATTCATATCATCCTAGGTATACTTACAGGCACAACATAATAAAATTCATAACATCACAGGTATGTTCATAGGTACAGCATAATAAAATCCATGATATCATAGTATACTTACATGATTAACATAATAAAATCTATGATATCACAGGAGAAACCATAGGTAGGTACAAAGGCTACTACCAAAATGGGAGGTAGGTACAAAGGCTACTACCAAACAATCCAATAATCCAATAATCATTATTTCTATCAAATCATATCATTTCCATTTTTATTTACTTTCTCAAGGGGAGATCAATCAACTTAGAGATACAAAGGTACTCTAGTCATACCGGTGCACTAAGGCAACATAGTATCCTACTAACTATCAACCCAAGGATGCAAAGGTACCCTGGTCGTACTGGTACATAAAGGTAATGCAGTACCCTACCGACAAAGACACCTAATCCATAAGTATGCATAACCCCTACTAGTCCATAGATTAGAATAGAGTAAGATGCAGGGCCTGACTAGGGTACTAAGGCGTACCAGTAAAAATCCATAATATCAACTGTAGGCTAAACCACATCCTTAGGATAGCAACCCCTAAGGATCCACCATTTTTGATCTTAAGGTCTTTTACTTTAAGTATTAGTATCTTATTAAGGTGATTACGAAATTACATACAATACAGATAAATCCAATTTCCATACTTACCATTTTTATTTGATTCCAATCATCCAAGACAACCATAATTAGGGTCAATATCATGGCTAATATTTAAATATACAAAGGTAATCATAGGCTCAATTATTCACATCTAGATACTTTAGGTCAAAAATGACCAAAATACCCTTGAGACCAAAATTCCCAAATTATCATCTATTTAAATACTAATTCCATTTTATTTATTAACTTGTCATGAAAGGGATAAAATACCATAAATAAATTATTTATTATGTGACTTAAATTATCAAATATACCTAATGACGATTTTGCCCTTATATATAAGCTTGTACATAAAATCCTTTTTCACACCTTTAATCCATCCAAAACACATGTTCATATACTCAACAATAGCAAAAACATATTATACATGATTTTCATGATAAATATTATAATACATAAAAATAACTAAATTGCCCCTAGGGCACACATCTATGATAATTAGTCCATAACTATATCTAAGCATGCTCAACCTATAATTTTATATATAATTATCATAAAAATTATTTTTCCATCATTCGAATCATTTTAATCATACTTTCATACTCAACATAATTTGCATCAAATAACATGCTCGTTTTATTAGTTTTCATGATAATAATATTTAACATATAATTATAACATAACAATCATATTTAAGATATTTCATACACCGAAACCCTAATGTGTTATCACACAATATTTATAGTTTTAGTAGGATATAACGGTTACCTGAATTCCAACAAAAATATAAAAATAGCGGTATCCTAATAAAGTTAATTCATCCCGCTAATCGACCTTTTGAACCTAAAAATAATACCAAAATTACCAATTTAATATATTAGGTAAAATAATAATTATAATATAAGAATATTTATTTTTCAAAACTTACCAAAATATCCTTACATTTAATGTATAAACCAAAACATTATAAGGAAATAGTGCACTTGCGCCACATATGTATATGCATGCACTAACTACTATGGTCAGTAGAGGGCTACAAGGGTATGGTAGGGGGTAGAGGGCAAGTTATGGTAGTGGCAAAGGTGTGGTGTTGTTAACCGGAGGTGATGGTTTGTGGTGTTGGCTGCGGGTGGTTTGCATGCTACGCAAAATGGGAGCTGCGGGGGTGGACTTTGGCTGCACAAAAATGGCTCAGTGATCTGGGTTGGCTGGTGGTGGTGGTCAGATTGCCGAGCTATTGGTGGTGAGGTTGGATGGCTATATTGGAGCTTGAAGGTAGGAGGAATAAGGGGAGAGGGGTGATGGTTGGGTGATGTCGTTGTAGATGTGGTGGTTCTGTTGTGGTTGTAGGTGTGGTTCTGTTAAGAGGTAGGAAGGGTTGGGGTTGCGTGTGCGTGGTTGCTGTGTGCTGGTTCAGGGGATGGGGTTGGGGTTGGTGCACCAAAAGGGATGGAGGTTGTGTTGGGGATTGAACACTACAAAATTTATTACTTGTGCTAACAAAAATATTGTTACAGATTTTTTTTTCTGTTGGCAAAAGTTACTAATACCAACAGATATATTTTTTTGTAGGTAATAAAGAAAGTTTTCCCTACAGAAAATTTTTATCTGTTGGTAATAGTATGTTATGCCAACATATCTTTTGCCTACTTTTATATCTGTGGGTATATTAAACATTGTACCAACAAAACTACTACACACTCATATACCTATTGGTATTAGTATATAAGGAAGACAAATGTTTCAACTATTGTTATATCTCGTGGCACAACAAATCCATTCCTCTTACACATAAGATACTTCTCTTATTATGATAATTTCTCATTTTTATATGAATTACTAATTGTATAATATGTAACCATATTTATAATTATTGTTAATATTATTATAACATAACTCTAATATTAAAATAATAATTCTTAAAATAATAAAAGGTATCATTATAATAATAATTAATAATTATAGTAACTATCATTATTATATGAATTATAATAATAAATATTATAATAAAGGTAAAAATTAGTCAATTTAGACTTCAAATGACCTATATGATGGTGGTCTTGCTACTTGATCAACGCGACGAGGGTCTAAGTGGCGGTGTACTCGTGTGATGTGGTTTTTATCAAAGTAACAGAAGGTTGGATCAAAATTTGTATTAGAAGATTTCACCCACAATCTAATGAAAAAGAAATGAAGTGAATTGATGGATTATAGGTGAAGAACTTGAAGATACAAGTTGAAGGTTATTCGACAGATTTGTGAGCCTTCAAATGTGTCAAATTGAAGATAGGTTTGAGGAAGGATTAATCTCAAAATTTCCTTGCTTAATATAGACCCAAAAGGGAGGATTAGACTTAAGAAAGCTTTCTCAAAGTTTGATCAAAATTCTCATTTAATATTCTCTTTAATTATGCCCACAAAGCTGCAGACAAGGAAGGCTTATATAGCAGAGATAAAGCCCGGTGGTGAACTAGCTTAACCAGCCTAGTATCCTTACTTAATCCAACCCATTAATCATGGTTGAATTAAGCCCATATTAACTTTAATCCAAAGCATAATACCATTGGTTAAATGATACTAAGGATTAATATTACAAAGCTATACAATTGACTAAGATACATACATGAAATTATAGCAATACCCTAACTTACATAAAATATACTTAGGGTTAGGGTTTACAACAAGTTTATACAAATAATGAATATCATCACTTTATCTCTTGTTGTAATGTATCATCCCATTTATGTCATAGCCTTGCATGCCTTGCAATACTTGTACACATCAATGTATATGAACATCATCTTCTCGCAAATATGTAACATACCTACAAGAATAACTTGAATGGTTTTCAATGTCAAGCATATAAGAATTATCAAGAATATTTAACATGATAGGCTCCAACATTGAGAAAGCTAAATGATCTTCTTTACCTTGAGGATTAGAATGAAAGTGACAATCATTATGTTCATTGGATGTCCTATATCATACTCATTTGCACCCAAATTTTCATCAGAATAAGAAGGAGACAAATCACCAACATTAAAATTTCTTGAAATTCTACCATAAGAATCTAGAAGTTCAAGTTCATAAGTATTGTCTCCAAATTTCCTAAGTATTTTAAATGGACCATCGGCTCTTGGCATTAGTGTTTTTTTTACGTAAATTAGGAAATATATCTTTACTCAAATGTAACCAGACTAAGTCATCAGGAGAAAACACATAAGAGTTTCTATGCTTATTCGCTTGAACTTTATACTTGGCATTAGATTTTTCCATATGATTTTTTATTTTCTCATGTAGCTTTTGAAAAACTTTTATTATCTCTTTAGCCTCATAGTTTTGCATTTCACCTTTTTTCAATGGAATCATGTTAATAGACATGTTAGGATTCACACCATACACCACCTTAAACAGACTAGTTTGAATAGTACTAGAAGGACTATGATTATAAGCAAATCTGCATGAGCTAACTTAACATCCCAATCTATTGTACTTTTATTAACTAAACCTCTTGCTAATGTACCAAGATTTCTATTAGTTACCTCAGTTTGACCATTAGTTTTCGGATGATGTGAAGTGCTAAACAATAATTAGTACCAAGCATATCCCATAAAGTTTTCTAGAAATAACTCATAAACTTGACATCCCGATTAGAAAATATGCTTTTAGGTATTCCATGAATTTTAAAAATTTATCTAAAATACAAGTCAGCAATATGCGTGGCATCATCGGTTTTATTACATGGAATAAAATGAGCCATTTTAGAAACGATCTACTACCACAAGAATATAATCGTTACCACGTTGAGTTCTTGGTAACCCTAGGATAAAGTCCATACTAAATCCTTCCCATGGTTTATCAAGAATGGGTAAAGGTTTGTATAAGCCTTTATGAAAGTAACTTTTACTTTTTTGACACGTAGAACATCTACTTATCATGGCTTGCACATGTTTAACCATTCTTGACCAATAGAAATTTTCTTGTAATAATTCCATAGTTTTATGTATACCAAAATGTCCGGCTATGCTACCTTCATGTATTTCCATGATAAGCAAGTCTCTAGTACTAGATCTAGGATTACAAAGTTTATTTAGTCTAAAAAAGAATCCATCTAGTATGACATAATTTCTATGGTATCCATTGTCTTTACATGCACTAAACCTGGCCTTAAAATCTTCATCATTAGAATATAATTCTTTAATCATTTCAAAACCTAAGATTTTTCCATCCATCATAACAAGTTATGTAGACCGACGAGAAAGAGCATCAGCAACTACATTTTCTTTACCATCTAAATGTTTGATAGAGAACACGAAGGATTGTAAGAAATTTACCCATTTTGCATTTCTCGGATTAACTTTCTTTTGACTATGTAAGTATTTTAATCTTTCATGATCCGAATGTAACACAAATGGCTTTAGTCTCAGATAATGATCCATGTCTCAAGACTCCGTATAATGGCAAAGAATTCCTTGTCATAAGTCGAATAGTTAATCTTGGCTCCATTCAACTTTTCAGAGAAGAATGCTATAGGTTTCTTTTCTTGAGAAAGAACCCCTCCTATTCCCACTCCACTAGCATCATAAGTCACTTCAAAATTAAGGTTAAAATTGGGTAAGGATAGAATAAGGGCATGACAAAGTTTATCTTTTAGGGTTTCAAAGGCTTGAGTAGCTTCTTGTCCCCAATAAAATTCACCCTTCTTCATGAGTTGGGTAATAGGTATAGCTATGGTAGAAAAATCCTTAATGAATATTCTATAAAAGCTAGCTAATCCATGAAAACTTCTCACTTCATGAACATTCTTAGGGATAGACTATTCTTTTATAGCCCTAATCTTATTAGGATCTACTTTAATACCTTCTCCACTAATAATATAGCCTAGGAAAACTACACTTGGGAGCATAAAATCACATTTCTCAAGTTTTTCATATAGTTTAGCTTTCCTTAGCTCACCAAATAATTTCTTCAAATGCACTAGATGATCATAACTATTTTTTCTATACACAAGAATATCATCCAAATATACAACAATGAAATCACTAAGGAAAGGTCGGAGAAATTTATTCATAAGTCTCATAAATGAGCTAGGTGCATTACATAACCCAAAAGGAATAACAATTCACTCATAGAGACCATATTTTGTTTTAAAATTAGTTTTCCATTCATTCCATCTCTAATCCTTAATTGATTATATCCACTCCTCAAATCAATTTTGGAAAATACTTGTGCTCCACAAAGTTCATTAAGAATATCATCTAATCTAGGCATAGGAAATCTATATTTGATGGTAATATTATTCACAACCCTAGAATCTATGCACATACGCCAAATACCATCCTTTTTAGGCACAAGTAAAGCTAGAACACTACAAGGACTCATACTTTCTCTAACAAATTCTTTATCCATAAGTTCTTGTATTTATTTTTTGTAATTCCTTAGCTTCTTCTGGGTTACATCTATAAGCCATTTTATTAGGAATAGGCATACCAGGAACAAGATCAATAGCATGTTCTATACCTATTTTAGGTGGTAATATAGGAGGTAAGTCATTAGGAAATACATCATTATACTCATCAAGTTTTTGTTTTTTAGGTTTAAAATCTTTAGAAACTAAAGCATAACAAATTCCTTCTTCTTTTACACATTTTCCATAGCCTTTTCATGTAAAAATAATCGCTTTTTATCATCACTCAAGGGCATATGATCATATAATGAAGGTGTGAACCTATACAATTGTTTTTCCTTTTTCACTACATATTCATTAGTTACCCCATCATGAGTTTCTTTTCTATCAAATTTCCATGGTCTACCCAAAAGTAATCCACAAGCATCCATAGATAAAACATCACATAGAACTTCATCATGATAGTCTCTAATAGAAAATGCGACTGAAGCTCTTTTGTTTACTTTAGCTCCTTTATCTTTATTTAACCATTATAAAGAATATGTTTTAGGATGATTAGTACTTTCAAACCAATTTTCTTAACTATTGCCTCACTAGCCACATTAGTACATGAACCACTATCAATTATAAGTCTACAAACCATATCACCTATTTTACTGTAATACCCGGTAATTTTGATATAATAATAATAATAATAATAATAATAATATTATTATTATTATAATAATTTATTTAATAATAATAGGTAGTGGTGGGATTTGACAAATATAAGGTTGTTGTAGGTTTACCCATTAAAATTTAATTTATTTAATAATATGTTACTGCTGGTAAATTCTAGTAACTAACTATTTGTAAGGTATAATAATTATTTTTAATAAAAAAATAATTTTTTTACGTAACTTGGGGCAAAAAGGTAATTAACTTTGGAAACCTAATAACCTCTACTAGTATATAAAAGCCTATTGTTCGATAAAACAAATCATGCAATTAGGAGAAAAGAGAAGCTATAGCTGCCGGCCACTTCCACCTGGTTGATATCGCCAACAAGTACCAAGCTGATTTATTTTGTTTCGCTTACTCAGGTAATAAAAATTCGTAGTTCTTGTATTACTGTCAGTAGGAATCACTTCCTAATTTACTTTATACTATTGCATGGTACAACCTATTAATTTATTCAGAGCCTTCATGCTTTGGTGTTTGTTATATGTGGTTATCGGAGACTGTTTACATGAGTCCACAACACTATCCTCAATATGTATATATATATATAGAATACTAGTCAAAAAGGTACGTGTCTTTTGTGGAAGAGATTCTATTTAGTTGGGAAACCTACGTAAGCTTGACCATCTGATATATAATCCTACGAATATGACAAACTTGGCATGATAACTTTTAGAATATAAGATATGGGGTGACTAGAAAATCATACGTGATTGTCAGCTTGCTACGTGATTTGGGTTTATATGTATACATATATATATATACAAGTGACTTTTACATTGTTTAGCTATAATTTAGTTAATTACATATGCATACTCTAGCATAAATACTTATAACTATTTTAGGGGTCGGATATATTTGTTAGTTACTAAACTTTGAGAACTAAATTAAATTTCATTGGTAGGAAATATGTACGACTTTTGATTAATATTACTAGTAGATTAATTTCAACATACTATTAATTTATTTAATCAAACCAGTTGTAAGTATTTTTCCACATATATATATATATATATTGAGTAATCTTATAGTTACATAATTATTTTAGGAGTTAGGGTTCATATATAAATATTAGGTGGTAAATTAAAATATTGGAAAATGTAAGAATTGTGATAATTTGGATCTAAGCCATTTATAATATGTTTACCTAATATATTTCGTCTAGAGTTAATATTATTGGTGTAAACTATAGGTTTAGCGACTAGTGAGCATATGTGATCAGATCGCATTCTAGGTAACATTATTTTCAACCTTTTATATGTAGATATATATGTTTATGTGCATTCATGTATATTTTAATTATGCACTTGTTAATATAATGGTCTTATCTAGTTATAAAGAGTTGATTTTATACAAGTGTTCCTTTATTAGCGTATATTTGGACCCTAAGAAACTTTAACTATTATATATTTATTTATTTAAAGTGCTGGTTGAATAATTATTATATTCTGTTCTATTCCAACTTGTTAATTGAGTGGTGACTCTAAGTGGTATATTTCTATGTAATTTGAGGAAGTTACCTAATATAAAAAGTGTATAAAGTGAAGTTTATATGGTGGATTGTGTGACTTTATTTAATTAATATACCATAACTTAAAGTGAAACATAAAGTGGGCCTTGGGTCCTTCAGGTTTGGCCTCCTGAAGTTGGGGATCGGCAATAGCTTTTCCTTTTCTAGTGTGGATATTTATTTATTTGCCAGCAGTGTCTAGTTAAGGCTCCTAGTCTACTCTATAGGCTTCTCCGGACCCTATTAGGGGGTGTGCACACTTAAGGACAAGATGACCGAGGTGGTAGGTCTTCAGACTTTTGTTATCTCCTTTGGACTATGTCCATTGGGATGGCCCAGGTGTGATTTGTATTCCTCCTATGGTTGGTGCTAGGTCTTCAGACTTTTGATTTCCCAGGTGACCCCCTGGTTGGTTTTCCCACTTACAAAAATAAATAAATAAATAAAATAGAGGTTACGGTCACCTAAATAAAGATTAATAATTAGGTGGTTTTCTTATGTGATTCCAGTGTATGTCTATAAATTATACGCTTATATAAATGGGAATATATAACATTATTCCTTCGTATTTACGTGTTACTTAGTTGTTCCCCTGGCTAATTTGTTACATGTTTTAAATGGGGCTTGTGATGATCCATGATGTACATGGTGAGCAGATGATCTAGTGCAGGTTGGGTACGAACCTACTAAAGGTGTTGATGGCATGTAGGATGGGAAATATTGAGAGTGGCGGTGACTTTCAGAGTTTTATTTATTATATTAATTTTAGTAGATACTTTTCATGGTTTCATTTGTAGTAACAATTTCGGTTCAGTTAGTTTGAATTAATAAATATGTTTTGTGTGTTTTCTTATTTTACGCAGCCTTAGCATCTGGTGTGAATGGGATTAGGGTGCTAATTTACACTAGATGTGGCGGTGATGCCCTCATTATTTTTAGCTTCCGCGCATAATTTTTAATGAGTTTTTGGTTTTGAAAATGGGGGTGTTACATTTACACTTAGTTTTAAAAATCTTTTCTCTTTGAGTAGGTGTAATACTAGGTTCTATTTGCAAAACTCTTTGAATTACAAAGCAGGGGTCTCCTTCTTCTTCTTCCATAGTTAATATTTCATTATGAGATTCAACTTCTAATTTATCATCATCACTACATGGTTCACTACAAAATAATTGACTTTTTCCAACAGGTCTTATCTGTTGGTAAAAGCCATGTTTCTGTTGGCAAAAGTTTTTACCAACAGAAATTTTTCAGTGACAAATCTGTGGGTAAAAACTCTATGCTTAAAAGTTTTACCCACAGATATGTATGATCTGTTGGTATTAGTTGCTTATGCCTACAGATATTTATCTGTTGGTAAAATTTATACCCACAATTATATCTGTGAGTAAAAGTATTAACCACAAAATGATATCTGTGACTACAAGTATTGTCCACAAAACAATATCTGTGACTAAAACTATTACCCACAAAAGAAAATCTGTGATTAAAAGTAATATCCACAATATATATATATATATATATATATATATATATATATATTATCTATTAGTAAAACGACAATAATATCCATAATACCTGTTGTAGCAATATTTACTTATAACAATAACTTATCCTTATATAAAATATAGTACACCATACATAATCATTGTTCGTTAGTTTAACTATCAAAACGATAATAATCTTATAGGTAGAATATATATATACAAATTGTAACCTATACTAACATATAAGACATCTTCATTAACATATCAAACACCATCCTCTTCATTCCCATCCTATTTAGCATCTCCAATGACTTCTGCATCTTCAATATTTTCTTTAAATTATCAGGATGTATTCCCTAAAAAAATATGCATATAACTTAATTAGATTAATATAAATTCGCCTAGGATAAGTATGAAAGAATAAATAATAGTAACTAGAGTAACTAAACACACAAACAACAACAATACTAATAACACAAACAATGAGTAATGGCCCAAACTAGTGGCAAGACTAGCCCCACATACAACTTTGCAAGAAATAAAAGGTTAACTAATTCAAGAAAACTTTTCAGAGATAAATTCACTAATATTTCAGACACATGCAAACGCACAAAGCATGAGAAGCATGATAAGGAAAGAAATACAAATCAAAACTTTTATCGAAATTATTTTTTTGACCCATAAAAGTGAACATTTAGATGATGCTAAAAAATTCACTTAAGGCAGCTCAAAATTCGATAGCCATTAATGAGTACATATAAAGAAGATCAAGATATTACCTACTTGTTTCCTAGTAAATAAGACATCCTACCCATCTATCTCAAAATTATCATGAAGGATTGGTCAAATAGAAATTTTGTTGAGGTTTCTCCATAGTCCAGCACCTAAGGAAGTATTGGTAGTTGGTGGTGGTAGATACATGACTAAGTTCATGGGTGACTATATAGAAGACTTTCTGTTTGTAGCCAGTTGAGCGTCTGCTTTGAGAGAAAGGGAAGTTATAATTCAGTGAAGGCTGGAAATAACCCCCTCAAAAGATTGATTTATTAAGTCTCATGTGATAGTACTAGGAAATTTCATCTTCTAGGGAGCACTACTACGAAAACGGGAAATAATAACGAGACATTAATAACGGTAGTTCAAAAACCGTTGTCAAACGCGTGAAAATTAATAGGCGGGAAGTTTTGATAACGCATCTAGTTAAAAACCGTTATTAAAAGGGCAACATTAAAATTTGGACGGATGTTTTAATAACGGTTTTATGTAAACCATTATTAAAAGAGGAATTAATAACGGTTCATATTAGAACCGTTGTCAAAAGTCAGAAGCTTTTAATGACGGTTCCTGGAAGAACCGTTATTAAAAGATGTTTTAATAACCGTTCTCTCAGGAACCGTTATTAAAACCCCAAAATCAAAATTTTATTTCGCTCGGTTCTGTTTCGTGCCAAAGTTTTCAGAATCTCTGCACTTTTGTTCTCTTGCTCTCCTTCTCCTTACAAACCCTCGCACCGTGCACCACCAACTTGCACCACCACACCGTGGACCACCAACTCGCACCACCACACCGTGCACCACCAACTCGCACCACCACACCGTGCACCACCAACTCTCACCACCACACCGTGCACCACCAACTCGCACCACCACACCGGCTCCTCTCAAGTAAAGGAAACCCTCGCACCGCCAACTCTCCACCACGCCTCTGCCATTGTTGGCTCTGCATGTGCGTGTTGTCATTGTTCCGAAGCTAGCTAGCACTTGCACCTTCATCCTCTGTGTGTTTGAAGCCCTTGCCTCTCTCAACATTCTCACCGTCGTGTTTGTAGCTAGCTCACTTTATGTATGTGTTTGTTCTTCCTCTTGTAACTTTTTATCTACTTATATATGTGTATATATATAAATGCATGCATGTTGCTACAGGGTTTCGTTTGTTTGTTATTGAAAGACTGTGGTTTGTCGTTCGAAAATGTGTTGTTGAATGTGTTAGCTGAAAATTTTGTTGTTCATTGTTGAATTTGTTGCGTTATTGTTATATATTAACAAATGCATGTGTTGGTTGAGACCTTTACATATTATTGTTGTATTTGTTTGTATGGAGAATATAGATTCAACATTATTGTTGAATAATGGCTCTTGGGAAATGAATTTGGGTACTATGGATCAGAAATACAATATATTTAGAGCAATAAAATCACTAACATTAACACCATTCAACATATTAGTAAGTAATAAACAAAAGAGAAGACATTATTACTTTAAACTTTGGAGGGTCATAACTTTTTCATGGGACCTCGGATTTAGGTGATCTAGGAGGCTATTTTGGGTATTTTTTTCGAGATCTATGATGTGGAAAACCGGTGGGCAATCTAGGAACCCGAAAAAGGCCATTTTGGCCTCTAAATTGAGGTTTTTTTGTTATATACAAGTGATACAGCCTTGAGGGTATATTTTTAGGGCCTTTTTTTACAAATTGAACCTTTAATTTAGACTATCCTGAAAACCTTTTTCACATTCTAGGGTATGAGGGTGTTATATAACCTCTTGATTAAAGTGGTATTACATGTTGCCTACCTTTGTATTTTTTATATAGAATTTATTCTACAAACAACCATTATATATCTACCCCCTTGTATTATTTTGTATGTAGGGTAATACATGTTTTCAGTTATTTTAGTTTTTACTTTTATCATAATTGGTTTTCCTCTATTGTTTATCTCTTTATCCAGCCATCCATCTATTTAGCCTCATTGGGTATCTTACCATGTCTTAGCTGGTGAGGGTTGTAATAGTATTTCTAATGGGGCTATTACTTTCTTTTGTTTTCATGGTTACTAAGATATTGAGGCAGGATAGTGTAACATATTCAAATTTAAAGACTTCTTAGTTCTTCTCACTGTAATTATGCCAATTCTATGTAATTATGGATGAGATAAGAGCTTTAGGTACCTCCAAAGAGCTACTCGAACCAGATCTTCGAGACAAAGGAACTTAGATGATGATGATGAAATTGAAGTTTTTAAGGGTTCAAGTGAAGAAGACGAGCAATGGATCTTATAGCCCATAATAGATTGGTCAACATAGATCTGTGAACTCTTTACTTTGGAGTGTAGAGCTACCAAGTTGTGGTATGCCCACTAATTTTTATTCCTAAGTATAGTTGGTGTATTGAGACATGCATACCAATTATAGATTGATTGAAATTATGGTGTGATTGCAGATTTGGTATAAATTGATGTTGTTTGCAGATTTGGTAATTGTTTGAACATACAACTGTGTATGTGGGCAGGAACAAAACTGCTAAAACTTAAAAAAAATTGGAGTTTTAATAACGGTTTTTAAGTAAAAACCGTTATTAAATATGAAGTTTACGCACACATTCGCGGGTTTTTGTGTATTTTCATGACGGTTATGAATCGTTATTAAAGATTTAATAACGGGTGATTCAATAACGGTTAAAAACCGTTATTAAAACAATAAAATAACCGTTATTAAAACCCCTTTCCGTGGTAGTGGAGCAAAATAGACGTTTTGTGCTGCCTGTTAGAACCCAAATTCAGAAGGTAAGGCACAAACAATCGATGGTCATCATCCTCGAGACTGAACAAAGAACAAAACTCTTGCCACAAATAGATTTATCACACTATATATATATATATATATATAATATCCACAAACAAAAATTAATAATTAAAAAAATAAAGAAAATGGATTTGTCCCACTTCAAACCAAAAAAGCATGAAATACAAGATAGAGTTATATGATTCTGCATAAAAATCATCAAGAAAGCCAAACAAGTAAGATATAATGGAACTAGAGCATGAAAGGAAATATGTGCATATTGAAAATGACAAAAATAAAAAGACACTTGAATTGCAGGGGTTAGGACACCATCTCCAATGACCATGCTAGTACCAAACAAAACCAAAAGTAGTAGAGCAGTTCGCAGCTTCTTGTGCTTATCCAGAAATCTCTTCAATGAAGAATTGGCTGAAGCTGGTGTTGAATAACCGTATCTATAGGTAGGGAGTTCTTCGTCTGTTGCTTGTTGATTTGGTAGCATAATGAACCTTGCATGACGGCAAAGCAGATAATAGAGCGCAAATGGTCCACCTAAAAAGGGAGAAACATTGATCAAACCTTAAGGACAAAGCTACAACATGGCACAAACACAACAAAGGGCAACTTAATATTAACCTTCACCGTTATCACCAACACTTAAAATGATGAAAACATACTCGATCAGAGAAATTAATGTTAGGGTCCAAAATATCTATTACCTCATCGTGATAGTTATCCAACTTTCCACGAAATGTGCTCTTATATACATAGAGTGGCGAATTACTCAAGTCTTCGTAAACAACACCAACACTTTGATCATTTCAACTATTTCTATTACCTCAAATTGATAGTTTTAAAACTATAAATTAAAGGTATTAGAATGCAATTCGGATCATTTCAACTATTTCCATAAATTTAATTTTAGAAAACAATTATACAAATGATCAATTTTATAGTTTCACTTGAAATCTAGGGTTTTAGGCCCGAAAATACAATTCGGTTGAATTCTATTAATTTATTTAAATTAAATGTTTAGAAATGCAATGAGCCATATTTTATAACATATCGTATAATCAATTGCCCAAAACCAATAAAAGAAATACCCAATTTAACATAATTAGGGTTTTTGAGCTCGGAACACAAATTCGATCAATTCTTGCTAAAATATAAAAATTAATGGTTCGAAAATGTAATTAAATATATTCTAATATAAATTATATAGTCAATTAAATAAAATGACCCGATTATACAATCCAATTTAATCCCACAAGAGTTTTGACCTAAAAATCCAATTCCGATCAATTACGCACAATTTTTCCAAATCAACACTTCCGATATGAAATTAAATACATTTAAAAACATATTATATAATCAATTTATCCAAAATCTCCAAATCGGGTGAATCTGAAAAATTTGGGCATAACCCTGCCAAGAATTCAATTTTCCATAATTTCAACATAAACCATACAATTAACTTATCCAAATCAATCTCACACCACATATATACATAACCAAACAATTAATTTAGCTTATCACAAGCTAAATCATACTCAATTAATCAAATCAATATTAGGGTTTTTTCATAAATTTATACCAAACGAAAATCAACAAATCGGAGCAAGGGAAGGCTAGAGAAGCTTCGCCGGAGGTCGGGGGTGCTCGCCGGTGGTCGTGAGACGTCGGCGGTGACCAGGCGGTGGCGGTGTGACCTGCGCTACTGCTCGCTACTCCTGTTGCTGCGGCGGCGATGTTGTTGCTGGTTGCTGCTGCTATTGCGGCTACTACTGCGGCATCTACGTTGGCGGTCGACTGGCGGGGCGGTTGGAGTAGGGAGACGCTGGGGAGAAGGAGGCAGGCTGGGGTTTGGCCTGCGGTTGGCTCAAGACAGGAGCAGGGGGTCGGGGAGGGGCACAGTAGAGAAGGGAGAGAAAGGAGAGAAGAGAGAAAAGGAAAAGAAGAGGGAGCGATTGGGGCACCGGTCGATGGGTTTTTTTTTTAGCAAATAGAAGTATTAAATAAAATACTAAATACCAAAAATTGTTATTGGAAGAATTTTATCTAAAATTTATTTAACAAAAAATTATTTTAAAAGGATCCGAAATTTTAAAATTAATAAAATAGCTATATAAAGAATTTCGAAAACCTTTTCTAAAGAATTAATAAAATAATTTTTTTCTTACAAATAATGTAATTAATTTTACTACTTATAATAATAATAATATTAGTTATCTCATAATATTATTAAATAATAAATTTAAATAATAATTAGTATTATTTAAAAATATTTAATATAAAATTAGTATTTTATAATGTATTATTAAGATAATATTAATCATAATTTATAATAAAATATTAATTATTATTAAAAATAATTAATAATGCGAAATAAATACAAAAATGAATAATATAAATATTAATCATAATTTCAAACAATTAGTAATATTATTATTATTATTATTATTATTATTATTATTATTATTATTATTATTATTATTATTATAATGTCCTAAAATAATTATTATTAGTAATAATTAATAAAGAATTATATTAATAAGAATAATATGAATCATTATTTTAAATAAATTAATAATAGTATCTAATCATTACTAATATATTATTAATAATGTGAACAATTATTGATAATATTTATTATTTTTAAGATAATATAAATTTGAATGATAATTGGTAGTATTTAATAATAAATTAATTTAATAGTAAGTGGTAGTAGATATAATATATATTATTTCATTATAATTGTTAAAAAACATTATTATGAACAATATTAATATAAAAAATTAGAAATAAAATAATAATTAATAATAATATATGTAAACTATTATTTCTAAAAATGACTAATGACTTAATTATTATTATTATTATAATATTAAAAAAGAATAGAATTAATCATTATTAAAATTATATAAAAACAAATATTATTGTTGAATTTCATAAACACTAATACCAACAGATGTAAAAGTGGGTATTAATTTTGTTGGTATAATGCTACTAATAACCACGGATATAGGTGATGGTAAAAGATCTGTTGGCATAACATATTAATACCAACAGATAAAAATTTCTATTGGAAAAACTATATTATTACCCACAAAAAATTATCTATTGGTATTAGTTGCTTTTACCAACAAAAAAAGTATCTGTGACTAAGTTTATGTTGGCAAAAGTCAATTATTTTGTAGTGGTTCTATTTGTTCTATTTCATGTAAGGTTAAGGCTCTTTGGTTAGGACAATCTCTAGCAAAATGTCCATATCCTTTACATTTAAAACATTGTTTATTGGTCATTTCAACCACCTTATTTTTACCTTTATCATCTTTGTTATTCTTTTTTATCATATGAAAATGTTGATTTAGGTGTAAAGGTGTTAGAATAGGGTTTAGTTGAAGTTGTAGCATTAGACTTAGTATAGGCTTTAGTTGTTTTAGTTTGTCTTTCAATTTTCATAGCCAATTTTATCAAGTCATGAAGAGATTCAGAAGAGTACATATCAACCTTGTATCTTATTAAATTATTCAAGCCACCTAAGTGTCTAGCACATTTTTGTTTTTTCTTTCATGAACATCACAAATAAGGGCTAGTCTTTCAAACTCTCTAGTATATTCTTCTACACTAAATAAGCCTTTTCTCAGAGTAGTCATTTTAATATACATATCTTGTTCATACTCTTTAGGAACAAATTTCTTTCTTAAGTACTTTTTAAGTTTTTCCTAAGATTTGATTTTAGACTTATCTTGTCTTTCTCTAGTTCATTTTAAGTTATCATACCAAATTCGAGCAAACTTTTTGAACTTTAGAGTAGCTAATTTGTACTTTCTATCATCATCATATTCTCTAAACTCAAAGATAGCCTCAATCTCATGAAAACATTCAAAAAATGACTCCACATTCAAATCACCATAAAATTCAAGAAGGTCAAGTTTAATACCTTAATCTTCATGGTGTGGATTTCTTACATGGAATGTAGGAGCTCTTCTTTAGTTGCTTGAGCCAAAAGAATTTTCCTCCTCTTCTCCATCTTCATGATTAGAAATATTGAAATGTCCACGTCCACTCTTGGCATGGTACATAGGCTTCATTCTATCTTCCACACTATCATGTGTGGTTTCCATTTGAGTTTGCCATAGTTTACACTTCTCTTGGTCGGCCAACTTTGCTTCCACACTTTGGAGTTGATGTTGTAGTGTGTTTTGAGTTTGTAATTATGAATCCATGAATGTGGTGAGGCTTTTTATGGAATCTACCAAGGCACGCGCCTCTTCACTAGCCATGGTGAAGGTTGACACACAACGCTACTTGTTGCACATAATATATCTTCCACAAGTATAGGTTTTGGATTTGTTTTGCCTACAACCAAAGAAAGTATAAACCAATTGCTAATTCTAAAACAAATATCAAACATTACCTGCAGTCTTTATCTATGCACAAAGGATATCTTTTATCCCCAAGAATAGTCACTACACGCAGGTACACACAAACAATGAAAGGTTAGTATATAATAGATGTGAAATTCATTCACATAAAATCATAGAACATGTTTCTGTGTCTTCAACAAAATATTGTCTTCTAGTGGGAGATTCATGTTGAAGTCTTCATAGAATATGTATAGGAGATCCATATTTAGATGATGCACTAGTTTCTTGAGAGAAATTGATGAGAAATGAATTGAAAATAGGGTCTGCAAGTTCCAGGTCAGTCTCAGGCAATTAGGAGCTATTCAAGGTGCCGAACACTTTGATGCTTTTCTGCTTGCTTGCACAAAGAGAACTGGAAAGGGGTTGAAATACACTTGATCACACACTAATGGAGAGTATAATACAATCAAAATCAAGTGCTGGAGAGGCACAAACGAGTGTTTCAAACAGATGAACCAAACTAGGCGCTGCTGGGTCTAGATGTTGTCGGTATTTTATGTGGAAAGTTGGGGGAAATTGCAATAAGATCATTGCAATATTGCAAGAAATTCGAGCAAGAACTTCAAGAATAATTAAATAATTTCATAAAGAATAAATAATTCAAATAAATGGTGGCGTAGCCAAGGAGTTCTTGGTGAAAGAACACACACATGTTCTTTAGGTCTGTAGAATCAGCTTTGAACAAATGAAGCTTTGATACCAAAAATGATGTGGTTTTTATCAAAGTAACGGAAGGTTGGATAGAAATTTGTATTAGAAGTTGTAACCCATGATATAATGCAAAAGAAACAAAGTGAATTGGTGGATTATAGGTGAAGAACTTGAAGATACGAGTTGAAGGGTATTCAACAGATTTGTAAGCCATCAAATGTGTCAAATTGAAGATAGGTTTGAGGAAGGATTGATCTCGGATTTTCCTTGCTCAATATAGACCCAAAAGGGAGGATTAGACTTAAGAAAAATTTCTCAAAGTTTGATCAAAATTCTCATTTAATATTCTCTTTAATTATGCCCACAAAGCTGCAGACAAGGAAGGCTTATATAGCAGAGATAAAGCCCGGTGGTGAACTAGCTTAACCAGCCGAGTATCCTTACTTAATCCAACCCATTAATCATGGTTGAATTAAGCCCACATTAACTTTAATCCAAAGCATAATACCATTGGTTAAATGATACTAAGGATTAATATTACAAAGCTATACAATTGACTAAGATACATACATGAAATTATAGCAATACCCTAACTTACATAAAATATACTTAGGGTTAGGGTTTACAACAAGTTTATACAAATAATGAATATCATCACTTTATCTCTTGTTGTAATGTATCATCCCATTTATGTCATATCCTTGCATGCCTTGCAATACTTGTACACATCAATGTATATGAACATCATCTTCTCGCAAATATGTAACATACCTATAAGAATAACTTGAATGGTTTTCAATGTCAAGCATATAAGAATTATCAAGAATATTTAACATGATAGGCTCCAACATTGAGAAAGCTAAATGATCTTCTTTACCTTGAGGATTAGAATGAAAGTGACAATCATTATGTTCATTGGATGTCCTATATCATACTCATTTGCACCCAAATTTTCATCAGAATAAGAAGGAGACAAATCACCAACATTAAAATTTCTTGAAATTCTACCATAAGAATCTAGAAGTTCAAGTTCATAAGTATTGTCTCCAAATTTCCTAAGTATTTTAAATGGACCATCGGCTCTTAGCATTAGTTTTTTTTTTTACGTAAATTAGGAAATATATCTTTACTCAAATGTAACCAGACTAAGTCATCAGGAGAAAACACATAAGAGTTTCTATGCTTATTCGCTTGAACTTTATACTTGGCATTAGATTTTTCCATATGATTTTTTATTTTCTCATGAAGCTGTTGAAAAACTTTTATTATCTCTTTAGCCTCATAGTTTTGCATTTCACCTTTTTTCAATGGAATCATGTTAATAGACATGTTAGGATTCACACCATACACCACCTTAAACAGACTAGTTTGAATAGTACTAGAAGGACTATGATTATAAGCAAACTCTGCATGAGCTAACTTAACATCCCAATCTATTGTACTTTTATTAACTAAACCTCTTGCTAATGTACCAAGAGTTCTATTAGTTACCTCAGTTTGACCATTAGTTTTCGGATGATGTGAAGTGCTAAACAACAATTAGTACCAAGCATATCCCATAAAGTTTTCTAGAAATAACTCATAAACTTGACATCCCGATTAGAAAATATGCTTTTAGGTATTCCATGAATTTTAACAATTTATCTAAAATACAAGTCAGCAATATGCGTGGCATCATCGGTTTTATTACATGGCATAAAATGAGCCATTTTAGAAACGATCTACTACCACAAGAATATAATCGTTACCACGTTGAGTTCTTGGTAACCCTAGGATAAAGTCCATACTAAATCCTTCCCATGGTTTATCAAGAATGGGTAAAGGTGTGTATAAGCCTTTATGAAAGTAACTTTTACTTTTTTGACACGTAGAACATCTACTTATCATGGGTTGCACATGTTTAACCATTCTTGACCAATAGAAATTTTCTTGTAATAATTCCATAGTTTTATGTATACCAAAATGTCCGGCTATGCTACCTTCATGTATTTCCATGATAAGCAAGTCTCTAGTACTAGATCTAGGAATACAAAGTTTATTTAGTCTAAAAAATAATCCATCTAGTATAACATAATTTCTATGGTATCCATTGTCTTTACATGCACTAAACCTGGCCTTAAAATCTTCATCATTAGAATATAATTCTTTAATCATTTCAAAACCTAAGATTTTTCCATCCATCATAACAAGTTATGTAGACCGACGAGAAAGAGCATCAACAACTACATTTTCTTTACCATCTAAATGTTTGATAGAGAACATGAAGGATTGTAAGAAATTTACCTATTTTGCATGTCTCGGATTAACTTTCTTTTGACTATGTAAGTATTTTAATCTTTCATGATCCGAATGTAACACAAATGGCTTTAGTCTCAGATAATGACTCCATGTCTCAAGACTCCGTATAATGGCAAAGAATTCCTTGTCATAAGTCGAATAGTTAATCTTGGCTCCATTCAACTTTTCAGAGAAGAATGCTATAGGTTTCTTTTCTTGAGAAAGAACCCCTCCTATTCCCACTCCACTAGCATCATAAGTCACTTCAAAATTAAGGTTAAAATTGGGTAAGGATAGAATAAGGGCACGACAAAGTTTATCTTTTAGGGTTTCAACGGCTTGAGTAGCTTCTTGTCCCCAATAAAATTCACCCTTCTTCATGAGTTGGGTAATAGGTATAGCTATGGTAGAAAAATCCTTAATGAATATTCTATAAAAGCTAGCTAATCCATGAAAACTTCTCACTTCATGAACATTCTTAGGGATAGACCATTCTTTTATAGTCCTAATCTTATTAGGATCTACTTTAATACCTTCTCCACTAATAATATAGCCTAGGAAAACTACACTTGGAAGCATAAAATCACATTTCTCAAGTTTTTCATATAGTTTAGCTTTCCTTAGCTCACCAAATAATTTCTTCAAATGCACTAGATGATCATAACTATTTTTGCTATACACAAGAATATCATCCAAATATACAACAATGAAATCACTAAGGAAAGGTCGGAGAAATTTATTCATAAGTCTCATAAATGAGCTAGGTGCATTACATAACCCAAAAGGAATAACCATTCACTCATAGAGACCATATTTTGTTTTAAAAGTAGTTTTCCATTCATTCCATCTCTAATCCTTAATTGATTATATCCACTCCTCAAATCAATTTTGGAAAATAATTGTGCTCCACAAAGTTCATTAAGAATATCATCTAATCTAGGCATAGGAAATCTATATTTGATGGTAATATTATTCACAACCCTAGAATCTATGCACATACGCCAAATACCATCCTTTTTAGGCACAAGTAAAGCTAGAACACTACAAGGACTCATACTTTCTCTAACAAATTCTTTATCCATAAGTTCTTGTATTTATTTTTTGTAATTCCTTAGCTTCTTCTGGGTTACATCTATAAGCCATTTTATTAGGAATAGGCATACCAGGAACAAGATCAATAGCATGTTCTATACCTATTTTAGGTGGTAATCTAGGAGGTAAGTCATTAGGAAATACATCATTATACTCATCAAGTTTTTGTTTTTTAGGTTTAAAATCTTTAGAAACTAAAGCATAACAAATTCCTTCTTCTTTTACACATTTTCCATAGCCTTTTCATGTAAAAATAATCGCTTTTTATCATCACTCAAGGGCATATGATCATATAATGAAGGTGTGAACCTATACAATTGTTTTTCCTTTTTCACTACATATTCATTAGTTACCCCATCATGAGTTTCTTTTCTATCAAATTTCCATGGTCTACCCAAAAGTAATCCACAAGCATCCATAGATAAAACATCACATAGAATTTCATCATGATAGTCTCTAATAGAAAATGCAACTGAAGCTCTTTTGTTTACTTTAGCTCCTTTATCCTTATTTAACCATTATAAAGAATATGTTTTAGGATGATTAGTACTTTCAAACCAATTTTCTTAACTATTGCCTCACTAGCCACATTAGTACATGAACCACTATCAATTATAAGTCTACAAACCATATCACCTATTTTACTGTAATACCCGGTAATTTTGATATAATAATAATAATAATAATAATAATAATAATAATAATAATAGCAATATTATAATAATTTATTTAATAATAATGGGTAGTGGTGGGATTTGACAAATATAAGGTTGTTGTAGGTTTACCCATTAAAATTTAATTTATTTAATAATATGTTACTGCTGGTAAATTCTAGTAACTAACTATTTGTAAGGTATAATAATTATTTTTAATAAAAAAATAATTTTTTTACGTAACTTGGGGCAAAAAGGTAATTAACTTTGGAAACCTAATAACCTCTACTAGTATATAAAAGCCTATTGTTCGATAAAACAAATCATGCAATTAGGAGAAAAGAGAAGCTATAGCTGCCGGCCACTTCCACCTGGTTGATATCGCCAACAAGTACCAAGCTGATTTATTTTGTTTCGCTTACTCAGGTAATAAAAATTCGTAGTTCTTGTATTACTGTCAGTAGGAATCACTTCCTAATTTACTTTATACTATTGCATGGTACAACCTATTAATTTATTCAGAGCCTTCATGCTTTGGTGTTTGTTATATGTGGTTATCGGAGACTGTTTACATGAGTCCGCAACACTATCCTCAATATGTATATATATATATAGAATACTAGTCAAAAAGGTACGTGTCTTTTGTGGAAGAGATTCTATTTAGTTGGGAAACCTACGTAAGCTTGACCATCTGATATATAATCCTACGAATATGACAAACTTGGCATGATAACTTTTAGAATATAAGATACGGGGTGACTAGAAAATCATACGTGATTGTCAGCTTGCTACGTGATTTGGGTTTATATGTATACATATATATATATACAAGTGACTTTTACATTGTTTAGCTATAATTTAGTTAATTACATATGCATACTCTAGCATAAATACTTATAACTATTTTAGGGGTCGGATATATTTGTTAGTTACTAAACTTTGAGCACTAAATTAAATTTCATTGGTAGGAAATATGTACGACTTTTGATTAATATTACTAGTAGATTAATTTCAACATACTATTAATTTATTTAATCAAACCAGTTGTAAGTATTTTTCCACATATATATATATATATATATATATTGAGTAATCTTATAGTTACATAATTATTTTAGGAGTTGGGGTTCATATATAAATATTAGGTGGTAAATTAAAATATTGGAAAATTTAAGAATTGTGATAAGTTGGATCTAAGCCATTTATAATATGTTTACCTAATATATTTCGTCTAGAGTTAATATTATTGGTGTAAACTATAGGTTTAGCGACTAGTGAGCATTTGTGATCAGATCGCATTCTAGGTAACATTATTTTCAACCTTTTATATGTAGATATATATGTGTATGTGCATTCATGTATATTTTAATTATGCACTTATTAATATAATGGTCTTATTGATTTTATACAAGTGTTCCTTTATTAGAGTATATTTGGACCCTAAGAAACTTTGACTATTATATATTTATTTATTTAAAGTGTTGGTTGAATAATTATTATATTCTGTTCTATTCCAACTTGTTAATTGAGTGGTGACTCTAAGTGGTATATTTCTATGTAATTTGAGGAAGTTACCTAATATAAAAAGTGTATAAAGTGAAGTTTATATGGTGGATTGTGTGACTTTATTTAATTAATATACCATAACTTAAAGTGAAACATAAAGTGGGCCTTGGGTCCTTCAGGTTTGGCCTCCTGAAGTTGGGGATCGGCAATAGCTTTTCCTTTTCTATTGTGGATATTTATTTATTTGCCAGTTGTGTCTAGTTAAGGCTCCTAATCTACTCTATAGGCTTCTCCGGACCCTATTAGGGGGTGTGCACACTTAAGGACAAGATGACCGAGGTGGTAGGTCTTCAGACTTTTGTTATCTCCTTTGGACTATGTCCATTGGGATGGCCCAGGTGTGATTTGTATTCCTCCTATGGTTGGTGCTAGGTCTTCAGACTTTTGATTTCCCAGGTGACCCCCTGGTTGGTTTTCCCACTTACAAAAATAAATAAATAAATAAAATAGAGGTTACGGTCACCTAAATAAAGATTAATAATTAGGTGGTTTTCTTATGTGATTCCAGTGTATGTCTATAAATTATACGCTTATATAAATGGGAATATATAACATTATTCCTTCGTATTTACGTGTTACTTAGTTGTTCCCCTGGCTAATTTGTTACATGTTTTAAATGGGGCTGTGATGATCCATGATGTACATGGTGAGCAGATGATCTAGTGCAGGTTGGGTACGAACCTACTAAAGGTGTTGATGGCATGCAGGATGGGAAATATTGAGAGTGGCGGTGACTTTCAGAGTTTTATTTATTATATTAATTTTAGTAGATACTTTTCATGGTTTCATTTGTAGTAACAATTTCGGTTCAGTTAGTTTGAATTAATAAATATGTTTTGTGTGTTTTCTTATTTTACGCAGCCTTAGCATCTGGTGTGAATGGGATTAGGGTGCTAATTTACACTAGATGTGGCGGTGATGCCCTCATTATTTTTAGCTTCCGCGCATAATTTTTAATGAGTTTTTGGTTTTGAAAATGGGGGTGTTACATTTACACTTAGTTTTAAAAATCTTTTCTCTTTGAGTAGGTGTAATACTAGGTTCTATTTGCAAAACTCTTTGAATTACAAAGCAGGGGTCTCCTTCTTCTTCTTCCATAGTTAATATTTCATTATGAGATTCAACTTCTATGCAATTTATTTTATTGTTAATCACTTTATTTTATTGTTTAGTTTTATAATTTTTATATCTACTCATTTGCTAGTAATTTTTTGTCATTGCATGTTAGTGAAATTTGAGTTATCCCATATGCAATTGTACAACTATCCTTTAGAAAAAGGATTGTTTGGGATTTTCCTCAATTGATAAATATTACTGATATTTTTTTGTTGTGTTGTCTTTATATGATTTTTGTGGCTAATTGTTGCATTTTGATATCTATTTAATAGATTATATTATTACCAATATTGTATGAGCATACTCCCCATTGTATTCATGTTGTAGTATTTATAAGCGGAAGAAAGTTTGGTTGTCTATAATTATATTAACTATTAGCCATTACTAATTGGATTGTCAAATCTTTGTGGAGGTTTATCATTATTTCTTCAATATTATGATTTTTGTTCTTGACATTTTTTAAACTGTAGGGAGCATTGGATGGTGGTATGGACACTCCCTATAACAAGAAGAAGTTTGCTAGTTTTTCAAAGGATGGCAATTAGCTTGATGCTAAGGTTCACCTCAAGTGCATTTATGCAGGGCATGTTGCTGACTACATGAGGGTAATCATTAAGCTCAAGTTATTTAGAGGAAATAAGATAGATTCCTTTTTATTCTGAATTTTTCAAATTTCTCTTTTTTTATTTAGTCTCTTCAAGAGGATGAGATTGTTCTCAAACTCACTTCAATGAATACCTTAGAAGGGGTATTAGACCTGATGAAAGTGGAATAATCCAACTATGAAGAAGTATGAGAAACCAAAACCCAAGAAGCACAAGAGGTAAGTGTATGAAGAGCTTGAATTTTTAATCCAAGATCAGGATGTATTACTTATTGTAATTATATATGTGTTGCATTTTGCTTCGTGAAACTTGCTCATCAATCACTAATATTTTCTTTGTGATTGTTTTAGAGTTGTGGATCATGTATTAATTTGTATTTGTTACAATTAAATCCAATATAATAGTTTACTTAACCATACACACTCAAAGATTGTGTAGTAGAACAAGGGAAACAATGATCTTAAAGAACTATGCAAGAATGAAAAAATAGAGACAAGGATTTACTTAGTAGAGAGAAAAATACTTAGGTTTTATTGATGAATTTAATAAGCAATACAACTCTCTTATGTTTATGTGGCTTTATTGATGAACTAAATCAGAAATAAAACTCTCTCATGTTTTCATTACTACTCTCATATTACAAGTATATAATTATAGCCTATCTATAAAGGGTGGATTAGATAAAGGTTGGAAGTAACTAACCCTATCTAATTACTAATTTCCACATTAAAAGCTATAATAGCACTAATAAGAAGAGTGTAGTCAACCATAGCCTAATCTTTCCAAAACATTTCCACCTTTAACTACACCTCTTGAGAACTTAATGTATGCAATCCACGAAGAAAACTTGGACCTACTAAAGTCTTAGTTATCAAGTCTTCTACATTATCTATTGTGTTAACTTTCTGGATATTTATTATGCCTCTAGTTATCATCTTCTTGATAAAGTGCAAATTCCTATTAAGGTGCTTTGTTCTCTCATGATACATTGGATTCTTACTCAAGTATATGGCTCTCTAGTTATCAAGATAGACTATTATAGATTCACAAGGTACATTCACCTCCTTTATAAGCCCCTTAAGTGACAAGGCCTACTTCACAACTTCTATAAAAGAAGCATAATAAACTTCAGTGGTTGACAAAGCCACAAATTTTTATAATGTTTCCTTACAACTAATGATACATCCTCCCAATTGAAACACATAAGCTGACTATGATCTCCTTATGTCTTCATCTCTGGCAAAATATATATCAGAGTATCCTTCTAGTTTTTTCTCATCATCCCCTTCATACATAAGTCCCACATTGCTAGTACCTTTCAAATATCTACGTAACCATTTCACAATGTTATAATGTTTTAGTCTTAGGTTTCTCATAAATTGGCTCACAAGACTTACTCCATAGGAAAAATCTAGTATTGTGCAGATCATCATATACATTAAGCTACCAATAGCACTTGTATAGGGAATTCCAGCTAATAAGTGACTCTCTTCTTCCATTTTTGGAGCTATCTTCTTAGATAACTTGAAGTGTTGAGTAGTAAGGGTTACAACTGCCTTTACCTCTTTCATACCAAACCTATCTAACACCTTTTTCATTTTAGGTTTTCTATGATAGAACAAGCCTGTTGCTTTCTATATCTCTAATTATTGTGATACCAAATAACATCCTTTCATTCCCATAGTCCTTCATATCAAACTCGTGCTTCCGCAAATTCTTAATTGTATTAATCTCAACCATACTAACCTCGACAATGAGAATATCATCAACATATAATAGTGATACACCAGATTTTGTTTCTAATGTCTTAAATAAACATAAACATCATAGTTTGATTTCTTAAAACAAATTTTCATCATTACTTGGTCAAATATCAAGTGCCACTCTCTTGGTAACTATTTTAGATATAGATATACCTTTTTATTAAACATGCCCAACCCTCTCTTCCCTTTTCTTCAAAACCAAGGGGTTGAGTCATGTAAGCCCTCTCTTTTAACAAATCATGAAGAAAAGTTATTGACATGGTTTCATCAAAGTAGCTAGAAGGTTGTATCAAAGATTGTTAGTAGAAGATATCACCCACGAATTGATGCAAAAATACAAAGGAATTAGCAGGATTACAGTCAAAGAAATTGAGTTACAACGAAGAAAGGTTCGGCAGGTTTTGAATCAGGTTTCAAAAGGTGTCGATATTGTGTGAAATGGAGGAAGTTAATGCCCAGATTTTTCCTTGCTCAATGTCAAATCAAATGATAGTGATAGAATTCATCTGATGTTGCTAAAAGTTTGATCAAAAATCATATTCATTATTCATTCAATTCTACCTTACAATTCATGCACACAAGTATATATATATAGGAGAGGAGTAGTCGGTGGTCTCATGTTGAAACCAGCCGAGTATGTCCCTTAATCCAAGCCCATTTATCATGGTTGAATTAAGCCCATATAACACTTAATCCAAAGCATAATATCATTGGTTAAAGGATACTAAGGATTAATATTACAAAGCTATACAATTAACCAAGATACATACATGAAATTATATCAAACCCTAACTTACATAAAATATACTTAGGGTTAGGGTTTACAACAAGTTAATACATCTAATGAATATCATCACTATATCTTCTTCTTGTAAAGTACCATCCCATGTATGCCATAGTCTTGCATGCTTTGAATACTTGTACACATTAAAGTGTATTAACATCTTCTTCTTGCAAATATGTAACATACTTAGAAAAACAACTTGAATGTTTTTCAATATCAAGCATATAAGAATTATCAAGAATATTTAACATGATAGGCTCCAACATTAAGAAAGATAAATCTTCCTTACCTTGATGATTAATATGAACATGACAATAATTAGGTTCATTAGATGCTCCTGCATCAGTTGTATTTAAATCCATTTGTTCTAACTCGAGATCTCTTAAAGGTACTACTAGTAGTAAGGCTTTTATTAATGTATGCTTAACTATTAGTGAATATACTTTAGTGTAGTTAATCCCTTTTCTTAAGAATTTTTGTAATGCCTCAAAATCTTGATTTATAAAATTATAATAAAATAGGAATTCATTTGTGAGATTAATTAAATATAATATTTTTAATAAAATAATGGGAGAAATTAATATAAAAAAGGGGGAAATAGCGTAAGATATAATTAGGGAAGATTAGAGTAATTTGCTAACCAAAATAAAATTAGGAAGATATACCCTGAAACTTCTAAATTAATATTTAAAAATTTTAATTATTTATATTTACTAATTTTATTATTTTCAAATATTTTAAAAGTACTAAAAATACCTTAAATACCTCACCTACCTTATTTCCTCTTTTTTCCTTTTCCATTTTCTTCCTTTTTCCTTTTTCTTTCTTCCTTTTCTCCTTTGTCCTTTTTTTTCTTCCTCCCCTCCCCCCTAGTTGGGCTGCAAGATTGGGCCTCGCCTTTGCAGCCCAACCTCTTATCTTCTCTCTTCCCTTCCCTACATAAAGCCCAACGCATTCCTCCTTTCTTTTTTTCCCTTTCCCTACCTAGTTCTCCCCTTTCTTTCCTTTCTTTTCTTTTCCCTATACCAACCGGCCCAGCCCCTTCTTCCTCCTCCCTTCTCCCCCCTCACACTACAGATCAAGCCTGTAGAACTGCCACCAGCCGACCTACCCTACCACCATACTGCCCTGGCCTTTCCTCTTCTCTCTCCCTCATCCCTTTCCTTTATAATTCAAGCCAAACCTACCCTATACATACCTCCCCTGCGTGCCTTTTCCCCTCCCTTTTCCCCCATCTACAACATGCACCCTACACCTTTGTAGGCTCATAAGGGTCTGCCACTCTGGTCAATGACCTCCTACCACTTCTAGCCCTTTGTCCTCTTTTCTCTTTGTCCTCATCTCCCTCCCTCAACCTATAAATACCCCTTATCGTTCCCCATTTCCCCTTCTTTGCTTTGTGCTGAAAAACTACCCCTACAGAACCTACCTCAATCATGTAAAGTGGGCAGGTCGAGTTGCCCTTTGCACCCCATCACTGCCCCTCCTCTACCACAATCACCACCTCCCCTTCCACCCACTCAACCCAGTAGAACCTTCTCTACCTTCCCCTACAGTTCCTTTTCCCTTTCTCCCTCTCCTTCATTCTCCCTCCTTCCCCGCCACTCTTGGCCACCACAACCACCACCACCTACTATGCCACCCTATTGCACCACCACCACCACTACAACCCTCTTAAACCAGACATTCCACCACCACACAATAGCCACCTCCCTCTCTTTATTTCATCCCCAAAAGACCAACCTTTCCCAAAACCTCCACCACTTCCACCAATATTGTCGTTGTCACTACTTTGTGCTACCTCCACCGCACCGTTGTCCCCCTAGCTTCCACCTTCACTTAGGTTGTGCCCTAAACTTTTCTAACACTTAAGTATAAATTATTTTGGTATAATTATTATTTTCGCTTTATTATTATTACTATTATTATTATTGTTCTACCGTTATCATCATTATTACTATTATCACTACTAATATCCCTATTTTGGTTAATGATACCACTAGTGTATTTGTTAGCCACTTTAATGATAATAACCTTATTACTATTGATAAAATTTTTATCATTATCACTACCACAAATGCTAGTCCTTACTAAAGGTAAGTAGGGAATAATGAAAGTAATAAGTGGGAAGTTAACCCTGGTGTTTCCCTCTTATAGGTCAACCAAGTCCAAACCCTAAGGAGGCATAGGATCATACTCCAAGTCTGATGTCGTTTTAGGTAAGGATATGGTTAAGGCCTAATATGTGTATTATGTGTTATGTGTGTTGGTTATATGTGTGTACTATATATGTTATGGATTATGCTCTTATAGTGAAGATTGCTAACCATGGATATACGGTTAGTTTTATGTGTTTATATGTCATGTGTAATATGGTAATGTAACTTATGCTTGTGTTGTACTTATATATGGTTGCCCCATAAGACATACATACCTGGAGCCCCTAAGTAGTAAGATGAGGTTGTGGGGAAAATGAGTAAAGTAAAGAAAGGGGAGTGATAAGAGCGAAGTGAGAAAGGTTAGGGTATCTCATGACTTATGGGTGGATAATGTGAATATAATAAGAGGATGGAATAAATCTTTCATGGGGAGTGTAATGCTTGCATGGGATGGTTAATATTTTCCTGAGGATAACCTTTACATGGGAAAATTTGACTTGAGAGATAAGTAACGTGAGGGAAGAGTAGATGGGATAATTGGAGTACATATGTGAAAATTAGTACATGAGTTTGTACAAGGGTGTATCGGGGACTTGGCTAGGGTTTATAAGGAAACCCTAAGTAGGAGAGGTGTGTGTGGAAGGAAAATTAATGGAATTGGTTAGAGTATGGATTAAGAATGGAAGAGTGTCACATGGAGGGGAGTGAGTCAACTAGAAAGGTGCTTGGGTGATGAGGGGATGACATAAAGGAAAGGAGAAGTGGGGTTTCCATGGTCACAAGTGGAGATGGGTAGTGAAATTGTGACGTTGGGTGTAGTTTGAGTGGAGTGGTAGTTTTAGGTAGCAAAGAGGAACATGGGTGGTGTAGGATAGCAAGAAGTGAGGCCACATAAGCAGAAGTAGGGTTTTTGAGGGAAACCTAAGATGGTGATTGTAACACCCCCCAAAATTTACTACTGAAAAATTTCGTTTAATGATAAGTGTTAAACAAATGCGAGATGAAAAAATTATAAATTCTGAGGGTATTACTGTCACACTCAATACTAGACCAGTTCACTCCTACCGTTCTAGTACTAAGTGCTAAGGCTAAATAAAATTAAATTCAAACACAAGTCCATAATTGAAATAGGCTTTCATAAAATAAATGATAGTGTTCACCATACAGAAATCAGAGTGCAGCTAAAGAGAGTTACACCCAAGGAGTAATTAAATAAGTTTTTCGAATACATCAAACACAAGAATATGACTAGAGTAAAACAATATATAGTAAAATTAAGGTAGATTCCAGCTAGTCACTCTCGTTCCCTAAGCCAATTTTAGGCTCAACTCTTGGCCCCACCTGATGCCTCATAGGTGTCGTAGGCATCGAAGACATTGTCCCCTACCTACACGAACTCAAACGGTCTTCTGCTCGTGAGAATGAGCAGAACCCATGAAACGAGTGATCAGTATGCTATATACTGAGTAAGGTAACCATGGACTAAGACCAAACACACAAAACATACAACATAGCATACATGACATGAACATATATGCAGATCATAGTAATACAGAGGAAGAAGGCAGGCTATGGTCTAGATAGGCTTATTCTTTAGATCTCTAGTAAATATAGTCGATTCACATCATAGTCTTTATCAATCCATGTGAGTGCAGGAGCCCCACTATTATAGCCGGTGGACCAGTCATGTAGGGAAAAAATTTCCTGGCCACCATTATTCGCCGGTGGACCAGTTATGCAAGGCAAAATGCTTCTGGCCACTATTATTCACCGATGAACCGATATGGCCCCGACTCACATGGTGTTTCACTGTAATTACTTTGTGTCTTTCCCATGTCTTATCATCATTATGTTTGGTTTGTTGAGCATGGAAACCCCCACTATTATAGCTGGTGGAACGATCATGCAAGGAAAAATGCGTCTGGCCACTATTATCCGCCGGTGGATCGGTCATGTAGGGCACCCCCGACTTCTGGCCACTAATATTTGCCAGTGGACCGGTGTGGGTCTGGCTCAACAATATTTCTCTTTAAATGGATAGTATCTTATTCTTATCTTGTTTGATAAGCATTTTACCCTTGACATGTATGCCTCCAACATTCTACCTCTATCCTCTCAAAGGAGCCCGTCCCATATCTTGAGACTCCTGTGCCCCTTATCACACCCCAACATCCATTCCCCCTTACACTTACATATAATGAAAACCAACTCCTAAGGGTGTGGGTTAAGGCCCAACACCTTATGACATCAAACTCCACCTACTATCACCCTCTAGGGTTTTCCCTTAAAAACCCTAATTGGACCTATGTGGCCCAACCTTCTCTCACTTACACTACCTGTAACACCCCCAAAATTCACTACTAATAATTTTCATTTTATTAAAAGAAATAGCAAAAGCAAAATATAAAACGGTGAATTCCAAGGATACTACTGCCACACTTAGTACCATACCGGTTCACTTCTACCATTCTAGTACCAAGTGCTAAGGCTAAAGGAATGAGATACACTTTGCTAGATTTTCAAAACATGTTTAAATCAAAGTAGCGCAATACACTTCACAAGATTAGAATCCACCAATGGTGGTTACAAGAACAAGGAATACATTTAAAACATAAAGTAAAAGAAAAAGGGAAACCCTAAAAGTCTAGATAATCCTTACGCTCTTTCTCGTTGCCCACTTGAGTAGCACCTGAAAAAGACCTACAAAGGACATTGCCCATTGAATAGGCAAGGGGCCCACGAATGGAACCCTTCAGTGCTATGGTATTGAGTAACCCTTTAAAATCACACTTAAAAGCAAGCCCATAATACAACACATGAAACGAAACTATAAACATATATAACAAGATGTGTATATATAACATTCACATAATTAACATTCACATCAGATATCAATAAGTCGTAATGTACAATCGATACTTTTGGCCTTTAGTCATTAGTCCATCATTAATCAATCATCTCTTAGATTTTATATCCCTGTGAGTGTGGAAACCCCACTATTATAGCAGGTGGATCGGTCACTTATAGGGTAGAACGCACCTAACTACTATATGCCAGTGGATCAATCTCCAAGGCAAAATGCTCCTAGCCACTATTATTCACGGTAGACTGATCTAGTCCTGACTCACATGGTATTCCACTATAAGTGATTAGTATTTTTCATAACTTTATTTACATTCATGACTGGTTTTATTGAGCTTGGGACCCCCAATATTATTGCCGGTGGATCGGAATATATATCAACATCATCCAAGGCAACAGGCTCCTAGACCACTATTATATCTGGTGGACCAATACTCATAATCATCTTCCAGGGCAACACGCTCCTGGGCCACTATTATATCCAGTGGATCGGTACTCATAATCACTTACCAAGGTATCATGCTCCTGGGCCACTATTATAACCGGTGAATCGGTACTCAATATCATAATTCAACTAGGCTTGACTCATTAATCTTTCACTTTCATGATTAATGTTTTCCTTTTTTTAATCAGCACAACAGTTCCATTTATTTTCCTAGGACGGGAGATCAAGAACCCAGGACACAAAGATACATCGGTCATACTGGTGCATACAAGCTACTCAGCACCCTTTAACCATGAACCCAGGGACGCAAAGGTACCCTGGTCGTACTAGTGCATAAAGCTACTCTTTACCCTAACGATAAGGAAACCTAATCTATAAGTATGCATACCCCCTAAATGGGACCGTAGAGTTAGATAGAGTAAGACATAAGGCTTGGCTGGGGCACAAAGCCACACTAGGAAATACCAGAATAATCATGGGCTAAACCACGTCTTTAGGGTAGCAACCCCTAAAGAGACACAATTCCCAATCTCGAGGTCTTTCACTTTAAGTAATAGTGTCTTAATTAAAGTGATCATGAAAAGCACAATAATCATATACTTATTCACTTTCAATCGTTTTGATATCATTAGTCATTTCTTATTCAAATAGTTATCCAAGATAACACAGAGAAATTATTAAGGCTATCATAATCTTATCTAATTCTGAATTAGGATTCGTTCTTGTGATACTTAATTATCAAATACCTTTACCTTGCTAATCAACATTATTTGAGTCATATTATGAAATTCCACAATCACAATGACATGTTAGGTACAAATTACTCGTTTTCCCTTTACTTATATTATTGCTAAGTCATCCCTTCCTTACTTGACAAATTACCCTATTACCCTTCAAGTTGTATAATTACTAAATTACCCCTTATTCAGTTTAGGTTACCAAGTTATTTCTTAAACTTTTTAGATCACCATTCACCTCTCAAAATTGCTACACTTATCATATTTCCTATTTAGTTTGTTAAATTACTGAATTTCCCTTCTCCTTTGTTATAATTACTAAATTGCCCTTAAGTTGGATAAATTACCAAATTACCCTTCTCCATTGTCATGATTACCAATTTTCCCTTATCCATTATTATAATTACCAAATTACCCTTCTATTGGTTAAATTACCAAGTTACCCTTCTCCATTATCATAATTACCATCTTACCCTTCTCAATTGTTATAATTACCATTTTACCCTTATCCATTATTATAATTACCAAATTACCCTTCTCCATATTTACAATTACCAATTTACCCTTCTCCATATTTATAATTATTAATTTACCCTTCTCCATAATTACAATTATTAATTTACCCTTCTCCATAATTACAATTATTAATTTACCCTTCTCTATAATTATAATTACCAATTTACCCTTCTCATTTGTTATAATTACCATTTCACCCTTATCCATTATTATAATTACCAAATTACCCTTCTCCATAATTACAATTATTAATTTACCCTTCTCCATAACTATAATTACCAATTTACCCTTTTGCTTATAAATTACCGTTTTTCCCCTTTACTACCAAAAATTACTATTTTACCCCCTTACATCCAAATTTGCCATATTACCCTTTTGCTTGCAAATTACCATAATACCCTTTTGCATCCAAAATTACTATTTTACCCCTTACTTCCAAAATTACCATTCTTGTCCCCCTTTACTCCTAAAATTACCACTTTACCCTTTACTCCCAAAATTACCATAATACCCCTTTACTTATAAAATTACCATATTACCCTTTTGCCTCCAAAATTACCATAATATCCCTTTACTTATAAAATTACCATTTTTCCATTTAATCATAAAATTACCATATTGCTCTTTTGCCTCCAAAATTACCACTTTACCCCCTTTATTACACCACTTTTATTAAATTAACATTACCACATTGAATAATAATATTAATAATCCATTAACAATATCCAACTCTACCAACTATTATATTATAACATAATACTTATTAGCACCCATACATATTAGGCCACATTCTTGCACAAGAAATTTTACGAAAATGCCCCTAGGGCTCACAATAATATTATTCATGCATAAATGGTCACAATAACATAATATGACATGAATAAGTACGTAACACTTTCATTAATAATCAAACTCTTCCTTTTTTATCAATTAATACAAGCAAATATATATTTTTTATTAAACCACAAATATCAAGCGTAATAACATATTAAAAATACTAATGTGCTAACATACATTTATCCATGTGTTTAAGTGGGTTTTAATGATTACCTTAATTCCCATAAAAATCGAATCTTATCGGTATTCCGGTTAAAGATTTAAGCTTTAAATAGCAAAATCAACACCTAAAAATAATATCAATATTTATTATATTGTAAATAAGAAAATCAAAGCATAAGACTTTATAAATTTATTAATGTAATAATTAATTTAAACATTATCATACCTTAAAATTATTAATAAAATGGGCCAATAAATGCAGCATGAGCTGCATATAAAAAATAAGGGTCGAAGGTTACATGAAGAAGAGGGTGGAAGGGGTGTTTTTGGGTTAGGGTCTTTCGGCTAGAAAAGAGGGCGGGTGGGGAAGGATTGGAAGCAAGGAAAGGGTGCAGGAGTAAAGAGCAAGTGTAGGTGGCGGCTAGGGATGGGTTGTTGGCAGCGGAGGCGGAAAAGATGGTTGTCGAGGTGGACTAAGCTGAGAAGGAAGTAAAAGAGAAGGGGGAAATGGAGGGGTGAGGGGGTTTGTTTCGGCCAAACAAGGTATGGGGGTGGTAGAGGAGGTTATAGGGAGTGGATTGGTGGTTTGGGTGGCGGTAGAGACTATCGGACAGCTGTGAATGGTGGGGTTGCAGTGGCTGCCAAGAAGGGAGAAAAAGAAGAGGGGAGGAAGAAGGGGGTTGCGGGGTGGCTTGGGTGGTCTTGTGGTAGTGCAGGGCTGAGGTATAGGGTGGAAATATGTGGTATAAGGGCTTGGTGCGGCAGTTGGAGTGGCGGAGGGCCCCGTGTTTCCTAAACACGGCCCGTGTTTTTCTATCAGCACACAAATTTCAGCACTTAAAATTCAGCATTTGGCCGAGAGTTCAAGGAAAAACACGGGGGTCCCGTGTTTCCTAAACACGGACCGTGTTTTTCTCAAATTCTGTAACCATTCGCGCAACGTTTCCCCGATATATTTCTAAAGTTTGAACATTCGAAAAGGTGGTTCGGGGGAGTTCGAGAATGGGATTATCTCTTTCTCTCTATACTCTCTAGATACCGCATGTAATTTGTAATTCCAATTCTCTTTCTCTCCATTGTATTCAATTGAACAATCAACAATCTGCAATTCAATTCGATAAGTTCTTCTCCATTCCTCTTTTAATTGCAAGTTTTGATTTTTGATTGAATGCAATTCAATTCTCTTTGTTGCATTATTATTTTTCTTATGTTTGGTGTTTCATTGTTAATTTATTTATAAGCATTGATGTTAATTATAGATTATTGCATTTAATTGTGTGTTATTGCAATTATGTAGATAGTATTTCTTGTTCCTTCATTATTTCTTCATGAAATTTCAACACAATCTTCCCTTTGATATATATTCTTCATTTCTAGTCTTTTCTTCCATTGATTCCATATCTCTTGATGTGTTCTTTGCTTCCTTTTATCTTTCCATTGATTTCTCCTTTGAATTTCTTCATTTTTATCTTTTCCTGCAAAATCTATCCAAAAGAGAAAAGCTCAAGAAAAGATTAAATGTTATAAAAATAATGAGGAATAAATGACATTTTTACTTAGCAAAATAACATATAAATCTCATATATCAGCGGTGGCATAGCCAAAATAGGGAGGAAAAAAGGATGGAGAAGAAAGGGAGGAGAGGGAGGTCGGGAAGGTTTGGAGCTCAAAAAATGGGGCAGAAAAAGGGGCTGAAGGGGAGAAGAAAAAGAAAAGGGAGGGTAGAGGATAGGTGGCCGATCAATGGTAGTGTTTAGGGTGGTAGGGTGGTAGGGAGAGGAAGGGGAAGAAGGGAAAGGGTGGCCATGCGGGATGGGGTGCATGGCTAGCCAATTTCCAAAATGATGAAAAAATAGGATAGGGAGAGAGAGAGAGAGAGAGAGAGAGAGAGAGGCAGGTGGAGGCAGTGGTTGCAAGAGGTGGAAGTGGAGGCTACAGGAGATGGCAGTCATGGCAATGACGATGGGTCTAGGGCTGTTGGGTCGAGGCAGAAGAAGAAGAAGAAGAAAGAAAGGGAGGGGAAGGAAGTAGGCCAGCACGGGGAAAAAAGAAGTTGGGCATGCCCAAGCGCTGGGGGAGAAAGGAAAAGAAGAGGAGGACAGGGGTTGGGTTGACATACACGGGAAAGAGGAGGAGAGAAGGGGAGATGGTCCGGTGGCCAGTCACGAGGGAGAGGGGAGGCAGGCCTGGCGCGGCACCCCAAAGGAGGGAAAAGGAAGAGAAAAGAAAGAAGAAAAGGAGAAAAAGGAGAAGGAAAAGAAAAGGGAAAAAAGGAAAATGAAAAAATAAGGGAAATAATTTAATTTAATTTAGAAAATAATAGAATGTAATATTTTTGATAAAATATTTAATTTTTTAATTCAATATAATTTAATATATTGGTTCAAAAAGGTTAATTTTAGTCAAATATTAGTTTGACAAATTATTTAAATAAAAATAATATGATAAAATAACAAAATATGTATTTTTAATTTATTACATACTCCTATCCAAATTTATATACTTAAAATCCATACAATAATTAAACTAAATAATTTTAAAAGCTAACTTATTTCAAATAAAATATATTTATTAAATTATAGGTTTTCTAAAATTTTGGGGGATTACACTACCATTACTTCATTTATCATCCCATACCTTATCTCATTTAGATTCAATCCCAAATCATATCACTTTACCATTCGATTCCTCATGTGACCGAAAAATCCTAGTTGGCCACTTCAACCCTAGTACCTTTCTTCTCCCACAAGTAATCTCTCTCTTTTTCACCCAAAATATCTTCTCTCCCATGAAATCCATACTCACCCCTTATATAATAAATTCCCACTCTTAACCGGTATTCCACTCTCCCTTAATTGTTTTTACTTCCACATTTTTTTCCATATTATTGCTTCCTCTCAAAACCCTAAGCGGGTCCCTTATACACCCTTAAACCAACCTACGTACTATTTTTAGTCCCAAGTCTCCAACCATTACACAACTCTCCCCTTAGCTTATTTACACCCTAGAATAATTTTCTCATGTAAAGATCATCCCTATGCAAGTTTCATCCACCCCATGCAACTCTCGAAGTCCCCATACAAACCCCTAAAATTTTCATGCATGGTTCCCATCTCCTTTTCATTTTGTTCATCTCTTCCTCTTTATTTTCCTCTTATGGATCATGAGGTATTTTGGTCAACCTCATATCTCCCTTAGTAAACCCACTTCCCATTTTATTTCTTTTTATCCTTTCATTCCCATATCACATTATCAATTATCTCAGCATGCATGTCCTAGAGGGTCATATCATGTCACATCATAATCACCATATATACGTATCATACTCATGCCATAAGGAACACATAAACATACCTCAACTCCAAGCTGCGCTACACATAAGACAAGTTAATGACAATCATATGATACACGACATAGCATGATACATAGCATCTAAGGTATACAAGTCACACAACACATACGGGCTTTAGCTACATCCTTACCTAAAATGATGCTAGGTTTGGAGCACACTCCTACGCCTCCTTAGGGTCTTAGCTTAATTCACCTATAAGAGGGAAAAACTAAGGATTAGTTTCCCTCCTACCAAAAATACTGTTATTTTTTATTTTAGTCTAAGATTAGGGTTACTATTATTAAAGGGAGCTTTACAAGTGAAAACTAGGGTTTTTACCCCTCAAGTTAGCCTACTAGATATTACTAGTCAAAATATATTTATGTTAATATTTATAGCTATATTTATATTATTAAACCTAATAGCTTTATTTCTTCTAATAATAGTACTAATACTTGTTATAGTAAAATAGTGATAATAATAATACTAACGCTCTTAGACATAGAAGCCCTATTATTTTTAAGGCTAAGGCTAATAATAATATTAGGGTTAAAATAATAATATAATAATAGTAATACCAACAAAGGACTAATATTGCTAAAGATAATAATGATAATATTTATATTTGGAATAATAATACTATAAGGGTTCAAATGTTTTTGTCACAATAATAATAACAATAATAATAGTAATAAATAATAATAATAACAACATAGTAATAATGTTAGTAACAAAGGCATTAGGAAAAATATTAGCAATATTTGAATAATAATAATAATAAGGTTGAGTATTCTTCTTCTATAGTAACAAAATGATAATATGCCAACTTCGGTTTCAATAACATTACTAATAACAACAACAATAACAATAACAATAATAATAGCAATAATGTTAAGAATAGTACTAATAGTAATAATAATCAAAATGGTATAGTAATATAAGGGTCCAAATATTTATATTAATAATAAAAAGTGATAATGGACAAAGTTAGTATTAATAATATTAGCAAGAAAATAATGATAATGATAATGGTAATAATAATAATAATAAGGATAATCATAATAATACTAAAATTTTTGTTCTCCATTAATAGTAGCATTAGTTAGAAATATTTCCAAATTTAGTTTAAGTAATAATAATGATAATAATAATAATACTATAAATAATACCATTAATATTATTAAAAATAACCAATACTTGTATAAAATGGGTTTAATGGTTGGAAAATTTAGAGCACCACCTATGGACAGTGGTGGCAGCGGTGGCGGCAGACGTGGGGATTGGAGGTGGTGGAAGGAGGAGAAAGGAGGGAGAAGGAGAGAGAGGCAAGGATAAAGGGAGGTGTGGGGAGGTAGAGGAGGCTCCCTTGGTTGTTTCGGAGGGTAGGGGTAGCGTTAGTGGTGGTGGAATTGGCGGCAAACGGCGGTGCGAAGGACGGCGAGGGGTCGAAGTGGGTTGATCAGAATGGTGATTTTGCATGGCCGGGGTGGCTCGTGCAGGGCAAGATAAGGGCGGTGGGTGACTCATTTCTATAGAGGGCAGTGCAGGGAAGGTTTTGGTGGGTGGTGTTGGCAGCGGAGATCGTCAACGGTGGAAAAATATAGAGTTGTTTGGGCGGTGACGCACAATCGGGATATTTGGGCTGCAAAAACAAAGGCCTGATTATGGATTCCTATTGGGGTATTTATAGGCTAAATTGGGTGGGCAATGATAAGGGCAAGAAGATAAGAGGGGTGCAGATGCCAGACATGCCACCGGTGGTGGTAGTCAAAGCGATTCTGCCATGGCAGGGTAGCAAGGTCGAGGGAAGAGGAAAAGGGAAAGAGGTAGGGTGCTCGAGAGAGGGGAAAGGGTTGGTTGGGGTCAAAAAAATGAATGAAAGTGACGGGAGAGGGAGGGAAGGATGGTAGGCTGTGGTGGTGGCCGGCGGAGGGCAGGATTGCAGCTCCTCAATTGCTACCCGTGCCTCAAGGAAGAAGAAGGGTCAGGACCAGTGGTCTTGGGAGGAAGAAAGAAGAAAAGAAAAAAAGAAACCAGACCATCCAAGAAAGAAAGAAAAAAAAGGAAGAAGAGTTGCAGCGCGTGCCTGGGTGCGCAGGGAGGGAAGGAAGCTAAGCCATGTGTGGCAGGATAGCTCAGGTGGAGGAGAAGAAGGAAAAAAAAAAGGGAAAGAGAGGAAGAAAAGAAAAGGGGAAAAAGAGGGAGAAAGAGAAAATAAAAGAAAAGGAAAAATAGGTGGGTTGGGTATTTTGATATTTTTGGGTTATTTAAAATAATAATATTTAGAAAATAATAATTAATTCCTTCTTAGATTAATTTGGGCTATTTTTGAATAATAATTTTTTTAAATCCCATTTTAATTAGAAACACTCCCTAATTTTTTTCCTAATTAAATTATTTATCATGTTCCTCTTGATTGTCACTAAATAACTGCCCTATATTTTAATAAAATAATTTCTCTAATAAATCCTTATTTAGCAATAATTTCTAGAATTAGAATTTTGGGGTATTTCAATGATGGTGAGGCAAAATGGAGTTATGGAGAGTGGGCCTTAATCCATGTGAATAAGAGTTTAGGCCTCTCATGGTGAGTGGGGAAAAGGTGAGGAAGAAGTCTTGGAGCCTTAGGGTGTGTAAAGGTCCTAAGATATGGGATAGGGATTTTCAAGAGAACTAGGAATAAAAAGGTGAGCATAAGAAGTCTAGTGGATCATGCATGTCTAGTCTAGGTTGTGTATGGAATAAGATATGAGTAAAACACTAAACACTTAAAGTGAAAGATTATCGAGTCGGGCCCAGTAAGGATAATTTTTTATCCATCGGCTATAATAGTGGTTAGGTGTGTTTTGTCGTGTGGAGTGATATTTAGCCCACCAATTATAATAATGGAAAATTGCATTTTACCTTGTGGAGCATTTTTTGGTCCACCAACTATAATAGTGGTGGTTTTGAGCTCGGCAAACCAGACCTTATAAGGAATTAAATCAAGGAAAGATATTAACTACTTATAGTGTAATACCATATAAGTCGGGGCCAATGAGGATAATTTTCAGTCCACCGGCTATAATGGTGCTCAAGTACATTTTTCCTTTTGGAGTAATATCTGATCCACCAGCTATAATAGTGGGGTTCCCGTACTCACATGGAAATAATATAAGAAATGTGTAAGATGGAAATAATGGCCTATGTCTCAAATAATGTTATGAATATGAATTGAGTATTATATGCCTTATTTGTCTGTGTGTACTTGCATGGCCTTATCTATAAGGTTATCTTACTTAGTACGTAATGTACTGATCACCCATTTCATGAGTACTACTCATTCCCATGAGTAGTGGCCCCTTCTAAGTTAGTGTAGGTAGAAGATGTTGTATTTAATGCCTATGACGCATTCGGTGCATTGGGTGGGGCTAAGTGATCACCTATAAGACTTGGCATGGGATCCAAGAGCAAGTTTCATTCGGACTCATCTTTTCCTATTTTTTTCCCTATCTTACTATTTATATTGTTCTTTCTCCTCAAAGGCTCTAATGTTGTATTAGTTTTCTATCATGTAATGATTATTTAATTACGCACTCTAATTTCCCTTTCAATTATGAGTTATTCAAATCATTATGATTTTATGTCCTAATCAAATTTATGACTTTTGAAATTTCTAACCTTGTGGTTGGTGCAAGACTAGCCAAGGGCCAGGCTTATGTAGATCACAACGGTAGCACCCCCTGTTTTGGTGAAGGGTTTTAACTAAACAAAAATTTTTTAACTATGCTTTTTGGGGGTGTTACACTTTTGGTGCTAAAGCTTAGCTATATACTCCTAGGTTCTATTTTTATCTAGGGAATTCATTTCCTCTTACATTACATCTAACCACTCTTTACTTTGTTGATTGTTCATAGCTTGCTTAAAATTTAGAGGCCCTTCTTCTAGTAGACATGCAGCATGAAAAGCAAATGCAATGGCTTCAACATGACCAAGCATTTGAGATGGTCTCATATTCCTTCTAACCTTATTTCTTGGTAATTGGTACAAGAAAGGTCTTCTTAAGCTTGATTTTGTTCAACTCGATCATGGGCAATTTACATATCTTCAGTCCCTACATTATTATGCTCCACCTCAAATCTTAACTTCTTTATATCACTAAGATGTCTTTTATCTTCTTAAATAGTATGATCTTTATAGAAAACTCATTCCCTTAACTTCACATCTCTATGCATGAATGTTTTTATACCATAGGAGTCTAGGCTCATCACTTTATACCCTTTAAGCCCCTTAGGGTAGCCTAAGAACATACATTCTATAGCTCTTGATTCCATTTTGCCTTCCTTTATATTTAAATAGAAAATTGAACGAAACACTCAGAGTTCATCATAAATTTCTACACCACCAAACCATTTTTCAACTGGATTCTCAAAATTAACAGATGGAGAAGGAAACTATAATTATAAAACAAGTTGCCTTTGATGTCTCTGCACAGTATAACTTTGGAATTCCAAAGGATATTAGCATACACCACACCCTTTCTATAATAGTTCTATTTATTCTTTCAACTAACCCATTCTACTAAGGATTTCTAGGCATATTATAGTGCCTTACTATACCATGCATCTTGCAGAATCTATCGAAAACTTCATTTCAAAACTCTAGGTCATTATCTTTTTGACCTTCCTCTCTTTTTGAGTCTTAGCCATATATTTCCATTCCTTAAACATACTAAATGGTTGATATTTAGTTTACATCCATACAAATCTAGAAAAATCGTCAAGAAATGTTGTTGGGGATTGATACCAATTTTGAAAAATAATATCTAATTGGAATCAATTAGAACACACAAAAATTAAGAAGAGAAGAACACTCAAGAACAAAGATTGGGGAAACAGATGATCTTGTTGATTTGAAGTAATTGTGATTAAAAAAAGAATCAAATAATTACTCACCTAAATCACTTAGTTAACCATAAAATTATAATATAAGTAAAGAGGAGAGAAGAGGATCGAACTATGCTAATTAGGGTTCTAATCGCATGGTATTTATACTAAACAGTCCCCTCCCCCATAGTTTCTTTTCAGCTTTGCTAGTCTTTAGTATTTCAACATAAATTCTCCATTTGACCTTCAATCGAGCTGATTATTGAAGCATTGGAAAGATAATTAAAAGATATCCAACTTTCATGTTCAACACTTTTCCAAATTCTAGTTTCATCAAGGTGAAATCTTCACATCTTTCCAGCATAACTCATAAGTATACTTTAAATTCCTCTAAAACACTTTACACACCAATCCAAGCTATATTATATACACTAAATATGAGTCAAAAGCTCATAATTCTTCACCTTGATGATGTATTTGAATTAGCTAGCACCAAGAACAAAAAAACATCTGTAAAAACCCCTGGGCCCTAACAGCCCTCATGGTACACAAACACCAACCAAGTCTGAGCAATGCTCAAAGTTGCTTGCCATCAATGGCTTCATTAGCATATCTATTGGATTCTCCATTGTAGCTACCTTCGCTAACACAACCTTGACTATAACAATAGTACCTCAAATGAAGTGGTACCTGATATTAATGTGCTTCGGCAGATGATGGAAAGAATTATGATTCTTTACCAAATAGATATCATTATGACTATCACTATGAATAATGGAAGCACCGTGACCAAACCCAAGCTCAAAAAAAAACCACGAGTCCATGAATCTTCCTAAAAGGCCTCAGTCATAGCCATATACTCAACCTCAATCGTAGATAATACAATCATATCTTGCAAATATGACCTCTAGTTAATTGACAAACCACCAAGACAAAACACATAACCTCTAGTAGACCTCCTATTATCAAGATGCCCACCATAATCAGAGTCAACAAATCCAGTTAATGCATCAATCGACCTCCCATACTATGAATGAGCTAATGCAATACCCTTCAAGTACCTCAAAATCCACTTCATTGCTTGCTAGTGATCCTTCCAGAGATTCACTATATATCAGCATTAGAGTGGAGAACTATGGCCATAAACTCCTCATCTTTAGATTTGGGGAAATCTAAAGTAAACAATCTGAAGTGAGTCACCAAAGGAGCACTAACCGGATTGGCATCAATCGTATGAAACCTCTCCAAAACCTTACTCACATACTGTTCTTGTGACAAGTAAAGACACTTTCGTCTATGGTCTCAAATGATCTTCATGCCAAGAATCATCTTCGAAGCTCCCAGATCCTTCATCTCAAACTCAGTCTTCATCATTGTTTTTACCTTATTAACTTCAGACAAATCTTTTTCTGCAACAAGCGTGTCATCAACATAAAACAAAAGATATACTGGAGAACCATCACCAACCAACTTCAAGTATACACATCCATCATAATTAGTCCTAGAGAACCCATGCTCAATCATAAACTGATCAAACCTATCCTATCATTGTCTAGGTGACTACTTTAGTCCATATAATGACGTCTTCAATAAGTATACATCATCCTACTTGCCTTCAATAACAAAACCATCTAGTTGGAACATATAAATATCCTCCTCAAGCTCACGATGCAGAAAAGCTATTTTAACATCTAATTACTCTAACTCCATATCTTGCAAATCTACAAGCACAAACAAAGTACAAATAAAAGTATGCCTGATAACAGGGGAAAATATCTCATTACAATCTACACCAGATATCTAACTAAACCCTCATGCAACTAAACAAACCTAAAATTGTATACCCACGTGTAATAAACTATTTTCTTCTTATTGGGTGCCTTCACAAGTTCCTATGTTTGATTCTTCGATAGAGGTTGCATCTACTCCTCCATAGCAACACACCACTAAGTAAAATTAGCATTAACAATGGCATTTGTGTATGAAACTAGCTTTTGTACATCAACCAAAGTCTTAGCTCTAGCTAAGGCATAAACTATTAACTCCATAAAGCCATATCTCATAGGAGGCTTCACAACACTCCATGGTCTACCTAGAGTAATGCCCCTTTGTTCCACCTGCTACCTGGATCCACCCACTTAAGAAATAGTGGATCTTATACTAGAAGAGTCTAACTGATCCAAATCAACCTCTACTTCTACCTTATCCATAACACCGCTCAATTTCTCCTACTCCACCTCTTTAGATAATCTATCAGAAGAAGACTTAGTCTTTTTGGAGGAATACGAACTCATTAAAGGTAACATCCCTACTAGTAAAAAACTTGGATGCAATTGGGTCACATAACTTATTCCCCTTCACATTAAATGTATAACTAAGGGAAGTACACTTCTTGGCTCAAAGATCAAGCTTCCCATCATTCACATAAGCATACACGGGACATCCAAAAACATGAAAATTAGAATAATCAACTGGTTTGCCAAACCATACCACCTCAAGTGTCTTCAAATTAATGAAACAATTGGGTGATGTATTCACCAGAAACGTCACCATGTGAATTGCCTTAGCCCAAAACATCTTGCCTAATCCACCCTATGACAACTACATTGAGCCTTCTCTAATAGGGTCATATTTATCATCTGAGCAACCCCATTTTGTTGTGGTCTTCCAACACAAGTGTGGTGCCTAGCAATACCATTGTCACAGTAATCAGTGAAACTATGCTCCACAAACTCGAGGCCATTATCTATCCTAAGAAACCTCACCTATCTCCTAATTTGCTTCTCTAGTAATTTCATCCAATGCTTGAAAATATGAAAGACATCATTCTTATTTTTAATAAAATAAGACCACACCTTTCTAGAGAAGTTATCAATAAATGTCAATAAGTATCGTGAACCACCCTTGGAAACCAACCTTACAGGGCCCCACAGATTAGAGTGAACATAATCTAGGGTCTCCTTCATACTATGTGTAGTCTTTGAAAATCTAACCCACTTCTTCTTGCCAAACACATAGGGCTCACGAAAATCCATAATACGTGTACTCTACCCATCTAACAGCCCTCTCTTGGAGATTTCAATCATACCTTTGACACTCATGTGTCCAAATCGTATATGCCAAAGTCTAGTAATATCCAAGTTAAACATACTCGATGATGTTACTACATGTGCTCCCTCAAAAGTGGGAACCAACAAGCTCATATTGTGTCCCAACCCTTTTGCCTTTCATTGCAACAAGAGACCCACTATTAATCCTTATTGTGTCATTCTCAATCACACAATGATATCCATTACAATCCAAGGAAGTCAATGAAATCAAGTTCTTGGTCATCTCAAGGACATCTCAAACATTAGACAATGTCCTGACCATACTATCATGCATCTTCACCTTCACTACCCCAATCCTAGTAATTCTACATGTAGCATCATTACCCATCAAAATTACTCCACCTGAAGCCATCTCGTATGAATAGAACCAGTTCCTATTAGGATAAATATGGTAAGAGCATCTAGAGTCCCAGATCCAGCTATCCATAATCTTGGTCTGACTATCAGTGGTGGTCAACACATCACCATCACTATCATATTAGGCTATAGCAACATCATCCTTTGTGATAGATGATTCACCAAATTTATCTCCAGATTTCCTATTAATATTGATATGACTCTTCTTGTGATATCCATAGCACATAATATTCTTAGATCTTTTATTTCTTGACTTTGACATGGAATAATTGTTCTTCTCACTAGAACCTCATTCCTAAGTTCTAGTCCTAGCTATAAGTTTCCCACTATATGAGTCACTAGAACCACCTCCGATCAACTGATTCTCAATTAGCCCCCACTATAGTAGGGCAGCCTTAACATCATCAAGAACCAACTCATCATCATTCCCATATAGTATGGTCTCATGAAAATGTGTATAATTAGAAGGCAAAGAACACAATAATGTAATATTAAGATCATCATCCTCCAATTTGACATCCATATTCTTCATATTCATAATTATAGAGTCAAATTTATCAAGATGAGACTTTAGAGATTGTCTCTTATCCAATTTCAACTTGTGCAACTTGCTCTTCAACAACGAACAATTCATTACTGACTTCGTCATGTTTAGAGACACTAGCTTGAACTATAAGGATGATGTCATTATTTCTTTAGCCACCTCGTGTAAGACCTCATTAGACAAACACAACTGTATGGTGGAAAGGGCCTTTTGATCTATCACCTTAAATTTCTCATCTGTTATCGAATTTGGCTTCTTTGAATCCCTAAGTAAAGCCTTCTCCAATCCATTCTAAATCAAGATTTCCTTCATCTTCAGCTTCTATAATTTGTAGTTCACCGACTGATCAAACTTCTCTATATCAAATCTTGTAGTCATCCGAACATGAACCCTATGCTCTGATACCAATTTGTTGGGGATCAATAACAATTTAGAAAAATAAGATATAACTGGAATAATTACAACACACAAGAATTAAGAAGAGAACAACCCTCAATAACATAGATCAGTGAAACAGATGATCTTATTAATGTGAAGTAACTGTGATTACAAAGAGAATCAAAGAAATCCTTACCTAAATCACTCAGTTCACCAATGAATTACAAGAAAACTCAAAAGGAGAGAAGAGGATAGTACTATGCTAATTAGGGTTCTAATCACATGGTATTTATCCTAAACATGGGCCCCAAGTGTTTCTTTTCAATTTTGATAGTCTTTAATATTTTGGCCACAACTTCTTTATTTAACCTCCAATCGAGCTGATTCTTGATGTGTTAAAAAGCTAATGGAAATATCTACAACTTTAATGTTCAACACATTTCCAAATTCTAGTTTCATCAAGGTAAAATCTTCATATCTTTCTAGTATAACTCACAATTCTACTCTAAATTCCTCTAAAACCCTTCACACATCAATCCAAGCTATTGTACACACCAAATACGATTCACAAGCTCACAAAGGTTAATAAATAAGTTTCTCCACCTCTTAACATTATTCTAGCTGGACCCCACATGTCTTCATGCACATAATCAAATATTACCTTTGATTTATGCATACCAATGTTAAAATTTAATTTACAAGACTTACCCAATATATAGTGTTGACTTTTCGTATAAACCCCTTTTTTTTATGTATCTTCAAGCTTTCTTACTAACGTTCCCCAATCTCAAATTCCACCACTTTTCTAGTGTAAGCTAAGTTATTAAACCTACATTTGTAGTGTCATATTTTCTATCTTCTAACATATATAATATGTTTACTAACCTTCCTTTCAAAACTACCAATGAACCTTTTAGTACTTTCAGATTTCCACTTTCTTCTTTCACTGTGTAGCCTTCAAAATCAAGAGTGCCAAAAGAAACCAATTTTCTCTTTAGCTCAGGTATGTGTCTAACATCCATTAGCAAAAAAATCACCTCCTAGTTCAATGTTCATCACAATTTATCCAAGATCCATTATAGGACGAGGTTTGTTGTTTCCCATTAGTACCCAACCACCCCAAGATTTTTCATAATTCAAGAATCTAGGCTTATATGGGAACATAGGGAATGTTCATCTAGAGTATAGGAACCAAAGTTGATCAATGGAATTAGTTGAAACCATTAGAAATTATGCATTTTTATAGCCATCCAACACAACTTCAGCATACCCCTTATCAACTCCTTTTCTTATTTCTTGGGGTTTCTAGTTTTTACTGATTTCCTTCCTCTTAGGGTAATCCTTTCTTAGTTGGCCCTTCTTATGATAATGGAAATGCTTCCATGAATTCTTCCCACTTTTTTTAGGCTGGAAATTCCCTTTCTTGGTATCTTTCTTATCCTTTCTTTCAAACCTAGCCCGTATATACAAGCTTTTAATAATGATTTCTTCCTTCATTAATTATTGTTTCTTCAATTCTTTTGATGAAAATGTTGTAACTATAGATTCAAGTTCTAACCTTTCATGGATTGATAGGATTATCTCAATGAAATTCTCATACCTATTCGGAAGCACAGAATTTAGTGGAATGATTACACGATTCACCTTAACTTCCACATTCTCAAGATCATGTAATATCTTATTATAGTCATCCAAATGATCCTCTAAGGTTTTCCCTTCTATCATTCTAAATGAGTATTACCTTTGCTTTAAAATCACCCTTTTGTTGAGATTTTAGTTATATAGTGACTCTCAAGCTTATACCATAAGTTCTTTCTATCATTTCATTGGACACTTCCTTAAGAACTTTGTCACCAAGGCTCGATATTATTGTTCTATGATCCTTCTCTAGTATCTCACTCATTTTTTTCTTTTCCAAAGAATTTGAAATTTTCTATTCTCCTAGGAGTGCATGTTGAATCCCTTGCTGCACCAAAAGTGAGTGCACCTTCAACCTCCATAGCCCAAAATCCCCCTTACCATCAACTTATCTATGTTAGATTTCATAGATCCCATTATCAATACAAATAGTAGCTCTAATACCAACTATTAGAATCAAACCTAATAGAATAGTGTACTTAATCATACATACTCTCAAAGATTGTGTATTAGAATATGGGAAATAAGAATATTCACGAACTATATAAGAATGAAAAAATAGAGATAAATAATTACTTATTAGAGAGAGAGAGGGAAAGCGTAGGCTCTATTTATAACTAAATTAGCAATACAACTCTCTCAAGGTTTCGTTACTACTCTCATATTACAAGTACTATATTTATAGCCTAACTATAAAGGGAGGATTTGACAAAGGTTAGAAGTAACTAAACCTTTCTAATTTCTAACTACCACACTAACAGCTATAATAACACTAATAATAAGATTGAATCCAACCATCGCCTAATCTTTCCAACAATGTTTTTCATTTATAGGTACAACTTCAAGAAGCTAACATACGAGTGTAGGAAAGAACAATTGATTGAATACTAGAAAATTATGAATTCTATTGTTGTTTTTTATCATGATTATGATGAGGATGAGGATGATGGCGAGTAGATGCTACAGGAGGAGAAAATTTTGTAGGAAAATATGTTTTTAGTTTAATCTTTTGTTTCTGAATCCTAGAAGAATTGATTTTTTTAAGTTTACTCCATTTACAGTTTCACTTTTTTTGGTGGGTACTTAACATGCTATGTGTCAGAGATTTAGCATTCATATAGATGCATTTTCAATTTTGACCCTATTAGTGCATTTTGATTCTAGATGTTGTGAATAATGTGTCTGGTTCAAACTTTCTATTGATATAATGTTAATGTCCAATATCAATAGTTAAGGGCTATCTAGGAAAGCAATACTTTTAAATTAAAGATCAAATAAATATCTCTATATTTTAATTATTATTTAATTTAATCATTTTCAATTGATTTAGTATATTTTATTATTTCATAGTATATTTGAACTTAGTTAATTTTGAATTATATATATAAATAGTTGTTTTTCAGTTGATTTGAAATAACAATTTATAATTATTTTAAAGTTGATAGGGAATTTATGAATAATGTTTTAAACTTTCAAATGATCTATTCAAAAAATCAACATGACCTAACCTTCTATCAGATGATTCTAAATGAAGATTTGAAATACGGTAAATAGGAAACTATGACCCAAGACAACGCATGTGAGCATTGGTAACTAATATGACACTATGAAAAATTTTGGCTTTACTAACATAATGCCTCATAAGAAAATAATGCAGGATCTAAAAGCTTTATATTTTATCAAAAAATTAAAAGCACCTAAAAGACCCCTTAAGCAATGCAACATAGATGATTTTGGTAACATATTCACTCAAATTTACACATCTCTTAGATGAAATACAAGTAGTCTAGATGTCATAGGGTTTTCAACTAAATAAAACTCTAATATATAATATAATGTATTACATGGTTTAAGTAGATAAGAAGGGATAAAGTGAGATCATCAAGATAGAAGATCACCTACGCATAGAAATGGAAGCCTCACCTATGGATAGAAGATCACCTTCCCTATCTTTAGAATCCCATTTGTTCTACTTACAAAAAACCACCTCTAAGCATGGAAAACACCACTAGATGATCTGGCTAAAGTGACTAGGGGTGTGCAAAACTGGATATCCGTATCCATTTGGATATTTTTTTCGGATATCCGCTCCGTATTTTTTATACCGAATATCCGGGATGAGGATATCCAAAAAATAAAGACCGGATATGGATCGGATTCAGATATATCCAATATCCGTATGAAAATACTATTTTATCAATTTTAATAACTTTTGCTAGAATATTTTTAAAAATAAAGATCGTATATCAATTAATATTCATATCTATATTCATATAAATATATTATTTTATCTAAAAGAAGTATTAAAATATTATTATAAATATTTAAAATATAAAAATAAATAAAATTTTAAAACTTAAAACTATAAAAACACAATAATATGATGTATTATTGAAATAATCAACAAAATATCGGATATTTTTTTTGTATCGGATGATCCAAAAAAAATGGATATCCGAATGTCGGATATCCTTTATTTGAAATGTCAGATCGGATTTTTAAATATCGGATCGGATTTTCGGATCCCGGATTTTTTGCACAGCCTTAAAAGTGACCATAGTGGAATAACCTACTCAACGAAGGAATCAGTAAAGGTAGGTTGTGTCTAAATTAGATAAATATTTCAAAATAGGAAGGAATCATAACTTGGATGTTGATTAAACTTGTCGATTGTCCTCAATTTTGTAGTAAAAAAGCCCTTAAATTTTCAATCTTACACAATGTGCTTGATGGCAACATCTTCCATTACAGGGATTCAAAGACAAGCACCCATCGTCAAAAGCACCACTAGACACCGCTACTTATTATATGTAGCTTCGATGGAAGAATAACTAGAAGGAGAATTACATGCGTCTATAGGAGGCAAATGAAGGTTTGGGTAAACAATGAGTTTTTAGACATGTGGGTCAATTAATTAGGTTTAGAAACCTCTTCTTTGTTTTATTGTCATTCCTTACCACCAATAAGTAATACTAAATTTTTTTGTCTAAGTTAGATTTTTCGTAATGATTTTATCCATTGCAAAATTTAAATTAAATTTTATAAAATTAGTTTTTTATCACAATTGATAATATTTGTTGTGAAAGTCAGTAGAGTTTGAAAATTGTGAAAATGATTTGAGCCACAATTTAACAGATTCATTATTAAAGTTATATTAACATTTATAAAGCTTTCTTCACCCAAATTTAATACATCCGATCCTAAAGTTTGTAAAAATTTTTTTAGCCACATTTTAGCATATCTGTTGCAAAAATTTATATTGAGATTTCTGAAGCCAAAATTTAATAGATTAATTACTAAAGTTATATTGAAATTTTAATAGCTTTTTTCAGCCATAACTTAATAGATTCGTTGTAAAATTTATATTAAAATTTGTGAAGCTTTTTTTTGCAACAATTAATAAAATCCATCTTTGAATAAGAGATTTAATTTTCTCATAATGTTTTCAAAGAAATTTATTTGTTTCTTTCTTAACTTTAATCAAATAAAAAATAGTGTAATATATCATATGATTCTTCTAAAAGTGATTTTTCCCTTTATTAATTTTCATGAAATTAAAAAGATATCATAATATATTTTTGAATTTTTTATTAGTGAAATAAATTTTTCAAGTTGTGAAAACAAAATTTAACTATAAAATATTTTATCCACAATGAAATTTTGTTGAATATTTGTTTTCGCAACAAAATAATCATAGCCAAAAGCAAATATATATTATTTTTACCAACAAATATGTATTGTGACTATAAATAAGGTAGAAAAAATATCCTCTAGTCTTGTAAAAGTTTTAGTCATGACTTGATAGGTTGTTGCTAAAAACTATTTTTTACAAAAAAAAATTATTTTAGCTAAAAATTATGTATGTATAATTTATTGTGCCAATAAAAGTATCTTTTATAGCAACAATATATTAGTATTGTAAAAATAAATGGAATTTATGGTGACAAGTTTTTGCCACGCTTGTTAATAGTCATTGTAAAAAAGAATTAGTAATGGATATTTTAGGTCATTGCTAAAAACCAATGCAAAATATCCATTTTCTTATAGTATATGGTCTGAAGTTGGGTTTTGATTTTGTGTGTTAGAGTTGATTTGCTTGTTTTGTAAGAATTTTAAGTTGTTTATTGGCATTTATGGGATAAATTTAATACATAACATGTTATCATTCATAATAGTTTAGCATATGTTATGATTGATGGAAGTTTGAGAGACTTTAGCTATATATATTCATGTGTATCCATGAACATCTTCAACCTATTCTTCACTATTCATTGAAGATACTCATGTGTGTTCTTAAGACCTACAAGTTGTTCATCACTTATCATGTCTTAATTATCCTTTAATGATAAATGTAAGGTTAAAGAAAGATTAACCATGATTAGGCATTAAATGACCAAATTAGTTTAAAGGGGTATACTATTTCATATGTTATGGTTTAAAAAAATGGTATAAAACTTTATTTTATGATTTCAAACTCTAATATACTTGATACTTTGACCATTTGACCCTAAAATTGTCCTTTTGAGTTATAAAGTGATTGTTTATAGATGTTTAATCATTGTCATAATAAGTGAATTTTGGCGTCACTTATAGCCACTTATATATCTATTTAGTGTCATCTATAAACAGTTATAAAAATTTGATGTAATCTATAAACACTCATCATGTTATATATGGTATGAGTTTGGTGTTATCAATAAACACCCACTTGGATTGCTATGTTATTTCACTCTAGATTATGGTAAGTTGTTCTATTTTTGGTTTAGAGTTAACCATAAATATCCATCTAGCTTGGTTTGGCATTATCTATAAATATCATCTATTTTAGCTTGGTATTATCCATAAATGCACATTTGGTTGGCTTTGTGTTATTTATAAATTTTCATTTGGTTTGGCTTGGTGCTATCCATAGATGCACATATGGTTCATTTAGGTGTTATCCATAAATGCTAGATCAGTTTGGTTTGACTTTATCCATTAATATCCAATTGGTTTGGTATAGTGTTATCCATAAATGCCTATCGAGTTTAGTTTGATGTTATCTATGAAAGTCCAGTTGAAATACTTAAATCTTTTTTTGCATTAAGATTTTCAAATATGAAATTATGTGGTCACATAATGAAGTGACAATAACATGATATTAATAAATTTTCTTTTACATGAATATGAAAATTTTCATGTTTACATCCCTTAGGACATTGCATGCCATTATTTTCACTAGGTTGCTCAAAAGTGTCATAATTGTAAATGTGATATATGATATCACGTTTTTTCATGAGTTGTGTTTTAAGTACTCGCAATAGCTAGATTTTAATAAGTACTTAACTATATTGATTTCTTGTGTAGCATTGGGATGAACCTGGCTTATATGAAGGAGTGGTTAGAATTGTTTTGTAATCTATCCATCTTTGTGGAGACATATCTAGGGAGTGACATTACACTTGCTTAGGATATCATGTTTATTCTCCTTCCCTGATTCCTTATACTTAATATTACAATTTCATTATAAAGCTTAACATTTAAAGATTCTCTATTTATGTTTTGACATATCTCATTTTAAAGGGTTTTCTTGCACTTTGATTCAATGCCAAGTGAATCTTATATCAGCCAACCACACCTCACTCAATGGGGCATAAGAGTACTTTTAGCCTTGTACCTAGCATGGTTAAGGTAATTGTTGTAGCTTTTCTATGATGAAAGTGGTGGTTTCAACCCCACTTTAGTTAACATTTTCGCTATTTTCAAAATAAAAAAAAAATACAATTATTGTAAAAATGAAGGTGTTATAATATTAGAGTTTTTTTTAGTTTCCAAACTACTAAAGTTTAGGGTTTTAACATACGTTTGGCTTCAAATTTCACTATATTCCTCATTTTTTTAAACTAATACTACAAGTTGGCATTGAATTTTTTCAACATTAAGTTTAGAAAATATTTCAAAATTTGAGTTGGTCTGAATTTAGAACCCTTTGAAAATGATAAAGTGTTTTTTGGTTGTAGTTATTTTAAATTATAAGTTTTATTTAGATGGTGATTGAGCATTTAACTTATTTATTTATTTTGCACCTCAATCTATTTGTCTCACCCCATTATTATTTGTTTGTATTTATATTTTTTTATTCTTTTTGTTTATGGTTGCTTGTATCTTTTAGGAGATAACTTTGTTTGTTTGTATTTTTATATAGGGGTAATAAAAAAATCATTTTCCAAGTAGGTTGCTTGAAATTAGATAATGTTCGGAAAATGGTTGGGAAAAGTAAGTTGTGATCAATTAATGTGTGTCATATTGTTTGGATGTTTAAGAAGTGTTAAATTTTTATGTGTTTATTTCCATATTCCTTGTCTTTGGATTTTTTGGGAAGTATTATGAGAAGCATTTTTTTCAGTAAACTATTTCGGTCTATAATATGAAATGAAAAGTATTCTTTGAATATATTTAGTTTGCTTGTTAGTAAGGTTTGGTTAAAATTGATTTTATAGGTATGGGTCTCTTTTGCTGATTTGATTAGTAGTCAAGGTTCTCTTAGTGATATTTTTTCAGTATATGATTTTATGTATTAGTTACCATGAAGTGTTTCACATATAGTCCTTTTTATAATGAAGAAAATGCTTGAAGATTGCCTAACTACCATTGTAGATGAGAAGTATACTTTCAATTTCATTTTTATAATTTCTATTGTATGTATTAATATTGCATATTTACTTTTCATATTGTGTAGCTAAGCACGGACTCATTCTTTAATACATATAGATATATTACACTTATTTTATGGAAAGCACTTTGTTTTACCTAAGTTGTCACTCGGTTGCATTTTGGTAAATCTAAGTTTTGGAATTCATGGTTATTTGCATTTCTTTTCTTTTCTTTTCTTTTTTACATTACCTATGTGGTTGTCTAACAGTAGTTGAACCATCTGATATCACTAATGATTATATAAATTAATTTGCAAATGGTTTAATGAGTGGTTGAGATAAGAATAGTAACATCAATTTTCTAGATGTAGTATGGATGCATGATAGTAATAATCTAAATATAATAATTTCTTTGAAGAGAGAAATTAATAAAATACCCTAGTGATGTCTATTGTCTTTCTTTCACTATAGATTTATTATCTAAGTTGTAACTTCTTATTTATTCAATTTTGTGAATTGATTGAATATTGGATGATTCCATGATATTTTTTATCTATTAGCCTTCATGCTATGCCATAATATATTGTATTATTAGCAGGTAGTTAGTTCCTCATATGATCTTCTAAATTTTGTAAAAGATATAATAAATTATGCCACATGTATATACCAAATGGTATGTCCTTGCTACTTAATAGTGTAGGCTCAACTCTAGGTATTATGTATGTGTGTGTTTGATGATGAACTACTATGATTATGTGGCATCTTCGATCTCTTGATTAGATTATATTATATTGTAATTGGTGATTAGCAATAAGCTTGCATATTTTTGGAGGTGAAAAATTAACTAGACCATGTTGTATTATTGTTAGGTGTATGTAGATTTGATTCTCAAACTCTTTTGGTGGAGATTGTCAATAATTTGTTGATTTTTTACATTTAAAAAAATTTCTTTAATATTTTTGGGGCATGTAATAAATATAAGATGCAAAATGATATAGATTTTGGTATAAACTATTATGATGAATATTGAAACTTCCAATTGGGAGATAACCTTTTTATAATATCATTAAATTAATAGTGCAATAATGCTAAATTTAGAAATGTGAGATGATGGTAGGTGGAGAGTTTTTCTTTTAGGATAACTCATTAGATTGCAATTAGAGTTTAATACCCTCCTATAAAACTCCCATTTTTTACTACTAAAAAAATTTATTTTAAAACGATACAGATGTGGTAAATACTAAACACACTTAGGAAAAATGGGATGTTACTGCCATACCTAACACATGATAGATGTTAGCCGCCTGTCCCATTTTACATACAAGGTTAAAACTAAATCAATCAATTTAAAGTAGAGTGTGCAAGATCAAATTACATCAATTTCAAAAATAAATGTTTACAACATAGGACCTTGATGGCCCCCAGCCCTCGACATGGTATAATTCAAGGAGAATTATTAAATAAGTATACAAGGCTAATATAATCAGAAAATAAGTTAGGACGTGACCCCAAAACCATGGTCCATCATAGACCATGTAAAAAGCTAGGATGACCAGGTTCTCAAGCCCTACACCCAAGCTAAGGTAGGCCTGCTACTAGCCATCTCCAAAAGCCTAAGCATGGCCCTCTACTCATGGGAATGAGTAGGTGACCCGGCAAACAAGCACATCAGTACACTACATACTGAATAAGCTAAGTTACTTTCTCAATGGAAATCACAAGCATACCAGGTTCAACCACATCATGGAAAACATAATTAGCATGCATCATGCCAATGCCAAATAAGTGTATCTACTCCATCATGATTAGATAATTCATCAAGATTTACTATCATGCATAACTCAGGCAACTCAGAATGTATCATGCCCATTTTCATAGTATAATATCATAGGTGATTGCACACAAGTACTAAGCATATTATCTAGATGAACACTAGGGCTTATTTTTCATCTTGGTTAATTAATTAGGTTATACCATTTTCTTATCCATATACTTATATAGGTCATCATCTAATCATTCATTCCAATTATTAATGAGTTATTCATTCAAGTCATTATCCAATTATTCATTCCAAATTTTATCATTATTATCATCCAACTACTTGTTCCAATCATTATCTAATTATTCATCATCGAGGTATTGAATGTGCATCACCCCATAGTCTCACATACCATGGAAGCCTATCCAAATCAAGGAACATAAATTCCAAGCTGAAGCAAATAACCAATATAGACATAAGTCCAAGCCGAATCCAACCAATATGGACATCAATATAGGCTGAAGCCAACCAATATGGACATAAGTCTAGGCCAAAGCTAACCACCTAGGTAAACAGACCCTTTAGTATTGATACTCCCTAATACATTATTAGTTTCTAGAGTATGTAAGGCATCAAGATTCACTAGGATCTCACCCGAAGGCAAAACTTGAAGGCACCAATAAACTCCTAAAGGCAGACTAACCCCTGGTAGCTAATCTAGGATCAAGTAATCCAGACTCATACACAGCTCAATTATCTTTCACTTTACATGATTAGTACATTATTCATGAGGTTATATGATCACATAAGGCCTATACAAATAGTAAGCAAGACATTCACATATCTCTTCCACATTAATCCCCTCCATCCCCCAACCATGTATGGGGTTCCACTTATGCTTGTCCAATCTTAATCATGCCCGTTAGATTATTCCATTCAATCAAATTCCTTATTTCACCACCTTATTTCTCAAGAACCATTACATTTCATATGTGGTACACCTTTTAAGCCTTTACAACACCCATTGAGTGTGTCATGAATCATGGCCCATTTAATCCATTCATTAGGTCATTGATCCATGTAATATATTTATTTTATCCATTAAATAGTCGTACAATACTCCTATTTATAGTATCAAAATATATCCAAACCAAGAAGAACAAAATCACACAACCTAGCTAAACCATTCGATCGGTCTAACCCAACTAGTCAAGTGGTTGCACCAACTAGTCGATCGGTTTGGCTCAACTAGACTAGATTTTCCTCAAGCTAGTCAATCGATTTGGGAAAACCCATTGAATGTTCATACACTAGTTGATCGGTTATGCCCAACCAGTCTATGGGTTTAAGCAAAGAGCAAGACTAGGGTCTCTACAGGCCTACCGGTCGATGGGTCGGGTCAACTAGTCAATTATTCTAGGAACTAATCAATCAATTTGCCCTCCAACAGCACCAAACAATCATTTTTATATAGACCATACTTACAAATCTTTATCATACCACATTAGAATATGTTCTAACATCAAATAACACATTTTTAGCTTACTTTAGTTGCACATTTCACCATTAATCATCACAACCTAATATTTCTTCAAGATTCATGCTTTTCACTCAAAATGCACAATCTAACCATTCAATACATTTTTGAATGCTATATGTTCATGCCAACATATAATATCAAACTTAAAGAGTTCCATATTATGTAAGTCTACTCATAATCCATTTTAGAAGTAAGAATGACTTACTTGATGCAAGAAAAATTTTCCTTAAACAAGGACACTCAACCTATGAATACCTAACCTTAAAAACAACAAGTGTAAATCAAAATTTTGTGAATAAGTTTTATAAATCTGAACTCGAAATAGAAAGGAAAGAATGAACATACCACACCTAAAGAAAAAATAGAAGGTAATTTAGTCGAACCACTCAACCTTTTTCCTAAATCTAACTTTTTATTTTTTAACAATTAAAACAATAGGGAGGTAGAAAAAGGATCAAAAGAGAAAAATAAATTAAAATGCAAGGCTCAAAGGGAAGAGAGAGTAGGTGAATGCTAGAGAGTTAAGTATTTTGGTGGCTGAAAGAAAGGTGAATAGAAGGGGTGATTAAGGCTATTTATAGAAAACAAATCTATACAAATCACAAGTGTGGTTGGTAAAAGATTGAAAATCCTAATTCTTATCATTCAAATTTGAGTTAAATAGAAAGATTTCGTTGACGATATGCTGACCTATCCTCCAAAGCTTAAATGATTATTCTAGAGGAGTATAGGTTAATTGGTCCGAAAAAGCAATACACAAGAGGGGAAATGGAAGATTAACATAGAAGGAATATCCAAGATAAGCATAATTAAGTCTTAGATCAAAACAACGATCCCAAAAATATGTAGGAGGAGAGAGGTGAAAGAAGACAAAACTAAGATCATCTCCCCCCATCCTCAATTGTCCCAATCGACTCCTCAGATTAATCTGAGGTAGTATTTTTAGGCCAAATGTATCATGAAAAAGGATAAAAATCTTGTAAAAATAATTCAAAATGGGTTAATAAGGTTCCATTTTAGTATAAGAAATTTTTTCCAAAAAATTGAGTTTTGAAAATATATCCAACTCAACAAACTAATCAATCATTTTGATCTACTAGTCCACTATTCTACAAACTAGTCAATCGGTTCTCCAACCAAGATCGGTTTGGTCCCATAAAAATTATTTTACTAAAACGACAAACTAATCTATCGGTTCATAGAATTAGTTGATCAGTTTACCTAAAAAACTTATTTAATTTAATTTTCCAACCTCATTTCGAATTCAACATTACCTCAAACTTAATCATAGTTTGAAATCAAAATCAAACATAAAAAATTAACATAATTTATCATTCAACACTTCACAAAATATGGGGTATTACACCTCTAATTTACAAATATGAGAAGTTGGTAAACTAAAAGGTTTTTCTACTAAATATCTACAATCTATAATAATATAATTTTCAAAAAGATAGTATGGTGTAAAATATTTAGCATAGTACTAATGGAGAATTATTGGTGTGGTATTTACATGAATTAATGTTAGATGGCTGTTACTTTGCAATTTATATGAGTACTTAGCAATGCACTCTTAGTCTGATATGGAAGCTGATGTGTACATACCTAAGAAAAAAAAAGTAATGCATTATACGATACACACTTATAGGAGTTTATTATCTTCCTTCCTTTCTAGTATGTGTAGCCCCTTGTTTTCAATTTTTAAAATTAATTATCTTTAATTTGGAATATTAGAAAATTTACAAAAAAAAACACTTATATTTTTCTATATAAATAGACAGACATAATGATATATTTTTTATATTGAAAAGATTATTATATAAAACACCATTATGTATTTATCATAGGCATTTAAGTTCAACAAATATTTGATATAGGTTATCTAAATACTTGATATAGGTTCAAAAATATTATATTCAAGTTCAATAAATACTCAGTATAGGTTGACCAAATATTTCATATATGTTCAAAAAAAACTTAATACAAGTAATATGTTGAGATTCAACTCACACTAAACATTTACTTTTAAGGGTGGTTGAACACATACCAAGAATGTGTTATGTTGAGATTCAACTCATGGTGAATAAGAAATATAAATGTTAGAATCTAAGCTGATGTTAAACTCATACTAAATATTTGTTGAACATATATTAAATTTTTATAAAATCTATGTAAAATATTTATTAAATTTTTATTAAGTATTCACATAACCTATATAAAATATTCACCAAGTTGTGTCAATTATTTACCGAAGCTATATAAATGTGATAAATATATAATGTTTTTCATAATAATCTTTTCTGCAGTAAAATTATATCAAAATGGATATTTATTTATAGGAGAGAAATGATAAAAACTTCAGTATGAAATTTTAATTTTTCTACTATACTAAATTAAAAATAATTATTTTAAAACTTTCAAACAAGAAAGACTACATATATTAAAAATAAAGATAATAAATAATAAACCCCATAAATGTGTCATATTATGTTATCTTATTTGAGGATCCTACAAGACGCTCCACGTGTAATATATAAATTGCAAACATTAACTATATATAGCATGCTCCTCGGATGCCACCCCTGCCCTTATAATGTCGGTTTGATGCACCGTTTGATGCACACACATATCTTCTTACCACGTAAAAGTTCTGCATCCCCCATTTGCACCGCGACTAAGATAAACGCAAAGCTATAATGTCGGTTTATTTGGTGCGTTAAAGGATAGCAAAAATTAGTTTATAATCACAGGACCCTGCTTTTGTTTAAGTGTGCACAGAAAAAATTCCCACCGACATGTAAAGGTCTGGAGTCTTTTACTGTTATTCATCGAATTTGGTTCAGTTCTACAACAGCAACACCGTCAAAGAAAATCATTTACAGCAAAGGCTCATACTATTCTTGTTGGCACTGTACACTAATTTGTTTGCCACTTTGCTTTTAGACTAGAGCTGAAAAAGCTAATACAGAAGATGCCGGGTACGACACAGGCTGTTGTGCAAAGCATGAGTCGTCAGGCTATCATTAAAGTTAACCAATATTACGCACGTTGCTCGATTGTAGATGTATTAATATCGTTAAAGAGTGTGCTCAAAAGTACCATCTGCATTCCCTGCAAATATGTTACAGGAATGAGCTATTCTACTGTATCATTACAGTTACCTCCAAACAAGAAGACAAGCTTATCTCTGCTCGTTGGTCTCATTTGCCTCCAAATATTTGCAAATTCGTACACCCATAAAGACTGGTATCAAGTCCACCAAAGACAATCATCTAGGCTGAAACAACACTTTGGCGAAAGACAATGTGCACAGTTGATGCGTTGTAAAAAGAGAATTTAGCAGTTACCTACTCTAAAGAGAAACCAGTGTTTGCTTTGCACCAACTCCTGACAACAATGCGTTAAACGTCCAGTTTAACCCTGGCACTGTGAAACAAGTACACAATCACAGGGCAAGCAGCAAGATATTCCGAGACTGAGCACTCGAAGTCAGTGATATAAAATAGGAAAACTATCTGACCGGTATTCAATTGGGGGTAACCTTCTCAAGTCAAATTGCGACCACCAAGTATGCAAGTATAAAATTTAACACTCATGCTAGCTGCATAGAGAACATAAAAGTCCAACAGCATTCTCAAAATGCCAGTAAACCGAGTTACAATGTCACAGATATACCTACCTCAATCTGTTTTGGACCCCTTAATAATTTTGTTGATAAGGTGATGGTACAGTCTCAACTCTCAACATATGCTGTGAGACAGTAGAGAGAACTTCGACCATATGAAATAGTAACCCAACAGCACATCAATAAATCCTCATAAGATATGAAAGCGTCTACCTCATTAATTAGACAGGTCAAGACACCTATCTACAGAACCCAATACTTCAACCCGTACTTCTACATCACCTCCTGCGCCCATACCTCCTGGGAGAATGTGATCTGCTCCTGTCACGATCCCGATGTTGATCCCGGTCATTATATCTACTCCTTCCTCCATCTCTTACATTCCTGTAGTCCCTGTGGCCCTTACCATCATACTCCCGCAATCTGCCATGATCTCTATCCCGCTCCCTGTATTTATCATGCTCACGATCCCTGTCCCGATCACTCGACACACTTCTTCTGCCTCTACTTTCATATTCCTTCTCCTTCTGTTTCCTTCGTTCTTCCGCCTCTTTCTCTCTTGCTAATCTTTCCTCTTCTTTGGCCTTTTCCTTTGCTGCCTGCAATTATTGGGATGTGATCAGAGAAGGAAACATGAGCAGCCAAAATCTCCATCAAAGAGGCAGATACCAACCTTGTGCTCACTTAAGAATTCACGGACCATGCCATAACCAATATGCTGCTTGCCTGCAATGTGGGATTGAGTCCTCTCCTGCGCATCATTTGCTACTAGGAAAGACCCACAAATTTCACATAAGGCCATCTTCTTCTCCTGTGTTAGCATTGCTAATGTCTGGGGTTGTTGAGTCAATACTGCCTTTTCAGCATTAAGATTATCTACCTGCAGAAGAATCAAAAACCTTGTTTATGTCAGACACCTCTCAGACACATGCAGCAAATAAAGGAACCAGAAGTGTGAAGTGCACTCTCAAAACTAAACAGCTCAAGAGAGGAAAGAAAGCACAAATTCTCCGGTGTCATGAAAAAGGAAAAACTCATGACTTTCATCTATTATATCCCCTCTGATTTTCTCTTTCATTGTTATCCAAATATTAAGTAATTTAATGCATTGACCTCAAAATAATGATAATCGCCAACATGGCCTAGATATTCAAAAGGAAGAGTAAGATAATAAGCATGACCATTCGCATAAGTGCCTCAACTTCCTCCACTTTACCAGCTTCACCTAGTTCCTCAGCCTGTTCGAGCAGATTTTTTATTTTCCCTTCCAGTACAGAAAGCTGATCAGCTTTCTCAGCTGAAAGGGGAGGTGCTGGGACTGGCTCAACTTCCTGAGCAAGTCGCTCTCTCCCACGCCTCACTCTTCTGTCCAAGTCCAATATCTGCAAAAATAGTAATTGCCCCAAACAAAAGGCCAAGAGACTGAAAACCAAGATCGAGACACTATATTCAAAGAAATATAAATATATATATGCAAAAAATCTTACCAATTTATCACAAAATTGAGCAAGTTCAGCTTCAAAACGCGATACATAGGAATCATGTCTTGGTGACTCCTCAAAGCTATGGGACAAAAGGTTCAAGGTCCAATTGAGAACAGATGTCGGACATGCAACAAAATATTTTACCCAAAAAGAGAAAACAAGACAAAAAGCTAAGCTGAAGCAAGCATCTTGTAGAACTCAACAAAAGATTAAGGTCCAAAATTTGTAAGATGAACAGAGAAGATGAAACTAAAATGAAAGCAGCAACACCAAGAGCATTCTAGATGGAAGACTTGAAATGCTGATAACTGATGACAAACAAGTAACATAGCTAAATAATATCATGCGAACAGTCACATTCCACAAATAAATCCTGCTAATTTCAGGAGTGTCACTTCAATCGATTACAGATGAAAAGACACCAAGACACAAATCCAGATTGATGCAAGGAAATTATTACAGCCAACATGATGCTCAAATCATGTCCAGTTTGCCTTAGAATAAAGTGAATGAGTAGGCATAAACTTAAGTGATATAGAAACCAAAAGTGGATTCAAAAATGGAAAGGCAAAAGCTCAATAAAACTCTAATAGCCAAGCTTCAACACTCAACTATGGAAAACAATAATGGCTCCCAACTGAAAGCATACAATGAAATATCAGTATCACAATTGCATAATGGCCACAATTTCGCGGTTTTTGGGTTAGCCGCGACACGAAATTCCTGAAATGCAGTCATTTCATAAAATTACATATTTATCACTGTGGTATTGGCGAAGTTTTGGATATCAGCTGATATTGGCAGATATTTGCCAATTTTTGTTGTGAAAAAAATTAAAAAATCACGTCGCAACAACCGCAACATAAAATATCATTCGCGACACCCCAATACCGTGACACCGCGACCGCAACCACAATGGCGACTGCGACTGCAGTTTTATTGCTTTACTGAGAGCCTCCCCTAGACAGCAGGGTCATGCAACTATAAATATTTTAACCTCTTACAGATTTTAAAAGTCCAAAACATGGATATTGACAAGCACCATGCAAACAATCCCTAAATGTAAAATTATGGTCATTTGCAATAAGTAAATAAGTTAGAATCCTATTATTCCTACAATTGCATTCTGCAATGTCTGTCCTCAAGACCTTGAGAAGTATCAGTAGCTGCAAAATCTTTCTATCTATTTTATCATCTGCATCATAGTGACACTTTAAAATGTAAAGGCCTTCTAAGAAATGGAAAGAATTTTTTCGCAATACAGGACCAATTTGACGAACTGATATAGGAGAACACATAGCATATAACCACGCACTGGTAGCAAAAAAAGGTTTGTAAAGATTTCTTCGAATGCTTGCTTCTGAACATAATTTTGGATTATATACCATTCTTTAGATAACAAATAAAGGGTCTGGTCTATTGGTCATGAGTGGCCAAATTCCTTTTTCATCACTGACGAAAGATCCACCCCTCCCAACAAAGAAACCCCAGCGCATACAAAAAAACAAGGAAATAAAGAAGCCTTGAGCTTCTAATCAGAATACAATGATCTGCTCAATTGCTCCAACAAACCATGAGCCTCTAAGGATGGCATATGCCATATACACCTCAGTCTGGATGAAAAAATATATTTATGTATATGGCATATGCCAGTTATGCATATACAGAGCACCCTGTGACTAAAAATTGCATGTTCATTCCACAGCCAGCTTTCTCACATTGAATACAAACAAGAATTAAGTTTGAAGGAGGCAGGGCCATGACCACAATGTGGCATCACAAAATGTTTGTTGCTGACAAGATATGAACCAATTGAAGAGGATGAGAATGGCATGTCTATGAGTGGTCCTTTCTTCACAAGGAATTAAATCAGTGAACTCAAAAAACCTACACCCTGCAGTGAACAATGCTTATCTCTTATTTAGCAAGTCCCTAGTGTAACTCTTAATTTAATTTCCATCCTACACCACACATATAGAGCAGGTAACTTATGAACGTAAATGGGATGCAAAGCAGGAAGAATCCCAAAAACAAATTTGCAAAATTGCACACAAGCTTAAACAGGATAGAGACAAACACAAAGGAGATATTAAAAAAATATCGATGATAAATCAAGAGTAATGCATTGATGTAGTAACCAAAATGGATATAATGCACCTCGCACCAAATAGCAAAAAGAATCATGGGTCAGAATCTGCCCTGATAACAAAAAGCCACAGAAGCTTTTTAAGTAAGGTCGATTAATTACCTCTCCTTCAACTTCGGATCATGAATCCTGGGACAAGGTCCTGGTTTCCAGTAACAGAAACAGAATTGACATAAAAAATAAAAAAAATAAAAATCAATCAGCATACCTAGAATGACAATAAAACATCTGGGAAAGAAAACGACAACACCTAATTATTAAAAATATCATGGTTTGAACTCAAATAAGCTTGAAGTCATCTAACCAACAGAAACGTCAAAGTAAATAAACAATTGCTACAGTTTATATCCAAACAACAAATATCTAAAATAATTTCAAAATGTGGGCTGCTCATTGTCAAGCTCAGTAAGGAATTCGAAATTTTCGTCCAACAAATATTGAAATTTCGAACTCAACAAGTCATCAAACCAGCAGAAACGGACAAATAAATATTCCCAAACTGCTCGTATACAGTCACAATTTTCGTCATGATAAGGAATTTGAAATTCATGCTCTGCAACAAGCAAAAGAAAAGAAAACCAACCGAGATCACTGCGAGTATTGACGAAAAGATCGTGTGGACAAAATCGAACCATATAGCAAGCGCAGACCTCCTTATCATCCCATTTTATTTCTTTAAATCCTTTTCTCTCTTCTTCGGTCATGTTTCGAGCTAAAAAACGCCACATAAAATTTCACAGTGAGTTTATCGCATCATGCAAAAAAATCCAATTGCATAGAGTCAAAACCCCTAATGTAGCACACGTTACTTAGAAAAGAGAGACAAAGAAAGGGTATGTAACAAACCTGCACCCATGAGTTCATCAAGAAGAGCCCTTTGAGCGTCCATGGTCAAACACCGAACGTCCCTGAGAGCAGAGGCAGGGAATTTAAGACGGCCGGGATGATTATTTCAGCAATTGATAGGGGAGGATTTGGACTGGGATTATCGCTAGGGTTTCAGGCGTTAAGACAAACAAGGCTCGGCGCTGGGGCGATAGACACAAATATATTGTGGGATAAAAATCTGATATTTGACAAATATTTTATGGGCATTTCAAATAAACAAACTTAGATATTTTTATATTTTAAATAATGATCATTTCAGCACTTTTTTTTATTAATAAAGTAAAATTACGTTAAACTAAATGTAATTTAGGCAATTTTTATAATAAAAAAGAAACAAACTTTTTTAAAAAAATGAAAAATTATGAAAAATCTAAGATATATATATATATATATATATATATATATATATATATAAGTTCTTTAAAAATATATTTGTTTCAATAATTTTAATAAATTTTATAATCAAAACTCACATTAATTATATTAAACTCTAACTAATTTAATTTTGTCAACACCTAAGTGGTAATAATTTAAAATGTTGAAGTACATAACTAAAGTTTTTTAAAATACTAGATACTTATAAAATATTAACTTAAATGTTGATACCTAAATAAAATTTATCCCATATTTTTTTCCTGCTTATGCCCATAAGAAATTGGGAAAGACAATTTAAATAGAAATAAATAATTAAAATTATTTTTACTATTTTTATTCATATATTAGACATACATTAGGACTAACTTAATAATAAGATGAGAATACGAAAAATATTTGTTTTTGGTACGTAGAAAAAAGAATGGAAATAAAATAAGAAACTACTATAATGCTATTTTTATTTTTAAACTTAGAATTTTTATTTATAAAAAATGTAAGCAAGGGGTATTTGGATCTCTTATGATCTAATTATCATTTTCACCCTATAATTACCATCCCTCCCCTAGATGATAAAGTCGTGAGAATTGAAGTTTTCAATTCCTTTCTTATTCTCATTCCCTTTCCTAAAAATAATAATGAAATATACTAAATTCCTTCCATAATTCTTAGTTTTATTCTCATTCCTAATGTCTTACTCACTTAAAACAAGCACCCTTTAATTGCATATACGACAAGATTTTTGTAATACTCCACCTCAAAGTCATTTAAAATGTATTTAAATTATGTCATAAAATCAAGTTGCTTTAATGTTAGGAGGGTGAAATTTTGAATTTCAATAGCAGTAGTCACGTGGTAACCCAAAATCAACCAACTAGTATAACACCTCTAAAATAACAAACAAACAAAATTATAAATAATGAATTATTAAAGTTAAGACAATAAAAGTACAGGTATTATCGCCACACTTGATACAAGTTTAGTTCATTCTACTATCCTTATACCAAGTTTTAAGGTTAAAAACATTAATCCTCTTAAATTAATAATACAATTATAAAGATCATAGTAGAGAAAGAGTCAAAACAACTTAACGTCATTTTAAATAGGACCAATTGTTAGTGATTACAAAATTCAATAAAAGAAAATATATAAGAGCATGAAAGTACATAATTATCTAAATCAAAATATACTATGCAAAACAATGGATAGCCCTATTTTTAACCCAAGTACTAACCCCCTGATCTCATAAGCTAACCTATAAGGACCACTGCTTATTGAATAAGTAGAAGTCTACGAAAAGGAACCCTCAAGAGTACCGAGTAACTTATTATACAAAACTAAAATAAAAAGCCCACATGGAACACATAGAAATCACCACAGCAATACATGGTATAAAATATTAAAATATACATGCGATAATCAAAGTAATCATATTAGATAAACAATAACAACAAATACACATACTCGTTCATTAGAACATACTCGTAGAAGAGATACTCTCAAAACTAATGATTAGAAACAATCTCAACATAATAACCATAACCTCATAATAAATCCCATACTCTACAACCATATCATTATTCTTAACTGTAAACAAGACCAATAAGTAGGGCTATTAACGAGCCGAATCGAGCCTAGCCGGGTAGCTTTGGGTTTGGCTCATTTACTAAACGAGCCTAAAAATGAAGCTTGAGCTTGGCTTATTTATAAACGAGCTGAGCTTTTAACGAGTCGAGCCAAACTTCTAATGAGCCAACTTCCAAGCTTTGGTGGTAAATGAGCCAAACTCACGAGCTTTTGTATTGTAAATGAGCTTGAGCCCAAATTTATTATGCACAAGCTTGGCTTGTTTAATAATCGAACCGAGCTTGAGTCTAATTTTTAAGTTTGTTTAATAAGCGAGCCGAGTCGAGCCGAGTCATTAACGAGAGGAGCTCAAAAAGCTCGTGAGCCGACTTGGTTTGTCAACAACCCTACCAATAAGTGATTGTGATCATTACCAATTTTTTATTCACATTAAGTTCAAGGACCCAACTATTTTTAATCTGGTGGAACGAACTAAAGTGCCTCTCTGGAAAAAATACAGCTGAGTCACTATTATTTTCTAATAGAATGGAAAAGAACCTCTTAGAGCAATAAACTCCTGACCACTATTCTTAAACCAATGGAATGGTCCGAAGCACCTTTTAGGGAAACACACACCTAAGCCACTATTATCATCTAATGGAATAGATACAACACCTTGGTCCTTACTTGTACAGTCTTTCACTTTAAATAGTTAATATCTTATTCATCATTACTTATCTCAACATCATATTTTGGTTTGCATTAAGCTTAAGAGCTCCACTATTCTTAAACTAGTGAACCAATCCAATTCACCTCAAGGGGAGAAGACACCTGAAACACTATTATCCTCTAGTAGAATGGACACAATACCTCTCAAAGAAAAATACACCTGACCACTATTCTTAAACCAATGGAATGGTCTAAAGAACCTCTTTGGGACATTGCACCTAAGCCACTATTATAGTCTAATGGAATAGACAAAAACCTCTGCCTAGCCTCATGCAATCTTTCTCAGTAATTAGTTTCTTATTTAATATGGTATTTCTCAAGGTATTTATACATACATATACATAGACATTCAAGGCGTTGTGATTGGTATAAGACTGACCCCCTACCAACCTCATACCAACCATAAAGCTAGAGAAATTGGAAAGACATTATTTTCGAATAGAATATAGACCACAAAGTTTCTAACATTTCATAATTAAAATAGAGTGCGCAAAGTCAGGGCCAATACAAGTATAGAAAATGAGTACATTAACACGACCCCTATAGGGAAAATAGAACTATTAGCATAACGATAATAAAGACAGAAATAAGTGAGTCTAGACAACACTCTCTTAGGCCCCATGCTAGGTCCAATAGGCCATCACTCACTCCCACCCGATTCATCAAATGTATCAAAGTCATCAAATGTAGCATCCCCTACCTATACTAACTCAAAAGGGGTCACTGCTCGTAGGAATGAGCAGTGCCCATGAAATGTATAATCAATACGCTACATATTGAGCAAGGTAACCATATGGATAAGACCATGCAAGTACAAATAAGCAAATAATGCATATAGTACTTCATTTAGGTTCATATCATTATTCGAGACATAGGCCATTATTTTTGTCTTACACATTTCCCAGATTATTTCTACGTTAATACGGAAACCCCACTATTATAGTCGATGGACTGAAAAACACTCTAGGACAAAACGCACCTGACCCCTATTATAGCCGATGGACCGAAAAATACTCCAGGGCAAAATGCACCTGACCACTATTGTAGCCGGTGGAATGAAAATTATCCTCACCTAGCCCCAACTCACGTGGTGTTCTACTATAAGTAGTTAGTATCTTTTTCATGATTTATTACCATACAAAGTTTGGTTTATCAAGCTTGGAACCCCTACTATTCTAACTAGTGGACCGAAAATACTCTCTAAGGCAATACGCTCCTAACAACTATTATAACCAGTGGACCAGAAATTATCCTCACCTAGGCTTGGCTCGGTAATCTTTTACTTTAAGTATTTAGTGTTTTACTCATGTCTTATTCCACACGCAACCTCAACTAAACATGCATGACCCATTGGACTTCCCATTCTCACCCTTTATCTCGCCTCTTCTAAAAAAGCCTCGTCCTATGTCTTAGGACCTTTAAGTACCTTAAGACTCCAAGACTTATTCCTCACCTTTCTCTCACTCACCATGAAGCACCCAAACTCCTATACACATGGATCAAGGCCCACTTTCTATATCTTCATTTCAACTCATCATTGCCCTCTAGGGTTTTCCTTCAAAAACCCTAATCTAGCCTATGTGGCCTCACCTCTCCCTATCATACACAACCCATGCTCCCCTTTGCTTCCAATACCACAACTCCACTCAAACCACACCCAACATCATGACCTTACTTCCCATCCTTCACATGTGACCATGAAAACCCTAGTTAGTCACCCCAAAGGCCCAAACCCTAGTACTTCTCATTTCTTTTATATCATCCCCTCATCACCCAGACATCATTCCCCTTTCCACTTGACTCATTTCCCCCTCCACATGATGCCCTTCCAATCTCAACCCCGACACTCTAACCACTTACCATCGACTCTCCCTTCCACATGCTTTCCCCACTTAGGGTTTTTCTCACTAACCTTAGTTAAGTCCCCTATGCACACTCATACCAATCCACATACTATTTTTCACTCATGGACTCCAATCACGCAAAATACTCTTCCCTCACCTTTCTTAACCCTTAAGTCACCTTTTCCAATGTAAAAGTTACCCATATGTGAAGACTAACCATCCCATGAAAGCCTTACACTTACCATGCAGGATTTATTCCATCCTCCTACTTTATTCATATTATCCTTTTATTTATCCACCCATAAGTCATAAGGTACTTAGGTCTTTTTCACTTCCCTCTAGCCACCCTACTTCCTTTACTTCTTTTATCTCCTCACAACCTCACCATACTACTTAAGGACTCACATGCTTAGCAAGTTATATCACCATATTACACATGCCGTAACACACATTCAACTTACCTTAGCTCCATGCTTAGCAAGTTGCGTCACAAGCATATAAGCTATAACCACATATGATACAAGCATATAACCAACACACATGAACACATAACACATAATTTGGCTTTAACCATATCATTACCTAGATTGACACAGGGCTTGAAGCCCGAATCCTATGCCTCCTTAAGGGACATACTTGGTTTACCTATAATAGTGGAACACTAGTGTTAACTTCCCTCTTATTCCTCTCATTATCCCCTTAATTAAATTTTTTTTATAAGAAACTAGTAATATTAATGATGATGATGATGATGATAATAATAATAATAGTCTTAATAATATTGAGAAGATTAGTATTATTAAAAAGACCAACAATAATATTAGTGGTAATAATAACCATAATAAGATTAATAGTAGCAATGATGATGATGATGATGATAATAATAATGGCAGAATAGTAATAGTAGTAGTAGTAGTAGTAGTAGTAGTAGTAGTAGTAGTAGTAGTAGTAGTAGTAGTAGTAGTAGTAGTAGTAGTAATGATGGTGATGGTGGTGGTGGTGATAATAAGGCTAAAAATAACTATTATACAAAATAATTTATACTTAAGTGATTGCAAGGGTTAAGATAAAACCAAAAGTAGAGGTGGCAGCTAGGTGGCGGCAGCAGCGCACAGCGGGAGGTGGCGGTGACTTGAGAAAGTTAAGCTTTGTGGCTGGAAGAGAGAAATGAAGGTGGTGGTTGTGGGTAGTAGGTTTCCTGGACTAAGAGGGTTGTAGTGGTAGTGGTGGTGGTGTGTGGGAGGGTGGCAACGCAAGTGAGGATGGTTGTGGTGGCTAAAGGTGGAGGAGAAGGAATAGGAGGAATGAGGGAAAGAAAAGGGAAAGGAAAGGTATGGGGAGGTAGGGGAAGGTCTAGTGAGTTGAAAGGGAGGTAGTGGGGGTGGTGGTTGTGCTAGAGGAAGCATCATAGGGCAGTGGAAGGGGCGGCGGAAGGGGTAGTGAAAGGGCTGTTGTAACACCCCCAAAATTCACTACTGAAAAATTTTGTTTAGTTAAAAGAAAATTAGCGGAAGCAAATTAATAAACCGTGAACTTTGGGAGTATTACCGCCACACTTAGTACCAGACCGGCTCACTCATACCGTTCCGGTACCAAGTGCTAAGGCTAAAGGAGTGAAATACAATTTTACGAGAACTTAAGCATAAAATAATCAGAGTAGCGCGGTAAATAATTTATTAGAGTAAAATCCACCAGTGGTGGTTACAAAACAATAATATATTGAATTTATGAATTTTAAAGAGGCAAATTAAAAACTTAACAAGTCCGGATAGTTCCTTACGCTCATTCCTGAGGCCCACTTGAAAACATCGAACAAGACCTGCAAGGGGCACTGCCCATTGAATAGGCAGGGGCCCCACGAAGGGAACCCTTCAGTACTACGGTACTGAGTAACCCTTTAAAAACGCGCTTAAAGACAGGCACGCAATGTCACACATGATATACTAGGATAACCGTACATAACGACATATGTGAATATAACAATCAGATCCATACATTCACGTATCCAATAGGTCAATCAAATATTAATGGTATATACATAACATTCACCTTTGTCCATTCGCACACTTAACAAGTTAACCGAATGTTAATAGGCCATAATGAATAATCGATACTTTAGGGCCTTAAGGCCATTAATCCATCATTAATCAATCATCTCAAATTTTATATGTCCATGTGAGTGCGGGAACCCCACTATTATAGCCGGTGGACCGGAAATATATACAGGGCAAAACGCTCCTGGCCACTATTATTCGCCGGTGGGTCGGTCTCCAGGGCAGAACGCTCTTGGCCACTATTATTCGCCGGTGGACCGGTCTGGCCCCGACTCACAAGGTATTCCACTATAAGTGATTAGTATCTTTCCCATATCTTATCGATTTTATGTTTGGTTTGCTGAGCATGGAATCCCCCACTATTATAGCCGGTGGACCGGAAATATATACAGGGCAAAACGCTCCTGGCCACTATTATTCGCCGGTGGTTCGGTCTCCAGGGCACCCCGGCTCCTGGCCACTATTATTCGCCGGTGGACCGGTCTGGGCCTGGCTCAGCATCTTCCTCTTTAAGTGATTAGTGTCTTAAACGTATCTTATTCGGAAGTGTTCCACCCTTGACATGCATGGCTAACTATATCCACACTTATCCTCCTAGAAGGGCCCGTCCCATATCTTGAGACCTCTACACCTCCTAACTCGGTTCTCTCCAAAAACCCTAACTCGGGCCTATGTGGCCCATCCTTCTCCGTAGTACACATCCCGACTAATTCAACACCCCACACGTCACGACCCTTAGATCCAATCCTCACTTTCTACCCCACTCATTCTCTTTTACTTATATTATTTTCTTTTTCTTTTTCTACCTTCTCACATTAGGGTTTCTTCCTAACCCTAGTTGGGTCTCCTACGCACCCTTATACCGTCCCACGTACTATTTTTTGCCCGAAGCTCCCAAACACCCAAACGACACTCCTGTTACCTTCCTCACATCCTGAGGTAACTTTCCACACGTAAAGTCTGCCCCCATGCGGACTCTAACCAACCCATACAAATCCTAGTTTCTCCCGTACCTACATTAGCCAACTTACTTCCCTTTGGTCATCTTTCTCTCTCATTACTCTTTTTCATGCCTCCATACCCGACTACCACAATAATTATCCTAGCATGCATGTCCCTAAGGGCCACATCACATCACATCATAACACATAGCATATCCATATCAGCATATACCAAAAAGAGCACATGAACACACCTTGGTTCCAAGCCATACCACACATGAGACAATTAAAATAGCAACATATAGGTCTCGACATAAAAAAATATACAAGGCATTCAAGGCACGTAGGACATATAGCACACATTTGACTTTAGCTACACCCTTACTCGGTTTAGGTTACCGAGCTATCTTTCACATAAATTAGGCCCCTAGACGTCCTTTATAACCGTTACATTTAATATATTCACCATTTAGTTTGTTAGATTATCAATTTACCCATTTCCTTTATTATAATTAACAAATCACCCATTAGTTGGTCAAATTACCAAATTACCCCCGTTCATTATCCTAATTACCAAATTACCCCTTTAGTTGGTTAAATTACCAAATTACCCCTTACATTTGTCATATTTACGATTTTACCCTTCTCCATTATTAAGTCATCAAATTACCCTTTAATTATTTAAATTATTATTTTTACCCTTCTCAGTTATTATAGTTACCAATTTACTCCTTTCCAATTTCCACTTTTACCCCCTTGATTTACATATTACCATTTTACCCCTTCACCTTCAAACTTACCATTTTACCCGCTTAACTTCCAAAAATTACCATATCGCCCTTTTACTTATTAAACTTCCATTTATCCTTAATTATGAAATTACTATCTTACCTCTTTTAATTCTCAAATTACCATTCTGCCCGTTATCCCAAAATTACTATTTTACCCTCTAATTATAAAATTACAATCTTACCCTTTTATTACAAAATTACCAATTATCCTTGTTATTACAATTTACCAAATTACCCCTTTCATTACAATTTTACCAAATTGCCCTTTTATGATAAAATGTCCATTTTACCCTTTTATTACAAAATTACAACTTTAACCTTTTATTATAAATTACCATTTTGCCCTCTTCTTACAAAATTACAATTTAATCACAAATTACTATTTTACCCTTTATTCACAAAATTACTATTTTGCCCCTTTAATTGTGAAATTACCAAATTACCCTTCAATTTCAAAATTACCAGTTTATCCTTTCACTTACAAAATTACCGACTTGTCCCTTTTTATTATAAAGTTTCAAAATTGCCCTTTTATTATAAATTACCAAATTTCCCTTTTGTTACAAGATTACCAATTTATCCTCCCCCTTACAAATTTACCATCTTACCCCTTATCACTCCCCTTGTATTAAATTATTATTATTCCTACATAAAATATTAACTTAAATCTCTCATCTTCAAATCTTATAATTAATGTAGCATTATTAACACCCATATATATTCTAGGCCATAATCGTGTACAAGATACATTAACAAAATTCACAAAGGCTCACAAAATACTAATCATGCAATAAAGATCACAATACCATAATAAAACGTGGATAATACTTAACATTTTCATTAATAACTAACTTCTACCTTAAACAATTTCTCCAAACATGGCACATAATCTATCATACTTCCTTTTCATCAACCAACTCAAGAAAACATATATAGTATACTAGAAAACATATATTAAACATAATACACATCAAAAATGCCTAATGTGCTAACATACGTTAATCCATATATTTAAGCGGAATTTAACGGTTACCTCGATTCCACGAAAAACAAACCATACCGGTATCCCGGTTTAAGGTTCAAGATTTGATTTATCAAAACCAATACCTAAAATAATTCAAGACTCATTATGTTAGAAAAATAAAAACCAAATCATAAGGCTTATAACACTTAATTACTCAAATAATTAAACTAAAATATTTTTATACCTTAAAAATATTAAGTAAGCAAACCAAAGAGGGCAGCAGCTCATACTACTCATGCAGCATGAGCTGCATGCAAAGAGAGAATAAAATGAGGGGCTCGAAGGTGGTGGAGGTAGGGGAAATGGGTATTTTCGGGTTGGTTGTTTGGGGCTAAGGAAAGGGCATTGTGGGGAAGGATTTTGGGCAAGGTAATGGTGCAGAAGTGGGGAGGGGGTGTAAGTGGTCGTCGGGGAAGGGTTAACGGCGGTGGAGGTGGCGGTCGAGGAGGGAGGTCGAGATGGGGTTGGCAAGGAAGGAAAATGAGGAGGAGAAATGGAGGCTTTAGGAGGATGGTTTCGGCCAAATGAGTATTGGGGGTGGTAGAGGGGGTTGCAGGGAGCAATATGGTGGCTCGATTGGAGGCGGAAGCGGCGGGAAGGCGGCAGGACGAGGCGTTGCAAGGCGGTTGCCGAGAAGGGGGTGAACGGGAGAGAAAAGAAGAGAGGAGGAAGGAGGGGGCTGCGGGGTGGCTCAACGGGAACTGTGATGGTTCGAGGGTGAGGCAGAGGGTGGTAGGAGGTGGTGCAAGTGGTGTTTGAGGCGGCGGGAGCGGCAGAGAGGGGCGGCGAAACAGAAACAGGGGGAGAGAAGGGAGGAGAAGAAAGGGAGAAAGGAGAGGCTCGGGAGCATGGGGGGAGGCTCGAAAAAAATGCAAAAAGGGCAGGGAAGGAGGATTAAATAGAAGAGGAAGAGAAGGGGAGGGATAGGGCGGCTCGAGGGGTGTCGGTAGGGTGGTAGGGGAATGGAGTTGCAGGGAGAGGGAGAAAAAGAGGGGCGGCAGGGAGAGGGAGAAGAGAGGGACACAAGGGTGGTGGGAACGGTATGGCCGGAAAACGACGAGAAGGAGAGGGAGGGAGACAGGGGAGGTCAACGGGGGAGGGGAGCAGCAGGCGAGATGGCGGCGAAAATCTCGCCAGTAATGGAGAACGAAGACGAAAGGAAGAAGAAAGGGAGTCGGGCTGGTGCTGGGCGCGAGACGGACCGGCCGAAGAAAAGAAAGAGCCAGCCCGGTCGGGAGAGAAAGAAGAGAAGGGAGGAGGGCGGCCGGCTCGCACGGGAGAAGGAGAGAAAAAAAAAGGGCTGGGCCAGGCCCAAGCGTCGAGGAGGGGAAGAGGGCAGGCCGGCTGGCCAGCGGCCCAAGGAAGGAAAAAGAAAAAGAAGGAAAAGGGAGAAGAAGGAAAAAGGGGAAAAAGGGAAAGGAAAATTATTTTAATTAAAATAATTTAATTTATAAATAGTAAGGTAAAATATTTTTGGATAATAAGTTTATTTAACAATTTAATTGAAATATGAGGATTTAAAGGGATAATTTTAGTAAAACAATAATTTGGAAAATTATTTAAATAATAAGAGTATGCTAAAATAACAAAATATTTATTTTAATTTATTAAAATATTTATACCAAATTTCATACACTCAAAAATCCATAAAACAATTAAATTAAAAATATTTAAAAGCTAATTTATCCAAAATAAAATTTATTTACTAAAATATAGGGTTTTAAAAATCCGGGGGATTACATTAAAGGGCAACTCGAGCTGCCCACTTTGCACGAGTAGGGTGAGCTGTGTAGGGAGAGTTAGGGGTAGGGAGTGGTAGGGTTTGGTGGAGGGTAATGCAAGGAAGAGATTGGGTGGTGGTTTGGACAGCGACAATGCATGGTGGCAGCTAGGGTGGCATCTAATGGTGCAGTGGTGGTAATTTCAGGAATTTTCTTAGCAAAGCAAAAGGAAGGAGGGTAAGGGCTTGGGTATTTATAGGCGTGGGGAGGAGAAGAAGACAAGGAAGGATGAGGACAAGGGAGTAGAAGGGTTGGAAGGCTACCGACTAGCGATGGTAGGCCGGCATAGGGTCTACGGGGTTTAGGTTCACAGGGACAGGGGATGAGAAAAGGAAGGAAAAGGGGCATATGAGAGGGGTTGTACATGAAATGCCCCAAGAATTCTAATTTTAAAAATTATAGTTAAATAAGGTTTTATTAGGAAAATTAATTAAATAAAATATTTTTATTAAAATAAAAGGGAATTAATTATGGCAGATCAATAAGAAATTGATATATATTTTAAATAGGAAGAAATTAGGGTATTTTAGCTAATTAAGGATTTTATTTTAAAAATTAATTAAATAAATTATTTTATTTAAATAAGAGGTAATAAATAGGGCCAAATTAATAGGAATTTTATAAATAATTTAATTGGAGAAAATTAGGGTGATTTGCTAATTAAAATGGAATTTATGAAAAATCTTTCAAAAATCCTAAAGTAGCCTTAAAAGGAAATTAAATATTATTTTAATAAAATATTTTTATTTTTAATACCCAAAATATTCAAATTAATTTAATTATCCCAATCCACCTATTTTTCTTTTTTTTCCTTTTTTCCTTTTTCCTTTTTCTTTCTTTTATTTCATTTTTCTTCCTTTTCTTTCTTTTCTTTTTTTTTCTTCCTTACCCCTCGATCTGGGCCATCCCAGCGGCCTGTCGCCCTCCTTCCTTTCTCTTCTCCTTTCCCGTGACCCATTCCCCTTTCCCTTCATTCCTCTTTTGGTGCAGCCTAGTACACTGTGTTTCATTAATGTCTCACCCGACCGGTCTGGTTCTTTCTCTTCTTTTCTTTTCTTCCCGGCCATCCGGTCCACATTCCCCATCTTCTTCTTCTTCCTCCCTCCTCTCCCGCTGTTCGCACCTGCAACTCTATCGACCTACAATCGTCTGAGAAATCCACCGTCGATCTCGGCATTTGACCGACCATTTCCCTCCTATTTTTCCCTACTGATCCGTTGACCCCATTGACCTAACCCACTTTCTCTCTCTTCTCGCGCAGTCCCTCCTTTTCTTGCGCATACCCCTACCACGATTTAAATTTTGTACCTATAACACCCCTAAACTTCACTATTGAAAATTTTCTTTTTATTTAAATAATTAGTGGAAGCGAAATAACAAAACTGTAAATTCTGGGGATATTACTGCCACACTTAGTACCAGACCAGTTCACTCATACCGTTCTAGTACCAAGTGATAAGGCTAAAAGAGAAAAGTACAACTTACGAGGAACTCAAACACATTTAAATCAAAGTAGCGTACACAACACTTTACAATAATAAAATCCACCAGTGGTGGTTACAAATCAACCAATACATTTAAACCATAAATTTTAAAGGAAAAGGAGTACACTCCCAAGATATTTTGGATAATACCTTATGCTCTTTCCCGAGAGCCCACTTGAATAGCACTTGAAAAGGACCTACAAGGGACACTGCCCATTGAATAGGCAGGGGCCCCACGAATGAAACCCTTTAATACTACAGTACTGAGTAACCCTTTCAAACACACCTAATAGTAGACCCGCAATGTAACACATGATACTACATACATACATAATGAAAGGTAAATACTTAATATCCATATTCATACATTCACATACTTAACAAATCAATCAGCTATTACTAGGCCATAAAGAACAATCGATACTTCTAGGCCTTAAGCCCTTAGTCTATCATTATCAATCATATCAGATTATAAATATCCGTGTGAGTATAGGAACCCCACTATTATAGTCAGTGGGCTAGAATACATACAGGGTAGAATGCTCCTAACCACTATTATTGTCAATGGATTGGTCTTCAGGGCAGAACACTCCTAGCCACTATTATTTGCCGGTAGATCAGTCTGGCCCGACTCACAGGGTGTTCCACTATAAGTGATTAGTATTTTTCATAATTTATTCACAACCAAATCAAATTTATTAAGCTTGGGACCCCCACTATTATAGCCGGTGGATTAGAATACAGATATACATCATCCAGGGCAACATGCACCTAGGCCACTATTATATCGGTGGATCGGTACTCATAAACATCATCCAGGGAAAAACCTCCTGGGCCACTATTATATCTGGTGGATCAGTACTCATAATATAATTCAACTGGGCCCTACTCATTAATCTTTCACTTTCACGATTAGTGTTTTTCCTTTTTAATCAACACACCAATTTTATTTATTTGCCTCGATAGGGAGATCAAGATCTAGGAACACAAAGGTACACTAGTCGCACTAGTGCATATGAGCTATTCAGTACCCTTCAACTATCAACCCAAGAACACAAAGGTACCTTGGTCGTACTGGTGCATAAAGCTAACTCAGTACCCTACTGACAAGGACACCTAATCCATAAGTATGCATACCCTCTAAATAGGTCCGTAGAGGTAGATAGAGTAAGATATAGGGCTTGGCTGGGGCACAAAGGCATACCAGCACATACTAGAATAACCGTGGGCTAAACCACATCTTTAAGGTAGCAACCCCTAAAGAGCCACAATTTCCGATCTCGAGGTCTTTCACTTTAGGTATTAGTGTCTTAATTAAGGCGATCAAAAAAGCATGACAATCAGATACTTATTCACTTTTAATCGTTATGATATCGTTAGATATTTCTTATTCAAATGGTTATCTAAGGCAACATAGAGGAATCATTAAGGCCATCATAATCTCATCTAATTCTGAATTATGATTTGTTCTCGTGATACTTAGTAATTATCAAATACTCTTATCTTGCTATTTAGCGTTATTTGAGTCATGTTACAAAATTCCACTATCACAATGACATGTTAGATATAAATTATTCATTTACCCCTTACTTATATAATGGCTAAGTCATCCATTTCTTAGTAGACAAATTACCATATTACCCTCCTTGTTGCATAATTACCAAATTATCCCTTACTCGATTTAAGTTACCAAGTTATCTCCCATACTTATTAGGTCACCAACTACCCTTCATAATTGTTACACTTAACATATTTTCGATTTGGTTGGTTAGATTACTTGTTTGCCCTTTTCCTTTATTGTCATTAACAAATTACCCTTTTGTTGGTCAAATTACCAAAGTATCCTTCTCCATTATCAAATTCACCAAATTATCCTTTAATTGGCTAAATTATCAAATTACCCTTCTCTATTATCATAATCACTAAATTACTCTTTAGTTGGTTAAATTACTAATTCACCCTTCTCCATTTTCAAAATTACCAAATTACCCTTTAGTTAGTTAAATTACCAAATAACCATTTTTTATTATCATAATTACCAAACTACCCTTCTCCATCATTAAAATTACCAAATTACCCTTTAGTCGGTTAAATTACCAAATTGTCCTTCTCTATGATCATAATTACCAAACTACCCTTCTCCATTATCAAAATTACCAAATTACCCTTTAGTTGGTTAAATTACCAAATTATCCTTCCAAACTACCATTCTCCATTATTAAATTACCAAATTACCCTTTAGTCGGTTAAATTACCAAATTGCCCTTCTCTATGATCATAATTACCAAACTGCCCTTCTCCATTTTCAAAATTACCAAGTTACTCCTTTCCAATTTCCACTTTACCCTTTTATTTACAAAATTACCATTTTACCCCTTAACTTCCAAAAATTACCATAACACCCTTTCACTTATAAAATTACCATTTTACCCCTTTACATCCAAAATTACCATTTGCCCTTTAATTAAGAAATTACCATTTTACCCTTTAATTAAAAATTTTCCAAAATTTCCCCTTTAATTATGAAATTACCATTTCACCTTTTAATTACAAAATTACCATTTTGCCTTTTAATTACAAAATTACCATTTTAACCCTTCACCTCCAAAATTACCATTTTTACCCCTTTACTTCCAAAATTACCAATTTACCATATTTATATACAAATTACCATGTTGCCCTTGCCTCCAAAATTACCGTTTTACCCTTTACTTCCAAAATTACCATTTTACCATTTTCTTCCAAAATTACCGATTTACCCCTTTTACTTCCAAATTACCATTTTGCCCTATATTACTCCACTTATATTAAATTATCATCTCCACACGAAATACTAGTATTAATACCCTATTCTCATTATCTAACTCCCCAACTATTATATTTAACATAATACTCATTAACACCCATACATATTAGGCAACATTCTTGCACAAGACATATTACTAAAATACCCCTAGGGCTCACAATAATATTAACTATGCATTGAAGATCACCATAACATAATACAACATGGATAAATACTTAAAATTTTCACTAATAGCCAAACCATTACCTTAAACAATATTTCCATAAATAGATTATAATTTAACATGCTTCCTTTTTATCAATCAACACAAGAAACTACATATATTATATTAAACAACATATATCAAACATAGTAACATATTAAAAAGCCTAATGTGCTAACATACGTTATCCATGCATTTAAGTGGGATTTAACGATTACTTTAATTCCCGCAAAAACGAACCTTACTGGTATTTTGGTCAAGGATTCAAGCTTTGATTAGCCCAAAACTAATACCTAAAAATAATATCAATGTTTATTATATTTGAAATAAGAAAAAGCAATACATAAGACTTTATAACACTTAATTAATCAAATACTTAAATTATAATATTATTATACCTTAAAATCATTAACTAAATAAACTAAGAAATACAGTAACTCATGCTACTCATACAGCATGAGTTGCATGCAAAGAAATAAAGGGGAGGGGCTCGAAGGTGGGTGAAAGGAGGGAAAATAGGCTATTTTCAGGTTGGGGTGTTGGGGCTAGGAAAGAAGGTGGATGGGGGAGGATTTAGGGTAAGGGAAGGGTGCAAAAGTGGAGAAGGGGTGTAGGTGGTGGTCGGGGATGGGTTGACGATGGCCAAGGGCGGTGGCGGTGGCGGCGGCAGCAACGAGGCCATGAAGGTGGCTGCCGAGGTGGGTCAAGATGGAGGGGGCTAAGAAGGAAGGAAAAGGGAGGGGGAAAATAAAGGGTTGTAGGTGGTTATTTCGGCCAAAGGGGGTATGGGGTGGTAGAGGAGGTTGCAGGGGTTGGTTTGGTGGCTCAGGTGGCGGCAGAGGCGGCAGAACGAGGCTGTGTAGGGTGGCTGCCGAGAAGAGAGAAAAAGGAGAGAAAAAGAAGAGGAGAGGAAGAGGAGGCTATGAGATGGCTTGAGGGGTGCTGTGATGGTTTAGGGGTGAGGTAGAGGGTGGCATCATTCTCGATCTTGAGGTCATTCACTTTAAGTATTAGTGCATTAATTAAGGTAACTATGAGAAACACATTTTAATCACATACTTAACCATTTTTATTTGTTTTCATTATTAAGAAGTAATCAATTTTAGGATTATTTTCAATGTTAACTTAAGAGTCCACTAAGTCCATCTAGGTTCTAATATTCACACTTGGGCACCTTAGGTCTAAATGACCAAAATTCCTTTAAGACTAAGGCTACCTCTTTGCTATCCTTTTCCATCACATAATTCAATTTTATTTGTTAACATGCCATAATAGGTTAACATATCATGATTATAATACTGGTCATGCAGTTAAGGTATCCTACACACCAAGTGATCATTTAACACATAAACCCTAGCATGCATTTCTAGAACAACTAGTACACATTCTCATGTGTAATAAGCAATTAAGGGACCTCTTGCATGTTTATGGAAAGAACAACATAATACACCCTAATTTACCCTTTTACCCTATAGACCATGTATACTCATTATGATACACTCCACTTTACTGAAATACCCCTAGCCTTATAATATACATTATTATATTTATATAGGTGATACTAAGATCATAAACCCCTATTCTCTAATTTAACATTACTTATTACTTATTATGAAGGTTCATTAGACGTATTGCCATATTACATGCAAAATTACCAAAATACCCATATTACATGCAAAATTACTAAAATACCCTTCTTACTTATAAAATTACCATAATGTCCTTCTTACTTGTAAAATTACCATAAATCCCTTATTTAAAAAATTACCAAAATACCCTTCTTACATTTAAAATTACAAAAATAAACTTCTTACTTGTAAAATTATCAAAATGCCCTTCTTACTTGCCAAAACTACTAAAATTCCCTTAGGTCATTTCATGTTAATAATCATGCCCCACATACATTATTAATAATACAATACCCTTATCATTTTTCTTAGCACCAATTGTTACCTATCATGCATATATATATATATAAAAGCCACCTCTATTTTACATGAAAACTACTCAAATACACCTAGCACATGACATATTAATATCCACGACCCACATACATCATTTAACACCACTAAACCCTTATTATTATTATTATTATTATTATTATTATTATTATTATTATTATTATTATTATTATTATTATTATTATTATTATTATAGCCATTATCACCTACCATACACATTTATTTAGGTCACTTCAATTGAACATGCAAAAATACTAAAATGCCCCTAAGACATAAAATATCATTTTTCATGATGGAACAAGTATTTTTAATGCTAAAAACTCCTATATTCATTTTCCACATCCTACAACACTTAGGATGTTTCTACTAACACTTATTCTAAATTAAGATAATCATACCATACATGAAAATTACCAAATTATCCCTAGGTCATAAAATATGGATATTTCTACTAATACTTATATTTATACTCCATCAAACTTCCATATCCGTTTTTAGCATCATTCATAACATATTAATCACCCCATTTATGTTTAGACATCATGATATATCTAAATTACCAAACTACCCATAGGGCTCATATTAGTATTATTTCAACTACAAGTGTCCATTTTTACTTAGCATAGTATGCATATGCACATAACATCATTATTAACATCAATCTCCTTCTTAACTACCATTTCTACACATGTCACATTTCATACAAGATAGCATATGTTTCTTCCTATCTTTCAGTGTAACATTAAAAAATATGAGATGATTAACAACACATCATATACACACAAAACACATTCCAAAACCCTAATGTGCTAACATACATAAATCCATACATTTTAGTGGGGTATAATTGTTACCTTACTTTTGGCAACAACCAAACTTTGTTGGTTTTCTAGTTTAAAAGTTTAAGCTTTGATTAGTAAAAATTGTAGCTAAAAGTAATGTCACAAGTAACATATTATTAGTAAATAATTAAAAGAATGATTTTTCTAATAAAAAATGCTTATTACACACATACTATTACTAAATTAGATTATACCTCAATATTAGTTAAACAATCAAAATTATGTAGCACCATTCACACTGAATGGCTGTGATTATGCATGGCACAAATGTAAGGGTGAGGGGGGAAGAATTGAAAATGGAAGAAAGGGGGAAAGAAGGCTCGTGTAGGGTGGTTGAGGAAGTGATAGAGGGGAGTTGGGCTAGTTGTTGGGTGTAGGAGGGATGGAAGGGTGCAGGTGGTGGCTGGTGGTTGGAGTGTGGTGGCTTACAGTGGCGATGGTTGCAATAAAGACGGTTCAAAGAAGGGAGGGAATAGAGGAAGAAGGAAAAGAAAGAGGAGAAAAGGAGAGGATATAGGGGGAGTTCAGGTGGGATGATGTAGGTGGGTGTTGGGGTGGTGTTAGGTGGATGAGGGGAGGCTTCAGTGGTGATGGAAGAGGGGAGATGCCAATGTAAGGTGGCAGTGCATGGAGGTGTTCAAGAAAAGAAGAAAAGAAAATGAAGGGGTTGGCTAAAAGCGGAATAAATGGTTGCTTAGGATGGTGTAGGGAGGAAGTAAGGGGACAAGGGAGCTGATGTGGTGGCCGGTTGGGTGGAGAAGACGGTGGACAGGGCAGCGCAAGAAAAATAGGGGAGAAAAGGAGGAGAATTAGGTAGAAGGGAAGGTGTCTCGAGGGAGATAAAGGAGGAAGAGGATAAAAAGAGAAAGAGAAGAAAAAGAAGAGGGGAAGAGAGGGGTGCTTAGCATAGGGGTTAGGTGGGTGCAAGGGGGTTGCAGGCAACATGTAATTGTGGCAGGAAGAGAAAGAAGAGGGAAATAAAGGGGGACATGGGAAGGGTATTGGGGGTGTGTATGATAAAAAATAGAAGGAAATAGATGGGATAGAGAGGGGTTATAGGTTGGGTGTGTAGGTGTAGGGGGTTGGTGGCAGACGACATGCGAAGTGTAGGTAGAGAGGTTGTTTGGTCAATGTCATAGGGAATAAGATAGAAGGGAGAAAAGAAAGAAGAAGAAGGTTGGGCGGGGAGGAGAAAAAAATGGGTAAGCCGGCCTTCGTGAGGAAAGAAAGAAAATAAATAAAGGGATTTGGGTTAGCCCAATGAGAGAGAAAAGAAAGGAAAGAAATAAAAGAAGGGAGAGGGAAGTGCGGGCGAGACCGGTGAGAAGAGAAGAAGGAGAAGGGAGAATAAAGGGGCTTCGACATAGCAAAAGAAAAAAGGAGGAAGAAGGTCGATTGGTCCAAAGAATAAAAAAATGAAGGAAAGAAAAGGAAAAGTGAGGAAAAAGGAAAAGGAAAAAAGGGGAAATAAAAATAAAAATTATTTTTAGAGTTAGGATTATAAATTAGGTTAATGTAAGATTATTAAATTAATTTACCAAAATTCAAGGTATTAATTTAAGAAAATACTTTTGGTAAAATTACCAGTTTGAGGATTTATTTAAATAAAAGGAGTATGATAAAAATAATAATATATTTATTTTAATTTATTAAATTATCCTATGTATTTTTATAAATCAAATGTCCGCAAAATAATTAAACTAATAATTTAAGATTAAATTATTCCAAATAAGGGGTTATATATTAAATTTTAAAATTTAATAATTTGGGGTATTAAAATATTGGGTTAGGTCAACCGATGAGAGGAGAGAGAAGAAAAGACAGGTTAGGAAAAAAGAAAAAAAATAAATGAGGTCGAAAAAGAAAAAGAGAATTGAAAGAAAAAGGGGAAAGGGGAAAAAGAAAAAGGAGAAAGAAAATAAATTTAGGGTTATAATTAGAATTAGGTTTAGGTTAAAATCAGTTTATTTGGGTTTAGGATTTCTAATTAGAAAAAAAAGATAAAATTTATATTTAAGATTAATGTAATAAAATAATTATGATAATTTATCAAAGAATTTATTTGGATTTGTGGGTTAAGGGTTAATAAAAATAATTATGTTAATTTGTATGGGTTAAGTTTTGGATAAAAGGTTAGAGATTTGAAATTAAGGTTACAAAATTTAGGGGTCTTACCACTAGAACATCCAAAGGATTAGATTCTCACTTTTATGACCATCAGACCTATTGAGTGGTCAAGTTGTGATTTTAGGTTCTTTTTTTTTTATCTTTTATTTGATTCTTGCTCAAATGATTTCCTAAAATTCTAATTAGTGTCTTTATATAGCAATTAGCATTTTTTAGTGTAATCAGATTATTTTTTATATTATTTATATCATTATATAATTTTATTTAGCTAAAAATACTCCAACACTTTTTAAGGTATTTTTCTCACCTAGCTTACCTCTTTCTCACTTTTCTTTGACCTCTATCTTTCAAACTTATAGGCTACACCCATATACCCTATCCTAGCCTATTTTTTTTTCCTACCTTGAAACTTCTTACACCCATGCTCCATCATGGCCTTCATGCACCCCTTGTTGTTACATTCCACCATTAATATCACCTAAGTTAACTTTTCCCCTCTCTTCTTCCTTTTATTTTGTCGACTAGGTCCCCTCTATTGTCCTCATCTTTAAAATACACTCCACTCTTGCACACTTCCATAATCTCCCATTCTCTCCATCACTCTTTAAGGATTTCTTTTTCACTAAGTGTTCACCTTTTTCTTTTTCTAACTTTCTTTCATGTAGATCGAAGCCCTTACCTTTCATTTCCCATAATCTTGATTTTTCTTCTATTCTCCCTTCTCCTTCTCAATAAATATTTTAATTCCTATTTATTTTCCTTAAGTAAATAATGTAACACTCTCAATTTTCTAGAACTTGAGCCACTTCCTCCTCCTCCTCCTTTCTTCATCTCCACTAGTTACCTTTGTGGTCATTGTTGCTAACCTTCCTTTTTATTCTTCTCTCATCATCATCATCATCATCATTGTTCTTCCCTTAGAGGTTTGGATATTTTATCTTCACTCATTTTTTATTGTTGACTTGATATATATTTGTAACACTCCCATCTTTTACTACTATTGTTTTAGAATATTTATAGAGATAGAAATACAAAAACACTCCTTCAGAATAATGGAATGTTACTACTACACTTAACATTGGATAGAAATTTCACTATCCATCCCATACTAATCAACCAAATTTAAGAAACAAAATGCACAAAGTATGTAGTATAAAAGATGAGAATTGTTAATGTTTACAAAATCAAGACAATGTCCTTGCATTGTCCTTGCATAATCTGAAAGGATTAGCACTACTCCTACTTCTACTCCAGACATGAATGACTTCCAGAGCTGCTTAACCCTTATTAGACTTAGTGATTTACCTTTCTCTGGTTGTCTCTACACTTGGACCAACAATGAAGAAGGGTCAAATAGGATTTAAGCAAAGCTGGACGGAATCCTTGCTAACCACCACTGGTTCCTCCGCAATATCACTTACTCTGTTGAATTTCTCCCCCTCGAGTCTCTAACCACTCCCAACCATCATCAACATTAAAGATAGAGACAATCATGGCCATCAACCTCAGCCTTTCATATATCTTAATTGCTGGGGTGAGGAACCATGCTTCATGGACCTTGTAAAAAGTGTCTAGGATAAAAACATTCATGGCTCAAAAATAAAGATTGTTTTTGAAAAGCTCAAATTGCTGAAGCCACTTCTAAAAAAGCTCCACCAAAAAAGTTACAACATATCACTAAAAAACCTAGAAGTGTGATAAGTGTGACTTTTGCATCTTATTCTTACGGTTTATAAGAGTTTTTACCTCTAATTTTAGTTAGAATTCTCCCTTTTTATTCTTGTTACTACCTTTGTGTTGTGAAAATTTGTAAGGTCTCAAGAAACAAAAAAATCATGAAGGATGGAAAAAGAACAAGCTTAAATGGAGAAAAAAGGAGAAAAAATGAGCAAAAGTTAAAGTGGAAAGAGATTTAGAGCTAAAATGTAAATTGTGGAATAAAATGAAAGCAAGAATGCATATTTAAAGTATATGGGCCTAAAAGAAGTCGAATTTATACCAGGAAAAAGTCTGAATTTGGAGAAGCATTCAAAATCAAAGTTTTATATCTTTTTAATATCTTTTCAACGCATCTAAAATCAGCTTAATCGAAGTTATGATGAAAAATTTATGGTTAAAATACGCATCATTGTCAAAGCTGACACGGGAAACCCATATTTATCAATACCCTAGTGATCCACGAGGCGATAATATAAAAACTCTCATTCTAATATCTCAAGGCAGCCTCCACTCCCTATCTTTTCTCTCTTCTCTATCCTCTTCCCCAATTCATCAAGATCTCTCTTGTAAATTAGAGACTGAGGTTCAAGAAGTTAAATTTTTGCAAGAATTTGTGAACATCAAGGGTATTATCTAATGATCTTTTCTCTATCTATGGAATCTCTTGTTGTTTTAATATTCTTGCTATGAATTTGATGGGCTAGATATTGTGCTAAGGTGAAGGGGAATTTTCTCTGATCCTAATGTATTGAATTATTGCATCCTTTTTTATTCAATTCATAATCTATGTGGTGTGTTATTGATTGATTGACGTATTTATGAACCATGGTTGGGTTTTGATTTTTGGTGTGGGAAATACCGGTGAGATCAAGAGATAATCTAGTATTAGACCCAATAACACAATAAGAGATTAAATTGTAGGTCAAGAGATGATCAATTTGACCTCTACAACAATAAAGGAGGAAACTTTATGGACTTTAATGCATTACAGTCTATTAGACTCTAAGCTAGAAATAGTAAGGGCCATATATATGTAATAGGGTGGTTGTGGCTTGAGAAAGCAGATCAGTTTCTATCTTTGTTGGTATGATTGATTATGATTTTTGAATTATTTTGTGATGTGATATTCGATTACATGTGAGGATCGGGGGCGATGAACCGAAACCTTAGCTCTTCTATTTATTTGAGCCACTTGAGTGCTATTTTCCTTTCTTTTTAGCTTAGTTAGTTATTTTAGGTTATATTTTTTTTTATTTCATATCATCTCGTAGTCTAGACATAGCTAAGTTCTATCATTGTCTTAGCAGTCATTCACCAATCCCTGTGGGATCGACCTTGACTACTACTTTGACCCTGCACACTTGTGGGTAGAAACGTGTCACAGTGCCTCCAGGAACTCACCTTTGTCCAAAAGTTGCTTCAAGACAATCCTCTTCATAGCTCCCTCCAATAAGAAGAAAAACATCTAAGGGTTAAATATAATACCCTTAAAAGAGCTGAAGTTAGCAGTCTTTTCCAAAGAGCCTAAATCAAGTCTTTTATTGAAAATGATGAAAACACCAGATATTTTCATGCAAAAATTGCTAAATGGAGAGCCAAAAATAGAATTTATTCCATCTATAACACCCATGGTGCCTACAAAACTTCCTCCCATGGCATTGCTTCTGCATTCCTAGACTACTACAGAAACATTCTTGGCACCACTGGTCCCGCAAGCTCTAAATCTATCCCTCAGCTCCCTAGTACCTTTCTTTCTTCTAAAGATTACCTTCTTTTGACTGAACCTATATTCTCCCTGGAAATTAAGGAGGCCCTCTTTAACATGAAAGACCATAAAAGTCCTAGTCAAGATGGCTTCACTACTGGTTTTTTCAAAAAAGCTTGGCCTATTATTGGTAATTCCATTTGTGATGCAATTCTTGACTACTTTAACAATGGGACAATGTCTAACTAGTTAAATACAACTTTTTTTGGTTCTTATTCCAAAAGGTTAATCCTCCTCCTCTGTCATTGATTACAAGCCAATATCTTATTGCGCCATTCTCTATAAAGTCATCACCAAGATCCTCACAAATAGGCTCCTCCCTGTCATGGAAAAGCTTATCAGCAAGGAGTAGAGTGCCTTGATGAAAGGGAGATTATTAGCTGAAAATGTGCTGCTTGCTCATGAGCTAATCAAGCATTATGATAGGAAAAATTTCTCCCCTAGAGTGGTGATTAAAGTTGACATCAGAAAAGCCTTTGATTCCCTAAATTGGAACTTCCTTGAGAATATTCTTAGCTACTTTGGTTTTCATGCTCCTTTCATCATATGGATTATGGGATGTGTTTCTTCCCCTAAATATTCCATTTGTTTTAACGGCACTTCCCATGGTTTCTTTGAGGGTAAAAAAGGTTTAAGGAAAGGAGACCTTATCTTGATCATATCTCTTCATCCTTGCTATGGAATATTTGTCAAGAATGTTAGAAAAACCTTGGCCCTGACACTGAGTACCAGAGACACCCCAAATGTGTTGGGAAAAATATAACTCACCTCCTGTTTGCGGATGATCTACTTCTCTTCTCTAGAGAAAGCTTAAAGTTTGTCCTGGCTCTCAAATATTGACTCTAGAATTTTGCCCTTTTCTTTTGTATAGAAGCAAATCCTATAAAAACTACTATCTATTTTGGAGGTACTGTATCCCTAATCAAAAAAGATATCCTGAAGGCTACAAAATTTAAAGAACACAAGCTTCCCTTCAGGTATTTGGGTCTTCCTCTCTGTGGAAGCAAGTTAAACATTGCTATATGTGCTATTCTTGTGGAAAAATTCAAGAATAAGCTGCATCATTGGGCCAACTGTTTCCTCTCCTATGCGGGGAGAAAGGAGCTTATAAATTTAGCATTGTAGGGGAGGGCTCTACCTTTCTCCTTCCTAAAGCTATCCTGAAAGAGCTCAATAAATTGTGTAGAAGTTTTTTTAGGGGTATACTGATGGAAGAAATAAGATGGTATTTGCTAGCTGGGATAACATTTGCGGAAGTAAAAAATGTGGTGGGATGGATATTAAAGAAGCTCTCAACTGGAGACTGGAAAACAAGCACCCTTCCCTTTGGACAAACTGGGTTTATCATTACTATTTGAAAGGGAAGGATATTTGGAGCATTCCTAAAAAGCATGCTGATTCCTGGGGTTGGAAGCAAATCTTGAATGTTAGGACTTGGCTCATCAAGAAGACTGGGAGCATAGCCAATGCAAAACTTACCCTCCAAAAATGTACAGCAGGTGGTAAACTGAAAGCTAACTTAGTTTATGACTGGACTAAGGGAGACTAGTAGGGTACTTATTATGCTAAATCAATCTGGGATAAGAGTGTCATTCCAAAACACCAAATCATTTCTTGGCTTGCTTGTCAAAAAAGCCTCCCAACCATTGACAACTTGTCATCCAGAGGTAACTCCATAATCAATAGATGTGAGCTTTGTAAATGCAAGGATGAAACCCACACCCACCTTTTCTTTGAATGCCTATTCTCTGCTGAAATATGGCAACACATTTTGAAATGGATGGGTATTACCAGAAAAGGCATATGCTTAAACAAAGAGCTTACATGGATGCATAAGCATAATAGGGGGAAGCATTGGAGAAAGAAATGGTTTAGAGCCTCTATTTGTGCCACTGTGTATGATATATGGATAGAGAGAAACCTCAAAGTTTTTTCCAACAAAGCCCGATCTATCACATAAGTTGTCCATTCAATCCAATTCAACACCTCTTACAGACTTCTCAACTCTTGTCTAAAAGATTAGAACGACAAGCATCAAACATTTTTGAATTAGCTTGGATGTATTTTATTGTAGTTCCTTGCCTAAATTTTCTATTTTTCTTTGCATAGGGGGTGTATCTAGAGATGGCAATGGGTCGGGTCTGGATCGGGTCCAACCATATCCAGACCCGGACCCGTTTATATTACCTAGATCCAGACCCGACCCAGACCCGTCGGGTCTTAAAAGTTCAGACCCAGATCCAGACCCATCGGGTCTAGCGGGTAAACGGGTCCTAAACGGGTCCTAAATGGGTCCGGTTATTATTTTTTTTAAAATAATTAATAATCTATGCTAATACAAATACATTTATATTTTATATAACTTAATATGTATTTTTTTGTTAAAAAAAATCATCTAAGTGAAAAAATAAATATATTAAAATAGTTATATTAACTTTTCAAATGGTGTTTTAATGCTTTTAGTAGGGATGTAAATGGGTCGGGTTTGGGGCGGGTATACCCATATTTGTATCCGATAATAAAATCAGTATCCAAATCCGTACTCGTACCCGAATCCATATCCGCTAACATATCCATATCCATATCCATTGGATATCCGTTACTCGACGAATTATCCGTTTACCGTTAATAGATATTATCCGATGGATAAATCTATCACCTGATAGATAAACCCATTTAGAGTTAAGCTAAATGATAATTCTAACTTTAATTTATAATATAATTATTTTAAAATTAAGGGTAAAAAGATAATTATATATCGGGTAAACAGGTACAAATATGGATACGGGTATGGTTACGGGTACGGGTATGGATATCCCATACCCGTATCCGTACTCGAACCCGACGGGTATTTTTTTTCAATCATCCATATCCGTTTATCCATATCTGCTGGGCAAAATCCGTCGGATTTCGGGTAAAATCCGCCCGTTTATATCCCTAGCTTTTAGAATACAATGTTATACATATTGTTTATAAAGGAAGCATACAAAAATAAAATTAAAAAAAAATGAATAAGGAGCTTATATAAGATTAAAACAATAATGACAAATATAATATTAATATGTATTTATATATGTATACATACATATATATATATATATACATACAGATTTAGGCTCATGTACAAACTATTATTTAAAATACAAATGTAGGAACTCTTAATAACCGTTAGATTTAGAGAATTAAAGGGCTGAGATTAAAACAAATTTAAGTTAGGTATGTATTAAATCTTGACCGTTGATCAAATACTAATCTAATGGTTATAATTGATTCCTATATATGTATCTTAAAAATGGTGTGTATATATATATATATATATACATATATATATATAGATACACACATATGTATATTAAACGGGTCTGGCGGGTCGGGTCTGGATCTAGAACTGGATTCAGACCCAGACCCTTTAAGGTATATGTGGACCCAGACCCGATCCAGACCCGTCGGGTCCAAAAATCATGGACCCAGACCCGCTAAAAATGAGGCGGGTCTAGCGGGTCTGGGTCGGGTCCGAGACCCATTGCCATCCCTAGGTGTATCCTCATGCCTTGGCATGAAATTTGTACAATTTGTTTCCTTCCCCGATGTGGATGAATAACAAGTGTCAATCCATTTTTCTCTAAAAAAAATTCAAGACAATTTTAGGTCTAAAACAAAAAAAAACATAAAGAGGGTGTTCACTAAAACAATAAAAAATAAAGAAAAAATCTAGGTCTCTTCAAAACCAACAAAAAGACATAAACCAAAATGCCCATTCTTACTTGCTCCAAACTCAACAAATAAATCTACCCCACTTCTAGCCACCCTCAACTACTTGTATAAGGTCCTTTGTTAGTAAGATGGAACAAGCGACTGATTAAATGTGCATGTCAATACATTGAGTACTGAGTAAGGCATGTTACCTTATCATGGGAGTCTGCAATGCACATATAGTCATAATAAGAATAAAAGTCATGATATCATTGATAGGTGCATATTCTATGGAATTAATTGACATATCTTGACCCAACTATCTATATTTGCTATGACAATTTAACCTTTTTTGTGGAATTTTCTCTATTGGCCTAGTTTGTAGAAAAAGATGAAATCAAGGTAATTTTGGTTGATAACTAAGGAAAACAAGTATAATACAAGAATAGAGCTTATATTTATGGAAATATGGAAGTACCATTATGCAAGACCCTAAAAGAGAAATCATATGAAGAAAAATAAGAGAAGATAATGAAGGGAGAAGAAATATGGGTGCCCTATATTCATGGAAATATGACTGCCCTATATTCATGGAAATATGACTTATATTTCCTTATTTCTCCTCCCATATGCTCCATTAATTCATTTCATGTGCATAATGTTAGAGAAAAAATATGAGCGCCATGTATTTACTAATATGAATCATAATTTTACCTTATTTTGGATCTAATTTGTGTAGCTTTTTGTCTATATATAAAATATATATTAGGTTAAATAGAGTATCGAAGAGAGCTGCTATGAGAACTTTGACCTTGTTTTTATTATTTCTAAACCATTAGGGTTCTTTTATTAGATTTAGCTAGTTAATTGTTGTAATTGAAGGATTGGAGATCATAAAGTGCTTGTGGTTCTACAATATCCTAAGTTTTTTCCTTTTTTTTGTTTATTTATTTTATACTTTTTATTGTGTTAATGCAATTTTCATTTTTAGTTTAATTAATCAAGTTTGTGATTTTGTGTAGTTTAATTTAATCTTTGTTATTTTTTTCTCAATGTTCATTAAAATTATGATTTTTGTGTGTTTAAATTTTGTATTTTTTTGGTTTTATTAATATGCTAGGATAGAATATTATGGGATGGGAGGATAATTGAAGGTTACAGAATAATAAATCATGAGATATGAATTGGAATTAATTGTTATGTGTATTTTTTATTAGATTAATAAACCAAGTTAAATGATCACCTATCTAAGATAAGAAAATTTTAATCTATCTTAGACACCTAGTTAATTTAAGTGGTAATCCCATAGTAGGATAGTATGGTTAAACTGTAACCATTAACATATACATCTAGTAGTAGCATGTAACTTTATCAAACCAAAAATTTTCAAAATGAAAGCGTAGTTATCGGAACCAACGCCTTGATACCAACTTGTGGTATCAGCTTAAAAAGATTAAAAACGAAAGAGCGGTCAAAACACACTTCAGAATCGAATACAAATTTCGAAAACTAAAGTTATTATCGAAAATGAATGAGGTCAAAAGGAACAACCGCTCTGATACCAACTTGTAACACCCCCAAATTTACTACTAAAATTTTTTGTTTAATTAAAAGGGTTTAGCGAAAGCGAAAAGATAAAATCGTAAACTCAGGGGCATTACCGCCACACTTAGTACCAGATCGGTTCACTTCTACCGTCCCAGTATTAAGTGCTAAGGCTAAATAAATTTAACATTAAACACAAATCGTTAAATAAACACAAGTCATACAGAAATCAAAGTGCGATTTAGGGTTACAAACCAAAGAGTACGTGGCTAGAGTTTTTCAATACAAAAAGCATAGTATGATAACACAACTAAATATGATAATACAAGGTCAAATAAAGGAAACAGAGTCTGGCCGAGTCGCTCTCGATCCCCATGTCAGGTTTAGGCTCAACACTCATCCCCACCCGATGCCTCGTAGGTGTCGTAGGCATCGAAGACATCATCCCCTACCTGCATAAGCTCAGATGGGTCTTCTACTCGTGGGAATGAGCAGCACCCATGAAACGGGTGATCAGTACGCTACGTACTGAGTAAGGTAACAAATGCGCTAAGGCCAACACATAGAGCATATAACATAAGAATGAGCATGTATACAACATACAAGGATACATGTAATAAGACCTGGTTACTTTTCAGGTAACTTATTCTTTATTCTTCTTAATAATATGTTCATTCCACACATACTCTTTAATAGTCCATGTGAGTGCGGGAACCCACTATTATAGTCGGTGGACTGGAATACATACATACAGGGCAAAATGCTCCTGACCACTATTATTCGCCGGTGGACCGGTCTCCATGGCAGAACACTCCTGGCCACTATTATTCGCCGGTGGACCGGTTTGGCCCCAACTCATATGATGTTTCACTATAAGTACTTAGTGTATTTCCCATAGCTTAGCTTATTTACTTTGGTTTGTTGAGCACATAATCCCCCACTATTATAGCCGGTGGACTAGAAATCATGTAGGGAAAAATGCTTCTGGCCACTATTATTCGCCGGTGGACCAGTCTGGGCTTGGCTCAACAATCTTCCACTTTAAGTGATTAGTATCTTATTTGTGTCTTATTAGATAACATTCCACCCTTGACATGCATGTCATCAACGTTCTACTCCTTTCCTCTCAAGGGGGCCCGTCCCATATTTTGAGACTCCAGCACCCCTTATCATGCCCCGACATCCATTCCCCTTACACTTACACATAATGAAAGACCAACTCCTAAGAGTATAGGTTAAGGCCCAACACCTTATGACCTCAAACACCACCTATTATTACCCTCTAGGGCTTTCCCTTGAAAACCCTAATTGGACCTATGTGGCCCAACTTCCTCTCACTTACACTACCATTACGTCATTCATCGCCCCACATCTCATCTCAATTAGGTCAAATCCCAAAACATATCACTTTACCTCTCGACTTTGCATGTGACCGAAAAAACCCTAGTTGGCCACTTCAAACCCTAGTACCTTTCTTCTCCCACAAGTAACCTCTCTCTTTTCACCCCAAAATCTCTCCTCTCCCATGGAACCCATAATCATCCCTTATATAATAGATTCTCACTCTTAACCCGTACTCCACTCTTCCTTAATCATTTTTACCTTTGTACTCTCCAGATTACCACTTCCTTCCAAAACCCTAATTGGGTCCCTTTTACACCCTTAAACCAGCCTACGTACTATTTTTTATCCCAAGTCTCCAATCACTCCACAACTCTCCCATTAGCTTGTTTACACCCTAGATCAACTTTTCTCACGTAAGGATCACCCCCATGCAAGATTTATCCATCCCATGCAAACACCCCAAGTCCCCATGCAAATTTTAAGATTCCCATGCATGGTTCCCATCTCTCATTTATTTTGGACATTCCTCCCTCTTTAATTTCCTCTCGTAGATCACGAAGTACTTTGGTCAACCTCATATTCCTTCTTAGTGAACTCACTTCCCATTTCCTTTCTTTTTGTCCTCTCATTCCTTTATCATATTATTAGTTGTCCTAGTATGCATGTCCTAAAGGGCCATATCATATCACACCATAAACACCACATGTACATATCATACTCATGTCATAAGAAACACATACCAACATACCTCAACTCCAAGCTGTGCTACACATAAGACAAGTTAACGACAATCATACGATACACGACATATCATTATATATGTAGCATCCAAGGCATACAGGTCACACAACACACAAGGGCCTTATCTACATCCTTATCTAAAGTGATGCCGGGCTTGGAGCACGCTCCTACAACTCCTTAGGGTTTTGGTTTGATTCACCTATAAAAGGAAAAATACTAAGGATTAGTTTCCCTCCTACCAAAAGTACCATTACTCCTTATTTTAGTCTAAGATTAGGATTATTATTATTAAAGGGAGTATTATACATGAAAACTAGGGTTTTTATCTTCAAGTTAGCCCACTAGATATTACTAGCCAAAATATGCTTATTTTGAAATATTTAATGCCATACTTATAGTATTAAACCTAATAGCTTTATTATTATAATAATAGTACTAATACTAGTTATAGCAAAATAATGACAATAATAATAATAATAGTAATGCTAATGCTTATAGTGATTGAAACCCTTGCATTTTTAAGGCTAAGTCTAATAATAGTATTAGGCTTAAAATAATAATATAATAATTGCAATACCAACAAAGTACAAATATTCCTAAAAATAATGATGATAAAATTTATATTTTGAATAATAATAATATAAGGGTTCAAATGTTCTGGTCACAATAATAATAATAATGATAATAATAATAACTAATAATGATACCATAGTAATAATGTTAGAGACAAAGGCATTAGGACTAATATTAATGATATTCTAATATTAAATAGTAAAATACTAAGGCTCAGGTATTCTTCTTCTTTAACAACAAAATGATAATACACCAAATCCGGTTTAAAAACATTAATAATAATAAAAGTAGCAATAATAATAATAATAATAATAATAATAATAATAATAATAATAATAATAATAATAATAATAATAATAATAATAATAATAATAATAATGATGATGATGATGATGATGATGATAAAAATGTTAAGTATAATAATGATAATAATAATGTAACACCCCAAAATTCACTACTTTTTTTTAAAACGGAAGCAATTAAAATAGAAATACTTAAAACCCGTGAATTCTGGAAATGTTACCGCCACACTTAGTACTAGACCAGTTCTCTCCGACCGTTCCACTACCAAGTGCTAAGGCTAAAGAATAGATTAACAATCAATTACAAAATTAATACAAACTAAACTCCAAATAATCATTAGATGGTTGTAAAACAAAATTAGAGTACGCATCAAGAAATTTAATTCATTTCCAAAATATAATTATACTCACAACTGATAAAAGGTTCATTAAAATACTCAATCGAGTAATGAATCAGAAAATGGTAAATACTATACCAAAGAAATAACAAAAAGAATGAAATCGCGTAAAGAATGAATACGGCCACAACACTCTCGAACTTCGAACCAAACATGCTCAACACTCAGCCCCGATTGATATCTCGCCCACCTGCACAAATTCAGAAGGGCATACTACTCGTGGGAATGAGCAACACCCATAAAAGGGGTGATCAGTACGCTACGTACTGAGTAAGGTAACCGAACACTAAGGCCAGCACATAAGCACATAAAATCATGCATAAGAATAAAAAATCATAAAGACCATCATCATATCATCATATCGACCAATCATTCAGGTACATACATAAAGGCCCAATCATAGTCCAGATTAATTACTTAATTAGTCTTTTATCAGAATTTGATACACATCATGCCTTTTTATCAAATCCATGCGAATACGGAAGCCCCCACTATTATAGCCGGTGGATCGGAGGCACATAGGGTATCATACCCTAACCACTATTATAGCTGGTGGATCGGGTACACATAGGACTACGCGTCCTAACCACTATTCTTAATCGGTGGATCGGTTGGCTCCGGCACGCATGGTGTTCCACTGTAAGTAATTAGTATCTTTTAGGCATTTTAGTAAAACTTTGGTTTGCGGTTGTTGAGCTCGGGAACCCCCACTATTATAACCAGTGGATCGGTTTACGCATAGAGCATCCTACTCTAACCACTATTATAATCGGTGGATCGGTCACACATAGGGTAAAAACCCTAACCACTATTCCGAACCGGTGGATCGGTTGGTCCCGTCTCAACGCTCTTCCACTTTAAATAATTAGTGTCTTAAGTATCTTATTCAAAGCTTCCACCATGGGTATGCACGAATCATAAAATTCCACCAACATAATTACACTTTAATTACACATGCACATAATAACACAAAAACCCTAATCAGCCACCACAAACCTCAATTAACCACAACAAACCATAGTTAACCACTCCAAACCCTATTTAACCATAACAACCATAAATAGCCACTCCACGCTTAAGTTAATCACAACAAACCACAATTATCCACTCCAACCCTAATTAATCACAACAACCCAGAGTTCATTACTCCAAACCCTAATTCAATCTCTTTCATACCCTCACAATGCTCCATGTACTATTTTTCATCCAAAATAGTTCAACACCCGAATAATACTTACATTACCTTCCTTACATCCCAAATTAACTTCCCACACGTAAATTTAATACCCATGCAGACATTAATCTCCCCATGCAAACCCTAAAAATTCCACATGAAACCCTAAATTCAACAATGCAAACCCTAATACCATCATTCAACCATCAATGCACCATGTAAACCCTAATACCACCATACAAACCATAAATACCACCATACAAACCCTAATACCACCTTATAACCATAAATACCACCATACAAACCTTAGTAACATCATACAAACCCTAATACTGCTATGTAAACCCTAATACCACCATATAACCATCAGTACCACCATCCAACCCACGATTCTGCCATATAAAACACTAAATTCAATCCATAGCAAAACCCAAAATTTGTTCACATAATACAATTGATTAGATTCTCCCCTTTTATATCCACAATTTAGATTCCCCCATACAAGACTATAAGTTAGAATCTCCCAAGCAAAACCATAATTTGGATTAATTAGATTCCCCCAAACAAATCATAAATTAGATTCTCCCAATCAAATTATAAATTAGGTTCTCCCATATAATATCATAAATTACAATCTCCCAAATAACATCTTAAATTAGATTCTCCCTAACAAACCATAAATTTAATTCTCCCATATAACGTCATAAATTATATTGTCTCCCACAAAACCCTACATTTCCCATTTTATTACTAAAAAGGGTATTATACAAAAACTAGGGTTTTTACCTTAGAATTAGTATACTAAATATTAGTAGTCAAAATATATTTATTTTTTGATACTTGTTGTTACACTTATTTTATTAAACCCATTAGTTCTAATCTTGTAGTAATAGGGTTTATGCTAGCTATAGGAAAATAGTGTTAGTATTAATAAAATAGTGACACTAATGTCTAGTGATAGAAACCCTAGCGTTTTAAGGCCAAGTCTATTAATGGTGTTATATTTGGAATGATAATATTATAAGGTCACAATATTACAAGTAAACTATTATTAAGGGTGATACTGATAATAGTTGTATATTCTTGAATAATAAAAGGGTTCAAATGCTTTTGATTACAACAATAAGGTAGTGATAGTAGTAATAATAGTAATAGCTAATAATAGTGTCATAGTAATGAGGTTAGGGTTAATGTTAAGCGGTATGGTAATAAGGTTCAAGTACTCTTCTTAGTTAATAACCACATGATATTTACTAGCTTGAGTTAAGTAACATGGATAAGAACAAAATTAGTATTATTATTAACAATAGTGATAAATTTGTTAAGTATAATAACAATAATAATAATAACAATAATAATAATAATAATAATAATAGTAATAATAATAGTAGTAATAGTAATAATAATAAGACTAATAATAATAATAGTAATAATAATAATAACAATAATACAACCAAGTAAGGTTAAGCAATAATAATAATAACCATAGTGAGGATAATAGAAATAATAATAATAATAAAAATGTTAATACTAATAATTATAAAAATAAGACCAAAGTTAAGTATAATACAAGTTAGGGTTTAAAAGGGATGTTAGTAGTAGTAAGAAAATAAGAACATTAATGATGGAGACCATAATAATGATAATAATGATAATAATAATAATAATAGTAATAATAATGAAAGAAATAATAATAATAATAATAATAATAATAATAATAATAATAATAATAATAATAATAGTATGAATATTGGTAGAAAATAGTAGTAGTTATATAAAAGGGGTATTAGGGTTGGATGAGTGGAGAACCACCTAGGGTCGGTGGTGGTCCGGCGGCGGCGCGTGGCGGCGACGGTGGAGGTGGAGAAGGGAGGAAAAGATGGAGGTGGTGGTTAGATGGGAGGGGAAAAGGAGGAGTTTGAGGTGGGGAAAGAAACAGCAGGTGAAGGGGAGTGGAGTGAGGGTGGTGGCGTGGCAAGGGGTGGCGGCGCGCGGTGGTTGGCGCGGCGGCCGAGGGTGGTGGAGAGAGGTGGAAGATGAGGGAGGAAGGAGGAGAGGGAGGCAGGGGAAGGTAGAGGAAGCTTCCCTGGGTGTTTTGGAGGGTGGAGGAGGTGCTGGTGGAGGCTGGGTTGGCAGTAGAATGCGGCGCAAGGGCGGCGAAGGCTGGGGTGGTGGTTTTCGGGATAGGAACTTTGCACGGCTAGGGTGGCACGTGCAGGGCAAGGCGGAGGGTGGTGGTGGCTTGGTTATGTCAAGGGAGTTGTAGGGATGATAACGGTGGGCAGAGGTGGTGGCAGCGGTCTCCGGTGATGGCGGAAAGCCCGTCTTTCTGAGGCGGCGGAGAGGTAGGGTTTCGGGGCAAAAATCGAAAAGGAAGTTGATCAGGGCTGCCAATGGGGGGTATTTATAGGTAATTGGAATGGGAAAACGACAAGGGGAGAAGGAGGCGTGCGGGGTAGGTGTGCAGGTGGCCGGCCGGTGGCAGGCGGTGCAGGTCCTGCCATGGCAGGTTGGGTCGGGGAAGGGGAGAGGAAAAGGGAAAGAGATGGCACGTGGGAAAGGGAGAGAGGGACTTGGTTAGGGTCAAAAAGAAAAATAAAACGACAGGGAGAGGGGCAGGTGAGGACGGCGGTTGTTGGCTGGTGGCTGCCGGCGGAATCGGGGCTGCAAGTCGACGTTGCAGGTCGGGTTGGGAAGAAGAAGACAGGTAGGGTGGACCGGTCGGTCCAGGGGAAGGAAGGGAAAGAAAAAAAGAGGGCGGTTTGGCCGGCTGGGGGCAACGAAAGACGAAGGAGCCTGAGCGAGCCTGGTCGCGCGAGGGGGTGAAGGAAGGAGAGTTTGGGCCGCAGGCTGGCCCAAACCGGGGGAGAAAAACGGGGGAAAAGGAAATAAGTAAAGGAGGAAGAAAAGAAAGGAGAAAAAGGGGAAAATCATAAAATGGTTGGGTTGGGGTATTAGTCTTTATTTATTTATATATTTATTTTAGATATTTAATTTTAATAATAATTATTTTAAGAATAATAATTGACTTTATTTTTAGATTAATTGGGCTATTTTGGATAAATTTTCCTTAACTTCCCTTCTAATTAGTAAAATGTCCAAAATTTTATAAATAATTTATTTATAGATTTATCTTTATTTTCCTCAATTAATTTTCTCTTTATTTAATAAAGTAATTTATTTTTCTTAATTTAGGATTTTTGGGGTATTTCAAGGGGAAGCTTAGATGAAGGGCAAGGATGGTCTCAAGTAAAGGGTTTAAGGGAGTGGTAGAGGGGATTTAAGGTAATGATTGGGTATAAGAGGAGTGGCAAGGTGTAGATGGTGGCTTGGGATCAAGAGTGACGGCTCAGGGTCGTGGAGACGGCGGCAATGGGGGCTAGAAACTAGGTGCAAAGAAGGGAGAAGGAGATGAAAAGAGGAAAAAAGAAGAGAAGAAAGGAAGAGGTTGCAGGGGGATTTCAGGCAAGGTGAGGTAGGGAGGTGGTAAGGGATGTTAGGTGGTCGAGGGGTGGCTTCAGTGCTAACAGAAGAGGGGGAATGGAAATGGGCAGTGGTGTGTAGGGGTGTGTAGGGAGTGTGTTGGAGAGAACAAAGAGAATGCAAAAGGAGAATAAGGAGACAGGGGGGTGAGAGGAAGAAGTAGGGAGAGGGAGTGTGGTAGGTAGTTTGGGTAACAAAGATGATGGAGGTTAAGGGCAGCAAAGCAATAACACGGGAGGAAGAAGAGAAGGATCGGCAAAGAGAAAGAAGGATCAAGGAGGGGAGAGATGGAGTAGAGGAGAAGAAGAGAAGGAGAAGAAAAAGAAGAAGGGAAGGAGGGCAACTCAGCATGTAGGGTAAGGTGGTTATAGGGGGAGGTTGTAGGATAGGATGTAGGGTGGCAGGGAGAAGGAAGAAGAAAAGGGAAGGGTTTGCAAGGGTTGTGCATGGGGTATGGTTTATCTCAATGTGCAAGGAGGAGAAGGAAGAAGAAGAAGAAGAAGAAGAGAAGGAACAGCAAGCCCGGTAAGGGAGAAGAAAGGGGTGGTAAGCTAGCCTGCACGAGGTTGAGGAGAAAAAAAGAAGGAGAGGTTGGGCTAGCCAAACAAAGGGGAAAGAAGGAGAAGAAAAAAAAGGGAGGGGGAAGGGAAATGGTGCAAGGCTAGGCTAGTGGGGAGGAGGAAGAGGAAGGGCAACCTAGTAGAGAAAGGGAAAATAAAAAGGAAGGAGAAGGCCATTCGGCCTAAGAGGAAAGAAGGAAAAGAAAGAAGAAAAAGGCAAAAGGCAAAAGGGGGAAAAGAAAGAATAAAATATTTTTTAATGTTAGGGTTAGAAATTATTTAATAAATTTATTTATTTAAATTTTAAAGTATTAATTTGAGAGGAAGATTTTAGTAAAAATATGGTTTTGGAAATATATTTAAATAAAAAGAGTATGATAAAATAATAAAATATTGATTTAAATTTATTAAATAATTATATCTATTTTTATAAATCAAAGGTCCAAAAAATAACTTAATATTAAATTATTCTAAATAAAGGTTTAATAATTAAATTTTAGGTTTTAAAGATTTAGTATTACATTTACATATGGAATAATGATAATATACCCTAAGTAACCATTAATTCATTGAAGGACTCAAAAACAAACAACAATACTTCCAAACAATTCTCAAGATATTGTTATGATATTTTAGTCCACCTAACACATAAAATGCCAAAATTATCTTATTATCCCATAATGACCAACTTATCCTTAAGCACAAACAATAACCTTTATTTTATAAATTCATGTACCTTCCACTCACATTATTTTTCAAATCCACCAATTATCATCATACCTCATAAAAATTCTTATGTCCATTTATCAAATCTCATTTAGCCCATATTTCATGTCATAAGAAATATTCCTACAAATATGTTGTTATCACAACTAAACCAAAATGATACGTCCAACCCATTATTATTTTCTTTCAATAACATAACATCCATACTATCACAATATCAATAAAGAATATCATAATCACCATATATTAAAGCATGTATCAACAATATCATGAAACACATATAACCATACAAGCAATAACATAAAAACCCTAAATATCGAATAGTATCCTTACCAACTAAGTTAAAGGGCTCTAAGCACACAAATCCTAAACTTCCTCCTTTGAGACTACTAGAATAAAACCTATAAAAAACAATAGAAACCACTATTAGGCTTGAAGAGTTTAATCAAATGAGATATTGAGGTAAAGAGGGTAAAAATGAAAATAACAATAGTCAAATGAAAGCTTAGGATGTGTGGATATGTAGTACAATGTGTGGTGGAGTTATGGTAAAAATTTGGTCGTGTATGGATAAGGCTTGGGTGTGAAACTAGGGGTGCACGGCCAAAATTGGGAGGTTGCATGGTTGTGCTACAAGTTGTACACACCCAGGCCAAGATGAAGGATCATGCATGACCGATCAGTGTAAAGTGGCACGGCCATGTTTGATCGCTAGGTAAACAGGTCACAAGTTTAACAAATGCACACAGGCATGCATTTGGGCCATGCGTGGGTATGTGAGGATGCACAAGTAGGCTTTGCTAGGTTTCATGGACATGCAATAGGGAAATTTAGTGTTGCAAGACCGTTCTTAAGGTCTCACATAAGCCGTGAATTTTGTAAAAACACAATGGATGAAAGAAAGAAATAAAGAGGAACAAAAGGCGATGGTCAGCGATAACAGATGGCAATGGTGCAAGGAAAGGTTAGGATGACCTCGGTGGTTAGTTCCCCAGCCAATGGTAGGCGTGTGGTGCATAGCGGTGGAATTGATGGTGCCCAAGCCAAAAATAGGGGAAGAACGAAAGGAAGAAGGAAAAGAAAAGAGAAGGAAGAAAGGAGAAAGAAGGGGGAGCTTGGAGTGGTATTTTGGGATGCATAGAATGGGTAAAAGGTATAGTAATACAAAAGAGAAGGGAATAAGAGTGTGCAATGTATATATATATATATATATATATACATGTGTGGGTGTGTGGGTGTGTGGGGTGGTGTAAAAGGGAAAGAAAATAGAGGCATGTAAGAGGAGGTACGAGGGGTGGTAGAGAAGAATAAGGAGGGAAGTCAATGAGGGATGGTGGAGTGTTGGGGTAAAAAATTAAAGTGATGGTGATGGTGAGTGTGTATGTTATGTAAGGATAAGAGGAAGAAGGAGAATGGCAGGGAGTAGGGTGTTTGTGATATGGAAGAAGAAGAAGAAGATGGGTGATGGTGCAAGTGGGAAAAGAAGAAGCAAGTTTTATGAATTTCAAATATTACTGCGCTTGATGGGAGAAAGGTGAAGATAGAAAAGAAAAGGAGAAAGAAAAGGAAAAGGTTAAAAAGATTTAGGGGGTTAGTTTAGGTGGTTTTAGATTATCCAAAATAGTTAAGATTAGTAGAAATTTTAGTAGATTTTAATTTTGTTTTATAATTTACAATTTATTCGAGTAAAGGTTTCGGCTTTACTTTCAATTAAAGTTTTAGAATTAAAAATTTGGATTAAGGCCAAAACAAGTTTTTTTTATATTAGATCTAATGATGCGGGATTAGAGTAAACAAGTTTTTTAGGGTATTATAGAAGTGCACTAATTTTCACCAACACAACCAAAACTCCTCATCATATTCAAAGACTCATCTTGAATGACTTAGACACTAGATCTATTGCATTCTAAAGTTATAAGATATCATAGAAACTCATGTCCTATATATACACTTTAGGGAGTTAGTAACTTACGATTATATGTAAGTTTAGTTAGTTTTGATAGAGTTTTTGCTACTTTAAATATTTCATAAATATTGATGTAATGATTTTCACTCACCACTCAATTTTGGAATCTAATAAAATTTAATTAATTATGAAAAAAAAAATTAAAAAAATAATTTTTATGTTTCCTCAAGACTAGAAAAGTAGGACTTTCCATAATTTCTCTCTCCACCACCAAGATCTTACACCACTTAGGTAATAACATTTTTATCAAAACCCTCACCCATTCATAATATTTTGTATTTAAAAATAAAATTATATTATATTGAATATTTTCTTACATATTTATCAAACTAAAAACTCAGGTTTCATTTTTTAAACATTTTGTTTCCATTTCATAGCCCTTTCTTTTAAGTTCATTTTTGCAAGATCTTATGAGCAATTTTTAGCTATTAAGGTTATTATAAACCATTAAATTCCTTTAATTTTTGGAATAATTTATTTTTTCTGAGTCTCCTAGGCCATTTTAAAATTTTATTTGAAGATTCATAGATAAAAGTACTATTAATGTTCATGTTAGCCCTATTTCAACATTTTAAACCCCAAAACAACCCTTTTAGCTATCCAAAATTTATGAAAATTTATATATCACTATATTTTAGTTTTATTGAGATCAAAATAATTTAAAAATAATCTATAATTAATTTTATAATTTTTAGACTTAATTAGATATTTTTTAAAACATTTACGTTATCAAATTTGATTTTTCTTCTTTAATCTTATTCTAAACCTCATAAAAATCAACATAAACCTTGCATAAAAATAAAAATAAAAATAAAAAGATAATTTATGATCTATATCAAACTTAGGGTTTTCAAATTTCCACCCATGCTCACACAAATATATTAGCTTGTAAAATGGCATATTTAACCATAATACCTTTTCTATTTTACAAAAATAACCCCAAATTTATCCTAGACTCTAACACTTGTTCTTATCCATCCATAACTTCATCATCTTCTCTCCTTGGCTCTAAAAATCCATGAATTCAGCCTCAATCACCATTTACACCAAAAAAGACCCCTAATCTTCATCAGTTTTCTTCCCCCATTTCTCTTATTTCTTCTCTTCTTCTTTTCTCTCCATTTTGTGGAAGTTTTCTTATATTTTCTACTCTTAAATTTATTTTTCCTTCCATTTTTTATGCTTAGTTTCTTTCAAATTTTGAAGATAAATCCCCCACTTTATCATATTTATTTCTATATGCATTGATTTAGTTTTTACATGTTTATTTTTTTTCTAATTTTTTCATGGTTCTCTAGGGTTTTAAGGAGGCTTGATGAAGAGTTGATTTTTTCATATTATCTATGTTTATTTTGTTAATTAAGGTTATAGGTTTTGGGAAAATCCCTTCACCTCATATAAGCATGTTTGATTTGGCCAATTTTGATATGTTAAGGTTTATGATGAGATGTTCAAAATTACAGCTTTTTTATTACCTTGTTGGATTGTTAAATTGATGATACCATTTTTAAATTGGTGATTTGTTGAGTAAATTTGATACAAAAGTTGTTATGATTGGATGATTATAAGCATGTTTTACTTATAATTAAATATTTGGATGAATTAGGTATTTGTGATTATTTAGGTGTTTATGAAATTAATTATCATGTTTTAGATTTTAATTGTCATATATAATATTCTTTCATCCGAGTTGATGCAGGAGCATCCCAACATACCCAAGCCAAAGATAATCTATTTATTAATTTTTCCATAGTTGAGGAGTTTAAGCTCTTCTTATTTGGGTTAATAAATAATTAGACTATCGAGTCGTCATGAAAGCCAAACAACCTACATCACCTCACATATGCATGTGTCACTTTCACTTGCTTCATGTATCATCCAAAAAATCCCAAAATGGCTCCATATTTTCACACACCTACACCCTTTTTCACCACCTCCACATGCCACCACATTAGCCGAATACACCTGCTGGAAATTCCAACATTTTTTTAGAATTTTTGGGCCTTGGGAAGATCATTTTGATGTGATCAAGTTCCCCTATACCTTTATTAAATTAAGGGACGAGCAATCAGCTTCTCGGCAATAGCATCCAACATGTCAACCAATTAGATTATATAGTAGTTCTTACCTTATTTATCTTAGCTTAGTTAGAGGTTCTTGTTTAAATTTAATAAAGTTCAATCTATGTATCCTAATACTTGTCATAGGGTGTAATCTCAATCAAAGTAGTGATGGAGGTTGTGCTCCATTTCGATACACAATTAGCTAGCTGATTGCTATCTAGGAGGCTTAGCTAATCTAAGTAGTCTTGACTATGGTGGAGGGTGTACTACCTAACATGCATGGTTAACCCTTGTAACTTGGTGGACAACCATCCCACTTCCTAAGTTAAAAGAGTAGTAAGGTTTGCAAGGAGGGAAAATCTCTTTGGCTAGAAAAATCCCCTCTTGTTTTCAACATCTTCTAAAGTGAAGGAAGTGTTTAGTATTACAAAATCATGCACCATTTATGCTAAGGGTGGTAACCTTAGATGATTGATGCAATTCCTTGAATTTTTAGTTCTCAAATTCAATTCCATTCTTTCAAATTTCTCCTCATCCCCTTTCTTATTTTTGGTTTTGTTGAAGCCCATCCTCAACTTCAGCACTAATTACCTAGCTTAATGCCATTTTTTTTAGCATTATGCACCACGAGTACATTTGAATTCTTTTATTTATGGTTGAAATTGTTGAATGTTTAGAATCAGTTGTTTGTGTTTATCGTGATATTTAAACTAATCTTTACTATTAACACCTTAATTAACCTAATTAGGGTTTACTTTTTTAATAATTATGTTTTTGGAGATAATTAACCAAAATATGACTAAAAAGCTTTAGTGGACTTTTAAGGTCAAAGGTTGACCTCAACCTTTGACGTATGACCATTTTACCCTCATAAATAGTAATTTTTGGTGAAAAGTAATTCCTTGTAATAAAATAATTTACTTGTTTATTGTTTTCAATCTTCTTGATATAAATCAATATTTTTATTGGGTTATAAATAGCATTTTTTATGAATAGTAATTCTTCTAAAATTGATTCAAGAGCTCGTGTTGACCTACTTAAGCTACTTTTATTTTGAGTTTTTTGCTAATATTTATCGTAATGGAAAAAAGTGATTTTTAGAGGGTTTTCCCTCATTTGGGGTTATCTAAATCTATGAATTAGGTTTCAAGCAATTTAAGTGTGTTTTAGTTGTTGGATGACTAAATAGATGAATAATATGATATGTTAGATTTTAGGGCCTTCTTAACCTAATTTTAACTTTTAGTTAGTTTTTGGAGATCTTACTTTATAATAGGTTCACCACTTTTACTTTCAAAAATTTATTTTTTAAGGCCTTTAGCCTTTGGTTTGGAATATTTTCCAAATGAGTTTTGAGGGATATTATGATTCATGGTGAACCTTTGGATCAATATTTTTTATGGTGTTGAACAATTTGTGAATGCTCTTTGAGGTTTGGTGTTAACTATAAATACATACATGTGTTAATAATTATCTATATGATGGGAGAGGTCACGGTTATTATTTAAAATTAGCAAAGGTTACGTGTTATCCTTTAAAACCAGTAGAAGTCTTGTGGACTTTCATTTCATATTTTCATTAAACAAAAGGGGTTCCTACTTGTATAGTAGCTTGATGACTTCTCAACTCTATAGATTTCCTATATTATTAATAATAGATATGAATATTTAAGGATTACGTTACCTTTGGTGATTCCACCATGGCAGAAAACCACTAGTGGTGGGCATTGGATATCCAAGCTACCATAGGATTTGAAGACCGATGAGAAGTAGATGGTTCACCTTTTTATCATTGTTTCAAGTTAGATATTCATGTGCAATGGAGCCAAACTCCTATGTATTGAGATTTATAACCGTGATGGCCATGTGTTGATTACTAGTTGTGATTGTCATGTGCTAATTATTATGCCTAGTGGCATTTTTTCATTCGTGGTGGGATATCTATATATGAATTTGGTTTTTATGCCTTTATTATTTTTACCCCTTAATGTTTCTCCTTGTGGTAGTATATGTGTCCATATATATTTGGGTTTGTATGCCTTGTTTATATTGTTTATGCTCCATGGGTTCTATCCATTAGCAATAGGATTAGATGCTTAGATTTGCACCTCAGAGTTTGGATCCATACGCCTGTCCTATGTGATTTCTTTGATTGTGTCTTTAGCTATATTTCCTTATGTGACACTTGTAGGAAAAGTATGATAAAGATGCCCCTTTTATGATTTCAAATTAATATATATATATATATATATATATTATATATATTAATATATATATATATGCCTATGCTTTAAAGCTGGCCTATGTTGTTAAGTGTAAGCATGTACCATGTATGTTTTATTATTAGTATGATTTAATATTATTAGGAATGGATTTCCTATAATTGCCCATATGTTGTGCTCACTTTGAATACTATTGCCAACATGATATTGTATAATGTGATAATGTGTTTTGTGTAAAGCATGCTTATATGAGATAATTAGGTCTTACTTAGTATGCTGGTTAGACTATTACAACACTACTTTGGTTTGTGTAGGTTTCTCATGTCTTGCTTTGTGGGGTTGAGAGTGTTGAGTCATCAATCAACTCAAAAGACACTTCATTTTGAATCCTTAGAATCCCACATTCAATTTTGTTTTAGCTCCTATTGAGTTTTGTTACATCTTTTGATCTTCTGTTTATTTTCTATAAAATTTTTGTACATTTTGTATTGAATTCTGTTTAGGTGACAACTACACCTGACATTTGGAATATGAGTTTTCTTTTTAGCCACGTACTCAATATATATTAAATATTGGTTGTACCTCTCCTATGTTGGATGCAGTAGTAATACCATATATTTTTCTATTTAGGTTTCATAAAATATCTTATAAAAAAATTATAATTAAAAAAATAAGGGTGTTAATACTTATATCCAACTATTGGAACGACCTTCCATCTTTTCAAATATTTTTCACATTTGTTTAATCACCTCCACTACTAGCATATGGATACTCACATTGTTACCGATTCCATATATCATCACTCTATCTGCCCAAGCTTTCTTTATCTATCTCTAGCTTAAAGCAATGATATATAAAACTTTTTCTTTATTAGGTCATCTTTTTCTTCATCCATTTCTCCCAAGTAACAATTTGTTCTAGCATCAAGAGAGAGATGACAACAATTGAGACTAGACATTATCGGTTTGAATTTTAGGAAGGATGTTTTTTCATCCCAATAACAATTCACCTATTAAAGTTGAAAATGTAGTTTTGGTATATATAAAGGGTTAAATTAACCAAAATGGATTTTCTATTATTGTTCCTATTTTTTCTTTATTGATGAAAATGATTATGAACACTAAGCAAGGTTCAAAACAATTATTTAAATGGAAGCCAAATAAAGCAAGCCTAGATTCAAATATATTGGAAACTTCTCTTTTATTTTCAAGAAGAAGATGAAGGGGGCGAGATGGAATCGGGCTGATTGAGGTTTTGTAACAAATATTTAAGAAGGATGAACAGAGAGAAGTCAGCGAACGAGAATCACAAATTTTGTTTTCGGTTTACTATCTTTTTAACTACTGATTAGAATATTATTTGTGAGGATATGCTAATTAGAATATTCAAGTGTATATATCAAAGTGGTTAACAGGCCATGTCATAGGATCAATAGGTACGATTAAGCAGGGACTAAAATAAGACAGTATATATATATATATTGATAGCCCTAAAATAGGACAACATAAAATTCAGTGAATAATTTAGGAGGAAAACAAAAATATGTACAATGATTTAAGATAATTTAAAATATAAAGTTCAACGACTGATTTAGGGAAAGACTAAATACATCAACAAAATTAAAATAATTTAAAAAGTCTGGTGACCAAAAAGATATCCGTCTCCAGTATATAAACAAACGAACAACAACCCAACTACATTTCTAGATGCAATCAATAAAGCCGCCATGTATTCTCAATTGCTTACACCACCATGCAGACTACAAAGCCTGCATCTCCAATGTTGCGGCACCATCTTTCTCCTGTGAAGGGAAAGTAGCTGTGTTATGACTGTTTCCGTTAGCATTCATCTCTTGAAGAGGAGGAGGGTTAACAACCGTCATAGGCGTGACATCATCATCAAGACGTCTCTTCATCTCTCTGTGCTCTTGACACAGGGCACACCAATGCATGCAACAATGCACCAGGCATGGATCACATGGGGAATTCTGCACATTCAATGTCAATAAAAGTCCTATGAATTAGAAAGAGATGGGCAACTCGCAGGATAGAAAATTAGATTTAAGCACATTGATTTTGTGATGCACACACGAGTGAAAAACATGCATTAGTGGTTGCAAATCTTATTCAAAATCTTATAGAATACATGGAATCGAAACAAGCCCGGATAATACATTTCATACTATGACCCATGGTATACTCTCAAGTATAGTCATGTCCTCGAGTGTAAAATGTAACCAGTGGACCGAACAGCCAAACAAGATCACGATGAATGTTCGCACAGCATACAGACTTCAATGTTTAAAAGGCCAGGCCAATCCAAGATACTCTCACGTATAGTCATGTCCTCAAGCGTAAACTGCATCTGTGGACCCAGCAACCAAACAAGATCACGAGAAGTGTTTGTACACATACAGAGTTCAACAATTGAAAAGGCCAGGGAAGTGCAAGATTGGCCAAAGAAACCACACCTTATCATATCTTAGTAACTAAATATACTGAACCTTGACAATTAAATACCAAAAGAATTATTGCATAAAATTTAAATTAATAAAAAAAAAGGTGAGCATTCATAAGTCATTTGGAATTTATTCTTGACGTCATTTCATCAAGAATCACATTTGCCAACTTGAGCCGGAGTAAAAGTTGGGGTTTTTAGATTTTAAGAAGCAATAGAAATATTTTGTTAATTTAAAGTAAGATCAAGGCTTAGTCATGTGATCATGTCAAACTATGACAAGAATCAATGAAAATAGATTTTCAAAAATTCTCCAAGTGTTTCGGTTTCGTAGACAGGATCATCACCAACATTGGTAAATTTTGAGCAGGAGAGTTTTATACTGCTATAAATGGCAGGGAAAAGGCCTAGAGTTGGCGAAAATGGTATATAAGAGTTTTTCAGTTTTCTTAAATGGAAAATGTCAGCTTGGTGGAAGGTTCCAATCAACATAGGATGCTAAAGAACTGAAAAGGCAGTAGAGAATAGCTTTCTGCTTAACGGAATGAGCCAAGACAACGAATCTAGACTCTGAGAGAGGTCAGGCAGGCCTAAGAATTTTGATGCCTAAAATAGTCAGAATGCAATTGCTTCAGCACATAATTCCACAAAAGCTCAGTGTGGCTGCAAACATGAACGCTAGCATGTCGCCTGCAAAAGAAGCACCACCAGCAAGCAAATTCATTCTGGGAAGAAATACAATTGCAATCTGACAACAGATACAAGATATGATATTCCAAATAGATGATTCTTGTTACTTGATGATCATTGGCTACACTATAAGCACAAAAGAGAAGATATCACCTTGAGATGATACTTCCTTTGCAAGGTCTGCCTCAAAAGACCAGTATATATTCCACACATCCACCATGCAAATAACAAGCCCTCGAATATCAGAAATGACGTTCTCGGGTCAATACCATGGAAGACTGCTGTAGCTGCTGCAAGTGCCATGCCACCTTCAACACAAACAGCATGACAAACGCATGGTGTAGTCCATGGTGTGTCCTCTCTCAGCCTTTCAACATTTCGACCAAACAAAATGCATGGACAGAAGAGGCCGGTCCAACCTGTCAGTTTTAAATAAGAGACAAAGGATCAACAAGCAGGAAAAACATGCAGCACAAATCAAGAAACCCTTTGACACACCAGAGAGTAAGGGGTAAAATGAATAAAGCGCCACTCAGTCATAGAGAGAAATCTACCATTCAGGAAAGGCCTCAAGCACGTTGGAGCTAAAACATCAAAGAGGGAGCCTAGTATCAAATTCTGCAGGGCATATCTTTTCAGAGAGAAAGTGCGCTGGTGCAGAGGACAAGAAAGAAAGTTATCTCTTAGAAAGTTGTAGTTTCAGTCTTTCAGAACTGAGAGTCATTTGAACAGGTTCAAAAACTGAGTCATTTGATCTTTGGTGCTTGCTCATGCCTAAGAAATAGTTTTACTCCTAACTAATGTATCAGATACTCTAAATATGCCCTGGAATGATATATCACAAACAGGAGTTCATGTCTCTGCTAAATAAAAGTCTTCTATGAGCAGGCAAAGCAGCAAGGCACATATGAGCAAGTCAGACGATATAAAAGAGAGGCTAATGCATCATGGATAACTCAGATCTAGAGAATGCCAATGCTTTAAGATTATGTTGTAATACCCCTTCTTAAAATACTTCAAAATGTATTTAACATTATGTTAATATAAAATGATTTGGTTTGGGTTTAGAAAAGGCCTTGAAATTCTAATAAAAATAATGAATTTCAGACGCATCAATCTACTAGTTTCGCAAACCGATCAAACAGTACATACAGGAACTAGCATCTTTATTCCATGATAAACCAGTCAACTTGTTTGCTCAAATCCATCAACTGGAATTGTAGATCATTTTCTGATTTTGATTTGAATCTCTTTCAAATGCTTATAAAAAATTATAATTAGAATCTATTTGTATTAATAAGTATATTTTGGTGCTTTAGGCTTATTTTTATATTATTTAGATCATTCCATAATTTTATTTAGCTAAAATTTCTACCCAATGTACTTTTTGTATATTTCTCTCTCCCCTTTACTTTCCTCTCTCTTCAAGCAGCCATGGCTGCATGTTTAACTTACACCCTCTTTCCTGACTTACTAACCCTCTGTTGCAACCAGTCTAACTATACTCTACACTTGGTTGCCCACACTCAACCAAGTCAGCCTTTTCTATCTCCTCCCCTTAAGGATGTCGACCTAGCTCTTCTTTACAATCCATTCCTGATTCATTTCCACTTCTTACATTCTAAATTTGCACTCTTTCTCCCTTTCCCTAGGTACATACAATAAAACTGCAGTTACGGTCGCAATTGCGGTTGCGGTCGGGGTATTGCGGTATCGAGGTGTCGTGAATGATATTTTACATGTCACAGTTGTCACAACATAATTTTTTAATTCTTTTACACAACAAATATGGGCCAATATCGGTAAAATATCGGCCAATATCACGGCGATAAATATGTGATTTTTTGAAATGGCCGCATTTTTTAAATTTCGCATTGCAGCTGACCAAAAAACTGCGAAATTGTGGCCGATACGCAATTGTGGTACCAATATTTCATTGTATGCTTGGGCAAATTTTGCTAAGTGTGGAGATATCATTCAGTTCTCCTTTTTTCTTCTTTATTGGAAAAAATAGAGGCTTTCATCTTTTCTTTTCATCCTTTGGTTGATTCTTGTCTCTTCTTTTGTATCCTAATCTTAGCCTTAGCTCGGCCTCATTTCTCTTACACAAGGAAGGCTAGTGATCTTGGTTTAGCTCTTTGATTTCAATTCTAAGAAGAGGTTGTGCTATGCCATTTTCTTCTCCTTCTAATTTCATTTTATTAAATTACGACAAAAATTTTTAATCATTTTGGTTCTTGATTCTCTTAGGAAATAAAGGCCCTAATTAGAATCCATCAAGTTAGGAGGATTTCTGTGCTAGAAGATTTGCTTGGAAGCAACGCATTCTTATCTCTAATATAAATAAGGTCTTATATTGTTTATTGTGGGTTCGAGCGCTTAGTATGTCATGTGACGTGTATGTATTATATTCAGTTCTTGGATTCGAGCACGTCATCATATTTTAATTTCTGAAGTTTTTAAGTATGTTCAAGCATTTTGATATTATGCATGAGTTTAGTGAAATCATTGAGTATTTTTCATATGTGGTCTAGCACATATGTGGATTATGTCTTTTTCATACATTTTACAGCATAGAAACATGATAGAACTAAATTAGAAAGGATTAGTGATTTTGTATATATGTGGTTCGTGCATCTAGGCAAAACAACTAGTCAACCGATTTGCTATAAAAGATCAACTAATTGTGTGAACAGTCACTTGGGTTGGTCGCCACGATTGGCTGATTGCTTGAACAATCGATTGACTTGCTGAACCAATTGACTAGTTTCTGTGAACAGTTGATTAGTTTACCTAACCCATCAATTAGTTGCTTTGTGACCAAAGTAATTTGGACTTCGCATCGACCCATCGACTAGTTTAACCAAACCCATCAAACTTATTCCTATAAATAGTCGATCGATTGGAACAACCAGTTAACTAGTTTTGGTGTATGATATTTCTTCTTAGGTCTAGCACCAGACCAATCAATTAGTCCTAGCAACCGATCAACTGGTCCGCTTGCGTAGTTGTGTTCACTATGCTTGCTTGTTATTTGATGATTCTTTCATTAGAAATTCAATATTAATGTTTCCTTCAACCATACTTAACCTAAATGTAATATGGATTAAAATGATAACATTATGGCGCTTTGAACAGTTAAGTTTGGGATCATCTCTAAACACCCAAATGGTGATTCGTATGCCTCGTGTTGCACTTGGTGTTAGCAACTGGAAACACTCAATTGGTTATAATGGAATTAATTCTAATTAGCGATATTACTTAGAATTTAATAATAATGGATTAAGATTTCGTTCAAGCCATTTTCTACGACTCTTGGGGTAGCTAGCTAGGAGTTAATGGGTGGGTCGTCTTGTGTTTTTATCTTTTCACTTGGTACCTATTTTCTTCTCTATCGGGTTGCAGTCGGTAAGGGGTACCCATATATCTTTGAGGGTAGGATAATACTATAACAGGATAGCATGGTATCAATTTCTAGCTAGGGTGGGTGAGGTATCACAATAGAGTCCTCTGACACTTTGTATTGTCTATTACTTAAGCGAGTGTGCTATCCCAACTTGTGTAGCCCTTGCAGTGAATACATGTAAGATATGGTGGGTGAAATATACCAATATAAGCTCCCTTGATATATTCTGACCGCATGTAGTAGATATGATATCCCAATCTATTCTATTGCTCACAACATATGCATTCAAGGTGTGGTGGGTAAGGTATCCCTATATAAGCCCCCTTGATGTACTCTACCCACGTGTGGTATCCCAATGTTTTAGTCCTAGCAGCAAGTACATTCAATGAGTGGTGTGAATAAATCCCTTTTGATGTTTCCTGACCCTGTGTGGTAGGTGTAATATCCCATTGTGTGTGCATGTTCCCATAACTTTGGTTTACGGTGAAGAAGTAGGTATAGTCAAACAATATATTTTAATAACTGAAAAGTATACGATCACTAAAGAAAGGTTTACAATATGGTTTCCATTACGTGAATCTAATGTATAATCTATATTATTATTCTTCTAGGATTTTATGCCTTATTATATTACAATCACGAGCCTAAGTGTTATGGTATTTTAGAATGCTTATCACCATGCAACTATGTGACCTCAATGTACAGCATAAGCTTTACTATATTTTTAGTTTGTTTTACCAGTACTTCACCATACTGATACTACATTTATGTGATCCCTATAATGATCTGACTTCTTGTCCGATAAGCAGATGAAAATTTATAGAGTTATGATTCCCATCTAGAGTATGTTGAGAATGACATCATGGGATAGTAACTGTCTATTGCTTGAGGATTGAGAGTTATATTTCTGTTCAGTTAAGATTTACGCTAATCGGCTTAGATGTATTTTGTCTACTGTGTTAGGATGCTTTTGGCTCTTTTCGGTTATTTATACTCATGGTTTTGAGCATTTGATTTTGTAATTTATCTCTTCCATCTATATATTATTACTCTCACCATTGTCATAATTATTATTATTGTGTTACTAGTAGAGCATGTATTTTTCCGTTCGTTATTCCATTTTGCCTTGAATCAAGCATAGTTAAGTAATGATCAAGCCTCTCTCATATTTAATATGGCAATAAAGTTTACCGATTTTGCTTTTATAAACACTTTTGAATTGTCTTAAAATGAAATTTTCCAATCTAAAATTTAGAGGCATTACATAAGTGGCCAATGATTTTGATACAACAACATACAAAAATAAAATAGCCTGTCATTCTGACCCACATACACTAAAGTCAATTTCAAATTTAATCATAAAAGAACCACTGAATATTACTTATATCAACAATTTTAACCAATAAAGTTAAAACTCCAGGCAACAACCTATGATCAGGAAAAGAAAAATGGTAACATACAACTTTCCCTATCTTCTGCACAAATACAAATCCCAGTTGTCCAAGGCTCGTCAGCTGGAGGCTCATAACTTTCTGGCAAAGCTTGTCCACACTCACTGCACTTGTGAACATTCAACTGCACTAGTAGTCACATGTTACACAATTTAAGTACAAACTTGAGGTTTGACAGAGATCATAGGATTTAATCAGAGCAGATGATGAAAAGGAATCAACAGATCCTTAGAGTACATATGTATGAACTCGTTCACTTCATATGACACTTGGCCTTCCATTAATCTTATTACCATTTAATGATAAACAGGTAACATCAATAGTTTATGGTACAATGCGAGAGATGCAAACCAGTGTTTCTACACAAGCATACATGCTTGTAAAAGATAAGATTATATGATCTTTACTCCAAAACATGAAGGAAAAAAAGGTACAAAAAATAGGATAACATGCAGACCAAGTATATATATAATGAGCTTAATGCATCTTTTTTTTTATGGTCGACACACATAAGGGGGAAAGGGGAACCACTTGTGCGTCGACAGTGGGAATCAAACTCGCACCTCCTACCTAACATCGACGATCACTATTGCACACATCACAATAGAACAGGCTTCTCACAACAATCAACCTCTATAATTCCTATCAAAAAACTTACCAAACCCCTTCCATAGGACTCTACAGACTTTATTACTAAGATGTATAACCAATAAGTATAATATGATAAGATTATTCACTCTCAAGATGCATAATTCAAGACAAGCATCATTGTTCATTAATTATTAGGTGAATTAATCACTTTAGCTAGGAGTCAAAATAGTTGGATTCCTTGGACTTGATAAGTTTAAATTGGATATGAAAAAGGTTGGGCAAGGTTAGGGTATGATACAAGGCTACGCTAGCCTTAAAGTTCCACACAAGCTCAAAAATATTATTAACACAGCTACCCCAACATTAAAGCACATGTGTGCCACAGTGATTGAAATACTAGACCAGAAATTACCTGGACAAGGTACCCTGTAATGGTTCAACACAATTTTAATCATTCTTCCCTACTAGTAGTTTAATCATTGATTTGCCTATTTTAAGCAAATGACACAAACCCATAGGACAAGAAAGATGAAAGATAATCCTCAACCATAAATGACAATGGAGAATAACAAAAGGTAACAAAAATAAAGAGTAACTTGATCTACTATTGAACTAACACTCCAAAACCTGTAGGACTTAGAAAAAGAAGTGTACCTAAGTGGATGTGGTCCTCCTTTCCAATGGGTCAATAAAGACTACATTGGCTATGACTCTAAACCTTATGGTAGTAGGAGTGTAAATGGCATCATTCTTCCCTATTAGTGAAAATTTCAAACTCAAACTTTGAAACAAGAGAGAGAGAAATGAAGGCCTACATCTACAATATCATCATCATCACCAAAATATGAACAAAAACCTACAATATCAATTTCTTTGTAGGTTTCCTTATCCATCAATACACCTTTCTTCAGCGACATAGAATTAACCATGTCAATCTTATCGTGTCAGTTTGGACCATTCGAATTTGACCAGGCTAATCACAAATGAAGCTACAAGTTGACTAGCACTGACTTAACATTAGATTAGCAATTCAAACATAGAACTTTCTTGTAAAAAAGATAGCATTTTTTTTCTACATCTTAAGCATATAAGATGGTATGAATAATTTGTTCGAAAATGAAGTTTCCAAAACTTCCTAGTATAGCTTAAACATCCCAACTTTCCATGGGCAACTTGCAAAATGTGGACTGCAATTATTGCTCGTAGTTGACAAAAGTGAATATCAATCACCCTTTTTCGAAACTAAATTAACTATTGATCCAAGCTTGTGGAACCAACATTAGTAACTAAGGATGCTCTAGCACTGCACAAAACGAAGATGAGGAAACAAGGACATTAGGAAATGATGGAATGATAATAATCTAAAAATTAGAAAACATGGGCATTAGAATATAGGGAAAAAATATTTTAAATATATATAAAAATTTTATTTTTATTTAGTTAAATTATAATCATTAAAATACAATAACATAGTTTATTTAGGAGGTTCTATATAGTAAACAAATATAACATAGCTAATTAAAAATCACACAACATCATGTCATTCATTTCTAAGCATACTTTAAGCCAAACTAACTAGCCATACTCTAAGCCCAAGTAACTTGCCCAATTGTCCAACTAAAATAAATGAGAACCCTAACCCTTCATCAAGTATGTACCATTTATTAATATCATTTGTTGTCGCTCAACATGTCCTCCTTCATCACTAGCCACAACGTATGTACCATGCTTTTGCTCAATTCACACCACTATTCTTCCACTCATTACTCTTCTTTACTTGATTTATGCTCTTTGTTTCATAATTGATATTGGTGCTGCTATTCTAATTCCATGTTCTTTGTGGTACTCGATCAATTATTATCAATTGCCAAAATTTTCAATACATCTTAGGATTGTGTGGCCAATCTCCCTTAACGGTCCCCCCTCCATAATGTTTCAAAGCCAACTTCACCATTTCTAGGAGTGTTCCTCTTCCAAAAAAATTTCAAGACTTGAAATGACACGGAAGTGCCATCTTCATGCATCATTGAGATGCTCCATCATACGTTGGCAAATCTAATGGAACACGTGGCAACCATTGGGACCTTATCCACATCACACACTTTACAGGAGATGAATTTGTTCTTGACCGTGTTGATCCATTTGTTTTGTTTCCATGGTTTTTCTTTTCCGACAAAATCTGAAAGGCCAATTATCACAACATATTTAGGTGGGAAATATGTTTGAGGGCAATTTTCACAACATAGTTAAGTGGGAAATATGTCTGTTAAGGAAGAGGAGATGAAGCAAGAGCATTGTGAACGTGAACTGCTACAGGTGGAGCATAAGGGAAAGCACAAAGCAAACCAGATTCCTCAAGGATCTTTTGCTTTATTAACTTGCTAACAAAAATATTAAGGTCCCTAATCATCTTTTCATTTCATCCATCTCTTAGAAAAAAGCTTGTGTTTCCTAAATAATAGTGAAAGCCCTCGATCCTAACCATGTTCAAAGTAATAATTAAACAGTTTTATCTCATTCAATTAAAATTGTTGACTCTCTCTTTACAAGAAAAAGTAAAAACAAAATGCTCAACACAAAAAACTCTTTTTTCTCATCTAGTGGCTCCTTTGTCTTTGAAGGAGAATCAATCGACCTAGACAGCCATGGAGTGATTGTAGGGGACAAAGGTTGGCTTATGATGATAACTCATGGTGGAACAAGGACGAGCTCATAGAATGCTTTGCTACAAACCAACAATTGAACCAAGATGGCAACACCACAAGTGAGCATGACCCTATTTGTTGTGGTTGGCAAACTCATGTGAAGACTAGAGACTAAGAATGGCGGCGTATACATGTTTTAGAAGCCATGAATGTGCAACATGGTAGCATGGTGATTTGGCTACACCGGCCAATGGAAAACTTAGTGTCATTGATTTCGACTAATAATATTGCAACAAGAGACCGTAAAGGGAGTGGTTGTGGCAGCCATTGGGTGCATATTGTGAGGGCTTGAAAAGGAGGATGTCAGATAAATAGGTAAATTATATTAATAAAGGCCTATGATCTATATAAATACACTAGGCATACCCATAATAGGCAAAAAAGGATATCTATACCACAAACTGGTAGCTCTATCAAGCCAAACCTCCAACAATCCAGCAAACCAAAAAGATCAAGTCTAGAAACTGAAGTTTTCAAAAGGATCATCAAAAACAATTCACTATATGCATATTTTTTCATTTGTACAACTAAACCCCTAATGTCTAAGTCCTTGAAATAAAATGCAGCAGGCCAGCATTCCAAGCTTGCCAAGAGAGACAAGCCAAAGCGGCAAGAGCCAATTTCCATGCTTTAGCCGAGAAATTATTGCCCTTCCTTTGTCTCCTCATGCTGGCACAAGGATAAAAAAGGAGGAAGAGCCATGATAAATTCAAGGACAATCTCGCTATAAAAACAATACCCAACACAGAGCAATAAAAAACAATATACAAGAATAACTCTCTTAAGTTCAATTTGCAAACAGGGAAAGGAGGATGCTAAATGACTTTTTGGGAGTTTGGAGAAACACCAAACCATTGGTAGGGGGCTGAGTTTGTCTTGAATATCAAACTAATGTAAGGATAATCTAGCCTTAGAGATATCATCACCTTAGCTCTCAAGATACTAAAGAGTATGCATCTACTTATAGGAGAAATTAACACAAAACAATAGTGTAAAAGACAAAAGATAATCCTAAATCCTAGACAACAATAAGAAATAACAAAAGATAGTAGTACAGATAGACTTAATCTAATAACTAACAGTCGTAGAACTAGGGGCAAATCCTTGTGGTATGCTCCAATCTTTGAGCATCAAATTCCATGTTCTTCTGTCCTTCACTCAGTTTCGGATTTCCAATATCCTTTTGAGTCTTGCATTCGTTTGGTTTTCCACTAATCAAACCTATCAAACATGCCTGAGATCCTCAGCTTATTCTCTGAATTTCAGACCAATGCTGGGGCAAATTTCCATCGGTTCAGACAAATAAGGCAATAGGTGAAGAAATCAAGACATGGGTTTTGTAAATTTGAGGTCAATCCAAACGGGCCACCATCGATTTTATGCAATTGCCAGCGAGAAAAACTAAAAAAAAAATTATGGGAGAGAGAGAGAGAGACCTGGCAAACGGGAATTGGTTGATTAAGTTCACCAGGTGTAATATCTTCCTCGACAGGAGCTTGATCCTTTGTCAACTTAACATAGTGAGATGACTGTCCCGACCCATCCGCCATTGATAAACCTTGATTTTTAATTTAGATAAAATGTCAGTACAAAAGATACAGACATAAAGAATGGAAATTAGCAGATTGAGGATGCGATGAATACCTAACGGTTGATTTCTTCTTTACTTCTACTTTCTATAGATCAGATGGGGTAGTGAAGACGAGTCTTTATTACGTTTGTGCAGCGCTCCAATCTCTCCCAGTCCCAGTATATTCTGCGGAAGTAACTTTGTTTATCCCATTAGCGTACGTTACTAAACCCTCTATTAGGTTTTTCCTTTCACAGATTCAGTCACCGTTTTTTTTTTTAGTCCTTTGGGTTTTCCCTAACACATACACATACACACGGTAGGCATTATGGCCATATTAGATCCGATATCTGATTTTAAAAAATAAATAAATAAATATTATACATGTCCGGTTTTATTGGAGTCGATATCTGGTAAAAAAAAATCAAATCAAATATTAGATATTAGATATATTTTAAGAAATCTTATCCTACTTATATTTATAATTGAAATCATAAGTTAAAACAAATGATTATATGATATGCTACATAATATTATATAATACACTAAAAATACAATATAATATATTCTAAATACACTAAAATATTCTATCTTATTTTAGATATACAACACTACGTTAAAAATACAACATATTATATTCTAAATGCACACAAATACAAGAAAAGCATTAGACAACCATCAAAAATAAGTATAGACAATATTATAAACTATCACGTATGCTGTTATTTTCTATATTAATATTATAGATGGTAGGTGATTCAAAACACATTCATATAAAACCATATGATTATAAAAATACTTAAAAAATTTGTGGGGGTATTAGATGACAATTGATAATTATAGCCCTCGTACAAAGTGCACTATACGATTAGAGATTAAAACTATCTTCTAATCTTTCTAGCGCAATTTTCAAAAAGCTTTCTTGATTTATTTTATATGGTAGTTTGAACCTATAAGTGATGTCTATAGTCTAAATTTTATAGTAGAATTTGCACTTATGACCTACATCATACTACAATTATGTACATCTAAAACATATATAAATTTTCATATACTCGTACACAAGTATCAATGTAATACTTTATTTCTTGAAAATCTTTACTCATTTGAGATCTTCAATATTTAAAAATAAAAGTATCATACTTTACATATTTTAATACATCTTTTATAAGATTAGAAACCCTTGTAACATTTTAGAAATATTGCTCTCACATTCTTACCCTATTTTATGGTTTTTGTTTTTGTGAGACTTTTGAAACATTTTTAGCTTCTAAATTCTTTTTTCATATGAATATTTGAATTTCTTATATTTTTAGAGTCTAAGTTATTGTTAAATGTCAAACCATGTTATTGACAAAAAACCCTTTTGTTATGCCTTAATCATGATTTTTAGTCCCAAAATATATTTTTTTAGTTATCTAATATTTACAAAACTTTGGAAACCATTATATTTTAGTATTAGTGAGGTCTAAATAATTTAAATTTTATTTTGTAATTATTGGATTTAATTTGATACTTTTAGACATAACAAGTCATTAAAACTAAGTTTTCTTCCAATAATTCTTATCTAACCTTTTATGATATTTAATCCTAGCTACCCATTTTGGATGATGATGAATATAAGCTAGACATCTTCCTCTCCCATGTGGCACCACCTCCCTCTTTGCCTAGATATTTTTTGCAAAAATATATTTTAAAACTTTAGTCACCAAGAAACCTTCTTTAACTAAACACTTAAGTCTTCCAAACCTTACCCGCCCTTTGCTATTTCTTTCTTTCTCCTCCCCCTTGGGACAAAAAATATACCTTATTTATTTAAACCCTAATTTAGATATCCAAGTTCAAAATATGATTAATTATGTACAATTAAGCATAGAATTATGTTAGGATTAGATACTATATCATTATATATATTACTATAATTATTAAAATTATGTTAATAATCTGGGCTAGTATATTAATATTTAGAGGAGAGATAATGATAATGATGATGATGATGATGATGATGATGATGATGATGATGATGATGATGAAAATAATAATAATAATAATAATAATAATAATAATAATAATAAGCTGGCATTAATAATAATAATAATAATAATAGAGATGATGATAAGTATAGTAATAATAATTATAATAACAATAATGCTGATAATAATGGTAACAATAAAATATTTATTAGGTAGGATTTTTCTCTAAGAATTTAATCACCTCTTAAAATTAATTGATATTATTCATTTAATTTTTAATTAATTAATTAATTTTAACCTAACATTTGTATCATTAGTTCATCCCTAAACCTAACCTAAAATAAACTAATCCAAGCCCATTAATTGTAGCATAACCAACCCTTAAGCGAGACTCCCAACCCAAACCATCAACTTATGTATTTTTCGTTTCTCTTCCCATGTTGTAGCCCTACCAAATATAACTTAATGCATGCCCTCCTAACCTTATCTTTGTAATACCTCAAATTTTTAAAAACCTATAATTTAATAAATAACCTTTATTTGGGATAAATTAATTATTTTATTTTATTATTTTATGGATTTTTGAGTATATAAAATTGGATATGAATATTTAATAAATCAAAATAAATATTTTTTTTATTTTATCATACTCATTTTATTTAAATAATTTTTCAAACTAACATTTTACTAACATTTCCTTTTTAAACCAATATATTAAATTATAATAAATTAAATTATTAAATTAATTTATCTATCAAAAATATCAAATTATATTATTTCAAAAATCATTTTATTTTATTTTCTCCCCATTTTCCTTGTTCTTCTCCTTTTTTATTTTTTTTCTTCTTTTCCTTTCTTTTTCCTTTTCTTTCTCTTATCCGAGGTGTTACAATATGTTATCAGAATAGGTTTTAACCGCTTTTTCAATTTCAAATGTTTTAAGCTAGTACCACAAGTTGGTATCATGTGTTTTCTAAGACCCCTTTTAGTTTTTTAACATTTTGAACTGATACTACGAGTTAGTATCAAAGTATTTCATGGAAGCTTTTCATGTTTTAAATGAATTTTGTAAGGTTTTCTCCCATTCCTTCCTTATTTTAAAACTCGAATTAGTCCTAAGAGTTGGGTATTGGTAGATTAAGTGACCTCAACTTGGGTCACCTAGCTTGAGAAACAACACATTTCCTAACACGCTTATGTTTTACAGTTAACTCGATATGGACTGAAACAAATGGGTTGATAACCTAGAGAGAGCGCTCAAAATTATCATGGGATTAGCTCACCATTTTTCGGTGCCTCAACCTTAAACTACTTCGCCTCTGACAAGTATCGAAGAAGATTGGCTCAATAGAGTCTTGTGTCATCGACTTCGACCTGTGACGGGAAGAAAGACCCCGTGGTCCTAGAAAGTTGGGTACGGAATTTCGATAGAACCTTTGAGGCACTCAACTATCCTAAGGAGTGAAAGATGAGCATTTCAGTGTACTTCCTTCGGGGACCAACCAACACCTAGTGGGAAAACTTTCAAGCCTAAGGAGGATGATCAATATCTTAGGAAGACTTCAGGACTGCACTCCACACACACTAAAAGTCTCAAGAGGGCCAAGCTTAAGGAATTCATGGAGCTGATATAAAGAAGCTTGTCGGTCTGAGAATACTATGTACGATTCATGGAGCTACGAAGGTTCACCCCCAAAATAGCAGCTAGCAAGGCTACAGTAGTCTTCCAGTTCAAGTAAGGACTCTACCTCAACATCCGAAGTATAATGGGCGTAAACATTTACCATGACTTGACTATGGTGTATGAGCAGGCGTGTGTTGCCAATGCCTTGGTCCAGGAACAAGCCTCCATCTTGGGAAAGAGGAAGAAAAAGAGATAGAATTATGAGAAAAGAGTCATCATTCTAGTAGCAAATTTTTGCGAGTCCAACCTCAACCTCAAACTAAAGTTCTGTGTAAGAAGAGTCAAAGTGCTCTTAGTGGTAAGGCTAGAAAGAGACTAGTCCGGTATTACCATTGCCGTCATTACAGAAGAGATCATCCAGGCAAGGATTATATGGGAAAGTTGGTTAAGTGCCATGATTGTGGTAAGCTTGGACATAGGAGCTTCAAGTGCTACAGCACACCCTGTGAAGAAATTTAAAGATCACAACAACCATTAGTTTAGCAAAATTAGATGCTTAGAGCAACCCGTTCAACCTTTTTAATTAGAGCAAATGAACAAGCAATTGATCCCGATGCAACTTCTTTAGGCTTACCGTTGATTCCCTCACAGTCATTTGTATTGTTAAAAAATGTGTGTAGTTATTTTCCTTAGTTAAGTAGGTTTTCCCTTAAGGGGATAGTTACCCCAAGTACTTTAGGATCCCTCTTTATATCCCTAATGATAAGGTATAAACTTCGGAGATGAAGTTTTTCTTTAAGAAAGTAGTGATGTAATACCCTAAAATTTTAAAAACCCTATAATTTAATAAATAGCCTATATTTGGGATAAATTAAGTTTTAGATTAATTTAATTTAATTATTTTATGGATTTTGAGCATATAAAATTATATATGAATAATTAATAAATTAAAATAAATATTTTGTCATTTTATCATACTCATTTTATTTAAATAATTTCCAATCTAATATTTTACTAAAATTTTCTTTTTAAACCAATATATGAAAGTATAATAAATTAAATTATTAAATTAATTAATCTATCAAAGATATTAAATTCTATTATTTCAAAAATTATTTTATTTTATTTTTCCCCTATTTCCCTTTTTCTTCTTTTCCTTTTCTTTCTCTTCGTGGGGCCACCAAGCTTGTGGCATTCTCCCCCTCGCGCTCTTGGCCGCCAACCCACTCCTTCCTCCTCTTCTTCCCCTTCTTCAGCGCATCACCAACCTAGTCCCTCCCTCCTTTCTTTTCTTTCCCTTCCTTCCCCCCTAAATGGGCCAGCCCAATTCTTCTTCTTTTTTTCTTCTTTTCCTCTCCCTCGCACCAAGTCGACCCATTCCTCTTCTTTCTCCCTCACCCCGAGAGCCTACTCTTTTCTTTTCTTCTTCTCCTTCTCTTCTTCTTTGACCGCCGATCGAGCTGCATGCCATGCTTGCTACCCTACGCCACTTGCAACTATCACCACCTACCTCCCTCTATAGCTTGCCCACTCTCCCTCATCCTTTTCTTCCCATTTTTGGACCAAACAAGCGCCATGCACCCCTAGCCCCGCATACCTTCCTTTCCTTTCTTTCCCTTCCCTCTCCTTACACCTCGACACCCCTTAACACTAGCAACCTACCCTAATTAGCCAGACCTACCCCCTCTTCTCCATCTTCTTTTTCTTCTTCCCATCTGCCTCATCTTACCCCGTTTGAGCCACTTCTTTCCCTCTCCCAACCCCTTCTTCTCCCTTTCTTCTCCTTTCTTTCCCTTACCCTAATTTTTCTCTACCAGCCTTGATCGCTGCTGCCACCGCCCTACCAACCACCTACACCACCTCTTACCACCCCTACTACCACCCTATACCACCAAGCCACTCCTTTGACCTCTAAAGCCACCATCCTTCCTCTTCTTTTCTTTTCCTTCCCTTCTCAGCCTCCTCCTTGTACCATAGCCCTCCGTCATCGTTTCGACCGCTTTTGCCACCTCCCAAGCCACTAACCTACTCCCTACAACCTCCTCTACCACCCCACGTCCTCCTTTTGCTAAAACCCATCCCTACAACCCCTTCTTTCTCTCCTTCCTTTCTCTTCTTTCTTCTCCTTCGACACTCCTACAACTAACTTCGTAGACCTGCAACCCGCCTCCATCACCCTTGGCTACTAATAACCTATCCCCGACCACCACCTACACTCTCACTCCACCCTTGCACCCAACCCCTACCCTAACTCTCCCCCACCTGCCTTTCTCTTAACCCTCAAAACCCTTAACCCTACATGAGTAGTGTGAGTTTGCTACCTTCCCTTAATTTGTTTGGCTAATAGCTTGAGGTATAATGATGGTTAATAGTAGAATATATTTACTTAAGTTTTTGATAAAATGTATTCCTTTGATTTTCTACCTTCTAATATGATAAATATTGATATTATTTTTAGGTATTATTTTTATTAATCAAATCTTAAGCCTTTAACCGGGGTACCAGTAAGGTTTCATTTTTGCAAAAAATAAGATAACCATTAAAACTTACTTAAACGTAAGAATATACATATGCTAGCACATTAGGATTTTTAATATGTTTATATGTATAGTATATGTTGTTAAGTATGAACTTTTAATTACATGTGTTGATTGATAAATAAAAAAAACATGTTAATTTAGGTGTTATGTGTAGAAATAATGGTTAAAGAAGGAGTTTTATTGTTAATAATAATGTTAAGTACACATGTAAGATATGTTATGCCAATATGGCCATTTTTTGCATAAATATTGTTATTATGGGCCCTAGGGGCATTTTAGTAATATTTCTTATGTAAGAGTGTGGCCTAAATAAAGGTAGGTGCTAATGAATATTATTATAAATAACAATAGTTGCTAGAGTTAGATGATGTGTATGTAGCATTAATATTAATATTTTATATAGTGAGGGTATTTTAGTAAAAGTGGTATAAAAAAGAAAAATGGTAAATTATAAGAGTAACGGGGGTAAAATGGTCAATGGACTAGTAAGAAGTGTATTTTAGTAATTTTACATGGAAAGGGGATAACTTGGTAATTTTTGGATGTGAGAAAATATTTTGGTGGATAAAATGTAATGGAAAGGGTATTGTGGTAATTTTATAAGTAAAGGGGAAAAATGATAAATTTGGAAGTAAAGGGGTAAAATGGTAATTTTAAAAGTAAAGGGGCAACATGGTAATTTTAGAAGTAAAGGGGAAAAGTGGTAATTTAATAAAGTAAAGTAAAAGGGTAAAAGGGTAATTTGGTGTAAAGGAAGGGTAATTTGGTAATTGGGTAAAGTAAAAGGGTGAAATGGTAATTTAGTATAAAGGAAGGGTATTTTGGTAAATTGATAAAGTAAAGGAGTAAAATGCTAATTTAATAAAGTAGAAGAGTAAAATGGTAATTTAGTATAAAGAAGGGTATAATGATAAATGGGTAAAGTAAAGGAGTAAAATGTTAATTTAATAAAGTAGAAGAGTAAAATGGTAATTTGGAATAAAGGAAAGTGTATTTGGGTAATTTGTAGAAAGAGCGGCAAAATGGTAAATATAATAATAAAAAGGGCAAAATGGTAATTATAATAATGAAAAAGGATAATTCGATAATTTAACCAACTAAAAAGGTGATTAGGTAATTATAATAATGAAGAAGGGCAATTTGGTAATTATAATAATGAAGAAGAGAGATTTGGTAATCTAACTAACCAAATGGGAAAATCTAACAAGTATGATAAGTATAAAAGGTGAATTGGTAACTTAATAAGTCTAAGGGGCAATTTAGTAATTTAGATAAGTGTAAAGGGTAATATGGTAATTTAACCCACTTGAAGGATAAGTTGGTGACTTAACAAGTATGAGGGGTAAATTTAGTAATTTAATAAGTATGGAGGATAATTGGGTGGTTTAACTAATACAAGGGGTAATCTAATAATTATGCAAATATAAAGGATAATATGGTAAATTGGCAAATAAAAAGGGATGACTTTGTAATTTTATAAGTAAGGGGTATTTTGGTAATTTTGTAAAGATGATAGGGGTAAATAAGTAACTTGTATTTAACATGTTAGTAGATTAAAGGAGTTGCATAATAAGACTCAAGTAACATTGAATAATAAGATAAGGATATTTGACAAGTCAGTAAGTATCACACGAACATGGCCTAACCTGGGATTGGATGGATAATTAAGGTTGTGGTATGGTATTATTACATATTCAAGAAGGAGGTGTCTTAATCATAAATCATGCATGGTATTGGGTGTTGTAAGTGAATTAAGGGCATGTTAGGGTTATGCGTGCCATGATCCTTCGATATGAATTAACTAGACTCTAAAACTGTATTATGATTATGATATGATGACCCATATGGAATGTGAACAAATGGAAACGAATCCTGAATTGGAACTAGTTGAGATACTGATGGCCTTAGAGATTCCTCTAGGTTATCTTGGATAATTATATGAATAGGGATTACTTAATAATATCATAAACAATTGAAAGTGAATAAGTACGAGGTTGTTGTACTTTTCATGATCACCTTAATTAAGTCACTAATAATTTAAGTGGAAGACCTCAAGATTAGGAATGGTATCTCTTTAGGGGTCGTTACCTTAAAGATGTGGTTTAGCCCACTATTATTCTAGTATTTGTAGTGTGCCTTAGTCCCCTAATCATGACCTACATCTTACTCTATCTATCTCTGTAAACCTATTTAGGAGTGTATGCATACTTATGGATTACATTTCCATATCGGTAGGATACTATGTACCTTATATGCACCAGTACGACTAGAGTACCTTTGTGTCTCTAGGTTGATGGTTGAAGGGTACTAAGTAGCTTGTATACACCAGTACGACTAGTGTACCTTTGTGTATATTGGTTCTTGATCTCCCCCTTGAGGCAAATAAATGGAACTATTATGCTAATTAAAAAGGGGGAAACAATAATCATATAAAGTAAAAGACAATTGAGCCAGGCCTAGATGGATTATATTATGCGTACCGGTCCAACTGTTATAATAGTAACCCATGAGCGTTCTACCCTAGAAGGAAGATGTATATGCGTACCGATCAATCGTATATAATAGTGGCCCATAAGTGCTTTGTCCTAGAAGATATATATGTATATTTCGGTCCATCGGCTATAATAGTTGGGGTCCCGAGCTTAATATCTTGGAAAAATACTAATTACTTATAGTGGAACACCATGTGAGTCGAGGCCAGACCGGTGCTCCTTCTGCACTAGAGACCGATCCACCAGCTAATAATAGTGGTTAGGAGCATTCTGCCCTATATATTTCTAATCCATCGGCCACAATAGTGGGGTTCCTACACTCACATGGATATAATTTGAGAGATGATAATTGAATAGTGATTAATTAATGACTTAAGACCCAAAAGTATTGATTTCACATTCTGAGCTATTGATATGACATGAGTTGGCTTCAGTGCTTGTCCTTGCTTGGGCATGTGATAGACTTGCTAAGTATGTGGATGTTGTGGTATGTATTTCTTATTATATGTCTATACTGTTTTATGCATGATGTGTTACATGCAAGCCTACCTTTTAGTGTGGTTTAAACGATTACTTAGTACCATAGTACTAAAGGGTTTCTTTTGTGGACCCTTACTTATTTAATGGGCAATGTTCCTTGTAAGTGCTATTCGAGAGGGCTTGGGTAAGAGAGTAAGGATTATTCGAAAAGTCCTTAGGGTATCTCTTTCACCTTTTAATTCCTTTTTTAAATGTAATCTTTGTTCTTGTAACCACCAATGGTGGATTCTATTCTTGTAATAAAACCATTTACACTATTCTGATTTAAATATGGTTTGAGTTTCAAACAAATTGTATTTTATTCTTTTAACCCTAGCACTTGGTACTAGAACGATAAGAGTAACTTAGTGTAGTACTAAGTGTAGCAGTAATATCCTCGAAATGTATAGTTTTATTTTCTTTGCTTCTGCTATTTTCTTTTAATAAAGTGAAAATTTTTAATAGTAAATTTTGGGGGTGCTAAAATCTTCCTCAAACAAATGTACCCCTATCTTCACCCCTTTGCACTATCCCATTCATCACTACTAGCCCCACCTGGTTCCTTCTCCCCTACACTAGCCGCACTACACATGAACTAGCTCTCCCTCCTATTCTTTTTCCTTACTCCTCTGGCCTTTGTCTCATCCCATCCACTCAACTACACCAACCTTCCATCATCGAATCCTTTTTTAGCGCACCCAAGCTTTGCCCTTCTCATGTGATGTAACACCCTTAATTTTTATAATAAAATTTTTTAATGTTTAACCTTGGATGAAAAAAAAAACTAATCTTTAAATTATTAATTTAATTATTTTTGTGAACCTTTCACTTATAAAAATAGATAAAATTATTTAATAAATTAATATAATTATTATTATCATTTTATATTACTCTTTTTATTTAAATAAAACCTAAACCTATAATTTTACTAAAATTATTTTCCTAAATTAATACCCTAATTTTTAGATAAATTAATATAATATTTTTTCAATGGCCTAGTTTTAATCTAATTTCTAATCCTAACTCTAAATATATTTTCCTTTTATTTATTTATTCTTTTTTTCGTTTTCTTTCTTTTCCCTTTTCTTTCTGTTCTTTCCTTCTTCCTTCTTCCTTCAGGCTAGCCCGCACCATCTCCCCTTCTCCTTTTCTTTTTCCCTTAGGTCAGTATAGGCCTTCTACCCCTTATTTCATTTCTTTTTCCCCTAGGTCAGCCCAATATCTCCCTTCTTCTTCTTCTTCTCCTTCTCTCCCGCATAACCCAACCCCTCACATTTCTTCTTTCCCATTGCGACCCAGCTTCCCCCTTTCCTTTTTCCCCCTAGCCTATGCCTAGCTAAAAATGCCACAGAAGTCCCCCTACACATGCCCCCTCCACCTCTTGCACCCCTACAAGCCTACACACACCATCCCCTCTTCTTACTAGACATCCTACATCATCGCCTTCCTGCCTGTCCATTTCTTACCTTGCAACTCCCTCAGCCCCCTTCCCCTCTTGCTCTTTTCTACCTTTTTTTACCCTTTGCCACACCTACCCTACCTCAGCCTACCACTCCCTACACCGCTACTTAACCTACATGGCTACCCTACATGGTTAACCCCTCTCTCCTCCTCCTCTTCTTCTCTTCTTCCCTTCCTCTCTTCTCCCTCATGGCCTACTTTCTCCCCCACCTTCTCTTATCCTTTATCCGTTCTTATCCCCGTCTCTGTTTTCCCCTTTGGCACCTCTTAATGTAATACCCCAAATTTTTAGCTAGACCTTATCTTGAGTAATTAATATTGTAACCTAATTTTAACCTCGTGAAATTTAATTTTATATCTTACCTTAACTCCCTAATCCTAAATTTTATCCTAACTCAAAATTTTTATTTTAGATTATTAATACATATGCTAACCTAAATCATTTTAACCTACCCCTAATTCTAAACCCAAACCTAAATTCTTTTTCTTTTTCCTTTACTTTTCCTTTCCCCATTTGCATGGTTTCTTTTATTTTCTTCTTGTGCGAAGCCATCATTTTTCCCTAACTAAAATCCCTACCGTGCTTCATACTCCATGGCCTGCACACACTACCTTCACTTTCACTTATCAACTCCCTCTTATTCTCTATTGAAATTTTTGCTTGTTGTTCACCCTTCCTCTTATCTTTTTGTATGTGTATATGTATATATAAGGCACATTTAATGCATTTAACCACCCTCCCTCTCCTTTTATTCTCTGTCAAAAATTTTCACCACCATTTGGTTGGCTTTCCTCCTTCATTACCTCTCCTTAGTGTCATCAAAACAACCACGAAAAACAACCACTAGTAGCACTTGCCGTTCTTTCACCACCATGAATGGCACCTTCGCCAAAAGTTCCCAACCAATCCCCTCCTTTCACTACCATTTGGCTACCCTCCCTTGCGTAGAATCCCGACCGATCCCCTCCTTTGTCACGTAAAATTTTACCCACAACAACTTCAAGCGTTATTTTGGTTTGTATCTAATCCTTTCATTCTTTATTTCCTTAAACACTTTATTAATTATGTCATTTAAATTTTAATGATGTTTTGTCACCATTTGTAGGTGATTTATTAGACGTTTTGGAAGACGCGAGATAGGATAAGCATGCTTAGAGACTAGAGGCTTTTTCATAAGGATATTAGTTGATTTTGAGGTTTTGTGTTAAATTCATGCATGAATGTATATTATCATGTTATAGTTATTTCACTTTTAAATGCATGTTTTTGCTATGATATATTAATATGAAATATATGATAGGAAGAAAGTAAGAGTAATGAAAGACATGTTGATATGATATTACTATGCTAAGTCATATTTTTGTGGGTGAATAGAAAGTGGAAGAGTAATATGGGCCTAATAAAGTTTGATATGTGGGAAAATAAGTATATTTAAGATGTATGCTGGTAGATGGAGGATTTGGAAATAATGATATTGAAGGTATAAGATTTTCGTAAAATAAGTGTTATAAGCTATCTTTAAGGAAATTTTGGTCAATATGGGTTAATATGAGAATTTTGGTAGTTTAATGTATTATGTGGATTAAAATTATTCTAATAAGACGGTGTTGGGTGATGGGAGTGATTATGATTGTCATAAGTTCCTCAAAATGAGAAAATCAACCAATTTGGGAATAGTAACCTTAAATTAGTAATACTATTATCACATGTGTAAAATGTTAGAATTAGGCCACAAAAATCAAATATGTAGTTAATATTGGTATTTTAGGGATGTTGTTGAATTTGGTAATTATATAAGCCTTATAGAAAAAGTTTTGACTTATCTGTAAAATTAGGGTTTTAGGAACCTTATAAATAGTAAATTTTGAGATAAGGCTATTATCGCATATATAGTATGTTAGAGTTAGACCTTGAATTTTAGTTATTTTAATAACAATAATATTTGAGGAAGCTATACTAAATTTCGTTGGTAAATGACCAATATAGGGGAAGTTATGTCTAAATTGTTAATTTAGGGTTTTTAGTAGAAGATAAGCGAATAATTTTGCCATCCTTATGTTGATAATTTTCCTATCTTAATTATGTTTTATACTTATCACAACAATCATAAATAAGATATTAATCATTTAAAATGAAAAATCCCATGAGTTAGGGCTTGTTATATATGTTTATTCCACCGAACGAGGATATTAAGCGGGCGTATTATGCCCTAGGGTTGTATATTGATAACCATTTCATTGATTAGGAATAGTGGTCGGATGTATTTTGCCTAGGGTGGTATAGTATTATCATTCCATTGGTAAGAATAGTGGCTAGGAGCATTGTACCTTAGGGTGGAATAACCTTTCCACTAGTTGAGAATAGTGGAGTCCCTAAAATCAATCAATTTTTTTTTAGAGAATGACCGTAGTCATTGATAAGATACTAAACACTTATAGTGAAAGACTACATGAGTAAAGATTGGTTGTACCTATTTGTTCCATTAGATGATAATTGTGGCCAGGAGCATTTTCCCCTAGAATTGTATATATTGATAATCGTTCTATCGGTAGAGCATAGTGGGGCCTCTGAACTCAACGTAAATAAAAGAATTGATCATGTTATATTCTAATGGTATAAATCCAAAATTAGTATTTACCTTGTATTGATTATTGTATCTCGCATGTACACTACTTTCCACTATGAATGCATTTAGTTATATCTTCTTCTTATTTCGATTGCATTGTTACCTTATTCAGTACATAGTGTACTAATCATACTTTTCATAGGTGCTTCTAATTCCCACGAGCAGATGACATGGATGTTTATATGCAAGTCGATATGGACTTAGTTGATGAATTTGCAACTTTTGATGCTTTATATGAGGTAGAGTGACTTTGTGTATTAGGACTTTTGGGCGTAGAGTTATCTTATCCAGATGTTGGTTTTACCTGGATATCTTTTTGGACTCTTAGATCCATGGCATCCCATTTGTTGTATTTTGTTATTGTACCCAGAGTAGATCTCCAAACTCACATTTACATTTATAAACCTTCCCTCATTTCTATTTACTCTATTATACTCTTAATGGTTTTTAGCCTTGTGATTGATGTGAGGATGGTACAGTAAACCAAACTCACATCAATCACAGGGCTAAAAACCATTAAGAGTATAACATACTAAATAGAAATAAGAGAAGGTTTATAAATATAAATGTGAGTTTGGAGATCTACTCTAGGTTACAATAACAAAATACAACAAATGGGATGCCATGGATCTAAGAGTCAATTATGGTGGTAACACTAGGTTCTTTTGAATATGATTCTATTGTATAATAACATTTTTAAATAGTAAAATTTGGGGTGTTACACATTGGTATAAGAGCATTGGTTTTGATTACCATGTTTTGTTTTTAAATTTTAATTTTCAAAGGATCCCTTGTCTGATTTTATTGGTTTATTTCATATTTTAGCAAAACACAATTCTTCAAAAGGTTGGATTAACTTGTGAGGAATTGAGAATGGGTAGCTTAAATGTCCTTTGAATGTGACTATGTGTACTATATGATACAAAACTAGGAATATTTTTCCTAACCTATTTTCATTCATGTAGCTAGTTTATCATGGCTCTTAACACCTTTGAGGTGTTCATTGAGTTTGTTAGGTGTTTGCCCTAGCTTCAGTCACCGCCGCCACCTTTGCATCATCTATGGGAGGGTATCAAAGATGACTGGCTTCAGAGGGTTATATGACATCACCCTCTTGTATATATTGGTGAAGAGAACCTAGTCATCCTAGAGGGATAGATTTGGGACATGAATAGCATATATGATGTTGTAGATTATCCACCCATTAGGAAGGTAGGCATACCAACTTTCTTTCTCTGAGTAGCCACTAAAAATTGGTGGGTAGGTCGTCATGCATAGGGAGAACCACTGATATACTCGGAGGACTTTAAGATGGCGATCTATACTAAGTTTTATCTAAAGAGTCTTAAGAAAGAAAAGTTGAAGAATTTCATGTAGCTTACCTTATGAGGGCATGACGGTGAGTTGGTATTACGCTTGATTCCCAAAGCTTCTATTGTTTGCACTAGGCATAATAGTTAGTGAGTCTACTATTATTTACTAGTTCAAATAAGGGCTCCATTTCAGCATATGTAGGATGATGGGTGTAGTGGGTTTCTAAGACTTATCCACATTGGCAAATGTCGTAGCTATTATGGTATAGGAGCAGGCTTCCATTCTAGGTAAGAGGAAGCCTGAGACATAGGGTTTGGGAGGCAAGATCTAATTCTAGGGAGGTAGTCCTCTAGACTTTCATGAAAGGAGTTAGTTAGATGGTCCTATTAGGTGTTAAGATCAGCTGGGATGCTCTATTTCTTGATAGTGTGGCAAAGATCATCCTAATCGAGACTGTGATGGCAGACCTTTCCATTGTCACATTTGTTGTAGGATAATCTATCGACCTTTTGAGTGTCAGCAATAGAGGGGTTAGTTTTAGTCACAGGGAAGTTAGTTTCAGTAGAGGGGACTACTTGTACCACAACAACAGGCTTATCAGTAGTACACCTATCAACCACATCACTTTCAGCAAAGAGAACCTACCTTGGCTAGTGGATAGCCTAGGGGAGATTTAGGGTAGACCACAAAGGTATGTCCCTTTACCTTAGAAGGGAGGAGGATAGACTTAGGGTTCTCCAGGTTGAGGAGGATACCAGAGAGGATTGTTAGGTGGGTGCTTGAATGTCATTAGTTAGAAAGTGTCTTATCAACAATTATATGTGGTCAATTGTACGTTCTCCACCCTCTCTCTACATGTTTATATATTGATTCACGGACATCTCTTTCTTTTTGTGTCTCCTATGCTAGAGTTGCCTTATCTCTATCTCCCATTGTATCTATAACTATTAAGTTACCTGCTTGGGATAGAATGAATTGCACTAGGCTCTACTTAGACATGGCCTTAGAGATAGGCAAGGTAGACTTCCTAGTAGACTTGGTTGAGATAGACCTTTAATACTTTGATGTTATCCTTGGGATGGATATGTCGGGGAAGTACAAGGCAATGACAGACTGTGCACATGAGTGAGGAATGTTATAGGGACCTTAGGGTGTTAAGGTCTCCTATAGGAGATGCAAGCCTAGGCTTATGACAAAGGTTGTATCTACCCATATGTTGTATTCTTTGGTGTAGAGGGGTTACCCTATATATTTGTACAGAGTTCAAGAGATGAAATAGGATGTGTCAGCATTGGAGGATATTTTGGTTTATTGGGAGTTTCCTAACGTGTTTATAGAGGAGATCCTAGACATGCCGAAAGTATATGAGGTAGACTTCACTATTAAGTTAGTACTAGGGGTCGAGAAAGTTTCAAAGGAACCTTATAGAATGGCACCGACAGAGTTACGGGATTTGAAGGCCTAGTTGGAGGAGTTAGTGGAGCATAGGTACATTCGCCCAAGTGTGACTCCATAGGGAGCACTAGTGTTGTTCATGAAGATGAAGAAAGAGAGCCTTTATCTGTGTATTGATTATCAGGGTTTAAACCAGCTAATGGTAAAGAATCTCTATTTGCTTTTGAGGATTGAGAACTTGTTTGACTAGCTTTGTGGTGCTTTGATTTTATTGAATATCAACTTTAGGTTAGGATATCATCAGTTTCTCATTGCTAAGGTAGACATCATAAGACAACCTTAAGGATATGGTACGAGCACTACAAGTTCACAGTGATATCTTTTGGGCTCACCAATGTGCTTGTCATCTTCATGGATATGATGATGAGGATTTTTTAACCATTCCTCAATCAATTTGTGGTGGATTTCATATATGACATTATGTTATACTCCTAGAGTAGAGAGGAGAATGAGCAACATCTTTATATGATACTGTCACTCCTTAGAGAGCATAAGCTATATGCCAAACTTTCTGAGTGTAAGTTTTGGCTTCAAGAGGTAGCATTTTTGGGACACGTGGTGTTAGGAGGAAAATTCATCATGGATCTAGCAAATATTTTGGTAGTGACTGAGTGGAAGGCACCCACTAGTGTCCTTAAGGTTCATAGTTTTTTGGGATTAGTTGGGTATTATAGGCACTTTGTTCAGGATTTCTTGAAAGTATCTTGTCCTTTGATGAACCTTTTGAAGAAGACAACTTGATTTCAATAGAATGATGCATGTGAGGGATCATTCTAGGAGTTAAAGTGGTTTTTGACTATAGTATCGATGTTCACTCTACCATTAGGATCAAATAGGTTCAAGGTCTACAGTGACGCATTAAAGCATTGCTTGGGTTGTGTTTTGATACAGCATGGTAAGGTAGTGGCTTTTGCTTCTTGTTAGTTGAAGAAACATGAGTAGAATTATCTAATGCATGATTTAGAGTTGGGAGTCATCCTTTTTGTGATAAAGATTTGGAGGCATTATCTATATGGGACTCATTGTATATTCTATACTAACAATAATAGCCTCAAGTATATATTCACTCAGAAGGAGTTGAATATAAGGTCGAGGAGATGGCTAGAGTTGATGAAGGAATATGATATTGAGTTGACCTACCATAAGGTAATGCCAACATCATTGTAGATGCCTTGAGTAGGAAGACATCACACTCTTTGAGTTCTATTATGGTGTCTAGTCGGTTACTGTAGGATCTTGGTGAGATGGGGATAGAGATAATCTAGCATGATGACTTAGACATCAGGATGAGTGCATTAATGATCATGCTAACGGCTTTTAATGAGATTTGAGTAGGAAAACTTGGGGATGTTAAGCTTGAGAGGATTTGACAAAAGATTCAGGACGATTGAGCTAATGATTTCCAAATTCATAAGGATAGTAGCATTCGCTACAATGGTCAATGGTGTATACTTCAGAGTTATACTTATCTGAACCGCCATATTTTAAGGAGGGTATTTCATATTTTGTCCACCTAGAAGGGGATATGTTGTATAAATACCTAAAGAGGATCTACTAGTGGCATCACATAAAGCGACAAGTAGTGGAGTTTGTGTCAAGATGTTTGACCTATTAGAAGGTCAAGATCAAGCATTGGAGACCTAAAAGATTGGTTCAACTTTTATATTTTCCAAGGTGGAAGTGGGATTCTATCTTGATGGATTTTGTTAGTGGGTTATAGAGGATTTGTACCAGGTGTGACACAATTTGGGTTAGTATCGAACTAAGATAGCTATATTTTTGCTAATGAACTTAATTTAGAGTATGGATCAGCTAGTTAATGCTTATATGAGGTTTGTGGTGAGTAGGCATGATGCACATACCAACATAGTCTCTGATTGGGATTTGAGATTCCTTTCACACTTCTAGTGGAAGTTATAAGAGGATATGGGCACGAGAATAAGGATGAATACCACCTTTCACCCAACTATAGATGGGTAGACTGAGAGGATGATTCAGACACTTGAGGATACGTTGTGAGTTTGTGTTTTATATTTTTAGGGTAGTTGGGAGGAGCATCTACATTTGGTTGAGTTTTTGTACAACAATAGTTATCATGCTAGTATAAGAATGGCAACCTTTGAGGCACTATATGGATGTAAGTGTTGGACACCCTTATGTTGGATTGGCATTAGCGGGACTGTTGTACTTGGACTAGAGATGATTGAGAAGATGATTCAGTATGTTCATTTGATCTAGAATAGGATAAGCGTAGTGCAAAGTCACTAGAAGAGCTACACTAATTAGATACATGATAGTGATGGATTTGAACTAAGGGATTGAGTTCTATTAAGTGTTTCTCACACCAAAGGGGTGAATAGATTTGGTTGGAAGGATAAGTTAATCCCTAGATACATTGGTCCTTATGTGATTCTTAATAGGGTTGGTGAGGTTTTATACCACCTAGTACTTCCACTAGAGTTGGCCCAGTTCATAACGTCTTCCACATTTTATAGCTAGGGAAGTACGTTGCAAATCTGTCCCACATTATTGGACCAAAAGAGATCAAGCTCGATGATTCTTTACCATACGAAGAGAGGCCATTGAGGATTCTAGACACTAAGATTTTACGGACCCAAATGAGCTTATTTCATCTAGTGAAGATCCTTTGGAGTCATCATGGTGTAGAGGAGGTGAGACGAGAGACTGAGAAGGATATGTGCGAGATGCATCCCGAGCTTTTTAGTATATGTGTGTTAGGTTTAGGGGTTTTCTCTACATCCTTTTTTCTTCCTCCCCAACCTTGATTTGTTGACATCAGAGATGAAGAATCTTTTAAGGGGGCAATGATGTAATACCCTACAATTTTAGCTAGACCTAATCCCAAGTAATTAATATCGTAACCAAATTCTAACATCAGAAAATTTAATTTTCTATTTCACCCTAACTCCTTAATCCTAAATTTTATCATAACTCAAATTTTTTATTTTGTATTTATAATACCCCAAATTGAGCAGAGTGTTATAATCATTGATCTGGCTACTTATATTAACAAGGTATACCATCATTTGGTGATTCCATCCTATAGAACTCCACGGTTAAGCATGCTGGTTATGAAGTAATTTTTTAGGATGGGTGACCATTATGGGAAGTTTTAGAATTTTAAAAAAAATTTTGAGGAAGTGCTAAGTGAGGACAAAGTGCATTGAAAAGACTCGTATTGATATGTGAGGCCAACTAATCAATTCAAAAGTGCTCCAAGGTAGCCCCTGCATGGCCGTATTGACTCAAGATGTTATAAATGGTATCGGAGCGAAACTGCGACCATGAGCTGAACTTGGATGAGCCATTTAGCCACCTAGTGGGACAATTCTTGGGATAAACTATATTAAGACAGTTAGTGATTGAGGCATAGTGAGGACGATGTACTTTTTGAGTGGAGGTGAATATAATACCCCAACTTGAGTAGAGTATTATAAGAATTGATTTGGCTACTTATATCAACATAGTATATCATCCTTTTGGTGATTCCATCCTAAAGAACTCTACAGTTAAGTGTGCTAGCTGTAGAATAATTTTTAGGATGGGTGACCCACTTGGGAAGTTTTAGAATTTTCTGAATTTTTTTGGAGAAGTGCGTAAATGAGGACAAAACACGCTGAAAGGACTCATGTTGATCTGTGGAGCCAGCCGATCAATCCGAAAGAGCTCCAAAGTAGCCCTCGCATGGTCGTATAGACTCGAGGTGTTAGAGTATTATTAATACATATACTAACCTAAATTAGTTACCTACTCCTAATTCTAAACCCAAACCTAAATTCTTTTCGTTTCCCCACTTGCCCCACTTCTTTTATTTTTCTTCTTTTTTGAATCCATCCTTTTTCCCTAACCAAAATCTCTTACCATGCTCTATACTCCATGGCCTACAAACACTACCCCCACCATCACCCATCAACTCCATACTTTTTTACATTGAAATTTTTTACCTGATTGCCACCCTTCCTCTTCTCTTCCTGTATGTATATGTGTATATAAGGAACATTTAATGCATCTAACCACCCCTACTCCCTCTTTTTTCTGTCAAACAATTTCACCACTATTTCGCCTTCCTCCCTCCTTCTTTACCTCTATTTTTTTTATCATGAAAATAGATACAAAAATCCACCACCGATAGCCTTTGTTGTTCTTTCACCGCCATCACCACTAATATTTTTCATTGCCTCAAACCAAGCACTAGAAAAACCCATCGTTCCTACCCCATCCCCTTAAGCATCCTACACCACAATACTTTCCTTTTCTTTTTCCTCCTTGGTTGTATCACTGATGACTGCACCACCCCATACCACTGGCTAAACTAACCGATCCCTAACCCCACCTTTAGCCTCCCCTTCCATTCCCAATCCCCTCTCTTTGGCACCCCTTACCATTGCACCTCCTCTAGCAACTGCAGCTTGTGCCATTATTGGCCTCCTTTGCACAGTAACCCCAATCGATCCCCTCCTTTGTTGAAAATAATTTTACCTACCACCCATTCGAGCATTATTTTGATCCTTTCAATCTTTATTTTCTTAAAAATTTTCTTAATTATGTTATTTAAATTTTAATGGTGTTTTGTTATTATTTCTAGGTGATTTACCAAAAGTTTCAAAAAGTGGCGGGATAGGATAAGTGTGCTTAGAGACCAGAGGCTCTTCCATAAGGATACTAGCCGATGTTTGGAGTTTTGTATTAAATAGTTGCATGAACATGTTTATTATCATGATATGGTTATATCACTATTAAATCCATGTTGTTTATGATATAATATATTAATACAAAATATATGATAGGAAGAAAGTAAGAGTATTAAAAGATGTGCTGATATGAGATTGTTACGCTAAGTCATATTTTGTGGTTAAATAAAAAGGGGAAGAATAAAATGGGCCTAATAAAGTTTGATATGTGGGAAAGTAAGTATATTTAATATGTATATTGGTAAATGGAAGATTTGGAAATAATGATATTGAAGGTATAAGACTTTCGTAAAATAAGGGTTATTAGCTATCTTTAAGACATTCTGATCAATATGGGTTAATGTAAGAATTTTTGTATTTTAACCTATTAGGTGGGCAAAAATTATTCTAATAAAATGATGTGGGGTGATTAGAGTGATTATAACTATTATAAGCTTCTCAAAATGAGAAAATGGTCTAATTTGGGGATAGTTATCTTAAATTAGTAATGTTCTTATCACATGGGTAAATCATTAGAGTTAGGCTTCATGCAAGAAAAAAAAAAGAGTTCGGACAAGTGGGGAAAGGAAAAATAAAAAGAAAAAGGAAAGTAAATTATGTTTAGGTTTAGATTTAGGATTAGGTTAAGCTAACTTAGGTTAGGATACATATTAATAATCAAAAGTAAATAAAAAATTAGAGTTAGGATAAAATTTAGGACTAGTAAGTTAGGGTAGGATAGGAAAATAAATTTCTCGAGGTGGTGCATGCGTGGTTTAGCCAAGAATGGAAAGAAGATGATGTAGGCATGTAGGAGGGAGGAGGTAAGGGCATGTTTAGGTAGGGTCTTAGATGGGGGAAGAAGGAGAAGAAAAAAGATTAGGCTAGGCTACGTAGGAAAGAAATGAAGAAGAAGAAGAAGAAGAAGAAGAAGAAGAAGAAGAAGAAGAAGAAGAAGAAGAAGAAGAAGAAGAAGAAGAAGAAGAAGAAGAAGAAGAAGAACAACAACAACAACAAGAAGAAGAAGAAGATGATGATGATGATGAAGAAGAAGAAGAAGAAGAAGAAGGAGGAAGGAAGGAAGGAAGGAGGAAATAAAGAAAGAAAGAAAGAAAGAAGGAAAAATGTTGGGGCAACGTAGGAAAAAAAAGGGAAGGTGAACGGGTTGGCTCGAGAGTGAGAAAAAAAGGGAGAAGAAAAAGAAAAGGGAAAAGGAAGAAAAGGAAGAAAAAGGAAAAAGGGAAAGGAAAAAATGAAAAAAAAAGAGAAGATTTAGGGTTAGAATTGAAAATTAGATTAAATTTAGGCTATTAGGTTGACATTATATTAATTTAGCCAATAATTAGGGTATGAAATTAAGAAAAACAATTTCAGTAAGATTATGGGTTTAGGGGTTTATTTAACTAAAAAGAGTAAGATAACATAATTATATTAATTTATTAAATAATTTATCTAGATTTGCAGGTTAAAGTTTGACAAAAAATAGTCAAATCAATATTTAAAGATTATAGTTTTCATATAAAAAGTTAAATGTTCTAATTTAAGGTTATAAAAATTAAGGGTATTATAACAGCATGATGCCTAACCCTAAGATGTGTTGGCTTCAAGATGTTGTGACTCTTATGTTCCTTTAGATTTGTAATTTGTTGATTGATTGATCGTAGAGACCCTCATGGCACTTTGATTTCATTGGTTGTTGGATACATTATTACTATTATGGACCTTAGTATCTTTATGATAATAACATTAAATTAAATAAGTCACTAATCTACAATCACTAAAACAGAAATACTTGAGGTAGAAAGGGATATCATGTCATAGATTAGGCCCTTGTATGCATAGTTGGACCTTTAGATCAAAGGGCCTGCTTTTAGTTTATAAGTTCCATATACCCTATAAAGGGTATGTATACTTAACAACATGGGTGCTAAGGTTTAATATGGGTGACTGATATGTCTTGTGACTTCTTGGTGAGCTTTTCCCTAAAATTGATTGTTTTTATTCGGTAACACCACCTTAATGATTGTTGTCTTGAATATGAGACTTTATTCCACTAAGAATGTGATTCTTTATTGACATAATTGGATCAGACACCCACCATAATGTGTTTGTAATACTTAGATTAGGACCAGTTGATGAAGGTCGGATCATCTGGTGATATCAAAAAAAAAATACTATGTTGTGTACAAAATAAGATATGTTGATATATTATAATTGTTGTACAACTCAAAGCATGTCTTTCTTGTGCCCTTGTTAGGGTTTTGATTTGTTAATGTCATTGATTGAAATGTGGCATCATGTTATTTAAATGTTGTTATATGATATTGGTTATAAATCTTATTATTTGTATGTTACATGTAATGTAGGTATGCTATCTCTTTGGATGCATTATAATTTATTCAGTACAAGAAAGTTATATTGATACTATTACTTTTTAGAGGAGTATATGAATTGCATGTAATGGCTGAAGGATTTGAGGAGCATCATCTAGACTTTTAGATAGACTAAGGGAGTGAAGGTTCCTACTCCTTTATTGGTAATATTTTGTAGAAGGGAGGAGTGTAAGGGAAAATCGATGTCGAACCTCTGTGTGCTCTTTTGTGATCAATTTTTCTTTAGACTCTTATATCCTTGATGTATTTTAGATATTTCTAATGTACGGAGAATATCTTATTCGTAAAACCTTTAATTATGTATTATCTTTTCCTCCTGCTATTTTCTTCAATATGTCTTTGTAACACCCCCCTCCAAAATTTACAAACTGAAAAAAATTAGCTTTTAAATGTTAAGTGCATAAACTAAAATAGTAAATTGTGGGGTATTATTACTATACTTGGTACTATCTTGGTTTCCTCTACTAAGTGCTAAGGCTAAAATATTGTTCAACATAAATTAATAACATAATTGAAAATCAAAGTAGTGAGATTGTTAAAGTAATTTAATAACATTTTGAATAAAACAAAATATCAGTGGTTAGAAACTATCGATGAAAGGAAATACATAAATATATTAAGAAGTACAAAATCATTTAGGTCAACAAACACCAAGCAAAACACCAAATAACTCTACTCTTTCAAATCGTAGGATAACCTTCAACAAATCTTATAGGATAACCTGTGAAGGCCACTTCCCATAGGATAAGCAAGGGCCCATAAAATGAACCCTTTAGTAGAATGGTACTAAGCAACCCATTGTACAAAACTAATATGAAATGTATACATGGAACAAAAAAATGCATCACAACTATACATGAACATTTAATTATGCATATATTAGTTGAAATACGACAATTGTTCATATGACCACATAAAATCAAGACCATATACTAACAATGATTGTTCATTTAGAAATAACTGAAACTTACTAATGGAGCATCCAAGAGATGCTCTTTGCAGCATAATTAGAAAGCAATATCATTATCAAGTTATAACCATGGTCATAGTTCTCATTTTCAAACCAACAATTTCTTATAACACATATAGACTCATCAACATTACCCAAGAACAACACACAACATCATATGTAGGCATAATGGCTACTAACAAACCACAAGTAGGTATAAAGGCTGCTACTGAGCCAAAGACAGGCATAAAGGCTACTACCGAATGATAGGTAGACACAAAGGCTACTACCAAACTACAAGCAGGAACAAAGGTTACTATAGAACCATAAGTAGGCACAAAGTTTACTACCAACCAACCTAATAATCATTTCAAATCAAATATCAATCCTTTCCTCATTTTATTTACTAGAGGGGAGATCAAATGAACCTAAAAACACTAAGATACCTTGGTAATACTGGCACATAAGGGTAGCACACTCTCCTACCGACTATCAACCTAGGGATGCAAAGGTACCCTAGTTGAACTGGTACACGAAGGTACACAATATCCTATTAATAGGGATACCTAATTCATAAGTATCCATACCCTCTAATTAGGTTCGTAAAGCTAAATAGAGTAAAATATATGGTTTGGTTGGGGCACTAAGTGTAATACCCCAAAATCCTATTTTAGGAATTAAAAATAAAATAGTATTATTAGGTAAGTTTTAATTAAATATATTATTTTTAATAAAAGAATGATATAATAATAATAATAATAATAATAATAATAATAATAATAATTAAGGCCAAAAGGAGGAAAATAATGCATGGATCAAATTAGTGGAGGCTAGAATTATTTGCTAAACTAAAATAAATTTTAATTAAATAATAATAATAATTTATACATTAATAAAAAAAGTAATTATTTATTATTACTAATTTTATTATTCCTAAAATTCTAAAAAAATCCCAAACCACCCTAACCACCTCATTTTTCTTATTTTTCCTGTCCTTGTTTCATCTCCTTTTCTTCCTTTCCTTTTTCCTTTCTTCCTTTTCTTCTTTTTCTTTTTCCTCCCCCTCTCTCACTGGACTAGGCCCCGCCTAGAGTAGCCTAACCTCCCTCTCCATCTCCCTTTCATATCCTTTCCTTTCCTTTCTTTCCCCCGACCCACTCCCTTTATTTTTCTTTCCCTTGCGCGACTGAGCATCCATGGCCAGCCCTTTATTTTCCCCCTTTCTCCCTTTCCTTCTTTTTTTTCTTCCCATTTTACCTTTATCCTTAACCTTTCCCCCAACAAGTTCCATGGGCATAGCTACTTCACAACCTTAGTTCTCTCTCTTCCTTTACCTTCTCCTTGTCCTAACTTATAGGGCATGCAGTTGGCACTATCCTACATTGGTCTCCTACCTTCTATAACCCCAACACCCTAACCTAATCCCCCTTATAGCCCTACCAAAACCCTACCCTATGCCACTGCCATTGACTTGCGCTATTGTAGCTTGCTATTCCCTTTCTAATTGTTCCCTTAACCCTTATATTTATTAAGTATAATTTAGTTTACAAATGTTTCTATTTTAAACTTATTATTATTATTATTATTATTATCAATCATATTACTAATATTTAGTTAGGAAAAATAAAAGAAAAAGGAAAAAGGAGTAGGAAGAAGGTTTAATAATTAGTGTTCCATTTCCTATAGGTTTCCCATAAGGAGGCGTAGGATTTTTACTCGAAGCCCGGTGTCCTAATAGGTAAGGATATGGTTAAGTATTAGGTTTGCTTTGATTTATGTGCTTATGGGTGTAATGATATGTGTTGCGTATTTATATGTGAATGTGGACTAAATATTTGTGTAGTGTAGCTTGATTTGTAAGGAACTAAGGTATGTTGTGTATGATTTATGATATTTACAATATGGATGATATGACTTGTTATTTATGACATGCTCTTATGTATGATTGTTATGGTATGACATGCATGCTTAGAGTACTTAGATGGTTTTGAGAGATTGTGGAGATCTAAAAGAAATAAATAGGATGGAGTGAGAAGAAGAAGTGGGAAAAAGCCTAATTATGACATATGGGTGATAAAATAAAAGAAGAGAATAATAAAATAAAGGGTTAGAGTAAAATCTTGATAGGGAAGTGTGAGGCTTGTATGTGGTGTTTAGTCTTTGCATGGGGGGAAAGTTTACATGGGAAAAGTTATTTTGAGGTTTGAACATGGGGAGGATAGAGTAATTTGGGTGATTATGGAGTTTAGGGAAGAGATAGTATATGGTTTGGAGGAGGTGTGCACGGGAACCTAATTAAGGTTAGGGGGAACTCTAATGGTTCATTTGGATTGAGGTGAATCGAGGTGAGGGTAAACATTAAAAATTAACCTAGGCAAAGGGAATGGAGGTGAATTAGGGTGAATATTTTAAATTGTTGTTTGGATGATATTAACCTAACTTGGGTGAATGTTTTAAAAATTCCATTTATATTGAGGTAAATGAAGATTAAAGAAATAAAATAAATGACATTTATACCCTTGTAGTAAATAGATAAGTCCTATTGAGGGGTATTTTGGTCCTATTAAGTCAAAAATTTAATTGTTCTTTCACCTTCACCTTTATTACCCCCAAAATTGGAGGTTAATAAAAATGAGGTTGATCGAGGTGAATGGAGGTAAAATATTAACCTCGATTCACCTAGGTAGAATTATTAACCAGATATCTAAAATGGGTGAATCAATTGATTCACCTCCATTCACCCCAATCCACATGCTGCATAAGTATAAGGGTGTTATGGGAGAATTTATAGAGGTTGGTTGGATTTTGGGTTGTGACTAGGATTGATTCATATAAAGGGTGAGGGTTAAGTGAAAAGTAGGGTAGAGTTTGTGTGTGAAGGAAAGGTGTGAAAGAAGAGAGGTATAGTGTAATCCCCCAAAAATTTCGAAAACCTATATTTTAAAAAATAACTTTATTTGAAATAAAATTAACTTATAAAATTATTTATTTTAATTATTTTATGAATTTTAGAGTATGTAAATTTGGATAAGAGTATTTAATAAATTAAAAATAAATATTTTGCTAATTATCATATTATTTTATTTAAATAATTTTCCAAACTAATATTTTACCTACTTTACCCTTTTTAAATTAATATTTTAGATTACAATGAATTAATTTATTAAATTAAATAATTTATCAAGAATATTACATTTTATGATTTTATAAATTAATTTATTTTATTTTTTCCTATTTTCTATTCCCTTTTGCCCCTTTTTCCTCTTTCTTCTTTTCTTTTTCTTTTTTTTTCTTCCCTCGGGCTGCCTCACTAGGCCAGCCCTCCTTGCGCGCGTTTGGGCCAAGTCCGTTCCCCCAGCCCCTACTCCTCCTCGCACGCCGTCCCTCCAGCCCAGCTGCCTTCCTTATTTTTTTTCTGGGTTGGCCGACTCCCTTCTTTTCCTGCGCCGGTCCAGCCGCCTGCCATCCCTTTCTTCTTCTCCTCTCTTCTTCTCCCACACCCGACCATTTCTTCTGCCATGGTCGAGTATATCGCCACCTGCAACCTGGCCACCACCTACCTCCCTCTCCCTCTCTCTCTTCCCCCGTCATTTTCCTTCCCTTTTTGAGCCAAACCGACCCTGGACCACAGCCCCGCATGCCCCTCTCCCTTTCCTTCTTCTTCCCTCTTTTCCCCTGCCACCCGACCACCACCTGCCACCTGCACCCTCTCGTCGGCCAACCGCTGCCGCCTCTCTTCTCCCTATTCTTTTTCTCCATCTCCCCAGCCCTCCATTCCCCTCATTTTTGAGCCCTTCTCCTTCCCTGAACTCCCTCTTCTCTCCTTCCTTCTCCCTCCATTCTCCTCCACGTTTTTTTTATTTCCGCTGCCGTACAGCCACCTCTGCCGCCACCCAACCCACCGTTCGACACCTTGCAACCCCCTCTACAACCGCCATGCATTATTTGGCTGAAAACAGCCCTTGAACCCCTCCATTTTTCCCTCTCCTTTTCATTCCTTCACAACTCCTTCCCCTCGACCCTCTTCGGCAGCCAACTTCGCCGCCTTGCCGCCGCCGTCTTCACCGTGAAACCACCCTTAGCCTCAACCTACACCCCCTCTTTACTTCTGCACCATTCCCCTGCCTTAGAACCTCCCCCATCCACCTTCTTTTCTAGCCTAAAGACCCTAACCCGAAAATAAAAAAATTTGCTCCCTTCACCCTCTTTGAGCCCTTTTCCCCCCATGGTTTTGCATGAAACTCACGCTGCTCATGCAGCTTGAGCTCCCCTTTATTTTGAAAATTACTTGGCTAATTTTTAAGGTATAATGGTATTTTATATTAAGTGTTCTATTAATTAAATTTTTACAAAGTTTTATGCTTGGTTTCTTATTTCTAACATAAAAATAATGGATATTATTTTTAGGTGTTGAGTTGCTAATTATGCTTGGTAAGATTTGATATCTTGCGCGATTAAGGTAACCGTTAATCCTCCCTTAAATATATGAAAAAACGTATGCTAGCACATTAAGGGTTTAGTATGATTTTATGCATGTTTCGTGTGCTTAGCATGATATGTATATGGTTTCTTATATTGTTTGATAAAAAGAAAAAGCATGATAACTTTTGTGCCATATGTAGGTATGTTAATTAAGGAAGGAGTTGATTATGGATGGAAATGTTAAATGCTTGTTTATGATGTATCATGTTGCTAATGCATGAATGATGTTACTGTTTAAGGGTATTTTAGTAATTATGCTTATGAGGTGTGTGAATTAATGTATGTAGTTGCTAATGAGTATTATGTTGAATAATGACAAGTTGGTGGACTTAGAGGATAAAAATAAAGTATTAATATCATGATTTTATGTAGTGTTAGTAAATTCATAAAAATGGTGAATAAAAGGGTTGAATGAAAATTTTATAAGTGAAAAGGGTATTTCGGTAATTTTATAAGAAATAGGGTATTTTGGTAATTTAAAAATAAAGGGGTTAAATGATAATTTATAAGTAAAGGATAAAATTGTAAGTTGTGAGAAAGAAGGGTAAAATGGTAATTTTGGAAAAGAAGGGCAAAGTGGTAATTTTGTAAGGAAAAATAAAAATGGTAACTTTGGATGTAAAAGGGTAAAATAGTAATTTGTAAAGTAAAAGGAGTGTTGTGGTAATTTTATAAATAAAAGGGTATTGTGGTAGTTTGGTAAATAAAAGGATATTATGGTAATTTGAAAGTAAGGGGTAAAAGGGTAATTTTGAAGTTAAGAGGATATTTATGGTAAACTTGGGAATAGGGTTAGCTTGGTAATTATGATAACGATGAAAGATAATTTAGTAATTAAATTATGATTGTAGAAGGGCAATTGGATAAGTATGATACTATAGAAGGGTAATTTGGTAAATTAACCAACTGAAGGGGCAATTTGGTAATTTAGCCGATTAAGGGGTAAAGTGATAATTATTTAACCAACTAAAAGGGAAAAATAGTAATCATGATAATGAAGGAGGGTAATTTAGTAATTTATCCAACTCAAGGGCAATTTAGTAATTAGAACAAAGGAGAAGGGCGATTTGGTAATCTAACCAACCAAATGGGAAATATGATAAGTGTAGCAATTATGAGGAGTGAATGGTGATTTAAAAAGTGTAGGGGATAATTTGGTGACCTAAACCGTATAAGGGGTAATCTGGTAATTATGTAACCCAAAGGATAATATGGTAATTTGGCGAGGAAGGAATGGATACTTAACAATTACATAAGTAAAGAGCAAATGAGTAATTTGTACCTAACATGTCTTTGAGATTGTGGAACATTATAATATGATTCAAATAATGCTGATTAGCCAAGTAAGAGTATTTGATAATTAGTCTGGCCTTAATGATTTCTCTGTGATATCCTGGATAATCATCTGAATAAGAAATGATTAATGATATCAGAACGATTGAAAGTGAATAAGTATCGGATTATTGTGCTTTCGTGATCACCTTAATTAAGACACTATTACTTAAAGTGAAAGACCTCGAGATCAGGAATGGTGACTCCTTAGGGGTCGCTACCCTAAGGACGTAGTTTAGTCCACGATTATTCTGGTATTTACTGGTGTGCCTTTGTGCCCCAGCCATGCCCTATATCTTACTCTTCCTAGCTCTATGGACCTAGTTAGGGGGTATACATACTTATGGATTAGGTGTCCTCGTCGGTAAGGTACTGAGTTAGCTTTATGCACCAGTACGACCAGGGTACCTTTGCGTCCTTGGGTTCATGGTTGAAGGGTACTGAGTAGCTGGTATGCACCGGTACGACCGGTGTACCTTTGTGTCCCGGGTTATCGATCTCCCATTCAAGGCAAATAAATATGATTGATGTGCTGATTAAAGAAAAGGAAAGATACTATTATTGAAAGTGGAATATTAATGAGTTGGGCCCAGATGATTCTGATATTGAGTACCGGTCCACCGGTTATAATAGTGGTCTAGGAGCGTGTTGCCCTGGTATGTGATATTGAGTACCGGATTACCGATTATAATAGTGGTCCAGGAGCGTGTTGCCCTGGTATGTGATATTGAGTACAGGTCTACCGGTTATAATAGTGGTCCAGGAGCGTGTTGCCCTGGTATGTGATATTGAGTACCGGTCCACCGGATATAATAGTGGTCCAGGAGTGTGTTGTCCTGGTATGTGATTATGAGTACCGGTCCACCGGTTATAATAGTGGCCAGGAGCGTTGTGCCCTAGATGATGATTTTATATATATTCCGGTCCACCGGCTAACATAGTGGGGGTCCCGAGCTCAATAAAACCAGTATTGTATGTGAATAAAATTATGTAAAAATACTAATCACTTATAGTGGAACACCATGTGAGTTGGGGCTAGACCGGTCCACCGGCAATAATAGTGGTTAGATGCGTTCTGCCCTGTGTGTTTACTTCCGGTCCACCGGCTATAATAGTGGGGTTCTCGTACTCACATGGATATAAAATATGATAGTGATTGAATGATGATGGAATAATGGCTTAAGGCTCGAATGTATTGATCTTACACTATGACATGGCTTAAGGCCCAAAGATATCGATCGTGAATTATAACTTGTGTCACGTGCTATTGTTATGTATGCACCTCTCATTATTTATGTGTGTAGCTTGCATTATGTGTCGTATGTGGGCCTGTCTTTAAGTGTGGTATTAAAGGTTTACTCAGTACCGTAGTACTGAAGGGATTCCCTTTATGGGCCCCCTGCCTATTCAATAGGCAGTGCCCTTGCAGGTATTTTTAGGTGCTACTCAAGTGGGCTACGGGAAAGAGAGTAAGGAATTATCCGGTATCGTTAGGCTTTTTCTCTTTCTCATTTAAATTCTTGGTTTTAAATGTTAACGTTGTTAAAGTAACCACCATTGGTGGATTATATTCCTGTAAACGATTTGATGCGCTACTATGATTTATGTCTGTTGAATTTCTTTCAGAATGTATTTTACTTTTCTTAGCCTTAGCACTTGGTACTGGAACGGTATGAGTGAACCGATCTGGCACTAAGTGTGGCGATAATACTTCCCAAAATTCATATTTTATTAATCTGCTTCCGCGATTATCTTTTAATAAAACGAAAGTTTTTAGTAGTGAATTTTGGGGGTGTTACATATATTAAGGTTCCAGAGTGACCAACTAGGGTTTCTTTATCACACGTGGAAGTTAAAAAGTAGTCTTGTGATTTTAAGAGTGGGTTGAGTGGAGTGATGGTGTTGGAATCAAGGAAGAATATGAGTTATATAGGAAAAAAGAGAGGTTAGGGCCACATAGGCCAAAATTAGGGTTTTAAGGGAAAACCATAGTAGGTAATTGTGAGCCTAGGTGGAGAAATGTGAAAGTCGGCCTTAACCAACAATTATGGGGGGCTTTTGTATTCATGGTGAGTAGAGGAAAGGTGAGAAGGAGGTATTGGAGTCTTGGGGAGTTTAGAGTTCCTAAGTTATGGGATAGGATTATTCAAGGAGTCTAGGGTGGAAAAGTGAGATTGGGAAGTCCATTAGGGGCATGTATATCTGGTAGGGAATTACTTATTGAATAAGACATGAATAAAACACTAACCATTTTAAGTGGAAGAGTATTAATTCAAGCCTAGACAAATTCACTGGTGAGAATAATGTCCAAGTGCATTTTGCCTTAGAGACCGATCCTCCAACAAATAATAATGGCCAAGTGTGTTTTACCTCGGAGTGTATTATGATCAACTGGCTATAGTAGTGGGGGATCTCGAGCTTAATAAACCAAACCTTAGATCATAAAAAATCATGGTAAAAATACTAATCATTTATAGTGTAATACCATGTAAGCCAATTCCAGATTGATCTACCGATGAAAATAGTGGCCAATAGTATTTAGCCCTAGAGACTGATCCACTGGCAAATAATAGTAGCTAGGAGCGTCCTGCCCTAGAGTGTATTCCAATACACTATGTATAATAGTGGGATTCCCATATTCATGTGGATATAATTTGAGAGATGTGTAGAGATAATATTAATGGCCTAAATTCTAATAATGGTGATTAATTAGAATGACTTACTACATACATTATCTTCCCTTTTCATGTTATTCTCTATCTTAGCCATATGGTTATCTTACACAATACATAGCGGATCGATCACCCCTTTTATGGGTACTACTTATTCCCGTAGCGTATTGATTACCCCTTTCATGAGCGCTACTTATTCCCACTAACAATGGCCCTTCTTGAGTCTATGCAGGTAGAAGATAATGCCTATGATGATTTTGATGCTTATGATGCCTTAGGTGAGACTAAGTGATGACTTGATGTACCTATGGGGTTAGAGAAGGTGTTCTATGGACTTGTTGCTTTTTGGTTTATTATTGTTTTCCCCCTATAGTGGGCTTTGTTTGTACTTCATTTCTGTCCTATATTAACACTAACATTTGTGTACTCTGGTTAGTATGAGATTGGCTAAGGGTCAGTCTTATACTGATCATGGCGATAACACACCTCCTAGGTAATATAATAGTAATAATCATGCTGAAATATATGTTTCTAAAATAAAAACACCCACCACATCATACTTAACAATAATTAGGACATGTTAGGCCTTTTTATTTAGATTAAATATCATGGTGTACTTAAATGACTCAATTGACCCTAAGGCATATGAATAATAATAACCATACTATAGTTTCATTAAACATGTTGAAACTAACATTTTCACTTGTACATATCATATAAACTCTCTTCCCCACATTAAAGCCATTTTAATTACACTTTTGTGCACATGATATATTTCATAGACTATCATGCCTTTTTTGTATATGATAACAACAACAATCACATAATTATTTGTAAGAAATCATGTCTAACATAGATTACTTCTCAAAATCCCAATGTGCTTTCATGCAATATCCTAACATTTTAGTGGAGTATAAAGGTTATTTGATTTCTAACAAAAGTAAAATTTACTAATAATTGCCTAAAAATTATTTAGCTTCGCTAACAAAACTTTTGTACCTAAAAATAATATTAAAAATACCATATTAATATTTGATCAATAAAATAATAATATTTATTAAAAATATTTATTAAATATAAAATTACTAAACTATGCTTATATATTAACAATTACCAAAACAATTTAAACATAAAGAAAATAACTCATATTGCATGTGTAGCGTGATCCATGCATGTAGGGGAGAAATGGCTACATGGCTGGCTATTTAAGGTTAGAGGTGGTGGTTGGGTGGTATAGATTAGGTCAGTGGGTGTAGGGTTGCCATGGGAGGTGGAGATGGCGGTGGTTGGGTGGTGTGGTGTAGGAGGATCAAAGCCTATGACAGAATGTGTAGGGCTGTGTGAATGTGGTGGTGTTGAGAAAGGAAAGAAGAATAAGAAAAGAATAGGTAGAAGGAGGAAAGAGGTGGAGACAAGATGGCTACAGGGTGATGGTGAAAGGTGGCTGGTGGTGGTGAGGTGGTGGTTTGGGTCATGTAGGGAGGCTATAGGGTGGAGGGAATGGTGGTGTCGAGTGGAAGGGGTGGTCATGACAAAAACTGTCATTGCCTAAAGTGTAGATTTAGGGGCTGGGACTGGTGCCAGGGGGAAAGGATTGGTAAGAAGCGTCATAGGGAAGGGAAAAAAGGAAAAAGGGGCACTATAGGATAAGGAATAAGGAGGGAAGGAGGGAAGAGGAAGGTGTCCAATTGTGGAGGCTGGGATAGTGGTGGAGGTGATGGTTAGGCTAACACTATATAGGGAGAGGAGGGTTGGTTGTAAGGTAAGAAAACAGGGGCAAGGGAGGAGGAGAAGAAATGAAGAAGTTCAGGGGAAAAGAGGTAGGATATGAGGAAGAAGAGGAGAAGAAAAGGGATCAAGCATGCAATAGGGTAGAAGTCTGTAAAGGGGAAGGGTGTAAGTAGAGTAGGGGTGTAGGGTTGACAGTGGAAGGGGGATTTGTAGGGAAATATGTAGGCTGAGGAAGGTGTTGTAAAGGCAAGATATGGAATGGGGAGATGGCGCGTGAGGGAGAAAGGATAGGTTTCTTGGGCTAGGAAGGAAAAGGGAGGTAGGTTCGGGGGCAAGTGTACATGAGATAGGTTGGGCGATGGGGCATGAGGGAAGAAAAGGAAAGTAGAAGGAAGCTAGGCCGATGCGGGAAGAAGAAAACAAGGAAAGAAGGAGGTTGGCTTAAGGATAAAGAAGGAGAAAAAGTAAGGGTGGCGTTGGGTCGGTGTAGGAAGAAAGAAAAGAGGGGGAAGAAATGGGCTGGCCTAAGAAGAAGAGAAAAGAAAGGAAAAGAGAAAAAAAGAAAAGGGAAAAGGAAGAAAATGGAAAAAATGAAAAAGAAAAAAAAAGAAAAAGAAAATATATTTGGGGTTAGAATTAGAAATTATATTAAATTTAGGTTTTTAGGATAATATTACATTAATTTATCCTATATTTAAGGTATCAAATTAAGAAAAATGAATCCAGTAAAATTATAGGTTTAGGATTGATTTAAATAAAAAAGGTAAGATAAAATAATTATAATAATTTATTAAATAATTTATCAAGATTTATTGGTTAAAGGTTAAAAAAATAATTAACTTAATATTTAAAGATTAAACTTTTGGATAAAAGGATAAATGTTCTATATTTGGGTTGTAAAAATTCAGGATATACAGTCTTGTTTTGAGCCTTAGCACTTAGCATGAGGAGGGTGATGAAATCAGATGTATGCTGATTGTCATGATAACACCCATTATTTTGTAATTATTGTTTTCACAAAATGACAAATTTAGTAAGTATTAAATTTTGGAGTGCTACAATAGAACCTCCCTTCCTCACTTTTTTCCATCTTTTTTTGTGCACTCATATAGTCTTTTGGATAAAAATACTGATTTTGGAAGTTTTCATATTTAAATATTTTTGTTATGTTTGGTATTATCTTTAAATAAGCATGTTATTTTATGTTTATTGTTATATGCAAACATCCATAATATATTATGTTTAATGTTACATACAAAAGCCTATGTTATGTTATGTTTGGAGTTATTATGTTCTGTTTTATGTTATCTAAAAACAACCATGTTATGTTATATTTGGTGTAAACAAAAAACACTCATTTGAATTATTTGGTGTGAACAACAAATGCTCATTGGTTTGGTAAATAACCTATGGTTCCATAAATACAGGCAATTGGGTATCGAAGTTGAAGATAATTACCTTTTTAACCATTTTTGCTTGATTCTTGACATGGAAACAACGCTATAGAGGAATTAAACCGTTCAAATTCTATACTAATTGGGCTGAGCATGAAAATTTTATGGATGTGGTTCAAAGAACTAGGAGTAAAATAGTGGTGGGATCTCCATAGTTTCAACTTGCAGTGAAGCTAAAGAGATTGAAACCTAAGCTTAAGCATTTCAATAATCCTTTGTTTATTTATGCTTCCAAAGAAGTTGAGAAGGCTCATATTGACTGGAAACATGTCAAGTACTAGTTGAACAACACTCTCAGCAACCCTTAGTTAGGAAAAAGGGAGAAGTTAGTAAGGGATATATGGTGAAAAAACTCAAAATCAAAGAGATTTTCCTTTGGCAAAGGACTAAAATCCATTATATTTATTTAGGAGATGGTAATAACTCTTTCTTCCATACTAAACTTAAAGAGAGGTAGAACTTCAATTCCCTTCTTCAATTATACAATATTAATGGGAAAAGCTCACCTCTTGGACTCAACTTGAATAAGAAGTTCAAGGTTTTTATAAGAACCTTAGGTACAGCTGTTGTTACATTGCAAGGAGTTGATACCCAAATTATTCATCAGGGTAATCTTTCTCCATCTAGCGTACATTAGTTGATATAGGACATCAACAAACAAGGAGTAAAGGAAGCTGTTTTCAGTTTGGGATCTCATCCTAGATGGTTTTAATGCTAGTTTCTTCAAGAAAACTTGGTAAATTGTGGATAATGATTTTTGGAAAGCAATTTCTTACTTTTAGCATAATGGATATCACTTGAAGACTCTTAATAACACCATTATCCATTTAATTCCAAAGATAAAAAATGCTAAAAATATCATAGAATATAGACCAATTTCTTGTTGTAATGTGACCTATAAAATCTTCTCTAAGATTATTACAAATCAATTAACTACTATCCTTGGGGAGATTATTAATATCAACCAATCGATTTGTGTCCCAAATAAATGGATTAGCGATAATTTTCTTCTTGATAAGGAATTATAAATAAAATATAGGAGGAAGGAGATTAGCTCTCAAATGATGATGAAGGTGGATCTAAAAAAAGCTTATGATTCTATTAAATGGAGCTTCATTAGATATGTTCTTTATGGCTTGAGATTCCCTCATCAATTTTTGCACTTTGTGTTACAGTGTGTTACCACTATTAGATTCTCAATATCTTTGTAGGGTACCTTATGCAAACCTTTTCAAGGTAAAAGAGGTATAAGATAGGGAGATCCCCTTTCCCCATAAAGTTTTTTCTTTGCATGGAATATTTTACTAGACTTATCAAGACGTTGTGGTGGAATCTTGCTTTCAAGGGTCACCCTACATATAAAACAGGAAAAGATTGTCATCCTTTGTTTTATAGATGACTTGTTAATTTTATGCAAGGGAGATTTGAAATATGCTTTATTGATAAAAGAAAAAAATCAAGCAATTTACTGCTACTTCTAATCTTAGTGTTAACCATCATAAGAGTAATATTTACTTTAGAGGGGTTCACAATGAAATTAAGTAGTAAATCATCCATCAACTATAGTTTTAAGAATGTTTCTTCCCTTTTAAATATATTGGTGTACCGTTGAACTATTATTATCTAAATATGAGAAAATATTCCCCTCTAATTGAGAGAATCACTAAAAGATTGAAGACTTGGACTTTGAAACTCCTAAGTTATGTTAGGAAAGTTTAAATGCTACAATTTGTAATCTTTGGTATGTCTAATTAATGGATGCAAATATTCATGCTAACAAAGACAATAATCTACAAAATTGAAGGTCTCTATAGAAGATTTATGTGGGAAAACATAGACCCAAATAACAAGAGACACGCTATTTCTTGGAGCAAAATTTACTTACCAAAAAGAGAGGGTGAGTTGGGATTTAGACAAATTTAGCACCGGAGTGCAACAAGATTATATAAGTATCACTAGAAGTTTCTTATAAAAAAGGAGAGTCTATTGGTTCTATAGGTTCATGGGAGATATCTTGAGGCTGAGGATATTTTGATAGTTAAAAATAAATCAGATGACTCAGGAATGCTGAAACAGATATAAAAGGCTTGAGATGGAGGATAACCAACTTGAAATAGCTATGTCCCTTATGTTAAATTCCATGTTAGTAGCATGTGTTAGCACATGAGATTTAAAGAAACAAAAGTTTCTTGGTTCCATCTAGTTTGGTGCCGTGCTTGTTTGCCAAGATAAAATATCATTACTTGGATGGTGTGCCAAAAAGGCTTAGCTATGAAAGCCAAGCTGCATAAATGGGGAGTTATTATTAATGCTGATTGTGAAGTCTGTCTTGATGAAGTTGAATATATGTACTGTCTGTTTGTTCACTGCATAGTAGCTAATAAACTCTAGAGGAAAACCCTTAACACTTTACTCTTTCCCCATTAATTTACTACATGGGAAACCTACCTTAATTGGCTGATTCAACTCACTAAAAAAGATCAAGTTAAAGCTCAAGTTTAGAGGACTATGTTTAATGCTGTGCTTTATAAACTATGGAAAAATTGTAATGGCGTGTTGTTCTAGAAGAAGAAAAGACTCATTGGCAACATGTTTTTATTAGATTATAACTGTATCTTTTACTAGATATGATGGAGTAAAATCTAAGAAACTAGCTCTATACTTGAAGCACTTAGATCACTAGTGATGTTTCATAGTAGTTGTAAGAGCCTTTGTATAGTTGTAGCCTTTTGGCGGTACAAACATGATTATGTTCTATAATGAATTTGTTTATTTGGTAATAAAGGTTATTTAACTACCAAAAAAAATACAAAACCTTGAATAGGTTTGCGTAACCAACAAAAACCCATTCAACTTGTTTGGTTTAAAAAATATACACTCATTTGAATTATTTGGTCTATCCAACAACCACCTAGTTAACTTATTTGATGTAAATAATTAATACTCGTTTGACTTGTTTGATGTAAGTAATAAACACCCATTTTCACTTGTTTGGTGTAAATAATAAACACCCACTTTGGTTACTTTATTTTGTGTTCGGTGTTGATCCTTTAAAACATCCATTTTTCTTTAATAATTAGAATTATATTGATGTCGAAGATAATAGAGGATTTATCCTTCACAGTACAAGATCTTTTATTTCACAGTTCGGTGTTGAGGAAGTGATCTTTAATTATGCTCCATGACTTTGAAATTTATCTTCACCAAGATTAACTAAGTTCTAATGAGAAATCACAAAGTTTTTATTAGAGAATAATACCTAAAATCTCAATAATACTTACTTAAGAGTGTAACACCCCCGAATTTACTACTGAAAAATTACGTTTTAATAAAAGGTTTTATGAACGTGAAATGACAAAACCGTAAACTCGGGGGCATTACCACCACACTTAATACCGGATCCGTTCACTCCTACCATTCCAGTACTAAGTGCTAAGGCTAAACAAGGTCAACATCAACCGCAAGTCATTAATAAAACAGAAGTCGTACAGAAATTAGAGTGCGGTTTAGGATTACAACCAAAAAAGTAGTTAAATAAGTTTCTCGAATACATCAACACAGTACAACAGAGTAAATTGATACATTGCAAAAGTAAGATAAAGTCTGGCCAATCACTCTCGACCCCCAAGCCAAGTTTAGGTTCAACTCTTGGCCCCGCCCGATGCCTCGTAGGTGTCATAGGCATTAAATACATCGTCCTCTACCTACACAAACTCAGACGGGTCTTCTACTTGTGGGAATGAGCAACACCCATGAAACGGGTGATCAATACGCTACGTACTGAGTAAGGTAATAGATGCTCTAAGGTCAAGCATACAAACATACAACATAGCACACATAGCATAATCGCATAGGCAACATGTAATAATATAGATGATGAAGGTTGACTATGGTCTAAGCAGACTTACTTCCTTGTAGATCTCTATTACTTATAGTTATTTCACACCATAATCTTTATTAATCCATGCGAGTGCGGGAACCCCACTATTATAGCCGGTGGATCGGTCACTTATAGGAAAAAATGCACCTAACCACTATTATATGCCGGTGGATCGGTCTCCAGGGCAGAACGCTCCTGGCCACTACTATGCCGGTGGATCGGTCTGGCCCCGACTCTTATGGTGTTTCATTGTAAGTATGTATTATCTTTCCCATGATTCATTTACAACATAATGTTTGATTTGTTGAGCTCGGGATCCCCCACTATTATAGTTGGTGGATCAGTCACTTATAGGGCAAAATGCACCTAACCACTATTATATGCCGGTGGATCGGTCTCCACGGCACCCCGGCATTTGGCCACTATTATGCCGGTGGATCGGTCTGGGCCCGACTCAACAGTCTTAATCTTTAAGTAATTAGTATCTTATTCATGTCTTATTAGATAAAGCTTTCCACCCTTGACATGCATATCAACTACCTTCTACTTCTATCCTCCCAAGGGGGCCCATCCCATGTCTTGAGAGTCCTGCGCCCCTTATCACACCCAGACATCCATTTCCCTTTACACTTACCTTTTAATGAAAAACTTAACACCTACGGGTGTGGGTTAGGCTCAACACCTTATGACATCAACTCCACCTCCTATCACCCCCTAGGGTTTTCCCTTGAAAACCCTAATTAGACATATGTGGCCCAATCCCCCTCTCTCACTTACTCTACCCTTACCTCGTTTATCGCCCCATACCTTAACTCATTAGATCCAATCCCAAATCGCATCACTTTACCGCTTGATCCCACATGTGACCGGAAAAACCCTAGTTGGCCACTTCAAACCCTAGTACCTTTTTTCTCCCACAAGTAACCTCTCTATTCTCACTCAATACTCCTTCTCTCCCATGGCACCCACACTCACCCCTTACATAGTATCCATACTCCACTCTCCCTTAATCGTTTTTACTTCCACAATTTCCAGATTATTACTTCCTCCCAAAACCCTAATTAGGTCCCTTATACACCCTTACACTGACTTATGTAATATTTTTCATCCCAAGTCTCCAATCACTCCACAACTCTCCCCTTAGCTTATTTACATCCTAAATCAACCTTTCTCACGTGAAGATCACCCCATATAAGTTTTATCCATCCCATGCAAACTCTCGAAGTCCCCATGCAAACCCTAGAATTCCCATACACGGTTATCATCTCTCATTCATTTTGGTCAACCTCATATCCCCCTTAGCATCTCACTTCCCACTTTTTATTTTTATTCTTTCATGTCCCATATCGTGATATTATTTTCCCTAGCATGCATGTCTTAGAGGGCCATATCATATCACACCACAATCACCACATATACATTTAATACTTATGCCATAAGAACACATAAAAAACATACCTCAACTCCAAGCTGCACTACACATAAGACAAGTTAAGGAAAATCATACGATACATAATATAACATGAAATATAAACCATCCAAGGCATACAAGTCACATAACACACATGGGCTTTAGCTACATCTTTACCTAAAGCGACGTCGGGCTTGGAGCACGCTCCTACGACTCTTTAGGGCTTTGGCTCGATTCACCTATAAGAGGGTAAGACTAATGATTAGTTTCCCTTCTACCCAAAATACTATTATTTCTTATTTTAGTCTAAGATTAGGGTTTTTATTATTACACGGAGTTTTATAAGTGAAAACTAGGGTTTTTACTATCAAGTTAGCCTACTAGTTATTACTAGTCAAAATATACTTAGGTTATTATTCATAACTATATTTATATCATCAAACCTAATAGCTTTATTTCTTCTAATGATAGTACTAATACTTGTTAAAATAAAATAGTATTAATAATAGTAATAGTATTAATACCCATGCTCCTAGAAATAGAATCCCTATTATTTTTAAGGCTAAGGTTAATAATGGTTTTAGGGATAAGGTAATAATATAATATTAATATTACTAACAAAGTACTAATATTATTAAAGATAATAATGATATTAATTATACTTGGAATAATAATATTATAAGGGTTCGAATGTTTTTATCATAATAGTATTAACGAAATAATAGCAATAGTACTAGTAATAACTAATAATGATACTATAGTAATAATGATAGTAACAAAGGCATTAGGAAAATTTTTAGCAAGGTTTGAATAATAATAATAGTAGTAATAATAAGGTTGGGTATTCTTATTCTATAGTAACAAAAGGAAAACATGCCAATTTTGGTTTCAATAACATTAATAATAATAAAAATAATAGTAATATTATTAACAACGCCAACAACAACAACAACAACAACAATAATAATAATGATAATGATAATAATAATAATAATAACAACAACAACACTAATAATAGTAATAATAATAAAGTAATAATGATAATAATAATAGTAATAATAATAAAAATAATAATGATAATAATAACATTAAGCAAAGTAATAATAATGACAATAACCATAATATAGTAACTAAAATGATAATAATAATATAAGGGTCCAAATATTTATTTTAATAATAAAAGTGATATTGGATAAAGCTAGTATTAACAATATTAAGAAGATAATAATAATAATAATATAGATAATATCATTAATATTATTAAATAATTAATATTTGCATAAAGTATGTTTAAGGGTTGGGAAAGTTGGAGAACCACCTAAGGCAGTGGTGGCACCAGCGGCGGCACACGACGGCGGTGACAGTTGTGGAAGTTTGAGGTGGAGGAAGAAGGAGAAAGGAGGGAGGAGGAAGAAAGGGAGGTGTGGGGAGGTAGAGGAGGCTCCCCTAGTTGTTTTGGAGGGTAAAGGTGGCATTGGTGGTAGCGGGATTGACGGTGGTGGTGGTGCGAAGGGTGGTAGGGGCTGAAGTTGGTCGTTTGGGGAGGGCAACTTTGCACGGCCGGGGTGGCTCATGCAAGGGAAATCAAGGGACGAGGAGGGTTTGGTTAGGTAGAGGGTGGTGCAAGGAGCAGTTTTGGGGGTGTTTTGGCCATCGACGATAGGCGGCGATCGCCGACAACTCATCTAATGGGGTGGCAGCAAGAATAGCTGATGTTGGGGTTTCGAAATCAAAATTTGAATTAAGGCAGGCTATGGGGGTATATATATATTGATCGATTGGATGGGCAAAGACAAGGGGAATAAGAAAAAGGGGTGTAGATCCTAGGCATGCCGCCCGCTAGCGGCAGTCGAGGCGGTTCTGCCATGGCAGGGCGGCATAGTCGAGGGAAGAGGGGAAGGGAAAAGGCCAGGGTGCTCGGGAGAGGGGAAGAGGTTGGTTAGGGTAGAAATTGTGAAAGAAAGCAACAAGAGAGGGAGGGAAGGATGGTGGTAGCGCTGGTGGCTGACGGAGCGCTGGGTTGCAGCTCTTTGGTCGCCACCCACGCCTCGGGGAAGAATAACAGGTCAAGATTGGGCGACTCAGGGAGAAAAAAAGAAAAGAAAAGAAAATCAGACCGGCTGGGAAGGAAGAAAAAAAATAAGGGAGAAGGCGATGGAGGCTTGGACTGCATTGGAGGGCTGGGTCGCGCGGCGATGGCCCATGTCGAGGGGGGGAGGAGAAAAGAAAAAGGAAAAAGATAAAGAAAAAAAAAAGAAAAGAAAAGAAAAAGAAAGGGAAAAATATGTGGGTTGGGTATTTTTGTGTTTTTGGGTTATTTAGGATAATAATATTTATAAAATAATAATTAATACCTTTTTGGCTTAATTTAGGCTATTTTGGATAATTTTTCTTTTAATTCCATATAAATTAGCATTACTCCCTAATTATTCCTAATAAACCTATTAATCATTTTCTTTTTTGATTGCCCCTAAATACCTCCCTATATTTCAATAAAATAATTAATTTAATTAGTATTCCTAATACATCATTTCCTCTTTCTCCTAATTCACTCTAGAGCCCATTTATCACGTATGTAGGTCAAGGCTCACTACCTTACACTTCCAAGTCCACTCACCGTCTCACTCTAGGATTTTAGTCCGAAACCCTAATATAGGCTTAAGTGGCCCATCCTACTCTACCTCACACAACCCAAATCATTTTAACATACCATATAACACAACCCATAGATTCCACCCTCATCATCACACCTTAATCACCAAATACACATGTGACCACGAAAGCCTAGCTGGCTACTTCAAACCCTAGCTCGGTCTCCTATGTACCCTTATACTATCTCACATACTATTTTTCATTCAAAAAATTCAAACATCTAAACAACAATTCCATTACATTCCTCACACCTCAAATCAACTTTCCATACATAAAATTCAACCCTACGTAGACTTTACACATCCCATACAACTCTTCGAACTTTTTCATACAAACCCTAAAACTCCCATGTGGAACCCTAGATTCACCCATGCAAACCCTAGATTCTTCCATGCATACTTAGATTCTCCTATTCAAACCCTAGATCTATTCATACAAACCCCTAGATTCCTCCATGTGAAGCCCTATATTCCTCCATGCAAAGCCCTTGATTCCTCCCATTCATGGTCATGCAACATTAGGCCAACTTCACATCATTTAACTCTATAACATCATATTACATAACCTAGCATGCATGTCTTACAAGGTCACATCATATCACATACCATTCACAACACAAGCATATCATATACAAATCATAAGATAACATATAACGATCCTCAACTCTAAGCCGCACCATACATAAAATATTTATAACAATACACATAAGACACATCACATATGATGGCACATGGCATACAAAGCATATTTATCACATTATATACATACAACCTTAGCAACACCCTTACCTAAAATGAAATTGGTCTTGGAGCGCAGTCCTATACCTCCTTAGGGCTTTGACTGGTCTTACCTTAGGTTGGTGGTGACAGGTAACATCGGTGGTGGGTGTTTGTGACTGCCTAGATGGAGAGGAGTAGAATGAGGGTGGCGGCACACGGTGGTGGTAGTGGTGGCCGAAAGTGGAAGAAGAAGAGAAAGAGAGGAGGAGAGGGAGTGAGAGTAGGGGCAGATAGAGGAGTGTCTGCAAGTGTTTTGGGGAGGTGTAAGGGGTAGTGGTGGCGGCAAAAATGGTGGTGCGAAGGGCAGTAGATCGAGGAGGCTACCTTACATGGCCGAGGTGTCTTGTGTAGGAAAATCAAGGGAGAAGGGCGGTGTAGGGAGTGGCTCTAAGGGTGGTTCAAACGTTGGCATTAGAAAAAGGAGGCAAAAGAGATGTCTCAAGTGTCAACGGAGCACGAGGAAAGAAAGTCTAGGTTTAAGAGAAAGGTTCGATTCTAGGCTGGGTAGGGGGTATTTATAGGGCTTAAATGAGATGGTAAGGTGTGTGGGTTGATGGGGAAATATGGTAGGTAGGGTTAGGGTTTGTTGGCGGCGACGACATGCTGGCGCATGACTGTGTCATGGCCTGCGGTTGACCTGGGAAAAAAAGGATGATTGTGCAAAAAGAGAGGGGAGTGGGTTGGGTCATGTTGACTGGCGAGTCAGGAGAAGGAGAAAGGGAAGCAAAACAACTAGTCAAAGCTGTGATCGGCGGTGAAAAACTAGGGAGAGGGGCAGAGTTTCAGGTCGACTAAGGGAAGGGAGGAAGGAGGAAGAAGGAGGGAAACATGTGCATAGACGGGCCGGCTGGCGCAAAGAAAGAAAAGAAAAGGAAGAGAACCAGACCGACAACCGGGGGGAACTTAAACAAAATGTGGCATTTTGGCTTGTGCCACACCAAAGGTAAAAAGAAGAGGCACGTTTGGGCCACGAGAAGATAGGCCTAGGTTCGGGGGTAAAGAGGAAGAAAAAGAAAAGAAGAAGAAAGAAAAAGGGAAAAAAAAGAAAATAAAAGAAAGAAAAAGGAAAAAGGAAAAAGGAAAAAAGGGAAAAAAAGAAAAAAAATAGGTGGGTTGGGTTAATTAAATTAATTTGGATAATTAGGATATTTAAAAATAATAATATTGCAATAAAATAATTTTTAATTACCTTTTTTATATAAATTTAGGATTTTTAAAAGATTTTTCTTAAATTATATTTTAATTAGAAAAATACCCAAAATTTTCTAATAAATATATTTATTATTTTCTTCTTGATTTACCCTTATTAATTCCCATTTATTTTAGTAAAAATAATTTATTTAATTAATTTTCCTAATAAAACCTTATTTAACTAAAATTCTGAAAATTATGTTTTGGGGCATTTCATTATTACCCTCTTAAAAGCAAACTTCATCCCCGAAGTCTCTTCTAGTTTCCTAGGGTTAAGACTAGAATTTCCTAAGTGGGCAGAAGTACCTTACTGCCACCAATACTTATATCAACTACCCCCTTACGAATAAACTTAATAAGAAGGATTGAACCTGCAGTAAAAAGTTCCAGATATGCTTCTCCCATATCCTTCTCGGTCTCCCAGGTAACTTCCTCGGTTCCATGTCGACTCAATAAGATCTTAACAAGAGGAATTGCACTTGTGCGAGTCTTCTATAGCTTAGTGTTGAGGATTTGTACAGGTCACTCTTCATAGATCAACGAATCATCTAGTTCAACTTCGTTTGGTTGGATCACATGGGATGGATTAGATATATACTTTCATAGCTAAAAGATGTGGAAAAAATTAAAGACCTGCAGCAACTTAGATTCCTCCATGGAAAACATGGGAGTGGTTCCAAGGGTGGTTCAAATGTTGGCATTGGACGAAGGCGGCAGAAGAGGCGTCTGAAGTGGTGGCGGTGCACGAGGAAAGAAAGTCTGGGTTTCAGAGAAATGTTCGATTCCAGGGTAGGTATGGTAAGGTTTATGGGATGACAGGGGAATATGGCAGGTAGATTTACGATTCGTTGGTGGTGACGACAGGCCGACATATGATTATGTCGTGGCCTGCGGTTGACCTGTGGAAAAAAAGGAAGATCGTGTGAAAAGAGAGGGGAGTGGGTTGGGTCATGTTGACTAGCGAGTCAGGGGAAGGAGAGAGGGAAGCGAAATAGCCAGTCAACGTCATGATCAACTGCAAAAAACTAGGGAGCAGGGCCGAGTTGCAGGTCGACTGAGGGAAGGGAGGAAGGAGGAAGAAGAAGAAGGGAAACATGTGCATGGACAGGCCGGTTGGGGAAAAGAAAGAAAAGAAAAGGAAGAGAACCAAACAGGCAACCGGGGGAACTTAAACAAAACATAACATTTTTGCTTGGGCCACACCAAAGGAGAAAAGAAAAGGCACATTTGGGCCGCAGCACGGTAGGCCTAGGTCGGGGGGTAAGAAGGAAGAAAAAGAAAAGAAAAGAAAGAAAAAGGAAAAAGGAAAAAGGAAAAAGGAAAAAAAAAAGAAAAAAATAGGTGGGTTAGGTTAATTAAACTAATTTAGATATTTGCGATATTTAAAAATAAAAATATTTAAATAAAATAATATTTAATTTCCTTTTTAGGCTAATTTAGGATTTTAAAAATATTTTTCTTAAATTTCATTTTAAATAGAAAAATACCCAAAATTTTCTAATACAAATATTTATTATTTTTTCTTGATTTTCCCTAATTAATTCCCTTTTATTTTAATAAAAAGAGTTTACTTAATTAATTTTTCTAATAAAACCTTATTTAACTAAAATTCTTAAAATTAGGTTTTGGGGCATTTCAATACATGGCTATATTATACATATGGTGATATATAATTACAAGTTACAAGATATTACAAATTTTACATAAAATATCAAAGCTAAACAAAACCCTAATCATGTAAAAATAATGTAATCAAGCTTTTTTGTTTGATATCTTTTCCTTCTATGCAACATTGCAATCCTTGTATTGTCATTGTATTATACACTAGATGTCATCGAAGAGTTCTTATTCATTGAAAAATATATAATACTACAAGAATCACTTAAAAAAATATTAGTAGCATTAGGGTTATCATGAAGGTGCTCAAGATTTTCAAAAACAATTTGTATCATCTCTAAGTCTACTAATTCCTGACCTCCAATAGAAGAAGAATGAGATAGAAATGCTCCTACATCATTATCCTCTTGTAAAAGATAATTTTTAATCAAATTAGCATCACTATAATAAGGAGACAAATTACTAAAATTGAAAGTCCTAGAAAATCCCCATAGGATTTAGGTAATTCTAGTTCATAAGCATTATTTCTAAATTTTCTTAAGATTTTAAAAGGTCTATCAGCTCTTGACATTAGTTTATTTTTCTCAAGTTCGGAAATTTACCTTTTATTAAGTGTAATTAAACCAATTCTCCTGGTGAAAACACTTGTTTACTTATATTTTTATTTGCTAGAGTTTGGTATTTAGCATTAGATTTATTAATGTTGTTCCTTATTTGCTCATGAAGTTTCTTATAGCATTCTACCATTATAGAGTCTTTTCCCCTTTGTTTCTTTGGTAACCCTAGAATAAAGTCTATACAAACCCTTTTCCATAGTTGATTAGGAATTCGTAAATGAGTATACAAGCCTTTATGGAAGAAACTTTGTAGTACCCCCATTTTTACTATTGTCTTAAAAACATTATAGAAGAGGAAAAATAGTAAATGCTTAGGAAAAATAGGGTTTTACCACTTCATCTAACATAGGATAGACATCAGTTGCTTGTCCTAAGTTAGATATAAGGCTGACAAACCAAAATAATAAAAAGTAGAGTACAGTATGTAAGAAACAATAAATAGGCATTAATAAAAACACTCATAAGAACAAGACCTCGATGGTCCCCAAATAGTCAAATAAATGAAGGATATTAAGTCAAAATATATTATTTTAATCACCAAAAACAAAAGTAGTGCATAACCCTAAATCCTAGTGAAATGCCCTAAAACCCTAATTTGGGAAATTATGGCAAAATAAAGATTTATTAGAAAATTAATTAAATAAATTATTTTATTAAAATAAAGGGAAGTAATTAAGGCAAAATCAAGAGGAGAATAATAAATAATTTAATTAGAAAAAAATTTAGGGTGTTTTTCTTATTAAAATGGAATTAATGAAAAATTATTCAAAATATCCTAAAGTAATCTAAAAAGGAATTTATTTATTATTTTGCTAAATATTATTATTTTAAATATTCAAAAAAATGCAAAAATATTCTAAATACTCTAATCCATCTATCTTTCATTTTCCTTTTTCTTTTTTCCCCTTCTTTTTCCTTTTTCTTTCCTTCCTCTCTTTTATCCTTTTCTTTTTCTTTTCCTTCTCCCCTAATCTAGGGCAGCCCCCCTCACGGCCTAAGCTCACATCCTATTTCTTTTTCCCCCAGACCATTTGCTCACCAATTATCCTTTTTTTCTTTTCCCTAGATCGATCGATCCTTCTTCTTCCCCGCTCCTTCCCTGTGCAGGCTTGTGACCCTACAATGCCATGCACGCTAGTCTTCCACCGCCAATTAGCCACCATTGCACCACCTGCTTGCCTTATTTCTCTCCTCTGCCATTTTCATGTCCCTTTTGACCCAACTAGCATTTCCCCTCTCCTCATGCGTACCCTTCCCCCATCTTTTTATTCTCCCTTGGCTAATCAAGTCTTATAACTTTGTAGGCCTATACTGGCTTGCCACCACCGGCTATCAACCTGCCACACATTCCCCTTTCTTGTTCTCTTCCCCCTTAGTCGTTTTCCCTTTCAATTGCTTATAAATACCTGATAACTTCCCCTAATTCAGTTTTCTTTTTACCCTACCTAGAAAATTACCCCTTGTGCCACCACCCTTTCAGAAGACCATACCGCCGCCGTCACCTAGCGCCACCGCCCGAACCACCTACTAAACCACTCCCTACACCAACCTCCACCAAACCAAACTACTCACCACCCTTGATTCTTCTTGCACGAGCCACCTTGGTAGTGAAAAGTTGCCCCCGATCAACCCACTCTCACCCGTCGTTGCCTTTCGTGCCACCGTCCACTGCTATTTCCGCTGCAACTACCACTCCCCTACCCCCTAAAACAACCAACAGGATATCCCCTACCTCCCTCTACTTTCCTTTCCCTTAACTCTCTTATAATCCCCCATAATTTATAAAACCTATAATTTAATAAATAGCTTTTATTTAAAATAGATTAGCTTTTAAAGTTATTTAGTTTAATTATTTTATGGATTTTTGAGTATGTAAATTTGGATAGGAGTATTTAATAAATTAAAAATAAATATTTTGTTATTTTATCATATTATTTTTATTTCAATAACTTTTCAAACTAATATTTTACCAAAATAAGCCTTTTTGAACCAATATATCAATTTATATTGAATTAAATTATTAAATTAAAAATTTAACAAAAATATTATATTTTATTGTTTTATAAATTAAATTAAATTATTTCCTCCTATATTCCCTTTTCCCTCTCCTTTTCTTTTCCTTCTCCTTTTCTCCTTTTCTACTTTTCCTCTTTCCTTTCTTTTTCTTTTTTTCTTTTCCTGGCTCGGGCTGCCTCCCCTTCCTTATGCCTGGGCCGTTGGCCCATTTCCCTCGCCCCAGCCATGCACATCCCAGACCCCCTCTTCCTTTTTTTCTTTTCCCTACACCGGTTCAGTCTAGTCTCCCTCCCCCCTCCCTCCTTTCTTCTTCGACCTCCACACCCGACCAGTCTTCATCACCCTACCACCCCGAACGCCATGCCCGATCACCGTGATGCCAACCACCGCCCCGTTGCCACCTTCTTCTACCACTTGCATCCTTCTCTCTCTCTCTCTCCCTCTCTCTCCCTACCCCTTTTTTTCATTATTTAGGAAACTAGGCAGCCATGCACCCCATCCCGCATGGCTCCCATTTCCTCCCCATCGTCACCTTCTCCCTGCCACCCTACGACGCCCTACCACCCTAAACCCTGCCACCGACTGCCACCTATTCCCCTACCTTGCCTCTTCTTTTTCTTCTCCTCTCCACCCTCTTTCTGCCCATATCTTCGAGCCCCTTACCCCCGACCTCCTCTCCTCTCTCATTTTCTTCATCTCCCATTTACACTCTATTTTTGCATCGCCACCGCCCTCTGCCGCTCTTGCTACCTCACCAACCCCCTACACCGCTCCTTGCCACCCTCCGCCTTAGCCTTGCGCCACCACAACATCCCTCTCCAGCCATCCCATAGCCCTTGTTCCTCCCCACTTATGTTCTCCCCATTTCCCCCCTTCTCGGTAGTCCTCCCGTAAAACCACCAATCGCCGCGTTCCGGTTGCCTCTGCCACCACCCAACCCACCATTCGACACCCTGTAACCTCCTCTACGATCCCCATCCGTTGTTTGGCCGAAACAAGTCCCCAAACCCCTTCAATTTCCCCTCCTCTTTTCCTTCCTTCTCTGCCCTTCCACCTCGGCCCACCTCGGCAACCAACTTTGCCACCTCGCCTCCGCCGCATCCGCTGCCCTTGGCTGCCAACAACCCATCCTTAGCATCCACCTACACCCCCTCTTCACTCCTGCACCATTCCCTTGCCTTAAAACCTCCCCCATCTACCTTCTTTTTTAGCCTAAAGACCCCAACCCAAAAATAACCGAATTTTCTTCCTCCACCCTCCCCTTTGAGCCTCCTCTAATTATTTTTGCATGCAGCTCATGCTGCATAGTCACTATAAGTTGCTGCAATTATTGGAGCATTTTTATTAAAAATTTTAAGGTAAAATAATATTAAGTTAATTATTTTATTAAGTAAATTTTATAAGGTCTTATACTTTGATTCCCTTATTTCTAATATAATAATTGTTGATATTATTTTTAGGTGTTGATTTTTCTATTTAAAGCTTGAATCTTTAACCGAAATACCAGTAAGATTCAATTTTGCGGGAAGTAAGGTAATCGTTAAACCCCACTTAAATGCATGATAAACGTATGTTTACACATTAGGAATTTTAATATGTTATTATGGTTGATATATGGTTGTTAGTATAAATCATATGTTTGCTTGTATTCTTTAGTAAAAAGGAAAGTATGCTCTTTTATGTGATATGTGTGGAAATGTTGCCTAAGGGAAGAATTTGATTGTTAATGAAAATGTTAATCAATTATCCATGTTATTTTATGTTATTGTGACCATTTATACATGAATAGTATTATTGTGAGCCCTAGGGGCATTTTTATAATATTCCTTGTGTCAGATTATGGCCTAATATGTGTAGGTGCTAATATGTATTATATTAAAATATAATAGTTGGTGGAGTTAGATATTGTTAATGGAGTGTTAGTATTATTATTCCATGTGGAAATGTTAATTTAATAAAAGTGGGCTAATAAAGGGGGTAAAGTGGCAATTTTACAAGTAAAAAGGGGTATTGTGGTAATTTTGGAAGTTAGGGGTATTATGGTAAATTTGGAAGTAAAAGAGAAAATGAAATTTTATGAGTAAAGGGGTATTATGGTAATTTTGGGAATAAAGGATAAAGTGGTAACTTTGGGGGTAAAAAGGGTAATATGGTTATTTTTTAAGAAGATGGAAAAATGTTAACTTTATAAGTAAAGGAGTATTATGGTAATTATGGGAGTAAAGGGTAATATGGTAATTTTTGAAGAGAATGGCAAAATGGTAATTTTGGAAGAAAAGATAAAAATGGTAAGTGTGGAGGTAAAAGGGTAAAATAGTAAATTGTAAAGCAAAAGGGGTATTTTGGTAATTTTATAAGTAAAAGGGTATTGTGGTAATTTTGTAAATAAAAGGATATTGTGGTAATTTGGAAGTAAGGGGTAGAAGGGTAATTTTTTTAAATAAAAGGATAAGTATGGCAAACTTGGGAGTAAAGGGGTAACTTGGTAATTATGATAATAATGGAGGATAATTTGGTAATTAAATTATGATTAAAAGTGGGCAATTGGATAATTATAATATAGAAGGGTAATTTGGTAAATTAACCAACAAAAAGGATATTATGGTAATTTTAATAATGGTGAAGGACAATATAGTGATTATAATAATAGAGAGGTGTAAAGGGTAAATATAATTATGGAAAAGGGTAAATTAATAATTATAAATATGGAGAAGGGTAAATTAATAACTATAAATATGGAGAAGCCTAAATTGGTAATTATAATTATGAAGAAGGGTAAATTAATAATTGTAATTATGAAGAAGAGTAATTTGGGATTTATAATAATCGAAAAGGGTAAAGTGGCAATTATAATAATTGAGAGGGGTAAAATGGTAATTATGATAAAGGAGAAGGGCAATTTGATAATTTATCCAACTAAAGGGGCAATTTGATAATTTAACTGACTAAAGGGCAAACTGGTAATTATTTAACCAACTAAAGGGGAAAAATGGTAATCATGATAATGAAGGAGGGTAATTTGGTAATTTATCCAACTCAAGGGTAGTTTAGTAATTATAACAAAGGAGAAGGACAATTTGGTAATCTAACCAACTAAAAAGGGAAATATGTTAAGGTTAACAATTATGAAAGATGAATGGTGATCTAAAAGCGTAGGAGATAACTTAGCAAGGGGAATTTGATAATTATGCAACCTTAAGGGTAATATGGTAATTTGTTAAGTAATGAAGGGATGACTTAGTAATTATATAAGAAAAGGATAAATGAGTAAATCGTACCTAACATGCTGTTGTGATTGTGGAATTTTATAATATGACTCAAATAATGCTGATTAGCAAGGTAAGAGTATTTGATAATTAGTAAGTATCACGAGAACGAATCCTAATTCGGAATTGGATGAGCTTATGACGGCCGTAACGATTTCTCCATATTATCTTGGATAACCTCCTGAATAATAAATGACTAATGATATCAGAACGGTTGAAAGTGAATAAGTATCTTATTATTATGCTTTTCATGATCACTTCAATTAAGACACTAATACTTAAAGTGAAAGACCTTGAGATCTGGAAAGGTGGCTCTTTAGGGGTCGCTACCCTAAAGACGTGGTTTAGCCCACGATTATTCTGGTATTTGTTGGTGTGCCTTTGTGCCCCAACCAGGCCCTATATTTTACTCTATCTAGCTCTACGGACCTTGTTAGGGGGTATGCATACTTATGGATTAGGTGTCCTTGTCGGTAGGGTACTGAGTAGCTTTATGCACCAGTACGACCAGGGTACCTTTGCATCCTTGGGTTCATGGTTGAAGGGTATTGAGTAGCTTTTATACACCGGTACGCCCGGTGTACCTTTGTATCTCGAGTTTTTGATCTCCCATCTGAGGTAAATAAATGGATTTGTTGTGCTGATTAAAGAAAGGAAAAATACTAATCATGAAAGTGAAAGATTATGAGTGGGGCCCAGTTGGATAATGATATTGATTACCGATCCACCAATTAAAATAGTGGCCCAGGAGCGTGTTGCCCTGGCAAGTGATTATGAATACCGATCAATCGGATATAATAGTGGCCCAGGAGTATATTGCCCTAGCAAGTGATTATAAGTACCAATCCACTAGATATAATAGTGGCCTAGGAACGTGTTGCCCTGGCAAGTGATTATGAGTACCGATCCACCGGACATAATAGTGGCCCAGGAGTGTGTTGCGCTGGATGATGTTGATATATATATTCCGATCCACTGGCAATAATAGTGGGGGTCCTGAGCCCAATAAAACAAGTTATGTATGTGAATAAAGTCATGGAAAAATACTAATCACTTATAGTGGATCACCTTGTGAGTCGGGGCCAGACCGGTCCACCGACGAATAATAGTGGCTAGGAATGTTTTGCCCTGGAGAATGATCCACCAGTATATAATAGTGATTAGGTACGTTTTGCCCTATAAGTGACCGATCCACCGGCTATAATAGTGGGGTTCTCGCACTCACATGGATATAAAATATGAGATTGAATGAATAATAATGGACTAATGTCTTAAGGCCTGAATGTATCGATTTTGCACTATGACATGGCTTAAAGCCCGAACGTATCGATTGTTCATAACTACCTATTGATATCTGATGTGATTGTTAATTATGTGAATGTTATATATACACATCTTGTTATATATACATGTAGTTTTGTATCATGTGTGACATTATGGGCCTACTTTTAAGTGTGACTTTAAAGGGTTACTCAGTACCATAGTACTAAAGGGTTCCATTCGTGGGGCCCCTGCCTATTTAATGGGCAGTGTCCCTTGCAGGTCAATTTCAGGTGCTACTCAAGTGGGCAGCGAGAAATAGAGTACGGATTTTCCGAACTTTTAGGGTTCTCCCTTTGCTTTTTCTTTGTCGCTTAAATGTATTTCTTGTTCTTGTAACCACCATTGGTGGATTCTAATTTTGTTAAGTGTATTATGCTACTATGATTTAAACATGTTTTGGAAATCTAGCAAATTGTATCTCATTCCTTTAGCTTTAGCACTTGGTACTAGAATGGTATGAGTGAACTGGTCTGGTACTAAGTGTGGCGGTAATATCCCCCAAATTCACCATTTTATATTTTGCTTCTGCTATTTGTTTTTAAAAAAACAAAATTTTTTAGTAGTGAATTTTGGGGGTGTTACAAGTTGGTATCAGAGTGGTTGGTCCTTTTGATGACGTTCATTTTCAAAAATAATTTTAGTTTTCAAAATTTCTATTTGATTCTTAAGCGTGTTTTAACAGCTCCTCCATTTTTTATTCTTTTAAAACCGATACCACAATTTGGTATTAGATTTTGTTTTAACGACTCTTTCTATTTTAAATTAATTTAAGCAGACACCACAGTTGGTATCTGACCTGTTTTCAATCGCTCTTATAAATTCAATCATTTAAGCTGGTACCACAAGTTGGTATCAGGTAATTTCATAAAACCTTTCTCGATTTTTAAACATTTTGAGTTGATACTACAAGTTATTATCAAAGGATTTCACATAAGTTTTCAAGTTTAAATGATTCTTAAAAGGACTTCCCATCCTATCTCTCCTTTGTTTGAAAACCTGGATTAGTCCTGAGAGTTGGGTATGGGTAGATTAAGTGGCCTAGGCTTAGATCACCTAGCTCGAGGAAATAACACCTTACCTAAAAAACTTCTATTTTATAGCTAACTCAACATGGACCGAGATGAACGGATCAAAAACCTAGAGAGAGCGTTTGAAGGGCTCGTGGGTTTAGCCCAACGATCCTCGGTACCCCAACCTCAAACCGCCTTGCCTCAAATGGGTATCAGAGAGGATTGGCTGGATAGAGTTTTCCATCATCAACCCCCAACCTACGACGGGAAAGAAGACCCTGTGGTCTTATAACGTTGGATACGGGATTTCGATAGGACTTTCGAGGCACTCAACTGCCTTGAAGAGCGAAGGACAAACTTCACGGTGTATTTCCTTTGAGGACCAGCCGACATGCGGTGGGAAGACCTTTGAACCCAAGGAGGATGGCCAGTATCTTGGGAAGACTTCAAGACTACCATCCGCGCACGTTTCTACACGGAAAGTCTCAAAAGGGCCAAACTCAAGGAATTCATGGAGCTGACACAAGGAAACCTATCGGTCCGAGAGTACTACGCACTATTCATGGAGTTGTTGAGGTCTGCCCCCAGAATAGAAGCTAGCAAGGCAACGACGGTCTTTCAATTCGAGTAAGGACTTCACTTCAACATCTAAAGCATGATGGGTGCCAACATCTTCCATGATCTAAGTATGGTGTACGAGCGGGCATGTAACGCCAATGTCTTAATCCAAGAACAAGCTTCCATCCTAGGCAAGTGAATTTGTCAATGAGTGTATGGTAGTGCTGCTTAGTGAGGTACCTACCATCAAGGGGTATTCCTAGGTATTTGAAAGGCAAACTATAATATCCCAAAATCCTAATTTCCGAAATTATGGCCAAATAAGGAATTATTAGGAAAATTAATTATATAAACTCATTTATTAAGATGTAGAGAGTTAATTAAGGTATATTAAGAGGAAAATAATAAAGAATTTAATTGGAAGAAAATTTGGGTATTTTTCCTAATTAGCATGGAGGTTAAGGAAATTTATCTAAAATGGTCTAAAATAAGCAAAAAGGAATTTATTTAATATTTTATATATATTAATATTATAAATAAACCAAAAATACCCCAATTTCCCCATAAGTTATTTTATTTATTTTCCCTATCCCATTTATTTCCTATTTTTCCCTTTCTTCTTTTTTTTCTCCCTCCTCTCTTTTTTTTTCTTTCTTCTCCCCCCCGGCTGGGCCAGCCCATCGACCCAAACCCTTCTCCTCTCCCCCGTCTCGCGCACAGGCCGCCCAAACCCCCGTCCCTTCCTTCTTTCCCTTCCCGCGGCCCAGCGCCGTTTGACGTCTCCCCGTGCATCCAAACGCAGCGTTTCGACCATCCTTCCGCTGAGACGCTGCGTTCCGATTACTGAAGATAGCAGTTGCCAAACGGGCAACTCGACGCAGCGCTCTGTCCCCCATAATGTTAAAACGCCGCGTTTTGGTTTAAACCTTATAAACGTCTCCGAACCGGCCGGTTTCCCCCTTCTTTTTCTCTTTCCCCTGGACCGCCGGTCCACCCCTTTTCTTCCCCCTTCTTCTTCCCCGTGCAGACGGCAGCAGCGACGCATGCTTGCACTGCCGGCGCTGCCCCGACACCGGCGAGCCTGCCTCTCTCTCTCTCTCTCCTGTCGTTTTCTTTCCCCGTTTTGGCCCCAACCAGCATTGTCCTCCCTCCTGAGCAGCCTGCAACCCTTCCTTTTTTTCTCTCCTGCAACCGCCTGCCGCCTGCCGGCCAGCCTGGCGCCCGCACCCCCTTGTCTTCTTCCCCTTGGCCTTGCCCGACCACCCTGCCTATAAATACCCCCATTGATCACCTGGATTCGGGATTTGGAACCCCGAAATCCTGGGTTTGCTCCCTCTCGCCGCCGCCCCATCAGACGCGTCGACCGCCACCCTCCCCCAATGCCGCCGGTCGAGAGCCGCCCAGAACCCCACCTTGCACCACCCTCCACCTAACCAAGCCCTCCTCAGCCCTCGATTCGCCTTGCACGAGCCACCCCAGGTCATGCAAAATCGCCACCCCGAGCAGCCCCTTCCAGCCCGTCGCCGCCTTGCGCCACCTTCTGCCGCCTCCTCCGCCGCTACCAGCCACCCTGCCACCTCCCAAAATAACCGGCAGGTCCTCCCCTACCTGCCCATACCATCCTTACCCCCTACCTCCTTCTCCACCAGCCTCCACCATCTCCGACCACCTTCTTCCACCTTCGGCCGCCGCGTCCACCACCGCGCGCTGCCTCTTTTCTCACGCCACCACCCTCACTCCACTCCCCTTCACCTGCTGCTTCTCCCCCACCTCAAACTTCTCTTTTCCTCCTGCCTGATGAGTTCATATTTTGACACATTTTATACCCTTATAATCTTAGTTTTTAGTAGTTTATTTAACTAATATAGGGGAATAAGTATTGTTTTATGCTTAAGTAGTAAAATTTGCATAAATTTTATTATTTGAGCTAAAATGATATATATTAAGTAAATTTAGAATAAAATATTATTTATTAATAATTATTAAATTTTATTTTGCAGGTATTGTTTTTAAATAAAAGAAAATTAAAAAAAAAAAATAAGTCGACGTTTGGACCAACGGCAAAAGGCCGAAGGCCCAAACGCCACAAAATGCAAAACCAAACGGAGCACAGGCCCCGCGCACGAAAAAGGTCAAGAGTCAGTCGTAAGGGCTGACGTGGAAAGGTGGGGCGCATCAATGAAATTATAAAAAGTGAGACGCACGCATGAACCAAGAGGAGAGTGGGGCGCGCGGCACGAGAGCCTTCGAGGCTCGACGCTGAGGGGCAGAGTGGGACGACGCGGAGAGAAGGAGAGCCTTCTCAGGCTCGGAAGTGAGCGGAGAGAGGCTCGGTGGAACCCAGCTGGAGAGCTACAGGGCGAGACGGGCAGAGAAGGGCGAGCGACAGAGTGCACAGGGATGACGCACGGAGAACAGGGCCAACGCACGGAAATCGAGGCAGCACAGGTCGCCAGCCCTGTCAGCCGGTAGCGGAAAAAAGAAAAAAAAGAAAAAGAATTTGGCACAGAAATCAAGGCAGCGAAGGAAGAAAAATTAGAGGAAGAATTTAATACCCGGTAGAATTTATTTCAGATAAAATTAATTTTTATCTGAATAAATTCTTGATCTTTTATTTAAAATTAATTCCGCTTATTTCTTTCTCTTATTTTTAATTTATATTTTAGATATATATTTCTGTGTAATTAATTCTTTAATTATGAGTGGCTGATTATTTATTGTTAGGGAATGAATTGAAACCCTGGATTAGGATTTAAATTATAATTTTATTTTCTTTGTTTCGTGAGATTGTTTCTTGACTCTATATTAATTGCTATCGTTTATATGTATAATTCTGTCCAGTATAGTTTATTTGGTGCATGCCTTGTTCTGGTTCCTCATAAGTGACAGTATGTAGGATTATTTGCCTGCGAGGTGGCCATCTAAATATCCTAGAATTTATGTGTATAAATTGCAGCTAGGTTAGATAGCAATTCACCTAATCGTTTTGTGATTCTAACCAAAGTGGTAAAACGTTTCGATACGTGCGGGTCAAGGATAGGAAATACAGCTAGACATGCGTTTTGTACTAGTCTGGGTACTTAGATTGACAGCCTTCCACTTATACTTAATGCATTAAATCTAGTTAAATATAGGAGCCGCTTGTTGCTGCTATACTGCTAGTATTTAATAGGGTTAATATAGGCACGTGGTCGTATTAATTAATTAAGGGAAGTAATATAAGGTGTATGGACCTGCGTTTGGTGTGCAACTTGGTCGATCTCTTTCTCACGATTAAAAGATGACTTAGAAATAAATATTATATCTCGATCTAATCTAGTGGTGGATTTTTATTTCCCTAACATATTTTTCATATCTACGGTTTCCCATTATTTTCCATTATTTTTATTATTAGTTTATTTTATTTTATTCCTGTTTTTATTATTTTGATAAACCCCCATTTATATTTTTCTTATTTATTTATTTATTTAGTGTTATTTAGGATTTTTTTAATTTTTAATTTTAATTTTTAGTTTAATTATTTTTAAGCTAGTTAGATAGAGGTGAGCCCTCTCAATCCCCGGTCTAGAACGATACCCTTATTTACCAGTGCTACAATTGACAACAAGAGGGTTTAAATTGCGTGTCGGCTACGGTCGCACCACTGCCATCCAGCCCCACCTTGATCTTTTCCCTTCCCTTCCTCCTCCACCACCGCCGCCGTCTCTGCCACGCGCCGCCGCCGGACCACCACCAACCCTAGGTGGTTCTCCACCCATCCAAACCCTAACCCCCTTTTTATATAGCTGCTACTATTTTCTACTAATATTAACACTAATATACTTATTATTATTATTATCATTATTATTATTACTTTTATTATTGTTATTACTATTATTATTATTATTATTATTATTATTATTATTATTATTATCATTATTACCATTATTATTGTCTTTATTATTAATGTTATTATTTTCTTACTAATGCTAACATCCCTTTTAAACCCTAACCTATATTATACTTAACTTTGGTCTTATTTTTATAATTATTAGTATTAACATTTTTATTATTATTATTTCTATTATCCTTACTATGGTTATTATTATTATTGCTTAACCTTACTTGGTTGTACTATTATTATTATTATTATTATTATTATTATTTTTACTATTATTAGTATTATTATTATTACTATTATTATTATTGTTATTGTTATTATTATTATACTTAACACATTTGTCACCATTGTTAATAATAATACTACCTTGTCTTACCCATGTTACTTAACTCAAGCTAGTAAATATCATTTGGTTGTTAACTAAGAAGAGTACTTGAACCTTATTACCATACCATTTAACATTAACCCTAACCTCATTACTATGACACTAGTATTAACTATTACTATTATTACTACTATCACTACTTTATTGTTGTAATCCAAAGCATTTGAACCCTTTTATTATTCAAGAATATACAACTATTATCATTATCACCCTTAGGAATAGTTACTTGTAATATTGTGACCTTATAATAATATTATTTCGAATATGACACCATTAGTAGACTTAGCCTTAAAAATGCTAGGCTTTCTCTCACTATAAACATTAGTGTCGCTAGTATTAGTTTTATTATTATTATTATTATCACTATTTTTCTATAGTTAGCATGAACATTATTATTATAAGAATAGGGCTAACGGGTCTAATAATATAAGTGTAACAATAGGTATTAAAAATAAACATATTTTGACTACTAATATTTAGTATACTAATTCTAAGGTAAAAACCCTAGTTTTTGTATAAAACCCTTTTTAGTAATAAAAACCCTAACCTTAAACTAGAATGAGGATTGATAGTAATTATAAGGGAAACTAATACTTAGCATTTTCCCCTTTTATAGGTAACCCCGACCAAAGCCCTAAGGAGTTAGAGTAGCGTGCTCCAAGCCCGGCGTCGCCTTAGGTAAGGACGAAGCTAATGGCCTTGTGCTATGTGTGACATGGATGTGTTGAATGTTGTGTATGCCATGCTATGCCATGTATGATATGATTTGTGGATAACTTGTCTTATGTGTAGCGCAACTTGGAGATTGAGGTATGTTGTATGTGCTTCCGTGACATGAGCATGACATTTATATGTATGATGTTTATGATGTATTATGTTATGGCCCTCTAGGACATGCATGTTAGGATAAATGGTAATATGAGTTGGGAATATAAGGATGATCGGAAATAAATGAGAAGTGAGACCACTAAGGGGGATATGAGGTTGACTAAGTACCTCATGATCTATGAGAGAATATTTAAGTGGGAGGAATGCCCGAAATAAATGAGATTTGGGAACCATGCATGGGAGTCTTAAAGTTTTTATGATGGTATCAATGTTCTAGGGCGGTACTAATGGTTCGTATGGTGGTATTCGGGTTCATATGGTGGTATTGTGATTTTATGGAGGTATTAATGTTGTATGGTGGTATTTGTGATTTTTATGGGGGTATTAGTGTTGTATGGCGTTATTTATGATTTCATGGAGGTATTAATGTTGATTGGTGGTATTAGGGTTTGCATGGTGGTATTAGGGTTCGTATGGGGGTATTGATGATTGCATAGTGGTATTAATGGCTTATGGTGGTATTAGGGTTTGTATGGTGGTATAAATGTTCGTCTGGTGGTATTAATGGCTTATGGTGGTATTAGGGTTTGCATGGTGGTGTTATGGTTTGTATGGTGGTATTAATGGTTGCATAGTGGTATTAATGGCTTATGGTGGTATTAGGGTTTTCTTGGTGGTGTTATGGTTTGCATGGTGGTGTTATGGTTTGTATGGTGGTATTAATGGTTGCATAGTGGTATTAATGGCTTATGGTGGTATTAGGGTTTTCTTGGTGGTGTTATGGTTTGCATGGTGGTGTTATGGTTTGTATGGTGGTATTAATGGTTGCATAGTGGTATTAATGGCTTATGGTGGTATTAGGGTTTTCTTGGTGGTGTTATGTTTTCATGGTGGTATTAATGTGGGTATGGTGGCCTTAGGGTTGCATGGTGGAGTTAGGGTTTTGCATGGGAGTTAACGATTGTACGGGATTAGGGTTTGGAGTGATTACCTCTGGGGTGTTGTGATTAAGTAGGGTTGGAGTAACTAATCGTGATTATTGAGGATAATTAAGGTTTGGGATGGCTAAGTATGGTGGTTATGGTAAAATAGGGATAAGAGTGGCTAACCACGGTTGGTGTGGACAACTAGGGTTGGTTATGGCTGCTTAGAGTTGTTCGGTGTTATCATGTGTATCTATTGATTGAAGGGTAGTTATGTATGTGGGATTTTATTAGTTGTGATAAGTACAGTATAAAGAGAATGATTTATGCATGTTAAGGGTGATGTGTGATTTAATAAGACACCGATAAGACATTAATCACGTAAAGCGAAAGATGTCGAGCCGAGCCTGTGATTCGGTCCACCGGCTATAATAGTGGATCAGAGGCGTTTTGCCCTGTGCGTTTATTTCGGGTCCACCGGCTATAATAGTGGATCAGAGGCGTTCTGCCCTGTGCGATATCTTCCAGTCCACCGGCTATAATAGTGGGGGATCTCGTGCTCGACAAACCAAACGAATAAGTTAATCCATGGGAAAATACTAAATACTTACAGTGAAACACCATATGAGTCGGGGCTGTGATCCGGTCCACTGGCTATAATAGTGGATCAGAGGCGTTTTGCCCTGTGCGTTTATTTTCCGGTCCACCGGCTATAATAGTGGATCAAAGGCGTTCTGCCCTGTGCGATATCTTCCGGTCCACCGGCTATAATAGTGGGGCTCCCGCGCTCACTTGGATTAATGAAGAATGCTTTGAATGAAAATGAATGAAGTAATCCATGGGAAAATACTAAGTACTTACAGTGAAACACCATGTGAGTCGGGGCTGTGATCCGGTCCACCGGCTATAATAGTGGAGCAGAGGCGTTTTGCCCTGTGCGTTATTTTCCGGTCCACCGGCTATAATTGTTGATCAGAGGCGTTCTGCCCTGTGCATATATCTTCCGGTCCACTGGTTATAATAGTGGGGCTCCCGCGCTCACATGGGTTATTGAAGAAATGTGTGGAAATGGACTTATTATCATCAATGAGAATAAAGATTAAGTCACCAGAAAAGTGTTCAGACCTTATCTTCGCATGTTGTCTACATGATTGTGTTATACGTGCTATGTGGTATGACTGTATGCTTAGCCTTAGCGCACCTGCGCCCTTACTCAGTATTGGACCCATACTGATACTACATTGATTGAATGGGTCCTGTGATGATCCACCAATGGTGGGGAGCAGACCTCCTATGCAGGTTTGATCGGTTAAAAATTGTGGGGTGGAAGGCTTGGCTTAAGTGAGTAGGCGATCCGGATATTGGTCTCTTGGGATCCGCTTCATTTAGCTATATTTTGTACTACGCTTCTTGTTTTGAAACCGTACTCTTAAGTTGTAATCTTAACGATATTTTAACTGTTGTTGACTCGTGGTTTTCGTGAATGGTCTATGTTAACTATGGACCTATGTTTTGATGACTCTTACTTAATGATTGTTTAGTTTAGCCTTAGCACTTAGTATCGGAACGGTAGGAGTGAACCGGTCTGGTACTAAGTGCGGCGGTAATACCCCCAAGTTTATGGTTTTAATTCTTTCGCTTCCGCTAAAACCTTTGTCTTAAACGAAATTTTTCAGTAGTAAATTTGGGGGTGTTACACAAACCCCCTTTAGGTATGTGAAAATAATTAAAAATGTCATCCTTCAGCTGCTAAGAACAACATCCTCTATAATACACATAACTTTTTGCTGCATTCATGTTGAGACCATATATGTTGGAGAAATGAATGAAAGTGTTGATAACTATTGAAACTCAATCATGCTTACCATTGCAAAATAAAAGGAGATCATCCGTGAACATAAGATTAATTATCTTCATCTTTTTACATCTAGGGTGAGGAGAAAAGGAAGGTTTGGAAAGAATGGTTGAGGTATTCCATTACCAGGAGAAAAAGATAGGGAGAGAGAGGATCTCCCTATCTCAAACCTTTTTTGGCTGGTAAAGGAGGATGTAAGGCACCATTAAATTTAATGGAGCAACTTATTGTGGATACACAAGCCATGAGGATCCTAACAAAATAGGGTGGAAACTGTAAGGCAAAAAGAATATTTTCAAGGCAATACCATTTACAGAATCATAAGCTTTCCTCATATCTAATTTTACCATGATTCTAGGTGACAAATGCTGCTGATTATAACCCTTGATGAGTTATATAGCAAGGAGGATATTATCTGTAATAAACCTACCCTTGATAAAAGCTAATTCTGATTCTCCAATCAAAGATGGCATAATAGGTTGGAGCCTGAGGGTAGTAATAGTAGCTATAATTTTGTAGAGGGTATTGCAACAGGCAATAAGACGATAATCACATAGTAAAGAAGCATTTGGAATTTTGGGAATCAGGTTAAGAGTGGTAACATTCAAACATCTAGGCATAATACCTATGGTAAAGAAAGCTCAGATTGCCACATATAGATCTGTGCCAAGAATATCCGAGTTGAACTTGAAGAAGTGTGGATTATAACCATTAGGGCCTAGTGCTTTCCCATTTGCTAAGGAGAATACTACAGTCTTCACTTCCTCATAAGTAATAGGTGCTAGCAGTTAATGTTGCTGTGTGACTGTTACTATGGCTCCTTTGCAGATAATATCAGCATCAAGAGGGTAAGTTTTCAAGGATACTAAGCCTAAGAGATGGTGATAGAAGTCTTGGAAGATTGAAAATATCCCTATCTGGTCAGTGTGTGTAACTTTAGAGTTAGTTAATGAATGAATTTTATTCTTCATTTTCCTCCCCTTCACAATGGCATATAAGAATTTAGTATTGTCATCCGCTAATGCTAGCCATCGAATTCATGCTTTTTGCTTGTAGAAAATTTCCTCACACTTGGCCAATTGTTTGTACTTTTGGAGTAAATGTTGTTCTTGATGGTGTAAGTTATGTTTTGATAAGTTTTGATTCAATTTAAGTTGTACTATCCTGCTTGGCTTTTTGCACTCATTTACTAATGCCACTGAACCTCCTCTTATTAAATTACCTCAAGGGGTGCTTCAATTGTTTGAGCTTGATCACAATATCCAGAAGCTTATTATTAGGATGTGTTGTGTGCCAGTGTGAACTTACTAAAGGCAGGAAGTCTTTATCTACAACCCACATATCATAGAAGCAGAAGGAAGGGTTGCCTTGATGAGTATTCTAATTGATGGAAATTGTCATAGCATAATGGTCAAAAATGAAGGGGGTAAGGAAATGAACATAGGATCCCTCAAAATAGGTGACCCAATCAAGGTTACAAAGGACCCTATCAAGTTTAGACCAAAGTCTATCGTCTCCCAAATGTCTGTTAGACCAAGTAAAAAATTCCCCTGTGTATCTCAGATCAGTGAGTTGTAGTTGGGTTAGACAACTTCTGAAGTCCTCCATATCTTGTATGTGTAGCTCTCCTTCCCTTTTTTCACTTCTATTTAACACCACATTAAAATATCCACACTGCAACCAAGGATAATTAATAGGGTGATGGAGATGTAACCAATTCCATAACTCCCTTCTTGATTCTCTATAATTTGAAGCATAAACTGTGGTAATATAAAATTGAAATTCACTTAAAGAGTTCATAATTTTACAGTAGATACCCTGATCATGGGTGGCTAAAGGTAGGACATTCCAAGCTTGGGTATGCCAACCTAACCACACATGGCCATTATCATGAGAAGCATAATTATTAATCCAACTCCAATGTGCCATGAGTCCTTTGGTGACTTTACTAACATTTATTTCTGTAACCCTAGTTTCAATCAAGTCTACTAGGGTTAATTTATTTCCTTTACACTAGTCTCTCACTGCCTTTTGTTTTTGGGGATCATTTAGACCCCTTATATTCCAATATCCCACTATCATGAGAGACGAATGGTAAAATCAGGTAAAGGGTGCATCGGTCTTATTCTTATTCAACCAGTCACAAGTCTCTATTGAATATCATTATCAGATTTATATGGTAAGGGATTATAAGAATCAATGTCTGGAGGAATTTTTATTGAAGGTGAAATGATCACAACACTTCTTGATTTGGTTATAATGGGAGAACCTACTATGTTGTTAACTGTTCTTGCATGCTGCTATGTAGATATGATGATAGATGTAGGATGTTCATCTTGGTTGTTCTTGGTAGTGATTGAAGGTAATTGACCAGATGCTGCATGACTAGTGATAGGAGGTTGTTCTGTTGGTTTTGTAGATCTCCTATCATTAACCACAACCCACTTCTTATTTGGGACATTATTATTCGATTATCTAGGACATTGATTAGCTAGATGGCCTGATTGGTGACATAGGGAACAAAATTTGGGTTTCTATTTATATTCAACTCACTGTTTAAGTAAAGAACCATCTGGTTTCTTGATATGCACATATTCAATCAAAGGTTTATGGTTGTCAACCTCAATCAAGACTCTTGCATAGGAAATTATGTCCTTCATAGCGGTAATAGAGTCCATCCCAATTGGTCTACCAACACAACAACTTATTCTGCTAATACTTTCATTTGACCAAAATAGGAGAGGCAAGCCAAGTAATTTCACCCAAAGGGGAAGAAATTGGAATTCTGACTTATTGAATGCAAAATCTAGGTGCCATTTTTTGAGAAACAAGGGATTATTCATATAAGTCCAAGCACCAGCATAAAAAATGGTATTGCAGTCCTCTTCAGAAGCAAAGGTAAATAGAAAATATCCTTCATCATGAAGATGGATACGTGGATATGTTACATGGTTCTATACATTCCTAATAAAAGATTCCATATGAGGGAAAGTAGGATAGTGGACACAAACCATACCCACTAGGGTATGCTTCCAATACATAGATTTAGTATCCACATCTTGTTGCCTCAATTCAGCAACTATTACTCCATGCACATTAGGGGGTTGATAGGTCAGAGCATGTAATTGATCAGGATTTCAATTGGTGCGTATAATCTCGCTCTAAGAAACATCAAGAAATTTGGGTTCTTGTACATCTTGAGACAAATCCCTAGAAATATTATGATTTAGGGTTTTGGCTAATTATTCAGAAATTTCAAAGATCATATCACTGGGGTTTCACAATGAAGATGGTGATTAGGTAATGATTGAGGCTGCCTATCTTAAATAGAACTCTGTATCTTAGGGAAGGTAGTCGGCTCTAAGATCATAACCGGTGAGACATGTACCAGAGACGAAGGTTATGTCGGGTGTCGAGGACTCTTCTTCTTCTTCGCCATAACCACGCATGTAGGCGGGTTCTTTGTGCCACAACGTGTGTGCTATTGAATTTTCATGGACATACTATCTTAGTGGAGTAATTTTACCACATGAGTTGACTATTTTGAGACCAATCAATTGGTTCTTCCAAACAAGTCGATGGGCTTAACTAAAGAGCAATGAAGGTCATCACAGACCTAGTAGTTGATTGGTTCATGCCAACTATTTGACCATTCTAAGGACCAATCGATTAGTTTAACCTAACTAGTTAATCTGTCTACCCCAAAACAACTTAAACCAGACATTTTTCATATGAATCAAACTCCATCTTACCAAATATAGCCCAAAACATTTCATAGCACCATACAAAGATTTTACCAAGTCATAAACTAAATTATGCCTTACCTTTAACCAAATCAACCCTATTTCCTCTAAAATCATGTATTTTTCTCATAATTTACAAACTATTCATCATGCATTCATATGAAGCCAAAATATCATGGAGACCTATAAAATTAATATTTTATAGAATGCATCACATTATATTCTTATTCATGCCACATTTTAGAATTAGGAGTGACTTACTTAATATTTTAGTAAAATTTTCCATTTATGAGAAAAACTCAACCTAAAAGTTTCTTAACTTCCAAAACCATAAAAACACTATTTAAAAATTTATAAATCATTAAATCTTTTCACAACTCAAAACTCAAATTAGATTTAAAAATAGGCATACCAAGCCTAAGAGAAAATTAGAGGAAGATTCCATTGAGTGAAAATCAACCTCCTCCTTAATCTAACCATCGTTCAATTAAAGATAAAACAATAAGGATCTAAAGAAAGTATTATGAGAGTTGAAGAACTTGAAATAATGCTTGAAGTGGAGAGGAAAGAACATTGGTGCAAAAGTTTTGAGATATTTTGGAGGTTGAAAGAAAAGTAAGAAGAAGTGGTGATTATGGTTAATTATAGCCAACGAATCAGTTCAAGGACAAGTGGGGTTATGGAAAATATTTAAAACCTTAATGTGACCATTCATATTTGAGTTGAATGGGTAGATTCATCAGAGATAGATTGAATTCTATTCTAGAGTTGAGGGGGGAGATTCTTTAGAGAATGCAAGTTAAATTTGTCTAGAAAATATCAAATATAATAATGGTAATGGAAGATCAATATGACAACAATCTCCCATCTAAGAAGAGGTAGTTTGGAAACTAAAGCAATGATTCTAGAGGAGTGTGGAGGAGAGAGGTGAAAGAAGACAAGGGTAAGGTCATCCTCTCCCTCAATTGTCCAAAATTGAACCCTCAAATTAGTTTTAGGTAATAGTTAGAGACAAATACATGATAAAAAGGGTTAAGAATCTCTGAAAAGCAACTTGGAGTTAGATTATTAAGGTTCTATTTAGGTATAAGAAACTTTTCCAAAAAACTAAGCTTTAAAAATATACTTAGCCCGACTAACCAATCAATTGTTCCCATCAAAAACTTATCAAGGTTCCATATAACAAATTCTTTTAACATTTCAAAACCTAGTAACTAAGCCTCCATCATAAAAATTACCAAAGATGTTCATGATAATGCATCTACCACAATATTTTCTTTACCATCGAAGATTTTGACAAAAAAGCACAAAGGATTAGAAGAAACTAACCCATTTTGTATACCAAGGACTAATTTTCTTTTTTCCATGAAAATATTTCAAATATTCATGATTTTAATGCAAAATAAATGATTTAGATCTCACATAATAGGTCCATATTTCTAAGCTTCTTATTATGGTATATAATTCTGCATTATATGTGGAATAATTCAGCTTTGCCCCATTAAAAGTTTCACTTAAGAATGAAATGACCTATTTCTTAAGAGATTACACCTTATATCTCTAGCCCATTAGCATCACATGTAATTTGAAATAATTAATCAAAGTTAGGTAAGGATAATACCGATGCATTACATAGTTTGTCTTTTTATAGTTTTAAGGGATTTAATTGCATCCTCTTCACATTTGAATTCATTATTCTTTATGAGATGTGTAATTGGTGTGGCAATAGTTGAAAATTATTTAATGAATCTTATATAAAAACTTGATAGCCTTGAAAACTCCTCACCACATAATATCTTTGGATATAGCCCAATCTTGAATAGCTTGTATCTTCATGGGATCCACTTTTATACCTTATCTACTTAAAATCTAACCAAGGAAAACAATACCCAAAAGTCTAAAGTAATATTTTCTTACTTTTACATAGAATTTAGCTTTTTATTAGTTTGTCAAATGATATTCTTAAATAAGCAAGATGTCTATGCTCACTTTTACTATACACAAGTATATCATCTGAGTATACCACGATGAATTTTCCTAGAAAAGGATGAATAATTTCATTCATTAGTCTCATAAAGTCAGTTTTCCATTCATCCCATTCCTTTATCCTCATTTGATGATATCCACTCTTAAATCAATTTTAGAGAATACTTATGTGTCACACAATTAATCTAACATTTTGTATAATCTAGGAATAGGGAATAGATATTTGATAGTTATACTATTAATACCTCTAAAGTCAATACACATATGTCACGTACTATCTTTTTTTAGAAAAAGTAATGTAGGTACACAACATGGACTCATGCTCTTTCTCATATATCCTTTTATTATGATATCTTTTACTTGTTTATGTAATTTCTTAGCTTCTTCTAGATTACATCTATATGTAGGTCAATTAGTAAAGACACATTAGGCATTAAGTCTATAGTATGATTAATTCTTCTCTTAGGTGGTAATCTAGGTGTTAAATCATTAGGAAATACATCATGATACTCATCAATATGCTTATTTAATCAATGATTACTTTAATTTTCTCCCCTTGTAGGGATTCCTTAATAATAAAAGCATAACAAATACCTTCTTAGTTTATACACTTAGAAGGTTTAAGGGTGTGCTTTTTATTATCTTTATCAATGCAATATTCATTAGTAATATCATTATGAAAAGCACCTCTATCATATTTCTATGGTCTACATAATAAAATTCCACATATATAAGTAAAATATCACATAGCACATCATCACGGTATTTAACAATTCAAAATGAGATTAGGCTTTGTTTTGTTACCTTGACCCGTTTATCCTTGTTGAGCTATTGAAGAAAATAAGGCTTCATATGTAGGGTTATATCTAATGACAACTCCTTCACTATCCCCTTATTATCTACTTTTATACATGATCATGTATAAATGATAGCCAGGAAAACCTTATCCCCTACTCCACCTTCATTCTTAAATATCTTCTCTCATTGATTAGGTTTCTCATTAGATTGAATTTGAAGAACTCTTTGCTAAACATAAAAAGGATCACCCTCATCTTAGAATTGCTTGAAATCACTTCACTTGACTCGCTCAATAACTTTAATATCTTGAATGAATAACACTTTTTGGTTGGGATATTATCTAGTAAAGTGTTCATATCCTTAAAATTTGAGGAATTACTTTGTAGAGACCTTGCATTACCTTTCTCCTCTTGTGTAGGGCCTTAATTCTTATCAACATTTATAGTATATGGGGCACCTGATCCATACTTTTTAGCTTAAGCATTTGAGTAGTACTTTGTAGGAGAATTACTTTGTTTAGCATAAAGCTTAGTGGAATTGATTTGATTTTCAAATCTCAAAGATAGCTTAATTATATCATTAAGAGAATCATATAAAAAAGTCTCAAATTTATCTTGAATCATCATATTAACACCACTTAGAAATCTAGCATAGGTGTGTGTGTTTTTCTCTCTCTCTCTCATGAATGTTATATAGAATTGTTAATCTCTCAATTTCATGGCATAGTCTTCACCACATAAAAGTCCTCACCTTATATTATTCAATTTAATATAGTTATATTGCTTATGCTCCTTAGGAAAAAAATTCATTCTCAAATATTTCTTAAGCTTATCCCACAACTTAGTATTAGATTTGCCTTATCTTTCTCTAGTTATTTTCAAGTTATTATACCATATTTTAATAAAATTATTAAAATTAAGAGTAGCTAGTTTACATTTTTTTTTTTATCATCATGATAATAATTGAATTCAAATATATCCTCTACCATGTGTAACCACTCAAAAAGTAATTCAACATCAAGCTTACCATCCAAATTAGGAAGATCAAGTCTAATAAGTTCATCTTCTCTATGTTGGTGGCTCGATTGATGGTTATAGGATGTTTTTTAGTTCCACTTCCTTGTGACTCTTCTTCATAGTCTGCACATGAGTTTGGATATCTTCCTGTTGTTGGATTAGACTATTTTGATGCACTACCCATTCAATATCTATGGAACTCCCTTTGCTCTTGCACATTGTTGATCAAATCTTGCTTGACAAATCGGGACTCCATCCTTTTCAACTGTGTTTGTATTGTAGGAAGTACTACCAAAAACTGGTGCATTAACGACCAATTTAGTGACCAAATTTTTTTTAATCGCTATTAATATATTATTAACAACCACTATTAAAAGTCATCGTTATTGGTATATCTATTACGACCAGTGTAATTTTTGGTCATTAATCATTAATTTTTTGGTTGCTAAAGGCATTTAAGTCTTATATATATATATATATATATATTTTAAATTTTTTTATAGTAGAAAAAATTTAATAATTTTTATCTATTGAAAATATTTACGTCTATGAATGTTTTTTATGAAGTCGATAAGATCTTCATAAAATTTTATATTTAAAATTTTTTATAACTTATTTATGATTTTTTTTTATGTTTTTCCCATTTTTATTTATGGATGACATTTTTATAAATATGTTAAATTATTATTAGTCACTTAAACTTGTATAAAAAGAAATTTTATTTCTTGGATGTTTATCCAAATGGTTTTTATTAAATAAAATTTAGATAAAATTATTTGTTATCATATTTTAGATACTTAAAAAAAACAAACAAACACAATTGGTGATAGCCCCCGCCCCCTTTTCTTTCCTTCTCCCTCTTCCTTTCCCGTTGCTTTTTTTTTGTGCTGATGCCCGACCCCTTACTTCCCTTCTCCCTTCCCTTTCCTGCTCCTCTATGTGCTTTCTTCAACCACCACCATACCACCTCACCACTACAGCATGGCCACCAGACGGCGGTAGTATAGGAGCGAGGAAGCAACAACTATGGTCGGACGACACCACAACACCACTGTGACGCCACTGCCGGCCACCTCCAGTGACGTCCACCATAGGCGGACATTCCTCAAACTTTGACGAAGCTCCAGTGCCCCTTATCCGCCCTATTTTGGCTAATATTATTTGGTATAAATTATCCTAAACCCTAACTTTTGTTTCGATTAAATTTCTTTGAATTAACTTTGATTATGCTAAATTATCTACTGAATTGAGTATGTATGTGTTGTATGATTGATTTGGATGGGTTAATTATGTGGTATATGCTTGATTTCTAAAATTTAGGAATTTTGACCCGGTTATGTGAGGATTGTTTGAAATGTTGGGAATTTGGGAATTTGGATGGGTTAATTATGTGCTAATGGCCTTTCTCGACACACACACACATATATAATATTGCGTAATATCAGTTTATTCGGTGTTTTCCTTAATATTATGAAAATAATATGTTATAAGCTTAAATTGGTGTTTTTCTTTTATAGTAATTATGGCTTAGACCATTATCCTGTATGGTTTGTGATGGATGAAAGTTTTATAGTGAATTTAACTAGGGAAATAATTAACCATGATTTCCAAAATCTTCTAGGAATGTGTTGGAAATGGTTTGTGGTGAGAAGGACAAATCTTGCCCTATTTTTAATAAAATTCCTAATTTATCAAAAAAATTTTTTGTATTTAACTACTATTTGGTTATTGTCTTAAAGTAAGCTTTAGGTGTAACATATATCAAAATATAAGAAGGATGAATCAAATGCTTTCATTACCACCACCTCTGCTAGAAAACTGGGTGTGAGTATTTTAGATTTCAGTATTGGAACATTGTGATTTTGTTTATTTCTTATAAGGCTCAAATAATTCGTTTTTCTTTCTGAATTTCAGTGCCATATTATTTCTCTATTATGGGGAGGGGGCGTGGAAATGATTGCAATTATAGTAGGTCTTAGGAAGAGTTTTGCAGTTTGGAATCTGAAGAACTATAACTGTCTTTTCATTTTGATTTGTTCTATATATGTTTCTGTTCAAGCAGTTCAAATCTGACTATGTTAATTGGTTGAGTAGTGGCTATGCCTTCTCATTCCTTTTGGAGTTTTGTGAACTTTGATGATTAGAATTCTGTAATAATCGAGACACAGAAAATAATAGGTTAGAAAAGTAGCATGTCCATGATTCACTATAATAGTTTGGTCTTGGAAAAACAAAAGATTTTATGTGTAGCGCTACTTTGACAATCTTAGGTATGAAGTGTTTTGAGCCAACCATATAGATACATGACAATACTATCTAGTTTGGTCTTATCAACATTAGATAGAAGAACCCATATTCCAGTATGTGTAATAGGAAAAACAATTTTGTGAATATAGGATATCAATCTAAACCTTTTAATCAATTGGAAAAAATAAAATAAAATAATCAATTCATTAATATACCTATACATGTATTACTTCAAGTCTTGGAATGTAAGATTGATTAACTTCGTTAACAGATAACTCCTTTCTTGGCTTTGAAGAGTTTCATAGCCACAAGTTTCCCTATAACACTTGCAACTATCAATATATATAAACACATCATCATATCAGCACTATATAAAATGATAGATAATAAATGTACCAATGAAAAATGCAAGAGAGGAGACTCACTTTTATTGTTTGGTGTGGTTTTTCTTTTTTCTTTTGATATGATATGTCATTGTTAATATGATACTTATATTAATTATTGTTTTCGTATTTCTGTTGTTGTAGATCTTATTCATTTTGACAAGCTAACTTAGTCTATAAGGTTCAGTGAATAGAACGATTAATTTTTAGGTGGCTTCTTATCATAATATTTGTATAATGCAATGACATCCTGTAGCTCTTTTGTAATATATTTATATTTGATCAAATATTTTGTTATACCAGACATGTAATACAAACTATTTGTATGAATATTTAGTTGAATGTTTGTAGGTAGGTACTTAGAAAATTATATCCACATGTTAAAAGGGATATATATGGATACAGGTATAGGGATTGAGAAGATTGAAATATATATATATAGGTGCAGAGTTTGAGAAAAATGTTGAAATGCCAATTATATTCTTGAATATATAATTATGGTATTTGCGACCAATAGATTATGTCGCTAATAATAAATGGATTTTAGTAGTGAAGGAAAAATTAGTCGGTATTGGTGTGATAATTTTTTATTTATTTAATTATAAAAAAATTGATCATTAATATTATTTATGATGATGTATTTTTTTCGTTGCTATTGTTTATAACGACTAACATTATATGTTATCGCTATTGCTTAAAGCAACCAACATTATAAGCCGTCACTATTGCTTTGGCGACCAACATTATACACCGTCATTATTGCTTTAGTGACAAAAACATTTCGGTTGGTCATTAAAGCCTTTAGCGAGGGAGCAATAACAACCACCGATGACTAATAATTTGTTTGGTCGTTATTGACATTAGCGACCAAATTTTAGCCATTAACAACAAAATTTATTGGTTGTTAAAATCCTAGTTTTCTGTAGTGAAGTTGTTTAAGTTGAGAATTGGAGGCATCTAGATTGATCGAGAGCCTCTGGATTGGCTCATATATGGCTTGAAAATCTGGTTCCTTCTCTATTATGGTCAACTTACCAACACATTGCGAGGGTTTCAGTTAGGAAAACCGAATAAGAAATACTGCCCCTCCACCTTTATTTAGTTCTTGTAGATAATTTTGACTCCAATAAATAAAAAAATGGCAAAAAATCAAATTTATCACACGCACAAATTTATGGTCACCCTTTACACAATTCTTGCTAAGTCCTTGATATATAATTTAACAAAAGAGAATACCTTAAGTACTCAATTGCACTCAATAGTCATGTGTAGGTAAGCTATTATTGTGTATTATGTCAAAAATAAGATTTTCACATAATCTTCATGAAGTGAGAAAATAAAACTCTAAGAATAATTTATCTAAGGTTGGGAACACACATGATAAAAGGCACAATAAGTTAAGACATAAAACAACACATGTTCCTTATGTATTAACAAAAATCATCACTCGATTTAATTACTATAAGTAAGAAATTATCATGTAATAACTATGCTCAATCACATGTAAGATAATACAGAATAAGTTTCACTAAACAAGGAATACAAGTAGAAAGCTGTAACACCCCCAAATTTATAAGCTTAAAATTTTCATTTTGCCGAAGCGTTAATTACCAAATAACTGGGTGTTACTGCTACACTTAGGATAAGCCCAATTCCATTTCCCTTTTTATGTCAAGTGCTTTGGATAAAACAAACCATAAATATATTAAATAAATGAAAATAGAATACTATACATAGATACATTTTATAGATAAATATTATTATTACAACAAGATGACCAACATACAACAAGGGACATAAAAGTCCAAAGGAAAACCCCTTATAACCAAAAACTAGCACCCAAGGGTATGATACTGATTTTTTTTCTAACTCTTAGACCCAAAGGTCCAATCTAAAAATGATACTTCTTCCCAAGTAATCAACTTATCCTTCCCACTCTTATATGCTTCATGCCACTCTATGGCCCTCATGTATTTATTCGTAAAAGTACTATTAATACGATTTTCTTTTACTAAGTACATCACAAGACCTCACAAGAGGCAGCATACCCAAAGTTCACATAGTCACATAGAATTCAAAAAGCATACTTGAGCATAATGAAGGTACCATAACCACAAAAAATATTCATGGAACAATGTATATAAAGATCTAATCTCAAACTCAATAGTGAAACATACCAGTCAACTTCTCAGCATTTCAAGGTATACAGACATATAAATACACTCTGAACATAGTGTTAGGGTATTAAGGAAACTACCAAACCAATAACCCACAACAATATTATGGTATGACATTAAGGAATCTACCAAACCAAGAAACCCAAAACAATACCAAGGTAGGGAAACGAGGCAACTACCAATTAACTAATCCTTAATTTTTATTTTATTACATAATAGATATTTCTTATTTTACTCACTTACATTAGGGGGATACAATAGACCTAGAAACATTAAGGTGCACCTATTTATATTTATGCCCAAATCAACACAATACCCTTACCTCAAACCTAGGAACACAGTGATACGCTTGTTCATACTGGCATACAAAGGCAACCCAACATCCTATAACCTTAATCACTTAGTCTTTAAACATTGATACCCTATATAGTGCCCCATAGGTAACCTTTAAAGTAAATTAAGGCCTTAATTATGGCATAGCGGTACCTTAGGGAACCAAAATAAATGAGGGCTAACACCTCAACTCTAGGGTAGCTAATCTTAGGGAGAAAACCATTCCCAACTTGAGGTTTTTCACTTGAAGTATTAATATTTTATAAGGTGATCACATAAGTCACATACAACACAACAATACCCATTTTCCACACTTAACCATTTCCCTTCTATTTCCATTTATTAAGTTCAACTCTAAGGTCATCGGTCTATGTCAAGCTAAGTCAACGTTAAGGTCAATCGACCACAAGTATAAAGTCATCCTAGCATCGAATTATTTATATAAGATAGATTAGGTTAAAATTACCAACATACCATTCAAAACCCTAATTTTACCATTTTATTCATTTTTGTACCAAACATTATCACTATGAGAGATTTTTCATCAGTAGGAAAAAAGGTAATATTCTACATCATTTTAGTATATAGGTAGGTAATCTTTTTATTTTAGTGATTAACTATATTTTCCACTTTTCATGCATTTAGTGGGCTGCACCAACAAATCCTAATCATGCAACTCTAATGCATTAAATATCCCATGCAAAATATACATACACATATAAAGCATAATATATCATTTAAATAGGAATATTATCATCATATTACATGTAGGGAGTATCTCTAAACATAGATCATGCAAATAGAATTTATTATAAGGTAACCCTAATTATGTGCATATGCTTCCGTGCGAATCATTGTAACCATAAGTACCATGAATTAGCAATCATGAGGCATTTACCATTTAATTCAAATAATAACATGACGATAATTAAAATGCTAACAAAATCCTATACATGTGGCACAACTTATTTGATATATTACCATACATACAACTTAACTTTCAATAATCAAACATATCATCCCCTCAATAGGTTATCATTCTATAATTCATGCTATAATACATGAAAAGCATAAAACCTTAGCATGATTCTAGTCTTAAAAACTCTTAGCATGCTCACACATAATTTCTACCATCTTATGAGTGATTTGATTTATCTAATCCAAGCTTACACGAACAAAAGTCATCTTAATAGTATTTAAGTATTACCTAAGAATTTAATATCCAAACACATATATATTAACATATCAGATTACACACAAATAATCCAAAATTAATAAAATAATTTGAAGATCACCAACCAGTTGAACAAAGCAAGAGAAAGCCAAAGAAAACTTAGTAGTAAGGGAGGAAAGATTTCTATCAAGAAGGGGAGGGTGAGTAATGCTAAATTAGGCCATTGCTAGAGGCCATAAATGGAATGAATGACTAATGCTAGGGAAGGGAGAATGAATAAAAAAGGTATAACAAGTGAGGGAGAAAAGGTGGCCTAAAATGGTAGAAGAAGAGGTTAGGGTTTTGGTGGATAATGGTGTAGTAAGGAGGAAGAGCTTCGATAAAGTTTGACAAAGAGGTTTTGGTAGGATTTAGTGGGTTTGGTAGAGAGGAGGAGGGGTAAAACGATAGGTTTAGTTGAAGGAGATGGGGTAGGAACAATGATTTTGGCTAGTGGTGTAGTGGTAGTTTTGGTATGAAGGGATGAAGATAAGGGAGAGGGAGAAGTATGCACGAGGGAGAGGGTTTACTTCGAGGAGGTTATGTGTGGTTGTTCGGGTAGCTTCAGTAGGGATACTAGTGTAAGGGGTGAGGGATTAGCAGTGGTTTTCCACTGTAAGGAAAGAAGGCTGGTGGTGGCGTGCATAGAAGCAAATAGAATGGTGAGGATGGAGGCATAACAATGGAGAATAAGGGAATTAACTTATGTGAGGTACCTTGGGAGAAGGAGGAGGCATGTATGGTTAAGGAATGGGAAAAAAATAGAGGTGTAGGGGTTAAGAAGAGGATAGTGTGCAGGGAGAGGTGGAGCAAAAAAGGGAGAGGAAAACATAGGGGAGGGGGAGGTATGAGTAGGAGCAACATGCTAGAAGGGAAAATGACAAAAAAGTCAAGGGTGTCAAGTGGGAGAGTTCAAATTTCAAAGTGAATAATTAGGTAAGAATATTCAAATAAAATTTATCAGGTTATCAGATTATGTTTACTTGACTAAGCGGATATGGGTTACAATCCATTTTAGGTTTAAAATTTTAATATGTACTCTCTAGTAAAATTTAACCTAATTAAATTTTATAGCTAATAAGTGGTAATAATGCTATACATATTAGCAATATCTTTATTACCAAATATCCTAAAATAATGATTGCAATGAATACACATAATTATTATTATAATTAAGGTTTCTTGAAATGGAGTGTTAAATAAACACACACGATTTATCATCTTAAATCATTCGAAAACCTAGTATGTATCTATTTATATTTGCTCAATTCTTTCATGCAAATCTTTTAGAATTTTTTCAAGATTATCAAACCTATTTAACCATCCTAAGAACCATTAAAATCCTAGCTCATTTATATATGTAATATTTCAAGAATGACAAACAATATTTGAAGGTTTGTATGAAGAAAATTCAAGAACCTCAATCTATGGTGAATGGTGGTGCATTTGCTTGTTTTGACATTGAGGAAGGACTTTCCTTCAAGGGTTGTCTATTTAAAACTTGTCTTTGATACTAAAATTGATGTAGAAGATAATAGAGGAATTATCATTCATAATTCAAGATCTTTAATTTGATTTTTGGAGGAATTGATGGTTGAAAATGTTGTAGTGCTTAGTTGAGGAGACGATCTTCAACTATGCTCCATGACTTTAAGATTGATCTTTACCAAGATCAACTCAATTCTAATGAGAAATCACAATTTTTTTCTAGGGATAATAGTACCCAAGCTCTCAAGAATACACACTTCAAGATAAAGAATGTCAAAAAAACCTTAAAATTGATTTCACTTGATTCATCACTGATGTGCAAGTTGACATTACATATATACTCATGTAGATCTTAGTTACTCTTTACTAACCAAGCCTAACCCAACCTGCTAAACTATATTACTTAATTAAAATGAAGGGCTAAACTAATGCACTACACATATGTATGTTACACATATAATGATTTTCAATTAAAATTTAAAAGAATTTACAATTTTTACATAAAATATCAAAGCTAAACTAAATCCAAATCATGCAATACATGTAATATTCATGTAATCAAGCTTCATGCCTTATAGCCTTATCTTTTGTGCAAGTTTGCAATTCTTATATTGTCCTTGTCTTGTAATCTAGCTATTTTTTGTGAATTCTTTTTTCATGAAACAATATATAATACCTTTAAGAATCACTTAAAAATATTAGTAGCATTATGGTTATAATGAAGGGGTTTAAGATCTTCAAGAACAATTGGTACCATCTCTAAGTCTGCTAACTCTTAATCTCCAATAGTAGAAGAATGAGATGGAGATGCTCCTGAATCATATATGATCACATACTTTATTAACAATAATATTATTTTCTTCTTAATTTAGATGCATGAGTTTACCTTACATTGCAAACATATTATGCCTTTATGCGTAAGTATAATTCTTGTATCATGTCATTACATGATCCTTGCTTTACTAGACTTTATTTGACGCCTCATGGGCACATCACATATGCGATCTTGAAATTATATGTTTTTATAATACCATTTTTCTATATGAACCATGCTTAAGTGCTTATAGTAGCTAGATTATACTTAGCATGTTATTATACTAATGTTATCTATTCATGGTCACTATAGGGAACAAGGTCTTTTGTTTGTAGGTTATTGATGCCTTAGATTTTTTTTTGTGAGGGAGTGTTTATAACCTAGGGTTAGTTTAACCCAATGTTTATTTTTTTACCCATTTTATCATCTTTATTTTATTTTTAATTGATTTTAAGTTATTTTTTCTCCTCTACTCTTAGAGTTCTTTGTTTTGTAAAAGGTTTATCATCCAAAAATTAGGTGTGTGTGTGTATAAGAGATAAATAAATTTTATGTATATGAGTATAAATATTAGAAGAGGATTTGTGAAATATATATATTTCTCAATACTTGATCTACAATAATTGAGGGAATAGAGCTATATGGAAATATTTACCAGGAAAAATCTAATTCCCTCCTCTTGTCTTCAAGTCTTATGTGTGTGTGTGTTGGATGCTTTAAGACTTTGAAGTATGACTATTGTACCTTTTAACATTTTTAGGGGAATCATATCTTTTTAAATCCACAAAACTTTGTGTATGCCACTTGATTTTATATTGAAAGTAGTGTTATTGCAAAGAATAATTTTGTAGTCTACTTTTACTACACTAAAAGTGTGAACACGCTTTTCACTTTTTTCTTTTACTTTTGACTGCTACATTTATTTCTATAGTGATCATTTAGAAAGTGAAATTTGTTTGCCATGAATTTTGAGTGTTATCTAACTAGTATTTTTCTTCTTTTCTAATGAGGAATGTTATAAAGGTCATCTAAGCTCTTGTCACCATAGTTAATGAGGGGTTTTGAAGATAATGATGTCAAGGAGGATTTAGCTTGTGAATATATAGTTTAGCTTAAAATTAAAAGTTATTCATCATGTGTTTTGGTTGTAGCAAATTGTGACACTATATGGGGTTTTTTGTTTGCAAGGAAATAAGCTTGAGTTCGACTAATTTGAAGGAAAACATAGGAGATTGGTTGAATGGTTTATTTGTTTTTTCCTAGGCTTGGACATGTTGTATGGAAATTTCATAGAGACATGGAGTTTATTCCACCATTTGAATTTAAAATGCTTAACAATCGTGGGAATACCATCAATAGTTTGATGTTCTACTTAAAAATAGTAAACCCATGGGTAAAAGAACTTAGTAAAAAAATAGAACAAGGGTTGGAATTTTTTATCTTTTGAGGTTGGATAAAAAAGGTTTTGAAGGAATAAAGGGTCCTTTTCACTCATGGAGGTATAATTTTAGGCAAAAAATAAATTATTTCAACCATTTGATGAACTAAATAGGACGAACTAATGATATAAAATTTTGGAAGAAGAAACTCTAGGAATGGCTTCTTCAGTTGTTTTTAGGGAAGAAGGTGTTTTACTAAGCTTGTTGGTAATCGTAATAATTAAAAAAAATGAAGAACATTTTGGTGATTTTATATGATTTAGGGAACCATTTAGAAATTTCAAGGGCTTTGCCTCATTCCTAAGGGTGGAGGACTTTATGTTTATTTAATTTTGTTCATGAGGAGTATCTTTGTGCAAACATTATTTAAAGGAAACTAAACCAGTAATTTCAAGAATTGCCATATAATGAGGATGAAAATTTTGTAAATCCCAAGGTTTGTAAATTCATCTAGAAGATAGTTTTTGAAAATTTTAACAAGGGTTAAGATGAAAATAACCATCATTAGTGTTTGTTATTGTTTGAAAATGACTTTTAGATAATTAATTAGAATATTTTTGAAAATATTTTTATTTTACAATAATTTACTTTGAAGAGGGTTTGGTAAAATTATAAGATTTGACAAATAGGATTTTGAGATCAAATTTGATAAGTGTTTTTTTTAGAGGAAGAAAATTATTCTATATTTGAAAGAAGGGAAGAGATTTTACTTGTATTTAGATATTGCACACTTTATACAATTCGTGAAAGTGCCATGAGTACTTGAGGAGATCTTGAAAAGGTAGTAGTGATATGATTGGATGTGAGCTAATTAGAGGACCTCTCAAACATCATTTATTTTATAATTTTTGTCACACGAGGGAGTCATATGGTGTGGTTTTATATGATTTTCCTCCTTTTGAAATCTCGCATGAGTTTAACCTAAAAATAGCTCTCTTATCCTATGAACTAACAACATCCCTAATTTTATGACTACTCATAGGCTTAAAGCATTTACTCAGCTATTGTTAAGATATGTGCAAGAATGATGACTCCCTATTGTCTTAGAGCATTTCTTACCCTACTAAGACCACAGGAGTTTTCATTCAGGCTAACATCACAAGTCTAAACGCCAACAAAAGTAGTATGCATGCATTTTTTGAATCTAGAAGCATTCACCTAGGGACCACTATAGGATACTACAACTTGATAATAGGATACAACCGCCTGACATTTGGGTGTAAACAACCATTCTAGTGCCAAGGAATCTTTGTCCTATCTTCATAGATGCATGATATAAATACTGATGGGCGGAAAAGAACCGAGGCATCAATGATCAATTAATCAAAACAAAGAAAGTTAGGGATTCCAAAACAGAGGAAAATAACAATGATAATGGAAGAGTAGTGGAGCAAGAGAAGAAATGAGAGAGTCCCAATGGAGCTTCATTGAGAGAGGAAAAAGGAGTGATTAGGTTAGATAGGGGTTGGGAATATCATGATCTCCCTAGTCCTTCCCTTCTTTCTCTTCATTATTTTATGTTGGCTAGAAAAAGTTCAACTTCGGCTAACTTCTAGTGGAAGGAAAAGTTGGTAACCTTTGTTGTTGTAGTCTTGATAATTCTAGTCCTATTAACCTTAAGACTTTCTATTTTATAAGCTAAAATTTTCTGAGTGTTGAATGTTGGCCACATTTGGCACTTGATAATATTCTATACCAACAAGATAGTATGAATGAACTTTGATGAAAAACGGTGATAGGGTTGGCACTAAGAGGTGAAAAAACCCTGTCATTAATCCTTCAACCCTTATTGTGTGACCTTGCCAGGGCCCATGCATAGTGATGGAGATGGCATGAGAGTATGTGATTTATGTGGGAATATGTAATTATCAATTATGTAAAACTAATGCTCGATTATATTGTAATTAAGAAGAAGAAGATTTGAAAGTGGTGAATTGAAGAAGAAAATATTCAAATAGGGTGGAATAAGTATAATGATGATTCGATGATGGTGATGATGATTCAGTGGTGATGAGATGATGATGATTCAATATTTATGAGATAATTAAGATGTTGGTTTGAATATTAGGTTCCGATGATAGAAGGTATCGTGGGTTAGGGCTAGGGTTTTGTTTCGAAAATTAGGGTTAGTGTTAAGATTTTGTTCAAAAATTAGGGTTAGGGTTTTGAATAAAAAAATTAGAATGTTGATTATGGTTAATAATGGCATAAGTTATGGAGTTTAGAAAGATAACACTTAATCCCTAATTCACAAAAATTAAGAGATTAATGGTTTCAAGATTAACCATTCACACAGATTTGATTAAACTTGAGATGAACTGTAACACCCCCAAATTTTTTTTTTTTTTTAAAAAACACTACTTATAAATTAAAACCGTAAATTCTGGGGATGTTACCGCCACACTTAGTACCAGATAGGTTCACTCATACCATTCTAGTACCAAGTGCTAAGGCTAAGAAAACAACTCATAATATTAATAATAATTCAAATTCATAAATACGGGAGTTAGGTGTACATGAGTCGTTACACAATCCGAAATACGAGAGTTAGTTTTTCAGGGAGAAGAAATAGCCACAATAATGAAATTTCTTCTGAAGCGCTAATCTTAAGTAAAAAAGATAGTAATAACAAACTCAATGGAAAGCCGGCCACGTCACTCTGATAGCCGCTGCATCCCAATCATCACTCGGCCCGACCTGATGTCCCATAGACATCAGTATTATCAAAATAAACATCTCCTACCTACAGTAAGTCAAATGGGTCTTCTACTCGTGGGAATGAGCATCATCCATGAAAGGGGTGATTAGTACGCTACGTACTGAGTAAGCTAATCGAGTACTAAGTCCAACACACAAAAATCCACATAAACCAGGCATAAGAATAAATGAGCATAAGGACAACATAATAACACAATAAGGAACCATCATTCGGTGGATATATAGAAAGGCCCATTTATAGTCTGGATTGATTAGTTAATTAATCTCTAATCGAAAATCGATTCACATCATGCTTTTTATCAAATCCATGTGAGTATGGAAGCCCCCACTATTATACCCAGTGGATCGGAGACAAGCAGGGCACAATGCTCCTGCCCACTATTATTAGCCGATGGATCGATCGCACATAGGGTATTATACCCTAACCACTATTTCTTACCAGTGGATCGGTTGGCCCTGGATCACATGGTGTTCCACTATAAATACTTAGTGTCTTTTAAAAGTTTTAGCAACTGAGGTGTTTGGTTTATTAAGCTTGGAGTCAACCATTATTATAATCGGTGGATTGGAGGCACATAGGGTATCATACCCTAACCACTATTGTAGTCGGTGGATTGGAGACACATAGGACTACGCGTCCTAACCACTATTTCTAATCGGTGGATTGGTGGGATCCGACTCAATACTCTTCCACTTTACATAATTAGTGTCTTAAGTATCTTATTTGGATGTTCATTTCAAGACATGAAAATCAAACTCCTACCATGCTTACTCCTCAACTCAGATTAACCACTTCAACCCTAATTAACTATCCCACCATAGTTAACCATGACATACCCTAACACCCATGCAACCCTAGCTCCTATGTAAATCCAAACTCCATGTAGACTGCACTCCCATGGAAACCTTAGCTCTCATGCAACCCTAACTCTCATGCAAACCCTAAGTCCACATAAATCACACTTCCATGCAACCTTAACTCCCATACAAAACCTAAATCCACGTAGACTGCACTCCCATGCAAACCCTAGCTCTCATGTAACCCTAACTCTCATGCAAACCCTAACTCCACGTAAACCACACTTCCATGCAACCCTAACTCCCATGCATACCTCAGCTCCACTTAAATCACTCTTCCATGCAACCCTAACTCCATCACGCAAACATGAATTCCACGTGAAACCTAATACCATGCAACATTAACACCATCATGCCAAACCCTAACACATGCAATATCCATACCATCATGTAAGACCTTAACACCATGCACTATTTATGCCCTCAATGAATATTTTACAACCCTAACATGCATGTCTTAAGGCCCTATCACATATCATCACATACAAATAAAATACATGCCATATAACAACTCAAGATCATACGTGAACTCCACATCATATCATATACGACATAATTGATAATGATAACATAGAATACATGGCATATGAAGCACATAATGCATATAAACACACAAATGGCCTTAGTAACACCCTTACCTAAAAGGTCACCGGTCTTGGTGCACGCTCCTATTCCACCTGAGGGCTTTGACTGGGCTCACCTATTATGGGGGAAAATACTAGAATTGGCTTCCCTCCTAAAATACAATTAGTTTCTAACTTATCCTAAGTCTTGGTTCTTAATTAACTACACCCAATACTACTAAAGTACTAAAAAAATACTATTGTAATTTAAGGTAAAAAGGTGATATAAGGGTTTCTACCCTTCACCAATAGTAAAGGCAATAACAACAACAATAATAATAATAACAAACTATTACTAATAATAGTAATATTAATAGAAATCTTAATAATAATAATAATCTAAGCCTTAAAAATTACAAGGTGGGGTTTCGACCCTACCCCTAAAAAATAAAATACTATTTAATAATATTAATAACATATATTATTTATAATAATATTAAAATTATAAAGATAATAATAATAATAATAATATTATTATTATTATTATTAAAAATAGTAATAATAATACTATAAAACATCTATGCGAATAATAACAAAATAATAAGGTCTCTGCCCTTCCAAAATAATTAAAGAAAATAATAAAAGTAATTATATTACTACTACTACTACTACTACTACTACTACTACTACTACTACTACTACTACTAATAATAATAATAATAATAATAATAATAATAATAATAATAATAATAATAATGAGAATGATAATAAAACATATAATAATTCAAATAATACCTAAACTTTGAAACTGATAACCCTAATTATTTTATTCCTACTCTCTACCCTGCAAAGAAAATTTAGCATTAATATTCCATCTAATAATAATAATAATAATAATAATAATAATAACAATAATAATAATAATCGAATAACCATAAAAATTTGAATAAAAACATAATAAATGTAAATAATTATAAAGGAAGGTCTAAAAAGGTCTACGGTTTCACCTTGAGTAGACAAGGATGGGCGGCACCGGCGGTGGTGCACGGTAGTGGCCGAAAAAAGAGTCTAAGAGGGAAAAAAATAAAGAAAAATAGGGAAGGAGAAGGGAAAAAAAAGAAAATAAAGTTATGGTTTGGTGGAGGAGAATTAGAGGGAGTTTTTGGGTGGTGTAGAGGGTAATAGAAGTGGCGGCAGTGGTGGTAGACAACGGCTTAAAGGTTGCGGGGTACAGATTTTTGCGAGATGGGTAGGAGATTTCGCACGGCTATGGCGGATCGTGCGAGAAGAATTGAAGGTTTTGGAAAGCTTAGTTAGCTAGAGGGAATTGCAAGAAAGAATTTGGGATACAACAGTGGCAGTGAGGTTGGCTATCGACGGCGGTAAGTTCGTCTGAAGTTAAGGTGGTGCACGGCTGTCTCTTAGGGTTTTCGGGGAGGAAAAGCTTTGAAAACACTCCAATCGAGGCTATTAATAGAGGTTAGAGGGGATATTAGGGTTTTGGGGGTCAGTAGGAGGGTGTCCTATATTGGTTTTGGGGAAGCCAGAGGTGGTAATCGGCCGGCGAAGGATTTGGTCAGATTCGATACTTCAAGAGAAAATAGGGAGAGAAAGAGCGGGATTTGAAGATAACCGATCATGCGAAGCTAATGGGTGAGTAAAGAGGGAGAAAATAAAGGGAGAAACAGCTGGTCAAAGTCCTCATGGTCGGCGGTGCCATTTTCGGGGGTGGGAGTTGCAGGCTTTGATAACGGGGGAGAGAGGAGGGAGAGGTGAACCGGTGGCCGGAAAAAAAGGAAAAGAGGAGAACCGGGCTAGTTGGGCAACGGTTATATTTTCATTAAATGAGACGCAACATCTTAGAGAATTAAGGGCGAAATGCTGAGTCCAGGCGCTGCAACAAGGAGAATGAAACGACGCTGGGCCCGGAGGAAGGAGAAGGAAAAAGGAGACCGGGTCGCGTCCAAGCCCAATCCGGCGAGAAAAAAAAGAAGAAAGAAAAGAAGAAAAGAAAGGAAAGAGGAAAAAAAGAAAGAGGAAGAAGAAAAATTTAAGGGTTTTGGGTTTACATAAAATATTTAGAATGTTTTTGGGTATTTAGAATAAAAATATTTAAATAAAAAATATTGAACCTCCTTTTTAGGATAATTTAGGACCTTTAAAAATATTTCTCCTAAATTTATTTTTAATTAACAAAAAACCTAAATTTTTTCCTTTATAAAAATATTTATAAATTCCTATTAATTTTCCCTAAATAAATCCCTCTTATTCCAAATAAAATAATAAATTAAATTAATTTCCCAATAAAACCTTATTTAATAATATATCTTAAAATAAATAATTCGGGGGCATTTCATGAACTCACACATAATTTAATACTTGTAATTTACATTCAACTTCATTTAATCTATTGTGTCCCTATAATTGTGGGTTCTATAGCTTATATAGCTAAGGATACAGATTACAAGATACTAGCTAAAAGATATAATAATATAGAATATTCTTCCAAAAAGGTAAATTTATACTACTTTATTCTCTAGCTAATCTCTAACTCCACTACTTAATTAATTAATTAACTAAATCAACTAATATTCATGTCCAAGCTACATTCCATATCTCCCATGCACGTAGCCATTCCCTCCATGCATGTCATGTATGCCATGCACATGCACATATACACCTAGTAGCTTGTATGGTACATTTCATCTATTACTAGCAATGTAACCATCCGTTTATCTTCAATTTTGTGGGAGATCCTTTCTAAATGAAGCAAAATTGGTTCCATAATGTTGAATGCCAAATCTTAAGTGTTTGTTCCTCCATCATTCTCCCCTTGTTGGATTTAATTTGCCCTTAAATTTACATCACCATAATAAGGGCTAATGTCTCCAACATTGAATGTCCTTGACATCCGACCATATGAATTTTAAAAATATAGCTCATAAGCACTCTCCCCAGACTTTTAAAGTAATTTAAAAGGACCATCTGCCCTTGGCATGAGATTTTTCTTCCTTAGATTAGAAAATCTCTCCTTCCTCAAGTGCAACTATACCAAATCTCCTAGTTTAAAAACATGTTGACTCCTATGCTTGTTTGCTCTTGCCTTGTATACTTCATTCCTCTTATCAATATTGTACTTGATTTGTTGATGAAGTCTTCTGATGAAACCTGGATAGGTTTCACAAGTTTTCACCAAAAAATCAAGCGCGGGGTTCAATTCGCCAAGATAATCAACCTAAGGGTTTTAATCCAAAGGAAGATTAGAAAACTCAGAGTACAGTTGAATTAACACTTACTGAAGTTGTAGAATAGAAAAGATTGAGAAGCAGATCAAGGAAGAAGATTGGGGAAGAAGAAGAAGATGCAAACGAGAAGGTCACACAAGAGAGAGAAGTTGAGAGAGAATTCTAGAAATTCAATCAGAAATGTATTTCGACCAAAGTAAGTGTTTCGTACAAAAGTGTATATGCCTTTTATATGGTGTATATAATACCAATAATACAACAGTATACAAACGATGGGCTCATGCTTAATTTACAATAGATCAGCCCAAACACAGCCCATAATCAGCCAAAACAAATACAAATCAGGGATTGAAGAGTTGGGGCAAAGAAATAGCCCAACTCCAACAAAATAACTACAATTTACAATAATCCCAATTAATGGATTTACAATTAATTCCCATCAGCGAAAATCTGTTAGCTAATCATGGTTACCAAGGGTTGGGTAATCCACATTCCAGCTAACCCAATAAATATGGGTCGGGTGGTAGATTACACATCCAACTTAATTCCCATTAGCCAAATATGCCGGCAAATGCATCACATTTTCTGTAACAGCACCCAGCAGTAGCTACACAACAATCATCTTGATCCACTCCCATGTTCTGAGTTAATTTCCTTAATAATCACACAATAAGAAAAGTAATTATATGTGCAACATAATTGATAATAATAAATAGAATTATTTAAATATAAATTTTGGAGATATATATCATTCCCCTCTTCTTTGTGAGGTTTCGTCTCTAAAACCTGATTAATACCCACAAAAGGACTGAGATCAGAAACATTAAAAGAATCACTAACATTACCAAATTTAGCAAGTAAATCAATTTTATAAGCATTATCATTAATTCCTTCTAATACAGTAAAAGGTCCATCTCCCCTAGGATCCAATTTTAATTTTCTAAGATTTGGAAAATGATATTTCCTAAGGTATACCCAAACTAAATCTCTTGGTTGAAAAACCATTTTCTTTCTCTTTTTATTAGCACTTTCAGCCATTTGTTGAACCTTTTCAGCAATTTGTTGACTCACAGATTCATGTAATTTCTTTATGTTTACATCATGATATTTCGCATCAAAATTATGCAACTTAGAATTAGGCAAAGGGCTCCAATCAAGGGGAGTCAAAGGATTAAAGCCATACACAATCTCAAATGGGGTATTTTTAGTTGTAGAGTGTAATGTTCAATTATAAGTAAATTCTACCTGAGGTAATACAATTTCCCATTGTTTAAGATTTTTTCTAAGGATAGCTCTCAACATATTACCTAATGTTCTATTTATTACCTCTGTCTGTCCATCTATTTGAGGGTAACATATGGATGAAAATAACAGTTTAGTTCCCAATTTACTCCACAAAACCTTCCAAAAATGACTTACAAATTTAACATCCCTATCTGACACTATTATTTTAGGTATTCCATGTAATTTAACTATATAAGAAAAGACTAATTCAGCTACAGTCATAGCATCATTAGTTTTATTGCAAGGTACAAAATGAGCCATCTTACTAAACCTATCTACTACAACCATTATTGAATTTTTAGCTCTATTAGTCCTAGGCAATCCTAAAATGAAATCCAAGGAAACATCAGTCCAAGGCTGATTAGGAACAGGCAATGGAGTATATAATCCAAAAGGTTTTGATGTGGACTTAGCCTGTCTACAAGCTATATAATTAACACAATATTTTAACACATATATTTTCATATGAGGCCAATAGAAATGATCAATTAGTATGTATAAAGTCTTATGAAATCCTAAATGTGCCATTTGTCCACCATTATGGGCTTCTTGAATTAATAATCCTCTATATGAGCAATCAAGAATACAAAGTTTATTTTCTCTAAATAAGTAACCCTTAGAGATATAATATTTCCCTTGTTTAGCATTTTCATAATTTTTATATATTTCTTTAAAATCATGATCCTCCAAATATAAAAGTTTTATACAAGAAAATCCCAGCAAAGCAGTATCTACAACATTCAACAAGGCATGTCTCCTAGATAAGGAATTTGCCACTACATTATCACCTCCATTTTATACTTAATTATATAAGGAAAACTTTCAATAAATTCAATCCACCTACCCTGTCTTCTATTTAATTTTGACTGAATTTTTAAATATTTGATAGCTTCTTGATCAGTGTTTATAACAAACTCTCTAGGCCATAAATAATGTTGCAAACTTCTAATGCTCTTACTAATGCAAATAATTCTTTTTCATAAGTAGAGTAATTTAAAGTACGACCATTTAATTTTTCACTAAAATAAGCTATAGGTCTACCCACTTGAGAAAGTACAACCCCTATTCCTAACCCTGAAGCATCATAGTCTAATTCAAACATCTTTTCAATGTTTGGAAGAGTTAATACAGGTGCTTGGGTTAGTTTAGCTTTAAGAGTTTCAAAAGATTTTTGTTGTTCTAAGCCCCATTTAAAACCATTTTCCTTTTTTGTTATTGCTGTTAAGGGAGCAGCTATAATACTAACATTCCTAACAAACCTACGATAAAAGGAACACAAACCACGGAAACTTCTAACTTTAGTCACAGTTTTTGGTACACGCCACTCCTAAATAGCTTTAATCTTTTCTTTATCAACAGATATGCCATCTTTACTCACAACAAATCATAGGAATACTACACTTTCTAAACGAAACCTAAACTTAGCTAAATTAGCATACAACTGTTCTGTTTTAAACACATCCAGAATACTTCTTAAATGTCTCAAATGCTCTTTTAAAGATTTGTTGTAAATAAGTATGTCATCAAAATAAACAACTACACATTTTCCAATAAAATTTCTAAGCACATGATTCATAAGCGTTATAATATTACTGGGAGCATTGGATAACCCAAATGGCATAACTAACCATTCATATAACCCAAAGTTTGTTTTGAAGGCCGCCTTCCACTCATCTCTTGGTTTCATCCTAATTTGATGATATCCACTCTTTAAGTCTATTTTTGAAAAAATCACAGCACCATGGAGAAGATCTAACATTTCATCTAATCTTGGTATAGGATATCTATACTTAATGGTTATTTTGTTTACTACCTTGCTATCTATGCATGATGACTTATTACCGCAAGTGCATGGAGTTGAAGTAGCACGCAAGGTAGATCCCACAGAGACTAGGAAGTGAGCAATGAGATAGTGAAAAGATCTCCTATGTCTAGACTAACGATAGGGGCAGATGATGTCTAACTCTAAATAAAAATAAAATATGCAAACTAAATCGAACTATACTATAAGAACAAGGGAAATTTATTTAGAGAAAATGATAAGGTTTCGGTCAATCTCCTCAACCCTAATGTGATAGAATATTTACCCCAAATCCCAAATTAAAATACTTTGTCATGAATGCCAATAAAAGTATGTATTGTAATGCTCTCTCAAGCCACTCCACCATATTGTCTATTAAGACTCATCTATCTCCAGTATGAATGCAAAAATAGGCAACACATTATTATGTATCATATTCCCTTCTTTTTAGTTGTAGAAGACAACCAACGTCTCTCGACTTTATGGTTTGATTTCTAGTCATGCTAATGGAGCCCACTCCGACTCATCTCTCGAATCTTGCCGAGTTTCTCTAAATGATAATAGAAAAGTGATCAATTTTCTCTATTATTTCAATTATATTATTAGCACAACACATGTGACAATTAATTAGATTGGGCAGCGTTTAGATTCTCAACACATCTGGATTAGGGGATTTCCCTTCACCTCAGCATAGATCAATTAGCCAAGAATGACTTTCATTAAGCTCAACATCTTAAACATAAATAATTGCATCAATTGAAAACAATGAATAAAATCCAAATAAAAACAATACAATAGCCTCTTTATTCAAGATGAGAAATTCACTGTTCAATCTATCTGACTGGGAACAAGAAATTGAGATCAAAAGATGGAAGATTGTGGATGAATTGGAGCTGGGATTGGATTGGGTGATGCCAAATAAGAAACCCTAGATCTCTCTTAAGTGTTCTCAAAGCCGTTTTCTTTTTATTCCATCCATTTCTTTTCCAAAATGCATGAAAATATGTTTATATAGATGTAACTATCCATCAACATAGCCATTTCAATTCTTCAGCTTTGCGCATGTTTCGTATTCTAACCATAACTTCTATGTTTAACTTTTGATTGAGCTGATTTTTGATGAGTTGGAAAGATAACAAAAATATCTACAACTTTGGTATTCAATATGTTTCCAAATGTATAACGCATCATGTTTGTATTTTTAAGTCTTTATTCTGTTTCATACTTTGAGCACTTGTGTTTTCTTCTATTTTGTTCCAGCTATTGTGTTTTAGCTCCTTTTGATCCCATATTCTTGAAATACCTACAAAATATGATCAAGAGAAGTAAACAAGAAAAAGTGGACTAAATTGTGAAAAAAATCATGATAAAATCACATTAAATCTTCATGTTAAAGTCCATATGATTGACATAATTCATACCTATCAACTCCCTCATGCTTAACTTATTGCTTGTCCTCAAGAAAGCAACACATATAAAAGCACATAGTAGAAGTGATAGGTAAAATTGAGATCCCTTTCTCATTTAAGATTGTTCAAACACTCACATCACACCAAATCAAATCAACTCATCAAGACCCCAAAATTCATCAAAATGTAAAAACATAATTTTCAAAAATATTATTCACGTTGCATACTTTGGGAAGAAGTGGAAATGTATTGTTGAGTTCTCAAGTCAAAATCATGCAAAGAGGATCATGTAAGGATAACATGTTGCATGGGTTACAGGTAGCCATGAGTTAAACTCGTACAAGACTCAAGTTTCAAACTAGCAACCTCACTTTAGGTATTGGGACACTCCTCTCTCGTGTTTATTTATATGAATTTTTTTTTTAAAGTTTCGCTCAAGTCCTTGCACTCATGAATATGATCACCCATATGCTTGCAATATTTCTCAATTCTCCACCCCTATAAAGACTTAGAACACACAATAATCAAGAGGTCTTATTTAGGTTGTAATGGGGTCAAAGGTAAGAAAGTTAAGATATTTTTTTCCTTTTTATATGAACACACAATAATCACTAATAGTTACAGAAGTCTCTTTCACCTTTTTCAATATATTTTTTTAATATTCTCAACATCGTCAATATGGGAAAAAAACCCAAATTTCTTTTTTTTTCTACACCATGATCATTCACCTTTTTATACCTCCCCCCATGCTTAAGATACACCGTACTCATACCCTTTTTTTTAATATACTCATCACCCCACTAGCTCTAGACTAAGGTAGGGATACACGGATAAAGGTTACATATATGGTTAGATCAACAAAATAAGCCAAAAGCTCAAAAGGGTTAGCAAAGGATAAAATGTCAAGGTTAGGCTATTTGGCTAATGTGGCTTTTATAAGAAAAGAAAGTGTGCCTCTATCATCTTAAAGCGTATCATAAGGCATATGTAATTTTGAAGAAAATCATTGCAAGTTATAGTTTCATAAGCCACGGTGGGACATCACACACAAGAAAAATATTAAGACTGCTTTTCGATAAATCAATCTTTTAGGCTCAAAATCTCACAAGGTCCAAACAAAAATGTCAGTTCTAATCCTTTAAATCATAGAACAAGTCACCACATTACTTACACTGCAATGAACCAAAAAAAATCGCAATGCATATATGACCTTCAATTTCACCAACATAATTACACTTGTCCCTTAAAAATGCAACAAAAACTTTTACGCTAAAAAAAAAATCAAAATCATTTTCAAGAAAATGTTAAAGGGTCTCAACAAGTCAACTTAACTTACTGCAAACTCATGTTAAACATCCTTCTATTATCATCTTTAAAAGATCATTTCCCACTTTTATATTTTTTTTTAATTCAATTTTTTTGAAACATAAGAAATGCATAATTATAAATATGCTTATCATGTAACTTCTTGGTATGTTCTATGTAAAGCTTTGCATTCTCATACGCATCAAAGCGAAACTCGTTCATTTCGTTCAATTGAAGTTTCCTGTGCTCACCTTCATCACTCAAATTAAAATTTAGAAATTTTAATGCCCAATATGCTTTATGTTCAAGTTCAACCGAGAGATGACATGCCTTCCCATATACCAAACGGTAGGGGGACATGCCAATTGGATTTTCGTATGTTGTTCTATAAGCCCAAATCGCATCATCTAATTTGATAGACTAATCTTTTTGTGTGACACTTACAGGTTTCTCTAAAATATGTTTAATCTCTCTATTGGTTACTTCGACTTGACCACTTGTTTGAGGATGGTAGGGAGTTTCCACTTTATTCTTAACTCCATACTTAGCTAAGAGGGATTGAAATTGTTGATTGCAAAAATGCTTCCCTCCATCACTAATGATAGCTCTAGGTGTGCCAAATCGTGTGAAAATATTTTGTTTCAAGAATTTAACAACCACCTTTGCATCATTCTTGGGAAGTGCCACAGCTTCTACCCACTTGGACACATAGTCCACAGCCACAAGGATATATTCATTACCAAAAGAACAAGGAAATGGTCCCATGAAGTCTATACCATAAAAGTCAAACAACTCACAAACCATGATATTAGTTAAGGGCAATTCATGTTTTTGGGATATATTCTCAGTCCTTTGACACCTATCACAAGCAGAAACAAAGGTGTGAGAATCCTTAAAAATATTAGGCTAATAAAAGCCACATTGTAAAATCTTAGCTGCAGTCCTAGTTAGTCCAAAGTGACCTCCAACCTCCCTACTATGATAATGTTCTAGGATGGAATAAATATCTTCATCATTCACACACCTCCGAATTACTTGATCAGCACAAATTCTAAATAGGTACGGATCATCCCAAAAATAATACTTCACCTCAGAAAGAAACTTCCTCCTTTGGTGATATGAAAGATGAGTGGGTAAGATATTACCTACCAAGAAAGTGGCTATATCAGCATACCATAGAGTAGGTGTGATTTGAACTTTGTAAAGGCGCTCATCTGGAAATTCTTCATTGATGGCATTGGTTCGCTCTTCTATGACGGATTGAGAAATTCGTGATAGCTGATCTACTACACTATTCTCACTCCCCTTTTTATCTTTAATCGCCAAGTCAAACTCTTGGAGTAGCAATATCCACCTTATTATTCTAGTCTTAGCATCCTTCTTAGCAAACAAATACTTTAATGCAGAGTGGTCAGTGTAAACAATGACTTTATTCAACAATAAATAAGAACGAAACTTATCAAATGCAAATACTATAGCCAAAAATTCTTTTTCAGTAGTAGCATAATTTTGTTGTGCAGAATTTAGAATTCCACTAGCATAGTAAATGGTTCGAAAAAGTTTATCTTTCCTTTGACCCAACACAACACCAACAGAGAAATCACTTGCATCACACATTAGTTCAAAGGTTAAATTCCAATCAGGAAATGCCTTAATAGGTGCACTAATAAACTTTTCTTTCAACGTATTGAATGCATGTAAACACTCATCAAAAAAAATGAAATTAGCATACTTAACAAGCAACTCACATAGAGGCTCAGCTATTTTTGAGAAGTCTTTCATGAACCTTCGATAAAAGCCAGCATGCCCCAAAAAACTCCTGACACCTTTAACACTAGAGGGAGGGGGAAGTTTTTCAATTACTTCAATTTTTGCCTTATCAACTTCAATCCCCTTATTAGAGATTTTGTGACCTAGAACAATCCCCTCTTGGACCATAAAGTGACATTTTTCCCAATTAAGGAGTAAATTTGTGTCTTCACATATTTTCAACACTTTATCTGAATTATTTAGGCCTACATCAAAAGAACATCCAAACATAGAAAAATCATCCATAAAAATTTCCATGAAATCTTCCACCATATCATGAAAAATTGCCATCATACATCTCTAAAAAGTAGCTGGTGCATTGCACAATCTCAATGGTATTCTCCTATATGAAAACGTATCGTAAGGACATGTGAATGTTGTTTTTTCTTGATCCTAAGGTATAATAGGGATTCTTATGTAACCTGAATACCCATCCAGAAAATAGTAGAATTTATGGCTTGCTAGTCTCTCTATCATCTAATCAATGAAGGGAAGAGGGTAATGGTCTTTTCTTGTGGCATCATTTACTCATCTATAATCCATACAAACATACCAGCCTGTTACGGTACATGTAGGGATCAATTCATTCTTGTCATTAGCCACAACAATAATACCCCCTTTATTAGGTACCACCTGCACTAGACTAACCCAAGCATTATCAGATATGGGATAAATTATGCCTGCATCGAGTAATTTTATCACTTCTTTTTTCACCACTTCTTGCATCGTGGGATTAAGCCGTCATTGAGGTTGCACCACTGGCTTACAACCCTCCTCCATTAGAATTTTATGCATGCATATAGATGGAATGATTCCTTTTAAGTCTGCAATGGTCCACCCAAACACTCTTTTGTGCTCCTTTAATACCCTCGCTAGCTTCTCTTCCATCAACCTACTCAAAGAAGATGAAATAATCACTGGAAGAGAAGTAGAACCATCTAAAAAGACATATTTCAAATGAGAGGGGAGAGGTTTGAGCTCAAGTCGAGGAGGCTCTTCGATATAAGGTTTTAATTTTTTTTATCTCATAACGATTCAAGCCTCAAAGTGGCGGCCTTAAAAATCTAGGATATGAAGGAGATGCCTCCAAATAGTGGATTGATTTTGTAAGGCTCTCATCTTCCTCACGCTCACCAAGTCCATTTGTGAGACATGCTTCTAGTGGGTCATCTAATCTGTTCACCTAAAAATACTCACTAATACACTCATCAATAGAATCAATGTGTAGGCAAGTATCTTCTTCGCGAGGCTGTTTCATGCCATCAAATACATTAAAAACAATTTGTTCATTATTAATCCTCAAAATCATTTTACCCTCATGAACATCAATAAGAGTTCTACCTATCACCAAAACTGCTCTCCCTAGAATTAGAGGTACCTCATGTTCCTCTTCCATCTCCAGAACAACAAAGTCCACAAGAAAGATAAACTTTTCAACTTTTACGAACACATCTTCAATAATACCACACGGATACTTGATTGATCGATCTGCCAGTTGGAGAGATATGGTCATGCCCTTTGGTTCACCTAATCCAAGATTCCTAAAAATAGAAAACGGCATGAGGTTACTGCTTGCATCAATATCACAAAGAACCTTATCAAAATGTAAACTACCAATATTGTAAGGAATAGTAAAACTTCCTTGATCTTTTAGCTTAGGTGGTAGGATGTTTGGAGCACAGCAGAGCACTCCTCATTAAGTTTTACCATCTCGCAATCCTCTAGTTTCCTTTTCTTAGCTAAAATTTCCTTCAAGAATTTAGCATAACTAGGCATTTGGGTTAAAGCATTAGCAAATGGAATATTTATATGTAATTTCTTAAAATTTTCAAGAAACTTAGAAAATTGTGTATCTAACTTTTTTTTTCAACCTTTGGGGAAATGGGATGCGAGGTTGATAAGGTTTTACCTCATGATGCAAACTCTCACCAGGTGTGGGGTCATCTCTTACCTCCTTTTAAGAATTAGAAATTTCTATGGGTTGCTCATCAATTGCCTTTTTCTTACCCTTTTCTTCCAAGCTCGGAGATGGTATATTAGAAAAATCTTTACCACTCCTCAAAGTAACTGCCTTTGCATCCTCTCGTGGATTCCTTTTTGTATTGCTAGGTAAGGTTCCTTGGTCTCTTTTGGAGATTATATTTGTTAACTGTCCTACTTGCACCTCTAAATTCTTCAAAGAAGACTCCTGATTTTGCATTCGAGTTTCTCGATTTTGGAATCTAGACTCACTTTGGTTTATGAACTTATTAAGAAATTCTTCCAAACTTGGTTTTGGTTCAGGGGTCATGGTTTGGTTACCTGGAGGTGGTCTTACTTGACTTATATCCTGAGTTGGGTTTTGATTTCTCCAAGAAAAATTTGGGTGATTCTTCTAACCAGGATTGTAGGTGTTTGAGTACGAAATTTTATTGGTCCTGCCAAAATTTCACACAAAAGTAGCCTGCTTAGAAGATTGTACAAAAGGGATACCCACCTGGCACTCAGTGCTAGTGTGAGGTCCACCACATAAGTCACATCTTATAATTGGGACCTTACAGTAGAAGTAGTAAAGTTAGCCACGTGTTTAGTCAAAGCACCTAACTGAGCTGAAAGAGTAGTGATGACATCGATAGAATGGATGCTCACAATCCTACTAGGTAATCTCTCAGCATGCCACTAATGACTATTAGCTGCCAACTCCTCAATAAAATTATAGGCATCTTCTGGGGTCTTATTCATGATTGTCCCACCTGCAGCTGCATCAAGCATGGAACGATTAGTAGAAAATAAACCATTATAAAAAGTTTGAACCTGTAGCCAAATAGGTAGACCATGGTGAGGAAATTTTCTTAGTAATTCTTTAAATCGTTCCCACACTTCATATAACAATTCTTGATCATACTGCACAAAATTATTAATATCATTTCTCATCTTAGTAGTTTTTGATGGTGGAAAAAATTTAGCAAGAAATTGCCGAGCCATATGATCCCACGTAGTAATTAATCCCATTGGCAAAGAATGTAACCAACTCTTAGCTTTATCCCTAAGAGAGAAGGGGAAAAGCCTAAGCCTTATAGCATCATCAGAAACCCCATTCTGCCAAAAAGTATCACAAATCTCAAGGAAATTAGCAATATCAGCATTTGGGTCATCATTTTGTAATCCTCCAAATTGAACTATTGTTTAAATCATTTGAATAATGGCCTATTTAATTTCAAAGTTGTGTGCCTACACAACTGGTCGTCTGATGTTGGAACTTGTACCATCTTGATTTGGGGGGGCATAGTCTTTAAGAGATCTACCCATTAGAGCTTGTACTTGTACCTGAAGTGGCGCCTGTGAAAGAGCCGAATTGTGTTGTAAATTTAGATTAAGTACTTGTGGAGGATGCGTGTCTTATGGATTAAGAGGTTGTTGGTTCCTAATGTTTTCCATGCCTTCAGCATGTCTATCCAATCTATGCAACCTATGGAAGGTCCTCTCAATCTCTGGATCAAAAGGCGCTAACTCACCCCCAAAAGAGTGGGTCATGCACTAGAGATCCTGTGTAAATTAAAAAAAAACACTTGAACAAACTTTAAAAGGATTAGAAATAAAATAAATAGAACCACAAATGTCTAAAACAAAGAAAATTTCTCAGATCCCGAGGTCACTTGTGGCCTAATCCTCGGCAACGGTGCCAAAAACTTGATGACTAATTACCGCAAGTGAACAGGGTTGAAGTAGCATGCAAGGTTGATCCCAAAAAGACTAGGAAGTGAGCAATGAGATAGTGAAAAGATCTCCTATGTCTAGACTAAAAATAGGGGCAGATGATGTCTAACTCTAAATAAAAATAAAATATGCAAACTAAATCCAACTATACTATAAGAACAAGGGAAATTCAGTTAGAGAAAATGCTAAGGTTTTGGTCAATTCCCTCAACCCTAATGTGATAGAATATTTACCCCAAATCCCAAATTAAAATACTTTATCATGAATGGCAACAAAAGTATGTATTGTAATGCTCTCTCAAGCCACTACACCCTATTGTCTATTAAGACTCATCTATCTCTAGTATAAATTCAAAAATAGGCAACGCATTATTATGTATCATATTCCCTTTATTTTAGTTGTAGAAGACAACCAACGTCTAAAAATTTTGTGGTGTGATTTCTAGTCATGCTAATGGAGCCCACTCCGACTCATCTCTCAAATCTTGTCGGGGTTCTCTAAATATTAATAGAAAAGTGATCAATTTTCTCTATTATTCCAATTAAATTATTAGCACAACACATATGACAATTAATAAGATTGGGCAGGGTTTAGATTCTCAACACATCTGGATCAGGGGATTTCCTTTCACCTCCGCATAGATCAATTAGCCAAGCATGGCTTTCATTAAGCTCAACATCTTAAAAATAGAGAATTGCATCAATTGAAAACAATAAATAAAATTCTAAGAAAAACAATAAAATAGCCTCTTTATTCAAGATGAGAAATTTACTATTCAATCTGTCTGACTGGGAACAAGAAATTGAGATCAAAAGATGGAAGATTGTGGATAAATTGGAGCTGGGATTGGATTGGGTGATGCGGAATAAGAAACCCTAGATCTCTCTTTAGTTTTCTCAAAGCCGTCGTCTTTTGATTCCATCCGTATCTTTTCCAAAATGCATGAAAAATATGTTTATATAGACGTAACTATCCATCAACACGGCCGTTTCAATTCTTCAGCTTTGCGCATTTTTTGTATTCTAGCCATAACTTCTATGTTTCGCTTTGTATTGAGATGATTTTTGATTTTTTGGAAAGCTAACAAAAATATCTACAACTGTTTTATTTATTTTTCCAATTTCATAACGCATCATGTTTGTATTTTTAAGTCTTTATTCCTTTTCATACTTTGAGTACTTGCGTTTTCTTCTATTTTGTTCTAGCTATTGCGTTTTAGCTCGTTTTGATCTCATATTCATGAAATACCTACAAAATATGATCAAGAGAAGTAAACAAGAACAAATGGACTAAGTTGTGAAAAAAAAAATGATACAATCATATTAAATCTTCATGTTAAAGTCCATATGATTGACATAATTCATGCCTCTCAATGCACATCCTCCAAATTCCATCTTTCTTAGGTACTAATAGTAGTGGGACTGCACAGGGACTCATTGATTCCTTAATATATCCCTTACTCAATAACTCAGAAACTTGCCTCTTTAACTCCTTAACTTTTTCAGGGTTAGCTCTATAAGCACGCCTATTTGGAATAATATATCCTAGTACAAAGTCTATTTGATATTCTATCCCCCTTAATGGAGGTAATCCATGGGGAATCTCCTTAGGAAACAACTCACTATATTCCTCTAACAATTTCCTAACATTAGTAGGCACTTCCTCACTTAACTCCAATTGAAACTCATAGCATTCTTTATCAACCATCAAATATACACTTACTTGTCATCTAATAGCCTTTTCAACATGTCCATTCTTATCATAAAACCTAAATGACCTTTTAACTTCCTTTGAACTAGTTCCAATCTCTACACTCTGTTTGGATAATTCCTTATAATAAGACTTTATTTCAATTTGGTCATCGAAGATTTCTTTTGGATTCATAGGTGCTAAAATAATTTTCTTATCATTCTTATGTACAGTATATCTATTTTTATACCCATCATGTGTTACTCTCCTATCATATTACCAAGGTCTTCCTAATAATAAATGAGCAGCATGCATTGGGACAATATCACAAAAAAAATAATCTTCATAATTACCTAACTTCGAATTTATTAGAACCTGCTGACTAACCTTAACATCCCCTAACTCATTTAACCATTGTAATCTATAAGGTTTTGGTTGTCTAGTAGTTGGTAAGCCTAATTTAGATACTAATAAAGTACTAGCAGCATTGATACAACTACCACTATCTATTGCCATGTTAAAACACTTATCATCAATCAAACATTGAGTATGAAATATGTTTTCTCTTTGAATTGCATTTGAATCAGGTAATTTATTACTATTTAATGCCCTACGCACCACAAAAAGATCTCTACGTACTGGAAGTTCTAGCTCTTCTTCTGATTCACTAATATCATCCCTACTCAAGTTAACCTCCAATTCTTCCTCTTTAGATTCAGACTCTATATCTCCAGAATCTCTAATCAATATGTTCCTCTTATTAGGACACTCAAAAGCTATGTGACCTAATCCCCCACACTTAAAACATTTTATGTCTCTAGTTCTGTTGGGACCACTAGTAGGATTAGCTGTTATAGTCTTCCCCTTATCAGTCATGTTTCCTACTTTAACCTCATTACCCTTACCTCTGGATTCAAACCTCCCATTATTCTTCTAGGTTCCAGAATTAGGTCCTCCAAAATTCCTTTTTAGGGTACTCCTAATCCCAATTTTAGGGGGTTTATACTTCCTAGTTCTCTTTATTTGACTCTCTATCTTGGTAGCTATATTAACCATTTCACTCACGGTTCCACAAGGATATAACTCTACCTCATCAACTACCTAAAAGTTTAATCCACTTAATAATCTAGCCATTTTAGCATCCTCATCCTCATAAATTCCTTTTTTGATCACTAATACCTCTAGTTCCTTAAAGTATTCATCTAGAGACTTATTCCCCTGATTTAATGTCTGCAACTTTTTATGTAATTCCCTATAATAGTAACTTGGAACAAACCTTTTTTCTCATCAAAATCTTAAATTCATCCCATGTTTGTATAGGTGGCTCTCCACTCCTACACCTAGTTAAGACAAGATTATGATACCAAGAAGATGCATAGTCTGTGAATTCTACTACTGCTACTTTAATTTTCTTCTCATCAGAATAATTATGGCATTCAAACACTAATTCTATCTTTCTTTCCCACTCAAAGTAATAATTAGGGTCATTTCTCCCATTGAATCTAGGTATATTAAATTTAAGGTTACCTAGATTCCTATTAACTAAATCTAACTCTCTTTCCTGCCTATTATTCTGTTTGGGCCTCCTATCACTATTATTGGATGTTTGATCTTCTAGTTCTTCTAAATTATTTAAGGGTGGAATCCTAGTTCTAGGGTCTATGGGAGCCCTTCCTAATACCCCAGGATGTTGGTTATCTATTATGTTATTCTACAATTCATTGATTCTTATTTCTTGTTCTCCCATCCTCTATTCTAGGTTAGCAGATAAAACAACTAGTTGAGTAGTCATTTGTTCTTGAAAAGTTCTAAGGGTGTCTAATAAATCATTGCTAGATACCGATACAGATTGATTCATAGATTGGCCGTTATTAGACATTATAAAACCTATAGAGGTTTACTTTATCAAGTAAGACCAATTAGAGTGTAGCTACCCTAACTATGAAAGGGAGATGGCAGGGTGCAACTAGATAGATCACTCAACACCTTGATATCATCTTAGATTAAATCAAAGAGAGATACAACTAGTAAAACCTTTAATTGTGGAGCCTCCCACAGTAGAACTAAATCCATTACCAACCCACATGAAGTATGCTTAGTTAAGTAAGAGGGATACCCTACTAGTTATTATTTTATTAGCCTTACTTGAATCTTAGTAGAAGAAGCTAGTTTGATTTCTACAAAAGAACAAAAGGTAGTGGGATGGACCATGACAAACATTCATAGAATCTACATGAACAAGATTATGCTACAGGATCAATGTGGCTCATCAATAGAGTAGTAGAGATGGCTTAATCCAATGATGAAGGAGGTAGTGAAGAAGAAATTATTAAGTGACTTAACACAGGTATCATCTATCCAATTTCTCAATGAAACTAGGTAAGTCTTGTTCAATTTTCCCTAAAAAAATAGGTATAAAAATTGTTCATAAATTTGAAAATAATTTGATCACAACCCATATTGTCATAGGGTGGGGAATGTGCATGGATTATAGAAAACTTAACAAGGCCACCTAGAAATAACATTTTCTCCCTCCTTTTATTGACCAAATATAGGACAGATTAGTAAGAAGAGCCTTTTATTGCTTTTTGGATAGATATTTAGGTTTTAACCAAATTACTGTTGCAACTGATGACTAACATAAGACCTCATTCACATACCCCTATGTCATGTTTGCTTTTCAACAAATGCCTTTCAACTTGTGCAATGCACGTGTAACTTTTCAATAATGCATAATGGCTATTTTCACCGACATGGTAGAGGATATAGTAAAAAAAATTTGGATGACTTTTCTATTTTTGGGGAAAGTTTTGAGGAGTGCCTGAAAAATGTGAAAAGAGTGTTGGTGAGATGTAAAGAGATAAACTTGGTTCTTAACTAGGAAAATTTTCACTTTATGGTTCAAAAAGGTGTTGTGTTAGGATATAGAGCCTCACAGTAAGGATTAGATGTTGGTAGGGAAAAGGTGGAGATATTCAAAACATTACCTCCTCCCACCATTATTAGGGGTGTGAGAAGTTTCCTTACACATGCTAGATTTCACAAAAGATTCATTAAGAATTTCTATAAAATTGCTAAACCCCTTTGTCAATTATTGGAACAGGATAGAAAATTTGAGCTCAATGAGTACTATAAGGAAAATTTTGAGAAAATTTAATTAGCACTCATCTAAGCCCCTATTATTATAGGACAAAACTTTATGGTTTTTTTTTTCTTTTTCCAAGCTAGAAGGCATTTGGAAGGTCTAAACATGCTTCTTATTTAGTTTATTTTTTAAGGCTAATGATTTTGTGTCTAGTAATGCTAGATTCTAATTGGTTTTGAGTCTTTGAGAGGGACATACGTTTCCTGATAAAATAAATGTAAGTTTACTACTCTAGATAAGAAGATTAAGTTGATTATTATAAATGGAATTTACCTCAAGAAGGTCAACATTTCTAATCCTAAAAAATTTCAATGAAAGATAGTGAATTCTCATGTCCTTCTCATTTAAAGGTAATGCCAGTATGGTGTGCCTAGTAAGGGGTGATTAGGTTTATAAAAGGTGTGCTTGGAATAATACTATGGCTAATGTTACATGTTATGAGATAAGTTGATCTGATTTACATATTTTTGTATACAATACTAGCCTCTCATTCATTTTTGTTCTTAAGTTTGGAAGTATTTATTTTAGAAAGTCTTTTTGTTGTGGGGGAAATAAATTGTCTTTGAATAATACCATGCTTAATACAGTTATGATTAGTATCTATATCAGAAAGGGCTATGGTACATATTTAGAAAGTAGGAATTAGATGATGTCACGATATTTTTCTTACTTTTAGTAAAGTTGTTTTAACATAAATATAATTTATGTGTCTTTGTTGTCACTTGAAAATGGAATTTAGGTAATAGGCATTTGTTGGCTTAGCTTGGAGTTTAAATGAAGGGGTAGACTCATCATATTCAAGTGATTCACAAAGCCTCTGAAGGCACTCCTTTATTTTTAGGCTATTAGAAATATGTTTAGTGACTTCAAGAATGAGCTTTTGCTCTTTCATAAAGACATATATTTTATTTGGACCATCATCATCCTCATGTTTAGAGGAATAAGAGGAAGAAGGCAAGGTAATTTTGTTAATCTAGATACTAGATTAAGAAAAGTATCCTTTTTGAGATTCATTTTTAAAAGATTCAATATGGAGGTTTTGGATTATTCCTAACATTTCCTCATTAAGATTGAGTTCATAAATTTTTCTATTCATTTGTCAATAATTGCATATATGGCATTTTCTGCCATGTTTGTCGCAAGTAATTTATCTATTGGTAGGATGTTGGGAAGAAGTTTGTGTTTTTCTCTGGTGAGGCTAGGCTCTCTTCTAATATGATGGTGTTTCTTAAGTACGTAATGGTTTCTTATAAAGTTTCTTGGGGTATTTCCTTAAGTAATATTTTGGTTTCCACGTGACATAGTTTAGTTTCAGGGGAGGTGATAAGGATATAAAATTGTTGGCAAAAAGAACCAATTTGTTAACTTGTTTTGTGAATTTTTCATTTGAAATGTCATTTGATTTTATGGTCTTGGTAGATTTTAAGACCTTATTTCTAAACATGGCTAATGAGTTCACCATATGTTAATTGTACATTTATGATTTTTCTAGCTTGGGTATCTTTCATTTTATTTCAAACTCTTTATCCAAGAAGGGTTGGAAGGCTGATAAGAAACTTTTCTACCCTAAAGGGTTGGTTTAAATAATCAAAAATCATAACATGAGTGAGGATAAAGTTTATGTACCATTAAAAATCATTTAGTTTATCACAATAGAGGTTTGAGAGAAGCTCAACATTTTTATCTTTGATGAAGGCATATTTTTACATATTTTATACCATTTTGTTCTTAGATTTTAGTATTTTATTTGAACAATATATGAGACTAAATATAAATTTGTGCTTAGGTGGTAATAATCTCATTTATTTTCCAAATAAAATATACCTTTTTGAGGCTTTATGTTAAGTCTATTTTCACTCCTATATTATTACTTTTTAATGATATCCCTCTTTTTTTTGCTGTGGGATCTTCTTTCGACTACTCTAAATCATCCCTTGAACTTTTTAGAGCACTATCACATATTTTTCCACTCTTTGTTATCACCATATTAGCTAACTCAAATCTTTCCTTTGGATTGGGTATGGTACTACTAGGAAGTTTGAGTCTCTATATTTAACATTCTTTTTTTTTTCATGTTCAAGTGGTTTTGTATCAACTGAGTATATCCATTTGTCAACAATAGAAACATCTTATCATATTTGATAGTAGTTGGAGGTTAATTTTGAGAGGATCTACCTTGATTTTCTTGGTAAAAAGCTAGTGCTACTTGGTTGAAACCTGGTAGATTAAGAAAAATAGTATTATTATTCTAATGGAAGTGACGATGATTGTGCATACCTGGGTGGTAAGTATTTAAAAATATGATGGTATTTTTTTTCTCATAATCCTTTCCTCTAATCATTTATGGGAATTTATCACTAGGATATCCTATCATTGAATAGACTCCATATGTAGTAATAGCTTTGGTAGATGTGGCAATCTATGAAACAAAATTAGTGAGTTAGTTAAGTATATCATCAAATTAACTTACACTTATCTCATTTAATCTCGGAAGGGTGTTCTTTATCCATGAAAGAGCCACCACTACCTCTACCTAGCATGTTTATTGAAAGTGCAGTGAGTTCCGTATAAAAGTATTGTATCAATTTCTCTTCCTTCATCCTATATTGTGGGCACTATGATAGCAAGGTCTTGTACCTATTTTAGTAAGCAAGGAATGTGTCATTAGGTTCTTGCTAGATCTTAGTGATCCTTTTCATTAGCATCGTGGCACATGAAGTAGAAAAAATACTTGATCAAGAATGCACTAGCCAAAGTATCCCAAGTGTATATTTATCCCGTAGGTAACTCATAGAACCAGTCTTTAGCACCATCCACTAAAGCAAATGTAAATGCCTTAAGCTTTAAGATTTGAAGATCCACATCCTTAAGGCACATGGAAATACATATGAATTAAAACTCCTTTAGAAACTTGTTGGGGTCTTCACTAGGGAGTCTATGAAAGTGGGAGTTTGGTGAAGTTCTAATAGCCCACTTCTTAGGGTATATAATATGTACTAATCAATGCACTTGATGGTGATTTTAGTGTGTATGATCTTGTCTTAGAGGTGTGTTTGAGATTGGTATGGTGTTTGGTTGAACATTGTTTGGATTTTGAAAGATAATTAATTTTATCAAAAAAAAAGTTAATAAGTAGGAGCTACTGATCAACTGATTTATCCCTTAAAATTTGAACTTTGAATCCTAATGAACTAATCAACTAGTTTGGGGTACCAATTGATTGATTCCATTGAACTCAATGTTCTTTAGACTCAATTTCCACTTTGAAACCTTCCCCAAAACTTTCCTAGCATCATGATTATGTTTCGAGTGTTTTTTTTTTTCAGATTTTTACAAATCTTTTGAGCATACCTAACCTGTTTTTATTGATTTTCAATGGATTCACAAAGAATTTATTTATAAGGAGTCATTTTTGTGACTTCAACTCATTTGAATTCTTCTTCCTCCTTTTCCATCTCTTATGCAAGAATCCTAAGGAGATTATTTGCTCTTGCAACCTCTGTAGATTGTTGAACTTTGATTCCCTTCCCCTTTTTTTCATTATTCCCTTATTGTGTTTGAAATTTCTAAGGCACATCACCCAGAAAACTACAGTTTTACTAATTGAGCTCAAAGGTAGAAAAGCTAGCTTTGAACCTTTAAAATGTACATTTAAAGCTTTGATTCAGGATATGATTTGGGATCTTGATTTATACACTCACTTACCCTTATTTTTTGAGCATAAACCCTTATTAAATTGACCCTAAAGGTTTTATATTCTCCCTTCTTCCCTAACCTCCAAACTTCTATGTTTTTCTTTATACTTACCTCCACACATTTCCTCTCTTTGACTTTAATTTTTGATCTTTCTCTCCTCTTCTAATCCTTTCTCTAGATCCTTATTGTTTTGATCCTAAGTAAGAAGGGTTGAGATTTGGTAAAAGAGTGAGGGCTTTGCTTTCAACTTTGGTGTTCTTTGTTTTACCCTTGGGATGGTTGGTTTTCTCTTATTTTCTCTCCTGGGTCTCTAATTTTACTTGATACTCTTTACATGATTTCAAAGGTTTTACTGATCTTTAATATTTATTTATTAAAAGATGTTCTAGTGTGGCAAAGGTGTTTGGATTTTCATAGACTTTTACTCACTTTAATGTGTTTCTAAGCTCTCTTGAGGTAAACCATTATCTTCACTATTTTGTGGGAAATGTTATGGGGTAATTTTAGTGCATGTTCTATAAGTATGGAATAATATTAATATTAGAGCTGAAAATGTTTTTGAACTTATTTATTATGGAATGATTGAAAGAAGTGGTAGAAATCATAGCCTAAAGTCTTGCATGTATGAGCCTCATAGGTATAGTTTTAGATTTGTAATTACCTCTAATATTCGGAAAGTCTTAAGTGAAAATACTATGCGTGAAATGATGGATATATTGTTGCATGATGTCCTAGTAAGAAGAGTATATGATGCATGTTTTCCAATTCTTATTAAGTCTATAAAGTACAAGCATGATTTTATTGACATTCCTAGAATGATTTTTGTATTTAGCATACAATCCTTGAATATTACTTGTTAAGAACCTTAAACGACCCGAGATTTATGTTTCGATTGATTGAGGAAAGATTACGAAATTTAATTGCGTGTAATTGTGTTTTATTAGGGCTATTTTTTTCCCCAATCAACCGATCGATCTCTAAGACTGATCGACTGGTACTCAAGATCGATCTACAAGTTAAGTCTTGTAGAGCCATTGACTTGTTGACTTATGACTTTAATGGTCTTAGTCTTGAGTTAAACCCATTAATTATTTTGATCAAACCCATCGATTAGTCCCTATAATAGTTGAGTGGTTGGGTCAACCAATCAATTAGTTGGTTTGTGATCCTAATAATCTTAGCCTCGGGTTAGACATATCAATTGGTTTAACCAAATCGATCGACTAGTTATCATAACAGTTGACCGGTGAGACTAACTGATCGACTGGTTCAACACCACTATGGAGGTTAATGATTCTCTGATTGATTGATTGTTCAATGGGACCCATCAATATGTTTTGGAAACCCATCGACTAGTCTCGACCATTTTTCTTGTCTTGAATAATTCTTTCCAAATATGGTGTTTTGAGTTTTCTCATGCTTGGATAATGACCTAAGATGTTATTAGCTATATATTTACTTGTATTAATGGATTATAATTGATGAATTAAAGTTATTAAATAGAAAATTGATCCTAGATGACCAATGTTGACCTTAATTTAGCATTTGGGGATTTATCTTGACCATAGCATGAGTAAATGGATAAAAATGGATTCTTCCTATGGTTAGTATTGATTTTATAAGTCAAAATAATGGATACTATACCTCAAATGACATATATCATGGCATTAAAATATGAAAACTTGTACGTTTATGACTTGGCACGAATAGAAGAAAATAACATGGACATATATGGCGGCATTAAGTTGATCTTATCCATAAACATTGACTTTCACCATGCTATTGAGATAAATGGATAAATAACCATGAGTTAAGGTTGGACTCTAGGTGACCTTCATCTTTGGCCTTAGGGAATTAGCTTGGAACACCATTTAATGAATCATAAGATTGTAGTTAAGAAATAAATTATGGCTTTAACCTTAGCCCTAGGCCTTGAGCTTCATTTGAAGGGTGAAAAAAAGAGAAATTAATGGATATCAAGTGTTGGATTAGATATTTATCAATGATATCAACATGATATAATTCCACCTTTTGACATAATTGATAAAGTAATGGGACAAACACTTTAAGATACCGTAAATGGGATCACAAAATGATGTGAGAACCTTATATGGTTGCATTGAATTTAAATGGCTTGTTATTTAGTGTAATATTATTTGTGAACCTTTACATGATATGAAATTCTAATCTAATAAGGTATTAATCACTTAAATTTGAATGAGCACCATGATAGGTTTAGATTATTTGATCCTCGATTAGCTAATGGATGTTAGTATATCTTGGGCATTTTACATTTGAGTGCCTTCAGGTGGTCCTAGTAGATCTTGGTGCCTTTCCTACTCGAGACACTAATGATGTACTAGGGGGAATCAATACTAAAGGGTCTAGTCACCATAAGATGGTTATTTTGGCATAAGCTAGGACTTCTGTCCACCAGGTTATTTCTTCATGCATAGGGACTCTATGCCCATTTATTTGGTTAGACTTACATGGTATTGAGAGACCATGGCAAATAATTCCACCTATTTCTCAATAATTTAGGGTAAAAGAATTATATGCTCAGTTATTGCTCAATAATTATCTAAGGGAATTCTGTATTCACCTAAATAAAGATAATATATGAAATGAGACCCAAAGAGATATTAATAGAACTTAATTTTTTTGTGCTTGATCTTGATATTGTTAGTTTACTAACATCATACCTTGTTTTCTTTATAAGTACTTAAAGAGCTTACTCTTCACTTAAGCTACGAATATGTGTTGTAACTCACATTTACTTTCTTTAAATTCTATTTCAATCACATTTTTCCTTAGAATTCACCTTTGTGTTATGTTTCTATATTTCCTGCATGTCTCCATGAATTATTTCATGATTTATTACTATTATAACCATGATCCACCTATTATAAGAATCCATGGTTGGAAAGTCGTATATGTAATTCTAATTTCACATTACCTTTAAAACTATAGTGTAAACACTACTGTATGGATAATTTAAGTAATCCATGTTCGTTAGGATGGTGGTATGTATATTATAATCTATATAATTTTGTATTTTAGTATGATTATGATTAAGCATGTTTTGGTGGACCGAAATATGTCATGTATGATCTGTGTGATTGTAAATGAATGACATAATAGGAGAATCACCTGTACATTAATGGTAGGTCATACCATGAGCATATTGTGTTGTTGCTTTTACTATGATCTACATGATAGTGGTAGATTAGTTTACTTAGTATGTATGTATACTTATGGGGTTATTTTTGTAATCCCCTCTTCAACCCTATGAGCAGGAGGTTTAGTGCAATTTTTATGAGGATAGCCATTGAGTGGTCCTTCATCTTCTTAGCATAGTTGGGTTGATGATATTGATTAATTCTTGTAATATACCATGTATAGAAATCTTAATCATTAATTAGTATTTATGTGTATTAGTTGTAATAATTATTTAGGACATTTGGTATTAAATATATTATGAATATGTGTATTATTATTATTATTATTATTATATTAGATATAAAATTTAATTAGGTTAAAATTCATTATAAAGTGAATTATGAAATATTAAACCTAAGTTATATCTTAATTTGTATTTTTTGTGTTGAGTAAACCCTAATTTCAGTAACTTGATAATTTCATCCAAAAAAAGTACCTCAGTTCTTCAACTAAGTTATTACCCCTACCCTATGCTAGATTTTTGTACCTCACTTTACTCCTTCTACCCCAACCCACCTTGCTCCTACGTGCCATGCCCTGCACCATACTCCCTTTCCCCCATGTTTTCCTCTCCTTGTTTTGCTCCACATTTCCCCCCATGACATCCTCTTCTTAATCCATTATCCTTTCCCTTTTGTATCGTTCCTTAGTCCCTAAGCAAGCCTAGGCAATCCCCTTCTCAATCTAAGCTCCATCATGAAAACCCTCTCTATTTATCCATCATTGCTCTCATTATTTACCCTTCATCTTCACCATTTTATTTTGCAACGTGCTCCACCACCAGCTACATCCCCTTGGTACTGACCATTCCCACCAATCCATCACCCCATGCACCGAAAATTCCTCTCAAAACCACCCCAACACTAATGCACAACCTCACCAAAATCATCCTACCTCCCTCATCCAACAATACTAAAACTTCTCTCCTCCCTTTGGTGTTGGCCATTCTCACTGAAACCACCACCACACCATCAACCATCCCTATCTTTCCACCCTCTTCTCCTTCCTCCAAAACCACCTCACCTAACCCTCCACCACTAGCCAAAATCATTAATGTCCTCCCCTCCTCCTTCGATAAAATTTTCCAAAGCTCACCCCCTTTGTTGCACCATTATCCACTAAAGCCTCTCCCTCCACCTTGTTTCTTTTAATCCACTTTTTCTTACTCTCCTTAATCCACTTTGCTCCCATTCTCCTTTTCTTGACCATTCCTGCTAAAGATGCCTCCCTAGATTTGGCTAAAGCTATAGTTGATCTCCTCTCCTTCTTGGCAATATCCACTAAAGCCTTCCTCTTTTGTTACTATAGTTTTATTTGTATTCCTTTTCCTTGCTTCAATCAGTTAGTAATCTTTGATTTTTTTAATTAATTTTTAGTTATTTTTGTATAATATTAAATGTTAATACATAGGTTTTTGGGTGTCAAATTCTTAGGTAATTCTTGAGGATCTTGGAGAATACTTTTTTTTAGCTTAGATTTGGCAAACCCAATAGCTCATAAGGTGGTAGAATTAATATGTGAGCATGCTACGATGGTTACACCTAGAATAATACTAGGATTTTATGATTTTTCATGTTTTATGACATGCATGACAAAAGGATAACATGTTGAATGAATGATATGTACATTTGATGTAAGTTAAGCTATATGGATGAGTAATATCTTGTATAATTTATGTACGCATATATAGGGTTTTTCTAGGATTTACATTCTTGTTAAGTTATGATTTACATGTTATGCTAAATTCCTCATGAGTAGTAATGCATTGTAGTTAGGGTAATGATGATTTACATGAAAGCTTATATGCATAAGTGGGGCTAGCTTATGATAACTTCTATTCGTATGACCTTGGGTTAGAGATATTTTCCTACATGTACTACGATGATAATTTTCCTATTTAAATGATATATTATGTTTTAAATATGTATGCACATGATGTATGGAAGATTTAATACATGAGAATTGTATGATTTGGGTTTTGTGGGCGCAACCCACTAAATGTATGAAAAGTGAAAAATATAGTTAATTGCTAAAATGTAAATATTACCTATGTGCTAAAATATTGTGATTAATTGTATTTTAGCCTTTTTCATGAAAAATTTCTCATAATTATAATGCTTGGTATAAAAATGAATAAAATGATGAAACTAGGGTCTTAAAGGGTATTTTATTAATTTTAACCTAATGTATCATTTGTGAATAATCGAATGTTAGGATGGCCTTATGATTTTGATAGATTAACCCTAATTTTGAATAGGCTTGACATAGACTAGTGACCTTAGGGCTTACCTTAGTAAATTGAAAACAAAAAGGAAGAATGGTTAAGTATGAAAATAGAAATTAGTTTATAGTATGTGACATCTACGATCACCACATAAAAGATTAATACTTAAAGTGAAATACCTCAAGTTGGGAAGATTTTCTCTTTAGGATTAGCTTCCCTAGAGATGAGGTGTTATCCCTTATTTGTTTTGGTTCACTAGTGTGTCACTGTGCCTTTGTAATAGGTGACTTCTAAGCCCTATATGGGATATTGATACTTAAGTACTAGGAAAATGAGGTTGGAGGATACTATATTGCCTATAACACCCTCAAAATTCAATCCTGAAATTTTTTTTTGACAGAATAAAGCAGAAGCTAGAAGAGAATTTGGGGAATGTTACCGCCACATCTAACACAAGATAAATGTCCACCATCTATCTCATGCTAGATGTAAGGCTAAAACCTGTCAAACAACCTCAAACATCTAAATGAAATCATCGCTGAACTCATCAGCAGAACCTGTGAAATAAATCCAAATTTGAAAAGCTTATCAGAGTATGAGAAATTGAAAGTTAATTACAATACCCTTGCAAATTTAAATGCAATACTCGTAACTTCCAAAGAGGAATACAGTTAAACAAAACAAAACCCGAAGGATCAATATCCGAATTTCCTACTCACTCAAGTCAAGACTTTCACCCCAAAACAGTATCCGATCTTAAACCTGCACAAGAGGTCTGCTCCCCACCATCAGTGGATCATCACAGGACCCATTCAACCAAGGTAGTATCAGTACGCGTCCAATACTGAGTAAATCCCACTACCCTATCTTATGGGAGAGAAGTAAACTATAATACCAATTGCATATTAATTCATGGTACAATGTGTTGATACAATATCGTGCATACTCAAAACCCACAGCATAAATCTTGCCATACCCTATAATAACATATGAAGCATATGTAACATCCTATTTAAACATATAAGCGTGGTATAAACGAAATATAAAGTGGCCCATGCGCCTCAGGTAGGAATAATCCATATTATTGAAAACTCAATACGTGGCATACTCACGTAAGCAACATGTAGTAATACAGATAATAAAAGCAGGCCATGGTCCAATTAGACTTATTTTCTTTTGAATCTTTGTTAAATGTAGTCATCTCACACCATAATCTTTATTAATCCACGTGAGTACGGGAACCCCATTATTATAGCCGGTGGACCGGAATACATACACTCAAGGCAAAACGCTCCTGACCACTATTATTTGCCGGTGGACCGGTCTCCAGGGCAGAACGCTCCTAGCCACTATTATTTGCTAGTGGATCAGTCTGGCCCCAACTCACATGGTGTTTCACTGTAAGTACTTAGTGTATTTCACATGGCTTAGTTTATTTACTTTGCTTTGTTGAGTACGGAATCCCCCACTATTATAGCCGGTTGACCGGAAATCATGCAGGACAAAACGCTCCTGACCACTATTGTTTGCCGGTGGCACGGTCTCCAGGGCACCCCGGCTCCTCGCCACTATTATTTGCCGGTGGACCGGTCTGGGTCCAGCTCAACATCTTCCTCTTTAAGTGATTAGTGTGTTAACATATCTTATTTGAAAGTGTTTCACCCTTGACATACATGGCTAACTATATTTTATTTCCCCCTTTACACTTACACATAATGAAAACCAACACCTAAGGGCGTGGGTTAAGGCCTAGCACCTCGTGACACGCACTCCAAATGCTATCTCCCTCTAGGGTTTTCCCTTGGAAACCCTAATCGGACCTATGTGGCCCAACTTTCTCTCACTTACACTACCATTACTCCATTTATCATCCTATACCTCATCTCATTTAGATCTAATCCCAAATAATATCGCTTTACCCATTGGTTCCACCTATGACCCTAAAACCCCAGTTGGCCACTTTAACCCTAGTACCTTTCTTCTCCCACTAGTAACCTCCCCTTTTCACCCAATATTTTTTTTCTCCCCCATAACACCCATAATCATTCCTTATAACATAAAACTCTCACTCTCAACTCGTACCTCACTCACCCTTAATCATTTTTACTTTCGCCTTTTCCAGATTACTAATTCTTCCCAAAACCCTAATCGGGTCCCTTATACTCCCTTTTAGCAACTTACTTCCCATTTATTTCTTTTTGTCCTTTCATCTCCATGTCATAATATTAATCACCCTAGCATGCATGTCATAGAGGGTTACATCATGTCATGACACATCATATTTGCATCATATCCATATTAGCACATACAAGACAAGAGCATGAGAACATACCTCGGTTCCACGCTACGCTACACAGTAAAACAGATAACACATATAATACAACATATAAACCATACGAGGCATCCAAGACAAGTAAAACATGAAAGACACCCACAGGCCGCCTTAGTTACATCCTTACGAAGCACCCATAAGTGGAGGTAAGTAGAGACTTACTTAAGTCCGAAGCTAGCTAAGCAAGATAAGAGAGAGACAAAAGATTACTAGCTTGAGGATCCACAATAAAGCTTTTCTAGATCGCCAATAGAAATCGAAACTAGGTTAGAAACTATCTTATCAATTAATAATTCACATATTATAATTAAACAAACGCAAACAAATACAACAATCTTTCTTGGAAAACCTGTCCAAAACTTAGGACTCAAAAGCATAGCTCTATTAAGATTTAAGATTAAATATAAATCAAAACAGATTAATACAAATACCACTTGGTACATTTCAAATTAATTTGGAAAGCCCTACAAGGATAATCGATTATAAGTTAATTTATCGAAAATAACTTATTTATTAGGTTTTTCAACTAAATAGGTAACCCAACCATTTTCATAGAACCAAATCCAAAACGATTAGATTAAAACATACTTTAAATGATTTAAAACCCAAAGATAGAAATCGATTAGATAAAAGACGCATAGCGAAAATCAATTTTATAAAATCATCCCCGAAGATTAGGGTTTTTAATGCCTAAACTATGAATCGACCAAATCACTTCGATTAACTCAAATTGATAGTTTTAAAACACGATTAAACAATTTTTAGATGAATCCAGATAATCAATTTAACAAAACAATCTTCCGATTAACCAATTCCAGACAATCCATTTTCAAAATTAGGGTTTTAAAGCCAATGACACAAACTCAGGTAATTCAAATCAATTAATTCCAATTAAAGGCATTAGAATACAATTAGGATCATTTCAACTACTTCTATAAATTTAGTTTTAGAAAAACAACTATACAATAACCAATTTAATAATCTCACTTGAAATCTAGGGTTTTAGGCTCGAAAATATAATTCGATTGAATTCTATTAATTTAATCAAATTAAATGTTTAGAAATGAAATTAAACACATTTCATAACATATCAAATAATCAATTGCTCAAAACCAATAAAAGAAATACACAATTTAGCACAATTAGGGTTTTTGAGCCCGGAACGCAAATCCGATCAATTCTTGCCAAAGTATATAAATTGATGGTTCCGAAATGTAATTAAATATATTCTAATGTAATTTATATACTCAATTGAATAAATAACCCGATTACACAATCCAATTTAGAGCCGCGAGAGTTTTGACCTAAAAATCCAATTCCGATCAATTACGCACAATTTTCCCAAATCAATGCTTCCAATATAAAATTAAATACATTTTAAACTATATTATAAAATCAATTGAGCGAAACGGCTCAATTATGCGACCCAATTTTATCACACACTTATTTTGACCTAGAGATAAAATTCCAATAATTTCTGCATAAAGTTCTTAAATTGATGATTCCGACATGAAATTAGATATATTTAAAAATATATTGTAAAATTAATTTACCCAAAATCAGACGAATCCGAAAAATTCGGGCATAACCCGGCCAAAACTTCAATTTCCAAAATTCCAACCTAAACCATACAATTAATATATCCAAATCAATCTTACAGTACATATATACATAATCAAACAATCAATTCAGCTTTTCACAAGCTAAATCATACTCAATTAATCAAATCTATATTAGGGTTTTTCAGAAAATTATACCAAATAAAAATCGACAAATCGGGGCAAAGGAAGGTCGGGGAAGCTTCGTCGGGGGCCTAGGGTGGCTTGTCAGTGGTCAGCAGGGCCTGCCATGGCCGGACGGTGGCGCACCCAGCACGGCTCGTCACTATCGCGGTCTACTGCTGCCGCCCGCTGCTGCTCCTACACGCTACTGCTGGTGGCTGCTATGGTGGTGGTTGGCTGCCGACGATTGACGAAGGAGGAGGGAGGGTTAGGGAGGAGGTGGCGGTTGGCTAGGGTTGCAGGACAGGGGCAGGGGTCGACGGGAATAGGGAAATAGAAGAGAAGGGAGAGAAGAGGGAAAAGAAAAAGGAAGGGGGGTCGGTAGGTTAGGCGCGGGATTTTTGTTTTTTATTTTATTTTTTTTTACAAAAATACATCAAACAAAATACTAAAGTTTGAAATTATTATTGGAAGATTTTATCTAAAATTTATTAGACAAAAATTAGTTCGTAAGATTCCGAAAGCTTAAAATAAATAAAATAACTATATACAAAATTTTGGAAACATTCTCAGAAGAATTTTCCAACGAACGTAAAAATTTATATTATTTACGGAAATACATTATAAGACCCCGAAATAATATTTAAAAACATATAATTAAATATTTAAGTCAAATTCTAATAAACCAAGACTAATTTTAATAATTTCCGAAATCGGTTTTCCACAAACTAAAAAGCGTAGAACGGAAGAAAATTAATTTCAAAAATAAATTCTTAAATAATCTCCAAAAATATTTTTAATTTAAACTTCCCAAAAATATTAAAGATTTCTGGAATCGAATAACTTTAAAGTTGGAAATATTTTTTTACAGGTAAAATCATTAAAATAACTTTAACTATTTAAACAGAAATTCTATAATTTAAATAATATATTTTGTCAACGAATATAACTTCAAAATAACACCGTAAACACATGACAAAGTTATAATCGAAAAAAAATCTAAAATATGAAAAATAAAAATACGAGAAAGAATGGGAATACATATTTTTAACCGAAAATTGAATTCATAATAATATAATAAAATCATTGTCGTGAAGGAATTTATCTAGAATGGTTTGCTACGATAACGATTAATTAAATTCAAAAATCGTTGATAACTCCATAAAACGAATTGAAATTAAAATAATTAATTGTTTACATCAAATTACGCCAATAAAATCATTAAACTCAATAAATTTGGATTTTAAAAGACAGGGTATTACATTGCCTTTGTGTGTTGGTATGACTTGGCATACCGTTATGTTCCTGGGTTCAAAAGTAAGGGTAATGTGTTGCCTTTAAATGCTAATATGACTTAGTGTACCTTAGTGTCCTTGAGTTGATTGTATCCCCCTCGAGTAATGTAAAATAGAATTAACTATTGTGTAAGAAAATAAAAAGGAATTATTTGGATGTGTTAGTTTGGTAGTTGCCTCAGTGCCCTACCTTGGTAATTACTTGGATGTGTTGGTTTAGTAGATGCCTTAATACCAAACCTTGGTATTTGATATTGTTTTGGATTTTTTGTTTGATAGTTGCCTTAGTGTCCTACCTTGGTAATTAAAGTTTCTTTGGAATTTTTTGTATAGTAGATGCTTAGTGCCCTACCTTAGTATTTGGAATCTATTTAACAAATTAGATATGTCTATTGTAATTTGTGATGATGTGAAGTGAACTAGTATGTCTCATTTTTTCTTGAGACTTGATGTTAATTATACTATTCTATAATTTTTGCATGTGGTTATGCCTTATGCATAAGTATGCTTTTTAGATATTTTTACTATGTGTAATGTGGATGTGCTACCTCTTATGAGATATTATAATTTACTTACCACGAGGAATTCATACTAATATTACTTTTATTTAGATGAGTATGTGAAGGCAATAGAGTGACATGGGTGCTACTCATTCCCATGAGTAGTGACCCATCTTGAGTCCATGCAGGTAGGTGACAAAGGATTAGAGGGCTATATTACATATGATTATCTTGTCAGGGTAGAAAGATACCTTGGTATCCTGGGTCAAGGAAGGAGAGAGTGCATCTTAGACTTATTTCCTATTAGCATTTCATGTTTTTCCATAGTAGTGAAACCCTATTATATACTTTTAGTACTCCCTTATATTGACACTTAAATTTCTTGTGTTCTAGTATTTTCCCTATGTTAATACTTAACTCTTTCATGTTTTAATTTATTCTAGTTCTGGCATTACATTTGTGTTGCTCTCTTAGCCTTATGGTTAGTACAAGGCTAGCTAGGGTCCAGACTTAAACTAATCACAACTATAGCACCCATTATTTCATGTGTGATTTTCTTCAAATAAACAAAAAATTTCAACTATGATTTATGGGTATGTTATAGTCACAACTACCCCGACATTTAAATGCTTAGTGCCCCAATCATTACACATCACCTTTTTTCCTCTACATTCTACTCTTGGGTTATCTGATTGACATAACTTATAGTGGTAGTGCCTTTCCTTGCCATGAACCCTAGAAAATCCACCTAATTGAGGTGTTGACCCCAATCTCCTACCATACCACGGTAGTAAGCTACCACCAGAGAAAGCCTTCTTCCAATCACTGGAATGTTGGAAACCCTCAAACTTCCTCTTATTCCCTGACTAGGCACTCTAAGCCTAGATGACTTGGAAAACCTCTAGAGCTTGCTCGTACATCTCAGCCATATCTAGTGGAGTGACTCCCACCAACAACTCCTGGTATTAGATTCCCAACTTGATCTTGAAGTGGTGAACTTATATCACCTCATTAGCTTCTACCTCTGGGACAAATGGAACCAACTCCATAAATCATGTATAGTACTCCTCGATGGATATGCTCCCTGTCAAAGAGCCATGAACTTATCATAATTCTTCATCCACAGGCGAGTCGGGTAATGAGCTCGCAATGCTTCCAAGAATGGCCCCCAGATTGTAAGTTCCCCACCCCTACACTAGATACTCCGCCACCATGCATCTGCCCTTCCTCTAAGGTAGTAGATAACCAAATCTACTCTTCTATCTCTTGGGTAAACATAGACCATGAAAGTCTTCTCCATGTCTCGAATCCACTATTCCATAATGTTGGGGCCCTCTTGATTTTGAAGAAGAGCAGGCGATGATGCCCAACCCACATAAGCTAGTCCTCTAAAGCTGGTGTAGTTGCTGACACCGGTGGAGGTTGAGGTGCTTAGACTTATCTCTCCATATACACTCTAACGATCTCCATGAATTCTTCGATGCATTCGTAATAGTGATTACTGACCATCATGTCTATAGACTAAAAGAAGTTAGGCTAATGTTTGGGCCAAAAAGTATTAAGACTCCCATAACGAACACAAAGCTAACTATGACACATTACCAACCCAGCTCTCATCCATAGACATTTGGGTTTGAAATAATCAAAGTTTATTAGAAAATTGAGAAAAGAATTTTAGTTTAGTAAAAATCTTATGGTATGAATTTAAAAATTCTTAAAAATGGAAAATCTTCAGGAACCATTTAAATACCAACCTATGGTATCAACTCAATTATCGATGAAAGTGATATGCTTTTAAGAAATGGCTTTACCGAGTAAAAATATCATGGTAATGAGCATGTGATAGAGCAAATTAGTACATCAATACGCTATATACCGAGTAAGCCAAGTTGCCCCCTCAATTTACACATGTATAACAATATATCACACATAAATATAGATTACAATATGCATCATGATACACCCATATATATAAAGATAGAAGTACATGAAGTCATATTATCATGCATAATTCTAATAAATAGAATACATCATGCATAGATGCACCACCGTTTGACATAAGCATATACACACATAAAGGCAAGGAGAAAAAAACAACCTCTAGGGTTGATCCCAATTAACAATATCCATAGGTTATTCCTTTAGTTCAACCATGTAAGAGATAAATGAGTTAATCCGCCAATATTCCAATTCATAATCAATTAGACAGGTCAACCATTAGCCAATTATAATGACTAACTTTAATCATTTTCAATAAATCATACAATTAATTAGCTTCTTGCCAAATATTATCCGTTATCTAATCATCATATATATTTGATCAATTACTTACATAACATTCATATTTTATTATCATCGAGCAATGGATTGTGTACCACCCCATAGTTTTACATACTATGAAAGCCTATCCAAAAAGGGACATAAAGTCTAGGTTGAAGCCAACCACATAGGTAATCAGACCTTTTATTACCAATACCCCCTAGTACATCATCAATGTCTAGATTAGGTAACACATTGGGACCTCTCAGGTACCCACTCGAAGGTACGAATATGCCTAAAGGTAGACTAGCCCCTGGTAGCTAATAGAGGATCAGGTAACCTAGATCCATACTTATGTTAACTTTCTTTCTCTATAAGTGATTAATATTTTATTCATAAGGATGGGTGATCATACCAAACCCATATAACAAACAAGGTAAATTTCCATATTAACTCATATTGATCCTTTTATTTCCTTTTTCTCCAACCATGCGGGTTTACCATTTATCCTTAGCCGATGATATTTATATCCATCATATGGTTTATTTCATACCCTTACTATTTTCCATTTCTTTTATTTCCATATTGTCACTTATTACAAGTGAATTACACCTTTAGCCTTCACATTACTCATAACATATGCCATAATTTATTATCCATTTAGGCAAATAATCCATGTAAAAATCTACATTTTATCCCATTAATAATCATGATATGGCCCCAAACACAACCCCCAAGCATAACTAAACTACAAGGAAACAAATCATACAAACTAGCTAAACCAGTTGATCGATTTAGCCCAATTAGTTGATTGATTCTATCAACTAGTCAATTAGTTTGGGTCGACTAGTCAATCGGCTCAACTCAACCAGACCATAGAACATTCGATCTATTTTCCTAAATGGATCGATGGGTTTAAGTAGAGAGAAAGACTAAAGTCTTTGTAGGTAAACTAATAGATCAGTTCGGTTAATTAGTCAACTATTCTAGGAACTAATCAATATGTTTACTCTAACACATCAGTAATTCACAAATTGCATGCATATTCTTTCATGATAATCATTTCTAACTACATTAGAACATTTATCAACATCAACCAACATATTCCTAACTAGATTAACATGTATTTCTCCATCTAACATCATTATAGTCTATTTTATCCATTTTCATGTTCTTTCTCCATTTTATGTTATTTCAGCATGTCATTCATGGATATAACTATATTTCCTTATACCAAAATATATCAACCAACTAAGAGATCACTTTTTATGCATATAAACATGCTAATATTTTAAGGTCAAGAATTACTTACTTGATTTACGCTAAATCCCCTTAAAATAGAATTTCCAAATCTATAAAAACTTCAACTCTTAAAATCTTAAAAACCAAAATCTTAACTCAGGTGTTATAGCAAAGCTTTATAAATTTTTGAATAAGAGAATGGAAAGGGAGAAGAAAATACCATTAAGATAAAAATAGGGAAAAGCTTTACTAGACCACTCAATGTTTTCCCCAAATCTAACACTGCCTTGCTTAACAATTGAAACAACATAGCGCTAGAGGTACGATTAGGAGAGTGTACGGAATAATCTAGTAAGTGTTTGAAATGTGGAGGGAAAATAAAAAGATGCAAAACTCAGAGGAATTTCAGTGGTTGAAAGAAAGTGGAATGCATGGAGGATTTGAGTTATTTATAGCCAACCAATTGAAGGAAAACATAGAGGGCTCAAAAGGAAAATTCAAACCCTACTTGTGACCATTTAAATTTGATCAAAACCGATGGATTTTCTTGCGATTTGTTGACCTAGTCTCTTGAGCTCAATTTGAGACTCTAGAGAGCTCAGGTAAGGCATACTAGAATTCTCATACATGGGAAAAAAATTGAGGTTAGTATTAAAGGAATCTTCTAGTTTCTTAGAAGTATGCCTTGGAGCAATCAATCTTAGAATTATGTAAAGAAGAGAGGAGGAAGAAGAAAATTGTTGAGGCCACCTCTCCCCTTCATATGTCTCAATCGACCTCTAGAACAAAATGAGGTAATATTTTAGGTTAAACACATCATAAAAATGGTTAGGAATATCTTAGGGGTAATCGGTATGTGTTGGGAGTGTTCTATTTTAGTGTAAGGGATTTTTCACAAAAAGCTAACTTGAAAAATATGACTAGCTCGACAAACCAGTCGATCAGTTTGGGTCTATCAATTGACTGTTCATCCACTAGTCGATTAGTTTTCCCCAACCAATCGATCAGTTTGGTTAAGGAACTCAATTTAGTTAAGGAGACAAACCAGTTGATGGGTTTGCTTATAAAACTCAATAAACCTTTTTTTCCAACATGTTTTCAAGTCAATTTTATTCCAAATCAAATTATAATATTGAATTAAAATCAAAGGTCTAAAATTTATCATCTATCCATTACATAAAAGTGTGGGGTATTACACTAATGTTATTGAATTATCTAATTTATAAAATTATTATCTCCCTGGAAAGAAAATGAAAAACTTACATATTTGCATAAATTATAATTTATAAAATTTATAATTTGTTGTAAGTCACCGGCAAAAGCAAGAAATACGAACACTTCTTTCGAAATCTAGTCCCACTTTTTGAAAAGTATAAATAAAGCTTAGTCTAGTAATTTTATTACCCTTAGGCTATTAATTAACTTTAGCAAAACATAGCCATGCACCCACTTTTCTAAATAATAATAATAATAATAATAATAATAATAATAATAAAATTAATATTATTTTATAAAAGATATTTATCAAAGGATACCAAAATAACTGAAAGTTTTTCTCCCCCCCCTTTCTCTTTTACATAGCAAAACTATAAAATAAATTAATATAACTTTTTTTTCATATGTAAGCTAAACATGTATATATAATATCCTCTAAGATATACCTATTGAACTTTATTTATTAATGAGTGGAAATCATTAAAGTATTTGTATAGATAGATCTAATCTATGGAATCTTAAAATATACAAAAATGAAAAATAAATCTATGAAATTTTTACAAAGATAGCCAAAAGTTCCGACCAATAATATCCTTGTAAACTATTTCGCTAAATAAGTTCATGAAAAGTTTTTTCTTATATGTCTTATTATTGTATAGGTTAGTATAGGGTATGTTCTTTAATAAAGTTACACTTTCAAAAAGTACTAAGGGGTTCTTTGATATCAAGAAAGTAGAGGAAACAGGGTTACACCGTAAAAAAATATAAAACACCTAATTGTTTGGTTTAATGGTTATGAAAAGGTAAAGAGAAAAATAATTTTTTTCTAAAATTTTGAATCATTTGTATGCTGAGGAAACTAATTCCTATGATGGGATTTAGTAAATAATACTTTCTAAGTTATAAAATACATAATTATCCTTAACATGAATTCGAGGTGGATGATAGAAAAATGTATATATTCTCTAGAGTAAAAAGCTTGGAGGTCTAACTCCAAATTAGATTATTTTAAATTTTGTAGAGGTTGACTACTTTCTTAGTATAGATGGAGGTTATCGAAATATATATATTATTAGTTTGTTGATTCCAGATATTTAAAATATTCTTGTCACATTTTTTACTATTATTATTCAACAAGTAATTGTCTTTTTTTTATTGTATTAGAACTATTTTATTGCTCTAGTTTATGTCATTGCATTTGTTAACTTTTTTACAATAAGTTTCGATACAGAAACTACTTCAATTACTTAATATTTTTATAATACTCTATTATTGTCTATTATGATTATTTATATTTATTTAATGGTAAATATATTTTCTATCATGTAAACAAAAAAAATTAAGTAGAAGAAACGAATATTGCTATTTATTAACAAATGATATTAATATAACTTTATGTTAACTTCCTTAGTAAAAAAAACCTATATAGCCAAGTGAGTTTTGGTACTTTTGTAGAGTTACATATACCTAACAAAAACAAACAATTTTTTTTTTCTTCAAAACTTACTTTTTAATATCTAACTTTTCTAAAACTTATATAAGGTGAAAGTAATTCTAAATATACCAAAAAATCCTTAAATTTCTTATTGTTTAGTTAAACTATCTTTTGACTCATCTACTTTTCTAAATAAACTGCTTTTTCTCAATGACACCTAAAAAAGTAACATTTTATTTTTATTTTTATCTTATGTATAATAATTAAAAATAAAAGTAAACTATCTTCTTTCCTTACTTTTTTAATATAAACAAAACAAAAATTTATTAAATTGTTAAGTAGTTATTTTTCTGACCAAAAAATTCAGAATCGTGTAAGTTCCTTTTTAAATTATAATTAACTTACCAAACTAGGCCTATATTGCCAAATGATATCTGAGCGCGGAATGAATGGAATCGCTCCACGATGCAAAATGAAGGAAAGCGGTGTATCGTGTACCGAGCAAAAAACTGCCATCACATACTCATGAAATTGGCGGTTAACATTTAAATTGAAAACCCATCGATCGGTCCCTTTTCTTTCCCTCCTCGTATAATTGTGTAATTAACTTCTTCCGTCGTTAGTTCATCCACCTTTCTCTCGCTCTACGGACTCTCTCGTGGAAACGCTTCAAGCATATTTTGTCTAGGAAGTAAATATGGCAAACACATCATTCACTGCCCGTCTCAAGCAATCAGTAACCCCGAACGCCCTCAGATCATACCTCGCTGAATTCTTCTCTACTTTTGTTTACGTCTTGGCTGCTGCGGGATCAGCCATGTCATCAAGTATGATCCATTGATTATGATTTTTGACATGATTTATCTTGGTTGAGCATGACTGATTTCTGGGTTTTTTTGCCCCTTCTTCCATGAGCTGTCGTCGAAATACTAGTGATTTAATTATTTAGGATGTTAAAATGTCATACGGTCGGATGACCCTGTTTGTCTATTCAATGTTATATAATTCCTGAGTTTGATGATACAGGGAAACTGATGCCGGATGCCAACTCCGACCCCTCTGCCCTGGCTATCGTTGCCCTGGCTAATGCTTTCGGTCTAACTTCCGCAGTTTACATTTCTGCCAACCTCTCCGGCGGACATGTTAACCCTGCAGTTACTTTCGCGAGAGTCGTCGGCTGCCACTTGCCTCTTCTCACTGCAATCTTTTACTGGATTTCTCAGATCATCGGCTCTGTCATGGCTTGCCTCTTCCTCAAAATTTTCACAGTCAATCAAGTATGTATACGTATATATATATATATATACACGTACAACAACTACCTAGTTCTCCATTATCTCTTTACGGTTATTCTTTCTATCAAAAACATCAGCAGTTTGCATGTTGATCACCGACTCTTTCTTTTTTCATGAAGACTGTGGTGGTCCATTCAATTCCGCAAGAAATGACGGGATTTGGGGCATCAGTTTTAGAAGGCGTGCTTACCTTCGGCTTGGTCTACACCGTCTACATTATGATGGACCCAAGACAAGGACGGCTCGGCTCGATTGGGCCTATGGTGATTGGATTAATTACAGGAGCGAACGTGCTTGCAGGAGGTCCTTACTCAGGTGGATCTATGAACCCGGCTCTCGCATTTGGTTCCGCTGCTATTGGTGGAAGTTTCAGAAACCAGGCCGTGTATTGGATTGGACCTTTGATTGGTGCTGCTGTTGCTGGACTCGTATATGATAATGTAACCTTCCCTCTTAATGACTCCGAAGATTTAAGAGTTTAGTTAATTGATGTTTTCCGTGTCTGTGTTGTGGCCACATGGGGCAGGGGTACTAGTTAGTGAAAATTAATTAGTATTATTATAGATTGATTATGTTGCTGTATTTCCTAGAAGTGCAGACCGAAGTGATAGAATGTCTCACTTTTGACTTTGATACCTTTATTGTAGTCTTTTTGTTTTATGTTCCGAATCCTTATTTTAAGAATTACCGAATCTTAGGATATGCGCAGATAGTCAGCTACATACTTTGTCGAAGTCTGCATTGTAATTTGTTATCGTAGAACCTGAATCTTTGCGATGATTATTAGCATATAATAATTTTATAATAGACTAACAATGATATCTTTTCTTTCCTTTATTTTTTTTATATTCTTTTTGAAAGCACATAAGCTAGAACTTCATTAATAAGTTTACAATGAAATATGCCACACAATTGGGAAAAGATTGATTCTATGCGGATGAAGTTACATTAGACAAGGCAAACTTACACTACATATGAGCTGGCATATTATTTATTTTGGAAATATGGTAGACATTAACCCCTGTAAATTGAAACATAACATTCCAAAATTCATCAAAAATGTTTTGAGGTTGGCACGGCTGACACTATTGGAGAAGGTTGACAATATCCTGGTGATCAATTTCATGAAAAGATTTAAAAAACCCTTATCCAAAGGTAGTTTTTGCCCAACCAAGCATCCTTCAGCATCACCATATGCTAAAGTAGTCTTAGTAACAACCATGGTTTCATAGTTAGTGCGACAGTGAACAACTCTATCTTGATGATCTCTTATGATATACCCATATCCAATTGGGGTTTGCTGAACATGATGCATCTACATTTAGTGTATAAAGTCTAAAATGTTGTGGTTGCTAACTTGCTGCACTGAATGTTTGTAGTGCATGCCTATCTAAAGCCTTCCAAACTTGCATAATCCCAATCACCTATTTCAACTTGAAAATAATGTGCGTAGAAAACTATACATCAAACATGATTAAATGCTAATTTATTAAGATTGATATATACATATAATGTGGAAGCGTACCTAAAACTATAGCATTGGAATAACTCAATATCACTAGATTTAGAAGGATAGTTGTACGAACAATACTATGGTCTTTTGGAACATGCACGCACTCGCATGTCTCTATTGACTAATTAGAATCAAATAATATTAGGTGTGTATGACTTAGAGACCATAACAATATACATATAGAACTAATATAGTATCTATCGAACTATTCTAGTTCAATCCATCAAGAATCTTGAATATCTAAAGTCTAGGCATATATTGATCCACATTTAATTTTATAAATTAAGCCCAAATAATTTATACTTACAAAGATAAATTTTATATGGGTTTAGCTTAATATATGGCAACCTACAATTTGTATTATCCACATCTTAGTGCAATATTAGATGCTAATCCAATAATCTCTCACTTGAGCTATATGCGTAACCATATAACTATGAATTGCAAAAAAAATTGAATGAGCTCACTATTGTTGTCGTTATGAAATGTACCTATAACCATTAAGGTCCATTAGCCACACTAACATAGGATCAAAGTGGCTTTCGACATATTTCTTCATAACTACAACTTCAATGGTTACGTATGCAAATATAACTAAATAACATGGATCAAGACATGGATGTGTAGTAGGGAAATGTCATGTAATGTAATCTTAATGTGCCTAATTCGGACTAGTCTACCTTAATATTTTAAGAAGATCAAATGATAAATAAAATAGAAAGGAAAGAAACTAAAACATTTTGCTAAACTTTGTTTATGCAGAAGTTATATGGTCAAAAATGTTCATCGGCCAAAATAAAAGTGTCCAAACATAAAACATATAGCGTGTGATATTCCCATTGAAACTAAACACCATCAATTAACTTAACAATTTATGAGCAACATGCTTGAGAAATTGTTTAGATGGTAAAGCCTTACTGCGTGGATCTACTATCCTGAAGTCTATATTGATGTGCTCTATAGATAACTCTCATTTGTATACTTTTGCTTTAGCAATCAAGCATTTAATATTAACACTTTTTAATTTCATAGAACTCTAGTCATTATTGAATTACTAAACTATAACCTTATTTTCACATAACAACGTAAATGATCTTTCAATGATATTAAATATACGTAGCTTTGTTATAAAATTTCGTAGCAATGCATTGTAAATGGAAGCCATAAAGCACATTACAAATTCTACTACCATAGTGGAAGATGTCACAACTATGTTTTTAGCACTTTTTCACAAAATAACACCTTCAACCTTAATGAAAATAAAGCTTAATATAGAATTCATGCTATCTTAGCATCCTATAAAATTAGAGTTAAGAATATCTTTTTTGACCACCCCAAAATTCACAACCAAAAAATTTTATTTTATTTAAGATTTAACAGAAGCAATTATATCAAAACAAGTAAATTTTGGGGATGTTACTGCCGTGATCAGTACAAGCCCAGCCCCGGCCATTCCTATACTAACCACAACGCTAAAGGAAAATTAACAACCATCATAATTTAAACTCAAATCAAGGCTTCATAAAAGCTTTAAAACATTCATAAGGTAGAAATCGGAGTACGTGAAAAGAGTTTACAATCTAAAATACATAATTAAAATTCCTTAAAAGGATTAAAGTCTACAATATGATAAAAATTAAGTCTGAGCATTCCAACACAAAATAAAAGAATATATGAAGGAAGTCCAGCCACGCTGCTCTCAATCCTTAGGCTAAGTCTATGCTCAACACTCAGCCCTACCTGATACCTTGTAAGCATCGAAGGCATCAAAAATAGTATCACCGACCTGTACAAAGTCAGAGGGGCCTTATACTAGTGGAAATGAGTAGGACCCATAAAACGAGTGGTCAGTATGCTATGTATTGAGTAAGGTAACTATATACTAAGACCAACATATAAAGGCATAAAATACAAGCATGATAACATAACAACATACAATCATTTTATATAAATAAAGACCAAGCTGTAGTCTACCTAAAATGATTATTTAATCTCTGATCAATACTTATTTCACACCATAATTTTTATCAATCCATGGGGAGTATGGGAACTCCACTATTATAGATGGTGGATCAGAAACTTACAGGATAAAAATCACCTGACCACTATTATATGCCGGTGGATCTCTAGGGTAAGAAGTTTTTTGCCACTATTATGTCGATGGATCGATCTAACCCCAACTCTCATGGTGTTCCATTGTAAGTACTTCGTGTCTTTTATGTGCCTTATCAAACTTAGGGTTTGGTTTATTGAGCTTGAGATCCCCCACTATTATAGCTAGTGGATTAGTCACATACATGGCAGAATGCACCTGACCACTATTATATACTGGTGGATCGGTCTCTAGGACACCCCAATACCTGGCCACTATTATGTCGATGGATCGATTTGGGCTAGGCTCAATAATCTTCCACTTTAAATGATTAGTGATTTATTGTGTCTTATTCAATAAGTTTTGCCCAAGACATGCATAACCAACTCCATTTATGTTTATCCTCCCAAGAGGGCCCATCCCATATCTTGAAACTTCTGCGCCACCTAAATCGCCCCAACATCCGTTCTTTATTTCACTTACTCATATTGGACGCCCAATTCCTAAGTGTGCAGGTCAAGTCCTAATACCATAAACCTCCAAGTCCACTCACAGTCTTACCCTAGGATTTTCTCCAGAAACCCTAATTCGGGCCTATGTGGCCCATCCTTCTTTATCTCGCACAACCAAGGTTGTCTTGCCACCCTACACATTACATTCCTTGTATTCAACCCTCATCCTCTCAATCTACTTTCCCAAATACACATGTGGCCACCAAAACCCTAACTAGCAGCACCGAACCCTAGCTATCCACACCAAACCTTAACATCTCGCTTTCCACATGTTACACCTCCATTTCTTACCTTCTACTCTTTCTTTCCAAGATACCCATGCTAACCCCTACACATGACATTCCTCTATCCTCTTCTCATACTCTACTCAACCTCAATTATTTTTACTTTCACCACCATCTCAAATTAGGGTTTTTCCTCCTAAGCCCTATCTAGGTTTCTTGTGCACCTTTTTACTAACCCATGTACTATTTTTCACCCAAGTCCTCCAATCACCCAACATCTCTTCCATTACCTTACTTACATCCCAATATAACTTTTCACACTTAAAGTTCATCCCCATATGGACTCCATGCATCCCATGCAAACCCTAGAAGTTTTCATGCGAAACACTCAAATTCCCATGCAAACCCTAGATTCTCCCATGTAAACCCTAGATTCTCCCCTATAAAGTTCACCCACTCTTTTAGTTTACTTAAAGTCCCCTTTTATTCTTTTGCTTATGGATCATGAGATATTTGGGTTAATCCCACATTCCTTGGTCAACTTACTTCCCATTCGTCAATTTACTTCCCTTTGGTCAACTTACTTCCCCATTTTCTTTTTCATTTTTCCACCCCATATTAACACATTAAATATCATAGTATGCATATCCTAACGGGCCATATCACATCACATCACAATTCGCAACATATACATATTAAACATATGCCATAAGAAAGCACATGAGCATACCTCAATTCTAGGATGTGTTATACATAAAATAGTTATAATAATAAACATTAGATACATAACATATCATGATACATGGCATACAAGGCATATAAAGAAAATTGCACACATAGGGCCTTAGCTACATCCTTACCTAACACGACACCGGTCTTAGAGCACGCTCCTACGCCTCCTTAGGGTTTTAACTGGTTTCACCTATAAGAGGGAAAAACTAAGGATCAGTTTCCTTCCTACCAAAAAACTACTATTTCCTATATTATTCTAAGATTAAAGCTACTAATATTAAAAGAAACTCTACAAGTGAAAATTAGGATTTTTAATCTCAAGTTAGCCTACTAGATTATTACTAGTCAAAATAGGTTTATGTTAATATTTATAACCATATTTATATTATTAAAGCTAACATCTTTATTTCTTCTAATAATAGTACTAACATTAGTTATAGTAAAAGTAGTGATATTAATAATAATAGTAATACTAATACTCTTAGTAATAGAAACCCTAGTATTTTTAAGGCTAAGGCCAATAATAAGGTTGGGAATAGAAATAATAATATAATAATAGTAATACAAACAAACTACTAATATTTCTAGGGACAATAATAATAATAATAATAATAATAATAATAATAATAACAATAACAATAACAAAAAATAATAATAATAATAATAGTAATAATAATAATCAAAATTATGATAATATAAGGGTTCGAATATTTTTACAATGATAGTAATAGTAATTGTAGTAGTATTAGTAGTAGTAGTAGTAGTAGTAGTAATAATAATAATAATAACTATAGTAACAATAATAATGATAAAAGCATTAAGAATAGTATTAGTAATAGTAATATTCAAATAATAAATAATACATAATAATATTAAGGTTTGAAAATTTTTAATAGCAATAAAAATGATAACATGCCAAAGCTAGCAATAATGATGATGATGATGATGATGATGATGATGATAATAATAATAATAATAATAATAATAATAATGAAAATTGAAGTAGTAATAAAATAGGGTTTTGACCCCTACTAATAATAAGATTAATATTTTGAGGCTATAATAATAATAATAATAATAATAATAATAATAATGATAGAATACAAATAAAAAGAATAAGGTTTGCATAAATAGGACTTAGGAGTTGAGAAAGGTTAGGGTACCACCTAGGGTTGGTGGTGATCGACGACACTGGTGGTGGGGAAAGAGGGAGAAAAGGGAAAAGTTGAGTGTTTAGGTTAGGAGAAAGGGAATGAGAGTGGAAGTTGAGATGGTGGAGGATGCCAAGTTGGAGAGGGTTAGAGTGGTGGTGGCGGTGCAGCCAAAGGCAGCGGCGTAGGCTGCTGTGCTGTGGTGGCCGAGGATGGTGAAGAGGGAGGATGGGAGGAGGAGAGGAAGGAAGGGGAAAAGGAGGGGAAGGTGTGCAGGTGAATTTGGAGGGTATAAGGGGTGGTTGTTGGGGTAGGAGTGGTGGTGGATGGTGGAGCAAGGGGGTAGTGGTTGATCGAGGAGTAACCTTTGCACGACTAAGGTGGCTCGTGTAGGGAAAATCAAGGGTGGTGGAGGTGATGAAGGGAGTGGTTTGGTGGGTGGCTTGGGTAGTGGCTCTAAACAATAGCAGAGCAACGAGCGGCAAAACAAGTAGCGGCAATAGAAAAGGGAGAGTTTTTGGGCTAGGAGAAAAAGCTTGAAAGAGGGGTTGATGAGGAGTATTTATAGGCTAAGGATGGGGGAAGGAGAGAGGGGAAGAGGAAGGGTCAGTGGCAGGCATGTAGGTTGCTGACCGATGGCTTAATGGCTGGAGAAGGCCTATGAAAATTTGCATGTCAAGCTACTCGAGAAGGGGAAAAGGAGAGGAGAGAGAGTCGCACATTAGGAGAGATAGGGGCTGTGATTGGGCGAAGGAGAGAGAGGGAGTGGCAAGGAAGGGGATAGGGGTGGCAGGCAAGCATGCAGTGGCGTAGAGGTCGCGTGCCTATGCTAGGATGTGGGGTGGTTGGCATGGGGGAGAGGGAGATTCGGGGGGAAGGGCAAGAAGAAAGGGCATGGTAGACCGACGGTCCAGGAAAAAGAAAGAAAGGGAGGGGTAATAGAACTGGGTTGGGGGAGAAGGGGGTGCGACGCCGGGCTGGGTAGCGTAAGAGGAAGGGAATAGGGAGAGGGATTGGGCCATAGGCTAGGCCAGCCCAAGTCGGGGGAAGGAAGGGAAAAAAGGAAAAGAAGGAGGAAGAGGAAAAGAAGAAAGAGAAAAGATAAGAAAGAAAAGAGGGAGAAAGGAAAAAAGAAAAAAATAGATAGGTTAGGGTATTTAAAATATTTTGATATTTTTAGATATTTAAAAATAATAATAATTTAATAAAATAATAATTAAAATTTCTTTTTAGGCTAATTTAGGATTTGTGAAAGGTTTTTCCTAAATTTCATTTTAATTAGCAAAACACCCTAAAGTTTTTCCCATTTAAATTATTTATAAATTTCCACTTGATTTTTCCTTAATTATTTGCTCTTATTTTAATAAAAAATTTATTTAATTAATTTCCCTAATAAATCCTTAATTTGTCATAATTCTCTAACTTAGAGTTTTGGGGTAATTCATCACTAACCCCTTAAAGACAAACTTCATCCCCAAAGTCTTTTGCCAGCCCCTAGGGTTAAGTCCAAGAGGTTCTAAGCGGATAAGGAGAAACTATTGATAACAATTATACAACTATACCACTACACCCTTAAAGAAGAAAAACATTTGTCTTATAAGGGTTTCCATACCTGTAGGGTAAATTTCCAAGTATGCATTGTGCATGTCTTTCTCGAATTCCGAGGTGGCTTCTTGAGTTCCATGCCGGATCTAGAGGATCTTGACAAGGGGCACTACACTCATGCGGGTCTTTCGTAACTTGGTGTTGAGGATTCACACAGGTCGCTCTTCGTAGGTTAGAGAATCATCTAGATTTATCTCATCCACTCAGATCACATGGGAGGGGTTAGCGATGTACTTTCACAACTACGAGATGTGGAATACATTCTTAACTCGTGCTAATTCTAGAGGAAGAGCCAATTAGTAAGCAACCTCTCCCACACGCTTTAGGATTTCATAGGGGTCGATGTCCCTCGAGCTTAGCTTTCCCTTTCCGCTAAACCTTTATACGCCATCTGTGGGAAAGCCATCAACAATACCTTATCCTTAGGCTCAAAGATACTATCTCAACATCTTTGATCAACATAACTCTTTTGTCTACTCTGGACTGCTCTTACTCGGTCCTAGATCTGATTGACTTGACTAGTTATCTCTCAAATTACCTTAGGACCCAATTGTAACACCTCTAAAATTCACTACTGAAAAATTTCATTTCATTTAAAAGAGTTAGCGGAAGAAAAATAAAAGACTATGAATTCTGGGGATGTTACCGCCACACTCAGTACCAGACTGGTTCACACCTACCATTCTAGTACCAAGTGCTAAGGCTAAGAGTGTAAAATATAATTTATGAGAACTCAAACCATATTAAATCAGAGTAGCATAGTAAACCATTTACAATAATAGAATCCACCAATGGTGGTTATAAGAATACAAGTTACATTAAAATGAGGAGATAAAAGAGAGAAAGGTGAACCCTAAAGGATTCCGGATAATGCTTACGTTCTTTCCCGTTGCCCACTTGAATAACACTTGAAAAGGATCTACAAGGGACACTGTCTATTAAATAGGCAGGGGCCCCATGAATGGATCCCTTTAGTACTATGATACCGAGTAACCCTTTAAAACAAGCTTAAAAGCAGGCCCACAATGCAACACATACAACAAAGCTATATAGTTATATAAATAGATATGCATGCATCACAATCACATGCTTAACATTCATATACTTAACAAGTCCATCAAATATTAATAAGTCATAATACAAAATCGATACTTTTGGCTTTAAGCCATGTCATAATACAAAATCAATACTTTTGGCCTTAAGCCATGTCATAATGCAAAATCAATACTTTCGAGCCTCAAGCCATTAGTCCATTATTATTCAATCATCTGTCGGATTTTATATCCATGTGAGTGTGGGAACCCTACTATTATAGCCGGTGGATAGGTCACTTATAGGATAGAATGCACCTAACCACTATTATATGCCAGTGGATTGGTCTCTAGGGTAAAACGCTCCTGGCCACTATTATATCGATGGATCGGTTTGGTCCCGACTCTCATGGTGTTCCACTATAATTACTTAGTGTCTTTTATGTGTCTTATCAAACTTAGGGTTTGGCTTATTGAGCTCAGGACCCCCCACTATTATAGCTGGTGGATCGGTCACTTATAGGGCAGAACGCACATAACCACTATTATATATTGGTGGATCGGTCTCCAGGGCACCCCAATACCTGACCACTATTATGTTGGTGGATCAGTGTGGGCTTGGCTCAATAATCTTCCACTTTAAGTTTTTAGTGTCTTATTTGTATCTTATTAAAAAGTATTTCTCCCTTGGCATGCATGTCACCGACCTATACTTCTATCCTCCCGAGAGGGCCCGTTCCATATCTTGAGACATTTGCACCTTGTATCACACTCCGACATTCATTCCCCCTTACATTTACTCATAATGAAAGCCCAACTCCTAATGGTGTGAGTTAAGGCCCATCACCTTGAAATGCCCCAAAAATCTTAATTTAGGAATTATGGCAAATAATGATTTATTAAAGAAAATTTAAGAAAATAGGTTACTTTATTAAATAAAGAGGAAATTAATTGAGGAAAATAAAGATAAATCAATAAATAAACTATTTATAAAATTTTAGACATTTTACTAATTAAAATGGAAGTTAAGGGAAATTTATTTGAAATAGCCTAACTAATTTAAAAATGGATTTAATTATTATAATTAAAATAATTAATATTAAAATTAAATATCTAAAATAAATATATAAATAAATAAAGACCAATACCCCAACCCAAACATTTTATTTTTTTTCCCTTTTTCTCTTTTCTTTTCCTTTTTTTCTTTCTTCCTCCCTTTACTCATTTTCTTTTTCACCATTTTCTCCCCCGACTAGGCCAGCCCACCGGCCCAGATCCCTTTCTCCCATTGTCTCGCATGCCAGACCGTCTTCGCCTGTTGCCCCAGTCGGCCGAACCACCCCCTCTCTCTTTTCTTTCTTTCCCTTGGACCGACCGGTCCATCCCGTCCTGTCCTCTTCTTCCCCGACCTGCAAATCGATCTTCGCCAGCAGCCACCAGCGTTGACCGTCCTCCCCTGCCTCCCTGTCATTTTCTTTCCCGTTTTCGACCCCAACAATCCCTGCAGCTCCCTTTCCCGTGTGCCATCTATTTCCCTTTTTCCTCTCCCCTTCCCTGACCCAACCTGCCATGGCAGGACCTGCGCCGCATGCCACCAGCCGGCCACCTGGACACCTGCCCCGCACACCTCCTTCTCCCCTTGTCATTTTTCCCTTCCAATTGCCTATAAATACCCCCCATTGGCAGCCCCGATCTGCTCCCTTTTTGATTTTTGCCCCGAAACCCTGCCTCTCCGCCGCCTCAAAAAGACGGGATTTCCGCCGTCACCGGAGACCGCCGCCACCACCCCTTCCCACCGTTATCATCCTTGAAACTCCCTCGACAAAACCAATCCACCACCACCCTCCGCCTTGCTCTGCACGTGCCGCCCTAGCCGTGCAAAGTCCACTGCTTGAAACCACCTCTTCTAGCCATCGCCGCCCCTTACGCCGCCTGTAGCCGCCACCTCCGCCGCAAGCAACCCTCCTGCCACCCTCCAAAACGTCCAGCAGATCATCCTCCACCTTCCCATACCTCCATATTCCTCTGCCTCCCTCTCATCCTTCCTCCCTCATCTTCTACCTCTCTCCACCACCCTCGGCCGTCGCCGCCGCGCGCCGCCACCCCTTGCCATGCCACCACCCTCACTCCATTCCCCTTCATCTACTGTTTCTTTCCCCACCTCAAACTCCTCCTTTTCCCCTCCCATCTAACCACCACCTCCATCTTTCCCCCTCTTCTCCTCCTCCATCGCCGCCGCCGTCGCCGGATCACCACCGACCCTAGGTGGTTCTACACTCATCCAAACCCTAATACCCCTTTTATATAACTGCTACTATTTTCTACTAATATTAATACTAATATACTTATTATTATTATTTTTAGTGTTATTATTATTATTATTATTATTATTGTCATTATTACCATTATTATTGTCTCTATTATTAATGTCTTATTTTCTTACTAATACTAACATCCCTTTTGAACCCTAAATTTTATTACACTTAACTTTAATCTTAATTTTTATAATTATTAGTATTAACATTATTAATAATATTACTATTATTACTTCTATTATCCTTACTACGGTTATTATTGTGGTTGCTAAACCTTACTTGGTTGTATTATTGTTATTATCATTACTACTAGGAGTATTATTATTATTATCGTTACTATTATTATTATTATTATTATTATTATTATTATTATTATTATTATTATTATTATTATACTTAACACCCTTATCATTTTGTTAACAATAATACTACTTGTTCTTATCCATGTTACTTAACTCAAGCTAGTAAATATCATGTGGTTATTAACTAAGAAGAGTACTTGAACCTTATTACCATACCACTTAACATTAACCCTAACCTCATTACTAGGACACTATTATTAGCTATTACTATTATTACTACTATCACTACCTTATTGTTGTAATCAAAAGCATTTGAACCCTTTTATTTTTCAAGAATATACAAATATTATCATTATCACCCTTAAGAATAGTTTACTTGTAATATTGTGACCTTATACTATTATCATTTCAAATATGACACCATTAATAGACTTGGCCTTAAAACGCTAGGGTTTCTATCACTAGACATTAGTGTCACTATTTTATTAATACTAATACTATTTTCCTAAAGCTAGCATAAACCCTATTACTACAAGATTAGAACTAATGGGTTTAATAAAATAAGTGTAACAATAAGTATCCAAATAAATATATTTTGACTACTAATATTTAGTATACTAATTCTAAGGTAAAAATCCTAGTTTTTGTATAATATCTTCTTTAGTAATAAAAACCCTAATCCTAAACTAGAATAATGGTTGATGGTACTTGCAAGGGAAATTAATACTTAGCTTTTTCCTCTTTTCATAGGTGACCCTAATTTGAGCCCTAAGGAGCTAGAGGAGCGTGCTCCAAGCCCGTTGGCTACCTCGGTAAGGACGAAGCTAATGGCCTTGTGCTATGTGTGATATGGATGTGTTGAATGTTGTGTATGCCATGCTATGCCATGTATTATATGATTTGTGGATAACTTGTCTTATGTGTAGCGCAACTTGGAGATTGAGGTATGTTGTATGTGCTTTCGTGACATGAGCATGACATTTATATGTATGATATTTATGATGTATTATGTTATGACCCTCTAGGACATGCATATTAGGATAAATGGTAATATGAGTTGGGAACCATCATGGGAGTCTTGAAGTTTATATGATGGTATTAATGTTCTATGGCGGTACTAATGGTTCGCATGGTGGTATTAGGGTTTGTATGGTGGTATTAGTGATTTTATGGAGGTATTAATGTTTTATGGTGGTATTAGGGTTTGTATGGTGGTATTATGGTTGGTATTGCATGGTGGTATTAGGGTTCGTATGGTGGTGGTATTAATGGCTTATGGTGGTATTAGGGTTTGCATGGTGGTGTTATGGTTTGTATGGTGGTATTATGGTTGGTATGGTGGTATTAGGGTTTGCATGGTGGTATTAGGGTTTGTATTGTGGTATTAATGATTGCATAGTGGTATTAATGGCTTATGGTGGTATTAAGGTTTGCATGGTGGTATTAGGGTTTGGATGGCTAAGTGATTGTGATTGAGTAGTAACTAATTGTGATTGTTGAGGATAATTAAGGTTTGGATGGCTAAGTATGGTTGTTATGGTAAAATGGGGTTAAGAGTGGTTAACCACGGGTTGGTGTGGACAATTAGGGTTGGTTATGGCTGCTTAGAGTTGTTTGGCGTTATCATGTGTATTATTGATTAAAGTATAGTTATGAATGTGAAATTTTATTGTTTGGGACATGTAAGGCAGAAAGAGGATGATCTATGCATATCAATGGTGAAAACCTTTTGAATAAGATATGTTAATACACTAACTACTTATAGAGAAAGATGTTGAGCCGGACCCAGACCGGTCCACTGGCAAATAATAGTGGCAGGGTATGTTACCCTCGTGACCGGTCCACCGGCTATAATAGTGGCAGGGCACGGCCCTCGTGACCGTTCCACCGGCTATAATAGTGGGGGATTCCGCGCTCAACAAACTAATCAGAATGATAATAAGACCTGGGAAAGATACAAACATTTATAGTGGAACACCTTGTGAGTCGGGGCTAGACCGGTCTACTGGCAAATAATAGTGGCAGGGTATGTTACCCTCGTGACCGGTCCACCGGCTATAATAGTGGCAGGGCATGGCCCTCGTGACCGTTCCACCGGCTATAATAGTGGGGTTCCCGCACTCACACGGACTATTAAAGAATAAGTGTGGAATAAACGTATTATTAATGAGAAATGAGAAGTAGGTCACAGAAAAGTATTCAGGCCTTATCTTACTGGTTATCGCATGTTGTCTATATGATTGTGCTACGTATGTTATGTGGTATGATTGTATGCTTGGCCTTAGCGCACCTGCGCCCTTACTCAGTATTGGACCCGTACTGATACTACCTTGATTGAATGGGTCCTGTGATGATCCACCGATGGTGGGGAGCAGACCTCCTGTGCAGGTTTGATCAGTTACTAATTTGGGGTGGAAGGCTTGACTTGAGTGAGTAGGCGATCTGGATACTGATCCTTTTTGGGGATTGTTCTGTTAGCTATATTTTGTATTACGTTTCCCGTTTTTAAAGAAAAAGTATTATGGGGTTGTAATCCTAATCGTATTCAAACTTCTGTTTGACTTATATCTTATTAACGATTTATGCTAAATGTCGTCTTGTGTTTTATGATACTTCATACTTATTGATGATCGGATTTAGCTTTAGCACTTAGTACCGGAACGGTAGGAATGAACCGGTCTGGTACTAAGTGTGGCGGTAATACCCCCAAGTTTACGGTTTTAATTCTTTCGCTTCCGCTAAACCTTTTGATTTAAACGAAATTTTTCAGTAGTAAATTTGGGGGTGTTACAACCTTATGTCATTCAAATTCTCTTCCTGCACTACTACAAACACGGGAAATAATAACGGGACATTAATAACGGTATTTCGAAAACCGTTGTCAAACGAGTGAAAATTAATCGGTGGGAAGTTTTGATAACGGTTCTAGTTAAAAACCGTTATTAAAAGGGCAACGTTAAAATGACGGGAGAGAGGGAGAGGCAGGTGGTGGCAACAAGAGGTTGCAGGCAATGGCTGGGCGTGGCATCGAAGGGCATACACTACGTTGGGATTATAAGTAAAAGAAGAAAGAAGGGGAGAGGAGGGGAAAGCGGGGCGTAGGGGGGAAAGGGAGGAAAGTGGGCAGTCTGGTCCAGGGTGAAGGGAAGGAAAGAAAAAAAAAGAGGGAGGCTGGCTAGGTTGGTGCGCGTGGGAGGTAGAACGGGCTTGTGGCCCAAGCACAGGGGAAGATGAAGGGAGAGGGAAAGATGGGCCAGCAGACCAGTCGTGTAGGGGAAGTGGAGGTAGGCCTGGTGTGGGTGACCCGAAGGGAGAAAAAAAAGGAAAAGGAGGAAAGGAGAAAAAGGAGAAGGACAAGGAAAAAGGAAAAAAAAGGAAAAGGGAAAAATAAAATAATTTAAATTATAAAATAATAACATATAATATTTTTAGAAATACATTTATTTAATAATTTCATTTAATATAATTAAATATATGGGCTAAAAGGATAATTTTAATAAAATATTTGTTTGGAAAATTATTTAAATAAAAAGAGTATGATGAAATAATAAAATATTTATTTTAATTTATGAAATATTTCTATCCCAAATTATGTAATAAAAAATCCATAAAATAATTAAATTAAATAATTTTAAAAGCTAATTTATCCCAAATATAAGCTATTTAGTAAATTTCATGTTTTAAAAATTTGGGGGTTTACACCAAAACAACTATCTTGTTGATATCACTCCCATACAAGGGAGTCCTACGCTTCTGTCCTTACAAAGCCTCAAAGGGGGCCATCCCTATACTAGCATGATAGCTATTTTTTTTAATGAAAATTCTATCAAATATAGACGCTCCTCCCAACAACCATGGAAATCCAGCACACATGCTTTCAACATGTCCTCTAGAGTCTATATGGTTTGCTCCGTCTGCCCATCCATGGCAGCATGGAAAGCTGTGATCATCTTCAACTTTGTTCCCAAGACTTCCTGTAGCTTTCCTCAAAAATGAGAGAGAAACCTCAAATCCCTATCTAACACAATGTCCTCTGGAACCCCGTGATGACTAACCACAAACTTTATGTAGGAATTTGCTAACTGATCCATACTCCACATGGAATTCATGGGAATAAATAAGGCCAACTTAGTCACTATCCACAATAACCCAAATGGTGTCACAACCACTCCGTGTCTTTGGAAAACTGTTGACAAAGTCCATAAAGATAGAGTCCCATTTCCACCTTGGCACTTCCAAGGATTGAAGTAGTCCTGCCAGTCTTCGGTGCTCGATCTTGACCTTTTGACATACTAGACACTGAGACACAAACTTTGCCACTTATCGCTTCATGCAGGGCCACTAATACTCCTTTTTGAGGTATTTGTATAGCTTGGATCCTCTTGGGTTGAATGAATAAGGAGTTTGATGTCCTTATTCCATGCTGCAAAGCTTCAATTCTAGATAATTTTGTAGTATACACTAGCGACCCTTAAACCGAAGGCTACCATCCTCATGAATTTTGAACCCTTCTGTTCGTCCTTCTTGCATCTTTCATTGGATCCTCTCTAATTTGACATATCCAATATCGTCGGCTTGGATCTCCTTCCATATGTGTTAGGGTGCTCATGCAAGCCTCAAGGTCTCATTGATGAACCAATTCAATCTCCAATCCTGACAAATCCCCTATCATCTAGTTAGCGACCACAAAATATAGTGCACAATGTGAGGTATTTCTACTTAGGGCATCTGCAACTATGTTAGCCTTACCCTCTTGGTAGGTCAACTCAACATCTTAATCCTTAAAAAGTTCTAACCATCTCCTTTGCCTCAAATTGAGTTCCTTCTGAGTGAAGATGTACTTGAGGCTCTTGTGGTCTGTAAAGAATCTATATTTCACCCTATACAGGTAGTGCCACCAAATCTTCAGAGTGAATACCATGGTAGCTAACTCTAGGTCATGAGTAGGATAATTTTATTCATGCTACTTCAACAGTTTAGAGGCATGTGCAACTACTCTACCCTTCTACATCAACACACATCCCAGCTCGTGCTTGGATGTATAAATGTAAACCTCAAATCCTTCTATACTCTCTAGTAGGTTCAACACCAATGTGGTGGTTAACCGCTTTTTTGGCTCTTGGAATACTTCTTCACAAGTCTTATCCTATTAGAACTTCATGGACTTATTTAGGAGGTTGGTTAGTGGTCGGGTAATCTTGGAGAATTTTGTACAAACCTTCCGTAATACCTGGCCAAACCTAGAAAACTCCAAATCTCTGATACACTAGTGGGAGACTTCCACTTTGTTATGACCACGATCTTGGCTGGCTCTAGAACCACTCCTCTAGCTAATACTATGTGTATAAGAAAGGCCACTTCCTGAAGCTAGAATTCGTACTTAAACAACTTTGTATACAAGCGATGCTCTCTCAGTAGGCTCAAAATGGTGTGAAGGTGCTACTCATGCTCCTCATTTCCTCGGGATTGCACCAAAATGTCATCGATAAACACCACTATGAATTGATCGAGGAAGGGTCTAAATATCCTCATCATTAGGTCCATGAAAACTATGGGGGAATTTTTCAATTCAAAGGGCATCACTATAAACTCAAAGTGCCCATATCGAGCCCGAAAAGAGGTCTCTATGATATCAGCATCAGCAATTCTCAACTGATGGTATCCTAACCTCAAATAGATCTTGGAGAACACTGAGGCACCATTCAACTAGTCAAACAGATCATCAATCCTTTAGAGCAGATAATGATTCTTCACTATTAGTTGATTCAACCCGTGGTAGTCAATTTAGAGATGAAGACTACCATCCTTCTTCATAAACAAGACTGGTGCTACCCATGGTCATACACTCGACCAAATATACCCGTTCTCCAATAGCTTCTCTAGATGGGTCTTTAACTCCTTTAATGCTACCGAGACCATGCTGTAGGGTGCCTTTATGAGGATCTAAGCCCCCAGCACTAGCTCAATCTTGAAATCAATCTCCCAAATTAGGGGCATAATCGGTATTTCTTCCAGAAATATGTCGTGGATCTCTTTAACTAATAAGATGATATCTAGAGCAGTCAAGTTATTGTTCAGCTCTTACACACCACATAAGTACAAGGGGTAACTCTTTTGGATCAAGACATGTAGAGCAAATTCCAATACTACCTTAGTAGTGGGCTTGTGTTGAGTACTCCTGTACAAAACCCTGGTCCCTTTTAGGCCTTGCAGAGTCATGCGCTCTTGAGCATAGTCAATAATGATATAGTATAAAATCACATGAAAATCCTTTAGATCTATACCAATTAGATCTACTAAGAAGTCTACCCTACCTATGACTAATGCCACATCTGAAAACAACTGACTACATTCCATCCTATCACCCGATGGAAGCATTATAGAAAATTCTATTCTAGTAGATGGTGAAAATCTAGCTCTAACAACAAAAGTAGATGAAATAAAAGACAGAGTAGCACTCGAATCAAAGATGGCATACACTTGCAGAGATTGGATGGTGAACATACCCATAACAACATCGAGCTAGTGGTCAACCTTTACTTGACTAATCACATTCAGGCATCCACCCGACTGGCCTCCCCTCTGAGGGAAGGGTCTGGATCCCTGAGGCTTTCCCTTGGCCTCTCGAATCAGGGCACAGGCTAGGGCAGGTGCTTGCAGGTAGTACTACTAGGGTGGGGTTTGAAGATGCAGCTAGTACGCTTGATGCTAGGATATCAAGGCTCCCCCCCACTGAGTCAGTCGAGTCAAGTTCTATTGAGATTGTAGTGGCCTCCAACATTCCACTACTCTATACCCACAATTTAGGTATGTCCCAACTAGCCTCCACAGTTCCTACCCGAGTGGCTCCGGCCACACTATCTGTAAGCGGATCCCCTTAGGGGGTCCTTGGCCTCTATTGCAGTCTCTTGGTGGAGGTTTCATTGGTTCTCGTAACCAGGGTTAGGTCCTACCCCTAAAATTTTGACCCTCGGGCTTCCTCTTCCTAAGGATGGTGGCTTGCTCTTGGACCAAAGTGGTACGATGCTGGCGAGCTCATATAGAGAAGCTAAATATGTAAAGGATGCTGCACCAATCATCTGATGAATACTGAAGTTCAACCCTTGCTCAAATTGGAAAACCACCATGGACTCATTGGAAGCAATCCCTGGGAAAAATCTAAGCAGCTCGGTGAAGTGAGCATGATACTAGCAGACAATCATCAATCCTTGAGTGAGCTACATGAACTCTTAGAGCTTATCCCTCTTTAGGCTCTCAGGTAAAACCTGGAGTAGAGGGCTATCTTGAAATCCTCGCGAGTAGCCAGAGGACCATCTCGAGAATGATGCTCCACCCACCACACCTTTTCCATGCCTCTCAGGAAAAAAGTTGCGATGTTGGGCTGCCTGGCCGGAGGGTAGTCCACTGGTTCAAATATGTGATCCATGTTCCGGATCCACCCCTCGAGGACTATTGGGTCCTCCTTGCCAAAGTAGGTCAGAGGTTGATGTCTATTGACCCTTTAGAGACAATCCTCACCAATGCCCTCAGTGGGGTGAGCGTGTGGGGAAAGCACTAGGGGCTAGCGCTAGATGAATTCCATGAAAGCCTTGAAGGCCTCCTCCAGACACCCTACTCGGCCATTCATTGCAATTGGAAGGTGGAATAGAAAAGTGAGGTTAGGAGCGAACCCAGTTGTTCAAAGCAATCATATCATACTGTTCCCCTTTGAAGGAAAACCCTAATCTACCCTTACATTCCTCACTATGGTCCGTTAGAACTTATAAAAATGGAAAGGCCTTTTGGTATTAAAAATTGTTTCAAAATTTGGGAAAAAACTGTGTATTTCAAAAGTTGTTTTGAAAATGAGCGTGGTCAACAAGACCAACCACTCTGATACCAACTTGTAACACCCCGAAATTCACTAATAAAAAAATTCATTTTATGTAAGAGTTAGCGGAAGTAATTAAATCAAAACTTGTAAATTTCGGGGATGTTATCACCATGATTAGTACAAGCCTGGCCCCTATTCATTCCTATTCTAACCACAAGTCTAAAGGAAAATTAACAACCATCATAATTAAAAATTAAAGTAAGGCTTCATAAAAGCTTTAAAACATCCATAAGGTAGAAATCAGAGTACGCGAAAAGAGTTTACAATCCAAAATACATAATTAAAATTCCTTAAAAGAAATAAAGTCTATAATATGATAAAAATTATGTTTGAGCATCCCAATAACAAATAAAAGAATATATGAAGGAATTTCGTCCATGCCGCTCTTGATCCCTAGGCCAAGTCTATGCTTAACACTTAGTCTCGCCAGATACCTCGTAAGCATCAAAGGCATCAAAAATAGTATCAACGACCTGCACAAAGTCAGAGGGGCCTTCTACTTAGGGGAATGAGCAGTACCGATGAAATGAGTGGTCAGTAAGCTACACACTATGTAACACCCCAAAATTCACTAATTTTTTTTTAAAACGAAAGCAATTAAGATAGAAACACTTAAAACCTGTGAATTCTGGGAATGTTACCGCCACACTTAGTACCAGACCGGTTCTCTCCAACCGTTCCAGTACCAAGTGCTAAGGCTAAAGAAAAGATTTACGTTAAATTCAAGTTAACAATTCATAAAAGGATTCGAAGATCATACACAAAATCAGAGTACGAGAAATTAAGAGTTAATTACAATACCCTTGAAGTTTCAAATAACACTTGTAACTTCCAAATAGAAATACTATTTGAAATGTAAAAAGATATTAATATTATACATATACTTATTATATAAAGTTAATATGGTTAATAATAATAATATAATTAGTAATAATGTTAAAAATGCTAAAAATAATAATAAAAGGCAAAGCTACGAAACTTAATTAAAATTTTAGGTTTCTACTTCTCCTGAAATAATTGCAGTATGAAATAAATGATTATACTAACAATAATAATATTAATTATATTAATAATAATAATATTAAACATGTAATAATTACATTAAATAGGCAAAATTCGAGAATAATAATTTATCTTACTCAATAATACTCCCAGACCTGTCAACCAAATATAGAAATTAAAATACAGTTGATAACAACAATAATAATAATTATAATAATAATAATTAAACTCGAATTAGCATTAAAAATTAGAATAAAAGCATAATAATTATCAATAAATTGAAAGTAAGTATTTAAAAGGTCTAGGGTTTCACCTTGAGTTGGAGGGTATGGGTGGCACCGGCGGTGGTTCCTGGAGGTGGCCGGAAAATGGATCTAAGAGGGGGTAAAAGATAAGAAAAAGAGGTAAGGGGAAAGGTGAAAAATAAAATAAGCTTATAGTTCGGTGGAGGAGACTTATAAGGAGATATTGGGTGGTTTAAAGGGTGGTAGAAGTGAAGAATGTGGCGGCGGATGGTGGCTTAAGGTTTCGGGGTAAAAATTCTGGCTAAATGGATAGCAAACGTTGCACGGTTATGGAGGCCCGTGCAAAAAGAATCGAAGGTTGAAAATGGTTTAGTTAGCTAGATGGAGTTGCAGGGAAGAGTTTGAAATGAAGAGGTGACGCGGAGGTTGACTATCGGCGGCGGAAGGGGCGTCTGAATCTTCGGTGGCTGGGTTTCTTACTTAGGGTTTCGGGAAAGAAAAGATTTCAAAATCATCCATAACTAGGCTATATATAGATTTTAGATGGTTTATTAGGGTTTTGGGGGTCGCGTGGATGATATTTATTGCTAGGGTTTTGGTGGCCGGTGACAGAAATCGGCCGGCATAAGTTTGGGTCGGGGTCGAACTTTCGAGAAGCCAGAGAGAGAGAATGAGCGGGAGTTAGGGTAATTGATTATTCCAAGCTAATGTGTGAGCCGGGAGGAAGAAAAAGAGAGGTGACTCGGCCGGTCAGGGTTCTCGTAGCCGGCGCCGCCATTTTCGACGGGGAGTTGTAGGCTGCGTCGACGGTATCGGGGCTGGGGTGCGAAGCTGGGGAAGAAGAAAAGGGATGGACCGGCGGTCCAGAAGAAAGAAGAGAAAAGAAAGGAAGACGGGCGAACCGGCGCGACGGGGAAATTTACTAAACGAGACGACGCGTTCTGAGTGAAGAAAAGAAGAAACGCGGCGCTTCGAGAGGGGCGACGGGTTCCTGGTGCGGCTGAGCCGAAGAAGGAAGAAGGAGAAGAAGACTGGGCCGCGAGCCGGCCCAGTCGGGTGAAGAATGAAAAAGAAAAAGAAAGAAGAAGAAAAAGAAAGAAAAAGGAAAGAAAAGGAAAAAGGAGAAGAAAGAAATAATTATGTTGGGTATTTAAATAAATTAGAATATTTGGGATATTTAAAAATAATAATATTTGAATAAAATAATATTTAAATCCCTTTTTAGGCTATATTAGGACTTTTAAAAGATTTTTCATAAATTCCTTTTTAATTAGCAAAACATCCTAATTTTCTCTAATTAAATTATTTATAAAATTAATATTAATTTGAAACTATTTTCTCCTTCTTATTTTAAATAAAATAATTTATTTAATTAATTTTCAAAATAAAATGCTTAATTAGCTAAATTACCCAAATTCTCTTCTAATAAAAATACTTATAAATTTCTTCTTAATTTGCCCTAATTAATTCAATTGAAAAATAATTTATTTAAATAATTCTTATAATAAATATCCTTTAAATGTAGTTTATAAAATTAGAAATTTTCGGGGCATTTCACACTAAGTAAGGTAACCATGCACTAAGGCCATCACAAAAAGGCACATAATACAAGGATTATAACATAACATAATACAATCATTTCTAATAAATAGAGGCCAAGCTATAGTCCAGCTAAGCTAATTATTTAATCTCTGATGAATACTCATTTCACACCATGCTTTTTATGAATGCATGCGAGTATGGGAACCCCACTATTATTGTTGGTGGATCGAAAACTTACATGGTATAATGCACCTGACCACTATTATATGCCGGTGGATTGGTCTCTAGGGAAGATGCTCCTAGCAACTATTATGCTAGTGGATCGGTCTGGCCTCGACTCTCATGGTGTTTTACTGTAAGCACTTAGTTTCTTTTACATGTATTATCAAACTTAGGGTTTGGTTCCTTGAGCTTAGGATACCCCACTAATATAGCTGGTGGAACGCTCATATACAAGGTAGAGAACACCTGACCACTATTATATGCCAGTGGATCGGTCTCTAAGGCACCCTAGCACCTGACCACTCTTATGCTGATGGATCAGTCTAGGACCGACTCAATAATCTTCCACTATAAAATATTAGTGTTTGATAGTGTCTTATTCAACAAGTTTCACCCAAGACTTACATGACCAACTCCATCTATGCTTATCCTCCCAAGAGGGTATGTCCTATATCTTGAGACTTCTACACCTCCTAACTCGCCCCAACATCCTTTCCTTTTTTCACTTACTTATACTGGAGGCCCAACTCCTAAGTGTGTGGGTCAAGGGGCACTACCTTACACCTCCAACTCCACTCATATTCATACCCTAGGGTTTTCTCTAGAAACCTTCATTTGGGCCTACGTGGCCCATCATTCTTTGTCTCGCACAACCAAGGCTATCTTACTAGCTTGCACATTATATCCCTTAGATTCAACCCTCATCCTGTCACTCTACTTTCCCAAATACACATGTGACCACCAAAACCCTAGCTATCCACACCGAACCCTAGCAAGCCACACTAAACCCTAGCATCCTCCTTTCCACATATCACTCCTCCATTTCTCACTTTCGACACTTGCTTTCCAAGATACCCATGATGACCCTACAAATGACATTCCTCCATCCTCATCTCATACTTCACTCACCCTCAATTATTTTTACTTTCAACACCATCTCAAATTAGGATTTTTCCTTATTAACCGTAGCTAGGTCTCCTTTACACCTTTACCAAGGCCTCCAACTACCCAAAAAACTTTTCCATTACCTTACTTACATCTCAAGACAACTTTTTTCACATAAGTTTGTCCCCATGCGGACTCCATACATCCCAAGAAAACCCTCAAAGTTTTCATGCGAAGCCCTAGAATTCCCATGCAAACCCTAGATTCTCCCATGTAAACCCTATATTCTCCTATGAAAACCCTATATTCTCCCCTATAAAGTTCACCCACTCTTTTATTTTATTTAAAGTCCCCTTTTGTTCTTCCACTCATGGATCATGGGATATTTATGTCAATCCCACATTCATTGGTCAACTTAATTTCCATTGGTCCATTTACTTCCCCTTTTTCTTTTTCGTCTTTCCTTCCCATATTACCACATTAAATACCCCAACATGCATGTCCTAAAGGGCCACATCACATCACATCACAATTTATAGCATATACATATTAAACACATGCCATAAGAAAGTACATGAGAACACCTCAATTCCAAGTTGCGCTACATATAAAATAGTTATAATAATAAACATAAAATACATAACACATCATGATACAAGGCATATAAGGAACATGGCACACATAGAGCCTTAGCTATATCATTGCTTAACACAAAATCAGTCTTAGAACATGTTCCTACGCCTTCTTAGGGTTTTGATTGGTTTCAGCTATATTAGGGGAAAAATAAGGATTAGTTTCCCTCCTAACAAAAAATACTATTATTTCCTATTTTATTCTAAGATTAGGGTTACTATTATTAAATGAAACTCTAAAAGTGAAAAATAGGGTTTTTAAGTCAAGTTAGCCTACTAAATTATTACTAGTCAAAATTAGTTTATGTTAATATTTACAGCCATATTTATATTATTAAAGCTAATAGCTTTATTTCTTCTAATAGTAGTAATAACTTCAGTTATATTAAAAATAGTGATATTAATCATAATAGTAATACTAATAGTCTTAGTAATAGAAACCCTAATACTTTTAAGCTACGGCCAATAATAGGGTTATGGATAGAAATAATAAGATAATAGTAATACCAATAAAATACTAATATTGCTAGGGATAATAATAATAATAATAATAATAATAATAATAATAATAAAAATATGCAAAATAATGATAATATAAGGGTTCATATATTTTTACAATAATAGTAATAGTTATAATAACTATAGTAACAATAATAACAATAAAAGCATTAATAATAATATTAGTAATAGTAATATTTGAATAATAAACAATAATATTAAGGTTTGAATATTTTTAATAGCAAAAAAAATGATAACATGCCAAAGCTAGCATTATTACTAATAATAATAATGATAATGAAAATTTAAAAAATAGTAAAATAGGGTTTTGACCCCTTAATAATAATAAGATTAATATTCTGAGGCTGTAAATAATAATAATAATAATAATAATAATAATAATAATAATAATAATAATAATAATAATAATGATGATGATGATGATGATGATGATGATGATGATGATGATGATGATGATGATGATGATGATGATGATGATGATGATATAATACAAATAAAAATAATAAGGTTTGCAATTTATTAATGATATAATATAAATAAAAAAATTAGGTTTGCATAAATAGGACTTAGGGGTTGAGAAGGGTCAGAATACCACCTAGTAATGGGGGTGACTGATGGCACCGACGACGACTGGAAAAGAGGGAGAGAAGGGAAAAATTAAGTGATTAGGGTAGGAGAAGGGGAATGAAAGTGGAATTTGAGGTGGTGAAGGATGCCAAGGTGGAGATGGTTGGAGTGGTGGTGGTGGTGCAGCCAAGGCGGCGGTGCTATGGTGGCCGAGGGTGGTGGAGGAGAGGGAGGAAAGGGAAAAGGAGGGTAAGGAAAGGTAGGGGAAGGTTTGTAGGTGATTTTGGAGGGTATAAGGGGTGGTGGTTGCGGTAGAAGTGGTGGTGGACGACGACGACTCAAGGGCGGCAATGGCTGGGTGTGGCTGATCATGGACTGATCTTTGCACGGCTAGGGTGGCTCATGTAGGGAAAATTGAGGGTGGTGGAGGGTGATGCAGGGAGTGGTTTGGTGGGTGGTTCGGGCAACGATGCTAAATAGCGACGGAGCAATGGGTGGCTAAATAGGATGCGGTAACAAAAAAGGGAGAGTTTCTTGGTTGTGAGAAAAAGCTTGAATGAGGGATTGATGAGGAGTATTTATAGGTTAAGGATGAGGGGGAAGGAGATAAGGGAAGAGGAAGGGTCGGTGGCAGGCGTGCAGGTGTCCGGCAGATGGCCTAATAGCTAGAGAAGGCCTATAAAAATTTATAGGTCAGCCTACTTCAAAAGGGAAAAAGGAGAGGAGAGAGAGTCATGTGTGAGGAGAGAGAGGGGATGTGATTTGGTGAAGGAGAGAGAGGGAGTGTTAGGGAAGGGGGTAGGGGGGCAGGTAGGTGTGGGGAGGCATAGAGGTTGTCTGCCTACGCTGGAAAGTGGGGTGGTTGGCATCTAGGAGAGGGAGAGATAGGGGAAAGGGGAAGAGGAAAGGGTGTGGCAGATTGACGGTTTGGGAAAAAGAAAGAAAGGGAAGAGGAAATATAACCTAGCTAGGGGGAGAAAGGGGTGCGGTGCGGGTCTAGGTTGCGCAGGAGGAAGAGGAAAAGAAAAAAAAGAAAAGAAAAAGAAAAGAAAAGAGGGAAATAGGAAAAAATAAAAAGAAAAATAGGTGGGTTGGGGTATTTAAAATATTTTGGTATTTTTGATTATTTAAAAATAATAATATTTTAATAAAATAATAATTGAATTTCCCTTTCATGCTATTTTATGATTTTTGAAAGGTTTTTCTTAAAATTCATTTTATTTAGCAAAACATCCTAAAATTTTTTTCCAATTAAATTATTTATAAATTTCCTCTCTATTTTGCCTTAATCACTTCCTATTATTTTAATAAAATAATTTATTTAATTAATTTCTTTAATCAGTCCTTAATTTGTTATAATTCTCTAAATTATGGTTTTGGGGTATTTCACTTATGATCTTAAGCTTGTCTAACCTTCAATATATTAGGGTTTAATCTTTTATATTTTTATAAGCACAACATGACTCATTTATATTCTATCTAATGGTCAAGTCCCATATTACTCTGATATCTACCAAGAATAAAAGTGATATAATTGATGCACATACATGTACACACCTGGGCATACATTATACTTTCCACTACTAAAGCATATTCAATACTTTACATTTTCTTCCTTTTGAAGTCATTCTTAGGGTATTGACCGAGACTAAGTTTGTCTCCTTAAATAATAGGGGTGTATCCTAGTTTATAATTTTACATGGCATATTTCTTGAGAATCCTGTTAACATAGTCCCTGTGTGACAACCTTATAATACCTTAAGAATGATCTAGATGTATCTTTATACCCAATACAAAAGAGGAATTAGCATGATCTTTTAGCTCAAGTTCTTAGCTGGAGATTTTTTAATCTCATGCAACAAACCTACATCATTACATGCCATAAAAAATGTCAGAAACATATAAAAACACCAAAAATATATTATATTCCACAAAACTTATGGTATACACATTCATCCATAAAATTCATCTCAAAATTAAAATTGTTCATGACTTGATGAATATTGAAACACCATTGTCGAGACACTTACTTGAACCCATAGATAGATTTTTTTAAGTCTACAAACCATATTCTTTAGGTCCCTTGACATAACATTTACATTTGACCCTCATAGATTGTTTCCTTAATGTCACCATGAAGGAAAATGATCTTAACATCCATCTATTACAACTCAAGATTAAAATGTGCCACTAATTCCAAAATCCTTCTCAAAGTGTCTTTAGAAGAGATTAGAAAGAAATTTTCTTTAAAAACTTCTCTTTAATTTTATGTAGATCCCTTGGAAACATAATGTGCCTTATATCTCTCCATATTATCATTTTAATCCCTTTTGGTCTTAAATATCCATTTTAACCTAATGGGCTTCTTTCCTTCAAGCAATGAGATAAGATACAATACTTAATTATCCATCATGGACTCTATTTTCTCATTCATGGAATAAATATACCTTTAAGAATTTGAACTCTCTATGGCTTGATGTAAATTAATTGGATCCTCTTCCATCGCCTAATACCTACATTATGTTCTAAAAGAAATATAATGTAATAATCCAAAATAACACTTCTCCCCTATCTTGTGGATATCCTTAGCTCTTGAGATTATTGAGCTAGTTCTTGTAGAATAACTACCTTGTTCTTAGTAGGTGGTTATTCGAAATTATCTTGTAGAGGCTCCTTTTTTGCCTCCTAATCAATGGTAAGCACAAAGATTTGCACATTATCATAGACACAAGTAGTAATTGTAATTGAATCCTTCTCAAAGGTAATGTCCCTAACCTTATTTATCCCCCCAAAGCTTAAAATCCTCAAAGAATGTATTAGCTCCTATCTCTAAAACTGACTTAAGAGTGGGATTATATAACTTATATCCCCTTACTTGCTTAAAGTAACCAATAAAATATCTAACTATTTTGGAGCCTAATGTCTTTTTTTCCCCAAATAAGAAAATGGCATAAAGGGCCTTACCTCATCTGGAAATTCCTAGATACAAAATCCTTCTTATTAGGATTTTTATGTATGCAAAGCTCATAATGCATTTAGTAGCTATCTTAGTTTGTACTCTATTTAGAATGTTAGTCGTTATCTTCAATTCATCTCCCAAGAGTAACTCTAGTAAGCTAGAATGGCTAGTCATACTCATTCCCATATCCTTGAGAGTTCTATTTTATTTTTCAACTACACCATTCATGGTAGAAGATATTAACATGGTATATTGTGGAATGATTCCTTTTTTGTTTAGAAATAAAATAAATGATCATGGGCATAGCTCATTTGAACCATTATACCAACTATAGTACTTACCATCACGGTCAGATCTAATGCACTTGATTCTTTTGCTGAGTTGATTCTCAACTATATTCTTAAATTATTTACACATATAACACCCCCAAATTTGCTACTAAAAAAATTCCTTTTGAAGCTAAAATGTATAATCTAATATTTGGGTTTTACCACTATAATTGACATAAGTTTGGCTTACTCCACCATCCTTATGTCAATCACAAGGCAAAATGATTAGAAAATTTAAAACATAATTATAAATAGATGAAACAACTTTTAATAACATCAAATAAGTGTTTGGACATGAAATCTTACTATAATATCAAAATATAACAAAAAGGAATACCATGGAACTAAGAGTCCAAAAAGGTACCTGGGTAAAACTATTGTCCGGATAACATGTCTCTACGCCCAAACCCTTATATGAAAAAATCACTCCTCCACATATATCTCATAAAAGGTTGTGAAATCATCCACCTAGTCTTCATCGACCTACATATAAACATCTAGGTCATCTACTTATTAGATTGAGTAGCACCCATGAAATGGATGATCAGTATGCTAGGTAATGGTACACTCAAACAGGGTTACACATAATATAAGAATTTTCATAAGCAAATTTTATATGCGCAATTCAAAGAATGCCAAATAAATACCAATTCCAAGTCTTTCATTAGATATACCATATTCCAATCTTTTATTTATGTTAAATTTAGGGACCTTACTATTCTTAAACTGGTGGAATGGTATGAAACACCTCTCAAGGACATCACACCAGAGCCACTATTATTATCTGGTGGAATGGAGCCAACACCTCTCAAAGTAAAATACTCTTGAGCGACTATTTATTAAACTAGTGGAATGGTCTAAACTAACTCTTGGGGACAACACCTGAGCCACTATTATTATCGAGTGGTACAGACTCACTACCTTAGTCCTGACTCACATAGTCTTTCACTTTAAATGATTAGTATCTTTCCATTTATACTTTAACTCTTAATTGTATTTTCATTCACATTGATTATGGAGCCCCACTTTTATTAATTCAATGGAGTGCACTAAAGCACCTCTCGAGGATAGCACGCCAGAGTCATTATTATTATCTAGTGGAACGGAGCCATATAAACACCTCAGCTCGACCCAAATGATCTTTTACTTTAAATGATTAGTATCTTATTCATAGTTGATTGTATATTTTCAACCTGAACTCATATAAATTCAAGACATACAATTAAACACATAATTAAGACCATGTAGTTATCCTCAAATAACCATATTACCCTTAGGGTAGGTAAGACAATCGTATTTTCCCAAATCCTTATAAAATCCAAAACATATACATTTCCAATCATTATTCGAAGTACAAATCCATAGTTTTCCCTAGATATATTTTATCTAATATTATACACAAACATTTACTTACATAACTTTATTACTCTCAAGAATATCATTTCATAGCATTTCCAAAAGTTAAATTATTTAATATAACATACTCAACGCAAAAGCATATACAAAGATCCAAGTATCACAAAAACCCCTAGCTACGACATTTATCCTTACCGATAAGGACACCAGGCTCTGTGCATGTAAATCCTACACCTCCTCTGAGATCACCGAAAGATCATATATGAAAACAAGATAAAATACGATTAGGACCAGAGGTTAAAAATTAAGAGGGGGTTATCGTAGAGAATGGTAAAAATGGAATTTACCAGAGTCAAATGGAATCTTGAATTTTTTGGAAGTGTAAAAGAATGTGTTGTGGAGCTATGGTTAAATTTTAGCGGTGTTTGGATGAGATTTGGGATGAAAATAGGGTTGCACGACTAAAAAGAAAGTTGTACAGTTAGGTGGTGTAGGAGTTGCATGTTTGTACAACAATAGTGCACAGCAAGTCAAAGGAAGAAAATATGCATGACCATGTAGTACAAGAATTGCACGACTATGTAGCATTGGGCCAAGAGAAAATAAAATGCACGGTTAGATGGTGGAAGAATTGTATGGATGTGTAGTAAAAAGATTTGAGCATTGCACAACATTGCAGCATGTCATGCACTGCCCATGCACTGCCCATGCACTCTGAAACTCTACAAAAAACAAGGGGAAGGAGAAGGGAAAAGAGGTAGTGGTTGGCGGTGATGGCTAGTGATGGCAGGGAAGAAGGTTGGGGCAAGCTTGGTGGTCAATCCACTGGCCAAAGGATGGCTAGTGGTGCTTGGTGGTGGATGAGGTGGTGTAGATACTGAAAATAGAGAAGAAGGAGGAAGAAAAGGAGGAAGGAGAAGGAAGATGAGAAGAAGGTCGGGGAGTTGATGGATGATAATAAAATGGAGGAATGGAAGGTTATATATACTAATAAGGTGGCATACATTGGAGGAGAAAAAAATTAGGGTGAGGATGATGATGAAGATGATCTGTCAAGAAGAATAAGAAAGAATAAAGAAAATGATGGGGGCATGGTGATTGTTGAGATTGATGGAAGTCAGGAAGAGGCATGAAGGGGGTGATGATGAAGAAGAAAATGTGCGTGGAAGGAGAAGGTATGGAGAAGAGGAAAGAAGAAAGAAGAAGAAAGGTGGCAGGGATGTGATGGTTATTGCAAAAATAGAGTAACACCAGGGAGAGGAGGAGGAGGAGGAGGAGAAGAAGGAGAAGAAGAAGAAGAATAAGAAGAAGAAGGTAGCATGAGGGAGTGGCAGGGCTGGCAAGGATGGTGTCATGGTTTATGTGGGAGGCAAGTTGAGGGTGGTGTAGAGGAAGCCAAGCTCCTCAAGGCATAAAATTGGTGCAGGAGAAGAAGGGAGAAGAAAAGAAAAGAAAAGGGATGAAAGGAAGAGAAGAAAAGGAGAAAGAAAAGGAAAAAGAGAGAAGGGTTAGGGAATTAGGATTAGAATAGGTACATTCAGATTAGCCAAGTAATTTGGACTAGCGGAAATTTTAGCTTGTTTTAGTTTCGGTTTATTTTTCGGTTAAAGTTTTGGGATTTAGAAATTTGGTCAAGGCTAAAAATAAGATTTTGTGAGATTAGAATCAAACTAGGGCTAATGACGTAGGATTAGACTAAGTAAATTTTTAGGGTATTACAACACATGTCCAATAAATATGAGTTCCCATGAATGAGATACAGGTAGCCAAAAACTGAGTAATTATCTATGAATGATATGAAATATTTTTCATATTCCAATAATCTATAGGGAACAATCCACAAATAATCCTATCACTCAATTCTAAGACATCTGAAGATCTATTTGCACATGTTCTCTTAGCTTTATATTTTCCCTTAACTCATTCAACATAAGTGTTTAAATTTACAAATTCAAGGGAAATTATCTCTTTTGGGATATAACCTAAGTGCTTATGCAATAAAGATGATGAATTTTCTTTGCATACTTTACATTTAGTAACACGTGATTTCACATACAAGGTCATGATATGAAGTGATGACATCAAGCATATATAGGTTATCATGCACACACAATGAACTACTGCGAAAAATATTTTAATTTAATGTAAGATTAATTGATTATTTTTGAATGAATAATAATAATTGAAATTGTCACATATAAAATAAGAAATAAAATTCCATCTAAAAAATGTAGAAAAGTGTATTTTAAATCCAAATAACGACTTGTTCCTAATAATAACCACAAATTACTAATCACTTTGATTATTTTTTTTATTAACATCACCTATATAGATGTATCTTTTACCATTATTTGGCTTTTAATAGCTTAGACAACCCTATATAGAAACACTTATGTGAGTAGTAGCACTAGAATCTAACCACAAAATACTTTTAGGTAGTGAAGCTAAATTAAGCACAAAATAAAGTATAAAAAAGATTTTAATTTTCTTCATGTCCTAGGAATGTACTTCTAACAATCCTTCATGTAAAATGTTTCTAAAAAATAAGTAAATATTTTTTCCTTCTAATATTTCTTTTTTGTTTAAACCTAAAGAGCAACTTCATCATTTTTTTCCTTACTCTAAATTTAGAGATACTTGCTACATTATCACTCTCAATATTATCACACCTTAATTGTTCTTCCTCTTGCACAAAAAGTGAAATGATTCTTTAAGAGTGCATTTCTCCTTTTATTAGTTATAAATAACTTTAAATTTACTCAATTGTGTAAGAAATGAAATCAATACTAAATGTAGGAGTAAGTCATCTGATAACATGAGTTTAAGTGCCTTAAGTTTTGAAGCAATACTAGACACATCCATGATGGTCTTAGTTATATTTCATTTTCCTTTATGCTTCACTCAAATCAAGCATTGCAGAAGAGTGCTTGTTTTTGCTTTATCATTTTTTATGAAACATTTCATAATTTTGTCAAAAAATCTTTAGCATTGCTAATCTCATTTCATAACCTACCCATAAAATCCTATAGAATGCTATACTAAATAATCATGAGACCCATGTTTGAGATATTCACTTATCAATAGATTTAAATAACAACAAACCTATTACAAGAAACTAATACAACATTAACATTAAGTCTTTGGACAATAATATTAACTATAAGTGCTGTCCTTGTTAAAAAAGATAAAATACTAGTAATAAGTTCAATTAGATAATGATTCCATCTTGAGATTTAATTATCATCTACATAGAATCAAAATAATTACCATGCATTTATCACCACATTTGTATATATAATTCTACCAAATATTTACCTTCATTTGGGTTGACTAGATATGTGCATTAATAAATATGCTCATGAACATCAAATAATTTCAATACACTAAATTTCAACAAAGAGGTAACTTTTGAAACATATTGTGTCTATTACTCTATCTATTAATATTATGCAGCCAATAATTTAACCAAAATTATAATTTAATTTTGTGCATAAATTTGGAGCAGCACTAGCATTCTCATACACACACACACACACACACACACACACACACACACACACACACACACACACACACATATATATATAAAAAATGTGAATTAATAAATTAATTCCTTATTATAGTCTAAATATTTTTAAATCTATCCATTTAGATTTAATATACACAATACTAATAAGACATTAAATTAAAATTAATTTACTAATAAAACCTAGCACCACTACAATAATTAGCCTAAAATATAAACATTAATTAATTTGTGTAGTTGTCATCACCATAACAACAAAATTAAACATTATCAAGTAAATTATTTTATTTAATGAGACCATTAATTCATTTGTTAGATTTGAATGGTTTAATGGTTCCTCAACCAATTATTACGTTTTAATAATAATTGAAAGACTAATTTTAATTTGTAAATATGCTGCATTAATTATCAACCATTAGTAGTGAATTGATTATCCAATCCACTCTCTTTTCCTTATTTTTTTTTTAATAAAAATAAAGGAACAAAAGACATGTAACTCTATCTATTACACAAAGTGAAAGAAGAGATGGTACCTCAAATGATGATAAGATTTGCATGTAGAAGAGAAGTAGGTGCAAATACATGAAGGTGGAAGATGTTATGAATCTTAAAGCAAGTTTCATGGAATATTTAAAGATGGATTTGAATCTTAAATCAAGATTCAAGGGAGATTTAAAGATTGGTTTGATTCTTTAATCATGACTGAAGGAAGAACTCAACAAGTTTAACTTTTAATGTTTCTCAAAGAAGACATTTAAGTATCCTATCTAAGAGTACTCCAAGTAGTCTTAGTTAGAAAATTCACTCACAAAAGAGAGAAGATAGCCATGTGAATTACTTAATAAGGTTTCAATTGATAATTGACCTACATCATGAGTTATAATGAGTGCCAACCATGTGATTATATAGGTAGCCACACTTTGCTAATAGCACAATATGGTAGCCAAGGTAATATGCACATGGCTAATTAGAACACTAATTAGTAAAGCAAAAAAGTATTAACTTATATAATATATGAATCAAACTAAAAATTATTACTAACGAATGTTGCTAATTAATAAATGAAAATAAATAACAAGAGTCCTAGTTTACATAAAATATGATAACTAGGTCTCCTTAGCTTGGTGGTTTGACCATCATGTTAAATAGCTTTCATTGACTTGAAATAACTTGTAACACATGAAATCTTACGTATGTTGAAATCTTAAAGTGCATGAATATTCTCCTTACAAATACGTTACATACCTACAAGAATTACTCAAATTACACTTGTTAACGATTGTTAGATTATTAATCTTATCAACAAAGACAAATCTTGTAATGGGCTACACCACTAAGTATGCTAAATCATTATTATCTTGAGAATCCATAGATGCTCGTGCAACATTCTCCCCAACTTAAGAAGAATTTGTTATCAAATTAACATCACTATAATAAGGATAAAAATCTCCAATATTAATTTTCATTGAAACACCATCATAAGATTCTAGATGTTCACGTTCATAAGAACTTTGTCAAAATTTTATAGGGATTTAAAATGGTCCATCTACTCTTAGAATTGATTTATGTTTTCTTAGATTAGGATTTTTTATTACAAATGTAACCAAAATAAATCACTAGGATATAATTCAACTCCTTCCTTGGCCTTATAATTTTTAAACTAACCTTTTATCAAGGATGCCATATCAACTAGCATGTACGGACTCACCCCATATATAATCTTAAATGGAATTGAGTAAGTAGTACTTGAAGGAATTAGTTTGTAAGCAAAATCAGCATGAGCTAACTTAAAATCCCAATCTTTAGTACTTTTACTTACCAATCTTCTCAATAAAGTGTCAAATGTATGTTTTGTAAATTTATTTTGTCTATCATTTTGTGGATGATGTGAAATACTAAATAAAACTTCATAACTAACATTTGCCATAACTTTTTCCAAATGAAGCTAAGAAAATTGACATCTATACTTGAAACAATGCTTTTATAGATGCCATATATTTTCATAATTTCTTTAAAATAAAAATCAGAAACATCTATAGCATCATAAACTTTATTATATGGAATAAAATGATCCATTTTAGAAAATCTATCTACCACATAAAAGAATCTTTACCTAATGCATGATGCTAAACAAATGGAACCTAGCTAAGTATTAATTTTAAAAGTCGGGAAAGCTTTCAAGAAAACTAAAAAAAATAAAATGGAGATGAAGAGGAAGAGTTAGAAGAGAAAAATTGGGTTTGAAACCTTCAAACCAAAGTACTTTCATCAACCAAATAAGGTTACAACATTGATCATAATTGGTGTAAGATTTAAACCAAACTCAAGAATTCCACAAACTTAAGAATGTAAAACAACTAGGGATAGTTTGTATAAAAGTGTATTCTTCCATTCTTTTTAGCTTATTCCACCTTTTAAAAGGTAAGAGTTGACTGCTAGGGGTTACAAGTAGATTGCTAACCATGTGGATTAGTTTAATTACACTCTCATCCTTGGTTAATACTACTTAGACTAACTAAAGTTAATATAAAATGCCCCAACACCTAATTTTAAGAAATATAGCTAATTAAGAATTTATTATGGAAATTAATTCAATAATTATTTTTATTAAAATAAAATGGAATTAATTAGGGCAAATAAAGAAGAAAATAATAAATATTTCAATTAAAAAAATGTGTATATTTTGCTAATTAAAAGGGAATTTATGAAAAATATTTCAAAACCCTAAATTAGCTAAAAAAAGGGAGTTAAATATTATTTTATTTAAATATTACTATTTTTAATATCCCAAATATCCTAATTAATTTAATCAACCCAAACAACTTATTTTTATTTTTCCTTTTTCCTTTTTCTTTCTTCTTCTTTTCTTTTCCTTCCTCCTTACCCTGAATGGGCCTGTCCACGACCTAATTCTCCTCTTTCTTTTTCTCCTTCCCATGGCAGGCTTCTCTTCCCTTCTTTCTTTTCCCTTGCCGCAACCAGTCTCTTTTCTCTTCTCCTTTGGCATCCCGGCACATTGCGTTTGATTTAAAACGCTCCCTCACTACTCGACTGGTCGGTTCCCCTCTTTTTCTTTTCTTTCTTTTCTTCCCGGGGACCATTGGTTCATCCCTTCTCCTACTTCTTCCTTCCTTCCTTGTCGTCGACCTACAACTTCTTCCCCCACCTATGCCTTATTTTTCACCTTCGATCGTGCCCCATTGATAGACAGTTCCTCTTCTCTCTCTTCCCCACCGTTTCACTGACCATACTGACCCAACCCACGCCCCCTCTTCTCACGTAGTTCCTCTTTTTCCTATGTAACACCCTGCTATGTTTTTCTTGAATTTCATCGGTAACCATCGCCATCGGTGAGCCTAACCAACATGTCCTATTCTCTCGTTCTTCCCTTTGACCTTAGCCACCCTTTAGTTCTATAAATACCCCTTACCCAGCCCTGGATTCAAGTTTTGTTTTTGAACCCGGTAAAATCATCCATTTTGCCATGATCACTTTAGACACCATTGTCCCCACCTTCGGCTAACGCCACAACCCCCTTTGCCCACCCAAATAATCATTGCACTACCCTCTAACTAACTACACCTCTCTTTCCCCTCAATTTACCTTGCACGAGCCACCCTAGCTATGCAAAGTAGCCCCCTCGACCAACCCATTCTTCCTCATCTGCTACCCTTCAAGCTGTCGTCCACCATCACTTCCACCACTACCACTTCTCCTTTCACCTTCCAAAAACCCCTACATACCCTCCTCTATATCCCTACCTTTATTTTCCTATTTCTCCCCCTCCTCCTCTCTTTCTCTCCGTCTTTCATTTTGGCCACCACCACTGTCATGTGCCGCTACCTTTGGCTGAACCACCATATTCATTCTACTCCTCTCCACCTAGGCAACCCTAAACACCCCTACTTCCACCCTCATTCTCCCTCTCTTTTTCCCAACCGTCAACTTTTCCCCTTTCCTTCTTTTTTCAGGCTACTACTACCGCCATTGTGCATCATTGCTGGTGCCGCCTGTCACCACCAACCTAAGGTGGAACCATAAACCCTCACAATCCTTTTTTACTATTTGTACAAGCCTTATATAATTTATTTTAATTTATTTCAATTATTTCAAATATACTGTTATTATTATTATTATAATAATAATTATTTATTATTATTATTATTATTATTATTATTATTATTATATTCGATGTTAGTTTTATTGCTCTAAATATGGTTGAGACCCTATTATGTCTATTTTAAAATTTTAGTATTAGTATTATTAATATCATATCTTATTATTATTATTAATTTTATTAATATTTTTATTATCATTAGTATTTATTATTATGATTAGTATTAGTATTATTTATTAGTTTTATTATTGTTCGATGTAGGGTCAAAATGTAGGGTCAAAACCCTACATCATTTTATCTTCAATTATTATCATTACTATTATTATCGTTATGATTATTAATATTTTTTTAATATTATTAGGGTTTTTATCATTATTATTATTGCTATTTCTATTCTTATTATTATTATTTTGGTGAAGGGTTAAAGCCCTTATTCCACCATTTATTTCAAACCATATTATTATTATTATTAGTTTTTTTAATATTATTACTATTGTTATTATTTTTAGTATCATTATTTTTAATATTAGGATAAAGTCTTCAACCTTATATTATCAACTTTTACAATATTATTATTATTATTATTTCTTATATATTTAGCAAAATTTAGTAATTAGTTGATATCCATGTTAGTAATATGTTATTATTTTATCAAATACCTAGTATTATAATAAATTAGTAAATAATGGTATTTTGGTAGGAGAGAACCTAATCTTTAGCTTTTCCCTCATATAGGTGAGACCAATCAAAGCCCTAAGGAGGAGTAGGAGCGTGCTCCACGATCGGTGTCGGTTTAGGTAAGGGTCTAACTAAGGCCTTATGAGTGTTTATGTGCCTTATATAATGTTGAGTATCATATGTTATTAGTTGACTATTTTATATTGACTATTCAATGTATGGAGCAGCTTAGAGTTAAGGTATGATTACGTGCCTTCTTATTATATATGTTGATATGTATATGTGGTGAAAAGTTGTGGAATGTGATGTAATGTATTGTGACCCTTTAGACATGCATGTGAGGAAGTTAAATGTGGTATTGTGTGGGGGAAAGGATGAAAATGGAGAATGGGGAAAGAAGTTGACGAAGGGGAGTAAGTTGACTAAAGGGGGAAAAAGGTGACCAAAGGATGTGAGTTGACCTAAATATTTTAATGGTTCACGAATGGATGAATAAAATGGGGATTTTAAATAAAAGAAAAGAGTGGGAGAATCTATGGTTGTGTATAGGAGAGTTTATGACTTTGCATGGGAGAATCTAGGGTTTCGTATGCGAGAATCTATACTTTTGCATGGGAGAATCTAATCTATGGTGTTGCATGGGAGGATATAATCTATAGTTTTATATGGGGGGAATCAAATCTAAGGTTTTGTATGGATTAAACCTAAAGTTTGGTATGGAGGAATCTAGGGTTTTGCGTGGATGAATCTAGTGTTTGCATAGAGGAATCTAGGGTTGCATGGTTTTGTATGGAGGAATCTAGGGTTTTTTATGGATGAATCTAGGGTTTGTATGGGTGAATATAGGGTTTCACATGGGAGTTTTAGGGTTTACATGAAAAAGGTTCAAAGGTTTGCATGAGGAGGTTAGCGTCTGCATGGGAGTAAAGTTTACGTATGAAAAGTTTATTCGGGATGTAAGGTAATGGGTGAATCTTGGGTTTTGCATGGAGGAATCTAGGGTTTTACGTGGAGGAATCTATGTTTTGCATGGAGGAATTAAGGGTTTGCATGGAGGAATCTAGGGTTTTGTATGGAGGAATCTAGGGTTTGCATGGTTAAATCTTTCACATGGGAGTTTTAGGATTTTGCATGAAAAATTCAAAAGGTAGCATGGGATGCATAAAGTCTTCATGGGAGTGAAAGTTACATAGGGAAAGTCTGCATGGGTTTGCATGGGGTGTGAGGAAGGTAATGGAAGTGTTATTTGGGGGTGTGAACAATTTGGGTGAAAAATAGTAAGTGGAACAATATAAGGGTACGTAGGACACTGAGCTAGGGTTTGGTGTGGATAGTTAGGGTTTGGTGTGGCTACTTAGGGTTTTCATGGAAGCATGTGTACTTGGTGATTAAAGTGTGATGATGAGGGTGGAAACTATGGGTTGTGATGTGTGGAGTGTTAAAATGATTTAGGTTGTGTAAGGTGGAGTAGGATGGTCACTTAGGCCTAAAATAGGGTTTCAGGATAAAACCCTAGAGTGAGGTGTTGAGTGGACTTGGAAGTGAAGGTAGTGGGCCTTGACCTATCTACTTAAGAGTTGGACTTCTAATATGAGATAGGATATGGAGGAAAGGATGGTGGGGCAATTTGGGTTGTGTATGGGTCAGATAATATGGAACGATTCCATTAGAGGAAAGGTGTGGGGAGAATGAGTCATGCATGTCTAGGGTGAAACTTCTAAATAAGACACTATAAGAAATTGATCATTTAAAGTGGAAGATTTTTGAGTTGGGCCTAGATTGGTCCACCGGCAAATAATAGTAGTTAGGGCATGATGCCCTATATGTGACATGTCCACCGGCGAATAATAGTGGTCAAGCATTGTACCTATGTGTTTTCGGTCCACCAGCAATAATAGTTGTGGATTTCGTACGCAATAAAACGAACATATTTTTGCTAAGACATGGGAAAGATACTAAGTACGTAAAGTGAAACACCATGAGAGTCGGGGCCAGACCGGTCTACCGGCGAATAATAGTGGTCAGGAGCTTTATGCCCTGTATGTTTTCGGTCCACCGACAATAATAGTGGTTAGGAGTTTTATGCCTTGTGTGTTTTCGGTCCATCAGCAATAATAGTGATTAGGAGCTTTGTGCCCTGTATGTATCTACTCCATCGACTATAATAGTGGGGTTCCCGTACTCGGATGGATTTGATAAAGAGCATGGTGTGAAATGAGTTCTAATTATAATTAATTAATCCAGAATATAAATGGGCCTTTATGTATCTACCCAAATGATTGTACGATATTATGTTATCATGATGGACTATATGCCCTTTTTATTTTTCTACATGGTTTGTGTGATTTTATGTGTTGGCCTTAGTGCATCGGTTACCTTGCTCAGTAAGTAGCGTATTGATCGCCCATTTCATAGGTGCTGCTCATTCCCATGAGCAGAAGACCCTTTTGACTTTGTGGAGGTGGGCGAGGCATCAGGCGGGGCTAAGTGTTGAGCATGTACTTAGATCAATGATCAAGAGTGATGTGGCTAAATTCACTCTTCATGTTATTTTTTTTCCTATTGTTATTTCATTTGTATCAGATTTACCCTTTTATGATTCATTACTTTATATTGAGAATTCTAGATGAAAATTTTATCTATTGTAAACTTTATTTCTCTTTTTGTAATTTTTGACTATGCACTTTGATTTATGATTCTTTTATGCATACTTGATTTTTTTTAATGTTATGATCCTTCTGTTTCTTATGAAATCTTGGTTGAGGTAATAATTTAAGTATAACAAATATCCTTTTTATCCTTAGTACTTGGTATTAGAATGGTTGGAGCGAACCGGTATGGTACTAAATGTGGCGGTAACATCCCCAAAATTCACGAGTGTTGATTGTGCATCGATTTCTAGTAGTATTCCATCACTAGATGGCTATCAATTGAACCTATGACAATGCTTAAGAAATATATAATACATATTAGGAAAGTTTAACAACACACTTTAACTGAGTTTATCTAATAAAGAAAATAAGAAAAGGTATAACCTGCTCGATTGATGGTTGTTTGATTCTACCAATTTGGAGGCTACTTCTCCACAAATTAATCCAGTTTTTTAGGTCCTTTAACTTCCTATAATCATCTTCATAATGTACCTAACTCTTTCAAAACATATGCGTCACTGATCAGGCCTTGATTTGGCCGAAAGTAAGTGGAGTGTGGAGGTGTATAAGATAGTGGTGTGGTTAAAAAAAAGTGGAGCCATATTGTAGCAGATTGAGGGTAGAATTTTGTGGAGCCATGAAATAGCTAGATGAATCAATAATTACATGGTGTTTGTGGATTTTACATGGCTTCCATGCTACTAGATAATCTAGTTACTTATTAACCCAAATGTATAGAGCTTGGAAATCTTCAACTATGGAAAAAGTAATAAGTAGCGGATCCTTAGTTTGGATTGATTAGGATCCTTCTACATCATCCTCTCCCTCTTAGGAAGGGACCTCCTTATCTTCATAGGGTATGTCTTGTAGATAAGGGAGTTAGTCTCCTATATTGAATGTATAAGAAAAATTTTCCATGTCTTGTTGAAGCTCAAATGGATAAGCATTTTTGCCCATTTTCTTGATGATTTTGAAAGGACTATCGCTTGCAATTTTTAGTTCTTGTTAGTTTTCTTTTGATTCATGTATTAACTTTTTCTATTTTGTCATAACTTGTTCATGTAACTTCTAAAAATCATTGGCTCGTTTCTTTGCTTCAAAGCTATTTTGTGCTAATATTGGTAAAGGAATGAGGTAGATGGGACTGGTGGGGTTCATCCCATACACCACTACAAAAGGTGATTACTTTCTGGCATATTTGGGAAAGTGGTTGTAGGTGAATTTTATATGACTTAGCTTGATGTTCCTATCTTTTAAGGACATATGGACTAGGCTCCTTAAAAGCATTATGACTGTGTGGTTGGTGAATTTTGTTTGACCATTGGTTTGTGGGTGGTAATGGTACTAAAGATAATTTTACTACCTAGTAGTCTCCACAAAGTCTTCAAGAAATATCTAAGGAACTTGGTAACTCAATGGGAGATGATTGTCTTTGGGTACCATGCAACCTAACTATTTACTTAATGTAAAGATCGGCGATGTAAGAGGCATAATTCATCTTATGACATGGGATAAAATGAGCCATCTTAGAGAAATTAAAGATGACTACTATAATCGTATCATTTTGCCTTTGAGTATTAGGTAATGCCACTATGAATTCCATTCTTACATGATCCCAAGGGTGGTGTCGGATGGGAAAAGGTATGTAGATTCTATAGTGGAAGTGAATCTTAGACCTTTGGCATATAGAGAACTTGGCCACCGGTGACTATACATCCACCACCATTCAAGACCAAAAAATGCATTGAGAACATCATATGTATTTTAGATTACAAAATGACCTACCAAACCTCCCACATGCAATTCTTTGATGAGCAGTTCTTGGATGGAGCAGTTTCAGATACATAGCTTGTTGTCCTTGAAGAGAAATCTTGCTTGCACTATTTATGGTCCTTGAGGCTTACCTTAATTTTCCATGTAGCCATAAAAGTTTTCATCTTGTTGTATAGCTCTTTTAGACACCCAAACCCTAGGAACCTCCTAGAGAGTGCATTGGCCACAATATTGGTCTTGCTATTCTTGTGCTCTACTACAAATGAAAAGGGTTATAGAAAATATACCCACCTAGCATATCTTAGTTGAGTTTATGCTCCCCATTTATGTACTTTTTGGCTCATGATAGGTATGTAATACAAATTATGATTCTCATAAATAGTGTGCCGAATGATCTAAAGCTCTAACCATGGCATAAGATGCATTGTAATAAGTGTTGTAATTGAACCTCAAACCATTAAGTTTTTCACTAAAGAAAGGGACGAGATTTCCTTCTTGTAGCACAAAAATCCTAATTCATACTCTACTTGCTTCACATTTGACCTCTAACGCCTTATCAAAGTTGGGTAGTTATAACTTATAACAGGGGAGCCTCACTTAACCTAGTTTTGATCAGATAAAATGCTTCCTATATAGATTTGGTCCATTGAAAGACACCCTTTTTAAAGCACTCAGAGAGAGGTGCTAGGAATGTGCTAAATCCTTTTATGAACCTCCTATAGAATGAAGGGATCTAACATTGGTGATTGACGCTAGTGTAGGGCACAATCTTATTACCTCTACCTTTAACTCATCCATGGTGATTCCAATTTTGGATACAACAAACCCTAGAAAAGTTACTTGGCACAAATAAGTCACACTTTTCTAATTTTCAATATAATTTATTGTTCTTAAGGGCTAAAAATACAAGTCTTAAGTGTCTTATATGATCATCCTCACTAGAATAGTATATAAGAATATTATAAAAATACTTAAATACAAACATTGAAATGAAGGGTTAAAGAATCTCTTCTATAAGCTCATGAAAGTGCTTGATGCATTGGAGAGTTCAAATGGCATGATAAACACTGATAGAGCCCTCCATTGGTCTTAAATGAGGTCTTCCATTCATCCCCTTCCTTCATTCAAATTTGGTAGTATCCATTCCTCAAATTAATTTTTGAAAAACTATTTGCTACATGCAAATAATCTAACATGTTATAAAGCCTAAGTGTAGGGTACCTATACTTGATAGTAATGTTGTTAATAGCCCTACTATTTACACACATGAGCATTCTTCCAACCATCTTAGGTACCAAAGGGGTCAGAACTACGCAAGGGATAAGGGATTCTCTTACGACACCCTTTTATAGCATCTCCTCAACTTGTCTTTACAATTCTATAACTTATTTAGCATTACACCTATAAGTCAGTTGTTTTGGGAGTGTAGCACTAGGAATAAAATTGATTTGGTGCTCTATGCCCCATATAGGAGGCAACTCCCTAGGTAAGTTAGTTGGGAAAATATCCCCACTCTCTCCTAGTAAGTGTTTGATGCAAGGTTCGAGTTCATTCTTCTTCTCATTAGGCTTGAGCAACAATAACAAATACTAGGCCTTCCCTTTCCTTATGGCCCTTTCCAACCATTTCAAATCAACAAATAAATCCTTCTTACACTTCGTGTCCTCCTAAACAAGTGAGGATCGAATGCTGAGGGGTGTGAGTAAAATATTTTTGCTCACATAGATCAAGCTATACATGTTCTTCCTACCATCATGTTTTCCATTCCTATAAAATTACCATGGCCTACCTAACATAAAAAGAAAAGCATCCATGGGAATGACATCACAAACAACACTATTTTGGTAGGTTATTTCCTATGGAAAAGGCACAATCATTTGTCTAGTAACTTCACCCATTGAACCATTCGTAAGCTATTGTTGTTTGTATGGTTTGGCATCTATTTTGGTTGAAAAATTTAGATTCTCCTCTAATCTGGTGGAAGCCACACGACTACCCCTTTTAATGATGAGGGAGCATATTTTACAAAATATGGTACACTTGATATGGAATATGTTCTATCTTTGGGACTCTTCTTCTACAGCCTCTCTCGCTTGTAATACTCTTCTCACCATTGGGGACTCCCCTACGTCCAATGACACTTCATCCACTTCAGTTCCTCACTCCATGGCCACTAGGTCTTCGATGGCATATTCCTCCATTTAAACCTCCTCTAGGTCTAGTAAGGTCATTACCCTCCTTTCCACACATTCATTTTGATAATTTCCAATTCCTTAGTACTTGAAGCAACACACACCTTAGGTTCTACTAGCCTCACACACATCTAGCTTCCCATTTCCCTTAACATCAAATATTTTGAGATTAAAGTTAGCCATTGGGACTTCTTTAGGTGGGTAATTTCTCAAACTCAACCCTTTGAAGCTAAAAATCCTCCTTTTGTGCTTCTCCACCTTGATGGGCAAGTGGAACAACTCATCAAAGGTATAATACATGTAGAGCTCCACTTTTGTAGCATTAACTCCCCTCAATCCTCCTATGAACAAAGAAATGATGTGTTCTTCAACCTCCTCCAAACCAAGTCTTATGATGTATCTCTCAAACACTCAAATTTATTCCTCCTCACTTAATTACCTTTATCTTAAAGAAGAAATTTTGTTGTATAGGTCTTGAGTATATGAAGGTGGCACGAATCTTTCCCTCATCAACCTCTTCATTTTTAGCCCACTTCTAACCTTAGATTTTCCCTTCCTCCCTCAAGTTTGTACCATGTCTTCCCACCATATGGAAACATAGCCCTTTAGCTTAAGGACTATAATGTTAAAAGACTTCTCATCATCCAAAACCCTAGCCTCTATCAACCAAATCCATCACATTTCCTAATCCAAAAACTCCTCCGGATTATGGGATCTATTAGACTATGGGACCTCCAACTTATTGTCACTAAGAGGATCTCTTCTACCCATCCTTATCCTTTGAAAGGAACTAGGTGAATTGTTAGAATATGAGCTATAATAAGTTGGCTCACCCCTAACCATTCACTCTTTCTTCTCCTCGAGGCAAAGGACTTCATGCTCAACGAGGGTTGGCATTTAGTATTAATGACTCCAACATACCCAACACTCTCCTCATATATATTTGCAAAGCTTCAATGGCCCTATCCCTCCTCAATTTTTGAGCCTTCTAGGTTGATTTTCCATGTGTTAAGCTTGGACTACATATAATAAATTTGCTTCTTCCGAGAGGAATGCAAGAGATACAAGGTAACATAAAGGTTTAACTTTTTCTGAAAAAAATGGCCAAAGAAAAGCATAAGTTTTTTTCATGGTTAAAGTTGTTAAGATTTAAGGAAGAGGTCACAATAAAGAAAAAGGATGTGACCCCAAATTTACAACCTTGATCTTTGATACAAATTTGATTTATGCTACTAAATAATTAGAACCAAGCTAAGTATTAATGCTAAAATTGGGGAATGCTTTTAACAAAACTTGAAAATAGATTATGGATTAAAAGGAAGAATTTAAAGAGTAAAATTGGTTTTGATATGTTCAAACCGAATTAATTGCATCAATCATCTAAGGTTACAACAATTAGCATAAATGGTGTAAGATTTAAACCAAACTCAAGAACACCACAATATTAAGAATGTAAAACAACTAGGGATAGTTTGTATCAAAGTGTATTATTCCATTATTTTCAGCCAATTCCACCTTTTAAAAGGTAAGGGTAGACTTCTAGGTGGAACAGATATATTTCTAACGATGTGGGTTAGTTTAGTTACACCCTCACCCTTGGTTGGCTAACTAAAGTTAACAATAATATGGTAGTATTGATTGTGTGTTGACTTCTAGTAGCCATCCATCAATAGATAACTATCAATACACCTTATGACAATGATTAGGAAATAAAAATTACATGTTAGAAATTTTTAACAACACACTTTTAACTAAGTTTAGCTAATAAAGATTATAAGAAAAGGTGTAGGCTGTCTGATTGATTGTTGTTTGATTCTAACAATATTGAGGTTTCTTATCCACAAACTAAGCAAGATATAGAGGGCCTTAAAATTTCCATAATCACCTTAGCAATGTCCCTAATTCTTGCACAAATTATGGGTGGCAAATTAGGCCTTGATTCGGAAAAAAATGAGTGGAGTGTGGAGGTAGATAAGGTGGAGGCTTGGTTGAATAATAGTTGAGCCATATTGTAGCCGGTTGAGGATGGGATTTTTTTGGACCATGTAGTAGATAGATGAAGCCATATTTTCGTGGAGGTTGTGGAGTTTGCATCGCTTGCATGCTACTAGATAATCTAGTTACTTATTGACCCAAATGAGAAGAGTTTTGAAGTCTTCAAATTTAGGAAAATTAATACATAGATTATCTTTAGTTTGGATTGCTTAGGATTCTCCTATATCATTACCACTTTCCATTCTAGGAAACCCTATGATAAGTTACATACTAAGTCCCTCCCATGGTTTACTAGGTGCAAGTAACTGTATATATAAACCTTTGTGATAAAAGCTTTTACTCTTTTTGCAAGTAATGCATTGGCTTACTATAATTTGTACACCCTTAATCATGTGTGGCCAAGAGAAATTATCTTGTAAAATATCTAATGCCTTTTAAGTTCCTAAATGTATTGCTATATCTCTTTCATGTAATTATTTAATAATTGAATCTCTAACACTTGATCATAGTACAAAAAATTTATTGAGTTTAAATAAAAATGCATCTTCTAATGCATAATTACCATGATATGCATTATCTTTGCATGCTTATTATTTATTACAAAAATCGTCATCTTTATGGTATAATTATTTTAACATTTTAAAACCTAGTAATTTAGCATCTAATATGAAAAGAAATTTAGACCTTTGAGAAAGAGAAAATCTAGCATAATTTTCTTTTGCATGTAAGTGTTTGACAGAGAACATGAAGATTGTAATAATTCTACTCACTTTGCATGTCTTGGAATAATTTTCTTTTTACCATGCAAGTATTTCAAGATCTCATTATTATAATGTAATATAAACGGTTCATACCTTAAATAATGACTCCATGTCTTTTAGCCATGTATGATGGGAAAGAATTGCTTGTCATATGTCGAATACTTCAATTTATATCCATTTAATTTTTCACTAAAGTATACAATGGGTTTTTCTTCTTGTGAAAGAACTCCTCCTATTCTTACCCCACCAACGTCATAAGTTACCAAAAAAATTAATTCAAAATTAGGAATAGACAACAAATGAATATTGCATAGCTTATTCTTGATGGGTTCAAAGGGTTTAGTGTAACACCCCCAAATTTACTACTGAAAAATTTCATTTAAGACAAAGGTTTTAGCGGAAGCGAAAGAATTAAAACCATAAACTTGGGGGTATTACCGCCACACTTAGTACCAGACCGGTTCACTCCTACCATTCCGATACTAAGTGCTAAGGCTAAACTAAAAAATCATTAAGTCATCAAAGCATAGGTCCATAGTTAACATAGGTCATGCACGAAAACCACGAGTCAACAACAGTTAAAATATCGTTTGAGATTACAACTTAAAAGTACGGTTTCAAAGCAAGAAGCGTAGTACAAAATATAGCTAATAACACGGATCCCAAGAGACTAATATCCGGATCGCCTACTCACTCAAGCCAAGCCTTCCACCCCAATTCAGTAACCGATCAAACCTGCATAGGAGGTCTGCTCCCCACCATCGGTGGATCATCACAGGACCCATTCAATCAAGGTAGTATCAGTACGGGTCTAATACTAAGTAAGGATGCAGGTGCGCTAAGGCCAAACATACAATCATACCACATAGCCCACATAGCACGATCATATAAGTAACATGCGATAACACACAAGATAAGGCCTGAGTACTTTCCGGTGACTTATTCTTTGTTCTCGTTAATAATATGCCCATTTCACACATATTCTTTAATAATCCATGTAAGTGCGGGAACCCCACTATTATAGCCGGTGGACCGAAAATCAACACTCAGGGCAGAACGCCTCTGACCACTATTATAGCCGGTGGATCGGAATCAACACCTAGGGCGGAATGCCTCTGGCCACTATTCTAACCGGTGGACCGGACTGGCCCAGACTTACATGGTGTTTCACTATAAGTGCTTAGTATTTTCCCATGGATTACTTCATTCATATTCATTCAAAGCATTCTTCATTAATTCATGTGAGTGCGGGAGCCCTACTATTATAGCCGGTGGACTGGAAATAAACACACAAGGCAGAACGCCTCTGACCACTATTATAGCCGGTGGACCGGAATCAACACCCAAGGCGGAACGCCTCCGGCCACTATTCTAACCAGTGGACCGGACTGGCCCCGACTCACATGGTGTTTCATTGTAGGTACTTAGTATCATTCCTGTGGATTAACTTATTCGTTTGGGTCTATTGAGCCCGAATCCTCCACTTTTATAGCTGGTGGACTGGAATACACACTCAGGGGAGAACGCCTCTGACCACTATTATAGCCGGTGGACCGGAAATAAACACCCAGGGCAGAACGCCTCTGGCCACTATTCTAACCGGTGGACCGGACTGGGTCTGGCTCAATAGTCTTTCGCTTTACGTAATTAATGTCTTATCTGTGTCTTATTGAATCACATCACACCCTTGACATGCATAAATCATTCTCTTTATACTGTACACATCACAACTAATAAAATCCCACATTCATAACTACACTTTAATTAATAATTACACATGATAACACCAACAACTCTAAGCAGCCATAACCGATCCTAATTGTCCACACCAAACCGTGGTTACCCACTCTTAACCCTATTTTACCATAAAAACCATACTTAGCCATCCTAAACCTTAATTATCCTCAACAAATCACAATTAGATACTCCAACCCTACTTAATCACGACGACCCAGAGTTAATCACTCCAAACCCTAATTCTGTCTCCTCCATACCCTTATAATACTCCACGTACTATTGTCCGTCCAAAACAGTTAAACACCCATATCATACTTGCATCACCTTTCTTACATCCCAAATCAACCTTTCATCCGTAAATTTTGCTCCCACGCAAACGTTGCACATCCCATGAAACCTATCAAACTTTTCATACAAACCCTAAATCCCATACAATCATTAACTCCCATGCAAAACCCTAACTCCACCATGCAGACCCTAATACCACCATACAAACATTAATACCACCAAACCATAACACCACCATGCAAACCCTACTACCACCATAAGCCATTAATACCACCATGAAATCACTAATACCACCATACAGACCCTAATACCACCATGTGAGCCCTAATACCACCATTCCAACCATAATACCACCATGCAAACCCTAATATCATCATGCAGCCATTAATACCACCATGCAACCATTAATACCGCCATAGAACATTAATACCACTATACAAACCATAACACCACCATGCAAACCCTAATACCACCATGAAATCACTAATACCACCATACAAATATTAATACCACCAAACCATAACACTACCATGCAAACCCTAATACCACCATAAGGTATTAATACCACCATGAAATCACTAATACCACCATACAAACTTCAAGACTCCCATGCATGGTTCCCAACTCTCATTTATTTTGGACATTCCTCCCACTTAAATCTTCTCTCATAGATCATGAGGTACTTAGGTCAACCTCATATCCCCCTTAGTGGTCTCACTTCCCATTTATTTCCGGTCATCCTTATATTCCCAACTCATATTACCATTTATCCTAACATGCATGTCCTAGAGGGCCATAACATAATACATCATAAACATCATACATATACATGTCATGCTCATGTCATGGAAGCACATACAACATACCTCAATCTCCAAGCTGTGCTACACATAAGACAAGTTATACACAAGTCATATAATACATGGCATAGCATGGCATACACAACATTCAACACATCCATGTCACACATAGCACAAGGCCATTAGCTTCATCCTTACCTAGGTAGGTACCGGGCTTAGAGCACGCTCCTCTAGCTCCTTAGGGCTCAGATCGGGGTCACCTATGAAAAGGGGAAAAGCAAAGTATTAGTTTCCCTCAAAGTACCGCCATCCCTTATTCTAGTTTAGGATTAGGGTTTATATTACTAAAGTGGGTATTATACAAGAACTAGGGTTTTTACCTTAGAATTAGTATACTAAATATTAGTAGTCAAAATTATATATTTTTTTTGATACTTATTGTTACACTTATTTTATTAAACTCATTCGTTCTAATCTTGTAGTAATAGGGTTTATGCTAGCTATAGGAAAATAGTGTTAGTATTAATAAAATAGTGACACTAATGTCTAGTGATAGAAACCCTAGCGTTTTAAGGCCAATTCTATTAATGGCATTATATTTGAAATAATAATATAAGGTCACAATATTACAAGTAACTATTCCTAAGGGTGATAATGATAATAGTTGTATATTCTTAAATAATAAAAGGGTTCAAATGCTTTTGATTACAACAATAAGGTAGTGATAGTAGTTAGTAATAGTAATAGCTAATAATAGTTTCATAGTAATGAGGCTAGGGTTAATGTTAAGTGGTATGGTAATAAGGTTCAAGTACTCTTCTTAGTTAACAACCCCATGATATTTACTAGCTTGAGTTAAGTAAAATGGATAAGAACAAAAGTAGTATTATTATTAACAATAGTGATAAATGTGTTAGGTATAATAATAATAATAGTAATAATAATAATAACAATAATACAACCAAGTAAGGTTAAGCAATAATAATAATAACCATAGTAAGGATAATAGAAATAATAATAATAAAAATGTTAATACTAATAATTATAAAAATAAGACCAAAGTTAAGTATAATACAAGTTAGGGTTTAAAAGGGATGTTAGTATTAGTAAGAAAATAAGAACATTAATAATGGAGACAATAATAATGATAATAATGATAATAATAATAATAATAATAGTAATAATAATAATAATAATATTATTATTAATATTGGTAGAAAATAATAGCAGTTATATAAAAGGGGTATTAAGGTTTGGATGAGTGGAGAACCACCTAGGGTCGGTGGTGGTCCCGTGGCGGCGCGTGGCGGCGACGGCGGCGACGGTGGAGGAGGAGAAGAGGGGGAAAGATGGAGGTGGTGGTTAGATAGGAGGAGAAAAGAAGAATTTTGAGGTGGGGGAAGAAACAACAGATGAAGGGGAGTGGAATAAGGGTGGTGGCATGGCAAGGGGTGGCGGCGCGCGGTGGTTGGCGCGGCGGCCGAGGGTGGTAGAGAGAGGAGGAAGATAGGGGAGGAAGGAGGAGAGGGAGGTAGGAGGAGGTGAAGTCGTGGGAAGGTAGGGGAGGGTCTGTTGGGTATTTTGGAGGGTGGTGGAGGCGCTGGTGGCGGTGGAAGGCGGCGCAAGGGCGGCGAAGGCTGAAGGTGGTGGTTTCGAGATGGGAACTTTGCACAGCTAGGGCGGCACATGCAGGGCAAGGCGGAGGGTGGTGGTGGCTTGGTTTTGTCGAGGGAGTTGCAGGGAAGATCCCGGGGGGAAGCGGTGGCGGTGGCGGTCACCGGTGGCGGCGGAAGGCTCATCTTTTTGGGACGGCGGAGAGGCAGGGTTTCGGGGCAAAATCGAAGAAGGGGTTGATTATGGCTGCCGAAAGAGGGTATTTATAGGCAACTGGGAGGTGGAAGACGACAAGGGAAGAAAGAGACGAGCAGGGCATGTGTGCAGGTGGTCGGCCGGTGGCAGGCGGTGCAGGTCCTACCATGGTAGGTTGGGTGGGGGAAGGGGAGAGGAAAAGGGAAAGAGGTGGGCACGTGGGAAGGGGAGAGAGGGACTTGGTCGGGGTCGAAAAGAGAAAGACAACGATGGGGAGAGGGCGGAGAGGGGAGGCCGAACGACGTGCTGCTATCGGCGGCAGGGCTGTAGGGTTTGGCAGTTGCAGATCGGGGTTTGGGAGGGAGGAAGACGACAACTGGACCGGTTGGTCCAGGGGGAGAAAGAAAAGAAAGAAGAGGGCGGTTCAGCTGGCTGGAGGCAACGGCCGACGAAGGAGCTGACGGGCCTGGCACGCGAGACGGGGGGAGAAAAATGGGGAAAAATAAAATGAGTAAAGGAGGAGGAAAGAAGAAAAAGAAAAAGAAAAGAGAAAAAAGGGAAAAATGATAAAATGGTTGGGTCGGGGTATTGGTCTTTATTTATTTATATATTTATTTTAGATATTTAATTTTCATAATAATTATTTTAAGTATAATAATTAAATTCATTTTTAACTTAATTAGACTATTTTGGGTAAATTTTCCTTAACTCCCATTTTAATTAGTAAAATATCCAAAATTTTCTAAATAACTTATTTATTATTTTCTCCTTATTTTCCTCAATTAATTTCCTCTTTATTTAATAAGGTAATTTATTTTCTTCATTTTTTTTCTAATAAATAATTATTTTGCTATAATTTCTAAATTACGAATTTTGGGGCATTACATTTAGTGGCTTTATTTCCCTAATGAAATTCCTCTTTTTTCATAATTTGAGTAACAGGTGCTGCTATAGTAGATAATTTCTTAATAAATCTCCAATTGAAACTAGCTAAGCCATGAAAACATCTTTTATGGTGAATATCCTTAGGAATAGTCTAGTCTATAATAACTTGTGTCTTAGTGGGATCAACTTTAATATATGCACCACTAATTATATAAATAATAAAAACTACACTCAGAAGCCTAAATTCATATTTTTCCAATTTTACTTAAAGTTTAGTTTCTCTAACTTATCAAATATTTTCCTTAGCTGCACAAGTTGAGTATATTCATTCATACTATAGAAAAGTAAGTTATCTAAATAAACCACAAAAAATTTAAATAGAAAAAGGATGAAGAATGCCATTCATCAGTCTCATGAAAGAACTAGGCGCATTACGTAATCCAAAAGGCATCATAGTTCACTCATAAGGACTATATTTAGTTTTAAAGGTTGTTTTCCATTAATCTCCCTCCATAATTCTCATTTTATGACACCCACTTCTCAACTAATTTTTGGAAAACACACATGCACCACAAATTTCATCAAGCACTTCATCAAGTCTAGGCATAGGAAATCTATGCTCATAAGCCAAGTACTGTCTTTCTTGGGAACTAGCAAGGTAGATACACAATAAGGACTCATGAATTCTCTCATATAACTGTTATTTAATAGTTATTTTATTTGTCTTTTCAATTCCTTCGTATCTTCTAAATTACAACTATAAGTAGGTTTAATTAGTAAAAGCATTATAGGATTTAAATCTATAACATGCTTTATACCTCTAATAGGTGCTAATCAAGGAGGTAAGTCATTAGCAAATACATCATTATACTCATCAAGTAATATAGATAGATTTCAATCCTTATAAGTGTTCTCTCCAAATTGAGATTCATTTACTAACAAAGCATAGCAAACACTTGCCTCCTAATGCAATTAATCATATCTTTTTCATGTTAGAATAAACTCTTCTTAGTCTTGATAAGTTTTATATCATCAAATTAAGATGGATTCAATTAATACTTCATTTTCTCTTTAATTATAGTAAATTCATTAGTTACACTATCATGGATTGCATTTATATCATAATGCCATGGTCATCTAAGTAATATACCACTAACATCCTTAGATAATGCATCATACAATACTTCATCATTATAGTGATGCAACGACAAAGGACCAAGAACTAGCATTTATTATTATGGATCCTATTATCGTTTACTTAAAAAGGATACCTATTAATTTAAAGACAAATGAAGGATTTTATTGCTAGTTATTGATAAAACTTGCAAAACGAATCACTAGCGAGAGAGGCATGTGCATGGCATGCATGGAGTGCACGAGAATAATTTTTTTGAACATAATGGTGTCTATTTAGCTTCATTTAGTATGTTATTATTATTTTTAATTATTTTTCTTATGATTGGCTTGAGCATAAAGTGGTGTGTAATCAAAGTGGAGGGAAGCGTTGGATCGATGGCTATTGTTTGGTTGTGTCAATCACAAGACTATGTATCAGGAAGACTAAGTTTAATTTGATTAGACCGTCACAATTTCTACGACTTACTGGGCTTCCTCGAAGGTTGAAGCTAATTTCAAGATTCGAATGAATGAGATCAATGAAAGAAGGAATGTTCTGAGCTTTACTTGATCAAAGGAAACTCAAAAGAGAGGATAAAATTTAGCCCTTGTTGTGTTAAATTTGTGCTAAAAAAAATTCTATATACCTCTCATTCCATGTGTGTACAAGGGTATATATATAGGAGGAAGTAGCAGACACCTTAAGCTTAAACCAGCCAGTTCCTACCTTAATTCAAGTTAAATTATCCTACTTGAGTTAAGCCTATCTAATACCTAATATTAATCATAATATCATTTTCTAAATGATATTAATGACTAATATTATAAAGCCATACAATTAACTATGATACATACATGAAATTACATCAAAACCTAACTTACATAAAATACACTTAGGGTTTACAACAAGTTAATACAACTAATGTTAATCATCACCATATCTTCTTGTTGTAAAGTATCATCCCATGTATGCCATAGTCTTCCATGCTTTGAATACTTTTCCACTTTAAGGTGTATTAACATCTTCTTCTTGTAAATATGTAACATACCTGTAAGAACAACTTGAATTATTTTCAATACCAAGGATAGACAAATTATCAAGAATATTTAATATGATAGGCTCCAAAACTAAGAAATTTAATTCTTCCTTACCTTGAGAATCAAGATGAATATGATAATCATTAGATGCTCCTACATCATAAAGCATTTTTGCAAGGGGATTCTGTAATCCCCCAAAATTTTAGAAAACCAATAATTCAATAAATAATTTTTATCTGAAATAAATTAGCTTTTAAAATTATCTAATTTAATTAATTTATGGATTTTTGAGTATATAAATTTGGATGGAAATATTTAGCAAATTAAAATAGATATTTTGTTATTTTATCATGCTATTTCTATTTAAATAATTTCTCAAACTAATATTTTACTAACCTTATCCTTTTTAAATTAATATACTAGATTATAATGAATTAAATTATTAAATTAAATAATTTATCAAGAATATTACTATTCTGTTTTTATAAATTAATTTATTTTGTTTTTCCTATTTTCTCATTTCCCTTTTTGCCCTTTTCCATTTTTCCTCTTTCTTCCTTTCTTTTTTTCCTTTTTCTTCCCCCTCAGGCCGCCACCCAGGCCAGCCCTTTCCCTCGCACAGTGGGCCTCGGCCCACCTCCCCCTCTCTTCTTTCCCCCCTCTCTCCCGCATGCTGGAACCGGCCGGCTCCCCTTTTCTTTTTTTTCTTTCCCCCTGGACCGACCAGCTAGTTTTTTCCCCTCCTTTCCGTGACCGGCGGCCGCAGCTCCCTTTCTCCTTTCTTCTTCTCTCCAAGCACCGACAGCAGCCGACCACCTATAGCCGCCGCCCGACCACCTGCGACTACCGCCGCCTGCCGCCGCACCTGCCCCTTCTGCCCCCTCTCTCTACCTCGTCCTCTTTCCCCCTTATTTCAAGCTAAGCCACCCTACACCCTATCCATGGTGGCAGCCTCTCCTTCCCGTCGCCACCCTCTCCCTGCCACCCTACCGCCTCCCTGCCACCCTATGCCCTGCCACCTACCCCCTTACACTCCCTCTTCTTTTTCTTCTCCCCTTCATCCATTTCCTGCCCCATCTCGAGCCTTATCTCCCTCCCCCGATCTTCTTCCCTCCATTTCCTCCCCTCCATCTTCTTCCCTTCATTTCATGTGCCGCCGTCCTCCGCCACTCCGGCCGCCGCACTCATCCCCTAAACCACCTCCTGCACCCTTCTACTACCACCCTGCACTGCCCCAACACCATCCAACCCATCCCGCAGCCCTCCTTCTCCCTTCTTCCTTTTTTTCTCCCTGTTTTCACCCTTACCGCCGAGCCACCTGCAACCGCCATTCCCGCCGCTGTCCGGCCACCTCTGCCGCCACTTAACCCACTGTTCGACACCCTGCAACCCCCTCTACCACTCCCAATTCTCCTTTGGCCGAGAACACCACCTTCAAGCCCTCGTTTTTCCCCTTTCTTTTCCTTCCTCGCCATCCTACACCTCGACACCCCACTTCAACCACCACCTTCGCACCCTTGTTGTCGCCGCCTCCGCCACCATTAGCCACCAACAACACGTCCCCGACCACCTCTTACACCCCCTCTCCACCTCTATACCATTCCTTTGCCTTGAAACCTCCCCCAACTACCCTCTTTGCTAGCCCAAAGACCTCAACCCGAAAATGGCTCATTTTTCTTCCTTCACCCCTCTTCGAGCCTTTTCCCCTCTCATTTATGCATGACACTCACACTGCTCATGCAGTGTGAACTTTCCCCTTGTGTTGGAATTTGTTGGAATTTTTTTGAGGTATATTGATAATTAATTAAAGTTTTTTATTAAATAAATTTCTTTTATAAAGTCTTATCCTTTTTATTTCCTTTTTTCTAACACAATAATGATGGATATTATTTTTAGGTGTTGAGTTGCTAATTATGCTTGGTAAGATTTGATATTTTGCGGGATCGAGGTAATCGTTAAACCTCCCTTAAATGCATAGAAAAGTATGCTAGCACATTAGGAATTTTATTATGATTTTATGTATGTTTTGTGAGCCAAGCAAATGGTTGTTATATTTATTTAAAAAAAAAGGGAAATGCATGATAGCTTTGTGCCATGTGTAGGTATGATAATTAAGGAAGGAGTTGATTATTGATGGAAATACTAAATGCTTGCCTATGATGTATTATGTTGCTAATGTATGTGTAATATTATTGTCTAAGGATATTTTAGTGATATGAAGTATGTGATCTAATATATGTAGTTGAGTATCATGTTAAACGATGACAAGTTTGGGGAGTTAAATGATAAGAATGGAGTGCAAATAATGGTATTTTATGTAGTGGTGGTAAATTTGTAAAAATGGTGCAACAAAGGGTTAAGTGGAAATTTTATAAGTGAAAAGGGTATTTCGGTAATTTTATAAGTAAAAGGGTATTTCGGTAATTTAAAAAGAAAGGGGTTAATGATAATTCATAAGTAAAAGAATAAAATTGTAAGTTGTGAGAAAGGAGGGTAAAATGGTAATTTTGGAAGGAAGGGCAAAATGGAAATCTTAGAAAGGAAGGGAAAAATGGAAATTTTGGAAAAGAAGGGCAAAGTGGTAATTTTGTAAGGAAAAATAAAAACGGTAACTTTGGATGTACGAGGGTAAAATAGTAATTTGTAAAGTAAAAGGAGTGTTATGGTAATTTTATAAGTAAGAAGGGTATTGTGGTAATTTTGTAAATAAAAGGATAATATGGTAATTTGAGAGTAAGGGGTAACTTGGTAATTATGATAACGACTAAAGATAATTTAGTGATTAAATTATGATTATCGATGGGTAATTGGATAAGTGTGAATGTATGATACTATAGAAGGGTAATTTGGTAAATTAACTAATTAAAGGGCATTATGGTAATTTTAATAATGGAGAAGGGTAATATAGTAATTATGTTTATGAGGAAGGGTAAATTAATATTTGTAATTATGAAGAAGGGTAAATTGGGAATTATGATAATTAAAAAGGGTAAAATGGTAATTAAAATAATTGAGAGGGGTAAGATGGTAATTATGATAAAGGAGATGGGCAATTTGGTAATTTATCCCACTAAAGGGGCAATTTGGTAATTTAGCCGATTAAAGGGTAAAGTAATAATTATTTAACCAACTAAAGGGGCAAAATAGTAATTTTGATAATGAAGGAGGGTAATTTAGTAATGTATCCAACTCAAGGGCAATTTAGTAATTATAACGAAGGAGAAGGGCAATTTGGTAATTTAACCAACCAAAAAGGGAAATATGTTAAGGTTAATAATTATGAAGGGTGAATGGTGATCTAAAGAGCGTACGAGGTAACTTAGTAACATAAACCAAGAGAGGGGTAATTTGGTAATTATACCACCTTAAGGGCAATATGGTAATTTGTCAAGTAAGGAAGGGATGATTTAGTAATTACATGAGTAAGGGGTTAAATAAGTAATTTGTACCTAACTTGTTGTTGTGATTATGGAATGTTATAATGTGATTTAAATAAGGCTGATTAGCCAAGTAAGAGTATTTGATAATTGGTATGGCCTTAATGGTTTCCCTGTGATATCCTGGATAATCTTCTGAATAAGAAACTATTAATGATATTAGAACAATTGAAAGAAAATAAGTATCCAATTGTTGTGCTTTTCGTGATCCCTTTAATTAAGACACTATTACTTAAAGTGAAATACCTCGAGATCGGGAATGGTGACTCCTTAGGGGTCGCTACCCTAAGGACGTGGTTTAGTCCACGATTATTCTGGTTTTTGCTGGTGTGCCTTTGTGCCCCAGCCAGGCCCTATATCTTACTCTTTCTAGCTCTACGGACCTAGTTAGGGGGTATGCATACTTATGGATTAAGTGTCCTTGTTGGTAGGGTACTGAGTTAGCTTTATGCACCAGTACGACCAGGGTACCTTTGCGTCCTTGGGTTCGTGGTTGAAAGGATACTGAGTAGCGGATATGCACCGGTACGACCGGTGTACCTTTGTGTCCCGGGTTATCAATCTCCCGTTTGAGGAAAATAAATATGATTGATGTGATGATTAAAGAAAGGAAAGATACTATATTTGAAAGTGGAATATTAATGAGTCGGGCCTAGTGATTTATGATATTGAGTACCGGTCCACCGGTTATAATAGTGGCCAGGAGCGTTGTGCCCTGGATGATGATTCCTTATATATCCCGGTCCACCGGTTATAATAGTGGCCAGGAGCGTTGTGCCCTGGGTGATGATTCTTTATAAATCCCGGTCCACCGGTTATAATAGTGGCTAGGAGCGTTGTGCCCTAGATGTTGATTTTATATATATTCCGGTCCACCGGCAATAATAGTGGGGGTCCCGAGCTCAATAAAACCAGTATTGTATGTGAATAAAATTATGGGAAAGTACAAATCACTTATAGTGGAACAAGGGCTTAAGGCCTAATTGTTTTGAGTTTGCGTTATGATATGGCTTAAGACCGTAAGTACCGATTATTCGTAACGATATAATGATATGCTATGTGAATGTTAATTATGTGAATGTTATATATGTATGTAGCTTGTTTCATGTGTTACATTGCGGGCCTGCTTTTAAGTGGGACTTTAAAGGGTTACTCAGTACCATAGTACTGAAGGTTCCATTCGAGGGGCCCCTACCTATTCAATGGGCAGTGCCCCTTGCAGGTCTTTTCAGGTGCTACTCAAGTGGGCAACGGGAAAGAGAGTAAGGTCTCATTCGGAACTACTAGGTTTTTCTCTCTCTCTTTGAAATTTCTGGTTTTAAATGTATATGTTGATACTGTAACCACCATTGGTGTATTCCATCCTTGTAAACGTTTGATACGCTACTCTGATTTAAGTATGTTGAAATTCTTGCAAATTGTATTTCATTTTCCGTTAGCCTTAGCACTTAGTACTGGAACGGTATGAGTGAACCGGTCTGGTACTAAGTGTGGTGGTAATACTCCCAAAATTCACGGTTTATTAATTTTGCTTCCGCTAGTTTCCTTTTAATTAACGAAATTTTTCAGTAGTGAATTTTGGGGTGTTAATGATTCTATCTTATTCTATCATATAGGATTTATCTTAAAATATGTGCTTTGAGTGGGGAACAAGGCATTGTATGGGGGCTCATTTGATTAAATTTTCATTCCGAATTCATTATAATATCTTGTAATATTGAGGAGGTGCAAATAGGATATAAAATCCTTAGGGTTACACATTCATATGCATTGCTAATTGAATGAAAATACAAGTTATTCTTTATTTGAATTCTATGTGAGTTCTTCTTAATTATAATCAATTATGTGTGAGTGATTATTATCAAAACCCTTAATCTCTTTATCTATGTGAATTAGTGGTTAAGTACTATCTCTATAGCAATAGTACCCTAGATAAAGTGATACTTGATGCCAATGTGCTTCATTTGACGATAGAAAAAATTCTAATTCTTTTCTAAATAGATAACACTCTGGATATCATCATGAATAACTAGAGTGCCATAACTTAACCCCAACTCTAGTAGTAAACCACAAAGCCACAAGGCTCTCTTTAAAATCCTCTATCATAGCCATCTACTCTTCCTTATTAGTGGAAAAGGCCATCGTCTCCTATAAGGAAGAATTCTAGATAATAGCTTAACCACAAAGATAGAAAACATATATACTCGTGGATCTTCTTTTATCAAGGTCTCCTTTATAATTAGAGTCTACAAACCTAACTAGCATATCAATTGATCTCCTATACTTAATAAAGGCTGATGAAGTTCCCTTCAAGTACCTAAGAATCCACTTCACTACTTTCTAACAAACCATTCCCGGATTCACCATATATCGACTCATAACGCTAATAGGTTGAGCATCATCTAGCCAAGTACACACCATAGCATACATGATATAGCCAACAACATTCGAATATGGAAAATTTGACATGAACTCTTCTTCCTCTTTGGATTTGAGACAATCTAAAGTAAGTAGCTAATGTAGAGCTAACTGTCTTCGCATCCATCATATGAAATCTCTTCTATATCTTATTCACATAGGTCTCTTATGGAAAATAAAAAATCTTCTACTCACGGTTTTTAATGATCTCCATGCCAAGGATCAACTTCAGAGCTCCAAGATCCTTTATCTCAAACTTAATCTTTAGCATTGCCTTTACTTTATCAACATTAAACATATCTTTTTCTACAATAAGTATGTCATCACCATCTAGCAAAAGATAAATAAAATAACAACCCTCTATCTCCTTTAAGTACACACATCCATCATACTCACTTGTAGAGATATCATGCTTAAGCATAAACTGATCAAATCATTTATACCACCATCTAAGAGACTTCTTCAAACTATACAGTAACCTCTTCAATAGGCACAGATGGTCATGCATCCCCTCAACCACAATGCCATTAAGCTCTTGCATGGAAATCTCATTCTTGACCTCACCATGTAAAAATTAAGTTTTAACATCTAACTACTTTAACTCAAAATCATGCATAGCCACAAGTGCAAGCAAAGTAAAAATAAAAGTTTGTCTAGCAATAGGAGAAAATACCTCATTATAGTCAACACTCAGAATCTGAATAAATCCATGGGCAACTAAATGAGATTTATACCTTAGTCTCTTAACCCCTATAGCTCCCTATTTGAACATGTACCACCACTTACAATTGAAATTATTTTTATTCTTTAATGCCTTCACAAGATCCCTTGTCTGATTCTTTAATAAGGACTCTAATGTGTATCTCAATAATTTGTATTTAAATAATTCTATTAATAATTGTAAATTTCATTGTACCTATAATTACTTTTCTTATTCTTTGAATAATTAGGGAAAAAATCAAATGATTGGAAATGGACCATATTGTGGCTATTGTGAGTAGATGTTGTTGGTTGCTGCTACTTCACCAAAAATTGATGCGTAAGTTGATCTTTCTTGTTGATTATTTCATAGGGAAATTTATCAATCCCACATGATGCATTTGCCGGCATATCTTGGCTAGTGGAAATTAAGTTGGCCGCATAATCCGCCACCCAAACCATATTATCTCGGTTAGAAGGATTGAAGATTATGCAACCCTTAATAACCATAATTAGCTACATAAATTAGCTGATGGGAATTAAGTTGTAAATCATTTATATGGGAATGTTGCAATCTTGTATTTTGTAGTTGGGCTGAATTATTATTACCAACACCAACAACCTTATATTTTGTTTGATTGTTCAGTTGATTTGTTAGGCTGATATATTGGGTCTTGTATTTGAGCCCATCTACCTTATAATGGCTTGTATTGTTTGTATTGTATATGCACATATATAAGGCATATACAGGATGTTTGTACAACACCTTTTTGGCAGAATATACAGCTCGATCATATTTTTCTCTTTAGAATCTTCTCTCTCTCAACTCTTCTCTCTCTCACACACACAAAAGTCTCACTCGCTCGATCTTCTTCTCTACTAATCTTCTTCTCGAATCTCTTTCTATAAATCTAACCTCAGTTGCCATTGATTATAAGTGTGCTATGAGTTTTCTTGATCTTTCTTTGGTTTGATTCCTTAGGCTGATCGATCTTTTGTAGTAGAACCCTTTACTCGACTAATTGTCTACCGAAATTTCTTGAAACCTATCCATGCTTCATCATTTGGTATCAGAGATTCGAATAATCAAGTGCTTGTGGTTTATTACGTTTAATATTGAATTTTGTTGTTTCTTTCCAATTCTTGAGTTCGCTAACCCTTGATTCTGTAAGTTGGTGTTTCTAGAGTTTGCGTCTGCCAAGAATCGAACGATTCTTGTTGTGATCATTTGACGGCAAATTTTTCCTTACTTCCGGCGAAGAAGTTTAACCCTAACGAGATGACAGTGCTTGGAAACCCTAAGTAACTATTTATTATGAATTTCTCAGCTAGGGTTTGGTTGGATTTTTTTAGTCCTGATAATAATTGATAAGCAATTTGCATTTGGTAAACTTTATCCTTTTCTCCTTCTAATTCCTACAACTCTTGTAATTAATAATTGATCTTCCTCTTGCGAGTTAGTGCTACACTAAATTCTTGAGGAGTGTGCAAGTATTAACTCAGTGCCGGTGAATCCTTGTTCCTAGAAAGGAGTAGACGCTCTAGGAAGAGGGGTCCTAATTTTTTATTTGGTTTAACTGCCAAAATTTGTTGGCACGGTATATTCGTTCCTTTCTAGAGAATTTTGTTTTTGTGTGTTGGTCGGCGATTGTCTAATATCATTGTTCTATTTTAGTAGAACCTTTTAATTGTGTAGTCGTACTGTGATTACTTTATTATAAGTGTGATTAATTTTTCTGTCATTATTTGATTAGTTAGCTTCAATTGTGCTATTTTTTGTGAATTGATCAACTGTCTGTTTTGATTATAAAGTAAATAAAAGTGTAGGATTCATTATTTCTAATAACGGCCAGTCTGTGAACCAATTAGTATCTATGTCTAGTAATGATTTATTAGAAACACTTAGAACATTTAAAGGACAAATGACTACCCAATTGGTTGTGTTGTCTGCTAACCAAGAGTAAAGAATAGGAGAACAAGAAATTAGGATTAATGATTTACCGAATAATACACTAAATGATCAACATGCTGGGATATTAGGAAGGGATCCCATGGAACCTAGAAATAGGATTCCCCCTTTAACTAATTTAGAACAATTAGAAGATAATATATCCAATAATAGTGATAGGAGACCTAGACATATTCATAGGTAGGAAAGGGAATTAGATCAGATTGATAGGAATGTAATTAACCATAAGTTTAATATACCTGGATTTAATGGGAGAAATAATCCTAATTATTACTTTGAATGGGAAAGGAAGATAGAGTTAGTATTTGAGTGCCATAATTATTCTGATGAAAAGAAAATTAAGGTAACTAGAATAGAATTTACAGACTATGCTTCTTCTTGGTAGTATAACCTTGTCTTAACTAGGTGTAGGAGTGGAGAACCACCTATACAGACTTGGGATGAATTTAAGGCTTTAATGAGGAAGAGGTTTGTACCAAATTATTACTATAGAGAGTTGTATAAGAGACTACAAACATTAAGTTAGGGCAATAGATCTGTAGATTAATGTTTTAAGGAACTAGAAATGTTAGTGATTAAAACTGGAATTATTGAGGATGACGATGCTACAATGAATAGGTTATTGAGTGGGTTAAATTCTAAAATTGCTAATAAGTTATATTTATATCCATATGAAACTTTGAATGAGATGGTTAATATAACAGCAAAAATAGAAAGTCAAATAAGGAGAACTAGACAAAATAAACCCTCTGGAATTAGGTTTAGAAATACTTTGAAGAGAAATTTTGGTGGTAGTTCTGGAAACTGGAGGAACAGTGGGAAATTTGATGTTAAGGGTAAAGGTAATGACGTTAAGGTAGGAAACAGATTTGATGAGGGAAAAACTATTGCAGCTAACGTTGCTAGTGGTCCTTTTAGGACTAGAGATATAAAATTCTTTAATTGTGGAGGATTAGGTCATATAGCCTCTGAGTGTCCTAATAGGAGGAATATTTTTATTAGGGAATCTAGAGACATAGAATTTGAATCTGAGGAAGAAGAGGTAGAGGTCAACACAGTTATGGATGACCTTAGTGTGTCTGAAGAAGAAGTAGAACTTCCAGTTAGTAGGGATCTTTTTGTTATGCGTAGGGAATTAAATAGTAACAAATTACTAGACCCAAATGCAATACAAAGAGCAAACATATTTCATACTAGATGTTTAATTAATGATAAGTATTTGAACATGGCAATTGATAGTGGGAGTTGTATAAATGCTGCTAGTATTTTATTAGTACCTAAGTTAGGATTACCAACTACTAAACATCCAAAGCCCTATAGGATTCAATGGTTAAATAACCTAGGAGATGTTAAGGTTAGTCAATAGGTTTTAGTAAACATAAAATTAGTGAAGTATGAAGATTCTATTTAGTGTGATATTATCCCAAGGCATGCTGCTCGCTTGTTATTAGGAAGATCATGCCAGTATGATAAGAGAGTGACCTATGATGGATACAAGAATAGATACACTATACATAAGGATGATAAGAAGGTTATTTTAGCACCAATGATACCAAAAGAAATCTTTGATGATCAAATTAAAATAAAATCTGACTATAAGGAGTTAACTAAGCAAAGTGTAGAGACTGGAACTTGTTCAAAAGAGGTTAAGAAGCCATCTAGATTTTATGCAAAAAAAAGTGATGTTGAAAGGGCTATTAGACAGCAATCAAATGTGTATCTAATGGTATATAAGGAGTGTTATAAGTGTCATACAGATTTAATTGAGGATGTACCCGATAATGTTAGAGAGCTATTAGAGGAATATAGTGAGTTATTTCCAAAGGAGAACCCCCATGGACTACCTACATTAAGGGGTGTAGAACACAAAATAGATTTCATACCAGGAGATTTCATTCCTAATAGACCTGCTTATAGAGCTAATCCAGAGGAAGTTAAGGAGTTAAAGAAACAGGTCTCTGCATTATTGAGTAAGTTATATTAGAGAGTCAATGAGTCCTTGTGCTATACTAGTTCTTTTAGTGCCAAAAAATAATGGGAGTTGGAGGATGTGTATAGATAGTAGAGCAGTAAAAAATATAACTATTAATTATAGGTATCTTATACCTAGATTAGATGTAATTTTATATTTGTTACATGGTGGTGTAATTTTTTCTAAAATAGATTTAAAGAGTGGGTATCATCAAATTAGGATGAAACCAAGAGATGAGTGAAAAACAGCTTTTAAAACAAATTTTGGGTTGTATGAGTGGTTATTTATGCCATTTGGATTATCTAATGCTCCAAGTACTTTTATGAGACTTATGAACCATGTGCTTAGGAATTTTATTGGAAAACTTGTAGTTGTCTATTTTGATGATATACTTATTTATAGCAAATCTCTAAAAGAGCATTTCAAACATTTGAGGATTATTTTAGATGTGTTTAAGGAAGAAAAGTTGTATGTTAATTTAGCTAAATTAAGATTTTGTTTAGAAAGTGTAATATTCATAGGGTTTTTTTATTAGTAGGAAAGGTATATCTATTGATAAACAGAAGATTAAAGCACTATAGGAATGGCCTATACCTAAGACACTAACTGAGGTTAGAACTTTTCATGGTTTATGTTCTTTTTATCATAGATTTGTTAGAAATTTTAGTACTTTAGCAGAGCCTTTAATTATAATTACAAAAAAAAAGGTTTTAAGTGGGAATTAGAACAACAACAAGCTTTTGAAATTCTGGCAAAATTAACACAAGCTCTTGTATTAGTTCTTCCTGAATTTGACAAGATTTTTGAATTGGATTGTGATGCTTCAAGATTAGGAATTGGGGCTATTCTTTCTCAAGAGGGTAGATCTATAGCTTACTTTAGTGAAAATTTGAGTGGCAGTACTTTAAATTACTCTACTTATGAAAAGGAATTGTTTGCTTTAGTAAGGGCATTAGAAGGATGGCAACATTATTTATGGCCTAGAAAATTTGTTATTAATACAGATCAAGAAGCCATAAAGTATCTAAAAATTCAATCAAAAGTGAATAGAAGACAGGGTATATGGATAGAGTTTATTGAAAGTTATCCTTATATAATTAAATCTAAAAAGGGAGGTGATAATATAGTTGCAGATGCTTTGTCTAGGAGACATGTTTTGTTAAATACAATGGATGTTGCTTTGTTGGGATTTTCTCATATTAAGGTTTTATATATTGAAGATCATGGTTTTAAAGAAGTGTATAAGAATTGTGAAACTACTACCCAAGGTAACTATTATATCAATGATGGATATTTGTTTAGGGAAAATAGGCTATGCATACCTAATTGTTCATATAGAGGATTACTAATTCAAGAGGCACATAATGGTGGGTTGATGGCACATTGAGGGTTTCAAAAGACTTTATATATATTAGTTGAACATTTTTATTAGCCTCATCTGAAGAAAGATGTGTTGAAATATTATGTTATTTGTGTGTCTTGTAAACAGGCTAAGTCTACTTCTAAACCATTGGGATTGTATACTCCATTACCTATTCCTATCCAACTATGGACTGATATTTCTTTGGATGTTATCTTGGGATTACCTAGAACTAATAGGGCTAAAGATTCTATAATGGTTGTAGTAGACAGGTTTAGTAAAATGGCACATTTTATACCCTATAATAAAAATAATGATGTTATAACTATAGCTGACTTATTTTTCTCTTACATAGTAAAATTACATGGAGTACCTCGAACACTAGTATCTGATAGGGATGTTAAATTTCTGAGTCATTTTTGGAAGGTTCTTTCGGGAAAGTTAGGAACTAAAATTTTATTTTCAACTACTTGTCATCCACAAACTGATGGGAAAACGGAAGTAGTAAATAGAACATTAGGCAACATGTTGAGGGCTATGCTTAGAAAAAATCTTAGACTGTGGGAAGCTATATTACCACAGGTAGAATTTACTTATAATAGAACATTACATTCTACAACTAAGAAAACACCTTTTGAAATTGTGTATGGATTTAATCCCTCGACTCCACTTGATTTGAGTCCTTTGCCTAATTATGAAATACATAAATTTGACGTTGAATCTTGTGCTAAAAACATGAAGAAATTGCATGAATCTATAAGTCAACAGATTAATAAGAGAGTTCAACAAATGGCTGAGATTGCTAATAAAAGAAGAAGGAAAATTGTTTTTCAACTAGGGGATCTAGTTTGAGTGCATCTTAGAAAAGAACAGTTTCCAACACTTAGGAAATCTAAATTGGATCCTAGGGGTCATGGTCCTTTTACTTTGTTAGAAAAGATTAATGATAATGCTTATAAAATTGATTTGCCTACAAAATTTGGAAATGTTAGTAACTTTTTCAATGTTTCTGACTTAAGTACTTTTATTGGAATTAACAAGGTTTCAGAGACAAAACCCCACCAAGAAGAGGTGGATGATGTATATCTCAATAATTTGTATTTAAATAATTCTATTGATTATTGTAAATTACATTGTACCTATAATTACTTTTCTTATTCTATGAATAATTAGGGAAAAAATCAAATGATTGGAAATGGACCATATTGTGGTTGCTATGAGTAGATGTTGCTGGTTGCTACTACTGCTCCAAAAAATAATGCATAAGTTGATCTTTCTTGTTGATTATATCATTGGGACATTTATCAATCCTATATGATGCATTCGTCGACATATCTTAGCTAGTGGAAATTAAGTTGGCCGAATAATCAGCTACCCAACCTATATTTTCTAGGTTAGAAGCATTGCATATTATACAACCCTTAATAACTATAATTAGCTACAGAAATTAGCTTATGGGAATTAATTTGTAAATCATTTATATGGGAATGTTGTAATCTTTTATTTTGTAGTTGGGATGAATTATTATTACCAACACCAAAAACCTTGTATTTTGTTTGTATTGTTCGGTTCATATGTTGGGTTGATATATTGGGTCTTGTATTTGAGCCCATCGACCATATAATTGCTTGTATTGTTTACATTTCAAACATACATATATAAGGTGTCTACAGGATGTTTGTACGACACCTTTTTTGTAGAATATATAGCTCGATCATATTTTTCTCTCTGGAATCTTCTCTCTCTCTCTCTCTCTCGCAAAAGTCTCGCTCGCTCAATATTCTTCTCTGCTAATCTTGTTATTGAATCTCTTTCTAGAAATCCAACCTCATTTGTCGTTGATTATAACTATGATCCGAGTTTTCTTCATCTTCCTTTGGTTTGATTCCTTGGGCTGATCGATCTTTTGTAGTCGAACCCTTCACTCGACTGACGGTCCAGCAAAATTTCTTGAAACCTATCCAGGCTTCATTAGACTCCATCTCTCTGTCTATTATAACACACCACTTAGTAGAAAAAGTAATCAAAATATCCTCTAAGAATGATGCTGGAACATTAGTAATAGCATCTACACTGGATAAAGCATAACCAACCATTTCTTCATAATCGTACCTGACAAGAGTCTTGATAATCCTTTGTCCTTTGCTTAGAGTAATGCCTCTTTGCTCCACCTATTGCCTAAATCCACCCACTTTGGAAATAATGGATTCATTATAAGGATCTCTTCCATTTTAAGTAACCTTAATCCCTAACTATCCTAAAGTACTTTCTTGCTCCACCTCCTTAGGGACACTATCACAAGACTCAATCTTTTAGAGGAAAATAGATTTATTGAAGGCAATATCCTTGCTCATCAATAACTAAGATGTAGCTGGGTCATATAACCTATACCCCATCACTCTAAAAGTAAAGCTAAGAAATATATAGTTCGTTTTCCTACACTCAAGTTTACCATCATTCACATAAGTATAAGTAAGGCAACCAAAGATATGTGAATCATAGTAATCAACTACCTTACCAGACCACAAATCCTCTAGTATCTTCAAATCAATGGACTTATTTAGTGACCAAATCACAAGATATGTTGCCCATATGAATTATCCTTAGCCCTCCATATGATAACATATAATGAGCCTTCTCCAATAGGGTTTAGTTTATCTACTCAACAAACCCATTTTGCTATTGTCTTCCAACATAAGTGTAGTGTTTTACTATCCCAAGGTTTTGGAAAAAATTAGTGAAACTCTACTTAAAAAACTTAAGACTATTATCTCTCCTAAGAAACTTAACTCTATTTTTTGTCTACATCTCTATCAAGTTCTTCTAATGTTTGAAAATACCAAACACATCATTCATATGCCTATACCATCCTAGAGAAGTCATCAATGAATGTGAGCAAGTACTATGAACCATATTTTGAAACAACTCTTGTTGGACCCCAAAAAATTGAATGGATATACTAAAGATGCCCTCTCGTACTATGGTTAGCTATTGAAATGATGACCCTCTTCTACTTGCCAAAACACACGGTTCTAACAGAAGTTTATAGTACCTATACTCTATCTTTTTAGCAACCCTCTTGTAAAGAGCTAAATTACAACCATAACAGTTTTGTGTCCTAGTATCATGTGCCAATATCTCGTAGCATCAAAGTCTAATAATCTTGATGATGTCACACAAGCTATGCGCACAATAGTGGAACCCCAAAACTTATACATTGTCCCAACCTGCTTCTCCTTTATCTCCACCATAGCACATTTTCTAACTTTCAAGGAACCATCTTGGATAATACACCGGTACCCATTAAAATTGAAGAAACTTAAAGATATGAGATTCTTAGTCATCTCTGGGACAAGTATCATGTTTTTTTGTGTCTTGACTATACCATCATGCATCTTCACCTTCACCGTCCTAGTCTTAGCAACGTTACAAGTAACATCATTGCCCATCAAGACAACTCCACCCTAATTCACCTCAAACATCTAAACTAACTCCAATTGGGACATATATATAAGAGCACCAAGAATACAAGATCCATATATCACCAATCTTTTTATGTTTATAAGTGGTTGATAACATATCTCCATCACTATCACCATGGGAAAATATAGCATCGTCCTATTAGGACATAACTTCCTAAAATGCTCCTTCTTATAACACCTAAAGAATTCCACATTGTTCTACTAACTCTTCACCTTAGTGTAACACCCCAAAACTTTAAAACTTAAAATTTAATATTTAACCCTTTATTTGGAATAATTTAATCTTAAAGTATTAATTTAATTATTATTTGGAACTTTGAATTATAAGAATATAGAGAATTATTTAATAAATTAATAAAAATATTTTTATCATTTTATATTACCCTTTTTATTTAAATAATCCCCAAAAACATAATTTTACTAAAATTACTTTCTTAAATTAATACTTTAAATTTTGGATAAATTAATTTAATATTTTCAACATTAGCTAAATTTAGCCAAAATTTTAATCTTAACTCTAAAAATAATTTTCTTTTCCTTTTCACCTTTTCATTTTTCTACCTTTTACTTATTTTTCCGTATCTTTCTTTCTTTTTTCTATTCTCCTTCTTTTGACCATTCTAGCCCCTCTTTCCCTTTTCTTTTCTTTTCTACCTAAGGCCAGACTGAGCTACCATATTTCTTTTCTTTCATTCCTTCCCCATACTTTTCCTTTGTGCCCACCCACCTCCCCATATTTTTTTTCTTCTCCTCCTATGCAGGCTTGCAGCCCTATCCCTTTTGTTCTCCCCACCCACTTAGCCCTTCTCCCATTTCCCTTCTTTATTATTCTTCCTCTCCTATACCCCCTAAGCCCTACACTTCCAACCTATAACCCCTCTACCCATCCCTTTCCTTTCCATTTTAGGCCCTATACCCCCCGGTATTTCCTTTCCACATGCATTCCCCTTCCTCTTTCATCCCTACATCTATCAACCCTACTAACCCCTCCCCTACCTACAATGCCCCCTACACCACATGCCTCTCTCTCTTCTTCTCTTCTTCTCCTCTACCTCACTTCTCTCCCTCAAGCTCCTTTCTCTGTTTCATGATTCTCCACTTTTCCTTTCCTCCCTCTTTCTCCCCTATTTTTCATCCACTGCCCCTCACCTACACCCTACCTCATCCTTACACCGCCTTAAGCAGCTGCCATATGCCACCCTACAGCCTACTCCCCTCTTTTCTCTCCTTTCTTCCCTTGAATCTCCCTATACCATTACTGTAACACCCTAAAATTCACTATTTTTTTTAATGGAAGCACTTAAATTAAAAACTGTAAATTCTAGGGATATTACCGCCACACTTAGTACCAGACCGGTTCACTTCGATCGTTCCACTACCAAGTGCTAAGGATAAAATGAATTTAATAATCATCATAGATTAATCCAAAGCAAGACTTCAAATAGACATTAAACCTTTAAAATATATAAATTAGAGTGGAGAGTTTAAGTGTCATAAACTAGCTTACATAGTCAAAGTTCCTTAAGAGCAAATAAGTTTACAATTGGTAAAAGATAAATCCAGGACACTCAAAACATAATTAGAAAAATCATGTAAGAGAAATCTGGCCATGCCACTCTTAATCCTTATGCCAAGTTCCAACTCAGTACCCAGCCCTACCTAATGCTTCATGAGCATTGGAGTCATCAAAATAAGCACCACCTACTTGCACAATGTTAGAAAGGCCTTCTGCACGTGGGAATGAGAAGCACCCATAAAAGGGTGGTTAGTATGCTATGTATCGAGTAAGGTAACTGTGCACTAAGGCCAATACAAAAGCATATAATCCAACATGATAACGTAATAGTATACAAGGATTCAAGTAAATATATAGAGGCCCATTTATAGTCCAAATTAATTAATTAATTAATTAATCTCTGATCAGAACTCATTTCACACATGTTTTTTTCAATCCATGAGAGTACATGAAGTCCACTATTCTAGCTAGCAGATCAATAACTTATAGGGCAACATACACCTAACCACTATTATAGCTAGTGAATCGATCATTTATAGGGCGGGATGCCCTAACCACTATTTCTTACCGGTGGATCAGTTCGGCTCCTACTCGCATGGTGTTCCACTATAAATACTTTGTGTCTTTTATGTGTCTGAGCAAACTCAAGGTTTCCTTTATTGAGCTTGGGATCCCCCATTATTATAGCTGGTGGAGCAGTTGCATATAGGACAAAATGCACCTAACCACTATTGTAGCTGGTGGATCGGACACTTATAGGGCAGGATGCCCTAATAATTATTTCTTACTAGTGGATCGGTTTGGGCCCGACTCAATAATCTCCCACTTTACATGATTAATGTCTTAAATGTATTATTTAGAATTTTCACCCCAGACATGTATAACTAACTCCCTCTACGCTTATCTTTCAACGGTCTTGTCCTACATCATGAGTATACACCTCCAAACTTGACCCAACATCCTTTCCTCCTTACCCTAACTCACACTAGAGCCCATCTTCTATATATTTGGGTCAAGGCGCACTACTTTTCACCTCAATTCCACTCACTACCTCACTCTAGGGTTTTACCTAGAAACCCTAGTTTAGGCTTAAGTGGCCCATCCTACTCCACCTCACACAACCTAAATCATTTTAATACTTTACACATCACATCCCATAGATTCCACCCTCATCATCACACTTTACTCACCAAGTACACATATGACCACAAAACCCTCAGTAGCCACACAAAACCTTGGCTGGCCACACCAAACCCTAGCTCGGTCTCTTATGTTCCCTTATACTATCTTATGTACTATTTTTCATCCAAAGTGTTCAGACACTCAAAAAATATTTCCATTACTTTCCTCACATCCCAAATCAACTTTCTTTACATAAAATTCACCCCCATGTAGACTTTACACATCCCATGCCACCCTTCAAACTTCTTCATGCAAAACCCTAAACATCCACGTGAAACAGTATATTCATCCATGCAAACCCTAGATTCTTCCCTACATACTTAAATTCTCCCATGCACAACACTAGATTCTCCCATGAAAAACCCCATATTCTCCTATGTAAACACTAGATTCTTCCATACAAAACCCTAGATTCTCCCATTTAAACCCTAGATAACTCTATGTAAAACCCAAGATGCTCCCATGCGCAACCATAGATTCTCCGATGAAAACCCAAGATTCTTCCACTTATGGTCATGCAACATTTATGTCAAATCCACATCCTTTCTGTAACACCCCCAAAATTCACTACTGAAAACTTTCGTTTTATTAAAAGATAATTACGGAAGCAACTTAATGAAATGTGAACTTTGGGAGTATTAACGCCACACTTAGTACCAGACCGGTTCATTCATACCATTCCAGTACTAAGTGCTAAGCCTAAAGGAAAATGAAATATGATTTGCATGAAATTCAACATACGTAAATCAGAGTAAATTTGCAAGAAATTCACATACTTAAATCAGAGAAGCGCATCAAATCATTTACAGGAATAAAATCCACCAATGGTGGTTACAGTAACAACATAACATTAAAACAGTATTTAAAGAGAAAGAGTAAATCCTAACGATACCGAATAACTCCCTACTCTCTTTCCCGTAGCCCACTTGAGTAGCACCTGAAAAGACCTGCAAGGGCACTGCCCATTGAATAGGCAAGGGCCCCATAAAGGGAATCCCTTCAGTACTACAGTACTGAGTAACCCTTTAATACCACACTTAAAGACAGGCCCGCATACGACATATAATGCAACTACACACATAAATAATGAGAGGTGCATACATGACAATAACATACATAATAATTTATAAGTTACAGCCGATACTTTGGGCCTTAAGCCATGTCATAGTGTAAGATCAATACATTCAGGCCTTAAGCCATTATTCCGTCATCATTCCATCAATCTCATATTTTATATCCATGTGAGTACGAGAACCCCACTATTATAGCCGGTGGACCGGAAGTAAACACACAGGGCATAACGCCTCTGACCACTATTATTGTCGGTGGACCGGTCTAGCCCCGACTCACATGGTGTTCCACTATAAGTGATTCGTATTTTTCCATAATCTTATTCACATACATAACTGATTTTATTGAGCTCACGACCCCCACTATTATTGCCGGTGGACCGGAATACAGATAAACTCATCATCCAGGGCACAACGCTCTTGGTTACTATTATAACTGGTGGACCGGGATATATAAATAATCATCATCCAGGGCACAATGCTCCTGGCCACTATTATAACCGGTGGACCGTGATATATAAAGAATCATCACCCAGCGCACAATGCTCCGAGCCACTAATATAACCGGTGGACCGGTACTCAATATCATAATCATCTGGGCCCGGAACGTTAATATTCCACTTTCAATAACAATATCTTTCCTTTCTTTAATCATCACATCAATCATATTTATTTTCCTCGAACGGGAGATCAATAACCCGGGACACAAAGGTACACCGGTCGTACCGGTGCATATCAGCTACTCAGTACCCTTCAACCCCGAACCCAAGGACACAAAGGTACCCTGGTCGTACTGGTGAGTAAAGCTAACTCAGTACCCTATCGACAAGGACACCTAATCCATAAGTATGCATACCCCCTAACTAGGTCCGTAGAGCTAGAAAGAGTAAGATATAGGGTCTGGCTGGGGCACAAAGGCACACCAGCAAGTACCAGAATAATCGTGGACTTACCACATCCTTAGGGTAGCGACCCCTAAGGAGTCACCATTCCCGATCTCGAGGTCTTTCACTTTAAGTAATAGTGTCTTAATTAAGGTGATCACAAAAAGCACGATAATCCGATACTTATTCACTTTCAATCGTTCTGATATCATTAATCGTTTCCTATTCAGATGATTATCCAGGGTATCAAAGAGAAACCATTAAGGTCATACTAATTATCAAATACTCTTACTTGGCTAATCAGCATTATTTGAATCATATTAAAATGTTCCACAATCTTAAAGACATGTTAGGTACAAATTACTCATTTGCCCTTTACTTATATAATTGTTAAGTATCCATTCTTACCACTTACTTATAAAGTTACTATATTGCCCCTTTGACTCGAAAATTACCGCTTTACCCTTTTCTCCAAAAATTACCATGACACCCCTTTACTTATAAAATTATCATTTTACCATTTAATCATAAAATTACCATATTATTCTTTTATCTCAAAAATTACCATAATACCCTTCTTTCTCACAATTTAAAATTTATCCTTTACTTAAAAAAAATTATCATCTCACCCCCTTCCTTTGAAATTGCCAAAATACCCTTTTGTTTACAAAATTACCAAAATATCCTTTTTCACTTATGAAATTTCCACTCAATGCCTTTATTCATCATTTTTAGAAATTTACTAACACTACATAAAATAATGATATTAGTGCTTCATTCTTATCATCTAAGTCCACCAACATATCATTATTCAACATAATACTCATTAGCAACTACCCACATTAGGTCACATACTTCATAAGCAAAATTACTAAAATACCCTTAGACAATAATATTACTCATGCACTAGCAACATAATACATCATAAACAAGCATTTAACATTTCCATCAATAATCAAACTCCTCCCTTAATTAACATACCCACATATGGCACAAAAGTTATCATGCTCTTCCTTTTTATCAAACAATATAAGGAACCATATACATATCATGCTAAGCACACCAAACATGCATAAAATCATACTAAACCCCTAATGTGCTAGCATTCGTTTTTCCATATATTTAACGGAGGATTAACGGTTACCTTAATCCCGCATAATATCAAATCTTACCAAGCATATTTAGCAACTCAACACCTAAAAATAACATTCATCATTATTATGTTAGAAATACGAAATTAAAATAAAGATAAAACTATGTAAAAATTTATTTAACAAGAAAAAACTTTAATTAATTATTAATATACCTCAAAAAATTTCCAAATTAAATCCAACAAAAGGAGGAACTCACGCTGCTCATGCAGCGTGAGTCTCATGCAAAGTCATGGGGAAAAAAGGGCTCAAATAGGGTAAAGACAGAAAAATAAGTCATTTTCGGGTTGGGGTCTTTGGGCTAGAAAAGAAGGTGGTTAGGGGAGGTTCTAAGGCAAGGGAATGGTGCAGAAGTGAAGAGGGGGTGTAAGTGGAGGCTAAGGGTGGTTTCACGGTGGCATAGGGCGGCGGAGACGGCGGAGGCAAGGCGACGAAGTTGGCTGCCAAGGCATGGCGGTTGTAGAGGGGTTGCAGGGTGATGAACGGTGGGTTGGATGGTAGAATAGGTGGCTGGACGGCGGCAAAAATGGCAGTTATAGGTGGCTCGGTAGTAAGAGGAAAAACTGGGGGAGAAAAAGGAAGAGGAGGAGAAGGGAGGAAGTGTAGGGCTCGAGGGGCGGCGTGGTGGTGCAGGGTGGTAGTAGGCGGTGGAAAAAGACGATGCAGGGCTAGGTGCGGTGGTTCAAGCGGTGGCGGTAATAAAAAAAATGGGGAACGAATGGGAGGAAGAGAAAAGAGAGAAGAGTCTCAGGGAAGGGGGATGTGGGTTCGAATTTATAGTGAATGAATGGCTGGGGAGATGAGGAAAAATAAGAGGGATAAGAAAGGGGGCAACGGCTGGCCGGCGAGAGGGTACAGGTGGTAGGTGGTGGTCGAGTGGCAGGGGAAAAGAGGGAAGAAGAAGGAAAGGGAGAGGGGAGTGCGGGGTTGTGGTCGAGGGCCGGTTTGGCTCAAAAAGAGAAAGAAAATGATGGGGGAGGAGAGAGAGGGAGAGGGAGGTAGGTGGTGGCCGGGTTGCAGGTGGCGACATGCTCGACCATGGAAGAAGAAATGGTCGGGCGTGGGACAAGAAGAGAGGAGAAAAAGAAGGCTGGTGGGCGGCCGGACTAGCGTAGGAAAAGAAGGGAGTCGGCCGGTCCAGGGGAAAAAAAAAGGAGGTCGGGCTGGGCGTGCTGGACAGTGCGCGAGGGAGAGAAGGGAGGAAGGAGCGGGCTTGGGCCAATGTGCAAGGGAGGGGGGAAGCAGGCCGATTTGGACGGCCCAAGGAGGAGAAAAAGGAAAAGAGAAGAAAGAAGAAAAAGGAGAAAAAAGGAGAAGGAAAAGAAAAATGAAAATGAGAAAATAGGGGAAATAAATTAAATTAATTTATAAAATCATAAAATGTAATATTCTTGATAAATTATTTAATTTAATAATTTAATTCATTATAATCTAAAATATTAATTTAAAAAGATAAAGTGGGTAAAATATTAGTTTGGAAAATTATTTAAATAAAATAATATGATAAATAGAAAAATATTTATTTTTAATTTATTAAATACTCTTATCCAAATTTACATACTCTAAAATCCATAAAATAATTAAAATAAATAATTTTACAAGCTAATTTTATTTCAAATAAAGTTATTTATTAAAATATAGGGTTTTGAAATTTTTTGGGGGAGTACATCACTACCCCCTTAAAGAGAAACTTCGTCCCCGAAGTTTGGGTCTTAGCACTAGGGTTACAAAAAGGGATCCTAAATTACTTGGGGGTAACTACCCCCATAAAGAGAAACTTACCTAACTAAGGAAAAACAACTACACACAAAGTTAATAATACAAATAATCACGCGGGACCCGACGGATAACTTGAAGATATTACATCATGGTCGGTCACTTGCTCATCATCTCCGGTTAACGAGGCTGAATGGATTACTTCAAGCGCTTGATTATGTCAATCCGATGTTTGCCCTAGCCTCTGGATTCTTTCACGGGGCGCAGTGTAGCATTCAAAACTCCTATGCCCAAGTTGTCCATAGTCATGTCACTGAATCAGATTTCCCATGCAATCCTTGCCTGGATGATCTCTTTTACAACGACGACAATGGTAGTCGGTCCGGTCTCTTGTTAGGCTTTGCTTTAAAAGTACTTTGATTCCTCTTATATTGAGCTGTAGTTTGAAGTTGAGACTGGTCCCGCAAAACTTTGCTACTAAGGCGATGACTCTTTGCTTCGGTCTTGGTCTCTTCGTTCTTTCTCTTACCTAGGATGGAGGCTTGTTCTTGGATTAAGGCGTCCGCGTTGCATGCTCGCTCATACACCCTACTTAGATCAGGAAAAATGTTGGTGCCCATCATGCTTCGGATGTTGAAGTGAAGTCCTTGCTCGAATTGAAAGACTACTGTAGCCTGGCTAGCCGTTATCCCGGGGGGCGAATCTCAACAACTCCATGAATCGTGTGTAGTACTCTCGGACCGAAAAGCTTCCTTGTGTCAGCTCCATAAATTCCTTGAGTTTGGCCCTCTTGAGACTTTCTGTGTAAAAACGCGTACGGATGGAGGTCTTGAAGTCTTCCCATGATGTCGGTCATCCTCCTTGAGTTTGAAGGTCTTCCCACCAAGTGTCGGCTGGTCCTCGAAGGAAATACGCCGCAATGCTTGTCTTTGTTCCTCAGGGCAGTTGAGCGCCTCGAAGGTCCTATCAAAGTCTCGTATCTAGCTTTCTAAGACCACATGATCTTCTTTTCTATCGTATGTCGGGGGTCGATGACGCAAAACCCTATTGAGCCAATCTTCTCCGATACTTGTCGAGCGTAAAGTTGCTTGGGGTTGAGGCAACGAGGAACGTTGAGTCATTCCTATGAGTACTTCGAACACTCTCTCTAGATTGTCGATCCGTTCCTCTCGATCAATGTCGAGTTAGCTGTAAGACAAAATTCTGTTAGGGAAGGTGCTATCTCTCAAGCTAGGTGATCTAAACCTAGGTCACTCAATCTACCCATACCCAGCTCTCAGGACTAATCCAGTTTTTGAAACAGGATAGAGAATTAAGGAAAAACTTTAGAAGAATCGTTTAATCTTCAATAATTTGACGAAAAACTTTTATACTTACTAATAGTATCGACTCAAAACGTTTAAAACCAGGAAAGGTTTTATGAAAATATTTGATACCAACTTGTGGTAGCAGCTTAAAATATTTGAAACTACAAGAGCGCTCGAAACCTAACCCTAACACCAATCAAGGTATATGTGTAAAACATTTAAAATCGAAAGAGGTGTAACTTTTCGTATCAACTCATATTTGAAATTGGAAGGAATTTTGGAATCAATTCCGAATGTAAATATTTTTGAAATGAGGAAAACTTTATAAAACCAAAAATTTTCAAAACTAAAGCGTGGTTATCGAAACCAACGCTCTGATACCAACTTGTGGTATCAGCTTAAAAAGATTAAAACCGAGAGCGTGGTTGAAACCAGCTCTGATACCAACGTATAGTATCAGCTTGAAAGGATTAAAACCAAGAGCATAGTCGAAACCAGCTCTGATACCATATTGTAACACCCCCAAAATTCACTACTAAAAAATTTTGTTTTATTAAAAGATAATTGCGGAAGCAAATTAATGAAACGTGAACTTTGAGATTATTACCGCCACACTTAGTACCAGACCGGTTCACTCATACCATTCCAGTACTAAGTGCTAAGGCTAAAGGAAAATGAAATACGATTTGCACGAAGTTCAACATACGTAAATAAGAGTAAATTTGCAAGAAATTCACATACTTAAATTAGAGTAGCGCATCAAATCATTTACAGGAATAAAATCCACCAATGGTGGTTACAGTAACAACATACCATTAAAACCAAGAATTTAAAGAGAAAGAGTAAACCCTAATGATACCCGATAACTCCTTACTCTCTTTCCCGTAGCCCACTTGAGTAGCACCTGAAAAGACCTGCAAGGGCACTGCCCATTGAATAGGTAGGGGACCCATAAAGGGAATCCCTTCAGTACTACAATACTAAGTAACCCTTTAATACCACACTTAAAGACAGGCCCGCATACGACACGTAATTCAACTACACACATAAATAATGAGAGGTGCATACATGACAATAACATACATAATAATTTATAAGTTACAGCCGATACTTTGGGCCTTAAGCCATGTCATAGTGTAAGATCAATACATTCAGGCCTTAAGCCATTATTCCGTCATCATTCCATCAATCTCATATTTTATATCCATGTGAGTACGAGAACCCTACTATTATAGCCGGTGGACCGGAAGTAAACACACAGGGAAGAACGCCTCTAACCACTATTATTGCCGGTGGACCTGTCTGGCCCCGACTCACATGGTGTTCCACTATAAGTGATTCATATTTTTTCATAATCTTATTCACATACATAACTGATTTTATTGACCTCGGGACCCCCACTATTATTGTTGGTGGACCGGAGTACAAAAAAACTCATCATCCACGGCACAACGCTCCTGGCCATTATTATAACTGGTGGACCGGGATATATAAAGAATCATCACCCAGCGCACAATGCTCCTGACCACTATTATAGCCGGTGGACCGGTACTCAATATCATAATCATATGGGCCCAGCTTGTTAATATTCCACTTTCAATAACAGTATCTTTCCTTTCTTTAATCAGCACATCAATCATATTTATTTTCCTCGAACGGGAGATCAATAACCCGGGACACAAAGGTACACCGGTCGTACCGGTGCATATCAGCTACTCAGTACCCTTCAACCGCGAACCCAAGGACACAAAGGTACCCTGGTCGTACTGGTGCGTAAAGCTAACTCAGTACCCTACTAACAAGGACACCTAATCCATAAGTATGCATACCCCCTAACTAGGTCCGTAGAGCTAGAAAGAGTAAGATATAGGGCCTGGCTGGGGCACAAAGGCACACCAGCAAGTACCAGAATAATCGTGGACTTACCACGTCCTTAGGGTAGCGACCCCTAAGGAGTCACCATTTCCGATCTCGAGGTCTTTCACTTTAAGTAATAGTGTCTTAATTAAGGTGATCACAAAAAGCACGATAATCCGATACTTATTCACTTTCAATCATTCTGATATTATTAATCGTTTCTTATTCAGATGATTATCCAGGGTATCAAAGAGAAACCATTAAGGCCATACTAATTATCGAATACTCTTACTTTGCTAATCAGCATTATTTGAATCATAATATAATGTTCACAATCTCAAAGACATGTTAGGTACAAATTACTCATTTGCGCTTTACTTATAAAATTGTTAAGTATCAATTCCTTACTCGCCAAATTACCATACTACCCTTTAGGTTACATAATTACCAAATTACCCCTTAAACAATTTAGGTTACCAAATTATCCCCTACACTTTTTAAATCACCATTCACTCCTCATAATTTCTACACTTATCATATTTCCCATTTCGGTGGTTAGATTTCCGAATCGCCCTTCTCCTTTGTTATAATTACTAAATTGCCCTTGAGTTGGATAAATTACTAAATTACCCTCCTTCATTATCATGATTACTATTTTGCCCCTTTAGTTTGTTAAATAACTATGAATTTACCCTTTAATTAGCTATATTACCAAATTGCCCCTTCAGTTGGATAAATTACCAAATTACCCTTCTCCTTTATCATAATTATCATTTTACCTCTGTGAATTATTTTAATTGCCATTTACCCTTTTCAATTATCATAAATTCCAAATTAACCTTCCTCATAATTAACTTACCCTTCTTCATAATTATAATTACAAATTTTACCCTTCTCCATATTTATAATTACTATATTACCCTTTTCCATTATTGAAATTACCAAAATGCCCTCCTTCATCCAAAATTACTATTTTACCCCTTCTTCCAAAATTACCATTCTTACCACTTACTTATAAAATTACTATATTGCCCCTTTGACTCGAAAATTACCGCTTTACCCTTTTCTCCAAAAATTACCATGATACCCCTTTACTTATAAAATTATCATTTTGCCATTTAATCATAAAATTACCATAATATTCTTTTATCTCAAAAATTACCATAATACCCTTCTTTCTCACAACTTACAATTTTATCCTTTACTTAAAAAAAATTATCATCTCACCCCCTTCCCTTTGAAATTATCAAAATACTGTTTTGTTTACAAAATTACCAAAATGCCCTTTTTCACTTATGAAATTTCCACTCAACCCCTTTATTCACCATTTTTATGAATTTACTAACACTACATAAAATAATGATATTAGTGCTTCATTCTTATCCTCTAAGTCCACCAACATGTTATTATTCAACATAATACTCATTAGCAACTACCTACATTAGGTCACATACTTCATAAGCAAAATTACTAAAATACCCTTAGACAATAATATTACTCATGCATTAGCAACATAATACATAATAAACAAGCATTTAACATTTCCATCAATAATCAAACTCCTTCCTTAATTAACATACCTACATATGGCACAAAATTTATCATGCTTTTCCTTTTTATCAAACAATATAAGGAACCATATACATATCATGCTAAGCACACCAAACATGCATAAAATCATACTAAACCCCTAATGTGCTAGCATACGTTTTTCCATATATTTAATGGAGGATTAACGGTTACCTTAATCCCGAAGAATATCAAATCTTACCAAGCATAATTAGCAACTCAACAACTAAAAATAACATCCATCATTATTATGTTAGAAATAGGAAATTAAAACAAAGATAAAACTTTGTAAAAATTATTTAACAATAAAACACTTTAATTAATTATTAATATACCTCAAAAAATTTCCCAATTAAATCCAAAACAAGGGGGAGCTCACGCTGCTCATGCAGCGTGAGTCTCATGCAAAGTCATGGGGAGAAAAGGGCTCAAAGAGGGTGAAGGGAGAAAAATAAGTCATTTTCGGGTTGCGGTATTTGGGCTAGAAAAAAAGGTGGTTAGGGGAGGTTATAAGGCAAGGGAATGGTGCAAAAGTTAAGAGGGGGTGTAGGTGGAGGCTAAGGGTGAATCACGGCAGCATAGGGCGGCGGAGACGGCGGCGGCAAGGCGGCGAAGTTGGCTGCGAAGAAGGGTCGAGGGGAAGGCGTTGTGAAGGAAGGAAAAAGAGAGGGAAAAATGGAGGGGTTCAGGGGCTGTTTTCGGCCAACTAAGGCATGGCGGTTGTAAAGGGGGTTGTAGGGTGTCGAACGGTGGGTTGGGTGGCGGAAGAGGTGGCCGGACGGCGGCAGAAATGGCGGTTGCAGGTGGCTCGGTGGTAAGAGGAAAAATTGGGGAGAAAAAGAAAGAGGGGGAGAAGGGAGGAAGTGTAGGGCTCGAGGGGCGGCGTGGTGATGCAGGGTGGTAGTAGGCGGTGACAGAAGGCGGCACAGGGCTGGTGCGGTGGTTTAGGCGGCGGCGGTAATAAAAAAAATGGGGAACGAATGGGAGGAAGAGAAAAGAGAGAAGAGTCTCGGGGAAGGGGATGTGGGATTCAAATTTATAGTGAATGAATGGCTTGGGAGATGAGGAAAAATAAGAGGGAGAAGAAAGGGGGCAGCGGCTGGCCGACGAGAGGGTGCAGGTGGTAGGTGGTGGTCGGGTGGCAGGGGAAAAGAGGGAAGAAGAAGGAAAGGGAGAGGGTTATGTGGGGTTGTGGTCTAGGGCCGGTTTGGCTCAAAAAGAGAAAGAAAATGATGGGGGAGGAGAGAGAGGGAGAGGGAGGTAGGTGGTGGCCGGGTTGCAGGTGGCGACATGCTCGACCATGGCAGAAGAAATGGCCGGGCGTGGGAGAAGAAGAGAGGAGAAGAAGAAGGCTAGCAGGCGGCTGGACCGGCGTAGGAAAAGAAGGGAGTCGGCCGATCCAGGGGGAAAAAAAGAAGGTCGGGCTAGGCGTGCTGGACGGTGCGTGAGGGAGAGAAGGGAGGAAGGAGCGGGTCTGGCCCAACGCGCAAGGAGGGGGAGGGAAGCAGGCCGATGCGGGCGACCCAAGGAGGAGAAAAAGGAAAAGAGAAGAAAGAAGAAAATGGAGAAGGAAAAGAAAAAGGAAAATGAGAAAATAAGGGAAATAAATTAAATTAATTTATGAAATCATAAAATATAATATTCTTGATAAATTATTTAATTTAATTCATTATAATCTAAAATATTATTTTAAAAAGGATAAAGTGGGTAAAATATTAGTTTGGAAAATTATTTAAATAAAAAAATATTATAAATAGAAAAATATTTATTTTTTATTTATTAAATACTCTTATCCAAATTTACATACTCTAAAATCCATAAAATAATTAAAATAAATAATTCTACAAGCTAATTTTATTTCAAATAATTTTATTTATTAAAATATAGGTTTTTGAAATTTTTTGGGGGATTACACTTTCACTCAATCTCATCACATTACATAACCTAGTATGCATGTCCTAAAGGACAACATCATATCACATCATAGTCACAACTTATACAGATTATACACATGCTATAAAATAACACATGAATATACCTCAATTCCAAGCCACACTACACATAAAAGAGTTACAACAATAAAAATAAAATACATCCCATGCCATAACACGTGGCGTACAAGGCATACAAAAATATTACATACATAAGGCCTTAGCTACACCCTTACCTAATATGACACCAGTCTTGGAGCATGCTCCTGCACCTCCTTAGGGTTTCAACTGATCTCACCTATAAGAGAGAAAAAATAAAGATTATATTCCCTCCTATAAAAAATACTATTATTTCCTAATTTATTCTAAGATTAGGATTTTAGATAAAATAATAATATAATAATAGTAACACTAATTAAAAACTAATTTTTCTAAGGATAAAAGTAATAATAGTAATATTAAAAAAGGTGATAATATAATATTTGAAGATTTTACCCTAATAATAATAATGATACTAAAAATAATAATAATAATAATTAAAATGACATAATTCAAAATAAATGTGAAATAAGGGCTTCCACCCTTCACCAAAATAAAAAATAAAAAAAGCAATAATCATAATAATGATAATAATAATACGAATAATAATAATAATAAAATAATTATTATTATTATTATTATTATTGTTATTATTATTATTATTATTATTATTATTATTATTATAAAACTCAAATGATAGAAATATAATAAAATTAAATAAAAAAATCTTGCATAATTAGGGTTTAAGGGTTGAGAGGTTTTAAAGTACAACCTTGGGTTGGTGGTGATAGGCGAAACCGGCAATAGTGTACGGCTGTGGCAATAGTGTCAAGAAAAAGAGAAGAAAAGAGAGAGTTGAGCATTGGGAAAAGGAGAGGGAAAAATAGGGTGGAAGTTGGGGTGCTTATGGTTGCCTAGATAGGGAGGAGAAGAATAAAGGTGGTGATGCAGCCAAAAGTGGTGGCGCACTGTGGCGGTGGTGGTGGCTGAGAGTGGAGGAAAGAAAAAAAAGAGAGGAGGAGAGAGAGTAAGGGAAAAAGAAGGTGGTGGTTACAGCGGGGGTGGTGGTTAATGGTGGTTTGAAGGGCGGCGAAAGTGAAAGGAAGGGATGATTGAGTTGGTGACTTTGCATGGCTGGGGTGGCTCGTGCAAGGCAAATCAAGGGAGAAGGGATTTGTAGTTAGGTAAAGGGTGGTGAAGGGAGTGGTCCTATGGATGGTTCTAACGGCGGCGACGGAAGGGGCGTTTGAAATGGCAGTGGCACACGAGAAGAGATTTTTGGGTTTTAGGAAAAAAGACTCGAGTCTAAGTTGGTTAGGGGGTATTTATAGGATAAAGGAGGGGATAAGGTTGAAGGGAAGACAAGAGGATAGGGTAGGTAGGTTAGGGTTCACTGGCGGCGACGGTAGGCAAACACACGACTGTGTTGTAATCCCCCAAAATTTTACAAAACCAATAATTTAATAAATAACATTTATTAGAAATAAATTAGCTTTTAAAATTATTTAATTTAATAATTTTATGGATCTTTGAGTATATAAATTTGGACGGGAATATTTAGTAAATTAAAATATATATTGTGTTATTTTATCATGCTAATTTTATTTAAATAAATTTTCAAACTAATATTTTACTAACTTTATCCTTTTTAAAGTAATATAATAGATTTTAATGAATTAAAATTTTAAATTAAATAATTTATCAAGAATATTACATTTTATGATTTTATAAATTAATTTATTTTATTTCCCTTATTTTCTCATTTCTTTTCTTTTTTTTCTTTTTTCTCTTTTCTTTCTCCTTTTTTCTCTCTTTTTTCTTCTTCTTTCTTTTTTTCTTTTTTTTTCTGTCCTCCTTGGGCCGCCCGCACCGCCCTGCTTCCCCCCTTCTTGTGCACTGAGCCACAGGCCTGTTTCTCCTCCCTTCTCCTCCTCGCACGCCATCCACCACAACCCAAACTCTCTTTTTTTTTCTTTTCCAGACTAGACTGGCTGGCTCCCCTTCTTTCCTACATCAGTCCAACCGCTCACACCTCCCCTCCCTTTCTTTCTTCTTCCATGCCCGATAGCCATCTTTTCTGCCATGGTCGAGCACGCCGGCCACCTACAACTACTGCCACCTTCCACCGCACCTGCATCCCTGCTACTCCCTCTCTCTCCCCTATCCTTTTCTTTCCTATTTCAAGCCAAACTATCCTATTTCTCCTTTATCCATGCCTGAATTCTTTCCTCTTCTTCTCCCTTCACCTCCTTGTCCCCCGACCACCGTCTGCCACCCTTCGTCCTCTAGCCGACCAGCCACCTGCCCCTCTCATCTCCCTCTTCTTTTTCTTACCCTCACTAGCCTTCATTCCCCATAATTTTCGAGGCCTTTCCTCCTTCTTTGAACCTCTTCTCTCCTTTCTCCTCCCTCCCATTCCTTCCCTAATTTTTGCTCGCCTCCGCCAAACGCCGTTCCGACCACCGTTCCAACCCCCTGCCCCACCTCCTGCCACCACCTCCTACTGCCCGACACCATCACACCACCCCTCGAGCCCCCTGCACTTCCTCCCTTCTCCCCCTCTTCTTTTTCTCCACACTTTTCTCCCTACAAGCGCCCCTTTCGCCGCTGTCCAGCCACCTCTGCCACCACCAAACCCACCATTCGACACCCTGCAACCCCCTCTACTACCACTATGCTTTAGTTGGTCAAAAACAGCCCTTACACCCCTTCATTTTTCCCTCCTCTTTTCCTTCCTTCTCACCCCACCTCTCCACCTCGACCCACCTCGGTATCCATCTTCGCCGCCTTACTGCCGCCGTGTCCGCCACCTTTGGCCGCCAACCACCCATCCTTAGCCTTCACCTACACCCACTCTTCACCTACACCCCCTCTTCACTCTTGCACTGTTACCTTGCCTCCAAACCTCCCCCATCCATCTTCTTTCCTAGCCTAAAGACCTCAACCCAAAAATGACCATCTCTCATCTCTACCCCCTCCCTTCGACCCATTTTTCCCATCCTAACCTGCATGTGGCTCACGCTGCTCATGCAACATGAGTTCCAAACTATTTGGGAGTTTTTATGTTTAATTATTGAGGTATATTAATGGTTAATTAAAGTGTATTATTATTAAATAAATTTTTATGATGTTTTTATCCTTTTTAATTTCCTACTTTTACTATAATACTTATTGATATTATTTTTAGGTGTTGAGTTGCTAACTAAGCTTCGAACATTTAATCGGGATACCGGTAAGGTTCAATTTTTGAGGGATTAAGGTAATCATTAATCCTCACTTAAATGTATGGAAAAACGTATGCTGGCACATTAGGGATTTTAGCATGATTTTATGCATGTTTTGTGTGCCTAGCATGATATATAGATGGTTGTTTATATTGATTGAAAAAAACAAGTATGATAGCCCTTGTGCCATGTGTAGGTATGGTAATTAAGGAAGGAGTTTGATTATTGATGGAAATGTTAAATGCTTGTCTATGATGTATTATGTTGCGAATGCATGAGTAATATTAGTGACATGCTTATGAAGTATGTGATCTAATATATGTAGTTGGTAATGAGTATTATGTTGAATAATGACAAGTTGGTGGAGTTAAATGATAAGAATGAAGTGCTAATATTATTATTTTATGTAGTGGTGGTAAACTCATAAAAGTGGTGTAATAAAGGGGTTAGGTGAAAATTTTTTAAGTGAAAAGGGTATTTTGGAAATTTTATAGTAAAGGGGTATTTTGGTAATTTTGAAAGAACGGATGTTTAGGGGCATTATGGTAATTTTATGAGTAAAGGAAAAGATGGTAATTTTTCAAGTAAAGGGGCATTATGGTAATTTTGGAGGTAGGGGACAAAATAGTAATTTCATGAGTAAATGGTAATATGGTAATTTTATGAGTGAATGGCGAAACGGTAATTTTATAAGTAAGGGGTATTATGGTAATTTGAAAGTAAAAGGATATTATGGCAATTTGGAAGTAAGGGGTAGAAGGGTAATTTTGTAAATAAAGGATGTTTAGGACAAATTTCGGAGTAAGGGGTAACTTAGTAATTATAAAAATGATGAAGGGTAACTTGGTAATTAAATTACAATTATAGAAGGGGAATATAATATTTACAAAAATATAGGAGGGTATATTAATAATTATAAATATGGAAAATGGTAAATTAGTAATTATAATTATGGAGAAGTGTAAATTGATAATTATAAATATGGAGAAGTATAAATTGGTGGCTATAAATTAAGGATAAGGGCAAATTAATAATTATAAGTATGGAAAGGGTTAAACTGGCAATTATAATTATAAAGAATGGTAAATTAATAATTGTAATTATGAAGAAGGGTAATTTGGGATTTGTAATAATTGAAAAGAGGTAAAATGGCAATTATGATATTTGAGAGGGGTAAAATGGTAATTATGATAAAAGAGAAGGGCAATCTGGTAATTTATCATACTAAAGGGTAAATTGGTAATTATTTAACCAAATAAAGGGGGAAAGTTGGTAATCATGATAATGAAAAAGGGTAATTTGATAATTTATCCAACCTAAGGGAAATTTAGTAAATATAACAAAGGAGAAGGGCAATTTAGTAATCCAACCAACCAAATGGGAGACATGTTAAGTGTAGCGATTATGAGGGGGTGAATGGTGATCTAAAAAGTGTAGAAGATAACTTGGTAACCTAAATTAGATAAGGGGTAATTTGGTAATTATGCAACCTAAAGGGTAATTTGGTTATTTGTCAAGTAAGGAAGGGATGACTTAGCAATTATATAGGTAAGGGGTAAATAAGTAACTTGTACCTAACATGTTGTTGTGATTGTGAAATTTCATAATATGATTCAAATAATGATGATTAGCAAGGTAAAGGCATTTTATAACTAGTAAGTATCACGAGAACAAATCCTAATTCGAAATTAGATGAGATTATGATGGCCTTAATGGTTTCTCTATGATATCTTCGATAACCATCTGAATAAAAACTGACTAATGATATCAGAATGATTGAACGCGAATAAGTATCTGATTATCATGCCTTTTTGTGATCAATTTAATTAAGACACTAATACTTAAAGTGAAAGACCTCGAGATCGGGAATGGTGACTCTTTAGGGGTCGCTACCCTAAAGACGTGGTTTAGTCCACGATTATTCTGGTATTTTCTTGTGTGCCTTTGTGCCCCAACCAGGCCCTATATCTTACTTTATCTAGCTCTACGGACCTATTTAGGGGGTATGCATACTTACGGATTAGGTGTCCTTGTCGGTAGGGTACTGAGTAGCTTTATGTACCAGTACGACCAGAGTACCTTTGCGTCCTTAGGTTCGTGGTTGAAGGGTACTGAGTAGCTTGTATGCACCGGTACGATCGGTGTACCTTTGTGTTCTGGGTTCTTGATCTCCCGTTTGAGGCAAGTAAATAGAACTGTTGTGTTGATTAAAGAAAGGAAAAACACTAATTACGAAAGTGAAAGATTAATGAGCCGGGCCCAGTTGACTTATGATAATAAGTACCGATCCACCGGTTATAATAGTGGCCCGGGAGCGTGTTGCCCTAGCAAGTGATAATAAGTACTGATCTACTGGTTATAATAGTGGCCTAGGAGCGTGCTACCCTGGCAAGTGATTATGAGTACCGATCCACCAGATATAATAGTGGCCCAGGACGTGCTGCCCTGGCAAGTGATTATAAGTACTGGTCCACCGGATATAATAGTGGCCCAGGAGCATTTTGCCCTGGATGATGATTATACATATTCCACTCCACCGGCCAAAATAGTGGGGGTCCCGAGCTCAATAAAACTACTTATGTATATGAATAAAGTTATGAAAAAATACTAATCACTTATAGTGGAACACCATGTGAGTCGGGGCCAGACTAGTCCACCGGTGTATAATAGTGGTTAGGTGCGTTCTACCCTATAAGTGACCGATCCACCGGCTATAATAGTGGGGTTCTCACACTCACATGGATATAAAATATGAGATTGATTGAATGATGATGGAATAATGGCTTAAGGCCCGAATGTATTGATTTTATACTATGTCATGGCTTAAGGCCCAAATGTATCGATCGTGAATTATAACTTGTTATATGTGTGATTGTTATGTATGCACCTCTTATTACATATGTATATAACTTGCATTATGTGCCGCATTGCGGGCTTATTTTTAAGTGTGGTATTAAAGGGTTACTCAATACCGTAATACTAAAGGTTCTCTTCATGGGCTCCCTACCTATTCAATAGGTAGTGCCCCTTGTAGGTCTTTTCAGGTGCTACTCAAGTGGGCAATGGGAAAGAGAGTAAGGAATTATACGGTACCGTTAGGGTTTTTCTCTTTCTCATTTAAATTCCTCTTTTTTAGTGTCATGTTGTTACTGTAAGCACCATTGGTGGATTTTATTCTTGTAAATGATTTGATGCGCTACTCTAATTTATGTATGTTGAATTTCTTTCAAATTGTATTTCATTTTTCTTAGCCTTAGCACTTGGTAGTGGAACAGTGTGAGTGAACCGGTCTGGTACTAAGTGTGGTGGTAATATCCCCGAAATTCACAGTTTAATATTTTGGCTTCCGCAATTTTCTTTTAATAGGACAAAATTTTTTAGTAGTGATTTTTGGGGGTGTTAGTGGCCTACAATTGACTAGGGAAAAGAGGCGATCGTGCAAGAATAGGGGAGGTGTGGTTGGGTCCAAGTGGCTGGCGAGTTAGGGGAAAGGAGAGAGGAAAGAAATGACCGGTCATTGGGGTGTGGCCGGCGGTGATAATTTTGGGTCGTTGCTGGTCGACGGGGGAGGAAAAAAGGAAAAAGAAGGAGAAGGGGTGCATATTGAACGGGATACTGGGGAGAAAAAGAAAGGAAAGAAAAGATGAGAAAATTGGACATGGCGATGGGGTTAAGAATGGGGTAAAAATGTAGTGCAATGGGCTATGCCGAAGGAGAAAAGAAAAATAAAGGGTTTGGGCCACGAGAAGAGAGACTCAATTCAGGGGAAAAAGAAAAGAAAAATAGAAGAAGAATAAGAAGAAGAAGAAGAAGAAGAAGAAGAAGAAGAAGAAGAAGAAGAAGAAGAAGAAGAAGAAGAAGAAGAAGAAGAAGAAGAAGAAGAAGAAGAAGAAGAAGAAGAAGAAGAAAGAAAGAAAGAAAGAAAGAAAGAAAGAAAGAAAGAAAGAAAGAAAGAAAGAAAGAAAGAAAAAGGAAAGGAAAAGGAAGAAAAAAAAGGAAAAAGGGAAAAGGGAAAAAGAAAAATAGGTGAGTTAGGTTATTTAGATTATTTTGGAAATTTAGGATATTTAAATATAATAATATTTAATTTCTTTTTTAGGCTAATTTAGGATTTTTGAAAGATTCTTCCTAAATTCCATTTTAATTAGAAAAATACCAAAATCTTTCTAAGAAAAATATTTATTATTTTCTTCTTTATTTTCCCTAATTAATTCCCTTTAATTTTAATAATAATAATTTATTTAATTAATTTCCAAAATAATTCTTTAATTAGCTAAAATTCTTTAAATTACAGTTTTGGGGCATTTCCACCACCTTTGCCACCTATTCTCCCCTCTTCTAATTCTGCCATTGCCTCCCCTCCACAACTTGACACCATTCCAGCGTCCTTGGCCTAACCGAGCCCAAACTCACCCTATAGCTACACTTTCTCTTCCCCTTATTTTCCTTTCTTCCTCTTCTCCCTCCCTTATTTGGACCTTCTTTTATAGCCACCTCTCCCATCTCTATTGCCACACTTTGACCTCCAACAACCAACTGCACCCACCCTCACCCCTACACCCAATGGCCAACCCCATCTCCTCTCCACCACCTCCCACAAGCCTATTGGAGTTCCCTTCTACCCCACCCTTATGTTTATGCATACTCATGCTGCATGGGCAACGTGAGTTGTGTTGCATAAGTTTTGAATATTTTAGCTAATATTAAGGTATACTATAGTTAGTTCATCTTATATATTTAATGAGTATTTTTAATAAAACCTTATTTTATTTATCTAATAATGATATGTTCCTTGTGATGTTATTTTAGATAGATTTTTTACTAAATAGAGCTTAAGCATTTTAAACTGGGATATAATTAAGTTATTTTTTTCACTGAAAATAAGGTAACTATTATACCTTAGTAAAATGTTTGGATGATCGTATGTTTGCATATTAGGGTTTTGTTATGTGATTTATGTAAATGTGATATGTTACTATCAATCTTATGATTATTAGATTATCTTATATATGGTGTGATATGTGTGAGAGGGCACTAAGAAAAAGGGATTGGTGTTGATGATGAGTGTTATGTGTATTTGCTTGCTATGATAAGTAAGTATGGACAATTATAGCGAAAATAATATTGATATTAGCCCTAAGGGCAATTTGGTAATTTTAACATATCATGATGTTTAAACCTAAATGAGATACCTAATGTGTTATATATGATGCTAAGAATAGGTATAGGAGTGTGGTGAATTATAAAGGTAAGTGTTAGTAGAAATATTCATATTTTATGGACTAATGGTATAATGGTAATTTTAATGTATGGTGGTGATAATCTTAATAACAATGTTTTTATTTGTTATGTGGAGTTGAAAAATGATAATGGGGGGTTTGTGGCATTGAAAATACATGTTCGATCATGAATAATGATATTTTATATTCTAGGGGTATTTTAGTAATTTTCACGTTCAATGGGAGTGACCTAAGTAAATATGCATTGTAAGTAATAATTGGTGTTGAGGATAATAGTGACGGTTTTGTGGTGTTAAAAATGGATGTTGGGCATAAGTATCAATATTTTATATGCTAGGGAAATTTTAGAAATTTTGCATTTAAAATGGAGGGTACCTAAATAAATATGCATGATAAGTAACAAATGGTAGTAAGTGTCCTAAAAAGGGCTTGTAGTGTTGGTATGCATGTTGGGTAGGATTACCAATATTTTATGTGCTTGGGGAATTTTAGTAATTTTGTGTGCGAAATGGAAGTTAACTTAATAAATAGGCATGCAAAGTAACAAATGGTGCTAAGTATGCTAATAAGGGTTTTGTAGTATTACTAATGTATGTTAGGCATGAATATCAATATTTAATGACTTAGGGGAATTCTAGTAATTTTTCATGTGATATGGAGGTTAACATAATAAATATACATGTTAAGTAATAATTGATGCTAAGAATAATAATAAGGGTTTTGTCAAGTTAATGATACATGTTGGGCATGGATATTAATATTTTATCACCTAAGGGCATTATAGTAATTTTGCCAGTGTAATGGAAGTTAACTTATTAAACATGCATGATAAGTGGAAATTGTTTCTAAGTGTGATAATAGGGTTTTATGGTGTTAGTGATGAATGTGTCGTGTGGTTTTTAATATTAAATGAAGGGATATTTTAGTAATTTTACAAGTAAGAATGGGCATTTTGGTAATTTTATATGTAAGATTGGGATTAGTGTAACTAACATGCATGGTAAGTATAAATTGATGCTAGATATGATAATAAGGGTTTATTATCTTAATATCACTTATTTGAGCATAGTATTCAACAAAATATTGTTTAGGGGTAATTTGATAATTTTGCATGTAATATAGCAATTGGTTTAATCAACCTTCACGACAAGTAATAATTGATGTTAAAAAAGAGAAATAGGGTTTATTACCTTAGCATCACCTGTTCCAGCATGATCATGAACATTATAAGGCTTGGAGGAATTTTAGTAATTTGGAGTGTATCATAAGGAGTATGCATAGTCTAGGGTTAACTTGGTGAATTAGGGCGTGTTATGATGTTATTTTTATAAACATAGAGGAAATGTATTAATTGTTAATTAAGCATGAGAATGTGTGTTGGTTGTTCTTAAAGTGCATGTTAGTGTTCTACGTTTAATGATCATTTGGTGTGTTATGTGACATTACTTCATAATGATAGGTGTAATTATGGTGTGTTACTCTTTTATGGCATGTTGATAAATAAAAATGAATTATGTGATGGAAGTGGATGGTAAATGTAATATCCCATTTTAGAAAACCTTAATAATTATAATCAGTAATTATTTGTATTAGATACAATAATTATTGTAGGGTATTTGTACTAAAAATATTATTAATATGCGTAATATTATTATGACTTATTAGTTAAAAATTTTAATTAGGCTTAAATATGCTAGAGGGTGCATATTAAAATTTAAACAAGGGTTTGGGTCGTAATAAATATTCATTTCGTCAAATCAACCTATTTCAGTAACCGGATAATTTTTCCCCGGAGACGTTGCCTGGTTTTGTACTTAAAAAAAATTACCCCTACCCTATTCTATTTTCTTATCTCACCATACTCTCCTTCTACCCCGGCACACCACCTTCATGCTTCCCTCATACTATATCCCTCCCTTACCATAAACGATTCCCTCCCCCTTGCTTTACACTCCTTATTTTGCTCCTCCTTTCCCTATATGTCATCCTCTTCTTAAACCCTACACCCTTTCATTTTGTGTCAAAAAATAACCCCCAAACACCTAAAAAAATCACCCCCATCGACGAGCACAATCAAACCATATACACCTCCACCGGAAAATATTTTCCACACGTCAACCCCAAGCATCAGAAGCCTTTGTTGCATCTCCCCTAGCTTCAGAAAAACTCACCATTCCCTCACCCCGAGCTACACTAAAACTCACCATTCTAACCCTACAGCTGCAACAAAACTCATCAAAACCTCCCCTACCCTTCAACAAAATCTACCAAAACACCCACTACCTATGGCAACAACTACTGCACCATTTTCTTTCTTTTATTCACTACTTTTCCTTCATAAAGAGCTGCTACAACCCCTCCCCAACATGCAGCAATATTGACCAAATCCTACCACAACTACCTTTAACCACAACAACCGAAACTCACCTGTGTGCTGCACCATTTTAAATCGTTGCTCACCTCTCCCTTCATCCAACTCCATCAATCCCACCCCCTCCTTTCGGCCTCCCTTGCTGCTACAACCTCCCTAGAAACAGTGGGTTGTGATGTTGCTAGCCCACACTTGCTCAGTAACGCCAACCGATCCCCCCTTTGTGATATATTTTTTGGCCAACACTTTCTCCAATCCCAATTTTGTTTTTTTTCATTCTTCTCTCTTCCATTAACTTAAATTTTCATTGATTATATTATTAATTGTAATTATATTTTTTTATTATTTTTAGGTGATATTCTAAAAGTTTCAAAAGAAGCATATTAGGATAAGCGTGCTTAGAGATCGGAGCCTTATTAGTAAGGATACTAGTAAATGTTTCTAGTTTTGTGTTAAATTCTTGTATGATTATGTGTGTTATCATGTTATTGCTATTATATTATTAAAATGCATTTTTATGATTTTAATACCCCCAAATTGAGCGGAGTACTACAAGGATTGATATGGCTACTTATATCAACATGGTATACCATCATTTTGGTGATTCCGTCCTAAAAAACTCCATAATTAAGCATGCTGGTCGTGGAGCAATTTTAGGATGGGTGACCCTCTTAGGAACTTTTCAGAATTTTCTGAAAATTTCTCGAGAAGTGCATGAGTGAGGACAAAGCACACTAAAAGGACTCGTGTTGATTTGTGAGGCCAGCCGATCAATCCGAAAGCGCTCCAAGCTAGCCCCCTCGTGAATTATATGATACGATAATATTATGCTAGAAAGTAGTTTTATCGATAGGTATAAATTGTGGGAGAGTATTATGGGAATAATGAATTATTAAAAGTGGGAAATAATTATATTTAATATGTTTGTTGATAAAAGAAGGATTTGGAAAAAAGGATATTAAAGATATGAAATTTTGGTAAAATAAGGGCTATCGACTATTATTAAGAGCATTTCTATTAATATGGGTTAATATGAATTTTTTAGTATTTTAATGTGTTACGTGGATTACAATATGCTAATAATATCATGTCAAGTGTTTGGGAGTGATTAGGAATGTCATAAGTTGTTCAGATGAGAAAATAGCCTCATTTAGGAATAGTAGGCTTACAATATGCTAATAATATCATGTCACGTGTTTGGGAGTGATTAGGAATGTCATAAGTTGTTCAGATGAGAAAATAGCCTCATTTAGGAATAGTAGGCTTAAAACAGTAATGTTATTATCACATGTGTAAAATGTTAGAGTTAATCCACACATTTCAAATATGTAGTTAACATGGGTATTTTAAGGATGCATATTTGATTTGGTAATTATATGAGCCTTATAGGAGAAGTTATGAGTTGTGAAATTAGAATTTTGGGAGCCATATGAATAGTAACTTTTGTGATAGGGTTATTATTGCATGTTTAAGACATGGGATTTTGACACGTTCCTACCCAAAAGTGAACGGGGTCAGAGTAATAGTCAAGGTCGATCCCACAAGGATTGGTGAATGACCACTAGGACAATGATAGAACTTAACTATGTCTAGACTATGAGATGATATGGTATAATAAATTCTAAGCTAAAATAACTAAATAAGCTAAAAGGAAAGGAAAATAGCACTCAAGTGACTCAAATAAATAAAAGAGCTAAGGTTTCGGTTCCTCGCCCCCGATCCTCACATGTAATCGAAGATAACATCACAAAATAATTCAACAATCATAATCAATCATGCCAACAAGGATAGAAATTTTTGTGCTTTCTCAAGATGCCAACAACGATAGAAAGTTTTTTGCTTTCTCAAGCCACAACCACCCTATTACATATCTATGGCCCTAACTATCTCTAGCTTAGAGTCTAATAGAATGTAATGCATTAATGTCTATAAAGTTTCCTCATTTATTGTTGTAGAGGTTAAATCGATCGTCCCTCAACCTACAATTTAATCTCCCATTGTGCTATTGGATCTAATACTGGATTATCTCCCGATCTCACCGGTATTTCCCACATCGAAAATCAGAACCCGGCCGTGGTTCAAGAATCCATCAATCAATCAATAACACAACACATACATTATGAATTGAATAAAAAAGGATGCAATAATTTAACACATTAGGATCGGGGAAAATTCCCCTTCACCTTAGCACAAGATCTATCCCATCAAATTCATAGCAAGAATATTAAAAACAATAAGAGATTCCATAGATAAAGAAAATATCATTAGATAATACCCTTGATGTTCACAAATTCTTGCAAAAATTTAACTTCTTGAACCTCTGTCTCTAATTTACAAGTGAGATCTTGATGAATTGGGGAAGAGGATAGAGAAGAGAGAAAAGAGAGGGAGTGGAGGCTCCTCGAGATATTAGAATGAGAGTTTTTATATTACCACCTCGTGGATCGCTAGGGTTTCGGTAAAGATGGGCTTCCCATGTCAGCTTTAACAATGATGCGTATTTTGACAATAACGTTTTTATCATAACTCCGATTAAGCTGATTTTGGATGTGTTGGAAAGCTATTAAAAATATATAAAACTTTTATGTTGAACGCTTCTCCCAATTCTGTCCTTTTCTTGGTCTAAATTTTACTTCTTTCAGGCCCATATACTTTAAATATGCATTCTTTCTTTCATTTTATTCCAGAATTTACATTTTAGCTCTGAATCTCTTTCCACTTCAACTTTTTCTCCTATTTTCTCCTTTCTCCTTTCTTCTCCCTTTAATATTATTCTTTTTCTTCATCCTTCATGATTTTTTTTGTTGCTTGAGACCCTGCAAATTTTCACAACACAAAGGTAGTAACAAGAACAAAAAGGGAGAATTTCGACTAAAATTAAAGGTAAAAACTCTTATAAACCTTAGGAATAAGATATAAAAGTCACACTTATCAGATTTAGAACTCAAAATTTGGGCATGGTTAATGATACTATTATTTGAGGAACATACACTAAATTTGGGGGATAAATGATCAATATGGGGGAAGTAATGCTTAAATTATGAATTTAAGGTTTTTAGGAAAATGAACATCTTAATCATTGAGAACAGTCTTGTTATTTGTATATTTATGTCTCACTTGCAATAATTATGTTTCTAACTCATAAACCAATCATGAATAATACACTAATCATTTAAAGTGAAATATCACATGAGTCGGGTTAAGGTGTTTCATGAATCCATTCCACTGGCTTAATAATAGTGGTTAGGCACATTTTTTCCTAGGTGGTGCATCAAGCCGTTCCACCTGTTTAAGAATAGTGGGGCATATTCACAATATGGAAGATAATATGAATTTAAGATAAGTAACCAATGATTAAGACAATAATTACTTATAGTGAAAGATTAAGTGAGTCAGGACTGAGGTGTAGGAGTCCTTTCCACCAGCTTTATAATAGTGGCCAGGCACGTTATGCCCCTGGAAGGGCTTCACACAATTCCACCAGTTTAAGAATAGTGGCTAAGAGCATTTTCTCTAGGAGGTGTAGAGTCCATTCCACCGGCTTAATAAAAGTGGCCAAGACCATTTTGTCCTAGGAGGTGTTTCATACCATTCTACTAGTTTAAGAATAAAGGAAGTTCCTGAACTCAAACTAAATAAAAGATTGGGCTATATCATATTTAGATATTAAGAATCTGGAGCAATAATTACCTTGTGTTGATTTTTGTATCTAGCATGTATACTCTATTCCTACTCTAAATGCAAGTAATTATATGTTTTTCCGATTTCGGCTATATTGTTACCTTACTTGGTATGTAGCATACTGATAATCCTTTTCATCCATGCTACTCAATCCCATGAGTAGATCTACACAATTTTGTAAGTGATTGATGATTATTAGCTTAATGTACTCGCCTTGGGTGAGCGCTAAATGAATTAATAAAGGGTATGGTTATCCGGATATCTTTATCTCTCTTCGATTCTTAGTCCTCTGTCTTCACCACTTATTTACTTCTTTCTATTTCGTATCCTATATCATGGTGGGATCAAGTGCTACCCACACCTGATTCCTAGGTATAAGGTTAATTTTTCCTTGCACCCAATATATATTAGGCATAGGGAGCGCCTCTTCCATGTTAGATGCGGTGTGACACTCCTACATTTTGTATTTTGGCTTCCGCTTTTAAATCTTAAAAAATGAAATTTTGTGTTCCAAAATTTAGGGGTGTTATAGTAAAGAGGTTGTCGTAGCCTTAGGGGCATTTTGGTCATTTTGACATAAGGTGCCTAAGTACGAATAATGGAACCTAAGGTGGCCTTAGTGGACTACTTAAGTTAACATTGACAATAATCTTGATATTGACTACTTCATAATAATGGAAACAAATTAAAATGGAAAGTATGTCATTAATGTGTTTCTCCTAGTCACCTTAATTAAGATACTGATACTTAAAGTAAAAGACCTTGAGATCGGGAATGATTGCTTTTTAGGAGTCACTACCCCAAAGATATGGTTTAGCCCACGATTGTTCTGGATTTTGTTGGTGTGCCTTAGTGCCCCAAGTAGGCCTTAAATCTTACTTTATTTATCTCTACAATTCTAATTAGAGGGTATGCATAATTATAGATTAGGTGCCCATGTCAATAGGATACTATATGTCTTCTTGTACCAATGCAACCAGGGTATCTTTGCATCCTTAGATTGATAAGGGTAAGATACTATGCTACTCTTATGTATCAGTATGATTGGTGTACCTTTATATCTCTGGCATGATCTCCCCCTCAAGTAAATAAAATGGAATGGTGTGATAGTTAAATGGAAAGACATTAATCATTTATAACGAAACACCACGTAGGTCGAGACCATGTATAGTATATGTACCGATCCACTGGTTATAATAGTGGTCAGGGGAGTTCTATCCTCGATTATATCATATGTACCAAACTACTTGTTATAATAGTGGTCAAGAGCGTTCTATCCTAAATTATATCATCAGTACTGGTATACTAGTTATAATATTGGTCAAGAGTGTTTATTCCTAGATTGTATCATATGTACCAGTCCACTAATTATAGTAGTGGACTCCCCCATCCCATGTGGATATAATTTGAGAGATTATTAATATATAAACTAATGACATAAGTCTAGATAATAATGAATGAACTATTATGACCTACTGATGTGATATGGTAGCAACCTTAGTGCCTACCTGGATTGGTTGATGTATGGTGCTATATCGATGAGCCTATGGGCCTACCTTTGTGTTTAGTAGTGGTGTGCATGGTTGAGTATGTTGTTGGCTATTTAATTATACTACAAAGAGCATTACTTGGATGCTCCCTTGGTAAGTTATGTATTTCTAAGTGAATGAGCTTGTGCAACATATAGTTTGATGCATGTAGCTATTTAAATGTTTATTGTATTTCAATTATATGCATGATCCCATGTTCATGTGTGTGGAAAATTATGTGTTGCATTTGGGCCGTACATATTAGTTCTATATAAAGGATTACTCAGTATTGTAGTACTGAAGAATTCCTTTTATGGCCCCCTACTTATTTAATTGGTAGTGGCTTTTACACATGAGCTTGCTAACATTATTCTAGATCTACTCTCTATTTAAGAGAGTAGGACTATCTCAGAAAATTTCAGTGTTTTTCCTTAAAACTCCTATTTTTCCTATTTCAATGATTTTGTTCTATAATCACAAATAGTTGATTTTTTTTTATAATTTAATTATAACACTACTCTATTTTATGATTGTATCTTTGTTTGTGTAAAATATGTTTTTAGCCTTAGCACTTGGTACTTGAATTGTGGAGGAAAAACATTCTAGTACTACTTATGACCGTAACATCCCTAAAATTTATCATATTTGCTTCCACTTATAATTTTAAAAACTAATTTTTTAATAGTGAAGTATTGGGGTCTTACATATAGATCTAGACTTCTTACGGTCACAAGGCCCTTGTTTTTGTATCCTCCTTCTAGCACTATGTGAGTCTGTAGAACTACTACAACAATTCAATTAACTATCAATCAACTTCTATTGTAGTAGGACATATTTCATATCTACTAGAACTAACTTTTCATTTCCATAAAAAGTAATCTCAGGAAATGTTTACAACTTGTGGGTAAAAAACATAACATAAATTTTAAATCTTCATCATCTAATTTAACATCTTTATTATGCAAATACATAACTATAGAGTCATTATCATCCAAGTGACTTTTTAAAGATTAATCCTCACCTGGTTGTCTGTCATTAAGCTGACTGTTTAACAATAAACAATTTGCTACTAATTTTATCATGTACAATGACTCAAGCTTCAACTACAAGGTAACCATCATTGATTCTTTTGCTACATACTAGAATACCTTGTTCAACAAAACATAATTGTTTGAATGATCGGATAAAGCTTTTTGCAATTTTTTCTAAATTAGAATCTCCTACATCTTCAATTCTCATAATTGAAAATTTATGGATCAATCAAACTTATCAATATCAAAACTTATACTAATCGCAATAATGGGATTTCTTCAATAATGCAGCTATGATAATAAATTATTAAAAAATTGTCATGGATTTAGAGAAATGCAAACTAAATCAAAATCAACAATATTATGCACAATTGAAAATTCACTCACAAAATAGTAGAATTTAAGAAAAAATAAAGATCTTTATTTGTGCTCTTATGTGATTACCGGATGATTAAACTAACCAATCATTTAATCAGACAAATCTACAATTCTATTTGCATGTAGAATTCTAAGGAGAATAAGTAGAGGTTGGGAAACAAGGCTTATGATGGCTAGGGTTTCAAAATGTCTCATATTATAAAAAAAAAAACTTATGTGGCAAAACAATGTGTTTTGAAAATAAGGAAATAACATAATCCATGTTTAGGAAGTGTGGGACCCTTGTGCTTATTTTCTTACTTTTGACTTTTGTCCAAACACATGAAAAGTTTCTCTTAGAACACGAACCCTATTTATTAACACAATGCCCCCATGTTTCTTACATAAAACTCCATACTACACCAAACTTCTTCAACACCTATACAAGCAAACACAATGTTAAGTTGTGCTTAAATACCCAGTCCAAACATATAAAGACCTATTAATTAATGTAGGTCTTCTAACAAATAAACCTCTCATTTACTTATGTCAACATACCTGATCCCAAGTCATAGGTATTGAATGCACCTTCTTATGAAATTGATGCCACAAAAAATCTCTTTGATGCATTTCAAGAGTTAGACTGTAACACCCCCAAAATTCACTATTGAAAAATTTCGTTAATTAAAAGGAAGATTAGCGGAAGCAGATAAATAAAACGTGAACTTTGGGAGTATTACCGCCATACTTAGTACCAGACCGGTTCACTCATACCGTTCCAGTATCAAGTGCTAAGGCTAAGAAAAGTAAAATACATTCTGAAAGAAATTCAACACTCATAAATCAGAGTAGCGCATCAAATCGTTTACAGGAATAAAATCCACCAACGGTGGTTACTTTAACAATGTTAACATTTAAAACTAAGAATTTAAATGAGAAAGAGAAAAATCCATGATACCGGAAAGTTCCTTACTCTCCTTCCCGTAACCCATTTGAGTAGCACCTGAAAATACCTGCAAGGGCAATGCCCATTGAATAGGCAGGGGCCCCATAAAGGGAATCCCTTCAGTACTACGGTACTGAGTAACCCTTTAATACCACACTTAAAGATAGGCCCGCATACGACACATAATGCAAACTACACACATAAATAATATGAGGTGCATGCATAACAATAACATACATAATAATTTTTAAGTCACGATCGATACTTTGGGCCTTAAGCCATGTCATAGTGTGAGATCAATACATTCGAGCCTTAAGCCATTATTCCGTCATTAATCCATCAATATCATATTTTATATCCATGTGAGTACGAGAACCCCACTATTATAACCGGTGGACCGGAAGGTATACACTCAGGGTAGAACGCCTTTGACCACTATTATTGCTGGTGGACCGGAAGATAAACACACAGGGCAGAACGCACCTGACCACTATTATTTGCCGGTGGACCGGTCTGGCCTCGACTCACATGGTGTTCCACTTTAAGTGATTAGTATTTTTCCATAATCTTATTCACATACATAACCAATTTTATTGAGCTCGGGACCCCCACTATTATTGTCGGTGGACCGGAATACAGATAACTCATCATCTAGGACACAACGCTCCTGGCCACTATTATAACCGGTGGACCGGGATATATAAAGAATCATAATCCAGGGCACAACACTCCTAGCCACTATTATAACCGGTGGACCGGGATACATATAACTCATCATCCAGGGCACAACACTCCTGGCCACTATTATAACCGGTGGACCAGTACTCAATATCATAATCATCAGAGCCCGGCTCATTAATATTTCACTTTCAATAATAGTATCTTTCCTTTCTTTAATCAGCACATCAATCATATTTATTTGCCTCGAATGGGAGATCAATAACCCGGGACACAAAGGTACAACGGTCGTACTGGTGCATATCAGCTACTCAGTACCCTTTAACCATGAACCCAAGGACGCAAAGGTACCCTGGTGGTACTGGTGCATAAAGCTAACTCAGTACCCTACCGACAAGGACACCTAATCCATAAGTATGCATACCCCCTAAATAGGTCCGTAGAGCTAGAAAGAGTAAGATATAGGGCCTGGCTGGGGCACAAAGGCACACCAGCAAATACCAGAATAATCGTGGACTAAACCACGTCCTTAGGGTAGCGACCCCTAAGGAGTCACCATTCCCGATCTTGAGGTCTTTCGCTTTAAGTAATAGTGTCTTAATTAAGGTGATCACGAAAAGCACGATAATCCGATACTTATTCACTTTCAATCGTTCTAATATCATTAATCGTTTCTTATTCAGATGATTATCCAGGATATCACAGAGAAACCATTAAGGCCATACTAATTATCAAATACTCTTACTTGGCTAATCAGCATCATTTAATCATATTAATGTTCCACAATCTCAAAGACATATTAGGTACAAATTACTCATTTGCCCTTTACTTATGTAATTGTTAAGTATCAATTCCTTACTTGATAAATTACCACATTACCCTTAAGGTTACATAATTACCAAATTACCCCTTGTCCACTTTAGATTACCAAATTGTCTCCTACACTTTTTAGATCACCATTCACCCCTCATAATTACTACGCTTATCATATTTCCCTTTTGGTTGGTTATATTACCAAATCGCCCTTCTCCTTTATTATAATTACTAAATTGCCCTTGAGTTGGATAAATTACCAAATTGCCCTTCTCCTTATCGTAATTACCATTTTACCTCTCTCAATTATTTTTAATTGCCATTTACCCTTTTCAATTATCATAAATTCCAAATTAACCTTCCTCATAATTAATTTACCCCTCTTCATAATTACAATTACCAATTTTACCCTTGTCCATATTTAAAATTACCATAATGCCCTTTAATTGGTTAATTTACCAAATTACCCTTCTATAGCATGATACTTATCCAATTGCCCTTCTGCAATCATAATTTAATTTCTAAATTATCGTTTGTCATTATCATAATTACCACATTACCCCTTACTCCCAAGTTTACCATAATATCCTTTTATTTACAAAATTACCATTTTACCCTTCTTTCCCAAATTACCATATTACCCCTTTACTTATAAATTACCACTTCACCATTCACTTATAAAATTTACCATATTACCCTTTACTTATGAAATTATGATTTTGCCCCTTTACCTCCAAAATTACCATAGTGCCCTCCTTCATCCAAAATTACTATTTTACCCCTACTTCCAAAATTACCCTTTTACCTTTCTTTCTCACAACTTACAATTTTATCCTTTACTTGTAAATTATCATTTAACCATTTAATCATAAAATTTCTATATCATTCTTTTATCTCAAAAATTACCGAAATACCCTTTTCACTTATAAAATTTCCACTCAACCCCTTTATTCACCATTTTTATGAATTTGCTAACACTATATAAAATAATGATATTAATACTTCATTTTTATCATCTAAGTCCACCAACTTGTCATTTTTCAACATAATACTCATTAGCAACTACACACATTGATTTATATACCTCATAAGCATAATTACTAAAATACCCTTAAACAATAACATCATTCATGCACTAGCAACATGATACATCATAAACAAGTATTTAACATTTCCATCCATAATCAAACTCCTTCCTTAATTAACGTACCTACATGTGGCACACAAGTTATCATTCTCTTTCTTTTTAACAAACAATATAAGAAACCATAAACATATCATGCTAAGCATACAAAACATGCATAAAATCATACTAAACCCTAAATGTGCTAGCATGCGTTTTTCCATATATTTAAGGGAGGATTAACGGTTACCTTAATCCCGCAAAATATCAAATCTTACCAAGCATAATTAGCAACTCAACACCTAAAAATAATATCCATCATTATTGTTAGAAATAAGAAGTTAAAAAGGATAAAACTTTATAAAACAAATTTATTTAATAATAATACACTTTAATTAAATATGGATATACCTCAAAAAATTTCCAAACAAATTCCAAAATAAGGGAGAGCTCACGCTGCATGAGCAGCGTGAGTTTCATGCATAATCATGGGGAGAAAAGGGCTCAAAGAGGGTGAAGGGAGAAAAATCCATTATTTTCGGGTTAGGGTATTTAGGCTAGAAAAGAAGGTGCTTGGGGGAGGTTTCAAGGCAGGGGAATGGTGCAGAAGTGAAGAGCGGTTGTAGGTGGAGGCTAAGGGTGGTTTTGAGGCGGCTCAAGGTGGCGGAGACGGCGGCGGAGAGGCGGCGAAGGTGGCTACCAAGATGGGTCGAGGGAAAGGGGCTGTGAAGGAAGGAAAAGGAGACGGAAAAATGGAGGGGTTCAAGGGCTATTTTCGGCCAACTAATGGATGGCGGTTGTAGAGGGGGTTGCAGGGGGTCGAACGGTGGGTTGGGTAGCAGCAGAGGTGGCCGAACGGCAGCGGAAGCGGCGGTTGCAGGTGGCTCGGCGGTAAGGGGGAAAAGCTGGGAAGAAAAAGGAAAAGGAGGAGAAGGGAGGAAGTGTAGGGCTCGAGGGGTGGCGTGGTGGTGCAGGGTGGTAGTAGACGGTGGCAGCGGTGAGAAGAAAACGTGGAGGAGAATGGAGGGAGAAGGAAGGAGAGAAAAGGGAGCTCGGGGAAGGGTGATAGGCTCAAAAAAATGTGCGAATGAGGGGCTTGGGAGATGAAGAAAAAGAAGAGGGAGAAGAGAGGGGCAGGGATGGCTGGCGATCGGTGTTGCAGGTGGCAGGTGGTGGTCGAGTGGCAGGGGAGAAAGAGCGAAGAAGAAGGAAAGGGAGAGAGCATGCGAGGCGGTGGTCCACGGCTGGTTTGGCTCGAAAAGGGAAGGAAAACGACGGGGGTAAAATAGTTTTTTTTCTATTTTTCATTTGAATCTATTTCAAATGTTTGTGATAAATTCTAATTAGAATCTATTGGTGCTAATGATTATATTTTTATGCTTTGAAACTATTTTGACATTATTTAAATCATTTAATAATTTTATTTAGCTAAACTTTTTCAAAAATATATTTGAAGAATTGCTTAATATCTCTCTCATATCCTTCACTTTTCTCTCTCTTCTAGTAGCTATGGATGCATGTTTGACTTTCTACATCTCTTCCCTGACTTACCAACCCTCTACCATACCTCTCCTTTGCCACACTCTACCCCACTTACCTCATCAAGTTTTTCATTTACACCCTAGTTGCTCACACTCAACCCAAGTTAGACTTCTCTCTCTCCCACCTGTGTATGTCTACCAACACTCTCCCCTATACACTCCATTCCTAATTCACTTCACTCCCTATCATCTGAACTTACTTAGTTTCTCCCTTTTCCTTTGTGAAAATTCTCTAGATGTTGGGTATTCTTCACTTTCTTCCCGTTTCTTCTCTAGTAAAAAAATAATAGAGGTCTGCCTCTTTTTCTCATCATATGGTTGAATTGTTGAATTATTTTCCCCTCTTTATTATTATAACCTTATCTTTAACTTTCCTTTACTTTCTTAAGCAAGGAAGGATTAAGATTTTGAGAAAGGTTGAAGATCTTAGCTTCGTTCTCCTTAAAATTTTGTTTTGAGAAAATGTTGAGTAATAGAATTTTTCTTCTTCTAATTTCATTTGATTATGTTTTGGAACAATATTTTTAATTTTTTTTATTCTTAAATATGTTATGAATCAATGTCTTGGTACACTGCCAAGGAGTATTTTTTTGCTATAATAATTAATTAAAGGTAAGGTTATTTTATCATTAATATGAATATGATCTTTTGTTGTCTTTTTGTAGTTTCATATTCTTGATATTTTTTTTATGTTGTGTATGATTTAATTAGGTTCTTGGATATTATCATGTGGTAAAGTTTCCATATTTTAAGTTGACGTATATTTTGAGTTCTTTGTTATTATGCATGATTGTTTTTAGTTCTGAACATGATCTTGTTAAGTGTTCATTATTCCATGTGTTCATGTGATTCTATGTTCATACTACACCTTTTTATTAGTTTTATGGAATAAAAGAATGCAAGTATTAATATGATAAAGTTCCATGAAATTTTGTGAAGTGGATTACAGGTCTAGGTGCTCTTTCACTAAGACAAGTTGATCAGTTTGTATGATCCATCGATGACTTATTTGTGTAGTCACTTAGTTAGGAAATTTTGACAGATTAGTTACGATAGCAGTCAATTGGTTCATAAACTAGTTGATAGGTTCTCATGGGCTATTGATTAGTTTGCTAAACCCATTAACTAGTGGCTTAGACCCATCAACTAGTTTAGTTAAACCCATCGTCTAAAGTTTGGTATGACCAAACCTAGTTCTAAGGGCCTATTGACTAGTCCACCAATATTTTGCAACATTTTTTTATACTTTATGTTCTTTCTTTAGCCCTTCTATATTAATTTTCCTACATGATTACAATATTTTAATGATGATTTCAACCATGCTTAATATGAAGCTAGTATGTAACAAAATGAAGTTATTACGGGCCTTGAGTGCTTAATTTTGGTGTCACCTCTAAACATCAAATCGGTAGCTTGTATGATTTGTGATGTGTTTGGTATTATAACTTGGAAACACATAATTATTTATTAATGGATTTAAATTGTGATTTGTTATATCTCATAGTAGCTAGCAAGGAATTAGTGGGTGAGTGGCCCTATAATTTTGGTTTTCGCTCAATACCCATTTCCTTTTATACTAGGTTGCGGTCAGTATGGGGCGTGCACATATCTTTAAATTATAGATTATACTTTGGTAGGACGGCATGACACCAGTGTCTAGTATGGGTTGATGAGGTATCCTAGTATATGCCTCATGGAACGTTTTATTATCCATTGCTTAAGTGGGTGTGGTATCCCACCTTTTAAACCCCTCGCAATGGAGGCATTCAAGGTATGGTGGGTGAGGTATCCTAGTACAAGTCCTCATGATGTACTTTGACCACATGTGATGGGTGTGGTATTCTATTGTGTGTTAACCCTCGTGGTAGGTACATTTGATGTATAGTGGAAGTGGTATCCCTTGAGAAAAACCCCGTTGATGTATATTGATCCCATGTGGTAGGTTTGGTATCCCATTGTGTGCGTATGTTACCATGACTTTTGTGTATGGTGGAAAAGTAGGTGTGATCAAACTAATTATCGTATTAACTAGAAATTATATGGTCACAAAAGGAAGATTTATAATATGGGTTCCACCATGTGATTCTACTGCATGATCTATATGATTATTCTTCCATGATTTCCTTACAATTATATATTGTGTATTGCTATCACGAGCTTGAGTAATATGCCATGTTAATATTCTTATCACCATGTTACTATGTGACTTCAATATACATCATGAGACCTTGCTATATTTTAAGTAGTTTTTTACCAGCACTATAAGAAAAGTAAATTTTAGCTATGAAATATTTCATTGCCAAAAATATATTTGGCAACGACAAATCATCGTTGCGTATTATAGCACAACAAGATAATTTTGCAATGATTTTTTGCCATTGGCGTGAATATTTACTTTTGCAATGATAAACTTGTGCATAAATGACTGTCGTATATGCTGGAGCAAAATTATTTTCTTTGCTGCCAATAAGAGACATTTTTTTTGCAATGATATTGTTGTTGCTAATAATGTATTATATTTGTCAATAGTTTTTTATTGTTAATAAAGTATAATATATTTTGAAAAAACTTTCCTGTTGCCAATATTATACTATATTTTGCAATGGTCTTTTTGTTAATAATGCGCAATATTTTTTTTAGAAACATTTATGTTGCCAATAATGTGCTATATTTTTGTAACTTTTTTTTTATCCATAACGTACAAATGTTTTGCAACAACATTTCTATTTCCAATAATGGGTTTATTTTGCAATAATGTATATTTTTTTAACAACTTTATAGTTACCAATAATTTGCTTTATTTTGCAACATATTTTTTGTTACTAATGAAATATTTGTTGTTATTGCTATTTTTGGCAAAAATTTTATTCTTTCAAATAATGAAAATTTCTTACGATACTATTAAATTAATTATCAGTTTATAACCTGTCACATTTATGATACCTTGTTCAAACACTCATCATATCCATATATTTATCAAATACAAATATCAATTGTAAATTTATTTGATCATCAATATAAAATGTATAATTCATTAATCATATAATTTTCTAATACAATTTTCCAGAACAAAAACTATTATTCTTAATATATAATAAGACATCACCATCATTAAAAGAGTTATTGGCAAAATACTCTTGTCAAGTATTTTTGTTCAAAAAGACATCGAAAATACTTTTCAAACAGAGAAAAATATCTTCTTATCAACACATAATATGTTTCCAAAAATAAATCAATAATCATCTTTAATGCCACCATGGAAAACATCACCATCATCGTCAAGTGTATTCTTACACTTGAATAAATGACAAGATTAGCACTTTTCTTATACATACATGCATAAATAGATAGATACACTCATATATACATACATACATACATACATACATACATATATACATACATATATATACATACATACATATATACATACATACATATATACATACATACATATACATATATATATATATATATATATATATATATATATAAGTGTCATTCGCAACCTAATAATTTAAAATATCTGACAATGATAATTCAATTAAATATTTCTAATGTAGTTATGCCACCACCATTATAAGTCAATGCATATAATTTTGCACATAACTCCCCTTAATTTAGTTCAAGAACAGAAAAGGATGATGTTAAAGGAACAAAAATTGATTTTTATCCTAATGCTAAGCAATAAAAAAACAAATTCCCCATCAATTTATTATATGCCCTTGTATCCTTTTGATTTATATACTATTTTTGGAGGCTTTTTATGAGTGCTTATTCCTATTCATATGAGGATTCTTGATATTTTTTCTCTTTCCCTATAAGGAGTCAAAAATAAGTTTCCATACATTGTTTCTTTCCTTTTCTTAGTTTATTATCTCCCTAGTTAGATACCTTAGCACCTATAGTTGAAGTGTAAAGGAGAATGAAGTTTTTCCATTTTTATGCATTTTAGCACTAGTTCTCTAACAAGATGATTCTACATAAGATGGAAAATCTCTAATAGTCGATAGCACCGATGTAAGCATAATAAAGTTTTTATTTAGCATAGGCATCATATGTGTCAGCACAAACTTCCCATAATTCTTTCAACTCTTCTACCAAACTTGATAGACGCTATTCCATGAGCACATGACTTCGTTGTAGCATGTGAAGGTTGTATATGCAGGGGATTTGTGATTAATTACCTAATTTTATTATTTTAGCTATCTATATTTGCTATAAAAGAAATATGGAAATAAATAGTAAATAGACTAATAAATTACAGATGAATAGACTATAGATGTGAACTTAGGATTGAACTTTGGTCTCGTTTTTAGTAATAAGGAAAATGAATTATTAATGTGTTGTATTATAGTTCAAGATTGTTGTGAATAATCAATCAGTTTTAATTCACTAGCCTCTTTCAAGGTCCATGAATGTACCTAATTTAATCTATTGACTACTTTCGTGACTAATAGATTAGATTAAACCCATTAAACACTACTAAGTTAAGTTTTCCCTAAGAATCAATTGTCTACTATTGTGGTTAACTAGATTCCCATTATTGAATTCAACATTTCAATCATAATCAACATATATATTGTAACACCCCCAAATTTACTACTGAAAAATTTTGTTTAAATCAAAAGGTCAGGTGGAAGCGAAAGAATTAAAACCGTAAACTTGGGGGTATTACCGCCACACTTAGTACCAGACCGGTTCACTCCTACCGTTCTGATACTAAGTGATAAGGCTAAACTAAATAATCGTTAAGTAAGAATCATAAAAATATAAGTTCATAGTTAACATAGATCATTCACGAAAGCACGAGTCAACGACAATTAGGATATCGTTTAAGAATACAACTTAAGAGTATGGTTTCGAAGTAGGAAGCGTAGTACAAAATATAGCTAAATAGAAAAAATCTCAAGGGACCAATATCAGGATTGCCTACTCACTCAAGCCATGTGAGTGCGGGAACCCCACTATTATAGCCGGTGGAACGGTCACGATGGCCATGCCCTACCACTATTATAGCCGGTGGACCGGTCATAACCCTGCACTATTATTTGCCGGTGGACCGGTCTGGCCCCGACTCACAAGGTGTTCCACTGTAAATATTTGTATCTTTCCCATGTCTCTTATCATTATTCTGATTAGTCGTTGAGCACGGAATCCCCCACTATTATAGCTAGTGGAACGGTCACGAGGGTCATGCCCTACCATTATTATAGCCGGTGGACCGGTCACGAGGGTAACATACCCTACCACTATTATTTGCCGGTGGACCGGTCTGGGTCCGGGTCAACATCTTTCTCTATAAGTGGTTAGTGTCTTAACATATCTTATTCAAAAGATATTCACCATGCATAATTCGTTCTCTTTATGCTTTACACATCGCACACAATAAAGTTCCACATCCATAACTACACTGTAATCAATAATACACATGATAACACCAAACAACTCTGAGCAGTCATAACCAATCCTAATTGTCCACACCAACCTGTGGTTTACCGCTCTTAACCCTATTTTACCATAACAACCATACTTAGCCATCCCAAACCTTAATTATCCTCAACAATCACAATTAGTTACTCCAACCCTACTTAATCACAACGTCCCAGAGTTAATCACTCCAAACCCTAATTTTGTCTCCTCTATATCCTTATACTACTCCACATACTATTCTCCATCCAAAACAGTTAAACACCCGAATAATGCTTGCATTACCTTCCTTACATCCCAAATCGACCTCTCATACGTGAATTTTTCTCTCACGCAAATGTTACACATCCTATGTAACCTCTCAAACTTTTCACACAAACCATAATCCCGTAGAATCATTAACTCCCATGCAAAACCCTAACTCCACCATGCAAACCCTAATACCACCATACGAACACTAATAGCACCATATAAACGATAACACCACCATGCAAACCCTAATACCACCATAAGCCATTAATACTACTATGCAATCATTAATACCACCATACGAACCCTAATACCACCATGCAAACCCTAATCACCATACTGACCATAATACCACCATACAAACCCTAATTCCACCATACAACATTAATACCTCCATAAAATCACAAATACCACCATACAAACCCTAATACCACCATGTGGACCATTAGTACCGCCATAGAACATTAATACCATCATACAAACTTCAAGACTCCCATGATGGTTCCCAACTCATATTACCATTTATCCTAATATGCATGTCCTGAGGACCATAAATAATACATAAACATATAACATCATAAACATCATACATATAAATGTCATGCTCATGTCATGGAAGCACATACAACATACCTCAATCTCCAAGCTGCGCTACACATAAGACAAGTTATCCACAAATCATATAATACATTGCATAGCATGGCATATACAACATTCAACACATCCATGTCACACATAGCACAAGGCCATTAGCGTTGTCCTTACCTAAGGCGATGCCGGGCTTGGAGCACGCTCCTCCAACTCCTTAGGGCTTTGGTCGGGATTACCTAAAAAAGGGGGGAAATGCTAAGTATTAGTTTCCCTTGCAAGTACCATCAACCCTTATTCTAGTTTAGGATTAGGGTTTTTATTACTAAAGAGGGTATTATACAAAAACTAGGGTTTTTACCTTAGAATTAGTATACTAATATTAGTAGTCAAAATATAGTTATTTATGATACTTATTGTTACACTTATTTTATTAAGCTCATTAGTTCCATTCTTATAATACTAGTGTTCACTAGCCATAGTATAATAATAATAATAATAATAATAATAATAATAACAAGACTACTAATAGTGACGCTTATGTTTTGTGTAATAAAACCCTAGCGTTTTTAAGACTAAGTCTAATAACGGTGTTAGTTTTAAAATAATAATACAATGGTTGTAGTATCAACAAGTTAAAACGCTCCTAGAGGTAGTAACGATAAAAGTCATATTTTGAATAAATAGTATAAGGGCTCCCATATTTTGTCACCCTCATAGAAATAGAATAATGGTAGTAGTAATAATAGTAATGACAATAATGGCAAAGGTGTTAGGTATAGTAAAACAATATTAATATAAGTACAATACCCACATAAGGTTGAATTAAGTGGTAATAACACTAATAGTGGTAATAACCATAAGGATAGTAATAATAATAATAATACCAACACTAATGGTTAAGTATGATGAAGCTAGGGTTTTGGAGGGATGATGGCCTTGTAAGAAAATAACACATTTATGATAGAGAAGTTAATAATGATAATAATAATAGGAATGACAATAATAGTAATAATAATATTAACAAGAATAATATTAATAGTAGAAATGTTAATAATAAAGGTAATGACATTAATTCTAAGTCAAGAATAATAGGGGTTAGGGTTGGAAGGGGTGATAGCATGATAACATTAAGGATAATAATAAAAATGGTATTAATTAACAATAATGATAATAATAATAATAATAATAATAATAATAATAATAATAATGATGATAATAAGTATAATAATACTAATATTAGTTAAAATTACTATAGGTGGCATAAGGGAAGGTTTTAGGGTTCAGGTGAGTGGAAGACCACCTGAGCACGGTGGTGGTCCGGTGGCGGCGCGTGGCGGCGGCGATGGGGGAGGAGAAGAGAGAAAAGATGGAGGAGGTGGTGAGATGGGAGGAGGAAAAGGAAAGTTAAGTGTGGGGGAGGAGACAGCATGGAGAGGGGAGTGGAATGAGGGTGGTGGCGTGAGAAAGGTGGCGGCGTGCGGTGGTAGACGTGGCGGCCGAAGGTGGAGGAGGGTGGTGGAAGATGGTGGAGGTTGGTGGAGAAGGAGGCAGGGATTAAGGATGGTATGGGCAGGTAGGGGAGGTCCTGCAGGTTACTTTGGGAGGTGGAAGGAGGGTGGATCGCGGCGGAGATGGCGGCTTCTGGCGGCGTAAGGGGCGGCGATGGCTGGAAGGAGGGTGCTCGGGTGGCTATTATGCACTGCCAGGGCGGTACGTGCAGGGCAAGGTAGAGGGCGGCGGTGGTTTGGTTTTGTCGAGGAAGGTGCAGGGGTGTTTTTGGTGGCCAGCGGTGGCGGCAGAGATCACCGGCGACGGAGGAAACCTTGTCTGTTTTTCAGGTGATAGAGAGGCAGAGTTTGGGGGTAAAAATTGCAGCATTGGTTATGGATGTCGATGGGGGGTATTTATAGGAAATTGGGAGGGAAAAAGGAAAAGGAAGAAGGAGGCATGCGGGGTAGGTGTGCAGGTGGCCGGTCGGTGGCAGGCGGTGCAGGTTCTGCCATGGCAGGTTGGGTCGGGGAAGGGGAGAGGAAAAGGGAAAGAGGTGGGCACGCGGGAAGGGGAGAGAGGGACTTGGTCGGGGTCGAAAAGAGGAAGAAAACAACAGGGAGAGGGGCAGGTGAGGACAGCCGGTCGTTGGCTCGTGGCTGCCGGCGGAATCGGGGCTACAAGTCGACGCTGCAGGTCGGGCTGGGAAGAAGAAGACAGGCAGGGTGGACCAGTCGGTCCAGGGGAAGGAAGGAAAAGAAAAAAAAAGAGGGTGGTTCGGCCGGCTGGGGGCAACGGGCAACGAAGGAGTCTGAGCGGGTCTGGTCGTGCAAGACGGGGGGGAAGGAGAGTTTGAGCCGCGGGCTGGCCCAAACCGGGAGAAGAAGAAGAAGAAAAAAAATAGAGGAAGAAAGAAAAAGAAAAGAAAGGAGAAAAAGGAAAATGGAAAATGATAAAGTAAGTTGAGTTGGGGGTATTTGGTCTTTATTTATTTATATAATTAATTTAGATATTTAATTTTCATAATAATTATTTTATTTATAATAATTAAATCCATTTTTAAATTAGTTAGGCTATTTTGGATAAATTGCCCTTAACTTCCATTTTAATTAGTAAAATGTCTAAAATTTTATAAATAATTTATTTATTTATCTTTATTTTCCTCAATTAATTTCCTCTTTATTTAATAGAGTAACCTATTTTCTTAAATTTTCTCTAATAAATCATTATTTTCCATAATTCCATAATTAGAATTTTTGGGGTATTTCATATATATATATATATATATATATATAGATTATTTTAAATCTAACCTCTATCATTAATTTCTAATATACGAATAACTATTTTGAAACATACATATGATATATATTATATATATATTAAATTATTTTATTTATATCAAATAGAGCCTAATCCAATCTAAGAGAAAGATGATTACTCACTCATGATTTGAACAGAATATAGATAATGAATGTGACTAATATACATATTACCAAATTAATAAATAATGATAGAGAAGGGAAAAAATGGAAAGATAAAATTGTAGATTGAAGAGAAAACATATGAACTGCAGAGTCAAAATACACCCTTCGAAATCTTGATTGAAGAACATAGATTACATATAAATTAAATATAGATTACAATAAAATATTTTTCCTTGAGAATGATACAAAGGAATTAACTATTCTCTCCTCAATCTATTATGCTCCCCCTTTTTATAATCCCCATACATATGCTTCTCAAATATTGGGAGGTTATGTGAATGAAATCATACAAAATGGCAATAATTGAATAACGTACAACCATGCAAGGCTACACTTGTTGGTCGTGTGGCTTTTTGTCTCTCAGCATGCGATTTTGTTTTTTATAGTTTCATTGTAGTGAAAAGTAGCACCGCCTAGCTATGCCACTTTCATCTTCTTAGCATTTAAGGTATTTGGGTTGGGCACTGGTGTGCAAGGTTGCAATAGTTGGCTATGCAACAACCAAATCTTCTTTCTCTTTCTTCCTTGATTCTTTTTTCAACTCTTTAAACCTCTTTAATTCTCCGATGATATGTAAGGTTTATTTTCTTCACTCAATGTCCTCCATAATTGATTATTCTCTTGATTCTATGCATTATTCCATTGAATCCTTGTGTTTATGCAAGAATTTCCTAAAATCCACAATCAAGGAAACAAAAAATCAAACAAGTGGCCAAATGAGAAAACAAAAGTGTAGAGAAAAGAGGACAAAAATATGGAAAAGATTTAGTTTATCAACTCCCTCATGCTTACTCTTTGATTTTCCTAAAGAAAAAATCTAAACAACAAAATTAGAAAGGAAGGTAGAAAGGAATGAGATCAAATTGTCAAATGATATAACTTACTACATGAGTAAAACAAAGAAAGACAAATCAACCCATATTGCTAGCATTAGTAGTAAGGAAATGAAATTAAATTTATGAACACTCATCAAATCATTACTCCCAAATAATTATTACTAAGACACTCTAAGTAGTTTCAGGATTGCGTAGATCCTCATCCTTACAAGACAAGGTGTAATAGAGAGGTAGACTTTCTCACTCTAGGTTACCATAAACGCTCTATGCCCATGTGTAGGTTTCTCTCAAAATTCTCTCAGCAAATTGTGATCAACCATAGGATTACATGTACTCTCATTCTCTGCCACTCAAAAATATTACTATGTAATACAAAAATCATAAAGTCTTATAAAAGGTGTGATGGGGTTAGTACAAAATGTAGGATTAGTCTAAGATTGTAGCTAAAGGCTCAAAAACAGTGGAGTAATAGGAAAATATATATATCAGACTCTGAGATTAGCGAGTTGTCACCACACCCTAAAGTAAAACAATCAAGTCCTTGTTGTCAATCCATCCCTTCCTGCATAAATCATATAATTAAATCACCCATAGCTCCAATGTCAATTCTTTTATTCTTTTCTTAATCTTCCCTCTCTCTCTCTCTCGTGCTTTCTCTTATTCACTCATCTTCTTTTATTTCATTTTATTTTTCTAGAAGAGTAAAGAAATACAAGAGGAAGGGAGCAACATTTCTAGTGTTTTTTCAAATCGTGAGAATCTACCGACTTCTTCTTTATTACCCTTCCATGCTTATACTCGGCCTTCTTGTTTTCAAATATATTGAAGAGTTATCGATCCTTAAATTTTGGATAAGGACTGAGTAATAACTCAGAAATAAGGTTAGCAATTTAGGATTTTGCTTCAATAATTAGGCCAAAGGCTCAAAAAGAGTAAGCAAAGGTGTTAAATGCCATTTTGTTGGTTTTTGGCTAATGTAGCTAAGAAAAGAAAAGGTGCCTTAGTCATATTAATGTATGCATAGATCATCTATGACCTTAAAGAGAGTTCATGCAATTTCTAGTTAGACACATCAAGGGAGAATACACACAATAAAGGATTAGTAAGATTGTAAAAGTGATGGATAGTCTTTAAGGCCTACGTTCTCACAGGTTTTGTTGCTACTAACTCTAATTCTTATGTTTTGGTCTAGATAGGTAAATCAACAAAGATGAAGCACTATATTGCTAAAGTAATAAATGGTTTGAGATCTTATCAATTACAGATCTCATGCTTAAAAACATTTCAAAACATTTTCCCTTATACTTGCTTGTAATATATAGGTCTCACTAGTGTATGATTAAGCTATGTAGAAAGTTTTAACAAATTTGATCATCAAATTATCATCTCCCAAATCTTTTTTTAGATGAACATAAAAAAAAAGAGAAAAGTAAAAAGAGAAAAGAAAAGAAAAAAGAGAAAAGCTATGATAACAGCAAGTAATAAGCTAACAAGAGTCCCATCATGCTTAGACAATACATTATCCTCAATGTGAGTGTGATAAGGGGAAGGGGAGAGAAGGACACTCACTACGATGGCTATAGGGGATGGAAACCCTACTTGAGTTGCCATTGATATATTTGTTGTATCATGGAGTTCATTTGGTCAATGGGAGCGATAGATTCCCTAAGATTGACAATTTGGACCTCTAGCGTATCGAAGTGTGCATTGATATGCTACAACTGGGCATCATAAGATTTGCTATAGAAAGTTGAAAGGATTGGATTTGTGAAAAAGGATGACGGTGAAGGAAGAGAAGGTAAGTCAGAAGTAGGTGCCTCATCTGTGGGATTTGGTTGCTTTTCTTGAGGAAGGGGAACATGTTGACCTAGGTGGGGAGTGGCAAAAGAAAGTAACCAATTGGTGTCTTTGTTATCAATTAGGGTGGTAAAGTCTCTATTTACTAATGGATACCATTCTTCCTAGTTATAGTAAAGGTGATATTATAACCCGTCTTGCACAATGAGCTTCATGTTTATTCAAGTCATTATCCTTAGGTACGTCTTTGGGATGTCAACCGGGATACACCAGATGTCGTATCAAAGCCTCTGGGTGATGTATGTCACAATGTCCCTGATAACTATATCATTGTTAATGTTAGTCCTAATAATCCTAAGGTGATCCACTCAGATAATACCCTCCATGCATAGCACTATTTAGGAGCAAACAATTGAGGACTTATTGCTTGAACATTCGTACATTCCCTTAGCTTTCACCCCTGTCCAAAAAGTGTCCTAGCCAAATTTTGTTAGACATACCTTAGCGCACAATTGTAGATCAAAGAGACCTTAGTGTGATGTTTATTGTAAGGGATAGCAACACAACCCTACTTTTGCATGGATATTTGGGCCCAAAAATCCTAAAGATCCCAAAATTGGTGATCCTCGAGGTAGAGCCTCATCTCTAAAGTAGGGAAACAAAGTAATTTGGAGAATTGTGATAGTGATATACTCTCATAGTGTGAGACTCATTGAAGAGTCTAAAAGACACAGATGACCCAATTTACTCAAAAGTAAAGTAGATAAGAAACTCAAAAGTCCCTTGCTTGTATGTTGGGAATGAGCAAAGAAGCTGGAGAAACTACCTTTAGTAATCAAATTCTCAACATCATCTCGAATCCCTAACTTCTTGAGACACATCCAGTTGATATATTGAGTGGAAATTATTTTTCAAGAATATATGGCCTTGTAATGCTCTTGATGGATCAAGCACACAAATATGATACCATAGAGATTTGATGGTTGAGTATTTGAGGATCTGCCTCGTCCTCGAGATTTTCATTGTACATATCATGATGATTATCCTTGGCTCCCATAAGAGAATACTTAGTACACTTTTTTGATGGTTTATACAAGCAAAACCTAGAAATCTAAAATTAAAAAGACCAAAGATCAAAATGAATGCAAGAAAAATTGGTCTTATAAGTATCAAATCTATAATAAAGATATATAGAAAAGGATTTAGCAAATTAATTAGGCGAGAATGGAAATCAAACCACAATTAATCTCAATTCATGCAATGCATGGGTGAATGGTGAAGATCATGCTATGGTGGTGGTAGTGGGGCATGGTATAAGTTGTGCATATGTAAGATGTGCATGGTTGTGTAGTGTTAAGGGTGTGTAGAGTGCAAACAGTGGTGGAATGGTGTAGGGTAGTGGTCTAGTGATTTGTGCGGTGGTGCAATCGGTGGTGTAGTGGTGTAGTGGAGGTTTGCAAATTATATATGGTGGCAAAGTGGTGTGGTCTTGTGTGGTAGTGCAATTAGTGGTGGATTGATGTAGTAAAGGTGTGAAAAGTACAGATGGCCATGTAAATGTATTTGTTCAGTGGGGGTTTGCACAATGGTTGTACACAGGAAAAAGATGGTGCAATGGTCCAATGAGTCATGTGGCAGTGCAAACGGTGGTGGACATGGAGGAGAGCATTAGTAGTGTTTAATTGGGGTGGTTAGGGTTTGGAAGATTGCTAATCTAATGAATTAGAGGTAGAGGAAGACGTGCATAGATCAGATTGGGACATGCATATACATATATAACATATTTGCATGACTTAGCCATGTGTGATTTTTGGTCTCGCACATTTATGGAATAGGGAGAGGCACGAGCATGCTGATTGAGCACAACCTAGCAGTAGAAGATTCTTTCTCTCACCAAAAAAATTGGCAAAGAAGCACAGTGATGCTTCTTTGGCATGCCTCAGCTGTGTGTGATTCCTGGTCTCACAAAATTAGGGGATGATATTGCACAACCATGCATCAGGCCATGTGAGACTTGTTTATAAGATTTTCATTCCCTAGGGCTTGCATGCCTGTGCATCAGTCCATCCCTAGGTTGTGCAATGCCCATTTTGGCCCATTTTGCCTCAAACTTGCTACTTCTTCCTAGAATTTCTTTTTCCCTAACTCATAGCATAAAAATTCTTGCTGAAACATTGCAAAAGAAAGGAAAAAAATAAAAGTGAAAGCAAAGAAAAAAAAAAAGAAAAAAAAAGATAGAAACTAAATGGAAAGCATATAAAAACTTGGGTTGCCTCCTAAAATGTTCTTTTTTAAGGTGTTTAGCTTGACCATGTTTTCTTCAAATGGAAGGTGGTTCTATGAGGGAAAGTGTGCTCATTTTTGTATTCTTAAAAACCAATAATGTAAGAATTTAATCTTTGAGAATTAATTTTGAGCATGCTAATGGGCTTGCTCCAAACATCCACTACCCTGAACAGATATACTTTTTAAAAATATAATGGCCTCGACCATCTAGAATGAAGTTTTCTAAGGAAATTCTTGAGGCATGAATTAAAAAGGAGTGTAGAATCTCCTAAGTCAAATTCCCTTTGGATGATATGCCTGTCACGCCACTTCTTGGTCCTCGCCTTCTATATTCATGCATTATCATAGGCATCCAATCGTAGCTCATCAAGCTCATTTAGTTCGAGCTTCCTCCTTTCTCTAGTAGCTTTCAAATCATAATTTATTTCTTTATTACCCAAAATGCCTTATACTCAAATTCAATGTTTAGATGACAAGATTTTCCATATAATAAACAGAAGTGTGTCATTCCAATTAGTGTCTTGTAGGCAGTTCAATAAGCCCATAGAGCATCATTCAACTTTACTGCGCAATCTTTTTGTGTGTGGTCCACTGTTTTCTCAAGGATCCCCTTTATCTCATGGTTGGTGACTTCTACTTGTCCACTCATTTGGGCATGGTATGGTGTGGACTTTTTATGAGTAACAACTTTCTTCAAAAGGGTGCTAAGAAGTTGATTGGTGAAATGGGAACCACAATCACCAACATCTAGATTGGGAAAACCAAAACTCAAAAATATCACTTTTTGTAACAGTTGGACCACAACCTTGGGATCATTGGTGGGGGATGCCACTACTTCATCCTATTTTGAGACATAATACATAGCAAATAGAATAAACTTGTTATTATAGGAGGATGGGAAGGGTCCGAGGAAGTCGATTCCCCAAACATCAAATAGCTCTACGTTGAAGATGTTATTGAGACACATTTCATTTCTTCTCGATATGTTACTAGTCTTTTGGCATCAATCACATAAAGTAACATATTATCGAACATCTTTAAAAATGTTGGCCCAATATAAACCTACTTGGCAAACCTTCGAAGCCATTTTGGAAGTGCTCACATGACCTCCATATGGTGAAGAATGACAAGGAATAATGATGCTTCTAATTTCTTCTCTAGGCAAGCATTGTTTGTAGACCTCATATGCACATTTCTTTTAAAGATATGGATCATCCTAATAATAATTCTTACATCGGAGAGGAATTTCTTCTTTTGCTGATAACACACGTCAGGCGGCATTATCCCACATGCTTAATAATTAACAAAGTCGGCAAACCAAAAGGCTAAAAGCTGGTGATGAATAAAAGGTTATCATCTTTAAATGAATCATCAAAGGGGAAATCATCCTCTTCAATTCCCTTCATATCTTACCTTATTTGTGAGAGGTGATCAACTACTACATTTTCGATTCCCTTTTCATCCCAAATTTCAAGACCAGACTCTTGCGGTAGAAGGATCCATCTTATCAAATGTGGTTTTACATCCTTCTTGGTCATTAAATACACAAGGACCACATGATCCGTGAAGACAATAATCTTTAGAACCACTAGATGTGATAAAAATTTATCCAATTGTAATCCCTTGAAATTTTAAAAATCTATAATTTAATAAATAGATTTTATTTGGGATAAATTAGCTTTTAAAATTATTTAATTTAATTATTTTATTGATTTTTGAGTATATAAATTTGGATAGGAATATATAATAAATTAAAATAAATATTTTTTTATTTTATCATAATCTTTTTATTTAAATATTTTTCCAAACCAATATTTTACTAAAATTATCCTTTTTAAATCCATATATTAAATTATGTGAAATTAAATTATTAAATTTATTTATCTACTAAAAATATTACATCCTATTTTTTCATTAAATATTTTATCTATTTTTCCTTTTCCTTTCTCCCTTTTTCTTTTGTTTCTCCTTTTTCTCCGTTTTCTCCTTTTTCCTCCTTTCTTTCTTTTTCTTTTTCCCTCCTTCAAGTTTCCAGCACCGGCCTACCTTCCTCCTCGTGCCTGGGCCTCCAGCCCACTCCCTTCCCTCCTCTCCTTCTCCCGTGTGGGAAAAACACTCTTCCTTTTCTTTTCCTTCCTTCTCCTTGTGTGACTAGGCCAGCCCAACCCCCCTTCTCTTTTCTTTCCTTCTTCCCCCTACATAGGTCAACCCAATCCCTCTTTTTTTTCGATCGGTTTTTTGCTTCACCCTTCCTTTATTTCTTCTTCTATACCCCAACCAACATGCCCTAACATGTCTTCATCGCCCATGCCTGCCATCCCGAGCACCATGCCCAGCCACTGCAGCCTACAACCACCTGCCACCACCTGTCTCTCCCTCTCTCCCTCTCTTTCTCCCGCCCTTTTCGTCCCATTTTGGACCAAACTAGCCCTATAAACCCTCCCTATATGGCCTATTTCCCCCCTCTTCTTCTCTTCTTCCTGCAACCTACTATCCACCCTACCACCCCACTTCCACCGTACCGAGCCACGCACCCCCTCCTTTCTCTCCCTCTCTTTTTTCTTCTCCTCTCTAGCCTCTCTCTAACCCCATTTTTTGAGCCCTTTCTCCCTGATCTCCTTCTCTCCATTTTCTTCTCCTTCATCATCTTCCCCCCTTTTTGCACCACCACCCAACTCCGCTGATTCCATTGCCACATCAACCACCTGAGATGCCTCCTACCACCGTCTACTCCATCCCTAAACCACCATACCACCTCTCGAGCCACCTTAAAACCCACCACTTTCTTCCTTTATTCTTTTTCTCTTCTTTTTCTCCCTTCTCAGCAACTTCCGTACACCTCCTCCTTTTGCCGCCATCCTATCACCTCTACCGCCACCTAAGCAACTAAACCACTCCTTGCAACCTCCTATACAATCCCCACACCTCCTTTAGCCAAAAACACCTCCTTGCAGCCCCTCATTCCCCCCCCCCCCTTCCTTCCTTCTCCGCCCCCTCCACCTTACATCCATCTTTGTAGCCTCGCTGCGGCTGTCGTCGCCACCACCGCCGCCCTTTGCCTCCAACAACCAATCCCTGACCACCACCTACACCCCCTCTCTACCCTTGCACCCTTCCCTTTCCCTAAGTGTCCTCCACCTACCCTCCTCTTGGGCCCCAAGACCCTAACCCTAACCATCACCCCTCCCTCCTACCTCTCTACCTTCAACACTTTCTATAACACTCCCAAAATTTACTACTAAAAAAATTTATAAAAAAAAACTAGTGGAAAGGAAATAACAAAGGTGTGAATTCTAGGGATATTACCGTCACACTTAGTACCAGATCGGTAACTTATAACGTTCTTGTACCAAGTGCAAAGGCTAAAGAATAAAATTTCGATTACTAGAACTTCAAACCATATTTAAATCAGAGTAGCGCAAACAAACATCTTGCAAGAATAAAATCCACCAATGGTGGTTATAAGAACGAAGATTACATTCAAACCAAGAGTTAGAAAGGGAAGTAGTTAAACATATCAAATTCTGGAAAATCCTTACTCTCTTTCCTATTTTCCACTTAAATAGCACCTAAAAAGGACTTGCAAAGGACACTGCCCATTAAATAGGTAGGGGCCCCACGAATGGAACCCTTTAGTACTATGGTACTAAGTAACCCTTTAAAACACACTTAAAAGTAAGCCAGCAATGCAACACATGAAACAAAGCTATATATTTATATAATAAGAAATAGATGAACCACAATCACATACTTAACATGCTCATCAATTATTAATAAGTCATAATGTACAATTAATGCTTCTGGGACTTAAGCCATTAGTCCATAATTATTCAATCATCTCAGATTATATACTCATGTGAGTGTGGGAACCCCACTATTATAGCTGGTAGATCGGAATACATACAGGGTAAAACACTCCTGACCACTATTGTAGCTGGTGGATCACTCTCCATGACATAACGCTCCTGGTCACTATTATTCGCCGGTGAATCGGTCTGGCCCCGACTCACATGGTGTTCCACTATAAGTGATTAGTATTTTTCCATAATTTATTCACATCCATGATTTGTTTTATTGAGCTTGGGACCCCCACTATTATCGCCAGTGGATCGAAATATATGTCAACATCATCCAGGGCAACACACTGTACTCATAATCATCTTCTAGGGCAACACGCTTATGAGACATTATTATATCAAGTTGACCGGTACTTATAATCATCTTCTAGGGCAATACGCTCTTGGACCTCTATTATAACCGGTGGATTGATACTCAATATCATAATTCAATAAGGCTGGGCTCATTAATATTTCACTTTCATGATTAATGTTTTCCTTTTTTAATCAGCACAAAAATTCCATTCATTTTCCTCAGATGGAGATCAAGAACCCGGGACACAAAGGTACACTAGTTTTACTGATGCATACAAGCTACTTAGTACCTTTCAACCATCAACCCAGAGATGCAAAGAGACTTTGGTCATACTAGTGCATAAAGCTACTTAGTACCCTACCGACAAGGACTTCTAGTCCATAAGTATGGATACCCTCTAAATAGATCCATAGACCTAGATAAAGTAAGATATAGGGCTTGGCTAGGGCACAAAGGCACACTAGAAAATACTAGAATAATCGTGGGCTAAACCACGTCTTTAGGATAGCGACCCCTAAAGAGCCACCATTCCCGATCTCAAGGTATTTCACTTTAAGTATTAGTATCTTAATTAAGGTGATCAAGAAAAGCAAAACAATTAGATGTTTATTCACTTTCAATCATTCTGATATCGTTAGGAATTTCTTATTCATACGGTTTTCCAAGATAACACAAAGGAATCATTAAGGCCATCATAATCTTATCCAATTCTGATTCAGGATTTGTTCTCGTGAAACTTACTAATTGTCAAATACTCTTACCTTACTATTTAGGGTTACTTGATTCTAATTACTAACCTCCAGTGTCCCATCAACATGCTAGATATGAATTACTGATTTACCCCTTACTGGTATAGTTATTAAGCCATTGATTTCTTACATGCCAATTGACCATATCACCCTTCAGGTTACATAATTACCAAATTATCCCTTGTTTAGTTTAGGTTACCAAGTTATCTCCTATGCTTTTTCGATCACCATTTACCCTTTATAATTGTTACACTTATCATATTTCCCATTTGGGTGGTTAGATTACTGAATTACCCTTCTCCTTTGTTTTAATTGCTAAATTTCCCTCAAGTTGGATAAATTACCAAATTACCCTTCTCTATTATCATAATTACCGATTTGCCCCTTTAATTCGATAAATTAGTAAATCACCCTTCCTCATTATCATAACTACTAGTTTGCCCTTTAGATGGTTAAATTACCAAATTACCCTTCTACAATCTTATAGTTGTCAGATTACCCTTATCCATTATTATAAATACCAAATTACCCTTCTCCATAATCACAATTGCCAATTTACCCTTCTCCATTATTATAAATTCCAACTTACCCTTCTCTATTATTATAATTACCAATTTACCCTTCTCCATAATTATAATTGCCAATTACCCTTCTATAATCATAATTTAATTACCAAACTATCCTTCATCGTTATCATAATTACCAAGTTACCCCTTACTTCCAAATTTACTATAATATCCTTTTATTTACCAAATTATGCTTCTACCCCTTACTTCCAAATTTACCATAATATCCTTTTATTATAAAGTTACCATTTTACCCCTTACTTCTAAAGTTACCATAATGTCCTTTTATTTCTAAAATTACCATTGTACCCTTTCACTTAAAAATTACCATAATACCCCTTTTACTTAAATATTACTATTTTACCCTTTTACATCCAAGATTACTATTTTGATCTTTTCTTCCAAAATTACCATTTTTCTTCTCTTCTAAAATTACCATTTTACCCCCTTTACTTCCAAAATTACCACTTCACCCTTTTCATACAAAATTATCCTTTTATCCCTTTTCCACCAAAATTACCATTGTACCCCTTACTCTCAATATTACTATCAATCCCCTTTACTCATAGAATTATCATTTTACCATTTACTTATAAAATTACTATATTTCCCTTTACCTCCATAATTATCATAATACCCTTTTTCCTTATAAATTATAATTTTATCCTTTTACTTATAAAATTATCATTTTACCCTTCTCTTCCAAAATTACCATATTTCCCCTTATTATACTACTTTTATTAAATTAACATCACTACATGGGATAGTAATATTAATATTCTAGTCACGATATCCAACTCCACCAACTATTATATTTTAATATACTACTTATTAGTACCCATACATATTAGGCCACATTCTTGCATAAGACATATTACTAAAATGCCCCTAGGGCTCACAATAATATTATTCATGCATAAATGGTCATAATAACATAATATAACATGGATAAGTAGTTAACACTTTCATTAATAGCCAAACTCTTTCCTTAAGCAATATTTCCACACATAGTACATAAACTAGAATAATTTCCTTTTTATTAATCAATACATGCAAATATATATATTATATTAACAAACATATAACAAGCATAATAACATATTAAAAACCATAATGTGCTAACATACGATTATCCATGCATTTAAATGGAGTTTAATGATTACCTTAGTTCCAACAAAAATTGAACCTTATCGATATCCTAATTAAAGATTCAAGCTTTAGATACCACAATCAATACCTAAAAGTAGTATCAAAACTTATCATATTAGAGATGAGAAACCAAAGCATAAAACTTTATAAAATTTACTTAATGAAATAATTAACTTAAATATTAATTTACCTTAAAATTACTAACAAAAATGGGAAAAGAAATGTAACAACTCATGCTGCCTATGCAACATGATATGCATGCAAAAATAAGGGTGGAAGGGTCGAAGGGGGGTGAAGGAAAGGGAATGATGGCTTTATTCAGGTTGGGGTCTTTAGGCTAGAAAAGAGGGTAGGTGGGGGAGGATTTAGGGTAAGGGAAGAGTGCGGCAGTGAAGAGGGGGTGTAGGTGGTGGTCAGGGGTAGGTTGTTGGTGGCCAAGGCCGCGAAGTGGGTTGTAGGAGGGGACTGGGATGAGAAGGAAGGAAAAGAGAGGAGGAAAATGAAGGGGTGAGGGGTTGATTTCAGGAAAAGGAGGTGCGGGGTTGTAGAAGAGGTTGTAGGGAGTGGATTGGTGGTTTTGGTGGTGGTAAAGGCGGTTGGACGGTAGCAAATGGAGGGGTTGCATGGAGGTTGCCGAGAAGGGAGAAAAAGGGGGAAAAGAAGAGGGGGGAAAGGAGGATCTTCAGGGTGGCTTGGATGGTGTTGTGGTGGTGTAGGGTTGAGGTGGAGGGTGGCAGGGAGTAGTGCAGGGGGTTGGTGCGGCGGTTGAAATGGCGGATGGCGGTGATGGTGCAAAATAGAGATGAAAATGGGAGGAGAAGAAAATAAGAGAAGTGGGAGGTCAGTTAAGGTATGGAGCTCAAAAAATGGGGTAGGAAAAGGGGTGAAGAGGAGAAGAAAAAGAAAAGGGAGGATAGGGCAATAGGTGGCTGATTGTGTGGTAGTGTTTAGGTTGGCAAGGAGGTGGTAGGGTGGCAGGGAGAGAGAAGGAAAGAAGGAGAAAGAAAAGGGAGGCCATGCGTGATGGGGGTGCATAGCCAGTTGGGTCCAAAATGGTGAAAAAAGGATGGCGGAGAGAGGGAGAGGGAGGGTTTTGGTGGTGGTAGGGAGAGGTGGTAGAGAGGTGGCCAGCGTGGCCTAGGTGGCAGACATGGGAACGGAGACCAGTAGGGGGTGTGTTGGGTCGAGGAAGAAGAAGGAGGAAGAAAGGAGGGGGAGCAGGCCATAGTAGGATAAGAAAAAAAAGAGTTGGGCCTACTCAATCCAGGGGGAGAAAGGATGGAAAGAAAAGAGGGGGAGCTGCACTAGGTTGCTACGTTGGGGGAAAGAGGAAAAGAAAAAGATGGTGGGTTACCCATGCAGGAGAATGAGAGGAAGGGGAGGGAATGGGCCAGAGGCCTAGGTGTAGGGGAAAGGAAAGAGGCTGGCTTGGCATCCCGAAGCTAGGAAAAAAGAAAGAAAGAAGAAAAGGGAGAAAAGGGAGAAAAAAAAAGGAAAAAGGGAAAAGGGGAAAAAGGAAAATAGGAAAAATAAATAATTTAATTTATAAAATAATAAAATGTAATGTTTTTGATAAATTATTTAATTTAATAATTTAATTCATTATAATTTAATATATTGGTTTAAAAAGGATAATTTTAGTAAAATATTAGTTTGGAAAATTATTTAAGTAAAAAGAGTATGATAAAATAACAAAAAATTTATTTTTAATTTATGAAATATTCCTATCCAAATTTATATACTCAAAAATCCATAAAATAATTAAACTATATAATTTTAAAAGCTAATTTATTAGATGATAGGTTTTCTAAAATTTTGGGACATTACACTTTCCCCCTTATAACCTACATGCGGCTCACGTTGGTCATGCAGTATGAGTTCCACATTATTTTGGGAGTTGTTTCGTTTAATTATTGAGGTATATTAACGGCTAAGTAAAGTGTGTTATTAATTAAGGTTTTATAAAGTTTTATCCTTTTTAGTTTTCCAACTTCTAATATGATAATTATGGGTATTTTTTTAGGTATTGGTTTTACTAATCAAAGCTTGATTATTTAATCGAGATACCGGTAAGGTTTGATTTTTGTAGGAATTAAGGTAATCATTAAACCCCACTTAAACGCATGGATAAATGTATGCTAGCATGAAAGTTTATATGCTATGTGTGGAAATATTGCTTAAGGAAATAGCTTGGTTATAATAAAAATTGTTAAGTACTTATCCATGATGTGTTATGTTATTTTGAACATTAATGCATGAATAATATTATTGTGATCCCTAGGGGCATTTTAGTAAAATTTCTTGTGCAAGAGTGTGGCCTATTATGTGTGGATGCTAATGAGTATTATGTTGAAATATAAAAGTTTGTGGAGTTGGATAATGAGAATGGAGTATTAATATTACTATTTTATGTAGTGATGATAATTTAATAAAAATGGTGTAATAAGGGGGTAAAATTGTAATTTTGGAAGTAAAGGGGAAAAGTTGTAATTTTGGAAGTAAAGGGCGAGATGGTAATCTTGAAAGTAAATTTTGAAATGGTAATTTTAAAAGTAAGGGGTAAAATGGTAATTTTTTGGAACTAAGGGGCAAAATGGTAATTTTGGAAGTAAGGGGTAAAATGGTAACTTTGTGAGTAAAGGATAAAATGGTAATTTTTGAAGTAAAGGGTAACATGGTAATCTTGGAAGTTAAGGATAAAATGGTAATCTTGGAAGTAAAGGGGTAAAATGGTAATTTGTAAGTAAAGGGCAAAATGGTAATTATTAGAAGTAAGGGCTAAAATGGTAATTTTTGGAAGTAATGAGTAAAATGGTAACTTTGTGAATAAAGGGTAAAATGGTAATTTTGAAAAAGAAGGGTAAAATGGTTATTATAATAATGTAAAATGGTAAAATGATAATTATAATAATAAAGAAGGGTAAAATGGTAATTATAATAATGGAGAAGGGTAGTTTGGTAATTATTACAAAGGAGAAGGACAACTTAGTAATCTAACCAACCAAATAGGAAATATGATAAGTGTAACAACTATGAAGGGTGATTGGTGACCTAATAAGTATGGGAGATAAATTGGTAACCTAAACTAAGTAAGGGGTAATTTGGTAATTATGCAATAAGGAGGGTAACGTGGTAATTTGTCAAGTAAAGAAGAGATGAATTAGCAATTATACAAGTAAGGGGTAAATAAGTGATTTATATCTAACATGTCATTGTGATAACAAAATTTCGTAATAAGACTCAAGTAACACTAAATAGTAAGATAATGGTGTTTGATAATTAGTAAGTATCATGAGAACGAATCCTAAGTCAGAATTGGATGAAAAATATAGAAAATTATCAATCCCTTATAAATATTGAGGTGGTACTTGATTCAATTTCATCATTCTTTATCCATTGGCCTAACCTAATTTGCAACTCCATATAAATTTAAACAATTTGGATGATATATAGAATGGAAATTAACAAAAAAATCATAATTAAATTATTTTCTCTCTACTTTCTTGATGTAAACTATAAAAATATATATATATAATATCTAACCACTTACTTTATTTTCTATTCTTTATCTAACCTTCATAACCTAGAATTATTATTCTAATAATTATATTCTATTTGTCATTTTTAGCTACCAAATTCAATTATAAATTTTGGTACAATTGTAAGCATGACTAACACTCATATAGAAACTATAATATTCAATAAGATTATATATCCAAAGTAGAATCAATTACAATGCTTCAACTATTACAAAATCAAATAAAAAACTTTAGAGTCATCATATCAATGAAAAAGGAATAAAAAAATAATACCTATAGTTGTTAAAATAGATATATCTAGTTTGTATTCTTTGATAAGAGAAGCCTATATGAATGTTGAAAATTAAAATCATCATCGTTATTATAATGTGAAAATTATTATATATTGCAAAATCAATATTCATCATACTTGAATTAATATTACTATATATAAAATAAGAAAACTTATTCTAATGGTCATATAGAATCAACTTGTTCTTGCTTGACGTGATGTATGTTTCTATTATTCTATATGTTCACTCTTATTAGTTCCTTTTCTTATATGTAAATGCAATTTTTTTCTTGATATAGTTCAATGAAAATATTTGTTATCCCCTAAGATTAGAGAAAGATCTTGAAGAGCTTATTGGATCTAGTATGATTGCAAAAGGTACCAATTTTTCATCCTTCATAATTGTTATTTGTATTATAATTATCATTAGTATCTTTTTAAAGTGCAATTTTGATGAGTTTTCTATCTATAACCTGTCATAATTCCTACCAGCATATCCTGTATCCTCTAGGCCAGCTATGGAGTATTTTACTAGATGGGATAATGGTACCTTAAGTGGAGCCCCTAGTATTAATGAACCTTCAAATAGCGATAACATGAAAATAGTCACCAAAAAATCTTTGACTAGTGTACCTGAGATTTTAGAATTAACTAAAAAGGAGGGTAAACTGAATGCAGATACTAAATCAAAGGTCAATTCGAGAGTTCCATAGAACTAGCCTTCATTAAGACTGATGTTGGCACAACTAAAATGCAATTTTGTTTGAAAAATCAATGGATGACACCCTTATACTAAGGAGTCTATTTAAGCTCATCAAGAAGCTACTAGAGTTGATGGAGTAAAGTGCTTTGGTTAAGGGGATTTTGTTGTGAATGCCATATAGGTTGATGTCATTAAAGCCATAAGTATATGAATAGTTAGTTTTGGAGATGTCCAAGATTGAAAAGAAGTTCGATATATAGAAGCTAAGATCAATAGAAATATAGGATTTGAGAAAGAGTCTGAAGAGCTTATCAACTCTAATCTAAATGCAAAAGGTACTAATTTTTCCAAAATTATTTTTACTATTGTTTTCCTTAATACTATTTTAAAGTGAGATTTGATGAGTTTTCCATCCATAACCTATTATAATTGCTACTCACAGATACAGTACCCTCAAGGATAACTAGTGAAAGTTATCCTGAAAGAGAAAATGGCACCATAAATAGAGCACCTAGTGTTGATGAAGGTTCAAAGAAAGAGACCTTAGAGACAATCATCGAAAAAACTTAGAGTGGTGTGGCTAAGATTTCAGTTTGTAATGTAACGGTTGAAAAGCATAATTCTTTGCACATTGGGATGGAGTAATGTGATCAAAAAGGCGGTTTACAATTCTAAAGTATCTCACATGTATTAAAGTATAGATTAAACTTTACCAAAATGACCATTTTAGTATTATAATTTTTTTAAGTACTCTCTGCATTTGTATTTAAAGAATCATAATTTGTAGAGTCAATTCTATTTTCTTTTCCTATAAAAATGTAGGCACAAACCACAATAAATTATTAATGCTAAAGCCTATGTAATATACACTTGATGAAGGATCAAAATGCAAGTCTAAGAGAAAAAAGGGGATATCGCTACTTTTCATTTACTTATAAGGAAATATATGAGTTAAAGCTAGAGAGTAAAATTGAAATTGTGGAACATCAAAACTTTCACAATCAGAAGACACATCTAATCAAGTACCCAAATTAAACAAAAGAACAAGTTAGAGATAATGATTCAGGGCAGACCAAAAGCTTTATCCCTCATCATTTTAGTACCATGAAACCTTAGTTCAAAATAAGACAATAATAAGGAAAATGCAAGGTAGGGATTTAAACATAATATATAGCTAACATCTTTCATAGTGGTTGCATAAGCATGGAAGAACTAGAAAAGGCGCACAAAAGGAATCTAAAACTAATTATTGAATATATTATTATTATTAATCTAACAATATTGTCCAAAATAAGGTATTTCAAGCAAATATATTGATCAATACTCAAGTCATTAAATTAAGCCATCATAAGTCACTGAATTGGTGATCAAAGTATGTATGGACATCCACAACCACTACATAGAACCTTCAAATTGTTAGGTAGTGACCAATCACTTATCTTACATGACCATTGAATGAATATATCAAAGTAGATCGCAGTGATACTTAACAAAATCAAAATCAAAATCAATATGATTGTCAAAAAACCCAAAACACATTTAGGAATGCAAATTTATGTGCTATTTACATAAAACAAGTATACACTTTAATCAAAACAACAAAAAATATAAGTTTTCCTCTATTTAAGACCTAACTATTAAGTGAAACAATTAAGAATGGAAGGATTTTGAAACTTATAGAATACAGAAGGATAGATGTATACTTAGTTAAAAATCTCATAAGAATGACAAGAACACACCATGGGGAAGAAATGAAGGAATCACTTATTGTATGCCATGTATAATTTTAAAATTAGACATACAAAATAGGAAGGAATCAGACATTAGATGCCGATTAGCCTCATCGACTGTTCTTAATTTTTTTTAGTAGATACAGCCCTTTAATGGTCAATCTCTACCTATTATGCTTGATGGTAACATTGCTCATTGTAGGTAATTGAAGACTAGTGCTTACTATTGGAAGAGCTATTAGACACTCTGATATGTTTTCAGTAGCTCCAATGGAAGAATAATGAGAAGGAGAACTACATGCATCTATAGGAGGCATTTGAATGTTTTGGTTGAGTATGAGTTATTAGATACGTGGGTTGACATTAATTAGGATTAGAAATATTTTGTAGGATTAGAAATATTTTGTTTTTTTTGTTTTTGCTTCTTACCACCAAGAAGGACCGCTAAATGTTTTTTTTTATCCCAAGTTAGATTTTTTTTGTCACAATTTTATCTATGGCTAAAGTTAAATAAAATTTCAATAAATTATTTTTGTCACAATTAATCAAATTCATTATGAAGTTTACTAGAGTTTGAAAATTATAAAAATGTTTTTAGCCACAATGTAATGGATCTATTGCTAAAGTATATTAAAATTTGTGAATATTTTTTTATCCACAATTAATAAAATTCATTGCTAAAGTTATATTGAAATTGGTGAAAATATTTTTTTGTAACAATTTTATTCGTGGGGGAAGGTAAATAAAAATTAGATAATTTTTTTATGTCACAATTACTTAGATTCATTTTAATAATTAGTAGTTTGAAAATTGTTAAATAGTTTTCAATCACACTTTAATAGATTTGTTGCTAAAGTTATTTTAAAATTGGTGCAAATAGTTTTTTTACAACAATTCAAAATTCCATTGCTGAATAAGAAAGTTAATTTTCTTACAATCTTTTCTAAGACTATATTGAAAGTGAATAATTGTTGCAAACAATTGTTTTTGGCATCAAAAATTTGAGGTTGTCGCTAAAATGCATTGCGAAAGATCTATTTTCTTATTGTATAGTAATTCACCATACTAATACTACATTTGTGTTGTCATTGTGATGATCCAACATCTGGTTTGATGAGTAGATGATGATTTGCAATGCTACAACTCCAATAAAGAGTACATTGAGGATGATTTTTTGGGTCAATAGTTAGCCTTGCTTGGAGTTGAGAGTTACATTTTAGATTACTTAAGAGTTAAATTAATCAATTAGGTGTATTTTATCCACTATGTTGGGATACTTTTGATTCCTTTTGGTTATTTAAAATCTTGGATTTGATTCTTATATTTGGATTTTGTAAACTTACTCTTCTATGTATAGTACTATCTTCATCATTGTTATCATAGAATTGTTGTACTATTAGTAGAGCACATATTATTTTGTTTATGTTTCATTTTTCCTTACATTAAATGTGGGTTGGGTTTTAATCAAAACTCTTTCATAGTTAATGTTCCAATTGCATTTCCTAGTTTTTATTTTATAAATGCTTTCATATTATCTTTAAAATAAAAATTTTCGATTCAAAATTTAGGGATATTACAATATGTTATAGTAATTTGCTCTTGTTTCAGAAGATAATGTGTAAAAAATAATTACCATTATTTTCATGAAAAACTCCTAATTAAGTTTTTATAAATTTTTATATTATAGTTTTAATACCTCCTTTTTCAAATAGCTGTAATGGAAATAATAAGTATTGGTATAGTATTTTATGTGTAATTAATTAAAGAAATTATAATAGGATTTTTCACACTAAATTTATTATTATTATGTTTAATAACATTAAATAACAACTTATGAGATTAACTGAATTAAAAATAATTAGAAATGAAGTTTATTAGATATGTGGTAGACTCGCCAAACACCTTTATTGTTGCTAATATGCCAAGGTCAACGATCTACCGGCTTGTATGTTATTATTGTAGTTGTATTTATTTTTCTGTTCTAATTTGACGCATATGCCTAATATGTTTTTTTTGGGTTCCCAAAATAAGTTTACATCATTTAATATATTTGGGTACTTTTTGGAATTTATTTGATATTTTTCGAATTTAATCCCTTATTACTTACCTTTCCTTCATTACAAATTATGTGAAGCTTCTAAATGTCTTTCGAGCCATGAAAATTACCTTCTCCATTTCTATGATTAGGTAGTGAGTTGTTTCATTATTTTTATTCATGTTTAACCATTTTTTCTCATTTTATTAATATTTTAAGTACGTTACCTAAGGTCCATTTTACATCTTTAGTTATCTAAGATACTTATCTTCCCCCTTGCCTTAGCTGGGCCAACAAACATATCCCTTACAATAGAAAAATCATAAACACCATATTCTCCCTTTTGGGTTGATTTTTTTTTCATAAGTCTTACACACTCTACCATCTCTTACACATTCCATCATCTTTATCCTTTCTTCATTCAAGTATTATACAAGCTAGCACTCCCTCTCCCATTAGCTTATTAATCGACACTACCTATCCTCATCTTCCACTCCTTTCATTTTCTCTTTATTTTGAAAGACTTATGACAATAACCTTTAATTCTTTTGTGTTATCTCCTCTCTCTCCTCTTTTATTTGAGTTGTACATAAGTGTTTGGCTTGCTCTTGAGCAACCAAACCATTTATCCTCATTTTCCATCTTGTACTTCATTTCTCTCTCGTATAATTCCTTCTCTCTAGTCTTTATTCATTTTTAAGTAAATAATGAAGGTTACATGTTTGGTTAATTTATAGAGGTCATAATTTTTTCTCTTCCTCTTGTGCTACCAAAATTTCGACGGGTATATTTCTTCTCCCCTTAAAATATCTAATTTTTATTTTTTTTATTCTTGTTGTGATATGTTTACTCATATTCTCCTTTTCATGTGATATTAAGGGCATTTAAGAGGGTTTGGAGCCTTATGGATCTTTGGTCTTTTACTTGGGCTTCAAAATTCAAAAAATAATATCTTCACTTTGTAAGCTAAGGTTTGTGTATGAATTTTGTATATAATTTTATGCCAATGTATTGTAAGCATAAGTCATATTTTCCCTATGACTTTATGTGAAAAATATATGAGTTATTTTATGCTAAATTATGTTGTTGTGTAATTATGTTGATAAGTATGAAGAAAATGTGTATTTTTGTATGAGGTGTATAAAAGCATGCTATTTTGGTATCTTATGATATATTTAATTATATGTATTTAAATATGAGATATAAACATATATGATATGTATGGTAAGTTGTTATTTTAAGTGGAGAAATTCGTGTAACTCTCATTTAAGGGCATTTATAGAAAAATTCTATGATATTCATTAGGTTTTACATAATGTTTAATATATAATATGTTAGTATTTATACTTGTTTAAGCATAATTATCGATGTTTTAAATTTTATGAGCCTAGAAACATTTATTCATTTTACACATCTTCTATCATTTTTCCTCCATGAATGTAAAATATGTATCATATTTTTATGTGTATGTTATATATGTAAAATATGGTAGGCTAGATTTGTATGGTTAGTGAGTAAAGGCAAAACAGTCTTTTTACCATTTCTACAAAATTTCCAAAATTGATGTTATATTAAAGTGCTTATTTTATTATTAATTTACCTTACCGTAATTTTCTTTATGTTTTTTAACATGTGAGGAATGAAAATGGATAAAATTGAGTTATTTATTATGTAGTGGCACTTTGATCTTTTATGGCAAAAATGTTTCAAAGTATCAAATAAATAGATTATGTTAGCCTTAGTTGACTGTAGTGTTAAAAATTAACCTCTCTCTTGAAATATAACTTTCAAGTGACTTTGGGAACAATTGAATTTAATCACTTCAAGAAACCAGTGCATTAAAGACAGGGTTAGTAATCAAAATGTTTTTGGTCACTTTTGATATATTATTAACGACTATCATTAAAAGTCATTGTTATTGGAATAACTATTGTGAATAATTTAATTTTTTTAATTAATTGTTATTTATTTTTTTTTGTCACTAAGGGTGTTTAAGGCTCATAAATATATGTTTTATAGAAGGAAAATTTAATGATTTTTATTTGTAGAAAATATTTACACCTATGAATATATTTAATCATTAGAAAACTTAATTATTATTTTCTTCTTTGGTCCCATTTATGTTTTTGGAGGAAATTTTCTAGAATGTGTTCAATTATTATTATTCACCTCAACTTGTATAAAAAGAAATTTTATTTCTTGAATTTTTACCCAACAATTTTTATGTCTAGAATGTGTTCTTATAGAAACCGTTATTAAAACTCTAATATTTCATGTCTTATTTGGTTAAGCTCTTGCTTCATTCCAAAAATTTTAGATTCTCTTATTCTACACCTTTGCTCTCTTACTCTTGTTCTCTTGCAAACCCTTGCACCACCACACCATGCGCCATGACTCCTCCTCCTCTCAACTCCAGCCAACCACCACTTGTTCTCTTTTGCCCCCATCAACTTTGAGCAACCACTCATTAGCTTGCATCACCACACCACTATAATTTTTGGCATTGCATGTCCTGCCATTCTTGCACACCTTGCCTACATTTGGTCCTTCTTGCTTTGCCATGTTCATAGGTGGTCACCACTATCCTCTTTCTCATTGCCGGTTCTCTTACTCGCTACAGCTTCTCTTGTTGCCTCCACTCCTCTTACATATGGTTTGGCTATTTGGTAGCTTATTCTCTTATTATAAAAGCAAATAATTAATTAAAGAGGAATAACTATATATAATATTAATAATAATAATGATATTAATAATAATGATAATGATAATGAAAATAACATATAGGATTTATTAGGGTTTAATTATAGTTAGCTAAGTTTAGGATTAGGGTTATTTTTTATTATAATTTATTAGGTTTAGGTTTAGGGTTAGGGTTTAGCATTTATTATACTAAATATGATAATTAATGTGTTCTCTTATAACAAACTATTATATACATTATTCTCAACTCTACTTTTAATAATATCATATTATTATACTTAATCTATATTTATTATCTTATTAATATCCACTTGATTTTACTATGCGGAACGTGAACGATTTGATGATAGTTTGATGTTTATCCGTTTTATTAAATATATAAGCTAGGATCATGTCCTTACTTTAAACATGTTAAGTATAATAAGAGGAAGTTTGATTCAACTTAACTTATTGACAAATCTAGTGGGAGTAAATGAAAGGACGTGTTCGGTAATTTATCTTTTCTTAATATTTAATGACACATTTATATCAATAGAGAAATAAATATAAATCAATTCAAGATTATAAGTCTTATGATGAGTATCTTATGTGGGTATGTTCTTAGCTTTACATAGTTGGTTATGGCAGAAAATATTTATGATTCATCTAGCTAGTTGAAGAGGTTACATATTCTATAATTTAGATCCTTGCGAGAACAACCTTGATGATAAGATTTAGTGGTTGTTCTCATTTGTAGGTAGTGAGATGGCGCTCATTGCTATGACATACCATCTATAATATCTATGCATGGTGTCAGATGTTGATCTACATATTCATGTCATATGGTTATACAACAAGCTAGGTCAGTTGTTTATGAGTGGTGCATCATATGACCCATTCCATTTCATATTGTATAACCTAGTCTTGACCCTACCTCAAATGAAGCCATGGTTGTTGGTTGCATATACTTTTTTGCATTGGTTTTTCCACCACACTGATGCACCACACCCAAAATTTATTGAGGGTGAGGTGTTTGCCAGAGGGTATGATCGGATATCTAGAGAGCTAATGGTGATTGATGATGAGTGGAGGTTTTTTTATTGCTTGACTCCTAGTATCCACCCCGATTATCCTAGAGTATCCGTGATTAGCCTCTCCATTGATGATTTAAGGGAGTAGATGAAACATCAAGATCACTAGACTTTGAGAGTGATAGTTATTAGTCAGGCTCGACAAGGATACCAAGGTATTTAGGGTTCTAGTTATAATTTTTTCTTAGTAAAGTGTTTGGACTTTAGTAACCTTTTGATATATATAGTGCTACTATTTCTTTAACCCCTTAGTATGTATATCTTTTGTAATTTGGACCATTGTATAATATTTTTCTATGTATGTATGTATGTATGTATGTATGTATGAATTTATGTATACATATACATATATATATCTATATATATACATACATATATCTATATATATACATACATATATATATCTATATATATACATACATATACATACATACATACATACACACAGACATACACACAGACATACATACATACATACATACATACATATATATATATATATATATATATATATATATGAACTTTTTGTAATTATGAGTGGTTTGTAAATTATTAAACTTATAATTGAATTGATTTGTAATTGTTACTTTTGTGTGGGATACATCTAGGTTGAAAAATAATGGAGCGGAAATGGTTGTCTACAAATCACTTGTCTAGAGAATGTAACAAAGAAGTGGAGTCTTTCATCAACTATATAGTTGAACATGCTCAGGACTTTAGTTGAACATACATACATACATACACACAGACATACATACATACATACATACATACATACATACATACATACACACAGACATACATACATACATATATATATATATATATGAACTTTTTGTAATTATGAGTGGTTTGTAAATTATTAAACTTATAATTGAATTTATTTGTAATTGTTACTTTTGTGTGGGATACATCTAGGTTGAAAAATAATGGAGCGGAAATGGTTGTCTACAAATCACTTGTCTAGAGAATATAACAAAGAAGTGGAGTCTTTCATCAACTATATAGTTGAACATGCTCAGGACTTTAGTAGAATAGTCTGTCCTTGTTTGATTTATGCTTATATTTCACACGTCAACATTGATGATTTGAGAGATCATTTGTTTGTGTATAGAATTCATACAAGTTACACTTGTTGGATATGGTGTGGTGAGAAAAAGTCTAAATATAATAATGAGGAAGTTAGGATGGAAAGTAGTTGATACACATTTGAGAACCATGAGGGATATTCTTTAGAGGAAATGACTCAAAAGATTAAGGAAAGTTTAGGGATTTTCTAAAAGTGTTTGAAAAGTTATTGAATGACTAGGAAAAACATTTGTATGTTGATTGTAAGAAGTTTACTCAATTATTCACTACTTTAAGGTTGTAAAATTAAAAGCATGTAACAAATAGAGTAATAGAAAATTTATAGAATTATTAACACTTGTAAAAGATATGCTTCCTAATGAAAAAGTTCTACCAGATCGTACCAATAAAGTGAAGAAGATTCTTTCCTTTATGGGCATAAGTTATGAGAAGATGCATGAATGCCCTAATGATTGCATTTTATTTTGCAATGAGAATGTGTCTTTGAATAGATGTCCTAATCTTGAATTCAAAACACCATGACATAAGAAGAACAAGGTGCCACCTCAGATGTTATGGTATTTTCCTGTAATACCAAGATTCATGTAGATATTTAATGATGGTGGAGATACCAAGAACTTGAGATGGCATACTAATAATAAGATAGATGATGGGCTTCTTAGACATCCATCTAACTCTATACAATGCATGAGGATTGATGGCTTATTCCCTGAATTCAGTGAAGAAGCAAGAAACATGCACCTTGCTCTTTCTATAGATGTAATGAATCCACACAATCAAGGAACCTACAGTATAAGGCCATTGATTTTGGTTATATACAATCTATTTCTGTGACTTTATATGAAAAGCAAGTGCATGATGGTATCTTTACTCATTTGGGGGTAACCCACATAGGAATGATATTGTTGTTTATTTGGCACCTTTTATTAATGATTTGAAGTTATTGTGGGACATGTACATTGAAGTATTTAATGCATACAGTGAAGAAAAGTTAACTTTGAAAGCAATGTTATTCTGTACTATAAATAATTTTCTAGTGTATGGCAATTTGTTAGGTTATACTGTGGAAGGTCACTATGTACACCCGATATGTGAGGAGGATACTTAATTTGTTAAGCTAATACATTGCCAAAAGGCTCTCTTCCTTGAGCATCATAGATTTTTACTAAAGAATCATCATTATTATAAGAAAAGAAAAGCATTTAATGTCTTCTGGAAAGAAGGGCAGGCACCAATCAAGTTGATGGGCAGACAAATGTGGCTAAAGATGAAACATTTGATTACCAAGTTTGGGAAAAAGAATAAAAATAAGCCTCCATAAGTTGGGGGGGGAAGAAGATGTCTCTATTCTTCGACCTTTCTTATTAGGAATCTCTGTACGTGAGACATGCCCATGATGTGATACATATCAAGAAAAATATATGTGACAACCTTTTTAGTATATTACTTAATGTTCCATGAAATACTAAAGATGGCATCAGTACTTAAATGGATATGGAAGAAATGGGTATTAGATAGGAATTGGCGCCATGAGATAATGGAAGAAGAACATATTTACTACTGGTGTATCATAATCTCTCTAGAAAAGAGAAATTTTCATTTTGCAAATTCTTTATCAGTGTTAAGGTTTTGGAAGGGTATTCTTCAAATGTAAGAAGGATTATGTCAATGAAATAGTTGAACCTAATTAATGTGAAAGCTCGTGATATTCATATTTTAATGCATCACTTATTGCTGATAGTGATACGTGTAATTTTACCGAAGCATGTTCGAGTTATTATCATGAAGCTTTGTTACTTCTTTAATGCTGTTCACTCTAAATTCATACATCCTAATCGTTTGGATTCCTTTGAAATAGGGATTGTAATTACTTTGTTCTAGCTTGAAATGTATTTCTGCCTTCATTCATTAATATTATGGTATATTTAACTGTTCATTTAGTTTATGAAATAAAAATGCTAGGACCTGTTCATGGCCACTAGAGGTAATCCTTTTAGAGATTTAAGAAGTTGATAAAAGCTTATGTAAAGAATCAATATTGACTAAAAGGATGCATTGTTGAGAGTTACCTTGTAGAAGAGGTAATTGAATTTTGCATAAAGTACTTGTCAAATGCTGAAGCTCTTGGTATTCCTATGTCTCAACATGTAGGAAAAATCAAAGGATAGGGTATTTGGGGTGAATAGTTCTACTATATATTGAAGAACATATGCTTTTTTTAAGGATTGAAAATCCATCAAAGAATGAGGAATGGATAATCGATAAACATAATCTTTCCTTTATTTATTGGATAAAAGATCGCATCATTCCAATCATTGGACATTCCCCAACTTCAATTTCGAAAACCCTACATTAATTGTCTCAAAAACCTCATTATGAAGTTTTTTCTTATACTAGTTATTTGATCAATGGTTACACATTTTATACAAAATAACAAGATGAGAAGAGTACAATGTAGAATAGTGGGGTGACTTTGCGAAGGACAACAATCCAACCTATGTAGATATGAATTATTATAATATGATTGAACAGATATGGGAGTTAGATTACACTATATTTAAAGTCCATATATTCGGCTACACATGGGTTGATAATAGTTATGGGATTAGATATGAAAATGGATTCACATTAGTTGATCTTAATAGGGCAAGGCATAAATAAGACCCATTCTTCTTGGCATCATAAATGACACAAGTATTCTTAATCACTGATCTTGTTGATAACAAATGGTTTGTGGTACTTTCTATGAAGAAAAGAAATGCCTATGAATGTGATGATGAAAATGATGTTAATTGGAATAAAGAGTGTGTCTCAATTGGGTATGATAAAAATAACATTAATGAGGAGGAAATATATGCTAGGGATGATCATCACAAAGTAATATATGTATCAAATCCTAAAACCAATAAAAAATAGGGAAAAAAAGAAGAAAAAAAAGGAAATGCATATGATATGTGTGTTTTCTTTTTAAATGCATATTTTGACCTTCCTCATTAAATATATATTGTATTGAAATAAAAATTCGTGATACATTATGGTTAATACATAGTATTCTAATATAATGTATTTATTGATATTTTATAGAGATATGGCGAACAAAAAGGTCAATAGGGAAAGTATTGATGAAGAAAGGAAGAGATGGCCTAATATTATGAGAACCATCATGAACATGCGAAATAGAGGAGAAAAAATCAATTTGGGATAGAATACTTACAATCTTCACATTAACCCCTACACAGACATGTTTCTAACGTACATTTCACTCATCACACATAACCATGTCCATATCTCTTATAATAATTAGAAGTAGATTCCAAAGAGTCACAAGGAGCATATTGAGTAAGAATTCATGGTAAGTATGCTATTTTACTTAATCATTTTTGCATGTCAAATGCTATTAATTTTAATACATTAATATCAGTATATATCTATATGTCCTATTTTATAGAGCCTTTAATATCCTAGAGACTAGGATAAAATGGCTTCTTAGATATTGTGGTGAGTGTCTAAGATCATTTAGGGTGTACTTAGCTAGTAGAAAAATTTAAATAAATAGGGATGGCTCTCAATGATAGAACCCACCTAAATGATATGGTTTTATTGATTAAGAAATTTGGAACCAATATATTACATATCATCTTTCGAAAGATTTTCAGGTATTTGTTAGATAACAATTAAAAATTTGGATTAAGAATATTTCATTGATATTTAAATAACCATGTGCTTATATTTTAGCTTTGTACATAGGAAAAAAGGGACAAAAATAAAGATATTTCTAAGCAGAATAAATACTAGTATAATATGACTCATAAAGGCTGTGTGGGCCTTGAAAAGAGTTGTTATGAGATTTTGGTTTACCTATATACATGTAAAAGTCTAATATTATAATAATATTCTTAATTTAATGATTAATTTTTGATTTATAGCTCATAGCCTTGGACATGGATCCATATACCTCGTCCATCAAAATTGATATATCATGAAAGAAGGGTAAAGTAATAAAAAATGGATATCTTAATGAAAATGTATATGATGCTGCCTAAAAACTTGTAAGTTTGAAGATATCTTAAACCCTAATTAGTTTCCTTTTAGAAAACTATTATATTATGTTTATTCTTAAAAGCTAAATTTAAATATATTACATTCATTATCGGATGAACTTGAAACATTAGATTCTGCCGAGGGGGGACCAATATAACATTATATCCTAGGCTACAAGAATTATAGAATACCTAGGAAGACATAGGGGTCTTAGATTAGGTGTTAAGAGGACAAGCATGTGGGGTCAATCTCATAGTTCTCGTAGCACTAATGAGCAAGTGGCCATCCTCACCTAGAAATTAATCATGGCATTTGAACAGATGGTAATAATGGAGCATGAGTTTTCATTTATCACAAGGGTGTAACCCATCTGATTTAGTTAACCACGATCAGCTTCACATACCTATTATAAATAACATTAGAGACAGTTGCAAAACTAATGCACATCTTTCTTCTCTTCCTAAGGTAAGCATTACAAACTATGAATTGTTATTAAATGTATTCAGTATCATAAATAACTAAGAATGTGTAATATTTTATTTTAGTGTTTGGATAAATGTGACTTGTTAGCGAATGATCTTTCAACTCTTTTTCTGAAAGGAAGGGAGCACATAATTCAGAGTACCAAAATGCAAAGAATCCATAGGTATAACTTGCCCCTAAATATAAGACCAGTGAGTATTAATACTTCAATCATTGCCAGTGTACCCTTAACTTGTTATAAAGAAGGTGATGAAGTAGCTAGAGTGTTAGAAGCCCATGAAAGCTTTGTACCTGGCATGTGGATCAAATACATCTCAATGCTAAAGAGGTAAGGACTTTTAACAATGTTATTAGATCTTATTTATTACTTGCATTGTTTATATACACTTTTCATATATATATATGCTCAATACATATTTCTTTTGTTATTATGAAGTAAGGAATCAAAAAAGAAAATGCTTTTAAGAGTAAAACAAAGAGAGGTACTAGCAGAACGAGAAACACAAAAGATGGCACTACTAAAGGAAAGAAAGCTAAATCAAATAAATTAGTTACCCCACAAAAGATTCCATCTTCAGAGAAGAATCAACCTAATGCATGTGGGAGGATGGGATTGTCAAATTGTTGAGAATATGGTTCAGTTGTATTAATAATAATTAGAAGAATCTTCGACAATGAGGTATGGATGATAAGAATATTTGAATATGGCGAGTTAAGGTTGAATATGTGGCAAACCAAAGTGGTGATGATTCAGTGAAGATGGATGAGGGATGATAATGGTTTGAATGGTGTGAACAAATTATAATATGTATTCGATAATAATTTGTAGATGGTGATGAGCTTCAGATGTTAGGGTTTAGATGGAAGATAAGGTTGTGGTTTAGGGTTACGGTTACGGTTTATGTCTATAACACCCCGAATTTTATTACTGAAAAATTTTATTTTATTTAAAAATTAATGGAAGTATAAATAGTAAATTTTGAGAATGTTACCGACATACTTAGTATCAGACTAGTGTACTCCTTCTATTCCGTTGCTAAAACTAGAAGGAATATAACACGATTACATAAATTCATACTTTCATTTAAATCAAAGTAGCACATTAATTTCATTATAATAATAAAATCCACTATTAGTTTTTACAAGAATAAACTCATTTCAAACAAGGAAATAAAAGGTTAAAGGAAAACCCCTGAAATCTTTCCCAAAAAATCCTAACGCTCTTACCCGATATTAGCCTAAATAGCACCTGCTGCAAACCTGCAAGGGACATTGCCCATTGAATAGGTAGGGGCCCACAAATTGAACCCTTTAGTACTATGGTACTAAGTAATCCTTTATACCAAACTGAATGGCATTGCCCACATGCAATACATTATAGTTAAACATAATTAAAGACAACATCATACACGAGCATATAAATGATCATAGCCATGTAAGAGCAATTAAACACATTATCCAATAAGAATTATACAATACTAATTCAATTTATTTAACACCTCCAACACTTACCAAGAGTGGCAGGAATGAAGGCCATACTTATATCATATCAACAAATCACGAATATGAATGTAACACTTTCAGTCTTAAAGCCATTAATTAAACATCATCTCTCAAAAATATATTCATATGAGTGCGGAACCCACTATTATAGTCGGTGGATCAGAAATACACTTTAGGGTACAACACACATGACCACTATTATTCGCCCATTGATTGGTCTCCAAGGTATAAGGAACCTGGCCACTATTATCACCGGTGGGTCTGTCTGGCCCCAACTCACATGGTGTTACACTATAAGTGATTAGTATTTTTCCATGATTTATTCACATAGTAGATTTAGTTTATTGAGCTCGAGATCCATCACTATTATAGCTAGTGAACCAAAAATACACTTCAAAGTAGAATGCACCTGACCATTATTATAATAGGTGGACTAGTACACATATACATCTTCAAAGGCAAAGTGCTCCTTGCCACTATTATAACCGGTGGACCAGTACACATGATATAATCCATTTGGGCCCATCTCAATAATCTTTCACTTTAAATGATTAGAGTTTTCCATTTAATTAGCACAATAAGTCCATTTATTTAACTCAAGGGGGAGATAAAAAAAACCCAGAGATGCAAAGGTACACTAGTCATACTAGCTCATATAAGCAACACAATACCCTTCAACCATCAACCAAGGGACACAAAGCTACCCTAGTCATACTAGTGCATGAGGACACACAGTAATCTACCGATAATGACACCTAATCCATAAGTATGCATACCACCTAAATAGGTTCATAGAGCTAGATAGAGTAAGATATAGGACTTAGGGTGGGCAGTAAGGCACACAAGCAAATACCATAATAATCATGGACTAAACCACATATTTAGGGTCGCAACCCTTAAAGAGCCACCATTCCCCATCTCAAGGTCTTCCATTTTAATTATTAATATCATAATTAAGGTGACCATATGAAACCTAACAGCCACATATTAATCATTTCCATTTGTTTTTGTTATTATTAAGTAATCCTTGTTCATACAGTTATCCATGTTAACATAAAGAAACCACTAAGGCCATCCTTATATCATCTATTTCCATTTCAAAATTTGTTTCCATTTATTCATATGTCATAAAGGGTTATCATATCATAATCATAATACGATCTTAGAGTCTGGTAGTCTACATCAAAGGATCATGGAACACTTAACCCTACCATGTCCTTCTATGACGTCCAAAACACATTACTATGTATAATTAATGATTAAGGAACCTCTTACATGAATATGAGATAAACACCATATCACATCCTTAATTATCTATCCAATCCTATGTCATTCCATATTCTTGTGATACTCACTGATTTATCAAATACCCTTATTTTATTATTCAATATTACTTATGTCTTATTATGAAGACTTATTTAATCCATTAACATGTTATATGTAAGTCACCAATTTAACCCCATCATTTTTACAAAACTACTAAAATACCCCTTGTATTTATTAGATTACCAAATTATCTACCATACTTGTTAAATCACCAACTTTACCCCTCATACTTGTTTAGTTACCAATTCACATTTCCAGTTGGTTAAATTACTAAACTACCCTTTATACTAGTTAAAATTACCAATTTGCTCCTTAAGTTTATTAAATTACCTAATTCCCTTTTTGTTAGATAAATTACCAAGTTATCCTTCACACTTATTAAAATTACTAAATTACCCTTTGGTTAGTTAAATTACCAAACTACCCTTCATACTTATTAAAATTTCCAATTTACCATTTTTGTTGGTTAAATTACCAAATTGCCCTTCTTACTTATTAAAAATACCAAATTACCCCTTATCGTGCCAAATTATCAAAAATACCCTTCTAACTTATCACTTTGCCATTTTACCCCCTCTATTCACCAAATTACCAAGTTGTCCTTCCTTTATATCAAATTACCAAATACCCTTCTCACTCATTATTTTACCATTTTACCCCTTTTTACTCAAAAACTTACCAAGTTATCCTCCTTATATGCGACATTAGCAAAGTAACCATATTCTTTATTAAATTACCACATTATCCCTTTTAGTCATAAAAAGTACCAAAATTTCCTTCCCTTATGCCAAATTACAAAAATACCCTTCTTCTTTATTAAATTATCACTTTATCCCTTTTACTCACAAAATTATCAAAATACCCTTCCTTCATACCAAATTACCAAAATACCCTTCTTCTTTAATTAATTTACCAAAATACCTTCTTACTCAAAAAAAATTACCAAGTTATCCCCTTTTTCATGTAAAATTACTAAAATGTCTTTATTATTTATTCATTTATCATTTTACCCCCTTTACTCTTATAACTTACCATTTCACCCTTATAAAATATTAATATCTATGATCCATATACATCATCCAACACCACCAACTATTCTCATTTATTATTAATACTCATTATTACCTGCCTCACATACTTATTTAGGCCATACCTTTGTACAAGAAAAATTATTAAAATGCCCCTATGGCTTATATTAACATTACTCATGGAAACATCAACTTATCAAGTCACATATAAGCATTTAACATGATCCTTAACCACAAGGATCCTTTCTTAATTATCATTTCTACACATGGCACATAAATCAACAAGATTTTCATTTAAGCAACCAACATATGCCACAAATTATATTATACTTAACATTATACATCATTCACATAAACATATTAAAAACCCTTATGATCTAGTATATGTATATCCACACATTTTAGTAAGGTATAATGGTTACCTTATTTCTAGAAATAATTATACCTTATCGCTGCTTTGGTTACAGGTTTAAGCTCTGATTAGTAAAAATTAATACCTAATAATTAATATAAATATTTATCATATTAGAAGTAGAAAATTAAAAGAATAAACTTTTATCAAAAGCTTAATTAATATATACCAATACCAACTATTTGTATACCATAGAATTTACCAACTTTGGCTCAAATAGATGCAAGAATCATGTTGCATGAGTAGTGTGAGTTGCAGTCGCCTAATAAGGCGGAGTAGGGTAAAAGGAGGATAAATGGAAGAAAGGGGAGGGTTAGTTCAGGTGAGGGTTTTGAGGCTTGGTTGAGGGCTTGTGGAGGGGAGTGAGGGTGGTGGTTGGGTGTAGGGAGGGAGTAGGGGTGTAGGTGGTAGTCAAGAGTCAATGATTAGTGGCTCAGGGCACCGGAGACGGGGGCTGAAGGGCTAGGAAAATAGGGCAAAGGTTGGGTGAAGAAGAAGAGTGAAGAAGAAAAAGAGAAGAGGGGAGAGTTTGCATGGGAGTTTCAGCCAAGGGGAGGCAAGGTTGTGGTAAAAGAGGTGCTAGGGGTGGAGTGGTGGCTATGGAGACAGCAAAAGAGGGAGAACAATGGCTCACAGCGGTGGTGTATGGTGGAGGTTGAGAAGGAGGGGAAAGAAAAGGAAGGAGAAGAAAGGTGGCTTTAGGGGCGTGTGGTGGCGGCTTAGTTGTGTAGGGAGGTAGCAGGGGGTGTCAGGAGGTGGATGTGGTGGTTTTTTGGGCGGAAACAATGGTTGTTGGAGGCAACAAAGTAAAAATAAGAGAGGAGGAGAATAGGGGAGGAAGAGGCTTAAAGGAAGAAAATGGGTAGTGGAGAAGAAGAAAAAGAAGAGAGAGAGGAGGGGAGGTAGGGGTGTTAGGTTTGGTGGTGGCAAGGGGCTAAAAGTTGACAAATGCATGGTGGCAAGGAAAAGGAAGGAAAAAGATTCATGAGGGAGGGTTGTGTTTAGATTAAAATTGGAATGGAAAGGAATTGGGGGGGGGAGAGAGTAGGGTAGTAAGGGAAGGCAGGTGGTTGTAGGCTGCCATGGCCTATTCGTCAAAGAAAGAAGGAGAAGGGAAGAAGAAAGGAGGAGTGGGATAAAACCTGGTTAGGGGAGGAAATGAAAGAAGGGGGAGCTGGCTAACCCTATGCACACGAGGGAGAGGGAAAGGAGGGAGAGGTTGGGCTAGACCAACCAAGGGGAAGAAAGGAAAAGAAAAAGAAGAGGGACATGGGTTGGGGCAATGATGTAGGTAGAAAGGGACATAAGTAAGTGGGTTGGTGGCATATTGAGGAGGGAAAAGGAGAAGGTCGGTGGCTCGACGAGATGAAAGAAGAAAAAAAAAGGAGGGAAAAAAGAGAAGGAAAATGAGAGAGAGAAAGGAAAAAAGGAAAAAAGGAAAAAAGGAAAAATTATTTAAATAAAATGAGTATGATAAAATAACAAAATATCTATTTTAATTCATTAAATATTCATGTCCGTTATTATACACCCAAAAATCCACAAAGTAATTAAATTACAAAATTTTAAAATTAAATTATCCTAAATGAGAATTATTTACTAAATTCTATGTGTTAAAATTTTAAGGTATTACAATTTAAAATAGAAGGATTAAGATTATGCTTTCTTTAGATGTAAGGTGGTTGGGTATCGAATGGTAGTTTAGGGTTTCTAATGTATAAACCAAATTAGGAATACAATTATCTTCGAATTAGAGTGAGATTTGGATGAAAGTTATAGATAGAAAAATATGGATTATGGAGAGTAGAAAAGATATGAATTAATTTCTAATTCACACAGACAAAGAGATTATGACTTTTAAGCTAAATCGTTCATATAGATTTGATTAACATGAATTGAACTCACACATAATTCAACTTTTATTTGGCTTCAATATTGATCTTCAATCTTCAATGTCCATAACCATGCCTTCTAGAGATATTTATAGCCATTCTACCACTTAGCTAAAAGCATAATTCAAAAGATTCCAAGCTAAATGATATTATGCTACTTCTATGATAACTTTATGCTAACTTTATGCTTTATCTATTATTCAACTCTACTAATTAATTAATTAATTAATTAATTAATTAAATTAATAATAGATCTTTACTAATGCTGAAAATAAATGCCCCATGCACGTGGTCATCATTCCATGCATGCATGCACATGCACATAGACACTTAGTCGTTTGTTTGGTACATTTCTAGTAATGTAACCCTCCATAGGTCTTTAAATTTTTTAGTGATACTTTCCAAATGAATAATAATTGATTCCATAATTATGGAAGCCAATTATTGAGTGTTTTCTCCTACATCATTCTTCCCTTGTAGACTTTAATTTTCCCTAAAATTTTCATTGCCAAAATAAAGGCTAATGTCTCCAACATTGAATGTCCTTGATGCCCCACCACATGAATCTAGGAAATCTTGCTTATATAAAATTTCTCCAAACTTTTGATGTACTTTGAAAAGACCATTAACCCTTGGCATAAGGTTGTGTTCCCTAAGATTAGGACATCTCTCCTTGCTGAAGTGTAACCATACTAAATCTCTCAGCTGAAGTGTAACCATATGAGGGTAGGTTTATTAAATTAATTTGGATATTTGGGATATTTAAAAATATTAATAGTTAAATAAAATAATATTTAATTTCCATTTTAGGCTAAATTAGGATTTTTGAAAGTTTTTCTAGAAATTATATTTTAATTATCAAATCATTCTAATTTTCTCCAATTAAATTATTTGTAACACTCCTATTAATTTGGCCCTATTTATTCCCTCTTATTTTTTTAAAAAAATTATGTAGTTAATTTTTAAAATAAAATCCTTAATTAGATAAAATACCTAATTTTTTCCTATTTAAAATATTATTAATTTTTTTCTTGATTTACCCTAATTGATTCCTTTTTTATTTTATAAAAATAATTTATTTAATTAATATTCCTAATAAAACCTTATTTAACTATAATTCTTAAAATTCGGATTTTCGGGGCATTTCATTACTACCCTTTAAAAACAGACTTCCTCCCCGAAGTCTCCTGCAGTTCCTTAGGGCTAAGGCTAGAAAGTCTTAAGTGGGAAGAAATACTACGCCAACACCTATACTTATACCAACTACCCCCTCAAGAATAAACTTAATATAAGTCTACCCTTCGTTTCTCACCATGGTTGGACCTAAAACATTTAAAAATGATAAGTTTTTTTTGTTGGGTTTCAAACATTTCAAATCAGGGAAAAACATTGTAAATCAAATTCATTTTGAAAATGTTACTACTTGTAGTATCAGCTTAAAAATTTTAAAATCGGAAGAGCGGTCGAAGTTGGCTCTGATATCAACTTGTAACATCGCCAAAATTCACTACTTTTTTTTAAAACAAAATAGAAACAATTAAAATAAAACTCGTAAATTCTAAGAATGTTACCACCACACTTAGTACCAGACTGGTTCATTTCTACTGTTCCAGTACCAAGTGCTCAAGCTATGAAAAGATTATCATCAAACTCATATTAACACTTAAACAAAAAGTTCAAAACACAGAAATCAGAGTACGCATAAAACTTTACGTAATCAAAGGTATAAAATCAAAGTTCATGGAAAGGAAATATTGTCTACAAACTTTAAGGTTTGAATCTGAAAAATTCAATACATAGGAGAAAATAGAAAGAAATAGTAATATCATAAATAGAGAAACCGATTACGCTACTCCAATAATCGAACCCCAACCCATGATCATTACTCAGCCACCCCTGATGCCTCATGGACATTGAAGGGACAAAGTCAGAAGGGCCAACTACTCGTGGGAATGAGCGGCACTCATGAAAGGGGTGGTCAGTACGCTACGTACAGAGTAAGGTAAGTGTGTACTAAGGCCGACACACAAAATCACATAAACTATGTAGAATAAGAAAAAGAGCATAAAGTCCAACATGATAACATAAAGGCATACAATCATTCAGGTAAATATTCAAAGGTCCATTTATAGTCCAGATTAATTAATTACTTAATGTCTTATCAAAAATCATTTCACGCCATCCTCTTTATCAAATCCATGCGAGTACGGGAACCCCACTATTATAGTCGGTGGACCAGATACATACAGGGTACAAAGCTCTTGACCACTATTATTGTCGGTGGACGTTAAACATACAGGGCATAAAGCTCTTGACCACTATTATTCCTGATGGACCGAGAACATACAGGGCATAAAGCTTTAGACCACTATTATTCGCAAGTGGAACAATTTGACCCCGACTCTTATAGTGTTTCATTGTATGTACTTAGTTTCTTTCCCATGTCTTAACACAATTATGTTTGGTTTGTTGAGCACGGAATCCCCCACTATTATAGTAGGTGGACCATAAACATACAGGCATAATGCACCTGACCAATATTATTCGCCGGTGGATCGGTCACACATATGGCAAAACACCCTAACCACTATTATTTGCGGGTGGATCGATTTGTGCCTGGCTCAACAATCTTCCACTTTAAATGATTAAAGTCTTACAGTGTCTTATTTAGAAGTTTCACCCTAGACATGTATGACTCACTCTCCCCAGACCTATCCTTCAACGAACTCGTTCCATATCATCAAACTCATGCACCTCCCAACTTACCCCAACATCCTTTTCTCTATATCATATCTCGCATTAGAATTCCAACTCTTAAGTATATGGGTAAAGGCCCACTACCTTACACTTTGAAGTCCACTCCAAATCTCACTCTAGGATTTTATCACGAAACCCTAATGTAGGTCTATGTGGCCCATCCTACTCCACCTTATGCAACCCAAATCATTTTACACTACACACATCACACCTTTAGATTAAACTCTCATCATTACGCCTTACTCCTCAAGCACACATGTGGTCACAAAAGCCTAGGTAACCACACCAAACCTAATTGGCCATAACAAACCCTATCTTCCTCATGTCCACATATCACCCTTCCATTTCTCACATTCCACTTATTATTTTTAAATGTTAATCATGCTCATCCTTACTTGATCATTTTCATCATCCTCTCCTACTCCACTTACCCTCATTTATTTCTCCCTTTTTACCACCTCCTCAAATTAGGATTTTCCCCAAACCCTAGCTCAGTCTCCTATGTACCTTTATACTGTCCTACGTACTATTTTTCACCCAAAGCCTCCAAACACCCAAACAACTCTTCCATTACCTTTCTTATATCCCAAGTCAACTTTTCATACATAAACTTCATCCTCATGTAGACTTTACACATCCCAAGCAACCCTACGAACCTTTTCATGCAAATCCTAAAACTCCCACGTGAAACCCTAGATTCTTCTATACGTACTTAGATTCTCCCATGCAAACCCTAGATCCATCCATGAAAACCCTAGATTCGATTCCCCCATAAAAAGCCATAGATTATATTCTCCCTTGCGAAACCATAGATTATATTCCCCCCACATAAAACCCTAGATTCTTCCATACAAAGCCTTATACTATCCCATGCACAACCATAGATTCTCCCACTCTTTTATTTTATTTATAATCCAATTTTTATTCATCCACTCATGGACCATTAAAATATTTAGGTCAACTCACACCCCATTGGTCAAATTATTTCCCTTTGGTCAACTTACTTCCCATTGGTCAACTCATGTCCCCATTTTCCTTTTTTTATCCTTTCCCCCCCACACAATACCACATTTAACATCCTCACATGCATATCCAAAGGGTCACAACACATTACATCATATTCCACAACTTTTCACCACATATACATATCAACATATACAATAAGAAGGCACACAATCATACCTTAACTCCAAGCTACTCCATATAAAGAATAGCCAACATAAAATAAATACATGATACACAACACAACATTATATAAGGCATCCAAGCATGTAATACACATAACACACAAAAGGCCATAATTATACCCTTACCTAAAATGACACCGGTCTTGGAGCACGCTCCTCTGCCTCCTTAGGGCTTTGACTGGTCTCAACTATATGAGGGAAAAGCTATAGATTAGATTCCTTCCTACTAAAATAATATTATTTATCAATTTATTCTAAGACTAGATTTTTGATAAAATAATAACATATTAATAATAATGACATTAAGTAATTACTAATTTTGCTAAAGATATAACAAATAATACTCATATTATAAAAGTTGATAATACAAGGTTTGAAGACTTTACCCTAATAATAATAATAATAATACTAAAAATAATAATAATGATAATAATAATAATAATAATAATAAATAATAATAATAATAATAATAATAATAATAATAATAATAATAATTGGTGGATTAAGGGATTTGATCCTTCGCCAAAAAAAATAATAACAATGACACCAATAATAATAATAATAATAGAAATATTAATAATAATAAGAATAAAAACCATAATAATATTGCAAAATAATAATAATCATAATGGTAATAATAATAATGATAATAATCAAAGATAAAATGAAGTAGAGTTTTGACCCTACATTGAATAAATAATAAAACTAATAATAATAATAGTACTAATAATAATAATTAATAATGGTAATAATAATAATAGTAGTAGTAGTAATAATAATAATAATAATCACATATTAAAAATAATAATAATAATAAACAAAATAAAAATATAATAGGGCTTCAACCCTCAATAGCAATAATTTAAAAGAACATTAGTAACAGTAGTAGTAGGATCGTGTTGGTGGAGACTGGAAAAAGAGGAGAAAAGATGAAAGGTTAAGTGCTACAAAAAACAGAGAGAGAGAAGGAGGATGGAAGTTGGGGTATTTATGGTTGCCTAGGTGGAGAGGAGTAAAATGAAGGTTTACGGCGCACGGCGGAGGTAGTGGTGGCTGAAAATGAAAGAAGGAGAGAAAGAGAGGAGGAGGAGGAGGAGGAGGAGAAAGAGGAAAAGAAAGGTAGGCGGAGATAGAGGGAAGTTTGCAAAGGCTTTTGGAAGGTGAAAGGGGTAGTGACAGCGGCAGAAGTAGGGGCTAAAGGTGGTGAGAAGGACGGCGGAGGTGAAAGGAAGGCCGATCGAGGAGGTGACTTTGCATAGCTGGGGTGGCTCGTGCAAGGTAAATCGAGGGAGAAGGGAGGTATACTTAGTTAGATGGCGGTGCAAGGAGTAGTTAGGTGGGTAGAATGGGTGGTATAGTTAGCCGACAACGGCGGAAGAGGTGTTTGAAGTGGCGGTGGCGCACAAGGGGGTTTTTTAGGTTGGATATCAAAAGCTTGATACAAGGCAGATTATGGGGGTATTTATAGAGTAAAAGGGAGGGATAAGGTCAGAGGGGAGTGATGGAAAATTAGGGTTGTTTGGTTAGGGTTCACCGATGACAACGGAGGCCGGTGAAATTTGAATCTAGCAGGGGTGGTTACGCAAGAAGAAGGGGATCATGTGGGAGAAAAGGGGAGGTGTGGCTGGTTCAAATTGGCTGACAATCAGTAGGGAAGAGGGAGAAGAGTAATGACCGATCAAAGGGGTGTGGCCGACGGCGAAAAACTAGAGGCATTATGGTGGAGTTGCAAGTTGACGGTGGGAAGAAGACGAAGAAGAAAGAATAGGGGTCTGGACCGAGCGGCTAAGAAGAGAAAAAAAAAGGAAAAGAGGGGGAAACCGGTTGGGCTACAAAGGTTAAAAATAGAGGCAAAACACGGCGTTTCAGCCTGGGCCGTGCTGAAGGAAGAAAAAGAAAGGAGACGGGTCATGGCAGGAGAAAATGAAAAGAAGGGAATCGGGTCGTGGACAGGCCCAATTGGGGTAAGGAGGAGAAAAAGAAAGAAGAAAAAGAAAAAGAAAAAGGATGAAAAAGAAAAGGACAAAGGAAGAAAGAAAAGGAAAGAGGAAAAAGGAAAAAGGGAAATAAGAAAAATATGAGGGTTGGGTTTATTAAATTAATTTAGATATTTGTGATATTTAAAAATAATAATATTTAAATAAAATAATATTTAATTTTCTTTCTAGGATAATTTAGGATTTGTGAAAGGTTTTTCATAAATTCCATTTAATTAGCAAATCACTCTAATTTTCTCCAATTAATTTATTTATAACATTCCTATTAATTTGGCACTATTTATTCCCCCACTTTTAGATAAAATCAAATCCTTAATTAGCTAAAATATCCAACTTTTTCCTAATTAAAATATTTATTATTTTTTCCCTTGATTACCCTAATTAATTCCTTTTTATTTTCATAAATATAATTTATTTAATTAATTTTTATAATAAAACCTTATATAACTATAATTCTTAAAATTAGAATTTTCTAGGCATTTCATTAATGGCTAACTTGGCTAGGTCTTCAAACACTTTACAAGGGTACACCTCTATGTTCTTTGGAAGATTCTTATTTAGACCACCGATGAATCATGTACACCTTTTTTCTTCTCCTTCTTGGACATCACATATTAGAGCTAACCTTTTGAGATCCCAAATGTGCTTTTCAACTCCAAGTAATCCTTGCCTCAACATAGTAATTTTTATTAAATTTTCTTACTCGTATTCTTGAGGCACAAATTTCTTCTTCAAATGTTTCTTTAATTTTCCTATGACATAATCTTTGATTTTCCTTCCCTCTCCCACCTCTTTTTATATTATCATACCATACTCCAGCATATTTTTTAAACTTTAATATCACTATTTAGCACCATTTCTCATCATTAATTTCCTGATGCTCAAAATTTGATTCAACAATTTGTAACTAATCAAGAAAAGATTCTGGATCAAGATCATAATCAAAATTACTATATCACCCTTCTCCATTATTAAAATTACCATAATGCCCTTTAGTTGGTTAATTTACCAAATTACCCTTCTATAGTATCATACTTATCCAATTGCCCTTCTATAATCATAATTTAATTGCTAAATTATCTTTTGTCGTTATCATAATTACCAAGTTACCCCTTACTCCCAAGTTTACCTTAATATCCTTTCATTTACAAAATTACCATTTTACCCCTTACATCCAATTTTACCATAATATCCTTTTATTTGTGAAAATTACCACCATACATCTTTTACTTTACAAATTACTATTTTACCCTTTTCACATCCAAGATTACCATCTTTATCTTTCCATACATAATTACCATTTTGCCCTTCTTTTCCAATTTACCATATTACCCCTTTACTTATAAATTTCCACTTCGCCATTCACTTATAAAATTTACCATATTACCCTTTACTTATGAAATTACGATTTTGCCCCTCTACCTCCAAAATTACCATAATGCCCTTTTTACTTGAACAATTACCATAATGCCCTCATTCATCCAAAGTTACAATTTTACCCCTACTTCCAAAATTACCATTTTACCCTTCTTTCTCACAACTTACAATTTTATCCTTTACTTGTAAATTATCATTTAACCATTTAATCATACAATTTCCATATTGTTCTTTTATCTCAAAAATTACCGAAATACCCTTTCCACTTAATAAATTTCCACTCAACCCCTTTATTCACCATTTTTATGAATTTTCTAACACTACATAAAATAACAATATTAATACTTCATTTTTGTCATCTAAGTCCACCAACTTATCATTATTCAACATAATACTCATTAGCAACTATATACATTGATTCACATACCTCATAACCATAATTACTAAAATACCCTTAGACAATAACATTATTCATGTATTAGCAACATGGTGCGTCATAAACAAGCATTTAACATTTCTATCCATATTTCCAACTCCTTCCTTATTTAACACACCTACATATGGCACAAAAGTTATCATGCTATTTCTTTTTAACAACAATATAAGAAACCATAAACATATCATGCTAAGCATACCAAACATGCATAAAATCATACTAAACCCTAGATGTGCTAGCATGCGTTTTTCATATATTTAAGGGAGGATTAACGGTTACCTTAATCCCGCAAAATATCAAATCTTACCAAGCATATTTAGCAACTCAACACCTAAAAATAATATCCATCATGTTTATGTTAGAAATAAGAACCAAAGCATAAAACTTAATAAATTTTAATTAATAAAACACTTAACATAAAATACCATTTTACCTTAAAAATTATCCAAAAAATTTTTAAAACCAAGGGGAGCTCACGCTGCATGGGTAGCGTGAGTTTCATGCAAAAATAAGGGGTGGAAGGGTTCAAAGGGGGGTAAAGGAAGCAAGATTCATCATTTTCGGGTTAGGGTCTTTAGGCTAGAAAATAGGGTGGTTAGGGGAGGTTCTAAGGCAGGGGAATGGTGCAGGAGTGTAGAGGGGGTGTAGGTGGAGGCAAAGGACGGTTTCGAGGCGGCTCAAGGCGGCGGAGACGGCGGCGGAGAGGCGGCGAAGGTCGGCTGCGGAGGAGGGTCGAGGGAAAGGGCTGTGAAGGAAGGAAAAGGAGAGGGAAAAATGGAGGGGTTCAGGGGCTCTTTTTGGCTAACTAATGGGTGGCGATTGTAGAGGAGGTTGCAGGGTGTCGAATGGCGGGTTAGGTGGCGGCAGAGATGGCCGGACGGCGGCGGAAATGGTGGTTGCAGGTGGTTCGGTGGTAAGGGGAAAAGCTGGGAAGAAAAAGGAAGAGGAGGAGAAAGGGGGAAGTGCGGGGCTCGAAGGGGCTGTGTGGGGGTGCAGGGTGGTAGCAGGCGGTGGCAGAAGGCAGCGCAGGGCTGTGCTTGGTGGTTCGAGCTGGCGGCGGGTGGTGAGAAGAAAAAAAACAGAAAAGGATGGGGAAGAAGGGAGGAGAGAAGAGAGAGCTCGGGGGAGGGATATTAGGCTCGAAAAAATGTGGGAAGGAAGGGCTTGAGAGCTGAAGAAAAGAAGAGGGAGAAGAGAGGGGGCAGGGCTGGCCGGAGGTGCTGCAGTGGTGGCAAGGCTATCGGTTGGCAGGGAGAAAGGAGGGGGAGAAGAAGGAAAGGGGAGAGGCATGCGGGGCTGTGGTCCAGGGCCGGTTTGGCTCAAAGAAGCAAGAAAACGACGGGGGAAGAGAGAGAGGGAGAGGGAGGTAGGTGGTGGTCAGGTTGTAGGTGGCAGTCGGCGCTCGACAATGGCAGAAAGAGTCGAGCGTGGGAGGAGAAGAGGGGAGAAGAAGAAGGGTGCTGGCGGGCGGTCAGACCGGCGTAGGAAGGAAGAGTAGCCCGGCCGGTCCAAAGGAAAAATAAGGAGGGACGTTGGGCTGCTGGAGGGACGGGCGTGCGAGCGAGGGAGAGAAGGGGGGACGCCCGCGCGAAAGGGGGAGAAAGATCGGGCCTGGCCCAATCATGCGGGGGAGAGGGGCTGGCCTGGCGAGGCAGCCCGAGGGAAGAAGGAGAAAAAGGAAAAAGAAAAGAAGAAAGAGAAAAAAGGGAAAAAAGGGTAAAAAGGGGAATGGAAAAATAGGAAAAATAATTTAATTGAATTTATAAAATCATAAAATATAATATTCTGGGTAAATTATTTAATTTAATCCTTTAATTTATTATAATATAATATTTTAGTTTAAAAAGGATAAAGTTGGTAAAATATTAGTTTGGAAAATTATTTAAATAAAACAATATGATAAATAGCAAATCATTTATTTTTAATTTATTAAATACTCTTATCCAAATTTACATACTCTAAAATCCATAAAATAATTAAAATAAATAATCTAAAAGCAATTCTATTCCAAATAAAAGTAATTTATTAAAATATAGGTTTTCGAAATTTTTGGGGTATTAGAGAAACCCTATTGTGCCTATTTGAATTTTAGTAGTAGTAGTATTATAAATATCAAGTCCTATTATTATTATCATCATTATTTTTATCATTAGCACTTATTATTATTATTAGTGTTGTTGTTGTTGTTGTTGTTGTTATTATTATTATTATTATTATTTAATAAGTTTAGTATTTTTCAATGTAGGGTAGAAACCCTACTTCATTTTATCTTCGAATATTATCCTTACTATTATTACCATTATGATTGTTATTATTTTTCAATATTATTATGGTTTTTATCATTATTATTTTTATTATTTCATTATTATTATTAGGGTAAAGTCTTTAACCCTATATTATCAACTTTTATAATATTTCTATTATTTCTTATATCTTTAGTAAAGTTAGAAATTTGTTTATGTTATTGTTTTCTCAAAGCCCTAAGGAGGCATATGAGCATGCTTCAAGACCGGTGTCGTTTTACGTAAGGGGTTACTAAGGCCTATTGTGTGTTGATGTGCATTATATGCTTTATATGATATGCATCCTATGTTTATTATTGTAATTATTTCACATGTGGTATGACATGGACTTAAATTATGTTTTTGTATGGCCTGTGTACTATATGTGATGAAATATTGTGGTATGTAATGTTATGTGTTGTGCCCCTATAAAACATGCACGTGAAGATGTATAAAAGTGGTATTGTGTGGGAAAAGGTTGAAAATGGAAAATGGGAAGTAAGTTAACTAAAGGCGAAATGGGTTGACCTAAGTATTTTAATGATCTATGAGTGGAGGAATAAAATGGAGAATTTAGGGTTTCATGTGGAAGATTTTAATTTATGATTTTGTATAGGAGAATCTAATTTATGGTTTTATATGGAAGAATCCAATTTGTGGTGTTATATGGGAGAATCTAATTTATAGTTTTGTAAGGGAGAATCTAATTTATGGTTTGGTATAGGAGAATCCAATTTATGGTGTTATATGAGAGAATCTAATTTATGGTTTTGTAAGGAAAATTCTAATTTTATGGTTTTGTATGGGAGAATCTAATCTATGGTGTTATATGGGAGAATATAATTTATGATTTCGTATGGGAGAATCTAATAAATGGGTTATATGGTTGACTCTTTAGAATTATATGATTTGAATTTAGGGTTTGGTATGGATGAATCTTTGGTTTTATATGGTTTGAATTTAGGGTTTGGTAAGGATGAATCTTTGGTTTTGTTAGGGTTTGGTATGGATGAATCTTTGGTTTTATATGGTTTAAATTTAGGGTTTGGTATGGATGAATATTTTGTTTTGTGTGGATTGAATTTAGGGTTTTTTTAAGGAACCTTGGGCTTGGCATGAAAGAATTTAGGGTTTCCTATGGATGGACTTAGGGTTTTGCTTGAAAAATTCAAAAAGTTTCATGGGATGTCTAAAGTCTGCATGGGAGTGAAATTTACGTATGGAAAGATAATTTGGGATGTGAGGATGGTAATGTAAGTGTTGTTTCGTTGTTTGAACACTTTTGATAAAAAATAGTACGTGGAGCATTATAAGGGTACGTTGAGACCGAGTTAGGGTTTGTGTGGACAATTAGGGTTTGGTGTGGCTGATTAGAGTTTTTTGGTATCCTGTGTACTCAGTGAATAAAGTATGATGATTAATATGGAATCTATGATTTGTGATGTGTGAAGTGTAAAGATAATGATTCATGCATGTCTAAGGTGAAAGCGTTTGAATATGATACTTAAGACACTAATCACTTAAATTGGAAGATATTGAGATGGGACCAGTCGAACCACTGGTTAGGAATAGTGGCTAGGGTTTCTACCCTATATATGACCAATCCACCTGTTATAATAGTGGTTAGGGTTTTTACCCTATATGTGACCGATCCACCGATTATAATAGTGGTTAGGGTATGATTCCCAATGCGTAACCGATCCACCGTTTATAGTAGTGGAGGTTCCCAAGTTCAATAAACACAAACCAGAGTTTTGCTAAAGCACCTAAAAGATACTAATTGCTTACAATAAAATACTATACGAGCAAGAACTAAACTGATCCACTGGTAAGGAATAGTGGTTAGGGTTTTTACCCTATGCATGACCGATCCACAGGTTATAATAGTGGTTAGGGCATGATGCCCTATGTGTAACTGATCCACCAGTTAAAATAGTGGGTGGTTCCTGTACTTGCATGGGTTAATAAAGAGCATGGTGTAAATCCACTTCTGATAAAAGATTAATTAAACAATTAATCAGGACTTCTTGGGCCTTTATGTATGTACCCAAATGATTGATCGATATTATGATATCATGATGGTCTATAAGTTATTTTATTCTTATGTATAGTTTTTTTTATTTTATGTGTTGGCCTTAGTACTTGGTTACCTTACTCAGTACGCAGCATAATGATCACCCATTTCATGGGTGTTGCTCATTCTCACAAGCAGAATGCCATTTCTGACTTTGTGCAAGCGGGTGAGACATCAGTCAGAGTTGGGTGTTGAGCATGTGTTTTGGCTCAAAGGTCGAGAGTGTCGTGCTTGTTTTCTCTCTTCTCATTATTTTATATTTTTTCTACTATTTCTTTTGTATCAGATTTATCCAACTTGATCTATTACCTTGCATTGATTACTTACATGAATCTTTTATCGGTTGTATGATATTTCTCTTTTGAATATGAATAATAATTCTTTATGCGTACTCTGATTTCTATGTTATTATCTTTTTAACTCATTTTATGAAATCTTGGTTTAAGTTTTATGTTAATCTTTTTAGCCTTAACACTTGGTACTGAAACGGTCGGAGAGAACCGGTTTGGTACTCCAGAGTTCACGGGTTTTAATTTAAGTATTTCTATTTTAATTACTTTCGCTTGAAAAAAAAGTAGTGAATTTTGGGGTGTTACAATAATAACATTCCTCAAGGATTATCCACTTATGTTCAACATACCCCTTTGGTACACACCATATATCATGGTACATGATACTACCATCCCTATAGATCTAGAACCCTTAACCTCTACCTTCTTCAATACATGTCCAAATTCTTTCAAGCTTGAAATCACCAATTTTGTTAGATCCAATGTCCTTAAAAATTGAAGCTATAATGGTGAATGCCCTCATTCTCGCCTCTAGATTTCCAATAGTGATCTGTTCAACCTCCATCCTCCTAATGTCCCAACACATATGATTTGACAATACAATCGTGCTTAAGGATTGTGATGTCTTTTGGCTAAGTGTATTAGTCACCATATTAGGTTTACCATCATGGTAGGTCAATTCCAGGTTTTAATCCTTAACTAACTCCATCCATCAACAATTTATTTGGTTCATCTCCCGTTGGGTGAAGATGTACTTGAAGCTCTTATGGTAAGTGTAAAAATTACACTGAAACTCCGTAAAGATAATGCCTCTATATCTTAAGAGCAAACACTACCGCAACAATTTATAAGTCATGCATTGGGTAGTTTTTCTCATGTTTCTATACTTGTCGTGAGGCATAAGATACCACCCTTAGATGTTGCATCACTATACATCTCAAAACAATCAAACCCACCTAGCATTGTAAGCACTGAGGCTGAAGTCAAACACATCTTCGACTCCTCTGAGGCTTCAACACACATCTCATTCAACTAGAATTGTGTAGCCTTCTTCAATAATTGAGTCAATGTTTAAGCATTCTTGGAAATTTCTACTACAAACTGAGGGTAGTAACTTGCTAACCCTAGAAAATTATGCACCTTCTTCATAGACGTGGGCTTTGGCCACGTTGAAATAGCTTGAATCTTAGAAGGATCCACTAGCACACCATCCTTAAAGATCACATGCCCAAGGAAGGCCACTTGATCTAGGCAAAACTTGTACTGCAAGATTTTGGCATACAATTAGTCTGATCTCAACAAGGCTAAAGTTAACCTCAAATGTTGCTCATACATCTCTTGGTTGTTAGAGTAGATGAGGTTGTTGTCAGTAAACACCATGATGAAAAGGTTTAAGAAAGGATGGAAGATTTATTTCATTAGGGAGATAAAAGCTTTTAGCACATTATTGGGTTTGAAGGGCATTAATGTGAACTCATAATGGCCATATAAGTCAATCTATTTATGTAGAGAGAAAAACTAAGGTCTCTGCAAGTTATAAGTTTATGGATTTGGTCAACCAATCGACTGTTGTAAGAACTAATCAGTTAGTTTAACCTAACACGGCACTAGACCATTAAATTTCATGTAAATTCTTACATATTAATCATCCTTAACCACATTAAAATATGTATTAACATAGTATAACCTATTTTTGACGAAATTAACTTGAATTTCACAAAATGGAATTCTCATAACCAAATTTTATAGAGTTTCATGCTTTTTACTCAAAATTTTCCATCTAGCCACCCAAATCATTTATTTAAGATATATTTATTTAGGCTAATATTTAGAACATAGTTGAAAGCAACACATAGCATGTAAGAATGCATACTAAAAATGTTAAAAGCAAGAATCACTTATTTGATGTAGCCAAAATTCCCTTTTAAAACCAAAAGTATAAATTATGAGATTCTCAGCTTTTAAAACCTTAAAACCAAAATCATAGACATTACACTAAATCCTTATTAAAATTTAAAAATTTAAAAAATAGAAAGAAATAAGAAAATACCAACTTTAGGTAAAAATAGGGAATATCTTAGCCAAATCAATCAACCTTTTTCCTAGAATCTAACTCTTCCTTACTTAACAATTGAGGCAAGAGAGAGCTAGAAGCAGAATCTAAAGAGTGTAAGAAAAGAAATTAGCAAGGCTTGAAGCATGGATAGAAGAGAGTGAATATTAGACTTAGAGAATTTGGTGGTTGAAATAAAAGATGAATTTAAAGGATGATTAGGGTTATTTATGGCTAACCAATTGAAGGAAAATATAGAGGGTTCATAAAGAAACTTGAAAAATTATAATTGACCATTTGAAATTGATCTAAATGGATAAATTTTTTCAAGGGTTTGCTGACCTATTCTCTAGAGCTCAAATAGTATTTCTAGATAATGTAGGTTATTTAGGCTACAATTAACATACAAGTGTGAAGTAATGGAAGGTCAGTGATGAAGGAATCTTCTAGCTACTTAGAATCATGCCTGAGATTGAAGCATTGATATCAAAAATGTGTAGAGGAGAGAGGTGGAAGAGATAAATGTTGAGGTCATCTTCCCCCTTAATTATCCCAATCAATCTACAAATTAATTCGAGGTAATATTTTAGGCCTCATAGATCTTGAAAATTATTAGAAATATCTTGGGGACAAATTGTCATAGGTTACTAAGGTTCTAATTTAATATAAGAGATTTTTTCAAAAATTTAAGCTCAAAAAATATAACTAGCCCCACAAATTGGTTGATGCATTTGGGCCTAGTCGACTATTCTACAATCATTCAATGGGTTTTCCCCAACCAGCCAATCCATTTAGTTTAAAAAATTTAATTTTGCTTAAACGACAATCTAGTTGATCAGTTAATGTAACTAATAGATCAGTTTGCCAGAAAAACTCAATAAACTCTATTTTTCAACATGATTTCAAGTAAAACATTAACCCAAACCAAATCATGATATTAAATCAAAATCAAAGGCCCATAACTTGGCATAATTCTCATTTAACCATTTAAAAAAATATGAGGTATTATAATAGATGATGGGCTTTTGAGACATATATCTGACTCTCCGCAATGGATGATGACCGATTGTTTGTTTTTTAATTTGATGATGACTAAGAAACTTGTGTCTTTCACTCTCTAATGATGGTGAATCTACGCAATAAAGGCACATATAGCATTTGGTTGGATATCAAAGGATAATACTTCATTTTTTTTAGCTAACACAAGGCCAGAAGACTTATTTTCTCTAGCATCATAGAATTTTATCGAGGGATCATCATTATATTAGGTAGAGGAATGCTTTCAATGGAAAATAAGAAGAAGGACATGCATCAATCTAGTTAGTGGGTAGACAAGTGCATATAAGGATGAAATATTTAAAGGTGCAGTTTTAAAAGAAGAATAAAGATAAGCCTCTAATATTTGGGTGGAAGAAGATACCTATATTCTTCAACCTTCCGTATTGGAAATCTCTACACGTGAGGCACACCCTCAATGTGATGCATATAGAGAAAATTATTTGTGGTTACCTTGTTGGTACATTACTTAATTTCCACACAAGACTAAAAATGGCATCAATTATCAATTGCATATGGAGGAAATGAGAACTAGACATGAACTAGCACTACAAGAAAATGGAAGAAGAACATATTTAACATAATATTGCCATAATTTCTCTTGAAAGGAGAAAATTGCATTTTATGAATTCTTTGATAGTGTTAAGGTTGTGGAAGGGTATTCTTTAAATTTTAAAATGCTAATGTTGATGAAAGAGTTGAAACTAATTAATATAAGTCTCATGATTTTCATATTCTTATGTAACAATTGATGTCAGTAGCTATATGTGGATTTTTTTTAAGCGTGTTCAAATTACTATCACTAGGCTTTGTTTGTTCTTCAACGCACTATGCTCTAAAGTTATACATCGTGATAGTTTAGATGTCTTACAAAGATAGATTGTGATAACTTTATGTTAGATTGAAATGTATTTTCCTCCCTCATTTTTTGGCATTATGGTGCATCTGACCATTCATTTGGTCTATGAGGTAAAAAATTTAGGACTTATTCATGGGCACTATATGTAAATCTTTGAACGGTTTATAATATTGATAAAAGGTCACATGAAGAATTGATATCGGCTAAAAAGATGGTATTGTTGAGAGTTACCTAGTAGAGGAAGCAATTGTATTTTACACAAATTACTTATCCAACACTAAAGCTATTGGTCTTTCTACATCTCAACATGCAAGAAATGTCAAATAACATGGTATTATGAGCAAATATTTTGAGCAAGTAGACCCAAATGTACTCCATAAAGCACAACTCTATATATTTCATAACAATGATGATATTTAGCCATATGTTGAAAAACATATGTATTCTTTTTGGATTGAAAATCCATCAAAGACTTAGAAATGCGTAATAGATAAACATAACCTTTCCTTTGTACATTGGATAAGAGATCTCATCATTCAACTCATTGAAAATTCCCCAACATCTATTTCTACAACCATGCATTAGTTATCCCAAATGCCCTAATATGAATTCCTCTTATATGCTGGCTATTCTATTAATGAATATACTTTTTACATGAAACAACAAAATGAGAGGAATATAATGCATAATGGTGGAGTGACTTTAGTGGCTAAGGCAATACATATTACTAGTGTGAAGGATAACAATCCAACATATACAATTATGAATTATTATGGTATGATCAAATGGATTTGGGAGCTAGATTACACTATATTTAAAGTACCTATTTTTAGGTGCCAATGGGTTGACAATAGTCATGGAGTTAGATATGAAGATAGGTGCACATTATTAGATGTTAATAGGGTAGGGCATAAACAAGACCCATTCATCTTTGCTTCACAAGCAACACAAGTTGTTTTTCCGTTATTGATCCTGCTAATAAAATATGGTATATTATTTTAGCCATGAAAAAACAAATTGCCAATGAATGTGATGAAGAAAACGATGCTAATTGAGATAAAGAGTATGCTAAATTAGTGAAAGAAACTTAATCATTAAATGATGATAACAATGACATTACTAGGGAGGAAATCTAGGTAAGGGATCATCACCATGAAGTAATATATGTATCAAATCATGAAACCAATCCAAAAGGAGGGAAGGAAAAAAGAAGGAAAAGAAAAAAGAAGGAAAATATGGTAATAAGGGTAATAAAACTTGAACATGTATGGGGGTGTGCTTGCTATTTAAATGTTAGATTATTATGTTTTTCATGTCATCAAATTATTATGTTTTTCTTATCATTACTACATATGAAATGTTAATTTGATAGTTTATTTTGAATGTATTTATTCATAGCATACATTATACTGATTTAAATATTCAAATTCCATAGAGATATAACGAAATATACTTTTGATACGGACTCTAGAGATTAACAAGGGAAGAAAGGACCTATTATAATGAGAATTATCATAGAGATGAGAAACATAAGAGAAAAGGCACTATTGAGTTGGAATTCATATAATCTTCCTATTATTGTGTATGTTTCTACTACTCCAAAATGCTAATTTAAGAAATTATAATAATAGAGGGATTTATTAGTAAAATTAATTAAATATATTATTTTAATAAAATAATGTGAGTATTTAAGACCAAAAAAGAGGAAAATAATAAATAATTTTGATTAGGGAAGATTAGGGTAATTTGTTAATTAAAAGAGAATTTAGGAAAATTTCTAAATTATTTTACTAATTTTTATTTTTTAAATATCCAAAAATACCAAAATATCCTAAAAGCCCAACCTGACCTATTTCCTTTTTCTTTATTTTTTACTTTTTCCTTTTTTCCTTTCTCTTCCTTCTTTTTCTCCTTTCTCCTTTTTCTTTTTCTCCTCTTCCTCTCTCAGATTGGGCCTCACTGTCAGCCCAATTCCCCTCCCTCTCTTCTCTCCTCGTGCGGCCCAACCCATCTCACCTTTTTTTCCCTTCTTCTAACCCTTTATTTTCTTTCTTTTTATTTTCCTACATCGACTGACTCAACCCCTTCTTCTTCTTCTCCCTCCTTTGCGTTGTAGGTTAGGCCTACAAATCTACCAGTGTCTAACCTACCCTACCACCGTACCACCCCTACCAACTTCCCCTCTCTCTCCCCCATCCCTTTCATTTCCAATTAAAGCCAAACCCCTTGCACCATCCTCCCTCTCATGCTCCCTTTCCCTTCCTTTTTCCCCCCACCTACCGCCTGCACCCTACAACTTTTCAAGATTTTATCGGCCTACCACCATCAGTTGGCAAGCTTGTGCCACACCCACTCCCTTTTCCTCTTCCCCCTTTGTCTTCTTCCCCCTCCCTTGGCCAATAAATACCTGAAACTAACCCTCATTTGGCTACCTTTGCTCTACCCAGAATTTCTTGTGTATTTTGCTGTCAGGACTTCAACCACTACCTCAACCACCATCAATCAACGTCAACGTCTGATACACCACCCAAACCGTCTCTGAATTACCCCCCACCAAACCAAGCCACTCATTACCCCTAAATTCCCTTACACAATCTAGCTTGATTATGTAAAGTTAGTTGCTCGACCTACCCCTTGCACCCTATCGCCACCCCTCTCGCCATCATGCACCGCCTCCTTTACTACAATCAACACCTCCCCTTCCACCTAATCAACCTAGTAGGACCTCCCCTACCTTCCCTTCTCCCTTTCTCCCTCTCCTTCCTCCTTCCACCTTCACCACCACCTAAAGCCACCACAACCACCACCACTTGTAATGCCACCCTTGTTGTGCCACCACCATCATTGATACCCTCTCAGTTTAGAGAGTCCACCATTACCACAACCATCACCTCACTCTCTCTCTCTTCTAGCCCTAAAAGATACACCTTCTCTAAAACCACCACTATCGTTGCTGACGTGCGCCGCTACCTAACTGCCACCCTCACTAGTTTGTGCCCTAACCCTTCCTAGCCCATTAAGTATAATTTATTTAGTGTAATTATTATTCTAACTCTATTATTATTATTATTATTAAATTTATTATCATTATTATTACTAATATTTTTAATGATATCTTATCATTGATTAATATAACTAGTTAAATTTATTTTGACTAATAATAGCTTGATTAAGCATTTTAAGGATACCCTTATTTTTACTACAAAAGCTATTATTATTATTATTATTATTATTATTATTATTATTATCATCATCATCATCATCATCATCATCATCATTAATGCTAGTTCATAATGGAGGTATGTAGGAAATAATGAAAATATTAATAAGAGGGAAGCTAACCCTAGTATTTCCCTCTTATAGGTGAACCAAGTCTGACTCCTAAGGAGGTATAGGAGTGTGCTCTAAGCCTAGTATCAGTTTATTTAAGGATATGGTTAAGGCTTAATATGCATAATATGTTATGTGTGTTGGTTATATGTGTGCACTTTATGTGTTACGAATTATGCTCTTGTAGTGCAGCTTGCTAAGCATGGAGCTAAGGTAAGTTGCATGTGTTTTATGGCATGTATAAGATGGTGTTGTTGACTTATACTTGGAGTGTGCCTATGTATACTTTCCCTTCATGACATGCATGATATGATGCTTTAAGTAGTGGGATGTGGTTGTGAGAGAAAAAAAAGGAGTAAGGGAAGTGACATAATTAGATGATAGTAAAAATGGCCTAGAATTCTCATGACCTATGGATTGATAAAAGAATAAAAAATGGGAAAAAAATTAAGAGGATGGACTAAAATATGCATAGGGAGTGTAGGGTTACATAGGATGGTTAGCCTTGGCTTGGGGATGAAATTTATGTATAAAAATTTGACTTGAGGGTTAATTAAGATTAGGGAAGAGTTGTTAGGCTGATTGGAGTCCATATGTGAAAAATAATACGTAGGGGGCTATAAGGATGCATGGGGAATTTGACTAGGCTTTGGGAATAAACCCTAAGTGATAGAAGTATGCAAGGAAGGGAAAAATAATAGAAATGGTTAGAATGAGGAATAAATAATGAAAAGGGGTGCATATAGAGGAAAAGTGAGCTAGGTGGAAAATGGTGTTTAGGTGTTGAGGGGGTGATATAAAAGAAAGGAGAAGTACTAGAGTTTGGGGAGCAAACTAGGGTTTTCATGATCACGTGTGGTGCATGGATAGTGAGTTTGTGATTTCAGGTGTGGTTTGAGGAGAGTGATGGAGTTTGATGGAAAGAAGAGTATGGAAAGTGTAGGATGATGGGAAGTGAAGCCACATAGGCAAGATTAGGGTTTCAGAGGGAAACCCTAGAGCGCAAAGAGGAGTCGAAACATAGTTATGGGGAGTGAGCTTCAACCATGTGCAGAAGATTTTGGGCTTCTCATGGTGAGTGGAAAAAGATGGGAGGAAGTCTCTAAGTCATAAGTTTTATAAAGGTCCCACAATATGGGATAAAGTTTCTAAGAAAAATTAGAATATAAGGGTAAGCATAAGAATTATAGTGGGTCATGCATGTCTAGTTTGGGTTGTGTGTGGAATAAGATACGAATAAAACATGAAACACTTAAAGTGAAAGATTATCGAGGTGAGTCCTAAAAGGATAATTTTCTGCACCACTAGTTATAATAGAGGCCTGGTGCATTTGGCCCTATTATATGGAGTGATATCCCGTCCACAATAATAGTGGTTAGGTGCTTTTTACCTAGTGGAGTGATTCCGTTCCACCGGCTATAATAGTGGGATATTTCAAGCTTGATAAGCCAAAATTTGCATGTTAATAAGTTATGGAAAGATAAAAATTACTTACATTGGAACACTATGTGAGTCAGGGCTAGTGAGGATAATTTTTCGATCCACTAGTTATAATAGTGGTCAGGTGCGTTCTTTCCTATGGAGTGATATCTAGTCCATTAGCTATAATAGTGGTCTATTGTGTTTTGTCATGTGGAGTATATCCGGTCCATCGACTATAATAGTGGTGTCCCTATACACACGCAAGATTAATATGAGAAATGTGTAAGATAGAAATATTACTTTATGTCTCGATTGATTATATGACCTTGAATTATGCATTGTATGCCTTAATTATCTATTGTTCTTGCATAGCCTTACCCATATAATTACCTTTCTCAGTACATAGTGTACTGATTACTTACTTCATGGGTGTTTCTCATTCCTACAAGGAGAGGTCCCTTCTAAGTTTTTATAGGTAGGAGATACCGTATTCGATGCCTATGACACACTTAATATGTCGAGCAAGGCTGTGTGATGACTCGTTGGACCTTTCTTGGGGCCAAGAGTGAGTGTCAACCAAACTCTCTCATTTTTCCATGTTTTTTTAGTATTTTAATGCACTTACCCCTCAGGGGCTTAACTTTGTATCCATTTTAAATTCTATATTGATGTTTTAATTTACGCATTCTGACTTCTCTTTATTATGAATCTTTTAGATTTCTATAGTTCCATTTCTTAATTAGTTTAATGATTTTTTAAATTATTTTATAGCCTTGTGGTCGGTGCAAGATTGGCCGGGGGAGGCTTGTACTGATCACGCCGATAGCAACCCCTATACTTGTGTATGTTTTAATGAAATGAAAATTTTTAACTATGATTTTGGGGGTATTACAATGTTGAAATGTTTCTCACATACATTTCATTCGCTACTCGTAATCATGTTCCTACCTCCTATAATAATTGAAAGTAGGTTTCAAAAAGCTATAAGGAACATATTTGGCAATAAGTGATGGTAAATCATATGTTCTATTTGTCATATTTTTAGATGTTACATGTTATTAATTTTAATAAAATTACATTGAAATACATATTTATGTCTTCATTATCCTAGAGGGTAAGAAAAAGTTGTTACTTAGTCATTGTAGTGAAAGTCTAAGAACATTTAACACGTACTTGGAAAATAAAGAATGTATATAAAGAGGGATGGTGCTTTGTGTAAGAAGCTCCCCAAGTGATATGGTTTTATTGAATATAGTTGAAACTAGTTCATTGCATATCATCTTTGAGAGTAGTTTAAGGTATTTATTAACTAAAAGCTATGCTTTTTTATTAAGAATATTTAAGTGATATTTAAATAACCAATCATACATATTTTCCATGTAATATAGAAGAAAAGTGCCAAAAAATAAAGAACTTGAGAAGGGGATTATTTATCACCATAATATAGCTTGAAAAGGCTATGGAGGACAATAAGAAAAGTTTCTATGACATTTTGATTAATGTTTCAAATTATAATGTTGACAGTGTTATAATCATAATGCTAATATAATTACTTATTTTTGAATTATAGCTATTAGCCTAAAAGAAGGATCCATTAATAATGGTACATTATAGAATAAGGTTAGAGAAATAAAAAAAGGATATCTTAATGAAGATGTAAAAACTGCTCGAAAAAGAATTATAAGTTTTAAGCTATTCCTAACCGTAGTTATTTTTCTTAGAGTAAACAGATCATGATATTATGTTTTTTATATATTTTAAATTACTTACATTAGAGGATAAACTTGAAAAATCATATGCTATATATGGTTTAGAACATTATTGCATCGTTTCATAAGTAAAGGGGATTGAAGAATAGCCAGGTAGACACAGGGCTCTTAGGTTAGGGGTTATAAGAGCAAGTGTTTGTGGTCGACCCCATGAACCTCGGAACATCCATGACAAGGTGGTTCTCCTAACCTAAAAATTAAACATGCTAATTGAATAGATGGGAACAATATAGAGAGAGTTTTCATCCATCTAATCTCAAGGGTATAAGCATCTGATTTAGATACACATGATTTGCTTTACATATCTAATGTAAATAGAGTTAGAGACAATTGTGAAGTTAATACACATTTTTCTTCTCTTCCATTGGTAAACATATGAAACTATGAATTGATATATATATATATACATATAATGTATCAAGAGTCAACTCAATAGTTAACAGTATGGATATACTTTTATTGTAGGATTTGCATAAATGTGACTTGTTTGGTAATGACCCCTCAAATCTTTTGGCAAAATGAAGGGTATACATCACCTATGGTAATAAAACACTAATAGTCAATCGGTCTATCTTAGCCCCAAATTATTGGCCCATGTGTAGTGAGATTCCAATGATTTTAGATAAACCTTAACCTTATTAGAAGGCATTGAGGCAACTACTATGTTGGAAGCTCATGGAAGCTTTGCCTCTTATCCCATAGATATGATTCATCATATAATTGAAGAGGTAATGACATCCTTCATCCATGTTAAACCTAACACATTACACATTGTTAATAAAAAAATTTAATAGTTTGAATTAAGGGATTGAAAATTAAGAAGGATCCTAAGATGAAGGAAACCCAAACTAGTAGTGTAAGGAGCAAAACAAAAGAGGGCACTGAGAAAGGAAAAAGAGATAGATCAAAAAAATCAGTAACCCCACAAAATATCTTATCTTTAGGGGACAACCAACAAATACAAGAACCCCACCAACCAACACCTTCTTTGGTAATGTTGTATTTCTACACCCAAAACTACCTTGATAGAAATTTAATTATAATTGATTGTCCTATAGAGTATGTTCAGACAGACGATGCCATTTACATGGTATTGGTGGAGCTGATCAATGAAATTTATAATTTTGAATGGATATCAACAACCAGCTAGTCGTATATGCTAAGTAATTATTATTTTATATCATATATTTTAACATTGTTCATTGATTTATATAATTTTATGACCTCTTATATATAAATAGTAATATATTAGTTATTAATTATTAATAATTATGCTTTATTATTGTCAAGGATAGGTTTGTTGCTATCTGGGTTATGGAAGAGGGGATGTTGTCTGCTATTATGTTTGTGTGTCCATATTACATATCTGGCCTTGCTACAATAAGCGAGGGTAGACACATAAACTATATAGCGCATCACTTCTCAAGCAAGGCATAAAACAACAAGTTTTACATCATAACTCACCTCAAAAATGAATATTGGATTTTGTACTTCATTTGTGCCAACTAAAACAAAGTACATGCATTTCATTCCCTTAGAAATTATCTCGTTCCTTTTGCTCTCATTCACTCTAAAAGGAAACATTTAATTGTCATGTTAGTATACTTATTACTCACATTACTTTATTAATGAATATATACTATTATATAATTTTTTGGTATATAAAGTTACAATATGATGTATCAACTTTATTTATTATATAGGGAACTAAGGATGACATATATGAGCAGAGGTAGAAATGGTGTTCCAAACTCAAAGAATCTTGAGTGTGAGTCTGTAATGATAAGCAAAATGATTGACATTTTTCTTTTCTTTCAATTCCAATTAATATCTAATTGAAAAATAAGCTAACTAAATTCATTTTAAGCGTCCACAATAGCAAATTGATAATGATTGTGGATAGTGTATTTGTAGATCAATGGATCTCATACTCAAGAACAAATATGTGAACATAGATTCAATCCATGCATATATCCTTTTCCATATTTTTTCATTATTTAATATATGAAATATTTATTATTTACCGGGTGATTTAATGATATTAATTTTTAGTTTTTCAATGTTTAGTATGTACAATGCTAGAAATACGCTGATGATGAAATTGATGAAGTTAGAGATGAATGGGCTAAGTTCTTGCACTCACACACTCAGTATTAGAGATCTATATGGATGTATTTTAGGTTTATATCTATTATATCTTATGTTCTTATATATATATGCAAGACTAAGAAGTACCTATATACATGCATACAACTGTGGATGTCACTCGGTATATAATAGCATAGGTACTACTAGTGAGTTTGAAATTGTAGATTTAGAATTTTGAGTTTGGAGGGTAGAGCTACCAACATGTTGTATGCCTATTAATTTCCATATTTTTAGAGTTATCGGTAGTATTTTACTTATTGAAGATTTCCTAAATATTTGAGCATATATTTGTATATGTGGACTAGAACAAACTGCACTATATAAATATAAAAAATTATGTTTTAATATTCATTTTATGAAAATTATTCTTAAACCAATATTCAATAAGGGTAATAATGAATAGCCATTGCCAAAAATATCTTTTAAATAATAGTTAGAGAAAAAAATTGTTAACAAAACCATAACTTTTAATATTGGTTATATTAAATAACCATCGACAAAATATGCTGTTTTATCAAACAAGTTTTAATAATGGTTTTCACTAATAAATATTATTAGAACATGCGTATTTCAATTAAATTTGGAGAAAAATTTTGTTTTTGAATGACGGTTATAGAACCATTATTAAAGTTTTGATAACACACAGTTCAATAACAGTTGGCAACTATTATTAAATCTATTTAAAAATCATTATCAAAAGCATTTTCTATTATGGTGATTAGAAAGGAATTTCAATCAAAATTAGAAATGGATGTGAAATTGCGGATAACAAGTCCATCAATTTGGGATAACCACTTTATTGGTTTATTGATAACACAAATATCAATTACTAATCATAAAAATCGATAAGTTAAGCAAAGGAATGTCTTGCTTACTTGTAGTTTATCAGCCGACTTACCTATAGAAATACCTTGCTTACAGAGGAAAGGCTGTATAAATGGAATGTTATAAATAATGGGAGTTGTGAAACCTGTGGCACATCTACTGAATCTATGGATCATGTTATGGTATAGTGCCAAATAGCAACTGAGTGCTAGAGGAAAATTCGGAACTGGTTAGGAGGGTGTCATTGGAGCACATATTGGTTGCAGCTATTAGCATGGCTCAACAAGCATGCCAAGAGAAGATAGGGGAGAGCTGGGCTGTTGAGAATGACAGCTACTACAGTGATTTATGAACTTTGGTGTTACAGAAACCAAGTTATATTTCAAGGTAGGAGATTGGAGATTCATGATATTGTTAGGAAAATATGACCCATGTGTATATAAGAGTCTTTCAAAGCAAATATTTCAGTAAGTATAGGAATAGTTTAGAGGAGCTTGATAGACAATTTCTATCCCTGTTTCCTCTAGCTTCTGGCTGGTTGATCCATATATGCTCATTTTGGTTATTAATGAAATTTATTTAATTACCAAAAAAAGATAAGTTAAGCAAACAAGTTGATCGATATAAATGAAATTCACATTTCTATGAGAACTTCAATCCCTTTCCACAACCAAATCTAATTTATTTTACACCAACATAATTTTAAGTACATTTTGAAGGATTTTAGGATGGAGTTATAAAAAAATCACTTTAGTAAAAAAATCACAAGAATATTCCAAATTTTAAATTGAAGCCATAAAATATGAAACTGGTGGAGGAAAATAACTCAGAATGTTAAAACAAGTCTAGTGAAAACTTTTCTTGAGAAATAATATTCACAGATGATGGAAATTGGCATTTTATACCCCGAACTCTAAATCTAAAAATCAAAAATATTTTATTAATTTTAAATAAGTTTCATAAAAGATAATCAAATCACTATTTGCAAAAAGAAATTATCTATATTAAATCATTTTTCATTTTAAAACATTATGAATAAAGAATTAAAGCCAACTTGTAGATACAAACTAAAATTAACCAAGAACTCAAAAAACACTCGAATAAAACAAAAAAACTCCCAAACTTTAACCAAAATTAACATGTTTCAATAAAGGCCATGTTAAAGAAACTTATGAATGAAACATATCCGAAAGGATCTCAACAAGATCGTTATATTTAAATAGTAATGCTTATAATAATAGTAGTCTCATCTAAAATCATTCAAATTGTAACACACCCATTCTTCATTACTAAAATGTTTTGTTCCAAATAATGAGAAAGGGGAAAATTAACTTAATAAAAAGGGGGTATTGCTACCATACATAAAACATAATAGATGTCTGCCATCTACCCTATGTTAGATACAAGGATAAAATCAACCAACCAATTTAAAATACTGTGTGAAAACATAAAGTACATAAACATTTAGAAGATTGTTTAAAGTCAAGAACCTCAATTGTCCCCTAAAAAATCAATCTAAGAAGATAAATAAATCAAGAGTATTGGGTTATACCAAAAATGATATTAGGGCGTGACCCCCAAAACCATGGTCCGTCAAGGACCACACAAATCCACTAGATGTCCACACTTTCAATCCCTAAAACCAAGATGGGTAGGCCCACTACTGGCCATCCTAAAAACCTGCACATGACCCTTTGATTATGGGAATAAGTAGGTGACTGAGAAAATGGGCACATCAATATGCTATGTACTAAATATGATAAGTTTCCTCCTCAACGAGAAACATAAGTATGCAAATTCTATCATAACGTGGATATCATATTTAACATGCGTCATGCTAATACCATATACATAAAGGTAGTAATGCATCAAGATATAAAATCATGTATAACTTAGGCTACTCATATTGCATCATACTTGTCATTATATTATGATAACATATAAATTGCACATATATTAGGCTAATTGATTCAGACAACCACTAGGGTTAGTTTCCAACTTGCTCAACTGATTAGATTATACAATTTCCATATCAATTTATTGTTATAGGTTATGATTTAGTTAATCTTTCAAACTATTAGGTAGTTGGTCATTTAAGCTATTATACAAGTATACAAACTAGCTCTTACCATTTTCATCATTCAATCCATTATCTCCATCATTATCCAATTATTTATTATTTATTTATTCAACAATAAAATTTTATTATCCAATTACTTATCATCTAGATTTTATCATTGAGTGATGGATTCCGTACCACCCTATGGTCTCACATACCATGAGAGCCTATCCAAATCAAAGGACATAAAGTCTAGGCCAAAGTCAAACAATATGGACATAAGTCCAGGTCAAAGATAATCGATAGGTAACTAGACATCCTAGAGTAGGTAAGGCACTATGACCTCTAGAATCTAAGGTGAAGGTAAATTTTGAAGGTACTAATAAAAGTATAAAGGCAAACCAACGCCCTTTAGCTAATTGAAGATTAGGTAACTAAGAACCATACACAACCCCATTATCTTTCACTTTACATGAATAGTACAAGGCATTCACACTTTTCTTCCATATTACTCCTTTCCATTTCCCAATCATGTATGGGATTTCCATTTATCCTTGTCTAATATTTTTCATGCTCATGATGTTATTTTATTCAAGCACATGTGGTTATTTATTAATCTTTTCTCAAATACCATCATAATTTATAATTGGTACACACATTTAACCTTTACAATACTCATAGTGTATATCATAAATTATGATCCATTTGATCCGTTCATTAGGTCATTAATCCATGATAAAATATGTATTGTATCCTCTTACTAATCATAGAATAGTCCCATACATAGCCTTAAAGCATAACCAAACTAAAAGGAATCAAATCACATAAACTAGTTGAACCAGTCGATCAATATAGCCAAACTAGTCAATTAGTTGCACAAACAAGTCGATCAGTTTGTGATGACCAATCGATTGGTTTGACTTGACCAAATCCTACTTTCCTGAAACTAGTCGATCTATTTGAGCAGACTAGTTCACTATTCATAGACCAATCAATCCATTTTGCCGAACCAATTGATCAGTATAAAAATAGACCAAGTATAAGGTCTTTGTAGGCTTACTAGTCCATAGGCTTTGTCAACTAGTTAATAATTCTAGGAACCTGTTGATCGGTTTACTCTAGAACAACATCAAACAATCATTTCATGTATATCATGCTTATAGTTATTTATTATATGACATGGAAACACAAATTAAGATTTTATAATTCATTTTTAATCTATTTAACGTGCACATCTCAACATTTGATCATCACAACCCTTTTTTCTCAAGGTTCATGCTTTTACTAGAAATTCACAATCTGACCATCCAAATAAACTTTGCAAGCTATATACATTCATGCCAATATATAATATTAACTTAAGGAGTTCCTTATCATAAAAGAATACCCATAACCTATTTTTGAAGAACGAATCACATACTTGATGTAGGTAAAACTTCCTTAAACTAGAAATCTCATATCAGGAAAACCTTAACATTGAAGACCTTTAAATAAAAAATCTTTAACTCAAAAACTCATGCATAACCATAATAAATTTGAACTTGAAATATAAAGGAAATAATAAACATACCACACCCAAAGGAAAAACATAGAGTACTTAGCTGGACCATTTAATATTTTTGTTAAATCTAACTTTTCCTTCTTAAGAATTAAAACAATAGATAGCTAGAGAAAGGATCACCAGAGTAAAGGGGATTCAACAATAAGGTTCGAGGTGTAAAGGTAGAAGATGAATATAGAGAGTTAGATATTTCTAGTGTTTAGAAAAAGGTGAAAAAAAAAGGAGTGATTAGGGCTATTTATAGTCAACCAATCTAGACAAATCATAGAGTGGTCAAAAAATATAACACCCTGGTTTTTAGGAACCCACAAAAAAATCATTTCTAGTGGAAACATATTATCTAAAAATTTGGTGTTACCACTATAATTGAAATATGTCAAGCTTACCATACTAAACTTATATCAATTACAAGGAAAAACAAATAAGATTATAAAACATGATAAATAGAAGTGGAATAAACTTTCATAAACATAGATAAAATTTTGAAGATTTACACTAAGTATAAAAAACTAAAATACAAAAGGAATACCATGGATCTAAGAGTCCAAAGAGGTATTTGCTTAAATCAAACATTCCAATAAAATGACTCTATGCCCATAAACCTAATACCAAAATCATTCCTTGACATATGATTCATCAAAAACTACAAACTTGTCTAATGGGTCAGCTTTAACAACCAGAAAGACATCTAGGTTGTCTACTTATGGGAATTAGTAGCACCATGAAATAAATAATTAGTACATTATGTATTGAATAATGTAATAGTATAGTCAAAGAAATATTAAACATCACACATAAATTCACATTAAAAATTAAACATACATAATATAATATAAATAGTGCTACGTAAATATTGATTTTAAGTTTTGCTATATATCTATATATCATATTCCAATATCTTATTCACGTTGAGTTCAAGGACCCCACTATTCTTAAATTGGTAGAACAGTCTAAAACACCTCTTATTGACAAAACACTTGAGGCACTAATATTTATCCAATGGAATAGACTCAACACCTCAATCCTAACTCACATATTTTTTCACTTTAAATGATTATTATCTTTCCATTAATACTTTATCTTTTCACTGTGTATTTATTCATGTTGAGTATAGGGTCCCACTATTATTAATATGGTGGAACAGATAGATATTTCTCTCATTAAAAACACACTTGAGTCACTATTATTGTCTAGTGGAACAACACATCAACTTAACTCATGTGATCATTCACTTTAAGTGATTAATATCTTATTAGAGTTGATTATATATTCAAGATTTTCATGTAGGACTCATATAGATATGCAAAACATAAAATTGAATAACATAATCATGACCACATAATTATCTTCAAATGATCATCATACACTTATGGTGTTAAAATGTTCATAACCTCCTAAGGCTTTATAAATCTCAATACTATTACATATAAATATCTAATATTCATTTAGAACGTCTATACTCAATTATTTACATAGATACCATATCCAAAGTTATTCCTTAAATACATGGATCCAAATTTTTTTACTATCAAAGTATCATATCATAAGATAACTTCATTCATATACCATGTCCAACATAAAAGCACATACATATACACATATAAAAAATTCCTACCTAGAACATGTATCCTTGCCAATAAAAATGAAGGCCTATATGCATGTAAATCCTACACCGCCTCCTTCAAGATCATCTAAAAATCACTTATAAAAAATAAGATAATAAATGATTATGCATGATGATTATAACCGAGGAAAAATTTTAGGCAAAGGAGGGTAAAAATGGAAATAATTAGAGCAAAAGGGGAGCTTGAGTTGTGTGGAAGGTATAGTGGTGCTATGGTGAAATTTTAGTGGTGTTTGGAGTGTGGTTTATGTGTGAAAAAGAGGGTGCATGGTCGAAAAGAGGGGGCTACATGGGCATGTGGCAAGCCGTGCACACCTAGGTTGAGAGCTGAGAACCTGTATAGGTAGGTAGTGCAAAAAGGCATGGGCGTGCTCAAGCAATGAATTACATAGGAAATAACAAAGATAGACATAGGAGCATGTAGAGACTATGAGCGAGCCATGCGAAGGTGTATGTACAAAACTTATAGGTCTGTATAGGGGTGCAAAAAGGAAAAATAGAGGTGCATGACCATTAGACAGACTGTGCACTAGTCATGCACCTCAACAAAACTTGACAAATGTAAGGAAAGAAGAGAATAAAATGGTAGTAGTCGATGACGAAAGTTAGCGAGGACTAGGGGGAGTGATGGGTTTTTCTTGGTGGTTGATCCTCTAAGCTCTTGGCTATGCTTGGAAGATGTGGTGTTGCATAGTGATTATTGGGATGACGTGTGATAGAAAATATGGTAGCATCATGAGGGAGAAGTGGTGACTCGGTAGGTGGTGTTCGATTAAAAAATTTAGGCAACAAATGGCAAACAAAATGAGGGAGAAAGAGAGAGATGGAAGAGTATATATATGTGTATATATGGTGGTGTGAAAGTGAGAGATTTAGAAGGTGATGGAAGCAATAACAATAGGGGCATGAGGAGTTGGTGGTGGTAAAAGGGAGTGGAGCATAATGAAGGCAACAACAACTTGAGGAAAGAAGTAGTTGCAAAGAATAGTGATGGTTATGATGAACATGGCAGTAGTAGGTGTTGAGGGTGATGGTTGTGTGTTGCAAGGGGTAAGAACATACGTTAAGTATTATGGTGGAAAGAGGTAGGAGAAAGTAGGAAAAGGAAAAAGGAGAAAGACAAAGAAAAAGGGAAAATTTTAGGGTTCATATTAAACAATTTTTTCATTAGCTAAAATAGGTATGATTAGTCATATAAATTAACTAAAATTAAGATTGGGGTATGAAATATAATCTATGTAGGTCAAAGATTAGGATTAAGTTAAGATTTAGGATAAAGGACTTTGAATAAGGCTAAAATAAAATTTTCTTGATATTAGAATCTAATTAAAGTATTAATAATATAGGATCTGGTTTATCAAAATTTTGGGCTATTATATCACTACCCTTAAAAGAGATTTCGTCCCTAAAGCCAATAATTAAAGGTTAGGGAAGAAGAGAAATGAATAAATAAGAAAGTGATCTCGTTGGTAAATTCTAAGAGTTGAACTATGCTACTAGTTACTACCCACTCAAAAGCGATAGAAATACAAAACGTAGTACACTTCAACTAAAAAGCTTAGGATGTGATTTGCATATATCCTTCTTAGTTTCCCCGGTCACTTATTTTGCTTCATGGTGGCCGCAAATAATCTTCAAAAGTAGTACTGAGCTTATTGCAACTTAGTGTCCACAAACGACTCTCCTCATAGGATAAAGAATCATTGAGCTCAATCTCATCCGATCTAATCAAATGGGACAGATCTGCAACGCACTTACTTAGCTAAGAAAGGTAGAAGATGTTATGAACTCAAGCTAAATCTAGTGGAAGCACTAGGCACTAGGCACTATGCAACCTTTCCAACCATATCAGGAATCTCATAAGGATCAATGTACCGTGACCTCAACTTATCGTTATAGCTAGATCTCTACACCCCCTTGGTAGGAGAACACTCAACAAAACTCTATCCCTAGGTTTAATTCTATCGTTGTGATGTCTCTGGTCTACATAGCTCTTCTAAAGACTCTGATCTACTCTCTTCCTATCTTGAATCAACCAAACTTGCTGAGTCATTTTCTTAATCATCTTTGGTCCAATTATAATAGTCTTGCTGATGTCACTTCAATAAAAGGGTTTCAAATATTTATATCCATCCAATTAATCAAAAGGTATCATCCATATACTATCATGATAACTGTTTTTGTACGAAAGCTGAACCAAATGTAGTTGATCTTCCCAACTGCCTCAAAAGTCCAACATGTAAGCTAGTAGCATATCCTCTAGAGTCTGAATCATCCTTTTAGTCTTCCCATCTATAGTAGGATGAAAGTATTACTCATCCTCAATCTCATGCCTATAGCCTCCTACCACTTCCATAGAGTGTGAAAAAAATCTCGAATACTGATCAGAGGCTGTGTTGGTATGTACCATGCTTAATCACCACAAACATCATATAAGCATTAGTCAGCTGATCCATACTCAAAGTTGACTTCAACAGAAAAAAAAAATTACTGACTTAGATATTCTATCAATAATAACCCAAATTGTGTTACACCCACTGCAAGTCCTTGGTATCTGCTCACAAAATCCTTTGATATGGAATATTATTTCCACCTTGAAAGATCTAAAGGCTAAACTAACCCTACAAGTCTCTAATGATTGATCTTTAACTTTTGGCAGGTCAGATATCTTGATAAGAACTTGACTACCTCTTACTTCATGTAAGGAAACTAGTAGATCCTCTTAAGGCTTTATACAACTTATCCCCTCTTAGGTGGATAGAATAAAGAGTATAGTGACCTTCTTCTAAAATCTAGTGCTTTAAATAAGCACAAATCTGAGGTACACACCAACCACCTTTGTAAAACATTCTACCATTCTCATGGATGTGAAAAACCTTTGCTCTTCCATCTTGTAGCTTCTTTTGGTTCCTCTCAAGCTGAACATCCCCACGTTATCCTACTCGGATCTCATAAAAAACTATAGGCTTCGTCTTCAATGCACACATTTGGACCTCTAAGTCACCATCCTATATCATCTATATTCTCATGTCACCAAGATCCTCTAACAATTTACCCGACTCAACAACATAACTTAAAGACTATGATGTATTCCTATTCAAGGCATCTACATCAACATTGACCTTACCCTCGTGGTATGTCAACTCTATATCATTGTACTTCACTAACTCCAGCCATCATCTCTTATTCATATTTAAGTCCTTCTAAGTGAATATATACTTAAGGCTCTTATAATTGGTGTAGAATCTGCACTAAGTCCCATATAGATAATGCCTCTGAATCTTCAACACAAAAACAACAATTGTCAACTCTAAATCATGTGTCAGGTAGTTCTACTCATGTTACATCAACTGATAAGAAGCGTAAGCCACTACCTTACCATGCTACATTAACACACAACCAAGTTCTTTCTTCTATGCATCACTATATACCTCAAATCCATCTATACCCAAAGGTAGAGTGAAAATTGGTGTTGTAGTCAACCGCTATTTCAACTCCAAAAATGCTCCCCCACATGGGTCATCCCACTAAAATATGGTCTTCTTCTTTAGAAGGTTCATCAAGGTATGACCTACCTTCAATATTGCCCAAAAGGCCATGATATACTTAGATTTAACTAAAATCCCATGAATCACACATTATGGCAAAAAGGCCAAATCCCCAAAAATCATGTTAACTTGAAACCAAATAATCTAACATATATCAATTCTATTTACTTAGGGTTTGGGTGGTTTAGCTTTAATTCCAAACCTTACCCTCAAGAAAATTAACAAAGCACAACCTAGAAATATAATATAAAATATAAGGGAATATAATTCTAATAAACAAAATCAAAGGATGATGAATTAATGAGAAAGAGTGAAGAAACTTTTCACAAACATTGGAAGAAATATAAAGCTTGAAAATGGTGTAATATGGTCATGAAGGCCACAGAATTTAGATGGAGAATGGAGAGGTGATGGTGGCAAAAGTGGGAAAGATAAATAAGAAAGTCGCCTACTTTTACTAAGTTAGAATACTTCAGACTTAAGTCAATGAAATAAAGGAATAAGATAAAATTTACATGTGAACATATCTATGAAAATAATGGAGGGGATGGTTTTATTGGCCAAGAATGAGCAAAAAGGCTTCCCTCATCCACTTGTGACATAAAGGAGTGGCTATAAAAAGATGGCATAATTTTTGGTAAAGGGTAATTTAGGATTAAATTGGAAAATTATTATTTTGCTATACTAACTAAGGGAGACAAAAAGTATTGAGGAAAAATGAGTGTTTCCTATGATTTGTTATCAATTATGAAAGGATATTCACTCACATAATGTTTATATAAGAATCACGGAAAAAAATTAGATTTGATGACATATAGATGTTAATTAATATCTAAAATACTCAAAACATTATATGAATACTAATGAAATATTTTTGGACCTCATTTAACTCAATAATAATAAAATTAGATGATCCACAAAGTTTTGTGAAATTTAGATAACCAAAAATGGCTTAATATGTTAAAAACACACAATTAAGATCTATTTGAATGATGAATAGGCTAAAAATAATATCAAGTTTTAAAACCGGAGAAGAATTAAGAAATATTGTGGAGACCAAAAGTGACTTATAAGTAATATATAACACAATATTTTTTACATGATGCATAATTATTCACTTTCAATTGTTTATTATAAATAGCATAAATTACTTTTCAGAAAGTATTTAAAGTGATAGAAGGTTAGTAACAATTTTACGTACATTTGGAACTCACAAATTGGACCCCTCTTTCTAAATTTTTCCTTTAAAAATTTCATATGCAATTACTTCTTCTATTGAATAATAACATTTGAGCAAAACATTATTGATGCCACCTCAACTATGGCTATATTAGTAGTATCAATGATATCGTACGGCATCTCAACCTTCTTGGTAATAATCACCACCATAAAACATTCTATAGTGTATCATTCGTTGTAACATATATACACCCTTTAATATCCAAGGAACTCAATAAAATGAAACTCTTGGTTGTCTTATAAATAATGCAAACAATAAATAGTGTCCTAACCAAATAATCAAGCATCTTCATCCTCACATCACATATACTTGTAACTCTATATAATACCCCATAATTTAATAATCATATAGTGTAAAATTCTAGTGTTTAATGGATTTAGAATAGTATATGATCTTGATTTAGAATTATATTTTGGTATTGATTTCAAAATTAGAAAAGATTGGAAAAATTAGCATAAAATGATTTTTCTTGCCATATTAGTCGACTAGTTCTATGAATTGATTCACAAGTTTGTCATTTTCAACTTGCACTTTTATTTGAAAAGGCCAATTGATTGGTTTGAAAAATGAATTGATTGGTTTGCTAAGCTAAGTAACTTTTTGATTCTCAACTTTTCTAGAGAAAATATTCTATAATTTGGGAATTTAGTAACCTATATCCTAATTACATTATGAGTAGTCTTTAACCATTTCTAGTATTACCCAAGCTTCTTCCTTGCCTTAAATGGATTTGAGGTTTGATTTTGATAGAAAAAGAGAATGATCACCTAAACCATTTTCCTCTTCTTCCTCTCTCCTCTATAAATCCTTAGGATGGATGGTTTGTTCCAAATCAGCCCTACACAACTAATTGTTTTATTTTGTACACCAATAGGTACACTTCCTCTCTTTTGTTTGACCTTTTCCTAGGAAATCTCAACCTACATTCTCTAGAACTCACCATTAGAGCCTTTGGATAAATTTAGCTATATTTTTGATCATTTAACTCATTCAATATAAATTTTAATGACAAACTAAGGGTTTATAATCTTCTACACCCCTCTTATTCATTTCATAACCAATTTATTTAGTTAAAATAGCCCTAATCATATATCTTCCATTTCACTTTTCAGCCACCAAAATGCTCTAAGATTCTCCCACTACTTGTGATCTGCTCTTCTTCACCTTTAATGTTCACTCTTATTTGTGTACTTTTTCTAATATGTCCTCTAGATATCTCTTGTTTTATTCTTAATAAATATTGAGTTATATTTGGGAAAAGTTGAGTTTTGCAAGCAATAAAAACTTTGCTTAGATTCTCATAAAGGTGGTAATTCTATTTTCATTCCTTGATGTATAAGAACGATATAAGGGTTTTAAGGTTTTTAACTTCTTGTTTTAATTTTTTTGGAAGTTAGAAACTTCCATCTAAAGGTTTTCTTTGAATTATGGATTTTTTCTAAACTTTCATGTAAGACATTCTTGATTTTTAAATGTTGTATAAATGAACATGTGAATTAGTATATTTGGTAATTTTATGATCTTTATATGCATATATGAAATTATTACTATTCTATTGATTTATGTTAAAATATTTGAGAAATCTAAGCAAAAGCATGTTTAATCTCTATTTTCTCTGATGGTGATACTATGATTTGAATATTGTTGGATTTTGAAGCCTTAATCATCTTTAAATGTCTAAAATGTATTATCTATAAGTAAACTAATTGGCTAGTTAAGCCAATGCGATAGATTAGTTACTAGAATAGTTGACAAGTTAGCCTAATCCTTTGATTGATTTGTTTGTGGTGGCTTTGGGTTACTCTGTTGTTGAACAATAGACAAGTTATGCCTAATAGATAGACTAGTTGTGAGAACAGTCAACTAGTTAGCTTAATCTATTAGTTGGTTATGAGCTAAAATTCTTGATGGTAATATTTAAACCTATTGAACAATTTGTTAGAGCCTATACATAGGTTTTAAAACAATTGACTGATTCAATTTAAACAATTGAGTGTTTCAATAGAGATCTCTAGGATTGGCTAAGCAAAATCAATTGACTTGTTTGCTTGAATCAATCAATCGATTTGGCAAGAGAGTGTTGTTTTGTTATTTTGACCTTGATATGTTTTAAGGCATAATATTATGACATAACATGAACTTTTAATTATGAGAACAAACATCTTGGCATGAATTTACTAACATAGTGAAAGGACTCATAGAATTAATTTATGGTACTCTTAATAAGGAACTTTGGAACATTTTAATAGGTACATTGGAATAAACATGGTATGGCACTAATAATGAATGATATGTTCAAGATTCTTGGTATAAATGGATTATCTTAATGGATTGAGTGAGCATAGCTCAAATTTATTAGAAGTCCCACCACATGGTTTGGAGGATATCAATGGTTAAGAGAGAATGATTATGTGGATGTATTAGTTTCGTTGTTGCATAGGCCTTATGTGATAACTTAAAATTGGAAAATAACACACTCATCATTTTCCCATAGGTGTTTATTGGTACCTTTAAGCTTGTGTTAGGGTGGGATCCTTGTATATCCTGATGCTTTAACTACTTTGGACATTGATGATGTACAAGGGGATATCAATACTAAAGTGTCTATCACCAAAGTTTTTATTGGATTTAGCCTAAGATATATTCATTGGTGGTTACTTAGCTTTAGTTAAAGTTCATGTATATTAGTGGTTACTTGGCTTTGGTCAAACTTTATGTCCTTTTATTTAGATATTCTTTCATAGTATGTGAGACCATGTGGTGGTAATCATTCCACTGTTCAAAAAGGAATAACTACATATAAATAAATAGTCTGATAGATTATGGACCTTATAAAATGGACCAGACAAGATGTTCATAAAAGTTGAATATGGAGAAGCCTAGTAAGTTTCTTGAATAACCTAACTAATTGAATATGTTATTTATATCCATGATATCTATATAATAATGTTCATCATGTTAAGTTTTGAACTATATAAGTTAGGATGGCATGAAATCTTAATACATTCAATGATCTTGAAAATGCATGTATATCAAATTTTATTGTGTAAGCATGATGTATGATTAGCATGATTTTCATAATTTGTCATGGTCTTACATGTTTGTTACTCTCATTAAGGTGGTAACTTAGCTTACATATTATGTTGCATATGAATGTGCCCATTTGTTTAGTCACATGATCAATCTAATGAGCATAAGACCTTGTTTATATTTTGGAGGTGAGTAGGTAGTTAGCCTACCTTATATTGCACTTTGGAGTTTGACAGCATGAAAACCTACAGAGCCTTATAGGTCCTTAATGGACCAGGGTTTTGGGCTTTTTCCTAATGTTGCTTTATCTCTACTGTATTCATGTACTTTTATTTTACTCACTCCTATGATTATAGATATATTAATACCCATTATGGTCTTTTACTGTAAATTTTTTTCTTTACGATATATGTATATTACACATTTTATGTAGTCTATTCTTATATTTAGTTTGTTGGCTTTCTTATCCCTTTATCTAACATGGGAATGGTTGTGGATTTCTATCTTGTGTTAGGTGCCTTAGAAACTTCCCATCTTTCTTGGGAATGGTTTATATTTTCCAAATCCACAATATTTTAGAATGAATTTTTTTGTAGTGAAAATGAGGATATTATAGCTTGCTATCAGAGTATTGTTTGAGAATTGCTTCAGTTTAAATACTTTTACAATATAACACTAGCAGCTTTTAAATTTTTTTTTGAAATGTGAAAATATATTTAAGTGAGAAATGTTTGGGAATGTTCTATAGATAACTTTTATGTTGATTTCTTGTGTGAGCCTTAGATCTTGGTTAATTAGTTGATTCTAATTAGTTATAGTCTTTAAAAGATACTATCCACCACTATGAGCATGTCTAGGAATTTTTGGAGACTGTTGATCCTAAATGGAGGGCTAGATTCTAACTCCATATCTACTATGGTCAATAGTAGTAGTAATACAAATTCAAGAAGATTGGCTAAAGAGAGTCGGATATCATATCCAATGACCATTGAAGGTCACAAGGACCCTAAGATCATGGAGAGATTTATTAGAGACATGGAGAAGACCTTTACTTATTGTAGTTCCTCATTGGATAGGAGGCTTGACATAGTTGAGGGGAAATGTAGACATATGGTGAAGAAGCTCCCTTATAGAGGTTGAGAGCTAATTGCTTAGGGATCCTTCCTTTAAGTGCCTTAAGTAAGATTCTACCGCACTAATCTTCATATGGGGATGTATGATGAGTTCATGGAGCTTCGATAATGGAGTATGTCTATGGAAGGGTACTATATGATGTTTATGGATTTGGTCTACTTTGCTTGTAAAATAAAGGCCAATGAAGTAAAGTAGGTCCACCATTTCCAGATTGGCTTGGGAATCACGTATCAAATGTTCTTAGTTAGAGTTGTTGCACAAGATTTAGTAGCACTAGGACTTGGAGGTATCTCAAGTTATTTAGGCCTAGAATCTTGAGTTAGGTAGTAATAGAAAGTTTGAGAGTCGCCAGCGTCTTGGTGCTAGGAAGAAGGATTTCTATAGAGGCAGCATACCGCCTAATCATGGTAAGACCAACATCTAGATTTGGTGGATAGTTGATGGGGCATTTTTAGGAGAAACATTAACATTGTAAGACTTATGGAGGAAATCATCTAAGGGTGGATTTTGTGGGCAAAAAGGTGACTTGCCTTTGTTTTTTCATGATGGAAACATGTTTTTTTATTGTTGTGTTGGAGGTGGTAGTGTTTAGGGGAGCTAGTCAGGATAGAGGTAAGTAGACTCATTGAGTTCATCATTTGTTAGTGTTGCCAGTTGTACTAGTTAGGCTATAAGTTAGTAGCCCCAAATGTTTCAACAAGGCCAGGGGTTAAATAGTGTTGCAAGAGTTTCTTTAGGTACACATTTGAAGGTCATTAGCCTGTATGAGGCTAAGTGTCAAACCAGCATGGTAACCAGTATGCCTACTATATCTACCTCTTTAGTATGACTATCGTTTCACTCTAATGCATCATATTCTTTTGTGTAGTCTGCATTCATTATTAGAGCTACATTATTTCCTTCTTATAGTATTTTTACTTCTATCATCTTGCCTTTGAGTGGATAAGATTGAGTGTTCTAAGCTTTATATGGGGGTGGCCTTAATAGTTGGGTGACTAAAATTTCCCTTAGATCACATAAAGCTTGAGTTTCACCATTTTGATGTGATTTTTGGAATTGACATGTTGGGGATGTACCAATCATTGATAAGACTAAGCATAAGCGCATTTAGTTCTTTAAAAGTTGGTATTAGAGTATCCTCTTAGAAATGTGTGAGTCCAACTCTTTAGTGAAGGTCATGTCAGCTATTGTGTTAATTACCCTTGTTCAAAAAGGGTATCTACTCTTCTTATGTATTGTTTAATATATCAAGGCTATTCAAATGTTGCTAGAACAAATCCTAATGATTGGAAAGTATCATGGTGTGTTTGTTGATGGGATTTTGAGTAAGAGACTAGTTAGAGAAGTTGAGTTCATAATCGATTTGTTCTGATGGATAGAGCTAGTGTAACACTCTTATTTTTTAAACTAGAAATTTTCATTTTTAAAACAATGCGGAAGCATTTGAAAAACAAGACTAGGGGATTTTATCGCCACATAAACCATGACAGAGGTGTGATCATCACCTAAACCATGCCTGATGTAAATTAAAATGGAACAATGAACAGAAAGATACATGCTCATAACATAATGTGACAATACAAGGTAATAAAGTAAAGAATAGTATTATAGATAGAATGCATAAAATAGTTTACTTAATTGAATATAGAAAATCGAACTAAGAGTTTAGACAATCAAAAATAAATAAATTCCCAATGTAGTGAGCAAAACACTTCTAACTAGTTAGCCTAATTCCGTTACATAGATATAAACCTCTAAGCTCAAGCAATGACCTACTAATATCCCACGTTATCAACCTCAGAATACTCTAACAAAGAGGCGTAGCCCTATAAATTGTCCTTTGCTCCCTAGACAAAAAGCAGGTTCATCATAGTGTCCACACAAGTGCAATATCAATACAATGAAGTACTAGTAAAACATACTACCTAAAATATAGTAAGGTTCATGCATCACATTAAAGTCACATAACAACATGGTGATATCATACAAATAAAATTTCAACACTTATTCTCAAGTAGTACTACAAAAAGATATGGTTGCATGGAAATCATGGAAGCATAAAGATATGGTTAATACTTCACAATCCTTACAATATAAACCATGTTAGAATTCTTCCCTTTGTGACCACATACATTCTGGTTGAAAAGATAGTTCCTTCGTCTGCACCTAGTTCTCCACCATGAACAAAGCCATGGGAGCATAAATAATCACAATAGGATACAATGCCCACCATACGAGGTCAAGATACATCAAAGGGAGTTTCTTTGGGGATAATACACCCACGCACCTACTACAAGGGATTGCACAAATTAGGATACCACACCCACCGCACATGATTGAAATACACCAAGGGAATTTGTACTTTGATACCTCACCCACCACACCTTGAATGTCTCTTCTGCAAGAGCTAAAAAGTTGGCATACCACACCCATCTAAAGAATGAAGAATATGAAGTACTAGGGACCTTTTACTAGGATACCTCACCAACCCATACTAGACATTGATCCCATGTCGGCCTACCATAGTATAATTCTAATATGGGTAAAACATTACCTAAACTTGTGATAAATGCACCAAAATCTACCACACTTTACCAACATAATCCTAGCATTATTTTTTGTAATAACACACATAAAAATACATGTTGCACACATAGAATCATATGAATAAATGGTAATTGAAATACTTGAATGAATCATGCCCAAATAGCTAACTTATGATGAAAATAAGAGGAAACCAATAATGCTAACTTATGAAGAATTATATCATATGCTCGGATTATAGAATACAAATTAGGTTATGCTGACATATACACAAAACATATGGAACCCAAATAAACCAAAGAATCCCCATTTATGTTAACAATAAGAATGTCTTCCCTAAAATTAATCCGTCTAGCACAAAAGCTTCTACTTTATGGTTTTCTAGCAAAACCTTGATTACTAAGAGAATCAAAATTAAAACATAACAAATATCTCTAAAATCTTCAATAAAATCTAGGAAAGTTAGAAGAAGAAGAATTAGAACACAAAACACCACTTTTGTCCTCAAAATAGGGTGTCAAAGGAAAGAGCTAAAATATTCAACCTTTCTTAACCTTAATTCTTCCATGATAAAGGAAAGTAAGAGAGGAATAAAAAAAATATTAGAAGAATAAAACGGAATACAATGTTGCAAAAAGAGGGGAGAAAGCTTGAGGAAGTCTCTATTTTTCTTTATAGAGAGGAGAAAAGGGAAAAATGAAGGGATGTTAAACAATTGGGAAATTTTCCACAAAGAAAAGGGAGAATAGAGCATGAAAAATAAGTAAGAAATGCAAATGGATAAGAAATGAAAGTATATAGGCAAGGCTTGGCCAACATTCACAACAGAGAGGGAGATGAGACTAGTAAGGTTGAGTGTAGGCAACCAAGAAGTGAGAGCCAACTTATTGGGGCTTTGAATGTAGTTAAGAAGGAACATTGTAGTGGGTTTGTGAGTCAAGAGATGGTGCACAAAGTTAATCTCACACTCCACCATCTAGATTAGAGAGGGATGGGTGAGGGAAAAGAGAGAAGGTGAGGCTTACCTCAAAACTGTTTTGTGGAAAAATTTTGGCTAACTAAAATTATGTAATGATCTATATAATATGAAAATAATCCCAATGGACTAAAATATGTTGATTAGTAAAGATAGACTCTAATCAAAAGTTTTCATAAATATTAGAGAGAAATTTGAATGAAAAATAAAAATGGATCTAAAATCGCAAGATAACTAATTGATTTGTTTGGGTAAACTAGTCGACTGGTTTGTCGAGAACAAAAATGCCAATTACTCAGTGCACTAGTTGATTGATTAGGTAAACCTATCAATTGGTATACCTGAAATTCCCATTTTTATCAAAAGTTCAAGTCCAATTTAACACCAAAAATAAATTATTTTATATCAACATAATTTTAAGTGCATTTTAAAGGATTTTGGGATGGGCTGTTATGGTGCTACCCACTTAAAAAAGTATTGGTCCCCAAAGTCCACAAAAAAAAAGTTGTATCACTATAAGCTCAAAATATAAGAAAACCCTAAGCCATCAACCAAAACAATACAATAACTAATGGCTAATACACAAAAGAATAGTATTGCCTACTTGATAGTGGTGGTGTTACCCACGCAATGCACCTAAGCAAACAACTCTGGATACTTGATCTTGATCTCTTCCTCGAACTCCCAAGTGGCCTCCTCTGCCCAGTTATGTGACCATAAGTCCTTCACAAGTGGAATGATATTCAATCATGTATCCAAAGTCTTATAATCAAGGATCCTTAGCAATTAACCATCATAAGTCAATGTCTCATTGAGCTCAATCGACTTTGGTTGAATGATGTGCGACGGATCCCGTACATACCTCCTCAACTGAGAGATGTGAAAAACGTTATGCATGTGCAAAAGCTCAAAAGGTAAGGCAAGATGGTAAGAAACCCCCCAACATAATCCAAAATCACATATGTCCTAATGAACCTTGTGATAAGCTTACCCTTATGAACAAAACACATTACTCCCTTAGTTGGTGAAACTCTCAGAAGGACATAGTTATCGACCTCAAACTCAGTTGCTCTCCATTACAAATCTATATAGCTCTTCTTTCTACAAAATAACCTTGTCTACCTGGTAGTATCCTCTACCATCTCGGGTCCCAACACGACTATCCCACTAGAGTCACCCCAACATATGGGACTATGGCACTTTCATCCATAGAGTGCCTCAAAAGGTTCCATCCCTATGGTTGCATGATGATTATTGTTGTAGGAGAAATCCACCCAAACTTCACTAAAACTCAAGTACACATTCCCGTAGCACATCCTCTAAGGTCTGAATAGTATGCTCAATTTGCCCAACAGCATTTGGATGGAATGTTGTGCTCATCTTAAGATATGTCTTGAAAACTTCTTAAAACTCTGACAGAAGTGCAAAAAGAATTTCAAATCTTGGTCCAACATAATATCCTTAGGTACCTGATGGTACCAAAACACATGCTTCCTACAAGAAATGGCCATTTGCTCCATACTCCATGTCAACTTCATTAGTATGAATACCATATTCTTAGTCAACCAATCAACCATTACCTAGATCAAATCCAAACCATTAAACAACTTTGGTAATTGAACCACAAATTCCATCAACACAATATCCCATTTCCACTCAAGGACCTCTAATGGTTAAACTAATCATGCTAGACGTTTATGATCTAACTTAAACTTTAAACACTTTAAGCACCAAGACACAAGGTCTGCAACCTCCCACTTTATACAAGGCCACTAATAGATCCACCTCAAATCCTTCTACAACTTATCCCCTCCTATATGGGTGGAATAAAATGCAAGATGACCCTCCATTAGGATCCTATTCTTAAGTGCCCCACATCTCCATGGGGCACACCACCTTCCTTAAAAATGGATAAAACCATCCTCAAAAATCTTAAACCCAACTACTCTACCCTCATATATTACCTTCTTGATCCACTCAAGCTTGAAATCTCTCGACTGACTACCTTGAATCTCATTATGGATAGTTTAGGTGATCAAGAGGGCACTCACCCTCATCTCAAGATCCTTGAATCCAGTGATCTTTATACTTAACTTTTTATGATCTTTCCAGATCCAATATAACACTACCAACAAACCAAAGGTGTGTGCGGTATTTCTACTAGAAGAATATGCTATGAAATTGGTCTTATCCTCATGATAGGTCAACTAAAAATAAAAGGTTTTCATCAACTCTAGACGTCTTCTTAGTATGTTTAGTTTTTGTTATATGAGGATATACTTAAAGCTCTTATGGTATGCGTAGAACTTACACTGCCTTATACACGGGTAATGTCTCTAAATCATTAAGGCAAAAACCACTATAGCTTGCTCAAGGTTATGCATAAGATAATGAGAAATGAAAACCCTCAATTATCAATAGAGAGGAGAAAAGGGACTAATGAAAGGATGTCCAACACTTGGAAAATTTTCCACCAACAAAAGGGAGAAGTGAGTAAGAACAATAAGTGAGAACTTAAAATGGATCAAGAATGAAATGTATAAAGGCAAGGCTTGGTGGAAATTTATAGTAGAGAGGGAGATGAAACCAACAAGGTTAAGTGTGGGCAACAATAAATTGAGAGCTGACATGATGAGTGTTTAAATGTTGTCAAGAAGGTAGATGGTAGTGGATTAGTGAGTCAAAAGATGGTACAAAAATTCAATCTCACACTCCAACTGCCAAGATAGAGAGGGATAGGTGAGGGAGAAGAGAGAAGGTGAGACTTACCTCAAAAGTGCTTTTTGAAAAAAAATTAGCTAATTAAAATTATTTAATGATCTAAACAATATGAAAATAATTCCATAGCACTAAAGTGTGATTATTAGCATAGATGGACTTTAGTCAAAACTTTTTATTAACATTAAAGAGAAATTTGAATAAAAAAAGATCTAAAATCATAGGATAATTAGTAGATCGATTTGGGAAAGCTAGTTAACTGGTTTATCATGAAGCAAAATTCAATTACTCAGCACATTAGTTGATTAGTTAGGCAAACTAATCAATTGGTACGCCTAAAATTCATATTTTTATTAGAATTTCAAACCCATTCGAACATCGAAACAAACTTATTTTATATCAAAATAACTTTGAACGCATTTCGAATGATTTTGGGACAAGGTATTATAGTTAATACCCAAAGAACCATGCCATATGACACCTACAGAGATAAATGAACTTAAGACTTATCTAGATAACCTATTGAAGAAGGGATGCAATCAACCAATTGTATTATCTTAGGGAGCACCAATTTTATTCATCAGGAAGGATCAAATTTTGAGCCTGTACACTGACTACAAAAGATTGAATTTGGTTATCATAAGGAGTTAATACACTTTATTTTAAATCAATGATCTATATGACTAGCTTAAGTGAGCCATAGTGTTTTTCAAGATTAATCTATAGTTAAGTTATCAACATTTGAGAGTCACTAAATAAAATATCCTAATGATGACATTTTAGACCAAATATGAACATTACAAGTTCACAGTGATTTTTTTTTTGAACTCAGTAATGTGCCAGCAACATTTATAGCTCTCATAGAATAAGTTTTTAATAATTTTTTAGATGAGTTCATCATGGTGTTGGACTATGACATTATCTGTAACACCCCAAATTTCACTATTTTTTTAAAGCAAAAGTAATAGAAACTCTTAAATTCAAACCCATGAATTTTGGGGTGTTACCACCACACTTAGTACCAAACCGGTTCTCTCCGACCATTTCAGTACCAAGTGCTAAGGCTAAGGAAAAGATTAACAATTAATTACAAATCAAGACAAACTAAACTCCAAACAAGCATTAAACGGTTGTAAAACAAATTCAGAGTATGCATAAAGAATTGTTATTCAACTTAAAAAGAGAAATAGTTACAACCGATAAAAGATTAATAAAAGGAAATAGAATCACAAAAAGACTAAAATATGGCCACAACTCTCTCGAACTCAAGCCAACCACAAACTCAACACACAGCTCCGACTGATATCTCTCCCATCTACACAAATCGGAAGGGCATACTACTCGTGGGATTGAGCAGCACCCATGAAAAGGGTGATCAGTACGCTACGTACTGAGTAAGGTAACCGAGCACTAAGGCCAACACATAAGCACATAAAATCATGCATAAGAATAAAAGAACACAATCACAAATGCATATGATCAACCCAGTAAAAGTACAAAGGCCCATGAATAATCCAATTCAATTACTTAATTAATCTCTTATCATAACTTGCTTCACACCAAGCTTTTTATCAAATTCATGCAAGTACGGGAGCCCCCACTATTATAGCCGACGGATCAGTGACAAGCAGGGCACAAAGCTCCTGCCCACTATTATTAGCCGATGGATTGGTTGCACATAGGGTGTCATACCCTAACCACTATTTCTTACAGGTGGATCGGTTGGCCCCGAATCACATGGTGTTCCACTGTAAGTAATTAGTGTCTTTCCCAAGTCTTAGCAAACTGTTAGTTTTATTGAGCTCAGAATCCGCCACTATTATAGTCGGTGGATTGGAGGCACATAGGGTATCATACCCTAACCACTATTATAGCCGGTGGATCGAAGAAACATAGGACTAAGCGTCCTAACCACTATTTCTAACCGGTAGATCGGTGGTGTAACACCCCCAAATTTACTACTGAAAAATTTCGTTTAAATCAAAAGGTTTAGCGGAAGCGAAAGAATTAAAACCGTAAACTTGGGGGTATTACCGCCACACTTAGTACCAGACCGATTCACTCCTACCGTTCTGATACTAAGTGTTAAGGCTGAACTAAACAATCGTTAAGTAAGAATCATCAAAACATAAGTTCATAATCAACATAGGTCATTCACGGAAACACAAGTCAACAACAGTTAGAATATCGTTTAGGAATACAACTTAGGAGTACGGTTTCAAAAGAAGAAGCGTAGTACAAAATATAGCTAAATAAAACAGATCCCAAGGGACCAATATCTGGATCACCTACTCACTCAAGTCAAGCCTTCCACCCCAAGATAGTACCCGATCATAAACCTGCACAAGAAGTCTGCTCCCCACCATCGGTGGATCATCACAGGACCCATTCAATCAAGGTAGTATCAGTACGGGTCCAATACTGAGTAAGGGTGCAGGTGCGTTAAGGCCAATCATACCATCATACAACATAACATACACAGCACAATCACATAAGAACCATGTAATATTATGGATGATGTAGGTCGGTTATGGTCCAATCCAACTTCTTCTTTTCATAACTCTGATAATTGTAGACGATTCACATCATAATCGTTATGAATCCATGAGAATACGGGAACCCCACTATTATAGCCGGTGGATCGGTCACTTATAGGGCAGAACGCACCTAACCACTATTATATGCCGGTGGATCGGTCTCAGGGGCAGAACGCTCCTGGCCACTATTATGCCGGTGGATCGGTCTGGCCCCAACTCTCATGGTGTTTCACTGCGATTATAACGTATCTTTCCATGATTTGTTTATAAGTCATTTCACACCATAATCTTTGTTAATCCATGCGAGTACGGGAACCCCACTATTATAGCCGGTGGATCAGTTACTTATAGGGCAGAACACACCTAACCACTATTATATGCCGGTGGATCGATCTCCAGGGCACAACGCTCCTGGCCACTATTATGCCGGTGGATCGGTCTGGCCCCGACTCTCATGGTGTTCCACTGTAAGTATATAGTATCTTTCCCATGATTTAATTACAACATACTATTTGGTTTGTTGAGCTCGGGATCCCCCACTATTATAGCCGGTGGATCGGTCACGTATAGGGCAGAACGCACCTAACCACTATTATATGCCGGTGGATCGGTCTCTAGGGCACCCTGGCACCTGGCCACTATTATGCCGGTGGATCGGTCTGGGCCCGCCTCAACAATCTTACTCTTTAAGTAATTAATATCTTATTCATGTCTTATTAGACGAAGCTTTCCACCCTTGACATGCATATCAACTACCCTCCACTTCTTTCCTCCCCAGGGGGCCCGTCCCATATCTTGAGACTCATGCGCCCCTTATCACACCCCGACATCCATTCCCTTTACACTTACCTTTAGATGAAAGTGTCAACCCCCACGGGTGTGGGTTAGGCCCTACACTCATGACATCAACTCCACCTCCCATCACTCCCTAGGGTTTTCCCTTGAAACCCTAATTGGGCCGATGTGGCCCAACCTTCTCCCACTTACGCTACCTTTACCTCATTCAGCGCCCCACATCTTACCTCAATTAGATCCTCTCCCAAAACATATCACTTTACCTTTCGATTCAGCACATAACCATGAAAACCCTAGTTGATCACCTCAACCTTAGTACCTTTCTTCTCCCACAAGTAACCTCTCTCTTTTCATCCCAAAGTCACTTCTTCCACATGGGAACCCATACTCACCTTTTATATAAATGAAATCTCACTCTAACCCATACTCCACCCTTCCTTAATCATTCTTACTTTTGTACTTCCCAAATTTCCACTTTCTCCCAAAAACCCTAATCGGATTCCTTATACACCATTGCACCAACCTACGTACTATTTTTCACCCCAAGTCCTCAATCACTCCACAACTCTCCCATTCTCTTACTTACACCCAAATTCAACTTTTCTCACGTAAGACACACCCCCATGCAAGAGTTAGTCACCTCATGCAAACACCCCAAGTCACCATGCAGATTTTAAGGTCCCCATGCATGGTTCCCAACTTTCATTTATTTTAGACATTCTTTCCACTTAAAACTTCTCTCATGGATGATGAGGTACTTTGGTCTACCCCAAATCCCCCTTAATGGTCTCAGTTCCCATTCCTCTCTTGTTATTCCTTTAGTCCCATTCCATAATACCAAAACCCTAGCATGCATGTCCTAGAGGGTCGTATCATATCACATCATAAACATCACACATATACATGTCATGCTCATGTCATAAGAACACATACAAACACACCTCATTATCCACGTTGCGCTACACAAAATAGGTTATTCATAACGCATGCATAATACACATTAACATGGCATGCTCATCATTCACCCACACATTACATCACACATAGCACAAGGCCATAGCTTCGTCCTTACCTAAGGCGACGCCGGGCTTGGAGCACTCTCCTCTAACTCCTTAGGGCTCGAATCGGGGTCATCTATGAAAAGGGGGAAAATGCTAAGTATTAGTTTCCCTTATAAATACTATCAACCCTCATTCTAGTTTAGGATTAAGGTTCTTATTACTAGAGGGGTTATTATACAAAAGCTAGGGTTTTTACCTTAAAATTAAAATACTAAATATTACTAGTCAAAATATGTTTATTTTTAATACTTATTGTTACAACTATATTATTAGACCTGGTAGCCCTATTCTTATAATAGTAATGTTCATGCTAACTATAGAAAAATAGTGATAATAATAATAATAAAACCAATAATAGTGACATTAATGTTTATAGTGATAGAAACCCTAGCGTTTTTAAGACTAAGTCTAATAATAGTGTTAGGGTCAAAATAATAATATACTAATTACAATACCAACAAGTAAAATATTCCGAAAGATGATAATGATAAAAGTTATACTTTGAATAAATAGTATAAGGGCTCCCATATTTTGTCACCCTAATAGAAATAGAATAATGGTACTAGTAATACTAGTAATGACAATAATGATAAAGGTGTTAGGTATAGTAAAACAATATTAATATAAGTACAATACCCACATAAGGTTGGATTAAGTAGTAATAACACTAATAGTGGTAATAACCATAATGATAGTAATAATAATAATAATACCAACACTAATGGTTAAGTATGATGAAAGCTAGGGTTTTGGAGGGATGATGGCCTTGTAAGAAAATAACACATTTATGATAGAGAAATTAATAATGAAAATAATAATAGTAATGACAATAATAGTAATAATAATAATAATAATAACAAAAATAATATTAATGTTAATAATAAAGATAATGACATTAACTCTAAGTTATGTATAATAGGGGTTAGGGTTGGAAGGGGTGATAGTATGATAACATTAAGGATAGTAAAGGATAATAATAGAAATGGTATTAATTAATAATGATAATGATAATAATAATAATAATAATGATGATGATGATGATGATGATAAGTATAATAATACTAATATTCATTAAAAATTACTATAGGTGGCATAAAGAAAGGTTTTAGGGTTCAGGTGAGTGGAAGACCACCTGAGGACGGTGGTGGTCCGGCGGCGGTGCGTGGCGGCGACGGCGGCGGCGGTGGAGGAGGAGAAGAGGGGGAACAATGGAGGTGGAGGTTAGATGGGAGGAGAAAAATAAAAGTCTGAGGTGGGGGAAGAAACAGAAAATGAAGGGGAGTGGAGTGAGGGTGGTGGCGTGGCAAGGGGTGGCGGCGCGCGGTGGTTGGCGCTGCGACCGAGGGTGGTGGAGAGAGGTGGAAGATGAGGGAGGAAGGAGGAGGGGGAGGCAGGGGGAGTTGAAGGTAGGGGAAGGTAGAGGAAGGTCTCCTGGGCATTTTGGAGGGTGGAGGAGGCTCTGGTGGCGGCTGGGCTGGCGGTGGAAGGCGGCGCAAGGGCGGCGAAGGCAGGAGGTGGTGGTTTCGGGATAGGAATTTTGCACGGCTAGGGCGGCACGTGCAGAGCAAAGCGGAGGGTGGTGGTGGCTTGTTTTTGTCAAGGGAGTTACAGGGATGATAACGGTGGGTAGAGGTGGTGGTGGCGGTCACCGGTGACGGCGGAAAGCCCATCTTTTTTAGGCGGCGGAGAGACAGGGTTTCGGGGCAAAAATCGAAAAGGGAGCTGATCATGGCTGCCAATGGGGGGGTATTTATAGGAAATTGGGAGGGGAAAGCGACAAGGGAAGAAGGAGACGAGCGGGGCAGGTGTGCAGGTGGTCGGCCGGTGGCAAGCGATGCAGGTCCTGCCATGGCAGGTTGGGTCGAGGAGGGGGAGAGGAAAAGGGAAAAAGATGGGCACGCGGGAAGGGGAGAGAGGGACTTGGTCGGGGTCGAAAAGAGGAAGGAAAATGACAGGGAAGGGCAGGGGAGGACGGTCGGCGCTGGGGTGGTGGTTGCCGGCGAGATTCAGGGCTGCAAGTCGAGTTGCAGGTCAAGTGCAGGTCGGGGAAGAAGGGGGGCGACAGGACCGGTCGGTCAAGGGGAAAAAGAAAAAAAGGAGAAGGATCGGTCGGCCAAGGCAAGGGAGCAGGCTGACGCGCGAGACAAGCCAAGGAGGAAGGGAGATTTGGGCCGACGGGCTGGCCCAAACCGAGGGATGAGAAGAAAAAAAAGTAAAGGAGGAAGAAAGAAAAAGAAAAGAAAGGAGAAAAAGGAAAATGGAAAATGGAAAATGATAAAGTGGTTGGGTTGGGGGTATTTGGTCTCTATTTATTTATATAATTAATTTAGATATTTAATTTTAATAATAATTATTTTAATTATAATAATTAAATCCATTTTTAAATTAGTTAGGCTATTTTGGATAAATTATCCTTAACTTCCATTTTAATTAGTAAAGTGTCCAAAATTTTCTAAATAATTTATTTATTATTTTCTCCTTATTTTCCTAAATTAATTTCCTCTTTATTTAATAAAGTAATTTATTTTCTTAATTTTTCCTAACAAATCATTATTTGCCATAATTTCTAAATTAGGATTTTTGGGGTATTACAAGTGGGACCCGGCTCAATATCTTCCACTTTAAGTAATTAATGTCTTAAGTGTCTTATTCAAAGGCTTTCGCCATGGACATGCACGAATCATAAATCATAAATTCCATATTCATCATCATAATTTATTCACCAATTACACATGGGCTACCACCAAACCCTAGACATGCATGAATCACTCCCTTTACACTTATCCTCCAATTCTACTTCACATCTCACTCTAGGGTTTTATTCCGAAATCCTAATTTAGGCCTTAACATCCCCTCTTACTCCACCTCACATCACCCAAATCATTTTAACACTCCACATATCACAAATCATCAATTTCATTCTCATAATTACACCTTAATCACCAAAAATACATGGTACAACAAAAACCTTAAGCAGCTACACCAAACCCTAATCAACCACCACAAACCATAATTAACCACTCCAAACCTTATTTAATCATAACATCCATAATTATCCATTCTAAACCTTAATTAACCATGACAATTCACAATTAGCCACTACAAACCCTAGCTTCATCTCCTACGTACCTAGATAATGTTCCACATATTATTTTCCATCCAAAGTGTTTAAATACCCAAACAACGCTTACATTACCTTCCTTAAATCCCAAATTAACTTTTCATACATAAATTTTACTCCCATGCAAACATTAATCTCCCCATGCAAACCTTCGAACCTTTTCATGCAAACCCTAAAATTCCACTTGAAACCCTAAATTCAACCATGCAAACCTTAATACCTCCATACGACCATAAATACCACCATGCAAACCCTAATACCACCAAAGAAACCCTAATACCACCATACGACCATTAATAACAACATGCAACCCTAATACCACCATGCAAATCCTAAATTCTGTCATACAAAACCCTAAATGCAATCCACATAAAACTAAAGATCCATCCATACCAAACCCTAGATTCAAACCATAGAAAACCCAAAGATTTGTCCATATAATACAATTGATTAGATTCTTCCATTCATAACCACAAATTAGATTCTCCCATACAGACCATAAGTTAGATTCTTCCACACAAAATCATAAATTTGAATCTCTGATATAAACCATAAATTTGATTGTTCCATATAACATCATATATTACATTCTCCAATACAAAATCATCCAAACCATAAATTATATTCTCTCATACAAACCATAAATTCGATTCTCCCATATAACATCATAAATTAGATTCTCCCAAACACACCATAAATTTGATTCTCCCATATAACATCATAAATTACACTCTCCCAACTAAAACCATATATTTTATTCTCCGCATAAAACCATAAATTATATTCTTCCACATAAACCATACATTAGATTATTCCTTATAAAACCATAAAATTAAGTCAACTCACTTCCCTTAGTCAACTTCTTTCCTCATCCTCCTTTTTCATCCTTTCTCCCACACAAACCACATCGACATCCTCTCATGCATGTCTTACAGGGTCACAACACACATATCATCACATATATAATATTTCATAACATATAGTACACATGCCATATAAAACATACTTCAACTCCACGTTATACCACATACAAAATAATTAATAATGATAAACATAGAATACATATCATACAAAGCACATAATGCATATAAGCACACAAAAGGCCTTAGCACCCCTTACCTGAAACAACACCGGTCTTGTAGCACACTCCTATGCCTCCTTAGGGCTTTGAATGGTTTTACCTATTATGAGGGAAAAGCTAAAATTACAATCCCTCCTATCAAAATACTATTAATAACTAACTTAATATAAGACTAGGCTTTGATAAAATATTAAGATAATAATAGCAAAAATACCAAAAATAATATCAATATTAATAATAATAATAAGGTTAATAAAAACAGTAACAATAATAATAAGAAGGACATTGCTCAAAAACATAGTAAAATAAGAGCTTTATCCCTTTTACTAAAATAATACTACTAATAATACTACTAGTAAAATAAATAACCAAATTTATTAATAATAATAGTGATGAAATAATAATAATAATAATAATAATAATAATAATAATAATAATAATAATAATAATAATAATAAATTTCTTAACAACACTAATGTTAAAATATTTGTATTAATAATAATGGAATAAGAATAATGGAAATTCGAATTAGGAAATAATAATAATAATTATACTTATAACATTTTAATATTAATAATAGTAAATATAGAAATAATAGGAAGAATAATAATAAAATCGAATTAAAATACAATAGGTGTCAGCCCTTAACATAAATAATAATAAAAATATTAATACTAATACTAATAATAATAATAATAATGCATATTAAAAATATAAATATTATGAATAATAATAATAGTATTTATATGCAAATAATTGAAATAAAATAATTTAAGGGTTATAAAAATAGGGAAAATGGCTGAGAGGGTCTAGGGTTCAACCTTAGGCTGACAGGGATAGGCGTCACCGGTAGTGGTGCACAGTGGCAGCGGCGGTGGCCAAAAAAAGAGAAGAAAGAGGGGAATGTTGCATGCTGGGAATAAGATATGGAGAATGGAGGTGGAAGTTGGGTTGTTTAAGAATGTCCAGAGGGAGAGGAACAGAATGGTGGTGGTGGCGTAGCCAAAGGTGGCGGCGCACGGCGGCGGTGGGTGGTGTCTGAATGGAGGAGAAGAAGAGAAGGAGAGAAGGAGAAGGAGAAAGAGGAAAAACAAGGTATGCAGAGATAGAGGAGGGTCTGGAGAAGATTTTGGAGGTGAAAGAAGCTGCGGAAGAGGCGGAAGAGGTGGCTAAGGGCGGCGCAAAAGGTGGCTGAGGCAGAAAACACGGTTGATTGGAAAGGATATTAGGCACAGCCAGGGTATCTTGTGTAGAAATAATCGAGGGTGATGAATGGTTTGGTTAGCTAGAGGGAGGTTCCGGGAAGAGTTTGGTGGCTAGATATGGCGGCGAAGTTGGCCGGAGGCGGCGGAAGAGACACCTAAAGGGGCGGTGGCGAAAAGGGAAATATTTTGGGTTGGAGACCAAAGGCTCGACACAGAGCTCAAACTAGGGGTATTTATAGGTTTTATAAGGAAGTTTAGGGCTTTGTGGGTCGGTTGGGGTGTAAGGAAAGTAGGGTTAGGGTCACCAGCGGCATTGTTTGGCTGGTGGAAATCAAAACGGGGGAAAGGGTTGCGTAGGAGAGAGAGAGAGTATCACGCAATAAAAGGGAGAGTTGATAGGGTTTATGAGGCTCTTGAGACGAGGGGTAGAGAAAGGGAGGAAAAGGCCGGTCAAATCGGGCTAGATCGCTGGCGAAAAACCAGGCGCTAACAGCGTTGTTGCAAGTCGGTGGTGTCGGGCTGGTGCGAAGGCTGGGGGAAGAAGAAGGGGGGCTGGACCGACGGTCTGGAAGAAAAAGAAAGAAAGGAAAAGAGAGGAGATTGGGCCAGTCGGCGCAAGGGAGGAGGCATTAAATGAAACGATGAGTTTTGGTGGAAGTGGAATCAAAACGCGGTGCTTGAAGAGGGTAGGAGGCGCTAGCCGCACGGGCTGGGCCGAAGGAAAGGAAGAAGAGAAACTAAGCAACGAGCTGGCTCAGTTCGGGTGAAGTAGAAAAAGAAAAAGAAAAAAAGAAGAAAGAAAAAGAAGGAAAAAAGGAAAAGGAGAAAAATAATTAGGTTAGGGCCAATTAAATTAATCTAAATATTTAGGATATTTAAAAATAATAATATTTAAATAAAATAATATTTAAATCCCTCTTTAAGCTAAATTAGAGTTTTAAAAGATTTTCCATAAATTCCATTTTTATTAGCAAAACATCTTAAATTTCTCCAATTAATTTATTTATAAAATTTTTATTAATTTAAAACTATTTTATCATTCTTATTTTAAATAAAATAATTTATTTAATTTATTTCCAAAATAAAATCTTTAATTATCCAAAATACCAAAATTTCTTTAATAAAAATACTTACAAATTTCTTCTTAATTTTTCCTAATACATTCCTTTTTATTTTAATAAAAGTAATTTATTTAAATAATTTTTTCTAATAAAATATCATTTAAATATAATTTATAAAATTAGAAATTTTCGAGGCATTTCATTATCATATGCTCTAGTAGTTGTGAGGAGTGTGAACAACATCCATGGCTAACATTAACAAGGTTGAGAGCACACTTGTTATATGCCAAACTTTTGAAATTTAAGTATTATGTGAATAAAGAAGATTTCCTTGGACATGTTCTCTTAAAGGAATGCACATTAGAGGATCCTTCCAAGATTTGGACAATTTTTGAAGTAGCCAGCACCAACATCTGTTAAGGAGGTCCACAAATTTATAGGATTGGTTAGTAATTACTGTATATTAGTAACATACTTTTCCAAGATAGCTCACCCATTGATAATTTGCTAAAGAAGGCTACACATTTCCAATTGGAAGATAAGTGTAATAAGTCTTTTAAGGAATTAAAGAGTTATTTGACTTCAGCCCTAGTCACACATTATTGAGTGGATCGGATGGTTTTGAAGTGTATATTAATGCTTCTAAGCATGGCTTGAGTTGATGCAACTAAGGAGAGTAATATCTTATACTTCTCTTAAATTAAAGTGACATGAGAAGAATTATCTGACACATGGTTTAGAAATTTTCATAGTTTTATTTTCTTTGAAGATTTAGAGGCATTATATCTATAAAGTTAAATACAAGTTATACACCAATCATAAGAGGCTAAGTACATTTTCATGTAATGAGAAATGAATTTGAGACAACATTGATGTTGGAGTTGGCTAAGGATTATAACCTAAAGTTGACCCACCAAAAAGGTAAGGCTAATGTAGTGGTAAATGCTCTTAGTTGAATTACATCACATTCCTTGAATAGAGTAGTGTTTCATCATTTGTGTTAAGAGATCAAGGATATGGGGATCAACTTTTTCACCGCTAGAAGTTCAGAAGTGAGGATAAGTGCACACAACATCAAACCTTCTACATTTAATGATATTTGAGCTCTTCAACCTAATAATGTCAAGCTTAATAGGTTATAGAAAGTAGAGTTGAGGGATTTCATATCCACAAAGATAGTATTATCATGTACTATGTTAGGTGGTATATAACAAAAGGATGTGTTGAGCTCAATAAGAAAATCTTTGAGGAAGGTCATTCTATTCATTATTATGTCCATCCTTTTAGGAATAAGTTCCATAAGAACTTGAAGAAGGTATATTGGTGGTTTCATATGATGTGGGATTTTTTAATGTTTGTAGCACGATGTTTAACTAGTTAAATGGTTGCAATTGAGCATAAAACGCTAGCATAGTTATTAAAACCACTTCTAGAGTGGAAATGGGAAAGTATATTTAAGGATTTTGTGGTTGATCTTCTAAAGACCTTTAGTTTTTTTTATTCCATTAAGGTTATTTTGTATAATTTTACTAAGTCATCAATGTAAATACTCCTCAAGAAAATAAGGATTATGGACTAGTTAGCCAAAAAATATAAGAAGCATGTTGTGAGACTACTTGGGGTGCCTAAATATATTGCTTCTAACTAACAATCCATATTTATGTGGAACTTTTGAAAAAATTTGCATGTTGCTTTTGGGACTTAGTTGAACATGATTAATAATTTTTATCTATATATAAATGGTCAAATAGATAGGACCATTCAGACATCAGAGGATATGTTTTTTGCATGAGTGTTAGATTTTGGAGGTAATTAAAAGGATTTTCTTGACTTGATTAAGTTTTTTTGCAGTAATAAATACTATACAAGTATAAAAATGGCACATTTAGAGGCCTTTCATTAAAGGAAGTATCGTAGTCCATTGTATGAGCTGACATTAGTGAAAAATTTGTGTTAGGACTAGACATAATCAAATAGACAACAAGACAAATGAGCTTAATTTAGGACCACATAAGAGTTTCCTAGAATCGAAAAAATAGCTATGTTGGTTTAAGGAAATAGATAAATAGTTATAAGGTGGGTTCTAGAGTCCTTTCTAGGGTCTCACCCACCAAGGGAATAAGAAGGTTCAACGGGAAGGGAAAGCTCATTCCAAGGTGTATTTGATTATAAGAGATCTTAGAGTGAGTCAGCAAAGTTTCATATTAGTTAACGCAACCTACAAAGTTATCTGATGTACACAACATATTCCATGTATGTTTATTATTATTATTATTATTATTATTATTATTATTATTATTATTATTATTATTATTATTATTATTATATGTCATGTATGTTTAATATAAAAGGTTGAGCATGCTTAGGAGTATTTTTAGCATAATTATTATTATTATTGTGTGCCCCAAGGGTAATGTAGTATTTTTAAATGTATCATGATATTTATTCTGACAAGCATGACGAATATGTATTATTAGGTTTAAGTATGAAAGTATGTGATTTTGGATAACTTAGGCACACATGTGAGCGTTTTAGGTGTTATGTCATGTGTAAGGGTAAAATGGTCATTTGGCATGTCTTGTAATTGAACACCATGTTAAATAATTTTATTATTATCTTTTAAAATTCTCATGAAAAATTATTAAATAAAATGGATGATAATATGTTTTTTATGGTCCCAAGGGTATTTTGGTTATTTTTGGCCTAATTCACTGAAATGTCGATAACTTAAACTAAAAAGACCTTAGTAGATTTGTGATAATGATTGTCTTGAGTAATTGAAAATGAATATAAATGTTCAGGAATGGAAAATGGATATAATTGTATATTTTTTGATTTCATAGTCACTTTATTAAAATACTACCGTTTACAATGAAAGACATCAAGAACAAAAATGGTAACCCTGTAAGGTTAGTAACCCTAAAGATGTGGTTTATCGCATGAATGATTATGGATTTTTGTTAGCTTGCCTTAGTAGCCAAATAAGCCCTATATCTTACTCTATTTACCTATACGTACTTATAGAAGGTATGCATACTTATGGATTAGGTGTCTTTATTAGTATGGTATTGTGTTACCTTTGTGTGCTAATATGAAAATGGTACCTAAATGTCTTTTGGTTGATATTAAGTAAAATACTATATTACCTTGGTGCTCTGATATGACCAAATAACCCTATTGCCTATAGTTTGACCTGATCTCCCTTTGAGTAAACAAAATAGATATGATTATTAGATTATTTTGGTAGTAGCATTCGTAACTACTTGAGGTTTATGAGTGGCTTTTGTGCCTACATGTGTAGCAGTACTAGTTATCATACCGACCTATTATTCAACATTAGCCTTCCTTCCTACTAATGGTTTGGTTGTAGTCTTTGTGCCTAACTACGGTTTGGTAGCAGCCTTTGTGCCTGCCTATGGTTTAGTAGTAGCCCGCATTCCTACCTATGTTTGGTAGTTGCCTTCAAACCCTATCCATGGTGTTATGCATTTTATTAATATGGTGCCTTTGAGTCTTACAAATGTTATTATGGATATTATTGATTTTCATATAAAAATATAAGATGTATTGTAATGATTATGGTTAATTAGTTGATATATATTACAATCATTACTTTAGAGAGTATCCATTGGATGCTTACTTGGTAAATTTCACATCATTCTAAATTAAGAGGTATGAGTAGTATATGGCATTGGTGACATTTGTTTATCAAATATGATTATCATATTTTTATCATCCCTTGTATATGTCTATTATTATGATGAATTCTGTGTTCCAAGTGGGCTTTTCATATTATACTTCTATAATAGGTTATTGAGTATCGTTGTGTTGATGTATTCTGTTTTATGGGCCTGTACTTATTTATTAGTCAGTAGTCTTAGCACATTAGCTTGTGACATTAGTAGAAGGCTAGTATATTCTAGTTGAGAGTTTTATCTAATGTCCTACCTAATATATTTTCATACAATGTGCTTATACTCTTATGTCGTTCTATATTTTTCTTTCACTAAATTTTGTAATTGTTAACAATTAGTTTTATTCAAAATGACATTAATAGTCATGTTCGTTCTAATTTGGTTCTTATAACTATGTTACTAATTTAAGTGGATTAATTTTTGCATCCTTATCACATGGTAATAGGAAGATAGAAGGAATCAAACTTGTACCAAATGTGGTGGTAACACCCTGCAATTTTACTATTTTATCTTCCATAATTAACCCTTAAAAAAAACTTTTAACTCCCAAAAATGGAGTTGTTACTAGTTGGTACCAAAGGTTTTTGTTGTTGGGGTTTGTATTTTAGCCATATATTCAGTTCTCATGATCAATAATATTTTAATAAAAAAATTCTTTCTCTTATTATTTTAGACCCCAAATTTGTCTTGTGAATAATCAAGTGTGGGTAGACTAAGTGGCCTTTGATTTGTGCTTATATGTTATATGCATAGTATAAAAGGGTTTTTCAAACATTATTTCAGTGTTATAGCTTAGTAAGACGTGTTTTTGGGTAAATGCAACATCATGAATTATAGTGAGCCAATGCACCTACCAATATGGTCTCCACTTGGAATTAAGAATCGTGAGTATCTATAAGAGGAATTGTATGGAGGCTATGGGAATGAATATGTGGATGTGGTGCTCCTCCACCTAGCTACTTATGAGCCAACTAAGACAACAAATTGGTTTTGCAAAGACAATATCCAATGATCATAAGAAGAGCCCCTGCACACTCCCAGAGCTCCAATGATGCAATTTTGTTTTGTTTTATTAAGACAAGTTCACTTGGAGAATATTACATCCTATAAATTTAAGAGGACAACAAACATAGGGATGGATGCTTTCACTTTATTCATTGGTCTTGTGCTTGCCAAACCTTGAAATAGGGTTTCCACATTTTTAAGGGGTGTTATCCCCTCAGTGTTTTGTGGTTTGTACGGCATGGAATTTAGAGCCAACCCTTTTTTTAATATTTAACCATTCATTCAAAACATAAATCTTATATCTTAGCTCATTTTTTATTAACCCTAAATCAACAAACCTGATAAATTCTTAAATAAATTTTTCTTAATTATTTTTATCATTTTCCCTATTACTAAGTCCATTGTATATCAGTTAATTCCTTCCTTTATTTTTCCTAATCATATACCCTATCATTAAATAAATTAATTTTATCCTAATGCTAAATCTAAACCTAATTCTAATGAAAACCTTAAATTTATTTATTTCCCATTTTATTTCATTATCAATCTTTTCCCTCTTATCTCCTCATCCCTTAGATAGGCATGCATGTACCCTTCATTTCCCCTTCACACCATGCATTTCCCATTCATCTCCTAGCACATACCCATTTCCTTTTCTTTCTTACACCCTATAACCCTTGATGTCCATGTACATTTTGGCTTGCACTATGCACCCTTATCCTAAATCATCTGGCTTGTCCCTACCTACATCCTCCTTCCTTTACACATAGCTAGCCACATCAATCCTTGCCCCATGCCCCTTGTAACACCCCAAAATCATGACTTGAAAATTTGTTTAAATTTTACTTTGTGGAAGCGGAAATTAAAGAACGGTGAGTGTTACCGCCACACTTAACATAAGTTTGGTCTCCTCACCATCCTTACGTCAAGTGCTAAGGCTTAAAAAAAGTTAAACCAACAAAAAAATGAGAGAAGTACAATACATAATTGAGGGTTTTACAAAAGAAAGATCATCCATAACAAAGGACCGTTTAGATAATTAAGTAGCTAACCATTTTCACAAAATAAAAAAAGAGCACACAAAGGTGCAACAATGGTTTGCCTTCCTCTCATCTCGTCCATCAAGGTTACAAGGAAAAGGGAAAAAGGGATGGGGTCCTCTCACTCCCTTTTTCTAACTATTTATCTGGGTGATGCTCCTCAAAATTCTTTAACCATTTTATGCCACAGACAAACTCCTCTAAAAAGTGATAGCATCAGTACGACTTCCTCGTATTGAGTAAACCACAACGCCTCTAGAGAGGTAGCATACCCACGTAGCAATCATCATAAAAGTAAGGCATTCAAATCAAACATACTATCACATGCAAAGCTATGATTTTATGACACAATTCCATATCACAGATAATGATACTAATTAGATCAAAACCCTTGTAAATGCATTAAAGACATGCTTATAATCTCATAACGAGTTTAACTTACCAATGACCAAACTTTAAAGCATAATAGGGAGAAGTAGTGACATTCCAAAAAATCTAACCAAGGTCGAGCCATGCCTAATCCAATTATTACAGAAGTGTTAAGGTGGGTATCTAATCCAGTTATATAATTTATGTAACAATTCTCGAGTGGAATACAATCCTATATCCATGAAAATGATCGTCAAGGAGGTGGTACCAAATAGTTCACTCAATTCCAGGGCAAATCTTGCTAAAGAAGCCACATGATATATCAATCGCCCATACTAAACCTCAAAACCCAAGTCCTTAATTATGCGTCCCCCCCTTAGGGTGTATGGAATACCTATAAAGCATAAGTGAGCCCCTTGACCCGAAGGCCAAAACTATGCACTTAGCGGCCATGTTTGAGGCACGAGATTCCTTTCCAACTCAAGTATTACTCTTTAAGTAATTAGTGTCTTATGAAATCCCAGGTTATTAATTTTAGAATATCAAGGATCATAATATTACAACTTAGCCATCAATCAATCAACCAATGTCAAATCCAAAATACCACGAGGGTCACAACCATTCCAAGCCAACACGACCTAGGGTTAGGCATCATGCCATAGCTCGAATAATTATCCAATTTAGTTGTTCAATCCATTTGTCCAATTATTTCCAAAATTATTTGAGGCCAACACTTAATTCAACTAGTCAAATTATTCACTTTGAAACACATTTTTGCCTTAATGACCAAAATACCCTTCAACCTATAACTATCACATTTTCCTTCACTTTATTATCAATTTTACCTCTTTAGGATATTTTTCATGAAGATGCTAACATAAAATAGCTAATGATACTTTAACATACAATAATTTCTTTGGTACGACAAAAGACCATATTATCCCTAAACATTCACCATACATAGTACATGTATACACTTCTATCATGCATTTCTAGTATCTCATAAATTCATGCAATTTCCATGAATAAATTTCAAATACGAATCATGGTATTTAAATTTTACATTTTTACCCCTATAATATGCAACACATATTAATCACCATTTAAACATATTTATACTCTAAGTTAAAATGCTATACGTTCAAAATTATTCAAATTATCTAAGGGACACATTTAATCCATTTATGGGTCTTACCACGAAACATGACAAATTTTCAGTTGGACTCTAATCCTAAACATGCACATTTCTCTTTTAGCAAAATTCTATATATATTGTCATAAGCATACACTTTAAATTTTTATAATACTAACTAAGTATACAAATATTAGAATGGTAACAAATATTAGTACCATAAACATACTTATTTCCTTTTCTTAGCATAAATCCATATTCATTGTCATAAGCATACACTCTTTAAATTTTAGAATACTACCTAGGAATATAAAAATTTGCATGGTAACATATATTGATTTATACATCATAATATTCACATAGAAATGAACTACAACATGCTTCATTTCCCACAAAATACAAGTCATTTGATACCCTAAACCTAGCATGATTTTTATCTTAGAAAACTAACCTATCATTCTCACATAAAATTCTACCATCCATGAATTAGTTGGATTTACCTTTGAGCTATGAAATAATAACACCACGAAGAGCTTCTTCCAAAAATACCTTAATCGAGGTTGAGATTACCTAGAAATAAATAACACCATCCACAACTACAAGCATTAGTATCTATGCTAATTAAAATAATAAAATGACAACCTATGTGAACTAATACCCGAAATACAATTAGGGAGTTAACCACAGTGGCCAGTGCATGGAATTCCTATGCACCAAGCCCATCAAAAGATATAATACTTACCTCAAAAAAATAGTTGCTGCTTAGAGAGGTGAAACACAAGGGAAGAGTTTGGTGATTTTTAGGCAAGGTTTCAGTGAAGGGAAGGGAGAGTTTGGGGCTAAAAAAAGGCTTCAATGCTAGAATTAAGGGGGAGAAAGAGAGGACTTGCAAGGAGAAAAATAGAGGACTTAAAGGGAGAAGGAAGAAGGGCCTTTGCTGAAGGTTGTGACTTAAGAAAAGAAGGGAAAGAAGAGGAAGGAGTGGGCTGCTACAAGGGTGAGCAAGGAATGTTGTTGCAAGTGGGTTTTGGGGGTTGAAGGTGTCAAAACACGTTAGATGGGAAAGGGGCCTTCAAGGGAAGGTTGTGGTGTGGGGAAGGGAGGAAAAATGGGTGGATAGATGGCTAGAAAGTATACTAGGAGTGCAGGTTGAAGGGAGGGGGAGATGATGGCTACAACTTGGTGGAAGGGGTTGGGGTTTTGAGGGGTTTGGGGCTGCAGGTGGCTGAGTGACGTAAGGGAGGATGGGTTAGGTTGGTGGCTACGACATGCAGGGCGTGGGTGGCTGAGTGAAGTGAGGGAGGATGGGTCGGGTTGGTCTATAATATGTTTGGTAAATTAGGTAGTTAGGTTCTTTATCATAATAACTTTTACAATAACTAATTTAGAGTAAGTAATCCTACACCTAGTGAACCATCAACCAATGAGGAGGTAGAAGAAGTAAATCCATTTTCTTTAGTGAAAAAAAAGGAATAAAACTTCAATTGTTTGGGATCATTTTAATGCAACAGAAATTAATGGTTTGAAAAAAAATAATTTCTAAAGGTTGTAATAAGAGTTTGAGAGGTGATCTAAAAAATGGCACTTCTCATTTGCATGATCACATGAGTAAATGCGTATGTTTAAGGCCTATACAAGGGGTAGGACAAACTAATTTAAGTTTTGATCAAAAGGGGGAAGGAAAAGGAAAGCTTATGGTTGTGGAATTTAATCATGAAGTTGCAAGGCGTGAGCTATGTAATTTGGTAGTTATGCATGAGTATCCACTTCGTATAGTGGAACATGAAGGCTTTAGAAGATATTTAGCAGCTCATCAACTATCATTTAAAATTATTTCAAGGAATACTCTACAAAGAGATATTTTCAAGTTGTTTGAATATGAAAAAGACAAAACAATGTTGTTGTTGAGTAGTAACAAGAGTCGAGTTTCAATCGCAACAGATATGTCGACATCTCATAATCAAAAAAAAGGTTTCATGGCTATCATGGCTCACTAGATTGATAATCATTAGACCTTGAAAAGTTGAATAATAAGGTATACTAAATTCATATTCATCTATTGTTCTAAAATATTAATATTATGTAATTATATGTTCTTTGATTTATTTATTATATCATTGTATTTTGTTGAAGGTTTGTCTATATTCCAAGTCCACATACATTTGATGTTCTGTGTGATGTTTTGGTCAATTGTTTGATGGAATGGAATATTGATTCAAAATTTACCACATTGACCGTCGATAATTGTGCTACCAATGATACTTTGATCGGAGCTTTAAAAATAGATTTGAGTCGAAGTATTTTTTATTGCATGGGAGATATTTTCATATGCATTGCGCTGCCCATGTGCTTAATATTATTGTTATCTATGGTATGAAGATCATTCAAAAAGCTATTGAGAACATACGAGAGAGTGTGATGTATTGGAAAGCCACACCAAAAAGGCTGGAAAAGTTTATAGAGGTTTGTCGTCAAAAAGAAATTATGTATAGTAGAGCCTTAATACATGATTGTAGGAAAATATGGAATTCTACATTTTTTATGCTTGATGTTTCTCAAATGTATGAAGATGTGTTTGCTCGCTTGGCACGGTTGGAATCTAATTTTAATTGTTGTCCTACAAGTGATTAATGGAATTTGGCTCAATCTATTTGTGAGAGATTTTCATTATGTTATGATGTCACTTTTATGTTTTCTGGGAGTAGATATCCTACTACCAATTTATACTTTCATAAGGTTTGTGAAGTCATGATGTCCTTGATTGAATGGTTGCTTGAGCAAGATGAAATTATTGGTGGTATGGCAACAAAAATGATAGAAAAGTTTGAAAAATATTGGAGTGTGATTCATGAAATGATGGTTATGGAAACTATTTTGGATTTGAGGTATAAATTGAAGTTGGTAGAGTGTTATTATTCTATCATTTATGGGAGCACCTATGGTGAAGAGGTAGATAATGTTCATAAAATATGCTATGAACTATTTCATGAGTATGAAGAGAAGTCTAAGCGTAGGGAGAGAAGTTCATCAATATCGCTTGATTCTAGTGTTAGTAGTCAAAGTTATGGTTCAAGTGTTAGTAGTGTGACTTTGGGTTCTAGAATCTCCCTTAAGCTTCATTATAATCAGTGGTTGGAAAACCAAGACATGACTAGTGCACCACAGAAGACCAAGTTAAATTGCTATTTGGAGGAGTCTGTGATGCCATAGATGGACGACTTTGATGTGTTATCATGGTGGAAGACAAATACTAAGTGTCTGATTTTGCAATGAAAGGCCAGAGATGTACTTGCCATCCCTATTTCTACAATTTCTTTTGAGTAGGCTTTTAGCATAAGTGGGAGATTTGTAATTCCTCATCGCAACCAATTACACCCAAAGAATCTAGAAGCATTAATGTGTTGTAGAGATTGGCTTTGGGCTACTATAAGGAATGAAGGTAATATTTATTTATATGGAATTTTTAGAGCTCAACACGAACAACTTCTTCTTGATGCTATTTTTATCTAATCAAAGTTCTATTATTATGTTCTAGTAGTTATTGATTTTAGTTTTATTTGTGGAAGTATTATATTTGTATAAAAAAATATTATTGGCTATAGTGTTTTTAAACCAGACTTGTATTATTGGTGATTGTTTTATTGTTTGATAGTTTGGTGAATGGTGAAATTGATAATATGGATTTGTTGGAGCAGGTTTAAAATATGATATTTAAATAATAGGTTGTTTGATTGAAATTATAGATTTTATATATGATAGGTTAAGTAAATATCTAAATGGGTAACAGATTTATTCGTCGGGTAATATCCATTGGGTAATTTAAACGGGTAACGGATTATCCATCAGGTAACGGATATCCGACAGATACGGATATAGATATATTAATGGATATCCATTCGAGTACGGATACAAATTCAGGTATAATATACTTATCGGGTATCAGTTACAGGAATGGGGGTACCCGCCCCATTTACAACCCCAAAAAAAGGGGATACCATGGATTAACAGTCCAAAAAGGGTACCTATTTAAATACATAAACCGGATAATAAATACTCTTCTCCTAAACCTAACATAGATGAAGTCATTCACCCCCACATAAGGCGTTATAGGCAGCATAATCATCTAACTAATCTTCTGAGACCTACACATAAGATCTAGGGCCTTCTACTTGTGGACATGAGCAACACCCATAAAATGGGTGGTTAGTACGCTACGTACTAAGTAAGGAAACAATACTATCGAAATAGGGATACAAATAGCACATGCTTTCACATTAGGTAATAACGGAATAACCAAATAAAATAAACATCTCATAAGATAGAATATGATCTAGATTTCTTTATTAAGTATAATCCATTTTCATTCTTTCATATACGTTGTGTGTAGGAACCCCACTATTTTTAGACTGATAGAATGGTCTGAAACTCTTATCGGGGACAATATACCCAAGCTACTATTCTTTCATGTGGAACAGAGATTAAAAATATCTTCTTGGGGCAAAATGCTCCTAAGCCACTATTCTCCCTAGTGGAACAAGATATATACATGCATATATACATACATACATGCATATATATAGATAAAGAAAATAGATCACCTTGGTCTTGACTCATGTATTCTTCCACTTTAAATCATTAGTATCTTTTTCATAAGTTATAATGATACATTTTCATTTCACGATGAGTAGAGACGCCACTATTCTTAATCCGGTGGAACAAACTGAAGCACCTTCTTGGGGCAAAATGCTCCCGAGCCACTATTTTTTCCAGTGGAACAGAGATTAAAAACATCTTCTTAGGACAAAATGCTCCCGAGCCACTATTTTCCCCAGTAGAATAGGATACATATATATATATATATATATATATATATCACATTGGCCCTACTCACATGCTCTTTTACTTAAAGTGATTAGTATCTTAATCAAGATTGATTCTTAAGCATTGGACACATTCAAAACATATATATATATATATATATATATATATATATATATATATATATATATATATATATAGCATAAGTCTAAGTCCTTAAGTCCTTTCAAACCCTAATTACACTCCCTCTAGTATTCATTTTCCCATATTGATTAATCCACACAACTTATATTATCTCATCTCCAAATCCCCTCATTTTTATCATACTCAATATGCACAACCAAATTCCCATAAGTATGCCTTAATAATCTCATCCCAATATGTTAATCGCAAAAATATCCAAGAACTAAATTCCATAGAATTGTCATAACACCTCCAATGAAATTTTCATGACTACCAATCCCTTTAGATAACCTCTAAATTTTAAGCATGGAATGATGATACTATCAATAAAAGATAGTTTTCCCCAAATTAGTGATTAAATCATTTAAGGATCCTAAATAACTATAATATTTTCATGAATTCCTCATGCTATTATTATTATATTTTAAACCTCCTAACACATAAAATACCAAAATTTTCTTATTATCCCATAATGACCAAGTTACCATTAATCACAAATAAAAACCTTTATTTTTCCACACAAGCTATTTTCTAAGTCCACAATTAATCATCATACCTCATGATAATTCTTAATTCCATTTATCAAAAACTCACTTAACCCATATTTCATACCATAATACATATATTTTCACAAATATGACATTATCACAATAAAATAATAATGGTACCTCTTGTCTACTCTTACTTTCTTTTAATAATATAATATTCTTAAGTCCATATTTTAGGTCATAGGATATATTTCAACAAACATGACATTATCACAACAAAATATTAATGGTACTTCTTACGCATTATTACTCTCTTCCAATAACATAATATCCTTAAACCCATATTTCATACCATAAGATATAATTCCCCAAATATGACATTATCACAAAAAAAAAATATAACATAATGGTACTTGAAATACCCCAAAATCCTAATTTTCAAAATTATGGCCAAATAAGCAATTATTAGGAAAATCAATTATATAAATCCATTTATAAAAATTTAGAGAATTAATAAGGTAAATTAAGAGGAAAATAATAAAGAATTTAATTGGAAGAAAATTTGGGAATTTTTCTAACTAGCATGGAGGTTAAGGAAAATTTATCTAAAATAGCCTAAACTAAGCAAAAAGGAAATTTATTTAATATTTTATAAATATTAATATTCTAATTAGCCAGAAAAATATCCTAATAATTTATGCAAAATCCAAAACCCAAAATAATTCTTTCTTTTCCTTTTTTTCCCTTTTCTTTTCCTTCTTTTTTTCTTTTCTTCCTCCTCCGCTGAATTTGGGCCTCGCCCGACCCAACCCAGCCTTCCCTTCCTTCTCCTCGCCCGCGACCGAGCGAGCCCAGCCGCCCGTGGAACAAAACGCTGTGTTTTGACGCTAAAGTCGCCGAAACGCCGCGCCGCGTTAAGTACCATATCGATCGTTGCCAGCCTTCGACGCGACGCTGCGTCTTCCTCCCACAACCCCCAATATACCGCGTTTCATTAATGGGGGAAATAACCGCTGCCGCTCGGCCGGTTCCCCCTCCGTTTTTCCTTCCCTTGGATCGAATGGTCCATTCGTCGTCTTCCTCCCTCCCAAACCCCGATCTGCAACTGCCAACCCTGCCGTTGACAGCAGCACGCCGTCCGGCCTCCCCTCTCTGCCCCCTCCCCATCATTGTCTTTCTATTTTTGACCCCGACCAAGTCCCTCTCTCCCTTTTCCCGCGTGCCATCTCTTTCCCTTTTCCTCTCCCCTTCCCCGACCCAACCTACCATGGCAGGACCTGCACCGCCTGCCATGGCAGCTGTCGCTTGGTGCCTGCACCCCCTTGTCTTCTTCCCCTTGGCCTTTCCTGACCACCCTGCCTATAAATACCCCCATTGATCACCTGGGTTCGGGATTTGGAACCTTGAAACCCTGGGTTTGCTCCCTCTCGCCGCTGCCCCATCAGACGCGTCGACCGCCGCCGTCCCCCAACGCTGCCGGTCAAACGCCGCCCAGAACCCCACCTTGCACCACCCTCCACCTAACTAATCCCTCCTCATCCCTCGATTTGCCCTGCACGTGCCGCCCTGGACGTGTAAAATAGCCACCCCGAGCAGCCCCTTCCAACCCCTCGCCGCCCTTGTGCCGCCTTCCACCGCCAACCCAGCCACCACCAGCGCCTCCTCCACCCTCCAAAATGTCCAGCAGACCTCCCTCTACCTTCCCCTACCTCCATCTTTCCCTGCCTCCCTCTCCTCCTTCCTCCCTCATCTTCCACCTCTCTCCACCACCCTCGGCCGCCGCCGTCGCCACCGCGCGCCGCAACCCCTTGCCACGCCACCACCCTCACTCCACTCCCCTTCACCTATTGTTTCTTTCCCCACCTCAAAATCCTCCTTTTCCCCTCCCATCTAACCGCCACCTCCATCTTTCCCCCTCTTCTCCTCCTCCACCGCTGCCGCCGTCGCCGCCACGCGCAGCAGCCGGACCACCACCAACCCTAAGTGGTTCTCCACTCATCCAAACCCAAATACCCCTTTTATATAACTACTACTATTTTCTACCAATATTAATACTATCATTATTATTATTATTATTATTATTATTATTATTATTATTATTATTATTATTATTATTATTATTATTATTTCTTTCATTACTATTACTATTATTATTATCATTATTATGGTCGCCATCATTGATGTTCTTATTTTCTTACTACTACTAACATCCCTTTTAAACCCTAACTGGTATTATACTTAACTTTGGTCTTATTGTTATTAGTATTAACATTTTATCATTATTATTTCTATTACCTTACTAAGGTTATTATTGTTGTTGTTGTTATTATTATTATTATTATGGTTGTTATTATTTTTGTTATTGTTATTATTATTAGTATTATTTCTAATATGATTATTATTATTATTAGAATTAAATATTCAAACCTTATATTTTCAAATTTTACAATATCACTATTATTTCTTATATCCTTAGCAAAATTAGTAATTAGTTAATATTATTATTATTATTTTATCAAAAACCTAATCTTAGAAGAAATTAGGAAATAATAGTATTTTTGATAGGAGGGAATCTAATCTTCAGTTTTTCCCTCATATTAGTGAGACCGATCAATGCCCTAAGGAGGCATAGGAGCATGCTCCAGGACCGGTGTCGTTTTAGGTAAGAGAGTAGCTAAGGTCGTATGTATCTAATGTGTTTTATATGCCTTGTATCCCATGAGCCATAATACCTGATGTATATTATATGTATTGTTATAACTATTTTATGTTTGGTGCAACTTGGAGTTGAGGTACGTTATATGTTATCTTATGATTCGTATATCATATGTTGGTGTTATGAATGTGATGCGATATGATGTGATCCGTTGAGATATGCATATGAGGATGTTTAATGTTGTCTTATGGGATGGAAAGGATAAAAAAGGAAAATGGGGAGCTAAGTTGACCGAGGGATCTAATATACATAAATGGATGAATAAAAAGGGGATTTTAAATATAATAAAATAGTGGAAGAATCTAGGGCTTGCATGGGAGAATCTATAGTTGCAAGGGAGAATATATGGTTGTGCATGGGAGAGTCCATGGTTTTTTATGGGAGAGTCTAGGATTTCATATAGGAGAATCTATGGTTATGCATAGGAGCATCTAATCTACGGTGTTGCATGGGAGAATCGAATCTATGGTTTCAAAGGGGAGAATCTAGGGTTTTGTATATATGGATCTAGGGTTTGCATAGGTGAATCTAGGGTTTCATGTTAGAGTTTTAGGGTTTGCATGTGAAAGTTTGAAGGTTTAAATGGGAAGGTTGGTGTCTTTCTGGGAGTAAATTTTACATATGAAAAGTTGACTTGGGATGTAAGGAAGGTAATCGATGAGTTTTTTGGGTGTTTGGAGGCTTTGGGTAAAAAATAGTACATAGGACAGTATAAGGGTACATAGGAAGTTGAGCTAGGGTTTGGGGGAAAATCCTAATTTAAGGAGGTGGTAAAAAGGATAACTAAATGAGGGTGAGTGGAGTACGAGAGGATGATGAAAATTATCAAGTAAGGATGAGTATAATTGGCATGGAAAAATAAGAAGTGGAATGTGATAAATGGAAGGGTGACATATGGACACAAGGAAGCTAGGGTTTGTTGTGGCCAGTTAGGGTTTGGTGTGATTACCTAAGGTTTTGTGACCATACTTGTACTTGAGGAGCAAGGCGTCATAATGAGGGTGGAATCTAAGAATTTTGAAGTCTATGGTGTTAAAATAATTTGGGTCATGTGAAGTGGAGTAGGATGGGCCACTTAGGTCTAAATTAGGGTTTCAGAATAAAACCCTAGAGTGAGACAGTGAGTGGACTTGGAAGTGTAAGTTAGTGGGCCTTGACCCACATACGTGGGAGATGGGCTCTAGTGTGAGTTAGGGTAAGGAGGAAAGGATGTTGGGCCAAGTTAGGAGGTGCATGAGTCTTAGGATGTGAGACAGATCCTTTTTGGAGAATAAGCGTAGAGAGAGTTAGTTATGTATGTCTAGGGTTAAAATTCTAAATAAGACACTTAAGACATTAATCATGTAAAGTGAAAGATTATTGAGCCGGGCCCATACCAATCCACAGGCATAATAGTGGTCAAGTGCTAGAGTGCCCTGGAGACTGATCCACCAACGTATAATAGTGGTTAGGGCATGTTGTGAATGTTGCCCTATGTATGACCAATCCACCAGTTATAATAGTGGGGATCCCAAGCTCAATAAACCAAACCCTGAGTTTGCTAAGACACATAAAAGACACTAAGTACTTATAGTGGAACACCATACGAGCAGGGGCCAGACCGATCCACCAGCGTATAATAGTGGTTAGGGTACGTTACCCTATAAGTGACCAATCCACCACCTATAATAGTGGCCAGGTGTCGAGGTGCGCTGGAGACCGATCCATTGGCTAAAATAGTAGGTTTCTTGTACTTGCATGGACTTATAAAAGTATAGTGTGAAATGAGTATTGATCGGAGATTAATTAATTAATTAATCCAGACCATAAATGGACCTTCATGTATTTGCCCAAATGATCGTACAATACTATGTTATCATGTTGGACTTTATGTTGTTTTTATTATTCCGCTTAGTTTTACATTCTTCTATATGTTCACCTTAGTGCAAAGTTACCTTACTTAGTACGTAGCGTACTGATCACCCTTATTATCGGTGCAACTCATTCCCACGAGCAGGGGGCCCATGGGACGTGTTGTAGGTAGGTGATGTTTACTTTGATGCCATCGATATCCATGAGGCATCAGGCGGGGCTGGGTGCTGAGTTGGACCTTAGTCGTGGACTAGGAGTGATGTGGTCGGATCCCATCTTTATGTCATTCTATTTCTTTATGTTATTTCCTTTATGTATTGGATTTTCCCAAATTAAACATTATCATTTGTAGACATTATTTCCTTTAAGGAATTTTGATTTCGTACTCTAATTTCTATGCTATGAATCTTCTAGTTTTCCTTCTATGAACTCTTGGTTTGAGTATTACATTAAGTTTGATGATAATTCCTTTAGCCTTAGCATTTGATACCAGAAGGGTAGGAGTAAACTGGTCTGGAACTAAGTGTGGCGGTAACATCCCCAAAATTCACAGGTTCTGATTTAATTTATTTGCTTCCGTTTGAAAAAAATAGTAAATTTTGGGGTGTTACAAGTTGGTATCAGAGCGGTTGGTCCTGTCGGCCACATTCATTGTCAAAAATAAATTTGAATTACAAAATTTTTATTGGATTTTAAAGTGTATTCCCACTCTAACTGAAACCCTTCTAATTTTAAACTTTTGGAGTCCGACCATGGTGATTAATGTAAGGGTAGATTAGGGCTTTCCCCAAAGGGGGGAAATATGTGTTATTATCGTATTGAACCAGTGGGTTCGCTTCTAAATTTCTCTTTTCAGTGCAACTCACAATGGCAGCGAACGATCATATTGGATGTTTGGAGGAGGTCATCACAACCTTCCTGGAGTTCGTGTAGTGCCACCCGCCTCCTAATCCAACTGAGGGTACTGGTGAGGACTGGCTCTAGAGGTCACTGAACATTACCCTCCGACCTACTTCGACGAAGAGGACCCGATAGTCCTTGAGGGATGGATTCGAGACATGGATCGCACCTTTGAGGCATTAGACTGTCTGCTGGTCCATCATCCAAACATTGCAGCATTCTTTCTCAGAGGTGTGGCAAACACCTCGTGGGTAGAGCACCGGGCCTGAGATGGTCCTCTGATTACATGGGAGGCATTCAAGACCGCCCTTCACACCATATTTTACCTCGAGAGCCCGAGGAAGGACCAACTCCAAGAGTTTATGCAACTCATATAGGGATCAATGACGGTCTGTTAGTATCATGCCCATTTTACCGAGCTACTCTGATGTACCCCAGGATTGTTGCCAATGAGTCCACGATAGTTTTCCAATTTGAGCAGGGGCTGAACTTCAGCATCTGCTAGATGATGGGCGCAGTGCCCTTTATAGATCTAGCATCCTTGTACGAGTGTGCTTGCATAGTAGACACCTTAGTCCATGAGTAGGCCACCATCCTCAGGAAGAGGAAGCCTGAGAGTCAGAGTTCTAGGAGAAAAACCCAGTGTGAGTTTGGATAATCGAGGAGACTCCCATTGAGAGATTGCAGTAAAGGCCAGGGACCCTCGAGAGGATTATTTTATAGGAGGTGTGGTTGGAACCACCCAGGCAAGGACTATGAAGGTAGGTAGGTAACTTACCTGAATGGTGGGAACTTGGGCCACAAAGTGGTAGAGTGTTGGAGGCCACCATGATCTCAGCAAAACTAAGTTCGACCGTCTCAACAGAGAGGAGCCTTGATATCCCAGCAGTAGGCGTACTAGCAACATCACCAGAATACATCCTAGCGGTACTACTAGCAAGCACCTGCCCCATCTGATGCCCTAGTTCAAGAGACCAGGGGAAGATCTCAGGGATCCAGGCCCTTTCCTCAGAAGGAAGGCTAGCCAGGTGAACACCTAAATGTGATCAGTCAAGTAGAGGCTGACCGTCAGCTTGATGTTGTTACGGCTATATTCACCATCCACTCCTTAATAGTGTATGTTTTGTTTGAATTGGGTGATAATTTGTCTTTTAATTCATCTATATTTACTACTAAGGCTAGATTGTCACTACCTACTAGAATAGAGTTGTCTGTGATGCTTCCGTTGGGTGACAGGATGGAGTGTAGTTAGATATTTTCCGATATGGCCTTAATCATAGGTAGTGTAGACTTCCTAGTAGATCTGGTTGGGATGGACTTAAATAACTTCGACATGATTTTAGGTATGGATATGCTAGGGAGATACAAGGTTGTTATTAATTGTGCTCAAGAGCATATGGTCTTATAAGGCCCAAAGGGGGATAGGGTTTCATGCAGGAAGAATCAGCTCAAGCCAATAACTAAGGTAGTATTAGTAGTTACTCTGCATGCTTTGATCTAGAAAGGGTACCCCCTATATTTATGCAGTGTGCAAGAGCTTAACAAGGATTTGACAGCATTAGATAGTACTCCAGAGATGTGTTACCAGAAGAAATACCGAGCATGCCTCGAGTCCGATAGATTGATTTTAAGATTGAGTTATTGCCGAGAGTTGAGCCTATCTCAAAGGCACCTTACTAGATGGTGCTAGTTGATTTAAAGGAGTTAAAGGACCAGTTAGAAGAATTGTTGGAGCATGGATATATCCAGCCGAGTGTATCAACATGGGGAGCACCAGTATTATTCGTGAAAAAGAAGGATGGTAGTCTTCGTCCCTACATTGACTATTGAGGGTTGAATCAACTAACAGTAAAAAACCAGTATCCACTCCCGAGAATTGATGATCTATTTGACCAGTTGAAGGGTGCCATAGTATTTTCCAAGATCAATATGAGGTTTAGGTACCACTAGTTGAGGATCGTTGATGTTGATATTATGAAGACTATTTTTTCGACCCGGTATGGATACTATGAGTTTAAGGTGATGCTATTCGGACTTACAAATGCGCCTGCAGTTTATAAGGATTTGATGAAGAGGATATTCAGAACCTTCCTCGATCAATTTTTAGTGGTGTTTATTTATGAAATTTTGGTCTATTCTCGAGGGAACGAGGAGCATGAGCAGCACATGCGCCCCATTCTGAGCGTGTTAAGAGAGCATCGCTTATATACAAAGTTCTCTAAGTGTGGGTTTTGGCTCTAGGAGGTAGATTTTCTTATTCACATTATATTAGATAGAGGAGTGGATATGGACCCAGCTATGATTGTGGCAATCACAAAGTGGAAACCCCCTACGAGCATAACAAAGATTGGGAGTTTTATAGGTTTGGTCGGGTATTACAAGCGATTTGTGCAGAACTTTTCTAAGATTGCCAAACTACTGACTAATCTCCTGATGAAGTCCATAAAGTTCTGGTGGGACGAGGTTTGTGAAGAGGCATTCCAAGAGCTAAAGAGGTGGTTAACCTCTGCATCGGTGTTAACTCTACCAGAGGGAATAGAAGAGTTTGAGGTTTATAGTGATGCATCCAAGTATAGACTGGGATGTGTTTTGATGTAGAAGGGTAAAGTGGTAGTATATGCCTCATGACGGTAGAAGAAGCATGAATAGAACTATCCCACACATGAATAGGAATTAGCTGCTATGGTTTTTGCTCTAAAGATTTGGAGACACTATCTATATGGGGCAAAGTGCAAATTCATTACAGATCAAAACAGCCTCAAGTACATTTTCACTCAAAAAGAACTCAAATTGAGGTAGAGGATGTGGCTAGAGCTTATGAAGGACTATGATATCGAGTTAACCTACCATGAGGGGAAGGCCAATGTGGTTGCAGTTTCCCTAAGTAGAAAGATCTCGCATTCTACACTATATTGTGTGGTCGTCGTCCAAATGATAAGGGAGTTATCAAACTTGGAGATCGAAATGATTTGGCAAGGAGACCTTGAGGCCCGTATGAGTGCCTTGACACTCACTCCCACCATATTTGAGGAGATTTGAGCCGGCTAGGTGGGAGATGTAAAGCTAGAAAGGATCCGAAAAAAGATGCAAGACGACCAAGCAAAGGGATTCAAAACTCACAAGGATGGCACCATTTTGTTTAAGGATCATTGGTGTGTGCCCCAAAGTTGTCTATAGATGAAGTGTCTTATTATGGAATAAGGACATCAGACTCCTTAATCAGTCTACCTAGGAGGATCTAAGTTATATAAAGACCTCAAAAAGGTGTATTGGTGGTCTCGTATGAAGCGGGAAGTGGCAAAGTTCATATCTTAGTGTCTGGTGTGTCAAAAGGCCAAGATTGAGCATCAGAGACCAGTAGGGTAGTCTTTGGAGGTGCCAAGGTGGAAATGGGACTCCATTTCTATGAATTTCATTAATGGTTTACCGAGGACCCAAAGCGGCTGTGATACTATTTGGGTTATTATAGACTGATTGACTAAGTCGGCCATATTTATCCCTATGAAGTCCACGTGGAGTATGGATCAGTTAGCGATTTTCTATATGAAGTTCATGGTTAGTCATCATGGGGTTCTAGAGGACATCGTTTCATATAGGGATTTAAGGTTCCTCTCTCATTTTTGGGAAAATCTACAAGAAGTTTTAGGGACTAAGTTGAAGATGAGCATAACTTTTCACCCCACTACGGATGGGCAGAAAGAGCATACCGTACAGACCCTAGAGGTTATGCTGAGGGCTTGTGTGCTAGATTTCTAAGGATGTTAGGAGGAGTGCCTATATTTGGTGGAGTTCTCGTACAACAACAGCTATCATGCTAGAATTGGGATGGCTCCCTTTGAAGCTTTGTATGAGTTAAAATGTCGAACTCCCTTGTGTTGGAGTGATATCAGCGAGACAGTGGTATTGGAGCTCGAAATGATCAAAGAGATGACAAGGTAGGTCCGACAGATTCAGGACAGGATGAGAGGAGCTTAGAGAAGACAAAAGAGTTATACTGATCAGAGGCGTCGGGATAGTGACTTTGAGAATGGAGAAAAGGTATTGTTGAGGGTCTCACCCACAAAAGGCATGAAAAGGTTTGGTAGAAAGGGCAAGCTGAGCCCAAGGTATATCGACCCTTATGAGGTCCTAGAGTGTGTGGGTGAGGTTGCTTATCGGTTGGATATTCCTCCAAAGTTGGCTCGAGTCCATAATGTCTTTATTTCTATGTTACGGAAGTATATCGCTGACTCATCTCATGTGATCCAACCGAACGAAGTTGAGCTAGACGATTTGTTCACCTACAAAGAGTGACCTATGCGAATCCTCGATACTAAGCTCTAGAAGACCTGAATGAGTGCATTCCCTCTTTTCAAGATCCTATGGAGTAGACACAGGACCAAAGAAGCCACCTGGGAAACTAAGAAGGACATGTGAAAAGCATATCCAAAACTTTTTGCAGCAAGTTCGATCCTTCTTATTAAGTTGATTCTTAAGGGGGTAGTTGATATAGCTATTGGTGTTAGCATGGTATTCCTACCCACTTAGGACATTCTAGCCTTAACCTAAGGAACTAGAAGAGACTTCAGGGATGAAGTCTATTTTTAAGGGGGCAGTAATAAAATGCTCCAAAAATCTTAATTTAAAGAATTTTAGTTGAATAAAGATTTATTAGGAAAATTAATTAAATAAATTATTTTTATTTAAAATAAAAGGAAATTAATTAGGTAAAATCAAGATGAAAATAATAAATATTTTAATTAAGGAAAATTTGGGTACTTTGCTAATTAAAATGGAACTTAGGAAAAATATTTCAAAAATTCTAAATTAGCCTAAAAAGGAAGTTAAATATTATTTTATTTGAATGTTATTATTTTTAAATATCCCAAATTACCAAAATAATCCAAATACCCTAACCCACCTATTTTTCTTTTTCCATTTTCTATGTCGCCTTTTTCTTTTTCCTTTCTCTATCATTTTTCTTATTTTTCCTTCTTCTTCCTTTTTTTCTTCCTTACCCCAACCTGGGCCGTCCGCCACCCAATCCTTCTTTTTCTTCCTTACTCCTTTGGTGGTCCAACTTCCCTTCCCTTTTCTCCATCAGCGCGGCCCGCTTCAAAACATCTCATCTTGTTTTAAGTTTCCCCTGTCGCTAGTCCAGTCTTCTTTTCTTTCTTTTCTTTTCCCCAACCGACTGGTCCAGCCCCCCTTCTTCTTCTTCTTACTTCCTTCCTTCTCCATCGACCTGTAATGCCCACCTTCCCGAGAGTTTCTCCGCTAGTTATGCCCGAATTGACTGGCCGTTTCCTCTCCTCTGTCCTCCCCCTGACTTGCCAGTTAACTTGACCTAATCCACTCCCCTCTCTTCTCGCACAATCCCCCTCTTTTTCCCTGGTCAATCACAGGCTACATTTGAATTTCGCTGGCCAACCATCTCTACTAGTGAGACCTAGCCGACCTGCTTTGATTCTCCCATTTTCCCTCTAACCTTAGCCCTCCTTTAGTTCCATAAATACCCCCTTAACTAGCTTTGGTCGAGCCTTTTTTCCGAAACCCTGAAATTTTACTCTCGTGCGATGCTGCCCTTTTAGATGCCTATTCTACCTTCGTCAGCCAATACCACCACCCATTCTGCCAACCTAAGTACTCCCTACACCACCCTCTAACTAACTACACCACCCTTCTCCCTCGATTTTCCCTACACAAGCCACCCCGGTTGAGCAAAGTAGCATCCTTAATCAAACCTTCCTTCCATATCCCCCACCCTTTGCACCACCACAACCACCGCCCCTTACACCTTCCAAACTGCACTGCAGACCTCCCTCTCCCTTCCCTTACCTTTCTTTTCCTCTTTCTCCCCCTCCTCCTCTCGTTCTCCCCTTCTCTCACTTTTGCCCACTACTACTGCCGTTGTGCACTGCCACCTTTGGTTGTGCCGCCACCTTCATTATACTTCTATCTACCTAGGCAGCCCTAAACACCCCAACTTCCACCCTCTTTCTCTCTCTTTTTTTCCCAGCACTCAACTTTCTCTCCTTTTTCTCTTTTTCCAACTACCGCCGCCGCCACCGTGCACAACTACCGGTGCCGCCTGTCACCACCAACTTAAAGTGGAACCCTAAACCCTCTCAACCCTTTACCCTATTTATACAAGCTTGATTTTATTTTATTTTATTTCCATTATTTTGAGTATATTATTATTATTATTATGTGTTATTATTATTATTATTATTATTATGATCATCATCATCATCATCATCATCATCATCATCATCATCATCATTATCATCATTATTATTATTATTATTATTAGTGTTATTATTATTTCAAATTAGGGTAGAAACCCTACTTTACTTTATTTTCTTTTTTTACCATTATTAGTATTATTATCATTATTATTAATATTATTTCATAATTACTATTATTGTTTTATTATTATTATTATTAATGTTAATAGTATTATTATTAATATTATTTTGGTGAAGGGCTGAAGCCCTTATTTCACTTTCTTTTTAAATTATATCATTTTCTTTATTATTATTATTTTTTGTTGTTGTTGTTGTTTTTGTTGTTATTAGTATTATTTCTAATATTATCATTATTATTATTAGAAATAAATCTTCAAACCTTATATTATCAACTTTTATAATATTACTATTATTTCTTATATCCTTAGCAAAATTAGTAATTAGTTAATGTTATTTTTATTATTATATTATTATTTTATCAAAAACCTAATCTTAGAAGAAATTATGAAATAATAGTATTTTTGGTAGGAGCAAATCTAATCATTAGTTTTTTCCTCATATAGGTGAGACAAGTCAAAGCTCTAAAGAGGCGTAGGAGCATGCTCCAAGATCGGTGACGTTTTAGGTAAGGGTGTAGCTAAGGCCGTATGTACTTAATGTGTCTTATATGCCTTGTATGCCATGTTCCATAATATGTGATGTATATTATATGTATTTTTATAACTATTTTATGTTTGGTGCGGCTTGGAGTTGAGGTACGTTATATGTTATCTTATGATTCGTATATCATATGTTGGTGTTATGAATGTGATATGATATGATTTGATCCATTATGACTTGCATGTGAGAATTTTTAATGCGGTATTGTGGGATGGAAAGGATGAAAAAGGAAAATGGGGAGCTAAGTTGACCAAAGGGTAATAAGTTGACCGAGGTATCTGAGTTGACCTAAATAATTTACTAATACATGAATGGATGAATAAAAAGGGGATTTTAAATAAAATAAAAGAGTGGAAGATTCTAGGACTTGCATGGGAGAATCTATGGTTTTCATGGGAGAATATATGGTTGCAAGGGAGAATCTATGGTTATGCATAGAAGAGTCTATTGTTTTGTATGGGAGAGTCTAGGGTTTTGTATGGGAGAATCTATGGTTTTGCATGGGAGCATCTAATCTATGGTGTTGTATGGGAGAATCAAATATATAGTTTTTCATGGGAGCATCTAATCTATGGTGTTGCATGGGAGAATTGAATCTATGGTTCCCTAGGGGAGAACCTAGGGTTTTGTATGTATAGATCTAGGGTTTGTATGGGTGAATTTTGGGTTTCACGTGGGAGTTTTAGGGTTTTCATGTGAAAGTTTGAAGGTTTGTATGGGAAGGTTAGCATCTACATGCGAGTAAAGTTTATGTATGAAAAGTTGACTTCGGATGTAAGAAAGGTAATGGATGAGTTGTTTGGGTTTTTGGAGGCTTTGGGTGAAAATATTACGTAAGACAATATAAGGGTACATAGGAGGCTGAGCTAGGGTTTGAGGGAAAACCCTAATTTGAGGAGGTGGTAAAAAGGATAAGTAAATGAGGGTGAGTGGAGTACGAGAGGATGATGAAAATTATCAAGTAAGGATGAGTATGATTGGCATGGAAAAATAAGAAGTGGAATGTGAGAAATGGAAGGGTGACATGTGGACACAAGGAAGCTAGAGTTTGTTGTGGCTAGTTAGGGTTTGGTGTGGTTACCCAAGATTTTGTGACCACAAGTGTACTTGAGGAGCAAGGCATCATGATGAGGATGGAATCTAAGAATTTTGAAGTCTATGGTGTTAAAATAATTTGGGTCGTGTGAAGTGGAATAGGATGGGACCACTCAGGTCTAAATTAGGGTTTTAGAATAAAACCCTAGAGTGAGATAGTGAGTGGACTTAGAAGTGTAAGTTAGTGGGCCTTGACCCACATGCGTAGGAGATGGGCTCTAGTGTGAGTTAGGGTAAGGAGGAAAGGATGTTGGGCCAAGTTAGGAGGTGCATGAGTCTTACGATGTGAGATGGATCCTTTTTGAAGAATAAGCATAGAGGGAGTTAGTTATGTATGTCTAGGGTTAAAATTATGAATAAGACACTTAATACATTAATCATATAAAGTGAAAGATTATTGAGCCGGACCTAAACCAATCCACCGGAATAATAGTGGTCAGGTGCCCTGGAGACCGATCTACCAATGTATAATAGTGGTTAGGGCATGTTGCATATGTTTCCCTATGTATGACCGATCCATTGATTATAATAGGGGAGGATCCCGAACTCAATAAACCAAACCCTGAGATTGCTAAGAAACATAAAAGACATTATGTACTTATAGTTGAACATCATGTGTGTAGGGGCCAAACCGATCCACTGGCATATGATAGTGGTTAGTGTATGTTACCCTATAAGTGACCAACCGACCGGCTATAATAGTGGCAGGTGTTAGGGTGCTCTAGAGATCGATCTACTGACTAAAATAGTAGGGCTCCTGTACTTGCATGAACTTGATAAAATTATGGTGTGAAATGAGTATCGATAAGAGATTAATTAATTAATCCGGACTATAAATGGGCCTTTATGTATTTATCTGAATGATCATATGATACTATGTTATTTCCTTTCTGTATTAGATTTTCCCGAATTAAACATTATCGTTTGTAAACATTATTTCCTTCGAGGAATTTGGATTTCGTACTCTGATTTCTTTGCTATGACTCTTCTAGTTTTCCTTCTAAGAAAAATTGGTTTTAGTATTAAATTAATCTTGATGACAATTCCTTTAGCCTTAGCATTTGGTACTAGAACGGTAGGAGTGAACCGGTCTTGTACAAAGTGTGATAGTAACATCCTTGAAATTTATAAGTTTTGATTTGATTTATTTGCTTCCATTTAAAAAAATAATAGTAAATTTTGGGGTGTTAAAAAAATGGAAGGGGAAATTTAGTGTGTGTGGAGTGTGCATAAGGGGTGTGTAGTCAGGCAGGGATAAGAGAGCAAAAGGAGGAGGAGGAGGAGGAGAAGAAGAAAAGAAGTAAGGTGATGGGTGATAGATGCAGAAAGGTGATGGTGCAACAAATTCAAATGTTGTAGCTCAAGGTTAACGGAAGACGAAGATGAAGGAAGGAAAGAAAAAGGAAAAGAGAAGAGTTGGGGGATTAGTTTAGGGTAATTTTAGATTAGCCAAAGTAATTAGGATTAGTAGATATTTTAGCAGGTTTCGATTTTTGTTTACAAATTATAGTTTATCAAAGTTAAGGTTTTAGAATTAGTTAAAGTTTCGGGATTAAGTAGTTAGGTTAATACTAACATAGGATTTATTGATATTATAATTAAATTAGGGCGCTAATGATACAGAATTAGGCTAAATAAATTTTTGGGGTATTACACCAACCCTTTCCCCTCTTAGCCCCGTCGCTTGCTCTTCCTAGTATCCCTCCTCTACATTCATAACACATGCATACACACACCACACAACCGAGCCCCAACCGCATTCTCCATTTCTACACCACCCAACCAACCACAACACTCCAGCCCATCCTCACTACCTCGGCACCCCAACCCCTTGCTCCCCTCTGTTTTCATCTACCTACCAGCACACCACCTAGCTCTAGCCTCCTCCCTCTACACTTTCAATACAAACCATCACCATCATCACCACTCTAACCCAGTAGAATCGCCTAGCTCTTCCACCCCTCCTCCTTCCTACATCTTCTTCCTACGTACTCACCATCCTTCTCTTCCTTCTTGGTCGAGCATCACCCCTATCTGCACTAGCAACCCTAGCCTCTGCACCATCCTTCTATTGTGTCACCACAACACCTAAACATTACTTTCATCCTCTTCTCCCATCTCCCCTGCCCATGCATACATCCACCACTACCATCCTCACCCTCAACCACTATAGCCTAACTCTAACACTTCCTGTGTAGCCAACTCCTATCCCCACAACTAGCCATCTTGGGCTAGCCACCATCACCCTCCACTGTAACATCTAGTAGCAACCAATTCCTCCCAATTGAGCCACTATACAGCCGCCCCATCGCCACTACCACAGCCAACCCAGCCACCCAACCAACACCTCTCCGTTGCCCCCTTTTTCCCCTCACATGCATGGCTCACGCTTCACATACAGCGTGAGTTGTTGTAGCACCCCAAAATCACGACTTGGAAATTTGTTTAAATTTTGCTTTGCAGAAGTAGAAATTAAAGAAAGATGGGTGTTACCACCACCCTTGACATAATTCCGATCTCCTCACCATCCTTACGTTAAGTGCTAAAGCTTAAAACCGGTCAAACCAACAAAAGATAAGAGAAGTACAATACATAATCAAGAGTTTTAAAAAAGAAAGATTATCCATGACAAATAACTGTTTAGGTAATTAAATAGCCAACCATTTAGAAAATAACAAAAGAGTACACAAAAGTCATTAATGGTCTACCTTACACTCTTACGGTCCATCAAAGTTACAAGGAAAAGGGGAAAAGGGGGCGGGGTCCACTTGCTCCCTAAATCTACCTATTCACTGGGATGATGCTCATCGTAATCCTTTAACTAATGCATGTCGTGGACACCTCTAAAAAGTGATAGTATTAGTATGACTTCCTCGTACTGAGTAAATCACAACGCCTCCGGAGATGTAGCATACCCACGTAGCAATCATTATACAAATACGAACTTCAAATAGAACATATGATCACATGTAAGGCCACGATTTCAAAACACACATCAACATCACAATTAACATTATGAGTTAGGTCAAAATCCCTATTAAAGGCATTTAAAGCATGCTTATAGTTTCTCAACCAGTTTAACTTACCAACGACCATACATTATGGCACAATAGGAACAATTATTGATACTCCAAGCAATCATTTTCACATAAAAATTCTACCGTCTACAGATTAGTTGGGTTTACCTTGAGCTAAGAAATATTAACACCACGAGCTTCTTCCACAATTACCCTAGGCGGGGTCAAGATTACCTATAAGTGAATACACCATCCCAACTACAAGTATTAATATTTATGCAAATTAAAATAACCAAAAGACAACCTATATATGCTAATACTTGAAAAACGATTAGGAAAATAAACGAGGCAGCCGACCCATGAATTTTAGCACCAAATCCACCAAAATATAGAGTACTTAATTGGGGAAGAAAAATGGCTGCTTGGGGAGGTGGAACACAAGGCAAAAGCTGGATTATTTTTTAGACTAAATTCGGTGAAGGGGAGGGGAAATTTGGGGCTGCAACTATATTTTTGTTGTTGGAATTTAGGGAAGGGAAGGAGAGGGCTGCAAGGGGAAAATTAGAGGGCTTAAAGGGAAAGGAAATGAGGGTGTTTTCTACAGATTGGGGCTAAATAAAAAGGAGGGGAAAGTAAGGGAAAAAAGGGTGCTGCATGGGTTTGAGTTAAGGGGTTGTAGTGGGTTGTTTTTCGGGGGTGATGGTGTCGACAGTTCGCATGGAGATGGAGGCCTGCAAGGGTAGGTATGAGCATGGAGAAGGGAAGGGAATAGAGGGGTAGATGGCCAGAAAGGTGGGGTAGGTGTGCAGGTTGAGAGGATGGAAAGATAGAGGCTGCAAGTTGAGGGAAGGCTGGGGTTACGTGAGTCTTAGTTGCAAGTTGCTGAATGATGTGATGGAGGATGGCTGGGGTTATGGGCTTCGTTTTTGCAGGTGGAGAGGCATGGGAAAGGAGGGAAAATAGGTGGGTAGATGATGAGATGATAGAGTAGGGGTGTAGGTTGGGAAAAGGAAAGGTGAGGATGCAAGTTGGGGGAAGGGTTGCGTGTCGAAGGCCTTTGATGCAAGTTGGCCGAGAGATGTGAGGGAGTGTGGCTGGGGTTGGAGCTGCAATTGTAGGGGATGGGGTGTGGCGTGAGAGGGTGGTAATGAAGAGGGGAGATGGGCTATGTTTGGGATAGAGGGAAAGGTGCAAAAGGAGGATGGTTGCTGGACAAGAAGAGACATGTTCATGGGGAGGAGAAGGAAAGGTGACGGGTTGTATGGTTGCATGGGTTGTTATGCTTCGACAGGTTGGGGGAGTTTTTTGGTTGGGTTTAAGTGGGGAAAAGATGGGGGTTTGGTTAGGGATTGATTAACAAAAGCCTCCCCAAAGTATTAAGCTTGCAAGTGAGTTTATTAGGAAAAGACCCCCACCTAAGCAAGGTTTAATTTTCTCAAAAAGAAATCATGATACTAGTATTATTATGATCAATATTATTATCATTGTTTTATCACTTCCCCTATTTTATTTTTTGTAATTATTGCTATCATTATTGTTACTCTTACAATCCTTGTTATGGGTATTATTATTAAAAGTGTTATTTATAAAAGATTATTGGTATAGCCATCCCTTATATTTTAATTACTCTCTTTTTATTATCGGTATTATTATTGTCCTCAATTGTTTTTACCTTATCTACTCTTTCTTACATTTAATCCGGGTTATTTTCATAACTTAATATTTATGGACCTACTCGAGACAACAAGGCGACCGCTAATAAAAAAAATCTTATGGTTTACTTTACCTACTAATCAAGCTTTAAGTCTTGCATGTCTGAATTAAGGGTTAATTATTATGGGGTATTACAGTTGTATTCATTTAAAATTTATTTTGGTACCTATTATTCGTAAGTAAGGGTATTTTGGTAATTTAAAAAAATAAATATTTTATTATTATAATTATTATTTTACCTAATAGATACTAATTTGGTGTTTTTAGTATTATTTTTACGTATGAATTTTTGATTAGGGGGACCTCATAATTTTCATAGTGTACCGCTATTTTTGTATTTTTTCTAGAATTCAAGTAATCATTATACTCTACTACAATAATAAATATTGCATGATAGCACATTAGGATTTTTATGTGTGAAATATGTTAAGCATCATCCATTGTATTAAAATTTTTTGTAGTATTTATTATTATTGTGAAAATTGGTAAAAATAAGAATGTTATCTAATGTAAAATATTTCAGGTACGAAAGTACGATTAAAATGATTCTAATATTGGAAAAATATTTTGTATGATATATATGTATAAAATAATAGGTTGAGCATGCTTAGAAATATTTGTAGTATAATTATTATTGATATATACCATAGGGGTAATTTTGTTATTTTGTGTGTGTTATGAATTTTATTCTGAAAATTATGTCTAATGTGTATTATATATATTATTGAGCATGATATTATGTGATTCTGGATGTATTAGATATACATGTTAGGTTTTATGTGTAAAATTATGTATAAGGAAAAATGGTCATTTGGTATACCCAATAATTTAGCCCTTATTTGTTATTACTTATTTTTAGTAATTACTTTTAGATGAAAACTACTTTTATAAATCTACTTTCCAAAAAGTACTTTGGGAAGTAAAATATATGTTTGTTTTTACTTTTGTTGTATAAGTAATGAGAGATAATTTACAAGATTCAACTTTTATTTATATAGATATATCATTTTCTCATTACTCTTACAACTTCGATATTGTATTATTACATTCTTCAGTTAAGTCTAGTTAAGCATGCTAAGGTAGATGATATAGATATTTAACATATCAAATATAGAAGCGATGTGTCTAAAATTGAGTGTACCTGACTCACATAATAATCCTTCTAGAATTTAAGTGATTATTATTTGCAACTATTGACTAGATTATTTCCCTTAACAACTATTGACTAGATTTTGGAAGGATAATGGAGAAGATGCCTCAAGTTGTTAGTCTCAATACTATAGCCATGTCAAAGCTGTGAAGGGCTTTATAGCACTTTATTTCCAACTTACAATGATGTATACTAGTATGTTTCTTTTGATTAGAAGAAATATGTTAGGACAAGTTTCTTTGTTTCTGGCCATGTTCCATAACTTTCACATGGAAATTTTCTCACTCCACTCTCCTCCCTATTTCTTTCACGCCACAGTCCTAAGACTAAACAATCAATTTCATATACCAAGGCCAATGCAGCTGGAAAATTTCCATTTATATGATAGGATTCTAAAAAACTATATAGTTGTAGGTGTTTTTGGAAATAATATGGGTGGGACTTAAGATGAGCATCATGTGGTTTATCCTCTTAGAGCAATTACAAGCTACTTCTTTGTCTACATTGCCATGTACACATAACATGGCCATTTTGCATCATCATTGCTCTTATGTTTTTGGTGCCTATGATATATTGTGCTATAACTTTCATGTAGGAAAGTTTTAAGGGCCAGTCCTTTACTTGTTTTAGCTATAGAACTGTTGCATTCATGGTAGATTAATGACAACAATTTAGGAATGCTTGCACTTTGACTTTTGTTTGTGTGTTTAGCCTATTTGGTGATACTAGTTTTAGAGTGCCATGTGTGACAAGAATTTGATGGTGCTTATGACTGAACAACTCTGATGCTTTTCTGATAAGTTATAGGAGAATGGTTCATGATGATGCTAGAGGTGTTGAGGTTCTTAATGAAATAGTTTGGAATATTTAAAAAAAATATTCCACAAATATTAGTTTTCTATGCCTTGCAAACAAACACAATAGACTTTCATAACGATGTAGCAGCTTGATGCCATCACCCACCAAAACTAGTAACAAATAATAAACAAACCAAAAATAAAAACTCCATCTCGGAAAGCCAATCATCTACACGCCCTTCATATATCATCTCAATTTCTATTACTAGAGATGAAGAAGTCCACTTTGCACATTCAGAATCACATGCCCTTCATATATCATCTAAATATGTAATTTTATTTTTCATTCATTCTTCTTCTCATTCAAACCATTATCCCGTCCATTCACAACACACACACACACACACACACATACACACACATCTTTGTAATTTCAATAGTCAATTCATCCCTTCACACAAAAGAATTTTTTTTGGAATATTAAAAAAATATCCCACAAAATTTATTAGAATTTATTACACATGTTTTGATCTGATTCATTTCTCTCCGACGAGTCAGGTGATCCATCCACCCACAGTCTCTCCATTGCTCCATACTTAAACAACTATTCTTCCCCAACCTTCACCCCTCCTGTATAAATTAAAGCCTAGTAACTCTCCATTTGACAGACTATCCCACAACCAACACTAACACTTCCCTTAGTCCCCGGTACACTATAAAAAACACAACACACAGAAGAATATAAGAGCTAGAAAGATGAAAGCAATAGGAAAGAAGCTGAAAGTGCACATGAAAGTGATAGAGTATCTACTGAAACATAAAAAATAAGCACTAGAATTACTAGATATCCAAAGCAAGATCATCTTCCTGAAAAAAAAAAACAAACAAAAATCGAAGATGACTAGCAGGAAATGGGAAGAATAATAAAATTGGAAGTTGAAGAGGAAGCAAAATCGAAGCTCAACAATTGTAGATCTATAATATACATCAAAGATCAAGCAAAAAATTAGACATGCCGAACGGGAGCTATAGCATAGATGGATAAACTGAGCAATAGAAATGGCGAGAGAATCGAGCAAACAAAATGGAGAGATGCTCGGTTTACCAAAATGGAGAAAGAGAAACGGGGGTGGGGGAAAGAATGATTTTTATTTAAAAAAAAAGAACACTATAGTGGGTTGTAAAAGTAGTTTTAGAAAGTAGGGAAAAATTACTTATAGTTTATTACTTTGAGAAAGTAATTTTTACTAATTACTTTTTTATAATTACTTATTAGAAGTAAAACCAAACACTTATTTTTATCTAAAATTACTTTTCATAATTAATTTTATAAAAACTACTTATTAAAAGTAGGACCAAATAGGCTTTTAATTACATGGTAAATAAGTTATTTATGGTATTTTAGCCTTTCATAATAAATACTATGTGGAATAATTGTACTATGTGGATTTAGTATTTTAAATTAATAAATAAAATGGATTTAGTATTTTAAATGGATGATTTTGATGTAAGTACTATGTGGAATAATTGTACATAATATTATTTCTAGATTTTGGTGCGAGTACTAGTATAGAATAGTTACACATCTATATTATTTTATATTTTATGAAGTTTTGGAAATTTTGAATAATGGGTTAATGTTAGTTTTTGGGTAGTATCGGGTTAAATATTTATAGGTTTATAATTTTTTGGACAATATCAGATTTTAGATAAATGATGGATCGGGTCAGATAATTTTGAATTTATAGTTTTATGGGTTATATTGGATTTTGGGTAAGTATTGAATCGAATGAGGTTTATTTCGGACTTATAATTTCTCTAGTTATATCAGATATCGAATATATATCGAAGTGATTAGGATAAGTTTTTTAGTCTCCTAATATCTTTGGATAAAATTGGATTGAATTTCGGACTGATCGAATCCGTACTTATCTTATTGTTTAGGTTGAATCAACTTTTGCTAGCTCTAGATATTAGGATTGGGACAGCGTATGCACAGCGCAAACAGAACGGGACGACTAGATGGGCCAGACTAGAGTTGAGTTAGGTCTAAGCGATTAGGTTGGGCTAATATATTTAATTAACAATTCGGGGTGGGTTTGGATCCGAGAATTCCAAACCCATGCCCAATCTGTTTACGAATAAATTTTGGATAAAAATCTTTAACCTCGAATTTAATCTCCGAAATAATTTTTTAAATTTGAATTCCAAAGAAATTTTCTATTGAGACCCCAAATTCACCAAATTACCATCCCCAATAGAAGAGGAAGAACAAGAGAAAAATAAAATATTTGCGACCGCTCGAATCCAAAAATAAACTCAAATCTTCTCGTTCAAACTTCGGGAGAATTGTTGTCGCCTCTTCTTCGTTCATTGGTGAGCGGCGATTACACCAGCAAAATACGCAGTATCGTTGGATACTTGGATCAATTAACTCGACGATGAGGTTTGGCTTCAACTCATGGCCGTCGAACCTCGGGTATGCAGCTCTTTTAGTGATGTATTAGTTGTGAAATGACAACAAACACCTTAGAAGTATGATCAATTTAGTTGATTTGATCGAATTGGAAGACGACGACAACGACGATATCATAGTTACCCATATTATCAAAAAGGAAGGAACAAGTGGCGACGGTGCTAGTAGCAGTCGTAGGAGCGTTATAACAGGCAAGAGATTAGAAGAGAATGATGCAATTTGCGTTGAGCAATATTGCGAAGAGAGAGAGTTGAATTTTGCTATGCAATCATCTCTTTTGCAACGCTTTACACGTGAAACCGAATTGTGTGAAATTGTCCAGTGTGTTGATGATTACGAAGATTCTGACGAAATCAAGATTTTGCCCGTCAAACCCTTTAGCTTCTCTCCGCCGAAGCCCTTTACTAGTCCCTCTTTGACTGAGTTAGGGGAATCATCCTCTTCACGATCAGGGCCTGGGCCAAGCGACGAGGAAGAACAAAAAGAGGAAAAGATGTTTGATTGTGAGATTTGTGCTGACACCAAGCCCCGCACTGAATCCTTTGCCATCAAGGGCTGCACTCATGTATACTGTGCTGATTGCATGAGGAATTTTGTTGCATCTAAACTAGAGGAAGGCGTTTCCCAGATTAATTGCCCAATACCCAGTTGCCGAGGGGTACTTGAACCCGAGTACTGTCGTGATATTATTCCCCTTGAGGTTTTCAATTGGTGGGGAAATGTGTTATGCGAGTCCGTCATTCTTGCTTCTGAGAAGTTCTATTGCCCTTTTAAAGATTGCTCGGCTTTGTTGATAGATGATGGGAGGGACGTTGTGACAACGTCCGAGTGTCCTATCTGTTGGAGGCTGTTCTGTGCCAAATGTAAGGTTCCGTGGCATGTGGATATTGATTGTGATGAATTTCAAAAGTTGAGTAAAGACGAGAGGGAGATGGAAGACATCATGCTGAAGAACCTTGCCAAGAATAAGCAGTGGCAGAGATGCCCAAAATGCAAAGTTTATGTTGAGAGAACTGAGGGATGTCTCTACATAAAATGCAGGTCAGTTGTACATAATTCATTCTCTGACTCTGGTCCAGTTTTTGTGCGAGAATACACATTTCCTGTGCATTCTCTGACTCAGCCGGTGAGTTTTACTAAGGTTATAGTTTTTCTTGTAGCTTCTTAATTTTTCCTGTTCGCGGTGGACTCCATTTGTTGCCATGCCAACATTCTTTGAAGAATTAGGAAGTAAGAATTATGGTTATGGATGGGTTCACAAGTTTGTTCCCTGACATTTGCGCGTCCTTTTGTTTTCTTTTCCTCTGAAAGGATAGTATTTGCGTCATGTCACCAGCACTTTTCATCAAACGGTCAATTAGCTGTACACTCGAACAGTTGCTGTTTTCGAGAGATTCTCTAGATTGATATTCGTTATGGATTCTCACGTGTTATATTTGATTTTCGTTCACCATAGTTTGAATTGCTTGCAATATCATGATTTTGCTCCTATCCATACGCTGGTTTTATGCCCTTCGATTGTTATTATGAAAATTATGCTTCCTAAATCCTCTTAAGTTTAACGTAGTCCCCAAATAATTGCCAAAATTTCAATTTCTTGGTAGATATTGATATTCAAAAGTTCCGTTTGACCGTATTAACCGTATTCCTTCGATCTCTCTCTCTCTCTGGTATTTGTATATAGCTTCACATGTATTAGAGGATACAAGGAAGCTATAATATTTAAAGAGTAATTAAATTATAAATTACTTTTGAAAGCCCAGACATAGCTTGAAATAAGACCAAAATATTATTTTTATTTCAACCCAACCCAAACTCAATATGATTTGATCTGATCTGAACTTTTTAGTACTCTCTTTTGATTATGTTTATTATTAGTCATGATAATGAATAAATAAATATGATTAATATTAAATATTTATAAATATTTGTTTGATGTTATTAAATTAAAACAATAAGACTTATTATTTTCATTATTGTTATTATGATTATTATCATCAATTGGTTTTATGGATATAATTGAATTAATAATAATTTTAATTGTTTTAATTTATAGTAGTATTTAATCAATTATTATTATTATTAATATTATTATCAAATATTAATACAATTGAATTTTTCTGGTTTTTGTTAGTTAATTATTTTAATATTCTGAATTATTATTTACATTATAAATTAGTTAAGATTGTGATTATTGTTTATTGGCATTATAAGTACTAACTATTATTGATATTATCAATAATTTATAAATTTGATTAGTAAAGTAATACTAATATTATTAATTATTAATATTAATATTTTTCTTGTTAAATGAATTATAATTGTTATTATTATTGTTTTATTATTAATTATTATCATTATGAATTATTATTATGTATATTATTAAAACTAAGTTTGATATTATTTATATTTTAAAAATTTGAACTAGTATTTTTCATTTACCTTATGTTTTCAATAACCTCTCATAGGTCCCTCCACTTTTTAATATAGTTTCACTTAGGTGCCCAAATGGTAAAAAATAGATCATCTTTTTAATTCTGTTTCCCAATTGGACACCCAAGTAAAATTAAATTTAAATGTGGAATTACAATTACCTAAGTAGAATATGTGAAAACATACGGTATCAAAAAAAATATTAAGTTAAATGTCAAGGTACCTAAATGAATTTTACTCTATTATTTTTTATTACTAAATTAAGTTATTATTTTTATTAATAATTAATATTATGATTATTCATAATTATCATAAAAATAATATTATGAATTATTATTTCTAACTATTATTATTTATATTGTCGATTATTATTATTATTATTAATAGGATTGCTACTACTACTACTAATTATCATTAACTATTAATTTTTAATAGTTTTATTATGAAATTAATATTAATATTAATTCATGTTATCATTGTTATTTATTATATCATTAAATTAATTGTTTTCCTTTTTGATTATGAACATTATTAATTATTTATAATATTATATATATATATATATAATTTAATTTAATTATTTTTAATTTTATTATGATTATAAAATAAAATATTATTATTCTTATTAATCCTCTAATTGTTATTTTTTATATTATTAAATGAAAATTATTAATTGTTAATATATTAATCTAATATGATGTTGTTGGTATTGATTTTATTTGATCAGTGTGAACTAATTGATGTAAAACTAAGCTGTGGAGAATAGGGCCTTTGTCCTTTGGATTCCCTTTACTAGTTAACCATTGATTAATTTCCAAAAAATGAATGAATTAACAATTCCATATTTTTTGTAACTTTCACGCCATTTAAATATTTTTTTGCTATTCACTTCCACCTACTATGTGCATGATTAAATTAGTGTGTATAGTTGACACTGAAATTCCTTGCTAAATATTTTATTATATTTTCTCTTCATAAAAAATGCCTTTTTTTTCTTAGTCTAAATAATTCTTCATGTAAAATATATTAAACATAAAGGGAAGCCAAAGTTGTTTTCTAATTGACAAAAACATTCTTAACAAATCACATATTTATTTACTTTTCCATTCATGAATCATAGTTACAATTTTAACAAGGATAGACATTAATAAAGTATGACCACAATTAAATCAATTCAGTAACTTTGATGAAGTTATGATTTGGGTTATCTTTTACCGTACAACATTCCAAATTGAAGAAACCTAGTTTATTTACTTCAATTTATTGGTAGATATACATTCTTTTTCCCTCTTAGTAGTTCATTTGTAACCTTGCATATTCATGATAGTGTAACTTTTTATATTTATGAAATACTTTATGTTAAGTTATAGTACAAGCCATCGTGGTATGTTTTATTACATTCATTTGATAGTGTAATTAATCTATCTTGGACATCAATCTTTTAATGTATCATTGTCTTTCTTGATGTGACAAATGTTGAAACTAAATGTATGAAATGAAGAAATTAAACAAAAAAAAAAAAATTGCTATAATTTTGTAGCCTACCTTCTTATATCTTCTCCACCATTTTTACAATTTTACATTTCTACTGATATCAATCTTTCCTTCACTATTTTTATTTTTTTCTGGTGTTCAAGATGCCATTTTTCCCAATTTTTTATTATATTATTGAAGAAAATAAGAAAACTATATTTTTGAAACTTCAAAATGAAAGGACATGAACTTTTATAGTTTAGTTAATATTTTTGAATTTGATGACCATTCTTTTTATCTTCGTTGTAGCATAAGATTATTACTTGTTTATTATATATTCCATTTTTGTAGCATGTTGTTATGATCACATGATAGCCAAGTAGTGGATTGGCTAATATTGTATCAGAGTCTGGTAACACAACTTCTAGTGTCATGGTGTCCTGCAGGTAGTGGCGTTGTTATGACCTAGTAGAGGATTGGTTAACACCCAGGTCATCCTGAAAAGATAGTATTGTTTTCCATTTCTTCTGTCCCATATTATAGTTGTCTCGTTAATAGATAGGTTATTTTTCTAATATGCCATTATATAATTCATTCAGATTAAAATAAAATTAAAATGCCCTCTATCTAATTACTCAGTTTTATGAAATTTAAGTCTAAATTTTGATTTTCCAGTCAAATTGATTGCTATTTCGTAAATTATGTGAAAATGAAAACTCAGGACTACCTTCATGGGAGGCAGGGAATAATATATATGGCCCAAGGCACCCTCCTCTCTTACAATGCATTTGCTCCAAAATTTCATCATTGGAGTCTTAACTATATATTAACAAACTTTGAAATATTTATTTTGGTTCTCATTATTTACCTTTTAGTATTTAGTTAAAATGCCGTATTCCTATTCCCCATCTCTATCGCATGAAAATGGAAATTGGGTGTTGTTTTGTGTTTCTGAGCCATTCCGGAAATGGATACGATGCTGGAAACTGGTTCTGATTTTACAGCCATTTTCTTCCCAGAAATGAGAGTCCTTTACCTGATCCCCAAAATTGAAGTTGATGATCTTCGAGATGGCCAGCAACATGGAGGAGGGAAGCAGGTTGGGGTCAACACACGGGAGAGAAAGGAGAAACAAGAGAAAGAGAAAAGAACAAGGAAAAAAGGGCCAGTTGATTTTTATTTATTTTTAATTAGAATATGTGTTCAGGATAAAGTGAAAATCCTTAATTGATATATATATATATATATATATTAAATTTGTTTTTGCTATTTCCTATTGTTCCCATTTCCTCATTTTCTGAAATATTGTATAGATCTTTATTGATATAAAACTGTTTACTCAATATAGGTATGTGCATAGCACAGATTGTAAACTGTTGAAAATATAATTTTCAGTTATACATTTATGTAGGGGAAGAGAGACCAAGGTAGTTGCCGATGCAAGCCTTGAATAATCACCAGCCACCGCCCAAAGTTAATAAATTAATGTTAGGAGAGTTAATGCATTTGTGTGTATGCAAGAAAGAGAGGGAGAATGAGTTTGGTGTAAATTGCGTATATTCTATTATTGGAGTAGTCCATCATTAGTTGAAGTTTGTTGATGGAGGCTGCATATTTCTAGACTAACCCTGTCAGTGGTTGTGGTGAGACTTGCATTGTTTGTTTATTTTTCTCTTTGGGGAACAATTTGGATTAATTATTTATATCAAATACAGGTTTTGGGACGAACTACCTGTTATGCCCCACACAATTACCTAGACCAAGTAATTTAACTTTTCATCTCGATTTCCTCTTTTTCTTTTATATTATATTAGTCCATAATCATCTTATCAGGATATCTTAATATATCTTACTTATTCTCCTTGAGTTTATCTGAAAATTTTATTCATATACCACCTTTCACTTTCCTCTACTTTATTTTCTTCCTTCTCCACCCTCGAAGCTAGTTCCAGCTCTTGTTGAAACACGCCTATATTGCTTCAGTTGGCACATTGAACTTAACTTACAAGCATGTTGAGTGCCGACACAAGTGAGTTTCGAATGGCTAAGGGAAGATTCTTTATGTAGGTCCATCTTTACCCTAAATACTTGAGCAACTTAGATTGTCTTGAATAAATTAAGCCTCATAATTGACAACCTTCAAATCTGAAAATTGGAACTTAATTGAAAATGACAGTAATTGATTGGCTAAATGATGTACACGTTTTGATTCATAATCTAAAAGTGCTAGTCAGTGTTATAAACTTGGCCTCTGTTTCACTTTGATCCTGTTATGTATTCTATTATAAGTTGGCTTTTATCTTGTCATGTGATCTACTGCGGGCACGCCTTTATCTTGTCCTGTATTCTGCTATAGGTGTGCTTTATATCTTGTCCTGTAATCGAGTTCGAGTATAGTTGTGCTTTTATCTTGTCCTTTGATTTATTATGGATGCTTGTATGCTGAAGTTATTATGTTATGATTGAGCGATCATTTAAGATCACTTTTTATGTAGTATGTTAGATGCTTAGGTATTCACTGCTTTCTTCTGATTTTCAGGTGTGGAACTGCATTCTGCTACAGATGTGGGAATATTAATAAAGACGATCGCTACCATCATTGCTCAAACTGTCAGAAAGTATGGGAATAATATAAGAAATGGCATCTAATTATGGGAGGCTGCATCTAGGTAAAATTTCATTCCGATTCAACTTAAACATGGTGCTTCAGAAGTTCTATTGCAGTCAGCTTTTTGTTGCTTGCGATAAAATACATTCGAGTACTTAGAACTAGGGAAAATTGGGCATTCCTTGTGTCTCACGATAGCCATTTGAGTTGCTGTTGCTGCCACACAGAAACGTATTGCTTCAAGAGTTTGCTTGCGATTTGATTTCCTTTATTTTTGGTCAGAAAATCTGTGACTTAAGAATCATACTTTTACTTTTGAATGTAGCACTTCGTATGGTTGCAGCCGCAAGTATTTAATGTTCGTGGGATACGTGCCTGCCGGGAACTTGTTTGTCCAAGAACTGATTGATTGTGACAGCTTATCTGTGAAATCATATCCTGAATCAGAAGGGAAGGGGGATAAAATGTGAATTGAGGTGATTTGAGTGCAAGTTTAGTATAACTTTGGTAGCTGGGGTGGGGGGCCGAATCCAAATAGTCTGTTATTGCTGGTACTAGGCCTACCTCAAAGAAAGAAAAAAGTCTAGTATGAATAAGATCGGCTCAGGTTTTTGATTGATCAGTCATTCTCTGCTACATGCTATCTATTGCTGCTGACTGGTGCAATATCCAACCCTCGGGTAGTCTTTGTTAATTTGCTTAACGTTGACGTTGGTTGCTGAGTTTCGTTTAAGTGCTCCTGGTTGGTGCTGATCTCAGCAGATATGCTGATTTTGGATTCTGGTTTCTGCAGATCTGCAGGATATGTTTTTTGTAATTAGTGTTTTTCTTGTTTAGACGAGTGATATTGTAGTTGGAAGCTTAGTAGCATGCTAAAGTAGCAACAACTCAGCCAATGCGTTTTGGTTTCTACTGGATTCTTGGAAAATGAATTCAGATATGGAGCTGGAGGCATCCGATGCATTTCGACCCGCTTGAGTTCTACCAACTTACTCTGATCATATCCACTTGTCGCCATTGCTTTCCGTTTTCTTTTACTTGACCGTCCATGAACTTGCAAAGTCCTTGACCAGTGCCGATCTCTCATGCTGCTCTAGTGTTTGACTGTCCGTTTTATTTGTTAGGTTAAACTTAGATTATAGTTTGGCTTGAGGTAATTAGAGGTAAATAATCAAAAGTTCTTAAAATATTAACTTAACCTATATTAACCATTGATATATAGTTTGTTTAAAGTTATTAAAAGTAGTTATTTAAGATAATTGCTTATTATAAAAAAAATTTAGGTTTAAAAGTTTTAAAAATAAATAATTATTTTGGCTAACTATCTTTTATAAGTAGCTCTGATCATAGGCTTAGATATTTACAAAATTTGGATAAATTTAGGTTAAAGAAGGTTAATATTTAACATAACCTAAATTAAGTTTAACTTGGAAAAAATTGTCAAATGAGGTTAAAAAAAAACATTAACCACCAAACCTAAACTAACCGAAAAACCAATAGGCCCTAACACTTTGTCATCCTTACAATGTTTGACTACTTCATTCAAGAGTGTTAGAAATTTTTAGACTTAAAATATACTATTTTAAGATAGTGATTGCTCGTTGTTTGGAACATTTTAAAATATTATTGAGTTTTAACATAATTTACTATAAAGTCTTCTTGAATAATTAAAAATGATTAAACTACTTATAAGAAAATGTTAGCACATTTCATATCTTATTCCATTGGTTATGATGATGATGATGATGATGATGATGATTTTATCATTGATTAGTTAGTCAATTTTGTATAGGTTATTCCGGGTTCTTGTAGGAGATCGAGATTTGTGTCACATAGTTAAATAATGTGATCTCATATCAAAAATTGAGGATATCTCTAGACGACTTATATGGGATGGTCAACCTTTAATTCTTAAGCTAGTTTTTCATATGGAATTAGGGTTATTCTTGGGCGATTACACCTAGGGCTTCCCAGAAGATTATGTCTTTGGGGTCTATATTAGTTGATTGTGGACAATTATGCTTTAAGATTTCGGATGGAGCCCATTTGACATATTGATATCCATTTGCTAAATGATGATCGTATCATTTAGTATCAGAGTCTAACCTCAATCAAAATTCTCCAATGAACTCGTTTCAATCGTTGACGAAATTAATATGAGGACTCACAATCTAAATGGTTTGGGAGTGATGTTATCCCACATTGAAAATTGAGGGAATATTTGGACGATTTGTATGAGAGGGTTAACTCTTCACTATTATACTAGATTTAGAGTAAAATTAGGGCTAGTCTTAAGTAATTATACCTAGGGCCTCCTAGATAATTACATATTTGGGATTCATATTAGTTGGTTTTAAATAATTACACCTTGAGGGTCTAGATATGACCTGTTTAGTATGGTGATATTTAATTATTAGATGAGGTCTGTATTATCTCGTATCAAAATTTTACCACTACATTCCTCCACAACTTTTCCTTTTATTCCTCCTATGGCATCAAAGCTTTGGTTCTGTTCGGTATTTTTATTTTCTTACACTTATTGGATTCACTAGACAAATGGTTATGCCAACAAATTATGTTTTAAACATAAAAAATCATCATAGATCTATTAAAGCCACTATATTTGCGTTTATCAAATAGTTTGAGACTTGTTGGTTTAGATACCTTTTAATTAGGGATGACAATAAGTTAGATATATACTCTTGGATTTATATTTATCTATAATATCTTAACCAAGACTTGATTAAGTTAGAAATATAAATTTAGACCTACGAGACCTAATGGATAAATGGATTCTAAATGACCTAAATTATTTTTACTTAAAAAAAAACAAGAGAATAATTTATGTACATACTAATACCTTAATGTTTTATATAGCCTCATTGATAATTTTTGTTAAAAGAATGTTCAATGAAAAGATATATATTTAAAATTATTTGATTTAACTTTTCAAATAATTTTTGAATGCTCTCAAACTAAGATGTCGTATAATTTGTATATACAAATGAATATGAAAAAGTAAAATTGGGAAAAAAAGAGTCCAAAAAAAATTATTAAAAATATGATAAAAATGAAACTAGTATGTGTGTGTGTCTATATACATTAAACAAGCCCGATGGGTTGAGTATGTGTGTGCGTCTATATTTACAAAATAAGTCTGACTAGGGATGAAAATTGGCCCTAGATCTGACCTAACTTTGTTAGATTAGCCTCATTTTTAATGGATATAGGTTTGGGTCAAGTAGCTCCAAATTCAGACTCGACCCCTCAGACCTGTTTAGTATATATATGTCTGTGTGTGTTTGTGTATTTACACACACACACACACATTAATATTATGATTGTCATTATTATAAATACACAAACACACACACACACACACATATTAATATTATGATTGTCATTATTATCGTAATTTTATTTGAACTTCTTATTTATTTTTAAAATTTGATTTTTGTATATTTACTTTATGAGCAATATATATAATATTGTATTCCAAAAGTATTAAAACACCATTTGAAAAGTTAATGTAACTACTTTAAAATATTTATTTTTTCACTCACAAGATATTTTTAATAAAAAATACATATCAAGTTATATAAAATATAAATATATTTTTATTTACATATATTATTAATTTTTTTTTAAAATAGCTAGACTCGTTTACCTACTAGACTTGGTTGATTTGGGTCTAGATTTGAACTTTTGAGCCTTGATAATATAAATGAGCCTTGATCTAAGTCTAGTAGGACCTAACCTATTGCCATCCTTATATCTGATGAGTCGAGTGTATGTCTGTGCACGTGCGTTTATATATGCTGAACAAGTATGATGGATTGAGATTATGTATGTGTGGGTCGAGTGCGTGGGTGTGTATGTGTGTATTGTCTGTATAAACTAAACGAGTTTTACGGCTCAAGTCTAAAATTATTTATATATATATAGACAGACACACACACATACACAGACACGTGTGCGTGTACACACATATTTGATAGAATTTACGGCATGAATTGTAATAATTAATTAATTCATATAACTTATGCACAATTCTGTGACAAATTTGTGTAAGTCTTAATGCACAATACAATCATTCAATATGCAAAATTTAACTGTATTACTTTGTTAAGGATCGTTTAAGGCATACATCTACCTACCGATGGAATTAATCACACTGGAAAAAGAATATTTGAACATTGGAATACAATTTTACTGTTCTATTACATCTTTCTTCAAACTATATGGTGTGTATTTCTTCCAAAGAATGAGAATATGAACCATTTTATTCTTTTTCCTTTGTCTTTGATTTTACAAAGAAATCACAAAATTAGAAGAAGAAATTCTCTTTTCCTTGATTCTTATATGCAGATATGTATGTGTGTATGCATGGAAAATGTTCCTTTTCCTTTATGCAAAAAAGGCTTCGGTACTTTGTGCTCCTATTTTTCATAGGTAACAAGTATATATATTAAACCAAGGAAACTATATACGTACATTGGGCATACCCAAACCAAAAATTAGCTTACCACATAATTGGTAGCTTAACCAAACACAAAAATATTGTGTATGATCAACAAACACCTACCTCCATACACAATACTAACTTCTAGGTATTTCAAAAGTGAGGGACCTAAAAATATAAACTTTGATTTGCACAATAATGCTCGTGATATCAATATTGTTGGACTAAAAAATAGCTGCATTATGAGCGCCCCAAAGCACTCCTACAAACTCTAATGGAGAAGGTGTGATCTCTTCACTATTTGCTTGGCACTCTAGTAGAGCTTGCAAGAGTTAAATACCCTCCGGTAAATTCCAACCAAGATGGAATAACTAACCAAAGCTGGAAAACTTTAGGATAGTTGAAAAATAAGTGTTTATGACATTCATCATCCATATTACAAAAGGACAAACCAATAGCCCATGAAGATATGCAAGGCGATCTCTGGTGTTATGTTTTTGCTACAAGGCAAGCCATAGAAAGAAGGTATATTGCCTGGTCCTACACCCCTTCTAAACAATATCATAGCCCTCCAGGTCCTATACCATGTAATATAAACATTATGGTCAACTTTTATATTCCCTCCGTATCGAATTATTGACACGACCATTATGTAGGGGTTAGGTTGAAACTTCTTCTATGAGATCCTAACACCCTTTGGTCCTTATAGTTCCACACATTCCTACATGTAGTCTATCATTACTTGGTACTTTCCCAACATGTCCATTTTGACAAATACAACAAAGTTATAAAATTTAAGCTCCATAAGATCTAAAGGAAAATTATACTCCCCCGACTATCAAGTCCAACCCTTTATACAAACTAGTACATACAATTCTGTCCTCCTAAGGTAACACAGTAGATGTGGAAATAGTGTTGGAAGAAAAACTCTAACTACGGATGTGGATGAGATAATAGAATGTGATGTACCATAGTTAAACAATTTGCATGTGGGAAAAGGAGAGACAATAAGCATACCAGTGACCGCACTGGCCTAACACCCTACCTCTGATTGGCTTATCATGTTCATCTATCCTTTAAAAGAACTCCCTCAGCATTGGTTGATCCCCGAACTTGTTTAAAGGTGAGAGGGCTTTGACATTTGAGCTGACTTGCTCGATTGGCAGCACTAGTTGCTGACAGAGCAACCCTCCAAAATTATTGTTGTGTTTGCTGAACGAATCCAGTTCTCTAAGCTCGAGTTTAACCTCTCTAAACACTACTAGCTCCAACCGGTACTTATAGGCTCTATGTCCAACCATATCATACCCATGGTAATTTACCTTGTTGCCACCGCAATATAATCCTAAGTGATCCGGTCTACAATATGTATAGTGGTAATGCTTGTCCTTAGCATGCCCTCTAGATTGACCTCCAACTCACTGTGATGACTATATTTCTTCCATACTTAGGCGGCATGTTACCTCCAAAGTAGGCCTTTCTTCTATTATCAGGACACTGGAAACCATCAAACTTCCTCTTGCCCCCAAATGGGCACTCTGGGCTTGAATGACTTGGGAAGCCTTTAACACTTATACATTCCCACCATGTCTAGCGAAGTAACTCCCATTAGTATCTCTTAATATTTGATTCCCAAACCAATCTTAAAATAGTGAATCTGCATTGCCTCATTGGCTTTTACCTTTAGAGCAAACTTGACCTAGTGAATGAATCTCATGTAGTGCTCTTCTATTGTCATGCCTTCCTAGTGAAGGGCCATGAACTTGTCGTACTTCTCTATGTAGAGGTGAGTAGGGTATAAACGACCACAATGCGCCTTAAGAAATGATCCCCATCCTATAAGCTCTTTGCCTCTATCCTAGATGCTTCTCCACCATGCGTTTTCCCTTCTTCTTAGGTAATATACTACCATGTCAACCCCCTTTTGCAAAGTGAAACCACATGTGGTGGAGATATTTTCCATGTCCCTAACTCATCTTTCCATAATGTTAGGGTCCTATTGACCCTCAAAGATTAGTGGGTATTGATGCCTAACCCTCTTTGGCTAATCTTCTAAAATTAGTGTGGGTAAAGGTATGGGTGGTGGTTGTGATGATTAGATCTTACCTTCCATATATGAACTGATAGTCTTCATGAATGCCTTTATATGCTCATAACGGTGGTTAGTGACCATCAATTCCTAAAGACCAGGATTAATTAAAAACAATCCATGAGCATGCATTAGACTAGCAAAATAAATCAAAAGAAAGGTTATCTACAGCACATTCCAAAACCCCCTCTCGCTCATTGATATTTTGGGTTTGAAGAATCTTTACTTCCAACTAAATATTGAAATAGTTGGGAAAATATTTGAAACAACCTGCATATTAGCTCAACCAGTTTAAATTAGAAAAATATTTTAAAGTTGTTCTAAGCCCAATAATTTTGTATCCATTAAACAATTTTAAAATGAAACACCTATAGAAAAAATCCATGATAGTAACATGTGGTATCAACTTTATAGTTCTTGAAAGTGACACACATTTAAGATTACATTTTGGTACTAACTTGTAATACCCCTATTTTTCATTATAAAAAAAATTATTTTGAAAACCATGTGGAAGTAGAAAAATATTTGATACTTAAGAAAAATGGGGTGTTAGCGCCAAACCTAATATGAGATAAGCGCCAACTACCCACCCTATATTATGTAAATGGATGAGAATTAAAACAATCAAAACCAAAGTAGAGTGCACACAAACACATTATGTAAATACCAAAAGAAAGGCTTTCTAATAAAAGACCTCAATGGTCCAAATATTCAAATACATGAGAGGGAAAATTAATAAGAAGTACAGAATTCAAATTACAAAAATAAAATTAAGGCATAAGCCTACACTCTAGTCTGTTAAGGAATGTACAAACGTCTCTGCTTTTCCACACTATCATAACCCATGCCCAATATAAGGTTGGCCTACTATTAACCATCCCCTATAACCTGCACATGACCCTCAACTTGTGGGAATGAGGAGGTGACCAAACAAACAGGTACATCAATATGCTTCTTACTATGTAAGCTAATTTACCTCCTTAAAGGAAGTCACAAGGACACAAGATTCTAGCATATAATGGATATCATACTAACATAGTTCATGCCAATTTCATATAAATAGAATACATACTCTATTATGGTCATATTATGTATAGGAAACTCATACCATACAAGACTCATCATGTTTAACAACATAAGATGACATTGCAAATGTTAACATGCAATCTACTAAGCAGATTGTGTAGCTAATATTAATGCTTCATTCATCCATGCACATAGTTTTACCAAAAGCCATTTTTTCTTACTTACCTAATCTATTTGATCATGTATATATAAGCCATGATCTCTTTTACCTTTCTTTTTTCTTTTACTATTTTTTTTCTCTTTAGCCACATTATTATTCTAAATTCTTATCTAAATACTTATCCCAATTATTATTGAGTAATGGACTGTTCACCACCCCATGGTCCCATATACCATGTAAGTCTATCTAAACCATATGATATAAAATCTGGTAAAGCTAAGTAAACACCAATAGACATAAGTCTATGCTAAAGCCAAGTAACCACTAATGGATATAAGTCCAAGTTAAAGACAAAAGATACCTAGGTAACCAGGCCCTTTATTATCTATACACCTTAGTACATCATCGGTGGCTAGAGTAGGTAAGACATTGGTATATACTAGGTTCCCACCTAAAGGTACCAATAAATGCTCCAAGGTAGACTAACCACTAGTAGCTAACTGAGGATTGGGTAACCTAAACCTATACATAGCTCCATCATCTTTTTCTTTAAATGATTAGTACATTATTCTTGATTTTACGTGATCATACAAGTCCCATATAATAGGTAATAAGGTATTCATATACTTATTCCATCTTAATCATTATCATTCCCCCAACCATGTGTTGGATTTCCATTAATGGTTACCCAATATTAACCAAATCCCTTAGATTAACCCATTTTAGTCAAAAATCCAAATTACATTACCCCCTTTTGTAACACCCCCATTTTTTATACTACTAAAAAATTTCTTCTAAAACAATTCTAAAGCTAAAAATAAACTAAGGAAAAATGGGGTTCTATCGATGTACCTAACATAAGATAGACATTTGCCGTCTATCTCTTATTAGATAAAAGGCCAAACCAGCCAACCAATTTAAAGATCAAGTGTTTAAACATAAATTACATAAACATATGAAAGATTATTTACATTAAGGACCTTGATGACACTAAAACAATTAGTACAAGAATATAAAATAATTAAAAAGATAGGTCTATATTAAAATAATTTTAGGATGTGGCCCCTAAAACCATAATTTGTCACATAGCACACAAAAACCTTTGAATGTCCACACTCTCATGCCTGGAACCCAAAATGAGATAGGCCCACTACTAGTCATCTCCAGAAACATGTGTATGACCCTCTATCATTGGAATGAGCAAGTGACTGAGCAAATGACCATATTAATACGCAAAGTATTAAGTAAGGCAAGTTTCTTTCTCAATGGGAAAAACGTATGCAAATTCTATTGTATATGGATGTCATATTTAACTTGTGTTATGCTAATGTCATATACGTGAAGGTAATAGTGCATCAGCATATACTATCATGAAATAACTCAGGTAGTGCCTAATGTATCATGCTTATCTTCCTATTATAATCACATAGGTAGTCACACATATACTAGATATATTATTTTAGATAACCACTAGGGGTTATTTTCTAACTTACTTAACCGATTGGATTGCACCATTTCCTTATCCATATATTAATATAGGTCAACACCTAGTCAATCTCTCTAACTATTAACTTGTTGATAATTTAAGCCATTATCTAAGTGTACATACCAGCTTTTATCCTTTTTGGTCATTGATACCATTATTCCCATCATTATTCAATTATTAATCATTTACATAGTCATCATCCAATTACATATCATCCAAATTTTTATCATCAAACGGAGGACTATACGCCACCTCATGATCTCCTATACCATGGAAGACTATTCAAATCAAGGGATATAAAGTCTAGGCTGAAGCCAATCACTAAAGTGGATATAAGTCTAGGTTAAAGCCAATCACCATAATGGACATAAGTCCAAACCGAAGCTAGTCACCCATTTATTCTTTAACATACTCATTGTGTATGTAATAAATTATGATCCTTCTAATCTATTCATTGGGTCATTAATCTATGATAAAATTTGTAATTTATCCTCTTAATGATCATAGAACAACTCCATGATAAACCTCAAACCATAATAAAACCAAAAGAGATTAAATCAACCAAACCAGTTAAACCAGCTGATCGATCTGGACCAACAAGTCAATTAATTTGGGTTAACCAATCGATATGTTTAACTTTACCAAACCCTACTTTCCCTCAAACTAGTCGATTGGTTTGGGAAAATAAATCAATCAGTTTGACTTGACTAAACCCTAATTTTTCTTAAACAAGTTGATTGGTTTGGGTAAATTAATTGGTTATTTATAGACTAATTGATAGATTCTGCCCAACAAGTTAATGGTTTAAGTAGAAAGTAAGACCAAGGTATCTACAAGCTTATAAGTTGATGGATTGGGTTAATTAGTTGATTTTTCTAGTAACCATTCAATTGGATTGACCTAATTAATCGATAAGTCTGCCCTACAACAACATCAAAAAATCGTTTTCGTGTAAATCATGCACATAAATCTTCAGTAAACAACACTGAAACATGCATAACATTTTATAACACATTTTAAGCTAAATTAATTTGTATATCTCAAAATTCAATCATCACCACTCATTTTTCTGAAGGTTCACAATTTTTCTCAAAATACATAATCTAATAATCCAAATTATTTTTAGAAGCTATATATATTCATTCCAACAAATAATATCAACTTAAGAGCTCTATATCATGTAAGAATACTCATAAACCATTTATAAAACATAATCACTTACTTGATAAAGGCAAAACCCCTTTAACCTGAAATCTCATTCTATGAAAATATCAACTTTTAAAAATTACATGCAACAATATTTAACTTAAAAATTTGTTTAGATCCTTAATAAATTCAAATTTGAATCATAAAGAACTGGCAAACATACCACACCCCAAAAGAAAATAGAGGTTACGTAATTGAACCACTCAAATTTTTTTCAAATATATTTCATTCTTGCTTAATAATTAAAATAAGGAGCTTGGACAAACCAAAAGAGTGAAAGGCATAAACTATGAGGCTTGAAAGGTAGAAAGGAGAAAGGTGAATATAGTGAGTTAGGGATTTTTGGTGGATGAAAAAAGAAGAGAAAAAGAGGTGACTGGGGCTATTAATAGCAAATTAATCAACACGAATCACTAAAGGATCAAGAAAAATTTGAAAACCCTATTATTTAGCATTTAAATTCAAGCTGAATGAATGAATTTCATCTAAGATATGTTGACCTATTCTCTAGAGCTCAATTGGTGTTTCTAGAGAATGTAGGTTAATTATTGTAGAATTGTAATTCACAAGAGGGAAAATAGGAGGTCAGCATGAAAGGAATCTTCTAGCTGATTAGAATCCTACTTGAGATCAAAGCATTAATCTTAGAAACGTGAATTGGAGAGAGGTGGAAGAAGATAAGGCTGAAGTGATCTCCCCTTCAAATGTCCTAATCATTCCTTTTGATCAATTCGAGGCAACATTTTGGGCTAATTATATTATGAAAAGGATAAAAATCTCTTAGAAAAAATTTGGCATGAGTTAATAAGGTTCAATTTCAACATAAGAAATTTTCCTAAAAAATTAAGTTTCAAAAATATACCCAACTCTACAACCCAGTTGATTAGTTTACCTTACCAGTCAGATCTATAAACTAATTGATTAGTTCCTTAGCCAATCAAGCGGTTTAGTCAAGTAAAAACCATTTTGTTAAAAAGACGAACTACTCTATCAATTCATGGAACTAGTTGATCTTTTCGCCTGAAAAACTCAATAAATCTTATTTTCCAATATTATTTCAAATCAAGATTCACCTCAAATAAAATAATAATACCAAATATAGTCAAACACCCAACATTAGCGTAATTCTCATTCAAACATTTTCTAAAAAGGTGGGGTATTAAAGCATTATCCCTTAAAGGGGCTGAATTCCCTAAGCCTATAAACATTCTTATCACCTTGCTTATTATATAGTAAGACATACATCAAATTCACATTCAAGAAAAGGGTTGCTACCCCCTTAAAGAAAAAGGATTACAAAAAGGTATGATTCTAAGAAACTAACTCTAGGTACTTGGCTCAAATTTTCTCATCAACTTCCCATATAGCCTCCTTGGTACCATGCTATGACTAAATACCCTTTACTAATGGGATGATCTTCATACTCATCTGTCTTATCTTTCGATGTAGAATGCTCACAAATTGCTCTTCATAATTCAAGGATTCATTAAATGCTAGTTACTCTGGTCAGATAATGTGCGAAGGATCCACTACTTCTTCCTTTAATGAGATATGTGAAAGATGTTGTGCATACATGATAATTCCATTGGTAGGGATAAGTGATAGGTGAATTCATCAACACGATCCAAAATGTCATGCGGTCCAATGTATCTCAAACTAAGCTTACCTATCTTACCAAACCTCATAACACCTTTGGTGGGAGAGACCCTCAGAAGGACTTTATCGCCCACCTCATAACCATCGGTCTGTGTCCTTAGATCTATCGATCCTAGGCCACTCTCATCTGGTCCTAAATTAATTGGATGTGCCTCATTGTCTCCTAGATCATCTTAGGTCCCAGCACAAGTGTCTTGCTGATGTCATTCGAACATAAAGGAATGTGACATTTTCTCTTGTACAATACATTAAAAGGTGCCATCTTTATACTAGCGTGGTGACTATTGTTGTAAGAGAACTCGATCAAGTCCAAACAATTTTCCAAAATTTCCCTAAATTCTAGCGCATGCATGAAGAATTTCTTCTAGAGTTTGAATGACCCTCTTTGTCTAATCATTCATAGTTAGGTGAAAAATAGTACTCATCTTTAGTTGAGTACCAAAGGTAGCTTAATTTTTTTTTTCCAAAAATGTGATAAGAAGTTGGAGTATTGATATCACATGATATCCTTAGGGAATCCATGTAGTCTCACCAAATTATTTCTATAGGTATTGGCTAGTTGCTCCATATTCTATATCTCCTTCATCGGTATGAACATAACTAACTTAGTCAGATGATCCATAACAACCTAGATAGAATTAATTCCAATATGGGTCCTTGGAATACCAACTACGATGTCAATATATATGCCATACCACTTCCACTCGAGCACTTTTAGTGGTTGTACTAACCCTGCCAGTCTCTTATGCTCGATCTTAACCTTTTGATAGGTCAAACATTAGGCAACAAATTTTACCACTTCTTACTTCATGTCAGAACACCAATATAACTTCTTTAGATCCTTATACAGCTTGTCCCATCTAGGGTGGATGGAATATGGATTATATTGTCCTTCCTCAAGGATCCTCCTCTTAAGCTCAACACACCCCTATGGTACAAATCACCTACATTAGTACCTGATACTACTATAATTGTGGATTTAGAATCCTTCAGCTCTACCTTTTGTAATGGTAGCTCGGATCCTCTTGAGTGTAACATCACCAATTTTATTATCTTAGATCTCCTCAAATATTGAAGGTGTAATGGTGAGTGCACTCCTTCTTTCCTACAAAATACTAATAGTAATGAATTCAATCTCTAATTTTTTGATCTCCTAACTTAGATGATCTGACAACATGATTGTGCCCAAGGAGTGTGGTGTCTTTTGGCTAAGTGCATATCCCATCATATTAGCCATACCCTCATGGTAGATAATTGCGAAGTTATAATCGTTAACAAACTCTAAGTAAACATTGTCTCAAATTCATCTTCCACTGGGTGAAGATGTACTTGAAGCTCTTATGGTTAGAGTAGAACATGCACTAAACTCTATAGAGATAAATCATCTAGATTTTAACGGATGAACACTAGTGTATCAAGCTCTAAGTCATGTGTTGGGTAGTTAGATCATGTGGCTTTAGTTATTAAGAAGCATATGCCACTACTCTTCCTTGTTGCGTCAACACACAATTGAAACCATGATTGGAAGCATCACTATATACCTCAAAGCCGTTATACCCACTCGGCAATGTGAGCATTGTGGATGATGTTAATAACCTCCTTAACTCCTTAAAGGATTGACCACGCCTTTCATCTGAGTGGAAAAACATAGACTTATTCAATAGATGAGTCAATAGTCACACTATATTGTAGAAGTACTCTATAAATTGATAGTAGTAACTAGCTAACTCTAGAAAACTAAGCACCTTCTTGACAAAAGTGGGTTTTGGCCATTTAGAAATAGCTTGAATCTTAGTAGGCTCCACTACCACTCCACCCCTATTGATTACATGTTTAAGGAAGGCCAATTGGTCTAACAAAAACTCAAAATTTAAGAGATTGGCATACAACTGGTGTGATCTCAACAATGCTAGTGTCTACCTCAAATGCTGCTCATGCATCTTTCCATTGTTGAAGTAGTTAAGGATTTTGTACTACAATGAACTAGTCCAAGAATGGATGAAAAATCTAGTTTATAAGAGACATAAAAGTTGTTGACACATTAGTGAGTCTAAAAGGAGTCATTGTGAACTCATAATGGCCATACCTTGATCGAAAAGCATTCTTGCCTAATAAATAAAATAGGAGGGAGCTAGAGAAAGGATAAGAATAGTGCAAGGAATCGACTATAGGGCTTAATGTGTATAAAAGATAAAGGTGAATACAAAGAGTTAGTGATTTTCTCTTGCTAAAATAAAGGTGGAAAAAAAGGGTTGACTGGGGCTATTTATAGAAAACCAATCAACACAAATCACAGAGGGTTTAGGAAAAATTTGAAATCCCTACTACTTACAGTTTTATTTCAAGTTAAATGGATAGATTTTGTCTAAGATATACTAACCTATTCTTTAGAGCTCAATTGGTGTTTCTAGAGAGTGCTAATCAATTAGTCTAGAATTTTAATTGACAAGAAGGGATGTGGGAGGTCAACATGGAAGAAATCTTCCAGCTAATTAGAATCTTTCTTGAGATTGAAACAATGATTTGAAAAACTTATAGTGGAAAGAGGTGGAAGAAGACAAGGTTGAGGTCATATCCTCCCACAAATGTCTCAATCGATCTTTCATATTTATTTGAGGCAACATTTTGTGGATAACTGTATCATGATAATAATATCTTAGGAACAATATGGCATGAGTTAACAAGGTTTTATTTCGGTATAAGAAATTTTTTCAAAAAATTAAGTTTTACAAATATACCTAGCTCTACAAGCTAGTCAATTGATTTTGGCTATGAGATAACTATTTTATGAACTAGATGATCAATTTAGTTGAGTAAAAACCATTTTGCTAAAATGACAAATCATTCGATTAGTTCATGGATCCAACCGATTGGTTTTCCTAAAAAACTCAATAAATCTCATTTCCTAATCTTATTTGAAATCATAATTCACCTCAAATAAAATCATAATACCAAATCAAAATCAAAATCCTAATATTAGCATAGTTCTCATTTTAAAATTTTCCAAAAAAGGGGTATTACATCTTTAAAGACATATAATACTTATTTGCATTTGCTCAATAAGACATTTACAACATTCATTATGTATGCTAAGAATCATGATCCATTTAATTCATTCATTGGGTGCTGAATCCATGTCAATAGGTGGATTTAACTCTTTAAATCAAAATCAAAATCCTAATATTAGCATAGTTCTCATTTTAAAATTTTCCAAAAAAGGGGTATTACATCTTTAAAGACATATAATACTTATTTGCATTTGCTCAATAAGACATTTACAACATTTATTATGTATGCTAAGAATCATGATCCATTTAATTCATTCATTGGGTGCTGAATCCATGTCAATAGGTGGATTTAACTCTTTAAATAATATTATTGTTGTATTTGACATATTTTTTTTAAAGGAACATGAATATTATATCAAAATCATAAAGTACAGATGAGATTGTAGAAGTGATCTACCCTTCCTATCAAACTAACAAGCTTTTCCTTTCTACTAGAATGAAGGTAAAGAGATGACATAGTCAATGCAATCTTATAAGCTACCCCTCTCAAGTCCCAATTTCTATTAGAGAAAATACAATTATTTGTAGCTTTCCAAATTTCATAAAGAGCCACAGCATAAAAACTTGAATAGAATTGGGAAATTCCAACCTTTCTGTGTCTACTTCGTGCCATTAAAGTAAATACCCTCTCAATAGAGCCATATGTGATTCTGAACCCACCTATCATACCTATAGCAGACCAGACTTTCTTCAATTCAGCACACTAACATAAAAGATGCAGCATAGATTCATTTTGGGGACAAAAACAACACCTTTGATTGATGGAAGGCAGGAAGGTGCTTATATAATCTTTAGTGGGGAGCTTGGAATGGGCAGCTAACCATAAAATAAATTTATGTCCGGTAGCTGCAATACCGGACCATACAAAACTTCTCCAAGCCACCTTAGGTGCATAAAATCTTATAGAATCATGAACCTCAGCAATAGAATACAATTTATCACTCTGCCATTGCTGGAAAACAGGAAGGAGGACAAGTCTGAAAGAAAAATTTTTCTGCATTAACCCTGAAGCTGTACAGGGTAGATTGCAGGAGAACAAATCATGCCTTTTAAGATAATAAGCATGCACCCATTTAATCCAAAGAGCATCCTTATCCTGATATAAATGCCACAATAACTTACCCACAACTGCTATATTCTATGAAGACAACTCCAATAGGCCTAAACCCCCTTCTTTCTTTGGTAAACAAACCACTCTCCATGCTACTAGTGCTATTTTATTAGAAGAAATCTTACCAGACTAGAGGAAAGCTCTACAAATGGCCACCACTTTTTGAATAATCTTCTTGGGGAGAATAAAAATTTGACTCCAATAATTAGTAATACCAGAGATGATAGATTTTAGTAACCAATTCCATCATGTCTGCTGCCTTAAGCATAGAAGCATCAATAGGGACCCCCAAATATTTAAAAGGAAAAGACCCATCTTGAAAAGGGAGAATAGATTTGATCTTCTGCTTTAAATGCTGAGAATAGATTTTACAAAATTTATGCTTTTTACTCAAATTATGCGATCTAATCATCCAAATCACTTATTATTCATTCATGCCATCATGCATTAATATACTAAAAGTAACACCTAACATGTAGGATGTATACTAAATATTTTAGAAGCAATAAATTTTGGAATGTAGAAAGTAAATCCCCATAAAAATAAAAATTCCAACTATAGAAAATTACATCTTTGCAAACCTTAACAAAAAATCTCTACTTAGGAATTACACCAAAACTTATTAAATTTTGGAAGTTAAAAAGAGAAAGAATAAGAACATGCCACTTGAAGCCAAAAATAAGGAAAGAACTAAATTGGACCACTCAACCATTTTTCTAAAATCTAACTCTTCGTTGCTTAATAGTTAAAATAGGATAGAGCAAGATATAGGATTAAAAGAGTCTAAAAGGATTGATTTGTAATACTTAAAGTGTAGAAAGAAGAGAGGGAATCCAAGACTTAGAAAACTTCGTGGCTGAAAGAGAGGTGCATAGTAGGGATGATTGTAGCTATTTATTACCTACCAATATAAGGGAAAACACCGAGACTTTGGAAATCAACTTGAAACCCTATAATTAGCCATTTGAAATTGACTAGAATGAGCGGATTTTATCTAGGATTTGTTGACCCATTTCCTAGAGATCAAACAGTGACATATGAGAATTTAGGTTAATTAGACTAGAATTAGCATTCACAAATAGAATAATATAAAGTTAGCATGGAAGGAATCTTCTAGCTTCTTAGAAGTGGGCCTGAGATTGAAACATTCAATCCGAAAATTGTGCATAACACAGAAAATAAAGAAGTTAATGTTGAGGTCATCTCTCACCCTTAATTATCCTAACCAACCGCTAGATCAAATTGAGGTGATATTTTTGTTAAATGCATCATAAAAATTATCAATAATATCTTAAGGATAAATTTACATAGGTTGCTATGGTTCCATTTTATTTTAAGGGATTTAAAAAAAATCAAGCTAGCAAATATGACTAGCTCAAGAAACCAATTGATGGGTTTGGGTCTACCAGTAGACTATTCTACCACCAATAGACTATTCTACCACTAGTTGATCAATTTTTAGCAACCAATTAATTTTTTTAGTCAAGAAACTTAAATTTATTGAATTAATAAATAATTCGATCGATTCATGGAACCAATCGATGGGTTTATCTACAAAACTCGATAAAATTCATTTTTCAATGTGATTTCAAATCAAACTTTATCCCAAAAAAATCATAATATTAAATAAAAATCAAAGGCTTAAAATTTAGCATGATTCCCATTCAACCATTTTACTAGAATGTGGGGGTACTATAGAGATGTTAGAGAAAGGCTAAAGTCGACCTAGTATATCATATTAGGGTGCACCAGTCCTTTTTATGAGGAAGAAGGTAGTGGGTTGAGACCTTCCATTGATTACCATGGATTGAACTAGGTTATAATGAAGAACCATTGTCCTTTACCTTGGAGCAAAAACCTCTTTGATCAGTTGTGTGAGGTTATATTGTTTTTTATTATCGGTCTCATATCAGGGTATCAACAGATAAGAATTTATGCGAAAACAAATAGAAGATAGCTTTTAGGATAAGATATAATCATTTTAAGTTCATCATGATATCCTTTGGAATAAAAAATGTGCCACAGGTTTTCATGGCTCTTATGAACCACATCTTTTAGTAGCACCTTGATTAGTTCATTATGTTCGTCATTAACGATATCTTAATTTACTCTCGGACTCGTGAAGAACACAATTCACAACTTAGGTAGACTTTTGAGTTGTCAAGGACCCATAAGTTGTATGATAAACTCTCAAAATGTGAGTTTTGATTAGATGAGGTGGATTTCCATGGTTTTTTCTTCTCAAGGGAAGGAGTGTTGGTGGATCATTTGAATATCTTAGTAGTATTAGATTGGTCAGCACTATCAAATGTTAGGGAAGTTGTAGGTTTTTAGGGTTAGTAGGCTACTATTGATGGTTCATGTAGGATATTTCTAAGATCACTTTCCTTTTCATTGCCTTTTTGAAGAAAATGATGTGATTTCATTAGGATGATGAATACATAAAGGCTTTTGAGGAGCTCAAGAGGAGATTGACTTCAGCTCCAGCCCTTACGTTACCATTGAGTATGGAGGGATTTGAGGTGTATAGCAATCCATCTATATTTGGTATAGGGTGTGTGTTGATGCAACATGAGAGAGTAGTGACATATGCCTCTCGCTAATTGGAGAAGCATGAGTAGAACTATCCTATGCATGACCTTGAGCTAGCTGTAGTGGTTTTCACCTTGAATATCTAGAGACATTACCTATGTAGAGTGAAATGTAAGTTCTACACAATCCAAAAGAGCGTCAAGTACACCTTCATACAACAAGAACTGAACATGAGATATAGATGGTGGTTAGAGTTGGTTAAGGACTACAATTTGGAGTTGACCTACCATGAGGGTAAGGCCAAAGTTGTATTAAATTCTCTTGGTAGAAAGACTTCACACTCCTTAGATTGGTTGGTTATGTCAAATTAGATTTGGTTTGATCTTTAGGAGTTGAGCATAGAGATCATTAAATTTAATATCTTGAGACGAGGGTGAGTGCCCTCTCAATCACCCCAATCATCCTTGATGGGATTCAAGCTAGTAAGCTAGGTGATGTCAAGCTCAAGTGAACAAAAAAGGCAATATCTGAGGGCAAAGCAATGAGGTTCAAAAATTTGAAGGATGGTAGTATCCTTTTTTTAGGAAGGTGATGCATTTTATAGAGATATGGGGAACTTAATAGGAGGATCTTAGAGGAGGGTTATCATGTGCCTTATTCCATCCATCTTGGAGGGAATAAGATGTATAAGGATTGAAGACAGATCTATTAGTGGCCTCATATGAAGCGAGAGGTTGTAGAATTTATGGCCCAATGCTTGAAATTTTAGAAGGCTAAGGTGGAACACGAGCGTCTAGCGAGAATAGTTCAACCATTATAGGTCCTTGAGTAGAAATGGGATAGTGTGTCGATGGACTTCATGGTTGGATTAGTGAAAACTTATAGTTGTTCAAATTTAATCTAGGTAGTAGTTTATCGATTAACTAAGTCCGTGGTGTTCATACCAATGAAGTCAACATGAAGTATGGAGTATATGGCCTGTGTTGATAGAAAGCATCTAATTCAACACCATGGGGTGCCTAAGGACATGGTGTCCAAATGAGATTCTAGTTTCTTATTGTACTTTTTATGGAAGTTGTAAGAAACTTTTAGGATATAGCTTAAGATGAGCATAAATATCCATCCAGCTACTGACGTGCACACGGAGCATACTATTTAGACCTTGGAGGATATTCTTTAGGTATGCATACTTGAGTTTTAGGGTAGTTGAGAGGATTATCTATACTTGGTAAAGTTATCCTATAATAACAATTATCATGCAAGAATAAGGATGGAACCTCTTAAGGCACTCTATGGATGGAAGTGTTGTAGTCTTATGTGTTTGGGCAACTTTAGTGAGCTGATTGTGTAGGGACCAGAGATGGTAGATGACACTATTAGGTAGGTTATGTTGATTCAAGATCAAATGAAGGCAACCCATAATGGATAGAATAGTTATGCTAATCTACGAAGGAGAGAAGATGAGTTTGGGTTAGGTGATCGAGTCCTTTAAAAAGTTTGCCAACCAAAGGAGTGATGCATTTTGATTGTAAGGGCAAGTTTAGCTGGAGGTTCAATAGGTCATATGAGATTTTAGATCAAGTTAGAAATTTTTCTTACTTTATTACCTTACTTGTTAAGCTTTCATGTGTGCATAAAGTTTTCCTTCATGAGGTATGTGTCAAATCCACCACACGTCATTCAACCAAATTCAATTGAGCTCGATGAGAAATTAACTTATGAAGAGCAACCATTGAGTATCCTCAGTTCCATGACTTGGGAGATGCGTTGGAAGATAGTTCCACTCATAAAGGTCCTGTGGTCATGTCTTTGGGTAGAGGAGGCCACTTGGGTGACCATGGAGGAGATCAATACGAAGTATTCAGAGCTATTTGCTTAGGCGCATAGCATGGGTTACACCGCCTCCTTTAAAGGGGTAGTACCCCTTCTCTCGTGTATCAACATTTAGCTATTGTATTCTTTTAGTTGATGCCTTAGGGTTTTCTTATGTTTTAAACTTACAATGACACATTTCTTTTATGGAATTTAGGGATGAAGTCTTTTTTAAGTGGGTAGTGTTGCAATACCCTATCTCAAAATCCTTCAAAATGTATTTAAAATTATGTTGATATAAAATACTTTAGTTTTGGTTTTAAAATGGGCTAAAAATTCTAATAAAAATGTGAATTTTAGGCATATCGATCAATTAGTTTGCCTAACTGATCGGTTGGTGCTCGCATAAACTGACAGTTTTACTCTAAAAAAATCAATTGACTGGTCTGCCCGAACCAATCGATTAGTTATCCTATGATTTCATATCTATTTTTTATTTTGATTCAAATTTCTTTCTAATATTTATGAAAACTTTTAATTAGAGTCTAATTATGATAATAAGAATATTTAAGTGCTCTAGAATTATTTTCTCATTATTTAGATCATTATATATTTTAATTAGCCAAATAATTTACGAAAAAGCAATTTTGAGGCATGCCTCACCTAATCTCTTCTTCCTCACCTATCCCTCTCTCTTTTGGTAGCTGGGGTGCGAGGTTGACTTTGTGCACCACCTCCTAACATACCAACCTAGTACCATGTCCCTTCTTAACTGTACTCAAGCTCCATTAGTCATTAAGTCAGCTCTCACTTCTTTATTGCCCATACTCAACTTTGCTAGTATCATCTCCCTCTCTCTTATGATTGTCAACCAAGCCTCACCTCTATACCTTTCATTTTTTATCCATTTTTATTCCTCGCCTATTTTTCTTGCTCTGTTATCCCTTTCTTGATGGCAAATGCTCCAAGTGTTGAGCATCCCTTCATTTTTCCCTTTTCTCCTCTTCGATGAAAAAAATAGAGACTTGCTCTAGTTTCTCCCTTCTTTGTGTGATCACTTTTTCCTTCTTTATTATTCTAATCTTAGCTTTAGATCTCCCTTGTTTCCTTAAGCAAGGAAGATTTAAGGTTTGAAGAAGGTTGAAGATTTAAGTTGCTTCATTTGACACCTTATTTTTTATAAAGGTTGTGTTTTGCATTCTTCTTGTAATTTTTACTTGATATTAATGATGTTTTGAAAGATGATTTTTAATGGTGTTAACTTTAGTTCTCTTTGGAATTAAAGTTCTACTAGATAGCAATCAAGTAGGAACTTTTGTTCATAAAGAATTTCATCATGGTAAGGCATTCTTATCTTTCATATAAATGGTATCTGTGTCTTATTTCGAGTTCCATGTGCTTGGTGCATTTATATGAGAATGATCTAATTTATATTATAGAATCTAAGCATATGGTACAATTTCTTCCTAAAGTTAGCATTTTTAGGTTTCTCTGATTCTGTGTATAAGATGGCTATTTGAGCAAGATTGATTCAAGTATTTACATTATCATGTTTCAATGTATTTTTATGTGTGTTATGATATAGAAGCTTACTAAGATTAATATGGTAATGTGTAGTAAAATTTTTGGTGTGTGAATGAAAAGTTTGGGTAGTGTTTTACCCAGACTAGTTGAATGGTTACTCGAACCCATCTATTGGTTGTGCGAGTAGTCGAAAGGTTTTGAGATGTGGATTGGTTGGTCATGATATTAGTTGATTAGTTTGATAAACCAGTTGAATAATTTCAATGAACTGTTGATCATTTTATCAAATCCATTGAATATTGTATATTCATACCAAGACTGTTTGGTCTCTACATAGATGTATCAATCGGTGGGACTAAACCAGTCGAATGGTTTCTATGACAAGTTAATTGGTTGGTCAAATCCATCAAATGGTTTCTCTCCAAGACAAAATGTGTTCTTTTATGATTAGACTTATCAATCGGTTAGACCAAACCCATCGATTGGTTCCTATGAAAAGTTGATCAGTGAGGCTAACTAGTAGATTGATCCTTTAGTGTTATTTTGGTTCAGGTCTGGCATGACTAAACTAGTCGATTGGTCCTAGGTATTGATTGACTGAACTAGCTAAATGCCACCTAGTTCAGTTATTTATTGTTGTTATTCCCTTGGGCTTTTTTTTGTTAATACCTCCATATAATTTTAACATTTAAATTATGATTTTAACTATAATTACCCTATATTTACTAAGAATCATAATGATGGCATTTGAGACTTAAATTTGGTTAAGTTTGGTATCATCTATAAACACACAATTGGTGGCTTTTATACGTTGTGATTTTTTTTTGTGCTATCACTTAGAATCGCCCAATTTGTTTAATAATGAAATTTAGTTGTATTTTGTGTTACCATTTGGGAACACCCAATTTAGTTAATATTAGAATTTAATTTTGTTTGGCGTCATCCCGTGCAAATACACATTTGATTATTTATAGATTTTATTTGTTATTTTTGATATCAATTGAAAATATATTATAACCAAATAACATTTTATTCAGGCCTTTTTCTCTAACTCTTAGGGTAGCTGACCACGAATTATTAGACTGGTTACCCGTGGTTACATTTTCACTTAGTACCTATTTCCGTCTCTATTAGGTTATGGTTGGTAAGGGGTATGCACATATCTTTTAGGTATAGCATTATACTATGGTAGACTAACATGACATTTGTATCAAGTAAAGATTGGTAAAGTATCCTAGTACAAGCTCCTTTGGTGTACTTCTATCATATGTAGTGGGTGTGTTATCCTAATTTGTATGAACCGTCAATGTAGGTGCACTCAATGTGTGGTGGTATACCGGAATAAATCTCCTTCGATGTATCTTGACCCTGTGTTGTGGGTGCAGTATCCCATTGTAATTATTTATATTGCCATGACTTTTTTTCATGGTGGAGAACTAGGTGTAGGCGAACATACTATCTTATTAATAGGAAATTTTGGGGTCACGAAAGGAAGAATTCTAATATGGTTTATATTATACGTGTTTTGACACATTTATCGTATTGTTATCCTTCCATGATTCCATGCAGGCATGCCTTGTCATACTACTACTATGAAAATATATTGAATTATATCTATATGCTTATCACCATGCTGTTATATGACTTCAATGTGGAGCATGATCCTTATCATGTTTTAGGTAGTATATTTTACCCGTACTGATACTACACTTGTGTGGTCATAGGGATATTCCTGCTTTTTGTCCAGGGAGGAGAGGATAATTTACAGGTTAGAGGTTTATGTTTAAGCCTAAGAGTTAGACTAACCGATCAGAGGTTTTTCCCACTGCATTGGGATGTTATGTATTTCTAGTTATTTAAAATCTTGTCTCAATTTCTTATATTTGGTTTTGTAAACTATCATACTCATTCTATCTATAATAATATAATTGCCCTTATTATCTTATATCGTTGCATTAATATTACAAGCATGCATATTTTTTCATTATTCTATTTTTCCTTTTATCAGATAAGGGCTAAGTGATGATCACACCTCTCTCCCAGTTAATGTGGTGGTAGCATTCTTTGGTTTTGTTTTTTACTCACTTCCACATTGTCTTAAAAATAAATTTTTTTGATGAAAAAAATTAGTGGTGTTATATTTTATGTGCTAGTTTTTAGGCTTACCATATCTTTGATTTTGTAAATATTAAACATTTTTATTTCCTTACGTAATACCCCCAATTTTCACTAATAAAAAATTTATTTTTTAAATAGTAACTAAAGCAATATGTAGAAATATTTTTATAAAAATTGGGGTCCTGATATCATATCTATCACAATATAAATATCCATAGTCTATGTCATGTTATACATAAGCTTACATATCCGAAACCACTATATGTAAGATAAAACTAGAGTTTGTAAGATAAATTGCATAAAAGATAGGAGAGTTAAAGTTTACTGACCACATAATTTACACATGCTATTTACCACACACTAGAGAAGTACCTCAAGTAAGATTAATAAAATTGCAAAAGAGATAAGAGGGCCTTCCTTAAGCTTGAAAATCCTCAAAGCCTTTCAACTCTTTAAAACCATTCACAACCATTATAATAAAACTTAGATAAAAATGTTACTTCCCCCCTCCCAAACATTTTAATGAAAGAATGAAGTTTGGAGAAAAATAAAATAAAGAGGCATACAACCTCAAACTAAAGTCAAAAACCAAGAGAGAAAGGAAGCTCAAAGCCTTCAACTTTATCCCTAATATAATCCTCATTTATTTAAGAAAAAATAGGGAATTAGATAAAGAACTAGAGTAAGGAAAGAGGCAAAGATTTGTAAAACTAGAAAGGAAGAAACAAGAATAGAAGCAATAAGAAGAAGGTGTCTCTCAATGGTAAAGAAAAAAAAAAGACAAAAAAAAAGAGAGTTAAAACTCTAACACATGGAGATCTAGGGATAAGTAAGACCAAAGACGAGTATACAGATTTAATATCCTAACTCCCCTCTCATTTCCCCATGAATCTCTAGTTAATTGAGGTAAAAAGGGAATTTTGGGCATGGACAAAATTTGGCTCAAATTATTATTATTACCTGACATTAGTCAGTTCATTATTCATAAACTAAAATGTTTTGAAAACACCATCTTCATTGACCAATATGGCTAACTCATTGACTAATAATCCTAAAAAGCCGCATTCTCACCTTTTTTCTTCTTAAGACTACAATTACTAGTATTATTTGCAAATTACACCCAAATTATACCCCTCAACCAAGATCAAATACATTTAGTTCATGATCCAACATAGGACTTAACACACATTATTTTCTTAAAAAGCTTAGGCATTTCACCTTTGGTAATTGTTTTGCATCGTCTAGTTTTATCTTGAGTTGTTAGTTATGGATACATAACTATAGTAATTGTTTTGGATTGTCTATCTTATAATACATATAATAGTAATACCCTATAATTATACAATGTTTTAATATGTTGCTTCCCTAATTGTTTTACTAAAATAAAAAATTTTGATAGTCAAAATGAAAGGTGTTACAGTCCATCACCATCCATAAATAGTTTTTTCTTCTACTAATCAAAATCATTAACACTTTCTTTAACACCCGATGAAGCCCCGTACAAATCATCATATTCATCCCCCCAAAAACCGCAACAGAAACCCGAAGCCCTAGTTCACATTTTTAACATGCTTCACTTTGTTTTGATTTGTTTTAGCGAGTTCCATCCTCAAAACATCTACTCGTGTGTTTTTTCTACGCATACTATAATGCATTCGCCTGTCGGAGAGTTGTTTGAGGTGATATGCAATAGTTTGGAGAAGACTAGACGCACAACCAGTCAGAAGGCACATTTCAGTCTTTGCCTACCCACTTTCCATGTACAGATGCTTCTGTAAATTTTATAGATATACATAGCATACTAGTTCTGGGGCAAAAAGGAATTACCTGTCCGCATTTTTAGATGTTGACGGTAACTCTCAGGCAGCCCTTATCAGTGATCAAATGATTTCCATGGCACTTCAATACTAAATTAAACCCACCAACTCCCCCATTTTGTATAATGCTGTTGAGAATTTCAAGGGGGGCATAATTAGAGTGTTAATAAAAAGAGCCAGAAAGAAAGGACCGTAGTTGGTTGCACTTGCTTGTACAAATTGAATAAAAAGATTAGATAATAAGTAATAAATTTTATTTCCCTCTCTCTAATTGCCATAGATTGGAATGATGGGAGAAGGCAAAACATAGTCAACCATCATCCTGGTGGTGCTGGATGCGTTCAATGATGAGACTGACAGCCGCATTAGCCGATGAAAATGCACCGTGAAAACTTTCTTGATAAGAAATACTAGATTGTAATTCGGTAATTAGACTAAGCAGTATTTCGTTGACATCAGTTGTCCTTTGCAGTAAGGAGTTGTGATAAGAACGGGCAGCAACCTTGCTTATCTCCACATTCGTCGGCTCAGGACAGTACTCGTCGTCCAACCATTTACCAAGCGCAGCTCTTAGCCACTCTGATTCCTGTACTGTCCAATCATTTGTATTATTGTTTTACAATCACTAGAATTTTGCAAGAATTGAATCGTGCAATCACAGTTGCCGTGCTACTAGATAGTTAGAGTATTAATTAAAAAACCCTTATAAGTAATAAGACGATAAGATGAAAAAAAGGAGTGGATGAATGAGATTGCCATGGCCTTACCTCCAACGCCTTGGAAGGAAGCAACCAATGGTCCGGGATTCTAATTTCCTCAACCGTTTCCTGCGACTCATAATTGTCTCCACCGCCGCCTATCGACCGACAATTTCGCGGCGATTTTTGCGCCCCAACCCCAGCTAGTCCAGAGGACCAACACCCGAATTGACATCTTGAAAGGCACCGACACTGAGATCGACGATCAGATTGGGACGTCGGGAGCGTAAGAGCACGAATACCTCCTTCATGGGAAGTGGCAACAGCGGTTGTAGTAGGACTACCAGCCGCATGGGAAGGGTATACCAATGGTGGAAGTGGAAAACTCGAAGAGAAAGACATGGTTCCTAATAATTCCATTTTTTTAGATTCGTTTTGAGCCTCTCTACTCTTGTTTCTAATTTTCAATCCTTTATAAATATTAAAATAAAAGTTAGATATTAGAATGATATAGTAAAATACACCTTTTTCATAGTTTGGATTTAAATAACAAATATAAAATAAAATTTATCAATTAATTCTCTGTTTTTTATTGAAAACACAATACATATATTCATCAAATGAGAAAGTATTTACCAAGATACAATTTCTTTGACAACCTTTGACCAGACATCAATATATATATAATCTAAAGCTAGTAAAGTTGTTTGTCGATCTGTTTTTTTTAGACATGTGGCTTCCGTACATAAAAAAAAAAAACTCCATAGTATGCAATCTATAATAATGGCATAATATGGATAAAAACTTTCACATCATTCAAGAAGCTATAAGCAAAAAAAATTGTCATAGACTACATTATTTTTCTTCATCTATAAGTTCTTTACTAGATTTAGGTTATTTCGTATGACTTAAATTTCAACAAGTAACTACTAATAGCTCCTATGTTTCTAGTGAAACCATCAACCTACTTTCCCGACAAGCCCCTAAGAACTCATCTTGCACTTGAAACAAGGGTATTAGCTAGTGTAGAGTCACCTATGTTGATATTGATCCAAACCTTTTCTAGCAGCTCGTAGCTAATGAGGACCATCTACTTCCTTGAGGCCTTGTAAGCTTTATGTTTTGTGAGAAATCACCATTCAAATGGACCATCATAAAATGAGGTCGAAGGTATTATGGGTTTCATCTAAGTTAAAGCGAATCTTGTTTTTGGAGTATCCAACAAAGTTAGTTTGGAAATGCTACTCCAAGGTATGTTCCAAACTTTGATGGTGGAGTTAGAGCAATTTTCTTTAATCTAATGAGAGAAATTATTTATGTTAGAGTTAGTTGTGGTAGAGTTCACATTCGAAGTCTCCCAAATGTCATTGGAAGAGGTACAACTATAGAACCTATATAGGCAAGTTTCTACCAATGTTGGGAGAAAAGGGCAAGAACTATCATTCAATATGTCTTTTGAAAAGTGACTCTATGGTAGATAATCTCTCTTGCTATAGAAGTCATACGATCAAGTACGTTCTTGGTCGTCCATCTATTTGCTTGATCCAACTCCAATCTACTAACATTGAATTCTTTCCTCTACTCAAAGTGTATTTATATGTCATCTTTAGCATGAATTTCCCTAAAACAATTAACTTCCATATAATCTTATCAACACATACAAGGATTGGTCCAAAGTGTTGTAGAATTACATTAATTGTAGAATAACAGGATAGGATATAAATAATTAGTGAAACTGACAAGATAATTATACTAATTAAGAAATCAATCACAAGACAAAAAAATAAGGGAAGAATAAAGATATTTATTTATAGAATTATATAATTACAAAAGGATTAAAGAAATCACTCAACAATATAATAGAAGTAATAATTATCTTAATAAAAAAGAACATAATAGAGAAGAAAATTCACACATATGACTTTTTTGCTAGAGTTTTTACCATAAATTCTTTATATTAAATAAAACCTTATAGAGAAAACAACATTTTTTGTAGAAGGCCCAAGAAATGTGATTCATGTTTGGGTCCTTTATGTTATTTTTTTTACTCTTGATTTTTTCCTAGCAAATCAACCTAAAACATTATGTTGACAAGCTTGGTCCATGTTAATAGACACACCCCTCCCCCAAGTGTTTGTCATAGAATGCACATGTCAAGCTTACACATATTTAAAAACTTGCATGAACCAATACGTTGTTATGTTGTGAACCAAATACCAACTTAAACCTCACAATTCCCGGTATTGGTGTAGTATTTGTGATGCATGACATGAAAAAACTTTGTAAAATACTCCTAGTTCTATAAAGGGCCTCATGACCTATAAACACTGATTATGTCTAAGAAACAATTGAAAATTTCCATATTTAGTGCCTTCATTCCCATATCACCTAGATTATCCAAAGTAACCATTGTACCCAACACAAGTTTTCTAGAAACACTACATCAAATTAAGTGATACCTGATGTCAACGTGCTTTATTCAGTGATGGAAAGAATTCTAATTCATCATTGACATATAGCTATGCTATTACCACAAATGATTGGAGCACCATGGCTAAGTCCTAACTAACATACTAAAAAACCAAGACATATGCCTTACTGAAAATCCTCAACCATAGCCATATACAGCACACCTCCTATAAGGAATAGGTCTCGGACTCAACCCAGACCCACTAGATCCACCTCATCTTTAATTAATATAGGTCCATAATTTTTGGACCTGACTTATCTAGGTTGTGTCTGGATCCATATCTAGCTAAATTGATCTAGGTATGGGTTTAGTAGTTCTAGACCTAAACCTGACCCATACCTAACCTGTTTAGTATATGTGTGTGTGTGTGTACATATATAAATGCATACTAATATTATATTTGTCATCATTGTTGTATTATTATTTGAGCACATTATTGATTTTTTTTTAATTTTATTTTTATATATTTACTTTATAAGCAATATGTATAATATTATATACTAAAAGTATTAAAACACCATTTGAAAAGTTAAATTAACTATTTAAAATGATTAGTTTTTCACTCAGATGTTTTTTTTACAAAAAAAATACATATTAAGCTATATAAAACATAAATATATTTGTAATTACATTGATTATTCAAAATATCTTTATAAATGGTTGGACCTATTTAGGACTGGTTTACCTATTAGATATGATAGATAAAGGTCTGGGTTTGAACTTTTAAGACCCAATAGGTCTGAGCTAGGTTAATATCTAGATAATATAAGAGGGTCCAAGTCTGGGTCTGGTTGGACTTGACCCAGACTCAACCCATTTTCATCCCTGGTAAAGAATACCTATACCTAATAAATGAACTACTAAGATTAAATAAAAAAAACATTTCCACTAGTGAACCTCCTAATATCAAGGTCTCCACCGTAATCAATGTCCACAAATTTTTTTTTAGTGAATTAGCTTATCTCATACACTTAAAAAAACTAATATCATTCCCTTCAAGTACCTCAAGACCATTTTAACTATTTACCTATGAGCCTTCCTTGGATTTGCCATATATCTACTCACAAAACTAATAACTTGAGTAATATCAAATTGGGTGTGTACTATAGCATACATGATACAATTAAGAGCATTTTAATATGGAATAATGGCTATGAACTCCTCTTTCTATTTAGTTTTGGGGAAATTAAAATGTGACAACATAAAGTGAGTAGCAAACAGAGTGCTCACCTACTTAATATCCATCATTTGAAATCTCTCAAACTCCTTATTCACAATGGAAATTTAAGATAAGTACACCATCTTCTTCTTATTGTCTTGTATGATCTCTATGCCCAGGATTTTCTTTGCAACTCTAAGATCCTTCATCTCAAACTCTTTCTTCTACATTACCTTCAACCTATCAATGATATACATATGGTTTGCCACCTTAATAATGTCATTAACATACAACAAATGATACACAAGTGATACACCTCTATCTCCTTCAAGTATACACATCCATCGTACTCACTCCTAGAGAAACCATGCTCAATCATAAGTTATTCAAACCTTTTATACAATTATCTAGGAGATTGCTTCTGATTGTACAATGACCACATCAATAGACACACATGGTCATCATCCCCTCAATAACAAACCCATTTGATTGATACATATAAGTCTCATCCTCAAGCTTACAATGTAGAAATAAATTTATAACATCTTACTCTAACTCTAAATCGTGAATAGGACTAGGTACAAATAAGGAAAAAATAGAAGTATGTCTAACTATAGGAGAATAACTCATCATTGTCCACACTTGGAATCTAACTAAATCCATGTACAACAAAAAGAGCCTTGTACCTTGGTCTATCGACTCTTAGGGCTCCTTTGAATTTGCACATCCACTTGTAGTTAACCATCCTTTTCTTCCTAGGTTCCTTCACGGGCTCGCATGTTTGATTCTTCAATAAAGACTACATCTCCTCCTCTATATAATTACACCACTTAGTAGAGTGAGAACTCATAGTATCTCATAGAATGACTTTAGCTCATTCACATCAACAAATGTATCTATAATAGATAAGGTATATCTAGCTAATTCCTCAAAACCAATTTTGATTAAAGGTTTAATAATTCTCCATGCTCTGCTTGGAGATAAAACCCTTTGCTCCACCTACTTCTTGGAACCGCCCACTTTAGGAAAAATGGGTTTATCAAAAGGGTCTATGCCATCTTATATAACCTCAACCTCCACTTAGTCAAAAGAACTACCCAGCTCTATCTTGTTAGACACACCATCAGTAGACTTAGTATATTGGAGGAACACAAAATCATTTAAGGTAACATCTTTGGCAGTCAAGAACTTGGATTTGGGTGTAAAAATAATAAAGACACACTCCTTGGGGCTTGGATCAAGTTTAACATAATTCACACACACATAAGTAGAAAAAAAACATGCAAACTATAGTAACTAGTAGGCTTACCTATAATACCCAAAAAATTTATCTAATCATAATCCTAATTAATTAATATCTTAACCAAATCCTACTCATAGTTAATTGATATTATTATTTTTCCCTAATTCCATAACACTTTATATAATCCTATTCTTAATCCTAATTTTAGGTCATTTATATTTTAACATAATCCTAACCCAAAATGTTTGATAAATTAATTCTTACCACTAATTCTGAATTTCAATTAAACCTAATCCTAATCCTAAATCTAACCCTAGGCTCTTTTTTCTCTCTCTTTTTCTTATTCTCTTTCTCTTTTTATTTCTCTCCTTCCCTACCTTGATTACACTCTTTATATTTCCCCCTTTATGCCATACAAACACTTCCTCCTATGATTCCTTTTGATTCACAACCCTTTATTACCACTATGGTGCCATCTACCCTATACCCTATAACATAGTGTATACTATAAGAGAATACACCCAGCCCTTTCTCCTATGATCTATTTTGAAAAGCCAAAACCACATTTAAAACCTTTTACCGAGCTTCACCCCTTAGGTATTCCTCACTTCCACCCTCATCTTTTTATAATTACCCCATCTTTAACCATCTAAATTAATTTTCACAACTACCACAACTCTACCCATACTCTTTGTCCCTTCCCTCAGCTTCCTTATGCTTCTTTCTTTACCTATCCTCCATTTTCATCCCTTAAACCTCTACAAAATCCTTGCCTCCTTACACTGTAAGATGGACATAACTTGAAAATCTAATATTTCTAAGCCTTAGCTAAGGGAAATATTAATGTAAATAGCCCCCTAAACCAACTCAACATCACATTGTACCCTCCACCAAAATTCCCCAACCTCACGCTACCCAATGTTCACTAATGCCAAGCCTTCATGTTACACAACCTTCTCAACATCAAGAAACCATGCTAAAACATCCCTAGCTAGCTTGCACCTTGTGCGACTAGGTTTTCTTTTGTTTTACTCTCTTTCCACCCCCATTTTCCCTTAGCTTTTACATTATGGTTTTTGTGAGATATAATGTTATATTATTATTTTATTCTTAGGTGTTTTCATGGGTTTCTCTAAAAAGAGTCTTAGGTTATATGTGCTTTAATATTTGAGTCACTTTTGGTAAGGATATATGTGACGGTGCCAATCTGCAAGTGTATGTATTTGTTGTAGCACTTTAAAGTCATATCCTACCGGAACTTCGCAATTGAGTACCCAACTTCATCATTTAAGCTATCTAGATGAATATGGAGTGAGAATATGTGGGTGCATAGTGAAAATAAATATAATGACTATATGAATGTAAACTCAAAAATGATAGATATAAAGTCTAGGATTTAACTTTTGTCTCTAAATTGGTATTCGACAATGAAATAACGCTATTTTGTATTTTAACATAATAGCTATGAATAATTGGTCTAAGTATACTCATTAGCCTCTTTCATGGTCTAAGAACATATTTAATCTAATTTGCTGAATATTTTCATGACTACCAAATTAAATTAAATCCATTAAGTGTTACCGATTCTATAGCCTCTAAGAACCAAACATCTACTTTCACGAACACTTAAATTCACATTCATATGTTAATTTTTATAATGATTTCAACCTTTTAGTTGTCAAAAAATATCTTAAAAGGTTAGATTTCAACAAATTTCATTTACAGCGATAGATCCTAACACATGAAACAAAACAAATAAACTAAATATACAACATAATACCTTAATTAATCATATTAATACCAAAATAGACCAATTACAATCCTAGAAAAAAAGGATTATTCACTCATGATTTTGAGGAATATAAATGAAGAAAATTTCATAAAAAATGTAGTGATAGTATAAAATTTACAAAGATGAGAAATAGGATTTAATTAGTAGTAAATCAGATCAGAACAAAGTTGATTCTGAGTTGATCATCCATGAACTTGCACTTCAATCCCCAAAAGTTGAACTAATGAAAAAAAGAAAAATAACATTAAGCTTTTGCTTGAGAGAAGAGAGGAAAAAGTGCTCTAAAATTTCCCCATAAACATCCCCAAGAAGTCCTCGAAGAATCACTTAAAAACTACCCACAACGTAGGCTACCTCATACACAAAAGATCGTGTGGTAACCACTGCTACATGGCCGTGCAAGGTCTGTATAGCATGGTCATGCAACATTCTTGCTCTTGAACTATGGGTTTGGCTTCCGCACGGCTAGGTAAGATATGCATTGCCTAGCTGTGCATTGTCCTTAGCCTCGAATCATTCGATAAACTCCTACATGACCATTGTAACACCCCCAAATTTACTACTGAAAAATTTCGTTTAAGACAAAGGTTTTAGCGGAAGCAAAAGAATTAAAACCATAAACTTGGGGGTATTACCGCCACACTTAGTACCAGACCGGTTCACTCCTACCGTTCCGATACTAAGTGCTAAGGCTAAACTAAACAATCATTAAGTAAGAGTCATCAAAACATAGGTCCATAGTTAACATAGACCATTCACGAAAACCACGAGTCAACAACAGTTAAAATATCGCTTAGGAATACAACTTAGAGTACGGTTTCAAAGCAAGGAGCGTAGTACAAAATATATCCAATAAAACAGATCCCAAGGGACCGATATCCGGATCGCCTACTCACTTAAGCCAAGCCTTCCATCCCACAATTTGTAACCGATCAAACCTGCATAGGAGGTCTGCTCCCCACCATTGGTGGATCATCACAGGACCCATTCAATCAATGTAGTATCAGTACGGGTCCAATACTGAGTAAGGGCGCTAATGCGCTAAGGCCAAGCATACAATCATACCACATAGCACGTATAACACAATCATGTAGACAACATGCGAAGATAAGGTCTGGATACTTTTCTGGTGACTTATTCTTTATTCTCATTGATGATAATAAGTCCATTTCCACACATTTCTTCAATAACCCATGTGAGCGCGGGAGCCCCACTATTATAGCTGGTGGACAGGAAGATATACGCATAGGGCAGAACGCCTCTGATCCACTATTATAGCCGGTGGACCGGAAAATAAACGCACAGGGCAAAACGCCTCTGATCCACTATTATAGCCGGTGGACCGGATTAAAGCCCCGATTCACATGGTGTTTCACTGTAAGTACTTAGTATTTTCCCATGGATTACTTCATTCATTTTCATTCAAAGCTTTCTTCATTAATCCATGTGAGCGCGGGAGCCCCACTATTATAGCCGGTGGACCGAAAGATATACGCACAGGGCAGAACGCCTCTGATCCACTATTATAGCCGGTGGACCGAAAAATAAACGCACAGGGCAAAACGCCTCTGATCCACTATTATAGCAGGTGGACCGGATCATAGCTCCGACTCACATGGTGTTTCGCTTTAAGTACTCAGTATCTTTCCCATGGGTTAACTTATTCGTTTGGTTTGTCGAGCACGAGATCCCCCACTATTATAGCCGGTGGACCGGAAGATATCGCACAGGGCAGAATGCCTCTGATCCACTATTATAGCCGGTGGACCGGAAATAAACGCACAGGACAAAACGCCTCTGATCCACTATTATAGCCGGTAGACCGGATCACAGGCTCGGCTCGACATCTTTCGCTTTACGTGATTAATGTCTTATCGGTGTCTTATTAAATCACACATCACCCTTGACATGCATAAATCATTCTCTTTATACTGTACTCATCACAACTAATAAAATCCCACATACATAACTACCCTTCAATCAATAGATACACATGATAACACCAAACCACTCTAAGCAGCCATAACCAACCCTAGTTGTCCACACCAACCGTGGTTAGCCACTCTTATCCCTATTTTACCATAACCACCATACTTAGCCATCCCAAACCTTAATTGTCCTCAATAATCACGATTAGCTACTCCAACCCTACTTAATCACAACACCCCAGAGTTAATCACTCCAAACCCTAATCCCGTACAATCGTTAACTCCCATGCAAAACCCTAACTCCACCACGCAACCCTAAGGCCACCGTACCAACATTAATACCACCATGCAAACCATAACACCACCAAGCAAACCCTAATACCACCATAAGCCATTAATACCACTATGCAATCATTAATTCTACCATACAAACCATAACACCACCATGCAAACCCTAATACCACCATAAGCCATAAATACCACCATACGAACATTTATACCACCATACAAACCCTAATACCACCATAAGCCATTAATACCACTATGCAATCATCAATACCCCCATACGAACCCTAATACCACCATGCAAACCCTAATACCACCATACAACATTAATACCCCCATAAAAATCACAAATACCACCATATAACATTAATACCTCCATAAAATCACAATTACCACCATACAAACCCTAATACCACCATAAGCTATTGATACCACTATGCAATCATTAATACCACCATACGAACATTAATACCACCATACAACATTAATACCTCCATGAAATCATAAATACCACCATACAAGCCCTAATACCACCATACAACATTAATACCTCCATAAAATCATAAATACCACCATACAAACATTAATACCTCCATAAAATCATAAATACCACCATACAAACTTCAAGACTCCCATGATGGTTCCCAACTCATATTACCATTTATCCTAACATGCATGTCCTAGTGGGCCATAACATATTACATCATAAACATCATACATATAAATGTCATGCTCATGTCACGGAAGCACATACAACATACCTCAATCTCCAAGCTGCGCTACACATAAGACAAGTTATCCACAAATCAGATAATACATGGCATAGCATGGCATACACAACATTCAACACATCCATGTCACACATAGCACAAGGTCATTAGCTTCGTCCTTACCTAAGGCGACACGGGGCTTGGAGCACGCTCCTATACTCCTTAGGATTTTAGTCGGGATTACCTATAAAAGGGGGAAAAAGCTAAGTATTAGTTTCCCTTACAAGTACCATCAACCCTTATTCTAGTTTAGGATTAGGGTTTTTATTACTAAAGAGGGTATTATACAAAAACTAGGGTTTTTACCTTAGAATTAGTATACTAAATATTAGTAGTCAAAATATATTTATTTATGATACTTATTGTTACACTTATTTTATTAAGCCCATTAGTTCCATTCTTATAATACTAGTGTTCACTAGTCATAGTGAAATAGTGATAATAATAATAATAATATAATAATAATAATAATAATAATAATAATAATAATAATAATAATAATAATAATAATAATAATAATAATAAGACTACTAATAGTGACACTTATGTTTCAAGTAATAGAACTCTAGCGTTTTTAAGATTAAGTCTAACAATGGTGTTAGGTTTGAAATAATAATATTATAAGGTCACAATATTACAAGTAAACTATTCCTAAGGGTGATAATGATAATAGTAATAATACTAATAATGATGATAATAAAATTAATACAACCAAGTAAGGTTTAGCAACTACAATAATAATCGTAGTAAGGATAATAGAAGTAATAATAGTAATATTATTAATAATGTTAATACTAACAATTATAAAATTTAAGATTAAAGTTAAGTATAATAAAAGTTAGGGTTCAAAAGGGATGTTAGTATTATTAAGAAAATAAGACATTAATAATAGAGACCATAATAATGATAATAATGATAATAACAATAATAATAGTAATAGTAATGAAAGAAATAATAATGATAATAATAATAATAATAATAATATTAATATTGGTAGAAAATAGTAGTAGTTATATAAAAGGGGTATTAGGGTTCGAATGAGTGGAGAACCACCTAGGGTCGGTGGTGGTCCGGCGGTGGCGCGTGGCGCGTGGCGGCGGCAGTGGAGGAGGAAGAGAAGGGAAAAGATCAAGGTGGGGGCTGGATGGCAGGAGGAAAAGAGAAGTTTGAGGTGGGGGGGAGAAGCAGTAGGTGAAGGGGAGTGGAGTGAGGGTAATGGCGTGGCAAGGGGTGGCGGCGCGCGGCGGCGACGACGACGGCCGAGGGTGGTGGAGAGAGGTGGAAGATGAGGGAGGAAGGAGGAGAGGGAGGCAGGGGAAGTTGAAGGCAGGGAATGGTAGAGGGAGATCTACTGGGCATTTTGGAGGGTGAAAGAGGCTCTGGTGGCGGCTGGGCTGGCGGTGGAAGGCGGCGCAAGGGCGGCGAAGGCTGGAGGTGGTGGTTTTCGGGATAGGAACTTTGCGCGGCTAGGGCGGCACGTGCAGGGCAATGTGGAGGGTGGTGGTGGCTTGGTTTTGTCGAGGGAGTTGCAGGGATGATAACGGTGGGCAGAGGTGGCGGCGGCGGTCTCCGGTGACGGTGGAGAGCCCGTCTTTTTGAGGCGGCGGAGAGGCAGGGTTTCGGGGCAAAAAAACGAAAAGGGAGCTGATCGGGGCTGCCAATGGGGGGTATTTATAGGCAATTGGAAGGGGAAGACGAAAAGGGGAGAAGGAGGTGTGCGAGGCAAGTGTGGAGGTGGCCGGCCGGTGGCAGGCGGTGCAGGTCCTGCCATGGCAGGTTAGGTCGGGAAGGGGGATAGGAAAAGGGAAGGAGATGGCACACGGGAAAGGAAGAGAAGGACTTGGTCGGGGTTGAAAGAGGAAAGTAATTGATAGGGAAGGGCAGGGGAGGACGGTCGGCATGCAGAGGTGGCCGGCGATATTCGGGGGTTGCAGGGTCGAGTTGTAGGTCGGGGAGGAAGAAGGAAGGGGAAAGGAGGAGGACCGGCGGTTTAGGGGAAAAAGAAAAAGAAGGGGGGGACCGGCCGGTTCGGCGTTTATAAGGTTTTTAAAACTAAACGCGACGTTTCAACTTTATGGAGGACAGAGCGCTGCGTCGCGTTGCCCGTTTGGCAACGACTATCTTCAGCGATCGGACGCAGCGTCTCAGCGGAAGGAGGGACGAAACGATGCGTTTGGGTGCACGGGAAGGCGTCGAACGGCGCTGGGCCGCGGGAAGGGAAAAAGGGAAAGAAAAAAGGGGGTTTGGGCGGCCTGTACGTGAGACGGGGGAGGGGAGGGGAATTTGGGCCAGTGGGCTGGCCCAACCGGGGGGAGAGGAAGAGAAAAAAAGAAAGAGGAGGGAGAAAAAGGAAGAAAAAGGAAAATAAGAAAATAAATAGGATGGAAAAATAATTAAAATAACTTATGGGGGAAATTGGGGTATTTTTGGGTTATTTAGAATATTAATATTTATAAAATATGAAATAAATTCCTTTTTGCTTATTTTAGACTATTTTAGATAAATTCCATTAACCTCCATGCTAATTAGGAAAAATACCCAAATTTTCTTCTAATTAAATTCTTTATTATTTTCCTCTTAATCTACCTCAATTAACTCTCTACATTTTAATAAATGAATTTATATAATTAATTTTCCTAATAATTCCTTATTTGGTCATAATTTCGGAAATTAGGATTTTGGGATATTACAACCATGCTTGATATGTATAGCCTAGCTATGCAATGTCTTTTGCTTCGAACAGCCGGCATAAATGCTACATGGTTGTGGAGTTGGGTGTACAACTAGCTATGCAGCTCCATCTCCTTGCTTCTTTAAGATTTATTGGCTTATTTTTGGCTCTTTGATCATCTAGACTCCTCTATAAACATGCTAGGTTGATTTTTCATCCTTCAATGCCTTTTATACTAAGTCTTTTGCCCTAAAATCATGCGCCACTTCCTTATATTTGTATGTTGTGCTAGTATTTAAAAAAATATATCAAGAGAGTAGTAGCATGAAAAATAGACTAGAACCATTGTAAAATACATATTAGAGTCTAAATGAAGTCTTAAAATGAAGGTAAAGCAAGGGAAAAATGGATAAAATATTCCATTTATCAAATCCCCCATCCTTATTCTTTGATTGTCCCTAAGAAAACACACACACAACAGAAAGAATCAATGGAGAAAAATGGAAGGAGATCAAAGATTTAGATGATAGGACAAACTATATAAACAAGACATACGATTATAAGGTCAGCCTATACTATGAGCAGTAATAGTAGAGGAGAAAAATTAAAGCGTGAATACCTATTAGCTTTGACTCACAAATCATTATTATCATGACATTCTAAGATGATTTGGGATTGCATAGATTCCATCCTTACTAGACAAAGGTTTAATAAGGTTGTTGACTTCCTCTCTTTAGGAAAATGTAAATGCTTTGCACTCATGTGTTGTGAAGGTATAACTATTTCACTCAAAATCATCTAGCATGATAATGATCAACCATATACTTTCATAGACTCTCTTTCTCCACTACTCGAAGACATTATACAATATAAAAAGTATGTGTTTATATAAAGGTTGTCACAGGGCCAGGGTTAAGGGTAGAACAATTCTGGGATTGTAGCTAATGATGTAAAAGCTAGCTGTGGGACAACTATATGTATATGTCAAAATATGAGATCAGTAACTAACTAGTCACTCCCTAATGAGGATCTTTTGCACAAATCTTTCCTACCTATAAAAAATTTTATTTCTTAAATGCCCACATCATAACTTCAATAAATTCATTATTCACTTCCTTTCAAAAAGATTTTATTTTATTTATATTTTTCATTTATTTTTATTCTTTTATAAAAAAGAGAAATTGAGCTATAATTAGATTATTTTCTTACAAAAGCTCTACAAAACATCCCTTTCTTTTTTTACACCGCACGCTTTTCTCATGGCATACTTATATCAAATGGGTTAAAGAATTACTACTCCCTAGTTTTGGACTAGGATATGGTAATCATTGGAAAATATGACTATTAAGTGGGTTTATGATCAAATGAAATAGTCTCAGACTGAAAGAGATTTAAACAAAGGGAAATGGATGTTTTTTGGTAGGCCATTTGGCTAATGAAGATATAAAAAGAAAGCACATGCCTCAATCATGTTAATGCATGCATAAGTTATATATGGTCTTGAAGAGAATGTATGAAAGTTGTAGTTTACACATCGGAGGAGAAAACACACAGTTAGAAAATAGAAAGACTATATAAAATATAGACAAGCTATAAAATTAAAGGTCTCATTAGCTATTTGCTACTAACCTTATTTCCTATGTTTTAGTCTAGATGGGTAAATCCACAAAGACTAACAACTAGAGTGTTACAATAATAAGTGGATTGAGAGTCCATTAATTTAGGAGTTCACACTTAAAGCAATTCCAAACATTTTCATTATTGTAACACCCCCAAAATTCACTACTAAAAAATTTCGTTAATTAAAGGAAATTAGCGGAAGCAAATTAAGTAAAATGTGAACTTTGGGAGTATTACCGCCACACTTAGTACCAGACCGGTTCGCTCATACTGTTCCAGTACCAAGTGCTAAGGCTAAGAAAAATGAAATACAATTTGAAATACATTCAACATACATAAATCAGAGGAAATTACAAGAAATTCAACATACTTAAATCAGAGTAGCGCATCAAATTGTTTACAGGAATAAAATCAACCAATGGTGGTTAAAGTAACAACATAACATCAAAAACTACGAAATTAAATGAAGAAGGAGGAAAACCCTAACAATACCGGATAACTCCTTACTCTCTTTCCCGTAGCCCACTTGAGTAGCACCTAAAAAGACCTGCAAGGGCACTGCCCATTGAATAGGCAGGGGCCCCATAAAGGGAATCCCTTCAGTACTACGGTACTAAGTAACCCTTTAATACCACATTTAAAGACAGACCCGCATACGACACATAATGCAAGCTACAGAGGTGCATACATAACAATGACATACATAATAATTTATAAGTCACGATCGATACTTTGGGCCTTAAGCCATGTCATAGTGTAAGATCAATACATTCGGGCCTTAAGCCATTATTCCATCATCATTCAATCAATATCATATTTTATATCCATGTGAGTGCAAGAACCCCACTATTATAGCCAGTGGACCGGAAAGTATACACAGAAGATAGAACGCCTCTGACCACTATTATTACCGGTGGACCGGAAGGTAAACACACAAGGCATAACGCACCTGACCACTATTATTTACCGGTGGACCGGTCTGGCCCCGACTCACATGGTGTTCCACTATAAGTGATTAGTATTTTTCCATAATCTTATTCACATACATAACTGATTTTATTGAGCTCATGACCCCTACTATTATTGCCGGTGGACCGGAATACATATAAACTCCTCATCCAGGGCACAACGCTCCTGACCACTATTATAACTGGTGGATCGGGATATATAAAGAATCATCATCAAGGGCACAACGCTCCTGGCCACTATTATAACCGGTGGACCGGGATATTTAAGAATCATCATCCAGGGTACAACGCTCCTAGCCACTATTATAACTGGTGGACCGGTACTCAATATCATAATCATCTGGGCCCGACTCATTAATATTCCACTTTCAATAATAGTATCTTTCCTTTCTTTAATCAGCACATCGATCATATTTATTTGCCTCGAACGGGAGATCAATAACCCGGGACACAAAGGTACACTGGTCGTACCGGTGCATATCAGCTACTCAGTACCCTTCAACCACGAACCCAAGGACACAAAGGTACCTTGGTCGCACTGGTGCATAAAGCTAACTCAATACCCTACCGACAAGGACACCTAATCCATAAGTATGCATACCCCCTAACTAGGTCCGTAGAGCTAGAAAGAGTAAGATATAGGGCCTAGCTAGGGCACAAAGGCACACTAGCAAATACCAGAGTAATCGTGGACTAAACCACGTCCTTAGGGTAGCGACCCCTAAGGAGTCACCATTCCCGATCTTGAGGTCTTTCACTTTAATTAATAGTGTCTTGATTAAGGTGATCACGAAAAGCATGATAATCCGATACTTATTCACTTTCAATAGTTCTAATATCATTAATCGTTTCTTATTCAGATGATTATCCAGGATATCATAGAGAAATCATTAAGGCCATACTAATTATCAAATACTCTTACTTGGCTAATCAGCATTATTTGAACCATATCATAATGTTCCACAATCATAATAATATGTTAGGTACAAATTTCTCCTTAACCCCTTACTTATATAATTGCTAAGTATCCATTCCTTACTTGATAAATTACTATATTACCCTTAAGGTTGCATAATTACCAAATTACCTCTTGTCCACTTTAGATTACCAAATTGTCTCCTACACTTTTTAGATCACCATCCACCCCTCATAATTGCTACACTTATCATATTTCCCATTTGGTTGGTTAGATTACCAAATCACCCTTCTCCTTTGTTATAATTACTAAATTGCCCTTGAGTTGGATAAATTACTAACTTACCCTCCTTCATTATCATGATTACTATTTTGCCCCTTTAGTTGGTTAAATAATTATCATTTTATCCTTTAGCCGCTTAAATTACCGATTTGCCCCTTTAGTTAGATAATTTACTAAATTGCCATTCTCCTTTATCATAATTACCATTTTACCCCTCTCAATTATTTTAATTGCCATTTACCCTTTTTAATCATTATAAATCCCAAATTACCCTTCTTCATAATTACAAATATTAATTTACCCTTATTCATAATCAAAATTACTATATTACCCTTCTCCATTATTAAAATTACCATAATGCCCTTTAATTGGTTAATTTATCAGATTACCCTTCTATAGTATCATACTTATCCAATTGCCCTTCTACAATCATAATTGAATTACTAAATTATCTTTTTTCGTTATCATAATTACCAAGTTACCCCTTACTCCCAAGTTTACCATAATATCCTTTTATTTACAAAATTACAATTTTACCCCCTTACATCCAATTTTACCATATTACCCTTTTTCTTGTAAATTACCATAATACTCCTTTTACTTTACAAATTACTATTTCACCCTTTTATATCCAAAAATTACCATTTTTATCTTTCCTTACAAAATTACCATATTACCCCTTACTTATAAATTACCTTTTTGCCATTCACTTATACAATTACCATATTACGATTTATTTGTGAAATGACTATTTTGCCCCTCTACCTCCAAAATTACCATACCCTTTTACTTACAAAATTACCATAATGCCCTCCTTCATCCAAAATTACTATTTTACCCCTACTTCCAAAATTAGCATTCTTACCACTTACTTATAAAATTACCATATTGCCCCTCGACTCCAAAATTACCGCTCTACCCTTTTCTCCCAAAAATTACTATAATACCCCTTTACTTATAAAATTGTCATTTGGCCATTTAATCATAAAATTTTCATATTATTCTTTTATCTCAAAAATTACCATTATACCATTTTTTCTCACAACTTACAATTTTATCCTTTTTATTTATAAAATTACCATCTCACCCCTCCCTTTGAAATTATTAAAATACCCTTTTGTTTACAAAATTACCAAAATGCCCTCTTTCACTTATGAAATTTCCACTCAACCCCTTTATTCACCATTTTTATGAATTTACTAACACTACATAAAATAATGATATTAGTGCTTCATTCTTATCATCTAAGTCCACCTATATGTCATTATTCAACATAATACTCATTAGCAACTATCTACATTGATTCACACACCTTATAAGCATAATTACTAAAATACCCTTAAACAATAACATCATTCATGCATTAGCAACATGATACATCATAAACAAGCATTTAACATTTCCATCAATAACCAAACTCCTTCCTTAATTAACATACCTACATATGGCACAAAAGTTATCATGATTTTCCCTTTTTATCAAACAATATAAGAAACCACATACATATCATGCTAAGCACACCAAACATGCATAAAATCATACTAAACCCCTAATGTGCTAGCATACATTTTTCCATATAATTAAGGGAGGATTAACGGTTACCTTAATCCCGCAAAATATCAAATCTTACCAAGCATAATTAGCAACTCAACACCTAAAAATAATATCCATCATATTTATGTTAGAAATAAGAATCCAAGCATAAAACTTTATAAAATTTAATTAGTAAAACACTTAACATAAAATACTATTATACCTTAAAAATTAGCCAAGTAATTTTCAAAATAAAGGGGAGCTCACGCTGCATGAGCAGTGTGAGTTTCATACAGGAATGAGAGGGGAAAAGGCTCGAAGAGGGGTGAGGTAGAAGAGGGGAGAGGTGGCTTGGTTTAGGGACTTTAGGCTAGAAAAGAAGGTGGAAGGGAAGGTTTCAAGGCAAGGGAATGGTGCAGAAGTGAAGAGGGGGTGTAGGTGGAGGCTAAGGGTGGTTTCACGGCGGCATAGGGCGGTGGAGACGGCGGCGGCAAGGCGGCGAAGTTGGCTGCCGAGAAGGGTCGAGGTGGAGGAGTTGTGAAGGAAGGAAAAGGAGAGGGAAAAATGGAGGGGTTCAAGGGCTGTTTTCAGCCAACTGATGCATGGCTGTTGTAGAGGGGGTTGCAGGGTGTCGAACGGTGGGTTGGGTGGCGGCAGAGGTGGCCGGACGGTGGCAGAAATGGCGGTTGCAGGTGGCTCGGTGGTAAGGGCAAAAACTGGGGAGAAAAAGAAAAGGGGTCGAGAAGGGAGGGAGTGTAGAGCTCGAGGGGCGGTGTGGTGGTGCAGGGTGGTAGTAGGTGGTGGCAGAAGGCGGCGTAGGGGTTGGTCTTGGTAGTTCAAGCGGCGGTGGGTGGTGGCGATAAAAAACCGGGGAAGAAATGGAGGGAGAAGGAAGGAGAGAGGAGAGAGCTCGGGGAAGGAGAAAAGGCTTGAAAGTGGGGCAGAAGAGAGCTGGGGTGGTGAAGAAAAAGGAGAGGGAGAAGAGAGGGGCAGGGGCTGGCCGGTCGAGAGGACAAGGGTGGCATGTGGTGATCGGTTGGCAGGGGAAAGAGAAGGGGAGAAGAGGGAAACTGAGAGGGTCACGCGGGGTGTGGTCCAAGAGTCGGTTTGTCTTGAAAAAGGAAAGAAAATAACGGGGGAAGAGAGAGAGGGAGAGGGAGGTAGGTGGCGGCAGTTGTAGGGTAGCTCGGTGGTGGCAGACATGGGGGCGCTGGTCGGCGTGGGAGAAGAAGAGAGGAGAAGAAGAAGGGATGGCGGGTGGACCGGTGTAGGAAAATAAAATAAGGCAGCCGGCCGGTCAAGGGGGGAAAAAGGAGGGACGGGTCAGGTGTGCTAGGTGTGCCGCACGAGGTGGAGAAGGGAAGACGGGCTTGTGGCCCAGTGCGCAAGGAGGGTTGGTCAGGCCGGGCCAGGAGCCGGCGGCCCAAATCCAGGAAGAAGAAAAAAAAAGAAATAGGGGAAAGGAGAAAGAAAAGAAAAGGTAGGAAAATGAAATTGGGAAAAATGGAAAAATTGAAAATAATTAAATTTATAAAATAACAGGATGTAATATTTTTGATAATAAGTTTATTTAATAATTTAATTTAATATAATTAAATATATGGGCTTAAAACGGATAATTATAGTAAAATACTAGTTTGAAAATTTATTTAAATAAAATAATATGATAAATAGAAAAATATTAAATTTTATTTTATTAAATACTCTTATCCAATTTTACATAATCCAAAATCTATGAAATAATTAAAATAAATAATTTTAAAAGCTATTTTTATTTCAAATAAAAGTTATTTATTAAAATATAGGTTTTTGAAATTTTTAGGGTATTACAATTATACTTTCTTACAATTTATAGGTCTTGCTAGTGTATGATCAAGCATTGTAGATAATTCTATCACAATATCATCATAGACCTGTCATTTCTCAAAACAAACACACTAATAGCAAGCTAAGAATAAAGGTGAGAAATAAATAAATAAAGAACACACCAAAAGAAAAATTCAACAAAGAAAAGCACCAGAAATGACAAAAACCAAACAAACCCTATGCTTAAAGAACGCATTGACTGCAATGTGTGAGTGGGGTACGAGTGGTGGTAAGAAAGCACAATCATTGGGGGTGGGGGAGGTGGTGGGTAACTATGCCTAAAATGCCATTGATACATTTTTAGTATCATGGTTTTTTGTTGATGGGAGTAACGACCAGCTAAAGACTCATAATTTGGGAATCAAGCATATAAAAAATGATAACAATATGCTGGAAATAGGCATCCTAAGAGGCATTGAAAGAAGAAGGGCTTGCATAGGCTCCAAAATACGGAGGTGTTGGGAGAGGGAGGAGTGATAGATAGGGCACCTTGTCAAGAAAGTTTGGATTATCATGTGAGGGGGGAATAGGTTAACAGAGGTGAGGCGTAGTGCAAGAAGGTAACCAATTGGTGCTTCCATTAACTATGAGAGTGGTGAAAAGGTTGTTGAGAAATAGCTACCATACCTCCAAATTATAAAATAAGCAAAAGTGAAGCCTATCTTACATAATTAGTTTCATGTTTGTGCATGTTCCAGCCTTAGATAAGTTGTTTGGAAGTCAACAGGGCTATCATCTAAATTGTATCCATGTTGGGTAGTAATGTACATGATGATGCCACTTATGATGATATCACCAGTGAGGTTGGTGCTAACCATACTTAGGTGACGAGAAAGATAATACCCTTTGTTAAGGGCATCATCTAGGGATGTAAACGGGGCGGGCTTGGGTCGGGTATACTATATCCGTATCCGTACCCGATAAGAAAATCCGTACCCGAATCCGTACCCAAAACCGAACGGGTATCCGCTAACACATCCATATCCATATCCGTTGGATATCCATTACCCGACGGATTATCCGTTTACCCGTTAATGGATATTATCCAATGGATAAATCCATTATCCGATGGATAAACTCATTTATAGTTAAGTCAAATGATAATTTTCACCTTAATTTATACTATATTTATTTTAAAATTAAGGGTAAAAGAGTAATTATATATTGGGTAAACGGATATGGATATAGATATGGGTATTGTTACGGGTACGGGTATGGATATCCCATACTCGTATCCGTACCCGAATCCGATGGATATTTTAATCCATCATCCATATCCGTATCCGTACCCGTACCCGTTTATCTATACCCGTTTAAGTATCCGTCGGATAAAATCTGTTGAGTTTCGGGTAAAACCCGCCCCGTTTACATCCCTAGCATCATCCGAGACCATACATCATTGAGCAAAGAGCTCTAGCTTTCATACATTTTGTTAGCTTTCCCCATACCAAAAAGTGTCCTGGCCAAAATCCTTTTGACTTATTGTAAGGTTGGTTATATATTAACGAGGCCTTAGAGTGGTGTCCGCTATATGGCCTAGGAGGATATCCCCTCTTTTGCATGGAGATTTGAGTCTAGAATTGTTGAAGATCTCATAATTTTTGTTCCTCGACAAGTCTTCAACCAATAGTGTAAAGATGAAGTAGAGATGAGAATCTTGAAAATGAAAATTTTGTAGTCTCATTAAAGAGTTTGAAAAGAACTATGTTTCTTATCCAGTTAAAATAAAACAAAAGGAACTCAAGGGTGATTCCTTTACTCAAGGGGTACACATGATAAAGAAATAAGATAAACTACCCCTAGCAAATAATCAACATCTTCTTTGATCTCTAGTGCTTCGAGATATGCCTAATCAATTAATTGAGTGGGTGTAATATTTTGAGAAAAAAGCCCCTCATAATGATCTTTGTCATTTGGTTTAGTAAAAAAAATACCATAGGGATTAGAGGGTTAGGTATTTGTAGCTTTACCTTTACCTTTGGATTGGTGTGGTTGTGGTCTAGAGGACCCCCCTTCTTGTTCCTCTTTGCTTGTTTTAGTTCACTTCTTTGGTTCCATATTTGCAGTCTACCTAGGAAAGTAAGAATTTGTTAAAATTTTTCAAAACAAACACACCCCGCAAATGAGATTAGAAGCCATTACAAAGGAAAACAAAATTTATATGAAATGGAAAAATAAATTTTGAATTGCAAGAACAGCATGAAGAGGCAAGACAAGAATGAGGGAAAGAAAATTCAAATCAGTTGGGACTGCCTATATATTATTGTCCTAAGCCTGTGTAAGTAGAAATTTAGGGTGATAAGAAGTGGTGGTGTGTGTGGTGGTGCTAGTGTAGGTTATGGTTATGCTGGGGGTGTTAGGGTTAGATGTAGTGGAGGTAGGAAGGGAGAAAAAGTAGGATGTGTGGATGGTGGTGTAGGTGATGTTGGTGCTGGTGCATAGGTTTTCATGCAGTGGTGTACAGGCTAGGGAATGCAAGAGTGCAAGATGTGCATGATTTCATTAGTGATGGGAAAAAATAAGGGAGTTGTGGGTAATACAGGTAGTGCACGGTTGGGAGGTGTTGTGTAGTTGTTCGTTTGTGGTTCAAATAACGTGTGCTAGTAGTCATGGTGGAGGTGTTGGTGGTTCTGGAGAGTGCTTGGGGGAGGAGATATGAGAGCATAGGTGTTAGGGTTGAAATGAGTGAGATGATAGAAAAGAAGAGGATTTGGGTGATGTGCGTGCACAAGTATTTTTTAGGAGAAAAGTGAATTGCATGGTCGTGCAAAGAAGGCTCTAGGGAGGCATAGGTGTGAAATTTTAGCATGGGTAGGCCATGCATGAAATTTTGTCTTACTTGGTGCTATAAAGATTGGCACAACCGTGTAGCTTCAGTATGGTTTGGCCATGCAAGATTCCAAGCCTCAACTTTTCTCTAAATTTCAGCATTAGGGTTGTGCATGGCCATGTATCAAGCCATGCCACCCTCTTTTCTTCATATTTTTTTGTTCATCTTATTCAAATGGTTCCTCTACATCCTGATTCATCTATTAAATAGCTTATAATCACAATGAGGCCTACCAAAACATTACAAAAAAATGGAAAATAAAGCTACAGGAAAAGAGAAAAGGAACAACAAACAAAACAAACATACAAAAACATGTGTTGCCTCCCATGGAGTGCTTATTTAGGGTCTTTAGCTTGACTTTGACTTCTTTAATTCAATGGTAAGTTAGGAAGGGTAAAGGTTCCCACCTTCTTGATTAGAGATCCTGGGACATATAGTATCAATTTTTTCCCATTCACCTTGAAAGTTCTTGTAGACTCACTCCATATTTCGATGCTTCAAATGGATACACCTAGCGCACTTGAAATGGTCCCGACCATCAAGAACACAACTTACCTAGTAAGAGCTTTAAACAGGAGTTGAATAGGAGTACTATATCTATGAACTCTTTATGGAGAATATGAATGAATATATATATATATATATATATATATATATATATATATATGTAGTGGTCTCGGTCAACACATGCATTTGTTAATATATAACAGTAAGGTAACAAATTCAACAACAAACAACAATATTTTTTACCAACACATTCAACAACACATTTTCGAATGACAAACCACATTTTTTCAATAACAAACAATGCAACCCTGTAGCAACATGCATGCATTTATATACATATATTTATAGAAAAAGCTACAAGTGAAAGAACAAAATCATACATAAAAGGAGAAACAACGAGCAAGAAAACTGATAGCGAGAAAGAGGAGAGTGGCGACCACTTACAAACATGGTGGAAGAAGAAGGTACAAGTACTTGCTAGGTTCATAAGAATGATAGCACGCACATGTAAAGCCAATAATAGTAGAGGTGTGGTGGAGAGTTGGCGGTGCAAGGGTTTTCCTTCCTTGAGAAGAGCTAGAGTGGTGGTGCACGGTGAAGTGGTGTGAGGGTTTCCAAGAGAAGAAGAGTAAGAGAGGGAAGTTGGAGATAGTCTGAATGAAATAAAAGGCAAATTTGGGGTTTTAATAATGGTTCCTACAAGAACAGTTACTAAAAGAGGTTTTAATAACGGTTCCTGCAAGAACCGTGATTAAAACCCCTTTAAATAACGTTTTTACTTGAACCATTATCAAAAGATCTGTGAAAATTTTAACGTTACCCTTTTAATAACATTTTTGAACTATAACGGTTATCAAAACTATCCCGCGCATTAACTTTCACATGTTTGACAACGATTTCTAAACCACTATTATTAATGTCCCATTATTATTTTCCATTTTTGTAGTAGTGAAGGTGTCTTCCATACCTAAATATATTTATTTTAAGTGAACTAGTAATGGATTTGAGTTCTAGCTTTTGAGGTTGTTCTATTAATGGCTTGGCTTGTTGCACTTCTCTATTACTCTGGTCTAGAGGTTCCATAGGTGTTGAATAGGTGATCTTGCTACGCTTTACCATTTTCTTGTCATCTCGTCAATGGAGTAGCATGTAGGGTAACTGCTAGTTAAATAAGTTATTTTAAATATCCTAGATTCCTCCTAAGGTTTACCTACACCAAAATCATCAAAAGTTGCCAAATTGACACTACCAATTAATGAAAATTCATTTGTATCATCTTCTAGTAGTTTAATTGATTTAAAAACATTAAATTTTATCTTCTCCTCACTATCCTCATAATAAGTTTTCTTTTCTGCATGTCTATTAGGGTCTTACTGGTAACCAACCAAGGCCTACTAAAAAATATAGTAACCTCCATATCAGCTTCAAGGTGAAGGATAATGAAATTTACTAGGAAGATGAACTAATCTACCTTCATTAACACATCTAAAATATTTCCATTAGAATGAACATACGATCGGTTAGCTAATTTCAGGGTGATAGTGGTATGCTTTGATTAACCAATGCCTAGCTTCCTAAAGATGGACATAAGCATAAGATTAATACTAGCACAAAAGTCACAAAGGGATTTCCTATAATACTTATATGGAACATGGGATGGTAATACTACCAGGGTCTTGCAATTTTCTAGGAAACTTATGTTAAAATATCAAAGTACATCCCTAGGTTATTACAACCATCTTGTATTCACATTCTTCTCTTTCATGTCAAGATTTCCTTTAAGATCTTTGTGTAATTCAGCATTTGTTGGAGTGCTTCTATTAACAGAATGTTGATATACAATTGTCCTAGAATCTCAATAAATTGGTCAAATTGTTTATCTTACTACTATTACTTAAGGTGTTAAGCGAAAAGTGGTACTGGTGTAAAGGATTTTGGAATAATATTAAATGATTGATTAATGATCTTTTATGGCTCAGGAAATGGAGGGGTTTCCACTTCTTAATTTTTTATTGGACTAATATGTTGTTATCATTGTGCATAGATTAATTTCCCATTTGTTAGTTGTATGCATCTACTTGTTTCATAGGGCTATGTTATTCCTCAGCACTAGCCTAATTGTAGGGGGTTTAGTTGCTTTGCTAGATCTACTTGTTTCCTTAATGTATCTTCTTAGGTTATCAATGTCATTGGGCAAAGTACTTTGGGGTATGCTACTTAGGACTCTAGAAAGCTACCCTATTTGGGTTTCTAGTGTACATAGGGAGTTATATTTTTGTATATTATTGTATTAGTTTTTGCCATATACTCTTATTTTGTTGGGAAGTAGGTTGGTTAAATTGCTGTTGCTGAGATTGTTGAGGTTGAGATTGATAGTAACAGTGTGGGTTGTATTGGTTGGTCGGGTTTTGCACATTATTTTGATAACACCGTGATAAGTTAGGATATTGTCTCCATGATGGTTTTGGTGACTTCAATTTGACTACTATCAGCTTTTGACCTTATTTCCAACATAATTTATTTATAATAGATTTGATAAATGTTTCTCAAATAGATGGCCTTCTCCATGATACAAGCAAGAGACTATGACTACTGAAGTGGTTTGGTGTTGTTTAAGTATCTTTACCTATGGGTTAGTGGGAGAAAAATGTTTTTATCAAGCTAGGCATAGATGATTACCCTACTCTCAAGGTTGCGATATCATCTAATTTGAATGCTTCTACTGCTTTCACCCTGTGGATGCCCCTAGCATTATCCTAATGTTGGTTGTTGCAAACTATGGTCTTAATGATCTCATAGGCTTGATCATGAAGACCATTAGTTGAGGTGTCTGCTAAGTTTTGTGTCCAAGGGTTCAATCCATGATAGAATCTCTATCTATGCAACCAATGAGGGATTCCATTATTTTGGCATTTCCTTAATAATTCCTTAACCTTCTCCCATGCATCATATAGTGTTTCAACATATTCTTGCAAACATTTCGTAACATTATGTCTAAGTTTAGCATTTTTGTTGGGAAATGTTGGGACAAAAGTAATGCATGAGGAATTTTCGTACTCATTTATCCCAAGAGGTAATTGAACAAGTTGATAGTGAGGACAAACACTCCCTAGCATGATCTCTCTAGGAATAAAAAGAGTGTGTAGCATGTGGAACATAACACATATATGTTCAAACTAAGGGGTCTGGATTTTTAGATAAGCTATAATAGGGTTAGCGTTTTCTTAGATTGACACAACATAACCTTGAATAAATTAATTATGATCATCACTTGTGAGCAAAACCTACATTCCCACATGATTTATGTTAGATTCAGGGGGCAAGATATTGGGAGTCCTTTCCTTTTGTTTTGTTTGCCCTATTTGTCCATGGTTACCATTATTGTGCCATTGTTGGCTTAAATGAATCATGTTGCTCAAAGTTTCTGAAGTTTATTCCTCACTTTATTGAGTTGCTGATGAGTTTGTAGGAAAACACAATTCTTCCTTAGGGTGCGGTCAATTTTTGGATCAACTAGCAATAGTGTGCATTAGTCATTTCTTATCATACAAGGGTTAATCCTACAAAAACAAAATAGACTAAAAATTACAAAATTTTAATGTTAGGTATATATTAATTCCAAAGTAATCCATTCTCTAATATGTATGTAACACCTCCAAATTTACTACTGAAAAATTTCGTTTAAATCAACAGATTTAGCGGAAGCGAAAGAATTAAAACCATAAACTTGGGAGTGTTACCGCCACACTTGGCACCAGACCGGTTCACTCCTACCGTTCCAATGCTAAGTGCTAAGGCTAAACAAGGAAATCGTAAATAAGAATCATCAAAACATAAACGCATCGTTATCATGAAGCATCCATGAAAACAAGATATCAACCATCGTCAGAATGTCGTTAAGATTACAACTTAAAGGTTCCACTTCCAAAATATGAACATAATATAAATATGAAAAACTACGATAGATGAAAGCGAGGATCATAAAAGAGTCCGGCCAACTCGCTCTCGGCCCCAACCAGGATGGGCTCAACACTCGGCCCCACCCGATGCCTCGTAGGTATCGTAGGCATCGAACACGAGGTCTCCTACCTGCACAAGGTCAGATGGGCCCTCTGCTCGTGGGAATGAGCAGCACCCATGAAACGGATGATCAGTACGCTACGTACTGAGTAAGGTAACAGACGAGCTAAGGCCCGCACACCAGATACACAACATAGCATACATAGCATAATTACATAGATAACATGCAATAACACAGATAACAATACAGGTTACGAACCAGATAACTTTTTCATCAGGTCTCTGATAATTATAATTGATTCACATCATCGTCCTTATTGGTCCATGTGAGTGCGGGAACCTCACTATTATAGCCGGTGGACCGGTCATGAGGGTAACATACCCTACCACTATTATTTGCCGGTGGACCGGTCTGGCCCCGACTCACAAGGTGTTCCACTGTAAATGTTTGTATCTTTCCCATGTCTTATCATTATTTTAATTAATTTGTTGAGCACGGAATCCCCCACTATTATAGCCGGCGGAACGGTCACGAGGGCCATGCCCTGCCACTATTATAGCCGGTGGACTGGTCACGAGGGTAACATACCCTGCCACTATTATTTGCCGGTGGACCGGTCTGGGTCCGGCTCAACATCTTTCTCTGTAAGTAGTTAATGTCTTAACATATCTTATTCAAAAGGTTTTCACCAAGGATATGCATAAATCATTCTCTTTATGCTTTACACATCACAACCAATAAAATTCTGCGTTCATAACCACCCTTTAATCGATAATACACATGATAACGCCAAACAACTCTAAGCAGTCATAACCAACCCTAATTGTCCACACCAACCCGTGGTTAACCACTCTCATCCCTATTTTACCATAACCACCGTACTTAGCCATCCCAAACCTTAATTATCATCAACAGTCACAATTGGTTACTCCATCCCTACTTAATCACAACGTCCCAGAGTTAATCACTCCAAACCCTGATTCCATACGATCATCAACTCCCATGCAAAACCCTAATACCGCCATACCAACATTAATACAACCATACCACCCATAACACCACCATGCAAACCCTAATACCACCATAAGTCATTAATACCACTATACGATCATTAATACCACCATACGAACATTAATACCACCATACGAACATTAATACCACCATACAAACCCTAATACCACCATGCAAACCCTAATACCACCATACAACCCTAATACCCCTATACAACATTAATACCTCCATAAAATCACAAATACCACCATACAACGTTAATACCTCCATAAAATCACAAATACCACCATACAACATTAATACCTCCATAAAATCACAATACCACCATACGAACCCGAATACCACCATAAGCCATTAATACCACTATGAAATCATTAGTACCACCATACGAACATTTATGACACCATACAAACCCTAATACCACCATGCAAACCCTAATACCACCATACAAACCCTAATACCACCATACAACATTAATACCTCGAAAATTCAAAATACCACCATACAACATTAATACCTCCATAAGCCATTAATACCACTATGCAATCATTAGTACCACCATACGAACGTTTATGCCACCATACAACCCCAATCCCACCATACAAACTTCAAGACTCCCATGATGGTTCCCAACTCATATTACCATTTATCCTAACATGCATGTCCTAGTGGGCCATAACATATTACATCGTAAACATCATACATATAAATGTCATGCTCATGTCACGGAAGCACATACAAAATACCTCAATCTCCAAGCTGCGCTACACATAAGGAAAGTTATATACAAATCATATAATACATGGCATAGCATGTCATACACAACATTCAACGCATCCACGTCACACATAGCACAAGGCCATTAGCTTCGTCCTTACCTAAGGCGACGCCGGGCTTGGAGCACGCTCCTCTAACTCCTTAGGGCTTTGGTCGGGATTACCTATAAAAGGGGAAAAATGCTAAGTATTAGTTTCCCTTATAATTACTATCAATCCTCATTCTAGTTTAAGGTTAGGGTTTTTATTACTAAAGAGGGTATTATACAAAAACTAGGGTTTTTACCTTAGAATTAGTATACTAAATATTAGTAGTCAAAATATAGTTATTTATGATACTTATTGTTACACTTATTTTATTAAGCCCATTAGTTCCATTCTTATAATACTACTGTTCACTAGTCATAGTAAAATAGTGATAATAATAATAATAATAATAATAATAATAATAATAATAATAATAATAAGACTACTAATAGTGACACTTATGTTTCAAGTAATAGAACTCTAGCGTTTTTAATATTAAGTCTAACAATGGTGTTAGGTTTGAAATAATAATATTATAAGGTCACAATATTACAAGTAAATTATTCCTAAGGGTGATAATGATAATAGTAATAATACTAATAATGATGATAATAATAGTAATAATAACCATAATAACCCTAGGAATAATAATAACAATAACAATAACCCAGTATGGTTAAGTATTAATAATAATAACCTTAGTAAGGTAATAGAGATAATAATAATAATAGTAGGGTTGTTAATATTAACACTTATAAAATAAACTAAAGTTGAGCATAATAGGAGTTAGGGTTCCAAGAGATGTTAGTATGGTAAAAATGATAACTTTAATATCATAAGTCACAATATTAGAAATGATAATAATAATAAAAGTAATAATAATAATAATAATAATAATAATAATAATAATAATAATAATAATAATAATAATAACAGAATAATAATAATAATAATAATAATAATAATAATAATAAAAAATAATAATAATAATAATAATAATAATAATAATAATAATAAGAATAAAGGTATTAACATTAGTTAACTTAATAACAACTATATGGAAATAAGGTTTAAGGCTTGGGATGAGTGGAAGACCACCTAGGGTCGGTGGTGGTCCGGCGGCCGAAGGAGGGAGAAGGTGGTGGAAAATGGTGGAGGCCGGTGGAGAAGGAAGCAGGGGTTAAGGATGGTATGGGCAGGTAGGGGAGGACCTGCTGGTCACTTTGGGAGGTGGAACGGGGGTTAATTACGGCAGAGGTGGCGGCAGAGGGTGGCGCAAGGCGGCGGTGGTGTTTTTTCGGGGTGGCACCTTCGCACGATTGTGGTGGCTCGTGCGGGGCCGGAAGGGCAGCAACGGTTTTTTGATTGCGTGGGAGGTGGCGCAAGGAGGAGTTTAGCTGGTAGCGATGGTTTCGGCGGTGGCTGGAGGCGGTGGAAATGGCGTCTGTTCTGGCGGCGGCGAAGCAGGGTTTCAGCAAGGTCTAGAGGGGAGGACTTGCTGTGGCCGTTCAGGAGGCAGTATTTATAGGCCGTGGGGGGAGGGAAAATGATGAAGGGAAGAAGGTCGGCACGCGGGGGCAGGTGCGGTAGGTGGCCGGCCAACGGTGGCAGTGTCGCGTGCCCTATGGTTTGCAGGGTACGTTTGGCCATTTTCTTGAAAAAGGAAGGGGTAGCAGGACGCGTGAGGGAGTGCTGGGTCGAATTGGGGAAGAAAGGGACGGGGATGGCAGGGAGAGGACGGTCGGACGATAGGCGGCAGGTGGCAGGTGGCAGGCAGCAGGTTGCACACCTGTATGGGAGGGAGGAAGAAGATGACTCCTGGACTGGCAGTCCAGGAGGAAAAGAAAATAGGGGGAAACCGGCCGGTTTGGCAACGGTTATAAAATATGTTAGTCAAACGCGGCGTATTGAGGGTTATGGGAGTAACACGCAGTGTCGTGTCGTAGGCTGACAACGGTCATAAGGTCTTAAGCGTGACGCGGCGTTTCGGCGGCTCTAAGGTCAAAACGCAGTGTACGGGGCGCGCGGCGGCTAGCAGGCAACGCTGGGCTGCGGAAAAGGGGAAGGAGAAGGAGATTGGGCCGGGCAGGCCCAATCTCGGCGGAGGATACAAAAAAAAAAGAAAATGAAGGGAAAGAAAAAAAAGAAAAGAAGGGAAAAAGGATTCTCGAGGTTTTGAATTTTTGTACCATTTATTTAGGATGTTTTTGGGCTATAATATGTATATAATTATTTTCTTGAATATTTAAAAATTATCTAAATAGTAATTTAATTTCCTTTTTGGATTATTTTTGGCTATTTTGGGAAATTTTCCTCCCCTTTCATTTTAATTAGTAGAGTGCCCAAACTTTTCTAAATAACTTATTTACTATTTTCTCATTATTTTCCTCAATTCATTCCCTCTCTATTTAATAAGTAATTTATTTTCTTAATTTTTTTCTAATAAATCACTATTTTGCCAAAATTCCTAAACTAGGATTTTTAGGGTATTTCAATGTAGCACTTTTAAAACTTCATCCTCACCAATGGTGCCAAAAACTTGGTGTGTGCTCAGGTTAATAATGATTGATAGGGTAATGAAACGAATGTAACATAACACAATGTGGCAAGTGTACATGGTCGATCCAAGTAATTAAGTGATGAGTGAGTATCATTCCCTCAAAGATCAAGTGAAATGAACATTACTAGAGTTAAGTTAACTACAAAATTAAACTATACTATGAAATGTTGGTAGGGTTATGGAAATAAAAAAATTCAGTGAATGTAAATTAGTGCTAGGAGTTCATGACTGCTAACACAAGATAGGTGAGAAGAAAATTTAAGAGATTGACTCATAGGATGGGAATCACTTATCACTAATTGTAAGAATCCTTTGACAGTTCATAGCCTGTCAAGCTCACATGATATTATTCCTTATGGACTCATTAGACTTCACTCAGTTGTGAAGTATACTCTTAGATAGTCTCCATCATGGTATATGGGCCAAGGTAATATAAAGCAATGAGCTTTGAGGGATTAATGGCAATACCACATCACTTTTTAGTGCTAACCTTATCATGATTCACCATTGTGAGTTCTATTTACTTTGACAGTTAATACAAAATCTATGCAAGTGCATAATGTGGTGAACATTCAAATCTGTAACATATAAATAATAAAAAAAATAAAATATTAAATAAACTAAATTTAACGGCAATGTATCATATAATAGAAAAATGATCAATCATACCACCCCTAACAGAGAGACTTTGCTCAGGAAATTTTTTTGATGTCCATAAAAAAATAGCAAAAATAAAGAATAAAAGAGAAAGGTAGATTATAGTAATCTAAATCTATCTAGCCTAAACTCTCCTTGTTCTTATTCGTGTTCTTAGCTTAAAATAACTCTATGACACTCTTTCCTTTAGAATTTCATCTCTTCTACTATTAATTTCAGATTCTCTATTTTTTCTCTTCCTTTGCTCCTCCCCGATGCTTTAAACCAATGGGTTTTTATATGATATTGCACATGGAAATTGGGATAGGTGTTAACCGACATTGCTAATTGTTGTTACACCCCTTGTGAATATAGCTAAAATTGGAGATTTGGGTTTTCATGTTTGTGGTTGTGTAGTTGATTGTGACATGGCTAATAAACTCTATTGGGATTATTTCAAGAGTTTTGGTACGGTGAAATTGTTGCTTATATCTACTAAGCTTTGGCTTCTCCTTGTTGTACACTTGCATATGCTTTACAACTAAGGTGAGTAAATGCATCCAAGTTTGTGCTTTGGCATGAGAGTACGAGTAACACTATCATTTCACTAGGTATTCAAACCATTTAATGATTAAGTTCATGCGAGTCATGTGAAAGTTCAAATGGTGGAATATTTTTTAGGAACACACTCTATGAATTCCAAATATAGCAAGAATCATACACAAAAGTTCACTCATTGGATCCTTTAATTTGCTTAATTCAACACATTCTAGTAACTATCAATTGTGTTACAAGGGCATAAGGTTACTATCTCATATGTTATTAAGGCGTGAAAGAGCTATCTAAAAGAGCATATTGCATGTGAATCCTCATACTGTTCTAATCATACTATCCTTAAGAAAATTATAAACCTTGTTAGTCACATATAAAAGGAGAAAGAAAATTAACTAATGTACACTATGTGAAATAAACGCTTGGAGGCCAAATTAAATCTAAATATATTACTTATATGCCATAGGCTATATGTGTCACCATTGCTATAAGGGTAAAGGATACATCTAATCTCAATATAATCTTTCACTTTGAAATTTACTAATTTATTCATTATATTATTGTTCACCATCTAAAAAGAAAGTCATACACCAACTTTAGAAAAGTTAATATTCAAAATAATATTTAAAAGCTAAAAATTTATCATTGATATTATTCACTATTCACATCAATTTACTATTCAAATAATCAAGTGAATAGTTAACTTCAACCATTGACCTTAAAGGATAAATTAAGGCCTTTAGGTAAAAAATAAAAAGATTAACCCTAATATATACTAAGAACACTATTTATGAAAAAAATAAAAATCATGCTCTAAAAATATGGCATGTAATCCTTATAAAGCTTAAATACTAGTTAACATACAAAAACAAAATTTTAATTAAGTGTTCCATGTAAAAATATTAATATGAGCTTAAACCATTAAAATAATTAAAACATCTAACTGTTGGCATATAATGATCTTGCTCCTCAATGATTACACACAAATCCTTGAATATATTAAAACAATAAGAAAAATAAAAATCAGAACTTATATGTGCTAGCACAAGTCTTCTTATGGAATTGAAGATTCAATTGAGTGAATACGGGGAAAGGATCATTAGTTGCAATGGAATTAGAAGATAATATTCAAGCAAGAATTGATAAAGAATTTAACATAAAGTTCCAACATTGATTGTAACCTAATCTAAGATTACTCCAAATACTCTTAGTTAGAGTTAATCATTCACAAAATAGAGGAATAACAATATGTAATACTTGCATTAAATTTCGATTGATTCAACCATATGATATAAGTGTCAACACCCATGCTTATATAGGAGTGTTACATTTCTAAATAGTACACTAATATAGCCAAATGACACACATACGGCTAACTAACACATAAACTAGTATTAATAATGTATCTATATGCTATATAATACCTAAATCAAAAAGTACTTTTACAAATAAAGAAATCTAACTAATACATGAAAACAAATAGCAAGAAACCTTATAAAAAAAAGAATGATGAGTAGAAAGCTGACTAGAAATCTTAACTTTTAGAGTTGACTTTCATGAGTAATAGATTCCTTTTTAATAGCTTTTAACACATGAAAGATTACATATATAGACATATTAAGTGGTTTGATCTTCTTCTTGCAAATATGTTACATACTTACAAGAATGACTTAATGTAAACTCATTAGGGTTATTCACATTATTAATATTATTATTAGAGTAATATAATATTGGTTAATAATCAAGTATGTCAAATCTTTATCATCTTAACTATCTATAGATGTTTCTACATCATTCTCCCTAATTTGAGAAGTTATGATTTAGGAATTTTATGTTTGTAAGAACTTTCTCTAAATTTTCTAAGGATTTTAAATATTCCATTTGCTCTTGACATTAGCTTATCTTTTATTAGATTAGGAAATATTTCTTTTTTCAAAAGTAACCGCAATAAATCACCAATAAAAAATACATATTGAGTGTGATGTTTTAAGGTCACCTTTCTTCAAGGGTATCCTATCAATTGGTATTTAAGAATTCACCCCATAAACCATCTTGAATGAAATGGAACGAGTAATATATGAAGGACTTCAATACTAAACAAGCTCTATATAAGCTAACTTAATATCCCAATTTTCAGTACTTTTAAACACCAATCCTCTTAATAATGTGCCAAGAGCATACTTTGTAAATTCAATTTATCCATTGGTTTGTGGATGATGTGAAGTTATAAATAACAACTTGGTGCCAAACATGTGTTATATGATATTCTAAAAGTAACTAGGAAACTTAACATCCCTATGCAAAAAAATAATTTTAGCTATGTCCTGTAGTTTTACACTTTTTTTGGAAATACAACTAAGTGACATATCTGGCATCATCATTTTTATTAGGTTGAGTAAATTGAGACATTTTAGAAAATCTATCTACCACAAAAATCATAGAGTCTTTACCTTTTTTGTTTTCTAGGAAACCCTAAGATAAGGCCTATACTTACTCCTTCCCATGGTTTACTAGGTACATGTAGTGGTGTATATGAACCTTTGTGGATGAAAATTTTACTCTTTTCCAAGTAATACATCAATTTTTTATGATTTATATACCTTTTATCATATATGAAAAATATAAATTTCTATTGTAATATATCTAATGCTTTCTCAATGCCAAAATGACCTAGTATAGCTCCTTCATGTACCACTTTTATAAGTAAATCTCTTACACTTGATCTTGGTAAACAAAGTCTATTAAGCTTAAATAAGAATTCATCTTGTATTAAATAATTACCATGGTGCCCATTTTATTCATATGCTTCATATTCCAAAAGAAAATCTTCATCATAAGAATACATCTCTTTTAGAATTTCAAAACATAGATATTTAGCATCTAACATGATAAGTAATGTAAATCTTCAAGAGAGAGCATCAACTACTATATTTTTCTTTCATTTTAAGTGTCTAATAGAGAACATAAAGGATTGTAAGAAGTTTACCCACTTCGCATGTCTAGGACTTATTTTCTTTTCACCACATAGATATCTAAAACTTTTATTATCAACATTTAATACAAAGGGTTTAGGTCTCAAATAATGAATCCATTTCTCTAAACTATGTATGATGGCAAAGAACTCCATGTCACGTGTCAAATACATCAATTTGGCACCATTCAACATTTCACTAAAGAATGCAATAGGTTTTTTTTTTCCTGTAAAATAACTCCTCTTATCCCTACCCTACTAGAATCATATGTTACCTTAAGGAGTAGGTTAAAATTTGGAATAGATAATACAAGAGCCTTTTAAAATTTATTCTTGGGAGTATAAAAGGATTTATTGGCTTTGTTTTGATGGAAATATGCCCTAGAACCAATCATTTGTTATGATTTGTATTTGCATATTTAGTGATTGTACTTATTAATAAAAGCATCAATTGATGTTATTCATTCAAATGTTGTTATCCCTTTGAATAATTATTCTTTATGTAGATAATCAAGTATGTGACTGGATTGTGGAACTCTACTAATAGATAGAAAGAATATTATTCAAGAACTATCCCTAGTCTAATATCATCTAATTAAGGGATATTAGTAATTATAAGACTAGTATGTTGATTAGTTTATGATCATCTTCCACTGATTATTGATATGAGATATCAAACTAATAACATAGATACATGTTATGGAACATGATATTGGACCGACCCAGTAGGAGGACACTGAATTAAATATTGTGCAAAGTGTCATCAGTGTTCTCCAAATAGTATATCATCTTTTGACATGCGATCTTCGTATTTGCCGGTATGATGATCATTATATTTTAACTTTACCAATCGTTACCCTTATTAAGGGTGATCATAAAGGTATTAATTAGACAAGTTGTGAATCATATAGAGGCACATAGTTGATCAATATGGGATTTGTCCCTCTCATGACATGAGAGAGATATCTTTGGGCCCCTCAACAAGTATGACTTATGTTAGCATGACCATGTGCAAACGAGGTGTCGTTTGTTTAAGGTTTGTCTTACTTGGTGATCGAGAAAGAGTGTGATTGAACATAGCAAGGATGACATGACCAATGCCTTGTGTTCAATCTAAATATCGTGTGACAAAAGGACAAATATACGAGTTATTAATAGGTTATTGTAACACCCCAAAATTCACTATTTTTTTTTAAAAAACGGAATCAATTAAGATAGAAACACTTAAAACCTGTGAATTCTGGGAATGTTACCGCCACACTTAGTACCAGACCGGTTCTCTCCGACCGTTCCAGTACCAAGTGCTAAGGCTAAAGAAAAGATTTACGTTAAATTCAAATTAACAATTCATAAAAGGATTCCAAAGATCATACAACAAAGTCAGAGTACGCATAAACGTTTATTAACACTTGTAACTTCCAAATAGAAATACATTTAGACAAGATAAAACCGATTGGTCAAATTCCGGATTGCCTACTCACTCAAGTTAGGCCTGCCACCCCAAACAGTCTCTGATCTTAAACCTGCATAAGAGGTCTGCTCCCCACCATCGGTGGATCATCACAGGACCCATCAACCAAGGTAGTATCAGTACGGGTCCAGTACTGAGTAAGGTGACTTGATCACTAAAGCCAACACACAAACACGTAAACCATGCAGAAAAATAGAAGAACACAATCATAAATGCATATGATCAACCAGGAAAAAGTACGTACAAAGGCCCATGAATAATCTGAATTAATTACTTAATTAATCTTTTATCAGAGTTCAATTCACACCATGCCTTTTTCAATCCATGCGAGCATAGGAACACCCCACTATTATAACCGGTGGGCCGGTCACAATAGAGCATCAAGCCCTAACCACTATTATTACCGGTGGATCGGTCACAATAGAGCATCATGCCCTAACCACTTTTATTACCGGTGGATCGGTCACATATAGGGTAGAAACCCTAACCACTATTCCTAACCGGTGGATCGGTTCGGTTCCTCCTCGCATGGTGTTCCACTGTAAGTAATTAGTGTCTTTTATTTGCCTTAGCAAAACTCTGGTTCATTTTCATTGAGATCGAGATCCCCCACTATTATAACCGGTGGGCCGGTCACAATAGGACATCATGTCCTAACCACTATTATTACCGGTGGATCGGTCACAATAGGGTAAAAACCCTAACCACTATTTTAACCGGTGGATCGGTCGCACATAGGGTAAAACCCTAACCACTATTACTGACCGGTGGATCGGCTGGTCCCGTCTCAATATCTTCCACTTTAAGTAATTAGTGTCTTAAATATTTTATTCAAAGGCTTTCACCATAGACATGCACGAATCATAAATAATAAATTCTATATTCATCATCATACTTTATTCACCAAGTACACATGTGCTACCACCAAACCCTAGACATGCATGAATCGCTCCCTTTACACTTATCCCCCAACTCTACTTCACATCTCACTCTAGGGTTCTATCCCGAAACCCTAATTTAGACCTTAACATCCCCTCTTACTCCACCTCACATCACCTAAATCATTTTAACACTCCACACATAACAAATCATCGATTCTATTCTCATAATTACACCTTAATAACCAAAAACATATGATACAACAAAAATCTTAAGTAGCCACACCAAACCCTAATCAACCACCATAACCATAATCAACCACTCCAAACCCTATTTAACCATAACAACCATAATTAGCCCTTCCAGACCTTCATTAACCATAACAAATCATAATTATCCACTCCAACCCTAGTTAATCACAACAACCCCATAGTTAATCACTCCGAACCCTAATTCAAACTCCTCCATACCCTTATAATGTCCTACGTACTATTTTTCACCCAAAGTGTTCAAACACCCAAACAACACTTATATTACCTTCCTCACATCCCAAATCAACTTTCCACACATAAATTTCACTCTCATGCAAACGTTACACCTCCCATGCAAAACCCTAACTCCACCATGCAAACCCTAATACCACCATACAACCATTAATATCACATTACAACCATTAATAATACCATGCAAACCCTAAAACCACCATGCAAAGTCCAACACCATGCAACCCTAGATTCCGTCATACAAAACCCTAAACTCAAACCATATAAAACTCAAAGATTCGTCCATACCAAACCAAATATTCATTCTTACTAAACCCTAGATTCAAATCACATAAAACTAAAGATTCATCCTTACCATATAATTGATTAGATTCTCTCATTCATAACCACAAATTAGATTTTTCCATACAAGACCATAAGTTAGATTCTCCCACATAAAATTATAAATTAGAATCTCCCAAGCAAAACCATAACTTAGATTTCCCCAAACAATTCATAAATTGGATTCTCCCATAAATATCATAAATTACATTCTCCCAATTAACATCATAAATTAGATTCTCCCAACAAACCATAAATTTAATTTTCCCATATAACATCATAAATTACATTTTCCCAAATAAAACCATATATTATATTCTCCGCATAAAACCATAAATTATACTCTTCCACCTAAAACCATACATTAGATTATTCCTTATAAAACCATAAAAGTAGGTCAAATCACTTCCCTTAGTCAACTCCTTTCTCCATCCTACTTTTCATCCTTTTCTCCCACACAAACCACATCGACATCCGCTCATGCATGTCTTACAGGGTCACAACACATATCGTCACATACACATAGTACGCATGCCATACAAAAACATACTACAACTCCATGTCATACCACATATAAAATAATTAATAATAATAAACACTAGATACATAACATGCAAAACACATAATACACATAAGCACATAAAAGGCCTTAGCACTCCTTACCTAAAACGTCACCTGTCTTGATGCACACTCCTATTCCACTTGAGGGATTTGACTGAGCTCACCTATTATGGGGAAGAAATACTAGGATTAGCTTCCTTCCTATACTACTATTAGTTTCTAATTTATCTTAAGTCTTGATTCTTAATTAGTTGTGCCCAAAACCACTAAAACATTAATACATACTATTATAATTTAAAGTAAAAAGGTGATATAAGGGTTTCTACCCTTTACCGAAATAAAGTTAGTAAAGGTAATAATAATAATAATATTTATTATAATAATAATTTTAATAATAACAAATTATTACTAATAGTAATAATAATAATAGAAAACTTAATAATAATAATCTAAGCCTTAAATTTACAAAGTGGATTTCGAAACCTCCCCATTTAATGATAATACTATTTGAAATGTAAAAAAAATATTAATATTATACATATACTTATTATATAAAGTTAATATGGTTAATAATAATAATATAATTAGTAATAATGTTAAAAATGATAAAAATAATAATAAAAGGCAAAGCTACGAGACTTAATTAAAATTTTAGGTTTCTAATTCTCCTGAAATAATTTCAGTATCAAATAACTAATTATACTAACAATAATAATATTAATTATATTATTAATAATATTATTAAACATGTAATCATTACATTAAATAGGCAAAATTCGAGAATAATAATGTATCTTACTCAATAATACTCCCAGACCTATCAACCAAATTTAGAAATTAAAATACAGTTGATAGCAACAACAATAATAATTATAATAATAATAATTAAACTCGAATTAGCATTAAAAATTAGAATAAAAGAATAATAATTATCAATAAATCGAAAGTAAGTATTTAAAAGTTCTAGGGTTTCACCTTGACATGGAGGATGAAGGTGGAACCGGCGGTGGTTCCCGGAGGTGGCCGAAAAGTGATCTAAGAGGGACAAAAATTAGGAAAATGGATAATGGAGAGGAAGAAAAATTAAAATAATTATATGGGGCTGTAGAGAATAATTAGTAGGATTTAATGGTTGGTTTGGAATGTGTTAGAAGTGGCGCATGTGGTGGTGGAAGGTGGTTCAACGTCTTGGGGTGAAATTTTCTGTCGAAACAACTAACCAACTTTGTGCAATTATGGAGGCTTGTACAAGATGAATCGAAGGTTATGAATGGTTTAGTTAGATAGATGGAGTTGCAGGGAAGAGATTGGTAGCAAGAGGAGGTGTTGAAGTTGGCGGGGAAGAAGATAATGGCGTCTGATGGGGCAGTGGCTGGGCGATTCTGACTTAGGGTTTCGGAAGGAAGAAGTCTCGACCACACTCACAACCAGGCTATTTAAAGGGTTTAGATGGGTTATTAGGTTTTTGGAGGTCGGCAGGATGGGTTTGGGTGATAGGGTTTGGGTGGCCGGCGTGAGAAATCGGCCGACGAATGCTTGGGTTGGGTCGAAGGTTCGCGAAGTCAGAGAGAGAGAATTAGCGAGAGTTAAGGATAATTGATTATTACAAGCTAATTTGCGAGCCGATAGGAAGAAAAAGAGAGGTGACTCGGCCGGTCAGAGCTCTCGTAGCCGGTGCCGCCATTATCGGGGGCGGAAGCTATAGCCTGTGTCGGGGCTGGCAGGTGCGAGGGGCTGGGGGAAGAAGAAGGGGCTGGGCCGGGCGGTTCGCGAGGAAAGAAAAGAAAGAAAAAAGGGGAGACCGGGCCGGTCTGGGCGCGACGGAGGGTGTCATTAATTGGAACGCTGAGTTTAAGTTGGAAAAGAAGTAAGACGCGGCGCATCGAGGGGCGGCAGAAGGAGGACGCGCGGCACAGGCTGGGCTGAAGGAAGAAAGGAAGGGAACTGGGCCGCCGGGCTGGCCCAGTTCGGGGAGAAGAAGGAAAGAAAAAGAAAAGAAGAAGAAAAAGAAAAGAAAAGGAAAAAGGAAAAAGGGGAAAAATAAAAATGGTGGGTTGGCTTAATTAAATTAATTAGAATATTTGGGATATTTAAAAATGATAATATTTAAATAAAATATTATTTAAATCCCTTTTTAGGCTAAATTAGGACTTTTAAAATATTTTCCATAAATTCCTTTTTAATTAGCAAACATCCTAATTTTCTCTAATTAAATTATTTATAAAATTAATATTAATTTGAAACTATTTTTCTCCTTCTTATTTTAAATAAAATAATTTATTTAATTAATTTTCAAAATAAAATGCTTAATTAGCTAAAATACCCAAATCCTTTTCTAATAAAAAAAAACTTATAAATTTCTTCTTAATTTCCCTAATTAAATATCCTTTTATTTTAATAAAAATAATTTATTTTAATAAATTTCTAATAAAACCTCATTTAAATATAATTTATAAATTTAGGAATTTTTGGGGCATTTCAGTTATGTTGAGCATAGGACATTTGCGTAATTTGGGTAGTTATAACGTCTTGCTAGAGACCTCTTATGATTTGTGGGCCTGAAAGGAGTTTCAGTCCACTACCAATATTACGTGAACCTATAGGGTCACACACCGAACTTAACTGGATCAAAAAGATAAGATGAGATCTTAATATGATTAATATCTTATCAAGTCCAAGTGGTTTTAATGTGATTAAGGCCCAAGTCTAATGCCACTAGGTGGGATAGAGTGTTAATATAAATACTCAAGCTAGGGTTTTATTATATATACACCTTTTTGCTCTCTCTCTAAGTGTGAGAAAATAACTTAGCCACCAACACTGGTTATTCATGAAATTGAGAGAGTGTTCCATTGGCGCTAGCACACTTCCTTAGTGATCCAGATTCAAAGTGTGTGGGTACCAGTAGAGGTGTGATGCAATTTGCACTCACTCGCTCAAAGGAGATTGAAATCTAGCAATTGAAATAAAATCAATTGGATCAAGAAATCAATCAAACCATTAACAACTTCAAGCCGATTCTGATTCAATCGTAACCTAGTTCAGGTGACTAGCAGGTTCATCTTTAATCTAGCATATGTTCCTGGTAAATTTAGCCTTTGATTTTATTCCGCTGCGTTGTGTTTTGCTTGGCTAAATTCCCACATATTTCCCCAAATAAATTCTCCTTCTTTCAAGACTTGAGTTGTAAGTGCAGCTTTAGTAGAGAAATATTTAATAAATCACTTAGAAAAACTAGCTAACTCATGAAAACTTCTCATTGAAGGATCAAATTTAAATAGCTTGTATCCTTATAGGATCAACTTTAACACCTTCACCACTAATAATATAAAAAAAACTATACTTGGAATGATAAATTCACATTTTTTTAATTATTCATATGTTTTAGTTTCCCTTAGTTTCTCAAATAATTTCCTTAAATACTCATGATGATCCTATTCATTTTTACTATAGATAATTATGTCATCCAAATAAACTATAATGAAGTTACCTAGGACAAGACAAATAATTTCATTCATTAGTTTTATGAAAAAAACTAAGTGCATCATAGAGCCAAAAAGGCATAGTAACCCATTCATGAAGACCATATTTAGTGTTAAAGGTTGTTTTCCATTCACCCAATTCCCTAATCCCCATTTGATGGTAGCCACTTCTCCAGTCAATTTTAAAGAAGACGCATGCCAAAAAAGTTCATCAAGCATGTAATTAAATCTTAGCATAGGAAAATTATTCTTGATAGTTATATTATTTACTGCTATAAAATTGTTGCATATGAGTTGAGTACAATATTTCTTAGGGACATGTAAGGTAGGTACACACTAAGGAATTATATTGTATCTCCCATAACCTTTATTCGTTAGTTCTTAGATTTGTCTTTGTATTTCCATGGCTTTCTCTAGATTCCATCTATAACTAGGTTTATTAGTTAAATGTATTCTAGGAATTAAATACATAGCATGCTTTATACCTCTAATAGGTGGTAGTCTAGGAGGTAATTCATCAAAAACGCATCATTATATTCATCAAGAAATCTAGTAAGGTGTGAATTGTTATACTTTGTCTCCCTAGACTAAAATTCTTTCACTACTAAGGCATATCAAACACCCTCCTCCTCAATGTAATTAATCATTTCCCTCCGAAGTAATAATAAGCTCTTTTTAGTCTCAAATTGTTGCACATAGTCATATTTAGTTGCATTCAACATATATTTATTTTTATATTTAAGCATAATATATTTGTTCGTCACACCATCAAGAGTTGCATTTCTATCATATTTCCATGGTCTTCCCAACAATACACCTCAAGCATCCATGGGAAAAACATCCATAATACCTCATCATGGTAATCATTAACACGGAAAGTAATTAGTGTTTGATTAGTTACATTAGCTCCTTTATCCTTATTCAACCATTATAACGAATATGGTTTAGGATTTATAGTAGTCACTAGACCTACTTGTTTGAAAATTATTCCACTAGAAACATTAATACATGGATCACTCTCTATTATAGCCCTACAAACCTTATCACAAATTCTAAATTTAGGTTTAAAATTTTTATGCCTTTGTGTAAATTGATAATTAGGTTGTATTTTTAATTCCCCTTGAGGTACTTAAAAATTATGTTTATCTTCCTTATACATACATAAGGCATCATCATTAGATTTTCTTTCTAGTTCATCATTTTTAATACATGGTTCCATGTTCTAAATTTCACTTAAGGTTAAAATCCTTGGGTTAGGACATTCTCTAGTAAAATGATCATATCCTTTACATTTAAAAAATTTCTTCTTAAATATCTCATACACTTTATTTTTACCTTTTTCATCTTGGTTAGTGGTAGTGTTTTTGTCATAAGATGAATAGATATTTGCCCTTAATTTAGATGTAGATGCTTTCGAATAAGTTTCGGTGGATGTGGAAGTTAAAGCACCAGTCTTTTTATAGACCTTATTGGGCTTAGTTTGTCTTTGACATTTTAAATCCAACTAAGTCAAATCATCTAGGGAATCATAGGTAAATATTTTAACTTTATCCCTAATCAAGTTATTAAGGCCACCTAAGTATCTAACACTCTTTTGTTCCTTTCTTTCTTGTATGCCACATAATAGTGCTAGTCTTTCAAATTCCTTAGAATTCCTTACTAAAGAGTAGTTAATTTGGTATACATATCTTGCTCATGCACCTCAAGGATAATTTTTTTCTTAGATTCTTTTTAAATCTTTCCCCAGACATGATTTTATTTTTTTCTTTCCTTAAATGAGTTCTCTAAAGATTATCACAATACCAAAACCTAGAAAACTATTTAAATTTTTAAGTATCTCATTTACACTTATTTTCATCATCATACTCTCTAAACACAAATATTGCTTCAATTTCATGCAACCATTCAAAAAATAATTCTACATCTGAGTCACCATAGAAATCAAGGAGATCAAATTTTATACATTTCTCTTCAAAATGGTGGCATGTACACTTGTTGTAATTCGTTAAAGAGAGTTAAAAAATGTTTTCGTGGACACTTCTTCACCCATGATTATTTTTCTTGCTTATGATTCTTCAATAATACTTGGTTGCTGATTAAATTTGATTCTTGATGGCTTATTGATTGCATAGTAAGTATCTTGGAATCTTCTTGGATGTGTGAGCGGAGTGGTATTCGAAGGTGTGTGATGGAGTGGGTTATCAATATTTCTTGATACACACTTGATATAATCTTGGTGGAGAAGATTATGAATCTTTTTGAAAGGAAAAAATAAAGAAAATGATGAGGAAACAATATTGGTTGAAGAATATTCTTCTTCACGAGTGATAAATGATGGGATAGAGAGTAGAATATCAAATTAATATTCAAAGAAAGCTGGAAAAATGGATGTGTTTCTTACTTAAATCAAGTTGATCAAGATTCAGGTAATGGTGCTCAAATGTGGAAGAGTTTTTTTGAACCATATATGGGAAAGAAAAGAGATCAACAATGAATAAAACTAATGGATATTCAAAAGTATAATACTCTAACTTGAGGTTATTGATCTTCAAATTAAATTTGAAGATAGGCTAATAGATGTTGGAGAAGATTGGTTGGGATGATCAAATACAACCAAGGTAGATTCAAAGGTCTTACCTTTAATATTTAAATGTTTTAGGTTGAAAAATAGGTAATTTTCAAATTTAATTTTGAAGATTTAAAGGGAGGGATGAAGATGTATTATTGGTTGAAGATATAATGCAAAAGGGTCGTTAAAAATTAATGCTTGAATTTGATGATCAACGCACATGTAGGAAAGTGCATGCAAGTACATGCATGGGAGATGCTAAAAGGAAAATGTTCATATGGAAGTAGAAGAAGGAATGGTTTGCAACTCAAATTTTGTATAGAGATAGCTAAGGCTTTAATACCAAAATGCCACAAAAATTCATATGGAATTGAAGATTTAAATGAGTGAAGATGGTGTAAAGATCATTATATGTAATGGAAGAAGGAGGAAGAGAATATTCAAGAAAGAATTAATAAACAACTCAATAATAAATTCAAACTTTGAATGTCACCCTATCTAAGATCACTTCATGTATTCTTAGTTAGGATTATTCAATAAAAAAAGAGAGGAAAAACAAAGTTTAATACTTTCATTGGCTTTTAAATGATTCAACCATATATTATAAGTGTCGACGCTCATGCTTATATAGGAAGCCATAAATTTCTAACTAGTACACTAATATATCCAAATGACACACACATGGATAAATATCACATAAATATGTGTTAATAATGAAGCTATTCCCTATATGACACATCAATCAACAAAGACTTTTATTTTTTTTAAAAAGGAAAGCTAATTCATACACAAAAAGAGCAAATAAGAACCCTAATAAAAAAAAAGAATGTTAACTAGAAAGTTGACTACATCTCTTGACTTATGGAGTTAACTTTCATGTATAGTAGCTCCCTTTTTAATAGCTTGTTGCACATATAATCTTATGTGTGTTGAAATCTTAAGTGGCTTGATCTTATTCTTGGAAATATATTACATACCTTCAAGAATGGCTTAAAGTATAATCATTACTATTAGTTACATTATTAATATCTATTAAAGACATATGATGCGATTGGTTCCATAATCAACCATGCCGAATCTTTATCATCTTAAGGATCTATAGATGCTCGTACATCATGTGCAATGACTAAAATATTCTTTTCTATGCAAAAAACATTAAACAATTACACACCTTGAATATGAACAAATCAAATCATAATATAAATAATAAAAAAATAAAGAACCTTAGTAACATGGTCTTAAGATCTAAAAGCAATTACAAAACCATAACCTAATGCAGCCTTAAAAATTCAAGAATACTCAAAATAGCTAATAATGGAAAATTCACAACAACTCATTAAGAAAAAAAAAACATAAAAGACTATCTACTCCAATGTTCTATATCTAAGATTGGATAAAAATAATCCCATGATCACCAATTTTCCTCCTCTTGAAAAACTTCCACTAAAAAATAAACATGAAAACCTAACAAATAAATTGAAAGAAAACATAATAAATAAGCCTTACTTCTCATTAGAAGATTCTATTAAAATTAAGGAAAATATTAGAAATTTTTTTCTTCAATCACTCAAACCCATAATCATAAATTACTTAAAATAAAAAATTAAGAATTATATATTTATGATTTAAGAAAAAAAATGCAAGGAATGGTGCAACAAAAATAGATGAAATAAGGAGCTGACGAAGCCATTTTTTGGAGTTGTAAAAGCTCAAAAATTAGATGGGGGCATAAGGTTGGAAGAAACTTTTGTTAACTTTAGATAGTTAAGTGTAAAAAAGAGCTTTATGAATATTATATGGTAAAATATTTAAAAACAATTAATTGGGCATGTTAGATATTATTTTCGATTGAACTTAAAGTAACTTTTCATCATCTAGCTTTAATTTAGATTTTTAAGAAGGATAAAATCAATTCATATGCTTAAGATATGTTTATTTTAGATAAATTTAAGCCTTAGAATCTAACTTTCCCAAAAGTTTGTTAACTTTATTTGGAAATGTCAAAAAATTTAAATTTAAATTTAACTTCAAAAATGCTCATTTTTATGGCTTTGAACATGACTAGGGATAAAATGGAAAATGAATGGCATTTTCTCTAAAAAAACTTCACTTGAAATTTAAAACAATTTAGGAGACCCAAAAAAGGTCAAATAATCTAATTATGATCAAACTATAATGGTTAAAAAAATTTATGGCTGAAAGTGGTGCAAAATCCTTGCAATACTTAAAATTATACAAAGGATTAAACAAGCCAAATAACATGTTTTAAAAATACCTCAAGAGCCAGCATAATGCCCCATTTTTTTAAAGTGTTAAATGAGAAACTATGCCAACTTTATATGTTTGATTTGGATTTGAGATTATGATTGGGCTTGAGTAAAAGGTGGATTCAAAATGAGGATGGAAAACTAAATTCAACAAGTTTTACAGGCAATCAGATCGAATAGTTCATCATTTCAATAAAGGGTATTTATTTCACTAAATCGATTGAATTGTTGGAAAATTGATTAACTTGTCTGTATAATTGTTGACTAGTAGGAAAAATTAGTCAACAAGTTTGTCAAGCTGGCTTTTTTTTGAAACTTAATTTTTTGAAAACATTTTTTATACTTAAACGGAACCTTTTTAACGATGCCAAATTTTTAATAAAATATTCTTAACCCTTTTGATGAGGCATTTGATCCTAAGATATATTCTTTGATTGATCTGAGGAGTTGATTGAGACAATTGACGGGTGGAGATTACCTCAGCCTTTTCTTCTTCCACCTATCTCCTCTGTATATTTCTAGGATCGGTGATTCGATCTCATACTCAATTATGTGTAGTTAGGAGGTTCCTTCTATGCTGAAATTCCATTTCTCCCTTTATGTAATGCATTTATGGACTAATGGACCTACACTTCCCCAAAATCCCCATTTGAGCTTTAGGGTATAGCTCACATACCTTAGATGAAATCTGCCCACTTAAACTCAAATGATAAGAATTAGCATTTTCAATCTACTTGTTATCACATGTGTGATTTGTAATAATTTTTGTAATACCCCGTATTTTTAAAATCCAGATTTATTAATTTTAATGATTTTATTAGCGTAATTTGATGTAAACAATTAATTATTTTAATTTCGATTCGTTTTATGGATTTATCGACGATTTCAAATTCATAATTGAATGTAATTAATCATTTTCGCGAAGTAATATTTTATTGACGTTTTAATTAATTGAATGTAACATTTTCGGGAAGTTTAAATTAAAAATGTTTTCGAAACTTATTTAAGAATTTCTTTTTGAAATTAATTTTCTTCCGTTCTACGGTTTTTAGTTTGCGAAAAATCGGTTTCGGAAATTATTTGAATTAATCTCAGTTTATTATAATTTGACTTAAATATTTTATTATATGTTTTTAAATATTATTTTGGGGTCTTATAATGTATTTCTGTAAATAATATAAATTTTTACGTTCGTCGGTAAATTCTTCCAAAAATGTTTCTGAAATTCTTTATATAACTTTTTATTTATTTTAAGCCTTCGAAATAAAATCTTTTATTTAAAATCTTCCAATACTATTTTATATTTTTAGTATTTTATTTTATGTGTATTTGTAAAAAAAAAAAACCCAACCGGCCCCGACCACGACCCTCTTCCTTTTCCTTTCTCTCTTCTTTCTTTCTCTTCTCTTTCTCGTGCGTTGCGTCCCACAACCCTAACCCTAGTCGACCTCCCTCGCCTCTCTCCTTCTCCCCAGCCCCTTCCTCCTTGGCCTGCCGAGCTCCGACCGCCACCGACCCGCACAGCAGCTGCAGCCGACTGCTGCAGCGACAACAGGCAATGCAGTAGCGGGCGACGACAACAACAATAGTAGGCCACGCTGGTTGCGCCACCGCCCGGCCACCGGCGAGCCTTGCTGACCACCGGCGAGCCACTGTCATTCCCCGGCGAAGCTTCTTCGGCATTTTCTTGTCCCGATTTGTGTTGATTTCGTTGGTATAATTTTTGAAAAACCCTAACCCTTGTTTTGATTAATTGGGTATGAATTAGCTTATAAAAAACTAAATTGATTGTTTGATTATGTATATATGTGCTGTAAGATTGATTTGGATAGGTTAATTGTGTGGTTGTGTTGGAAATTGGGAAAAATTGGATTTTTGGCTGGGTTATGCCTGAATTTTTCAAATCCATCTGTTTTTGCGATTTCGGACAAATTGATTATACAATATGCTTTAAAATGTATCCAATTTCATTTTGGAACCGTCAATATGAGAAATTAATGCAGATTTTATCGGAATTTGATTCCTAGGTCAAATTTTGGGTGTAATAAAATTGGGTTGTATAATTGAGCCGTTCCACTCAATTGATTTTATAATATCGTTTAAAATGTATTTAATTTTATATTGGAAGTGTTGACTTGGGAAAATTGTGCGTAATTGATCGAAATTGGATTTTTAGGTCAAAACTCCCGCGGGTTTAAATTGGTTTGGGTAATCGGGTTATTTTTTCAATTTACTATATAAATTACATTAGAATATGTTTAATTACATTTCCAAACCGTCAATTTATATGTTTTGGTAAGAGTTGATCGGATTTGCGTTCTGGGCTCAAAAACCCTAATTGTGCTAAATTGGATATTTCTATTATCGGTGTTGATCAATTGATTATTGGTATGTTTTAAAATGTGTTTAATTGCATTTCTAAACATTCAATTTGATTAAACTTATAGAATTTTACCGAATCGTATTTTTGGGCCCAAAACCCTAGATTTTAAGTGAGATTATGAAATTGGTTATTTGCATAGTTGTTTTGCTAAAATTAAATTTATAAAAGTAGTTGAAATGTCCCATGTGATATTTTTATTAATCCATTTTGATTTAGTTTTAACCTTAAATCTTAATAAAGTTATGCTTTTAAGTTCTAAGTTTTGGATACGTTTTCTAAGAAAGATCATTTGTGTTGTTTGTATTTATTTAATTTGAATATGTGAATTATTGATTGATAGAATAGTTTCTAATTTAGTTTTCGATTTCTATCGGATCCAAGAAAGCTTTCTCGTGGATCCACGAGCTAGTGATCTCTCTCCCTCTTATCTCGCTTAGCTAGCTTTGGATCCAGGTAAGTCTCTACTTACCTCCACTTATGGGTGTTTCGTAAGGGTCTAGCTAAAGCCACTTGTGTGATATGTGATCTACTTGCCTTGGATGCTTCGTATATATATACCATGTCCTTGTTGTGTATCACATCTTTGTCCTTAACATGTTTTATGCGTAGCGCAACTTAGAGTTAAGGTAGGTGTATGTGTTTTTCTTATAACATGAATGTGATATCCGTATGTGGTAATTATGATGTGCTGTGACATGATGTAACCCTCTAGAACATGCATACGAGGGTGATTATTATTATGACATGGAGATGAAAGGATAAAAAGAAATAAATGGGAAGTGAGTTGCTTAAAGGGAGTATAAGGGAGCCGATTAGGGTTTTGATAAAGACTATGATGTGAATTGACTATATTTACCAGAGATCTAAAGAATGAGTCTACTCGATCGGGGCTGAGCATGTCCCTAAGTAATGCTCGGGGCTGCACATGTCCCTAAGTAATGTCCGGGGCTGAGCATGTCCCTAAGTAATGCTCGGGGCTGGACATGTCCCTGAGTAATGCTCGGGGCTGGACATGTCCCTGAGTAATGTCCGGGGCTGAGCATGTCCCTAAGTAATGCTCGGGGCTAGACATGTCCTTAAGTAATGTCCACGAGGTTAAATGCCTAATTGGTTTGGTTCGGCATTGCCCATAAATGCCCGTTAGATAAATGCTCGATTCGGCTTGGTTTGGTTTGGCGTTGTCGAAAAATGTCTGGTTGGTTTGTTTAACATTATCCATAAAAGCTTGGTTAGTTTATCTGAATCTCTTATTGGTTTAAGATATTACATATGTTTCGCATGTTATTATATGTGTATGGTAGGACTTGTGATGTGGGTTTGAGTATGCGTAATATTGTATCAACATATTGTATCATAATTTAATATGCACTTGATGTTATAGTTTACGTCTCTTCCATAAGGTAGGGTAGTGGGATTTACTCAGTGTTGGACCCGTACTGATACTACCTTGGTTGAATGGGTCCTGTGATGATCCACTGATGATGGGGAGCAGACCTCTTGTGCAGGTTTAAGATCAGATACAGTTTTGGGGTGGAAGACTTGACTTGAGAGAGTAGGAAATCCGAAATTTAATCTATCGGGTTTTGTCTGGTCTAACTGTGTTTATTTTTAGAAGTTTCAAGTATTGTATATAAAATTTAATGGTGTTGTAATTGTCTTTTAAATTTTCTCGTACTCTGATAAGTTTTTAAAATTCAGATGTAATTGTTTGACAGGTTTTAACCTTGCATCTAACATGAGATAGATGATTGACGTTTATCTTGTGTTAGATGTGGTGGTAACATTTCCCAAATTCTCTCCTAGCTTCCGCTTTATTCTTTCAAATTTTTTTTTCTAGGAGTGAAATTTGGGGTTGTTACAATTTTTTAGCTATAAATAGCCCTAATTGACCCTTCTATTCACCCTTATTTCAACCAAAGAAATACTTAACTCTATAGCATTCACCTTATCACTTTTCATTTCAAGCCTTACAGTCTATTTTCTCTTACTCTTTTGATATTTTGTCTATAACTATTAAGTAAGAAAGTGTTTGATTTAGGAACATGGTTGGGTGCTTCAACTACAATTAACCTCGATTTTTTATTTAGTGTGGTATGATCATTCTTTTCCTTCTAATTCAATTTCAAGTTTATAAAAATTATTCATGAATTTTTGTGTTCAAACTTATTGTTTTTAAGGTTTCAAAAGTTGAGGATTTCACAAGATTGAGCATTCTTATTTAAGGAAATATTTTCCTACATCATGTAGGTGATTCTTGCTTCTATATTTGGTTATGAGTAAATATACATGATATGGAACTCTTTAAGTTGCTATTACATGTTGGAATGAATATAGCACTCATAGGACTAAGTTTGAATGGTTAAATTATGCATTTTGAGGGAAAAGCATAAATATTAAGGAAATATTGGGTGGTGATGATTAATTATGAAATATGTAATTAAAGTAAGCTAAAAATGTGTTGTGTGATATTAGAATATGTTCCAATGTGGTATGATAAATATTTATAATCATGATGTGTATAATTTTTTGGTGCTATTTGAGTGTAAAGAGATCAACTAGTTAGCTCAAATCAATAGGCTAGTTCCTAACACAATCGTCTAGTTGATCCAATGCATCAACTAGTAAGTGTATAGAGACATTATTCTTGTCCTCTACTTAAACCCATCGATTGATTGGCCTACAGGTAGTTGACTGATTTGCCCAATTTATCTACCAATTTGAGGAAAATCATGGCTTTGTGTAGCTAAATTTGTCGAATGGTCGGCCTAAACTAATTGACTAGTTTGGCCATACTAATCTACTAGTTTTGGCTGATTTTTGCTATTTTCTTCTCATCTGTTTTGATATGATTTAAGACTAGGCATGGGACTATTGTATGAATATTTAAAAGATAAAATACATGTCTTACCATGAACCAATGATATATTGAATGGATTAAATGGATCATGCTTCATGGAATATTAAATGGTGTTGAAAAGGCTTAATGGGTGTACCAGACATGAAATATGATGGTTCTTGAGAAAATAAGGTGGTGAAATAAGGAATGCACTTGAATGGATTAATATGATGGGCATTATTGATATTAGAAAAGCATAAATGAAAACCCTCCACATAGTTGGGAGATGGAAATGCTTAATATGGAAGAGACATATGAATGTCTTGCTTACTCTTTGTAAAGGCCTTATTTTATCATGTAACCTCAAGAATAATGTACTAATCAATTAAGAAAAAAGAAAATTGAGTTGTGTATAGGTCTCGGTTAATTGATCCATGATTACCTACTAGGGGTTAATTTGCCTTTAGGCATTTATTGGTGCCTTTGAAATTTGCCTTTAGGAGGGATCCTAGTTGATTCTATAATCTTACCTACTCTAGAAATTGATTATGTACCATAGGGTTTTGATACTAAAGGCTTTAGTAGGTGGTTGGATTCGGTCTGGACTTATGTCCATATTCAGTGGCTTTAGCTTAGAATTATGTCCATTAAGGTGGGTTTCATCCCGGACTTATGTCCATTGTGTTTATTAGCTTCAACTTGTACTTTTTGTCCCTTGGTTTGGATAGGCTTTCATTGTATATGAGAACATGGGGGTGTGCATAGTCCATCACATGATGATGAATAATTGGATAATGGTAAAATTTGGAATGACTACTTAGATAATGACTTGAATGAATAACTGGACGATGACCTACATGTATATGGATGGGGAAATGGTATAAACAAATTGATTAAGCATGATAGAGAATAAACACTAGTGAATATTTGGAATATCTTCTTAGTACATGTATGTGATTACCTATAGTATTGTACTATGAAAGTGAGCATGATCCATTCTTAGTCACTTATGTCATGTATGATAGTGAATCTTGATGCATTATCTTATTCTAATAGAGTATATACACTTAATTATATGGCATCAGTATGATGTATGAACCCTTTTCAAGCTCAAATATCAATAAAAAATCTTAAAACAAATCCAAAAAAATTAAATGAACTTAAATAATAATCTGACATGTAAATTAACACCCATTGAACGACCCTTAAACCGTGATATTACAAAGTTTGTTGTGGTAACTTTGATTTAAATGCTTTATCATTAATCTAATCATTAATAGTAAAAGTTTTTAGTTCTCACCAAAAAGGGTGATTTTCTTTATCTATTTTTATAGGCTCATATACACACACAAATCCATTTTACATTAGAATTCACACATATATAAGACGTTAAATTTGGACTCTCAATTTATTTCAAAAATATAATAAGTTGTAATATAAGAATACTATTAGTAGATTCAAAGTCAATATTTTAGTATAATTTTCATTTATATGTATTATAAGACATTCATGCTTAAAGTAGATCTTTAAAATAGTTAAACAACTTATATTCGAAAAATAGAGTATATTATTGTTTTGCCTAGGGCCCTTGTGTTTAAGACAAGCCTTGCTGAAGTGGCTGAATGTACTACTTAAAAAGAAAGATCATCAGTATTCGTAACTCTAAACCTTTCATGAATGATGTTTATCTAGTTAACGGTGATGTATGTAGGAATGTGGAATTGTCAAATTAGTAAAACTAATTCTTGATTAGGTTGGAATTAAGAAGAAGAAGGTTCAAAAGCGGTATATTAAGAATGTTGATATCCGAATAAGGTAGAATAATGATGATGATGATTTGATGATTGTGATGATGATTCTATGGTGTTGATTATGATGATGAGTGAATGATTAAGGTGATTTGAATTTGATGAGATGATGAGGAATATGATTCAACAATGATGAGATGATTATTATGATGATTTCATGATTAAGGTTTGACAATCATTGGTTTCGTTGTTTATGGTTTAGTCCCAAAAATTAGGGTTAGGGTTAGGGTTTAGTTCAAAACATATGGTTAGGGTTTTGAATTATCTCTAATTCACACAGATAAAGATATTAAGGGTTTCATGATTAATCATTAACACAGATTTGATTACACTTGATATGAACTCACATAGGATTCAATACTTGCATTTTGCATTTAGCTTCTATTCTTGATCTTCAACTTACATCTCTAATTGTGACTTTATAGCTTTATATAACCAATGTATTATTTAGGTAAAAGACATAATTAACAAAAGAAACCAAGCTAAAAGATATTATGCTACTTTATGCTAACTTTATGCTTTAGCTAATATCCAACCCTACTACTTAATTTATTAATTAGCTAAATAAATAATTATACACATCCATGCTGCACATATTCTCCCCATGCACTCTATGCATGCCATGTACATGCACGCATATGCCTAGTAGCTTGTATGGTATGTTTCATCTATTGCTAGAAACGTTAACCATTTATTAATCTTTAATTTTCTAGGATATCCTTTCTAAATGAAGAATAATTTGTTTCATAATGGTGAATGAAATTTCTTTAGTGTTTTCGCATACATCATTCTCCCCTTGTTGGATTGAATTTGCCCTCAAATTTTCATAGCCATAATAAGGGCTAATATCTCCAACATTGAATGTGCTTGATACCCCACCATATAAATAAGGTAAATCTAGCTCATAAGCACTTTCCCTAAACTTTCAAAGTACTTTGATAGGACCATCTACCCTTAGCATAAGCTTGTTGTTCCTTAGATTCGGAATCCACTCCTTCCTTATGTGCAACCATACCAAATCTTCCAGTTGAAAAATATGTTGATACCTATGCTTGTTTGCCCTTTTCTTGTATACCTCTTTTACCTTCTAAATATTGTACTTGATTTTTTTATGATGTTTCTAGAAGAATTCCACACTATCTTGTGCATCATAATTCTTCACTCCACCTTTCTTCAATAGCACCATATTAACATGTATATATGGATTAATACTGTATACAATGTCAAACAGATTAGAACTTGTTGTAGTAAGAGGACTTCAATTGTAAGTAAACTCTGCAAGTGCTAACTTGACATCCCACTCCTTAGCACTCTTACTCACTAATACCCTTAACAAAGTACCCAAAGTTCTATTAGTAGCTTTAGTTTATCCATCCATTTGGGGATGATGTGACGTGCTAAGTAGAAGCTTAGTTCCTAGCACGTGCAATATTATCTTCTAAAAATAACTTAAGAACTTCACTTCTCTATCTAAAACTATAATTCTTGGAATTCCGTGTAATCTCATAATCTCTTTGAAATAGAAACATGCCAACATGAGTAGCATCATTAGTCTTGTGACATGGAATAAAATGAGCCATCTTAGGAAATAGATCCATCACAACCATAATAGAATCCTTGCCTCATTTTGTCTTAGGTAATCCTTAAATAAATCCATACCAACACCTTCCCATGGTTGAATAGGCATAGTTAAAGGTATATATAACCCTATGTGGAAAAAACTCTTGCTCCTTTAGCATGTACCACACCTCGCAATCATGGCTTGTATTTCTTTTTGCATTCTCAACCAATAGAAATGTTCTTACAGCAACTCCAAAGTGTCATGCAAATCCTCCATCATGCACCTCTTTGATTAGTAAATCCTCAACTGAGGTCTTTGGCGCACACAATATGTTGTGTTTGAATAAGAACCCATCTTGAAGAACACAGGCTCCATAACTTCCTTGTTTCTTATAATCTTAGATGATAATAACAAAATCCTCATCTATGGTTTATTGACTCTTGAACATCTCAAATTCCAAATGCCTTGCATCCATCATGATAAGTACCATTTTCCTCCTAGATAATGCATACATTACAACCTTTACCATCCACATGTCTTATAGAGGACAAAAACGTTTGCAATAAGCTTATCTACTTATCATGTCTTGAACTCACCTTACTTTGAACATGTAGATACTTCAAACTCTCATGATCCAAGTAAAGTACAAAAGGCTTTGGTCTCAAGAAATGGCTACATGTCTATAAACAACGCACAATAGCATAGAAATTTTATCATAGGTCAAATAATTGAGTCTTGCACCATTCAAATTTTCACTAAAGAAAGAAATCTAGTTCCTTTCTTGTGAAATCACACCCTCAATGCATACACCAATAGCATCATATGTTACTTTAAATAATTTATCAAAACAAGCTACAAATAATGCCGATGCTTTTGAGAGCTTTCTCTTCATGTTTTCAAAAGCGTTTGTTGCATGATCATTCTAAAAGAACTCACCCTTATTCATCAATCATGTGATAGGTACTATAATGGTAGATAATATTTTGATGAACCACTTATAAAATGAAGCCAACCCATGGCAACTTCGATCTTCCAGGAAATTAGAAGGAATAGGCCACATATGTATAGATTTCACCTTTGACGGATCAACTCTAATGCCATCTTCACTCATAATATAACCAAGGAAAATGCCCTCTCAATCACGAAATCATATTTATCCATCTTACCATAGAGTTTCACCTCTCTAAGCTTATCAAATATCATCTTTAAGTGGTGTATTTGCTCGAACTCACTCTTGCTATATGCTAAAATATCATCAAGGTAAACAACAACAAAGACACTAAGAAATGGTAAGTATCTCGGTGATCAATCTCATGAAGGAACGTGGTGTACTAAATAACCTAAATGGAATCATAAACCACTCATACGACCCAAACTTAGTCTTGAAGGCTATCTTCCACTCGTCCCCTTCCCTTATTCTCATTTGATGTTAGCCGCTCCTAAGATCAATCTAGATGTTGTTGATTTCTCTCAAATCAATACATATTATCTATGTACCATCCTTCTTAGGCACCAAAAAAGTTGGAACACCGCATGAACTCATACTCTCCCAAATATACCATCGGTCCAACAACTCTTGCACTTATCTTTATAGCTCTTTAGCCTCCTCTAGATTGCAGCTATAAGCTAGCTTGTTTGGTAATGGGACTCCTAATATAAGATCAATAACATGCTTAATATCTCTCAAAAGAGGTAGCCTAATTGGCAACTCACTCAGAAAAATATCGACATACTCTTTCAATACTTGTTGCAATTTTGGATCCATATTAGCATTGTCCCGTCATTGGAGCTCCTTTACAGCCAATGCATAACATATCTTCTCATCTTTAATTACTTCATTCATCTCACACTCTGTCAGGATCAACATCTCCATGTTATTCTTCCTTCTTCCCCGCTTACACTCAACATCTTCTTCTTTCTTTCTTTTTTGCTGCATGCTTTTGGTTTCTTCCCCCTTTTGATTCCTCAAAACCAAAGCCTCCCATCTAGATTAGTTTTTAGCCTAAACATATTTTGGCCCTTGCACACCACATACTCATTAAGGACCTCGTCAAGTATAACCTTCCTATTAAATTGTGACAACCTCCCCCATAAAATGTGACAAGCATCCATAGGTAGAATATCCCATAAGACATCATCAAAATAATTTCTAATCTTAAAAGAGATAAGAGTTTGTTTGGTTACCCTTACACCTTTGTCTTTATTGATCCATTGGAGTGAGTATGGTCTTGGATGACCCATGGTTTCTAAACCAAGATTTCTCACCATCTTCTTACTAGCAAAATTAGTGCATGACCCACTATCAATGATGACTTTAAACACTTTATCCTCAACTTTACACTAGGCCTTGAAAATCTTCTCCCTTTAAGTAAGTAATAGTTATTGTTATACTTAGAGCACACTTTGCAACACATAGAAATTCACTTGGCCTTCTACGAAAATGATCCTCATGGCTATCACTTTCTTTATCAAGGTCTTTATTCTCATCACAAGCCTCCATACTTGCAATCTCCTTCTGTAACACCCCCAAAATTCACTACTGAAAAATTTAGTTTTATTTAAAACAACTAGCGGAAGCAAAATATAAAATGGTGAATTTCAGGGATATTACCACCACACTTAGTACCAAACCGGTTCACTCATACCGTTCCAGTACTAAGTGCTAAGGCTAAAGAACAAAATATCAATTGCTAGATATTCAAACCATTCTTAAATTAGAGTAGCGCAAGTAAATATTTTATAGAATAGATTCCACCAATGGTGGTTACAAGAATAAAATTACATTTAAACCATACATTAGAAGATGAGGAATGAAACCCTAAATGCCGGATAATCCTTACGCTCTTTCTCGTTGCCCAATTGAATAGCACCTGCAAGGACCTGCAAGGGACACTGCCCATTGAATAGGCAGGGGCCCCACGAGTGGAACCCTTCTGTACTATGGTACTGAGTAACCCTTTAAAGTCACACTTAAAAGTATGCCCATAATGTCACACATGATACAAAACTACGTGCATAGATAACAAGATGTGTATATAAAACATTCACATGATTAACACTCACATCATATATCAATAGGTATTTATGAACAATCGATACTTTCGGGCCTTAAACCATTTCATAGTGCAAAATCAATACCTTCGGCCTTTAGCCATTAGTCCATCATTATTCATTCAATCTCATATTTTATATCCATAACTTTATTCACATATATATAAATAGTTTTATTGAGCTCGGGACCCTCACTATTTTTACCGGTGGATCGGTATATATATCAACATCATCCAGGGCAGCACGCTCCTGGGCCACTATTATATCCGGTGGATTGGTACTTATAATCACTTGCCAGGGCAACACGCTCCTGTGCCACTATTATATCCGGTGGATCGGTACTCATAATCACTTGCCAAGGCAACACGCTCCTAGGCCACTATTATAACCGGTGGATTGGTAATCAATATCATAATCCAACTTGGCCCGGCTCATAATCTTTCACTTTCACGATCAGTATTTTTTCTTTCTTAATCAACACAACAAATCCATTTATTTGCCTCGGATGGGAGATCAAGAACCCGGGACACAAAGGTACACTGGTCGTACCGGTGCATACGAGCTACTCAGTACCCTTCAACCAAGAACCCAAGGACACAAAGGTACCCTGGTCGTACTAGTGCATAAAGCTACTCAGTACCCTACCAACAAGGACACCTAATCCATAAGTATGCATACCCCCTAACTAGGTCCGTATAGCTAGAAAGAGTAAGATATAGGGCTTGGCTGGGGCACAAAGGCACACCAGCAAATACTAGAATAATCGTGGACTAAACCACGTCTTTAGGGTAGCGACCCCTAAAGAGTCACCATTCCCGATCTCGAGGTCTTTCACTTTAAGTATTCGTGTCTTAATTAAGGTGATCACCAAAAGCACAATAATCCGATACTTATTCACTTTCAATTGTTCCGATATCATTAATCATCTCTTATTCAGATGGTTATCCAAGATATCATAGAGAAACCATTAAGGCCGTCATAATCTCATATAATTATGGATTAAGATTCATTCTCATGTTACTTACTAATTATCAAAAATCTTACCTTACCAATCAACGTTATTTGAATCATATTATAACATTCAGCAATCCCAACGACATGTCAGGTACAAATTACTCATTTACTCCTTACTTATATAATATCTAGGTCATCCCTTCCTTACTTGACAAATTATCATATTACCCTTTAGGTTGCTTATTTACCAAATTACCCTTTACTCGATTTAGGTTACCAAGTTATCTCCTACGCTTTTTAGATCACCCTTCACCCTTCATAATTGTTATCCTTAACATACTTCCCCTTTGGTTGGTTAAATTACCGTATTGCCCTTCTGTAACACCCCAAAATTCACTACTTTTTTTTTGAAAGCGGAAGCAATTATAATAGAAATACTTAAAACCCGTGAATTCTAGAAATGTTACCGCCACAGTTAGTACTAGATCAGTTCTCTCCGACCGTTCCAGTACCAAGTGCTAAGGCTAAAGAAAAGATCAACAATCAATTACAAAAATTAATACAACCTAAACTTCAAATAATCATTAAAAGGTTGTAAAACAAAATCAGAGTGCGGAATCAAAGAGAATAAATACTCCAATACAAAGAAATAATAGCAGGAAAATACTCCAATACAAAGAAATAATAGCGGGAAATAAAATTACATAAAGACTGAAATATGACCACAACTCTCTCGAACTTGAGCCAAACATGCTCAACACTCAGCCCCAACTGATGTCTCGCCCACCTGCACAAACCAGAAGGGCATACTACTTGTGGGAATGAGCAGCACCCATAAAAGGGGTGATCAGTACGCTACGTACTGAGTAAGGTAACCGAGCACTAAGGCCAACACATAAGCACATAATCCATGCAGAATAATAACAGGGCACAATCCAACATAACAACATAAAGGTATATGAAACAATTCAGGTAAACGTACAAAGGCCCATGAATAACCCAGATTAACTGTTTAATTAATCTCTTAGTAGAATCCGATTTACACCATGCCTTTTATCAATCCATGTAAATACAGGAACACCCCACTATTATTGCCGGTGGGCCGGTCACTTGCGGGACAAAGTCCACACCACTATTATTCTCCGGTGGACTGGTCACTTACGGGACAAAGTCCACACCACTATTCCTGATCGGTGGATCGGTTTGGTTCCTGCTCACATGGTGTTCCACTGTAAGTAATTAGTATCTTTTAAGAGCTTTAACGATTTTGGTTTGTGTCTACTGAGCTCGAGTCACCCCACTATTATTACCGATGGGCCGGTCACATATAGGACCTCATATCCTAACCACTATTATAACCGGTGGATCGGTCGCACATAGGACTACGCGTCCTAACCACTATTCCTGACCGGTGGATCGGTTTGGACTCGGCTCAATAATCTTCCACTTTAAAAGATTAGTGTCTTAAATATCTTATTCAAAGGCTTTCACCATGCACATGCACGAATCATAAAACATAATTTCCATATTCATCATCATACTTTATTCACCAATTACACACGTGCTACCACCAAACCCTAAACATGCATCGATCACTCCCTTCACACTTATCCTCCAATTCTACTTCACATCTCACTCTAGGGTTTTATCCCAAAACCCTAATTATCCACACGAACCCTAGCTCGGTTTCCTACGTACCCATATAATGTTCTACGCACTATTTTCCCTTCAAATGCTCAATCACCCAAACAATACTTACATTACTTTCCTCAAATCCCAAATCAGCGTTCCATACGTAAACTTCACTCTCATACAAAGTTTACACATCCCATGCAATTATTAACTTCCATGCAAACCCTAATACCACCATACAACCATTAACCATTATGCAAGACCCAAAATCTCATCATGCAAAACCCTAAATTCAATCCCAAAGATTCATTCATACTAAACCCAAGATTCAAACCATATAAAACCCAAAGATTCATCCATACCAAACTAAGCATCCATCCTTACCAAACCCTAAGTTCAAACCATATACAACCCAAATATTCATTCACATAAAACCCTAAATTCAATCCATACCACACAAAGATTCAAATCATATAAAACCCAAAGATTTTTCCACATAATACAATTGATTAGATTCTCCCCTTTCATAACCACAAATTATATTCTCCCATACAAAACTATAAGTTAGATTCTCCCACATAAAATCATAAATTAGAATCTCCCAAGCAAAACCATAATTTGGATTAATTGGATTCCCCCAAACAAATCATAAATTAGATTCTCCCAATCAAATCATAAATTAGGTTCTCCCATATAATGTCATAAATTACATTCTCCCCAAATAACGTCTTAAATTAGATTCTCCCTAACAAACCATAAATTCAATTTCCCCATATAACATCATAAATTATATTGTCTCCCACAAAACCATACAAAACCATGAATTAAACTTCCCCATATAAAACCATAAATTATATTCTCCATACAAAACCTCAAAAATCATAAATCAGATTCTCACACACGAAACCCTAAAATTCTCCATTTTATTCCTTTACTCATGAATCAATGGAATACTTAGGTTAACTCATATCCCTTAATCAACTTCTTTCTCCATCCTCCTTTTTCATCCTTTCTCCCACATAAAATCATATCAACATCCTCACATGCATGTCTTACAGGGTCATACACAAATATTACACATGCCATACGAAAACATACTTCACTCCATGTCATATCATATACGGCATAATTAATAATCATAAACATAGAATGCATAGCATATGAATCACACAATGCACATTAGCACATAAAAGGCCTTAGCACCCCTTACCTGAAACGACACCGGTCTTGGAGCACGTTCCTACGCCTCCTTAGGGCTTTGATCAAATAATAACCTTAACAAAATTCTAACTTTGCTAAAGACATAAAAATAATAGAGATATTATAAACCTTGGTAATATAGGGTTAAAGACTTTACCCTAATAATAATAATAATGATACTAATATAATAATATCAAAATTAATAAAAATACTATCAATGAGAATATAAATAATAATAACAATAGTAATAATAATAATAATAATAATAATAATAATAATAATAATAATAATAATAATAACAATAACAATAAAATATAAGTTTTCAAATAGATAATGACTTACCATTTATTTAGTATTAATAATAGAATTAATAACATATATAATAATATTAAAATAATAAAGATAATGATACTATTATTATTAATGGTTATAAGAACAGTAGAAATAATAATACTCAAATAAATAAGTGCAAATGTTAATACAAAGTTAGGGCCTAAGATTTTCAAGAATAAATAATAAAACGTTAATAATACTCATTCTAATAATTATAATATTAATATTAATAATAAGAAGAAGAATGATAATAATCCTATAATAATTCAATTAATAACTTAAACTTCAAAACTAACAATAAAATTGTTTTATTACCACTCTCCACCCTGCAAGTACAATTCAGCATAACATTTCTCATGAAATAATAATAACACATATGAAGAATATAAATATTAAGAATAATAATTGAAATAAATTAAATCAAGGCTTATAATAATATGGAAAATGGTTGAGAGGGTCTAGGGTTCAACCTTAAGCTGGTGGAGATAGGTGGCACCGGCGGTGGTTCACGGCGGCGGCGGCGGTGGCCGGAAAATTAGAAGAACATAGAAAAAGATGGATGTTGGGAAAAAGATAGGGAGAATTGAGGTGATATAAGAGGTGTTTATTGTTGCCCAGGAGGAGAGGGACAAAATGATGGTGGTGGTGCAGCCAAAGGTAGCGGCGCACGGCGGTGGAAGGCGGTTTAAGGCTTCGGGGTCAAAATTCTGGCGAAACGAAGATCTAACTTTGCATGATTATTTAGGCTCGTACAAGAAGAATCGAGAGATGAAAATAGTTTAGTTAATTAGAGTAAATTTCAGGGAAGAGAATGGAATGTTTCGGTGGCACTGAGGTTGGCTGACGGCGGCGGAAGAGGCGTCTGAAGTTGGGGTGGCGGCAGCTCGGGCCGAGGGTTTCGGGGAAGAAAAATATTCCACAACTCCTACAATTAGGCTATTTATAGATGTTGGAATGGGTAATGAGGAGCTGGAGGTCGACATGAAAGTTTTAAATGCAAGAATTTGGGTGGCCGGTGGCAGAAAACGGTCGGGCCATCGTTTGGTTTGCTCGAAATTTTGAGAGGCTGGGGAGGAGAAACGGGCGAGAGTTAACGTCAAATAATTATTCTAATTTATTCCTGGAGTTAAGAGGAAGGGAATGAGACAAGAAACGGCCGGTATTATTCATCGTAACCGGAGATGCCATTGACGCGGTCGAAGGCGCAACAGCGTCGACGGAGGAGGAAGGAGGAAGAAGGAAGGGAGGCGGACCGGTCGGCCGGGGAAAGAAAAGAAAAAGGGAGAACCGGGCCGGTTCACACGCGCGGTGAGGGCGGAAGGAGTCATTAAATGAAACGACGAGTTTCAGTGCAAAAGAAGGAAAAACGCGGCGCGGAATGGGGCGGAAAGAGGACGCGCGGGCGCGGGCTGGGCCGAGGGAAAGAAAGAAGGGAAAAAAAAGATTGGGCCACGGGAGAGGGCAGCCCAAACGGGGAAAAAGAAGAGGAAAAAGAAAAGGAAGAAACAAAAAGAAAAAGGGAAAAAGGAAAAAAATATATTAGGGCCAACTAAATTAATCTTAATATTTATAATATTTAAAATTAATAATATTTAAATAAAATAATATTTAAATCCCTTTTTAGGCTAAAATAGGATTTTTAAAAGGTTTTCCATAAATTCCATTTTAATTAGCAAAACACCCAAATTTTCTGCCATTAAATTATTTATCAAATTAATATTAATTTGGAACCATTTTCTCCTCCTTATTTTAAATAAAATAATTTATTTAATTAATTCCCAAATTAAAATCTTTAATTAGCTAAAATACCCTAAATTCCTCATAATTAAAATACTTATAAATTTATTCTTGATTTGCCCTAATTAAGTTTTCTTTTATTTTAATTAAAATAATTTATTTAATTAATATTTATGATAAAACCTCATTTAAATGTAATATTTAGAATTAGAAATTTTCGGGGCATTTCACCTTCTCCTTTGTTATAATTACTAAATTGCCCTTGTGTCGGATAAATTACCAAATTACCCTCCTTCATTATTATGATTACGATTTTTCCCCTTGGGTTGGTTAAATAATTACCAATTTACCCTTTAGTCAGTTAAATTACCAAATTGTCTCTTTAGTTGGATAAATTACCAAATTACCCTTCTCCTTTATCATAATTACCATTTTACTCCTCTCAATTATTATAATTGCCATTTTACCCTTTTTTAATTATTATAAATCTCAAATTACCTTTCTTCGTAATTACAATTATTAATTTACTCTTTCCATAATTATATTTACCCATTTACACCTCTATATTATTATAAATACTATATTGCCCTTCTCTATTATTAAAATTACCATAATACCCTTTTTGTTGGTTAATTTACCAAATTACCCTGCTCTATTATAATTATCCAATTGCCCCCTTTTGATCATAATTTAATTACCAAATTATCCTCCATTATTATCAAAATTATCAAGTTACCCCTTACTCCCAAGTTTGCCATACATATCCTTTTATTTACAAAATTACCCTTCTACCCCTTACTTCCAAATTCCATAATATCCTTTTTATTTACAAAATTACCACAATCCCCTTTTACTTATAAAATTACCATAACACTCTTTTTACTGTACAAATTACTATTTTACCCTTTTACATCCAAAATTACCATTTTGCCCTTCTTTTCTAAAATTACCATATTACCCCCTTTACTCCCAAAATTACCATAATACCCCTTATAAAATTACCATCTCTCCATTTACTTATAAAATTACTATTTTGCCCATCTACCTCCAAAATTACCATAATGCCCCTTTACTTGAAAAATTACCATCTTTTCCTTTACTTATAAAATTACCACAATACCCCTAACTTCCATAAATACCACAATACCCCTTTTCACTTGTAAAATTACCAAATTGCCCTTTTCCTTCAAAATTGCCACTTTACCCCCTTATTACCCCACATTTATTAAATTAACATTACCACATGGAATAATAATATTAACACTCCATTAACCATATCCAACTCCACCAACTTTTATATTTTAACCTAATACATATTAGCACCTACACATATTAGGCCATAATCTAACATAAGGAAAATTACAAAAATTCCCCTATGGCTCACAATAATATTATTAATGCATAAATGGTCACAATGACATAAAATAACATAGATAAGTAATTAACAATTTCATTAATACTCAAATTATTCCCTTAGACCATATTTCCACACATATCACATAAAAGAGCATACTTTCCTTTTTATTAAAGAATACAAGCACACATATAACTTATATCAACAACCATATATCAACCATAATAACATATTAAAATTCCTAATGTGTAATCATACGTTTATCATGCGTTTAAGTAGGGTTGAACGATTACCTTAATTCTTGTAAAAATCGAATCTTAGCGGTATCCCAGTTAAAGATTCAAGCTTTGATTAGAAAAATCAACACCTAAAAAAAAATATCAACAATTATTATATTAGAACTAAGGAAATCAAAGTATAAGTCCTTGTAAAATTTACTTAATAATATAGTTAACTTAAATATTTTTTTACCTCAAATTTTTTTAATAAAAATGGTCCAATAATTACAGCAACTTATACTGCATATGCAGCATGAGCTACATGCAAATATAATTAGAGGAGGCTCGAAGGAAAGGGTGGAGGAAGAAAAATTGGTTATTTTCGTGTCGGGGTCTTTAGGCTAGAAAAGAAGATGGATGGGGGAGGTTTCAAGGCAAGGGGATGGTGCAGGAGTGAAGAGGGGGTGTAGGTGGATATTGGGGATGGGTTGTTGGTGGCTAAGGGTGGCAGATGCGGCAGCAGCGAGGTGGCGAAGGTGGCTGCTGAAGTGGGTCGAGATGCAAGGGCTGAGAAGGAAGGAAAAGTGAAGGGAAAAATGAAGGGGTTGCAAGGGCCGTTTTCGACCAACTAAGGCATGGTGGTGGTAGAGGGGGTTGCAGGGTTTTGAATGGTGGCTATCGAGAAGGGTGAAAAATAGGAAGGAAAAGAAGAGGAGAGGAAGAGGGAGTTGCGGGGTGGCTTGGATGGTGTTGGGGCGGTGCAGGGGGTAGTAGATGGTGGCAGAAGGTGGCTTAGGGGGTCCAGTTCGGCGGTGTACGCGGAGGAGAGTGGTGGTGGAGAAAAAATAGGGGAAAATGGGAGGGAAAGAAAATGAGAGAGAAGGGGAGGATTGGGGGTAATGAGCTCGAAAGGACAGGGTAGAAAAAGGCTGAAGGGAAGAAGGAAAAAGAAGGGGAGGGTAGAGGGATAGGTGGCTGATTGGGTGGCAGTGTTTAGGGTCGTAGGGGTGGTGGTAGGGTGGCACGGAGGGGAGACAAAGAGGGGGAAAAACCATAGTTGTGGGATGGTTTGCAGGGCTGGATGGGTTCGAAAATAGGAAGAAAATGATGGGAGAGAAGGAGGGCAGGTGGGGGCAGCGGGCATGGCGTCGAATGTGCAAGTGGTCGGGCGTGGAGGTCGAAGAAGAAAGAAGGGAGAGGGAGGGAGACCAGACCGGTGCATAAGAAAAAAAACAAGCGGCTAGCCCGGTCTAGTGAGAAAAGAAAAAAAAGAGGCTGGTCTGGGTCGGGACGACTGTGTGTGTGGGTGGGGAAAGAATGGGCCGCCGGCTCAGGCGCAAGGAGGGGCACAAGCCTGGCAGCCCGAGCCAAGGAAAGGCAAAAAAAAGAAAGGAAGGAGGAAAAGGAGAAAAGGAGAAGGAAAAGAAAAAAGAAAAAGAAGGAAAAATAGAAAATAGGAAAAATAATTTAATTTAATTTAGTAAATAATAAAATGTAATATTTTGATAAATTATTTAATTTAATAATTTAATTCACTATAATTAAATATATTGGCTCAAAAAGGATGATTTTAGTAAAATATTAGTTTGAAAAATTATTTAAATAAAAACAATATGATAAAATAACAAAATATTTAGTTTTAATTTATTATAAACTCCTATCCGCATTTACATACTCAAAAATCCATAAAATAATTACACTAAGTAATTTTAAATGCTAATTTATTTCAAATAATAGCTATTTATTAAATTAATAGTTTCCTAAAATTTTGGGGGGATTACACCTTCAAAGTCAATGCCTTTTAGTTTGAACAATCACGAGCAAAGTGACCATAACTTTTAAACTTGAAGAATTGCTTGTTCATCTTGTCAAACAATTGATCCTTGCCCTTTTCTTCATGAGTGAACTTTCTAACATCACCTTGATTTGTGGCTTGAGAAATTGGTGGCTTTGACATCCCCTTAAAAGTCAAACCATATATAGCATTGGTTGGCTTGTTTGGTGGATTTATTATCTTCAATTGTTTTTGAAACTTGATTTCTTACTTAGCTAGGTTTTCAAACAATTTAAAAGTATACACCTCAACCTCCTCTCTGATATACATATTTATCCCTCAATAAATCATACACACCTTTGTTATTCTCTTTCTTGGACTTCAAAAATAAGAGCTAACCTTGCCAACTCTCTAATGTATTCCTCAACTCCATAGTAGTCATCTTTATGAAATTTTCTTATATTCACAAGGCATAAATTTTGTTTTCAATTATTTTTTTAATTTTTGCTACGACTTAATTCACAGTTCTCTTTCTCTTTCCCTTCACCTTTTAAAGTTATCATACCACACTCTAGCAAATTTCTCTAATTTTAATATTACTATTTGGCACATCTTCTCATCATTAATCTCTTTATATTCAAATATAGATTTAACATTTTCCAACAATTCAAGAAAATATTTTGGATCGATATTACATTCAAAGTTAATTAGATCATATCAAGTTCCCTTCTCCACATCATCATAGGTTATTCTTGAGGTGTCATATTGTCTTACATATTTTCCCTCCATTTGATTGTGTGCCCTTTACATTATGTCTTCTTATACTTGTTGCCTTATGTTTTTTAGCGACATGTGTGACCCTTGAGCTTGTGAAGTTTCTATTATCCCCACACATAGCTTTACCTCCTTTCTTTAGTCCACCAAGGTATTGAAAACATATCTCAAGTCCTCCTCTTAATTTGCCATCTCCTCCCTTCACCAACCGAGTGGTACTTCTCCAAAGACACCTCCAAGTGCTTTGATTTTGGTTTATTCTTAAAGAATTCTTGGAATAATCTTGAAGGAAAGACATTTTCTTGCCATAATCTTGAGGGAAAAAGGGATATTGATCACAATAGATCAAACTTAAGGTTTTGATGCAAGAATGTATGTGTATGGGAATGTGGAATTGTCAAATTGGTAAAACTAATGCTTGATTAGGTTCGAATTAAGAAGAAGAAGGTTCAAAAGTGGTGAATTAAGAATGATGATATTCGAATTGGGTAGAATAATGTTAATGATGATTCGATGATGGTGATGATGATTTGGTGGTGTTGATGTTTCGATGATGATGAGTGAATGATTAAGGTGATTCGAATTTGATGAGATGATTAGGAATATGATTCAACAATGATGAGATGATGATGATGATGATGATTTGATGATTAAGGTTTGATGATGGATGGTTACATGGGTTGAGGTTAGGATTAAGGTTTAGTATGAAAAATTATCGTTAAGGTTAGGTTTTGGCTCAAAATTTATGGTTTGGGTTTTGATTTTAGTATGTGTTTGGATGATGGATATGGCTATTAATTTTATGGGTTATTAATTTTAGATTAGGGAGTACTTAATGTCAAATTCATACAAATTAATAGTTTAAGTGTTTCAAGGTTAATCATTCACACAACACAAATTCTATTAAAATTGAGATGAACTCACACAGAATTCATTACTTTCAATTAGCATTCAACTTCAATTCTTCTTCTTCAACTTACATCTCTAATTGTGACTTCATGGCTTTCTATAGCCAATCTACCATTTCGCTAACAAGAATAATTCAAAGGATACCAACCTAAAAGATATTATGCTAAATTTTTGCTCTAGCTAATATCCCTCCCTACTTTTTATTTAATTAATGAGCTAAATCAATAATTATATACATCCAAGCGGCACATATACTCCCCATGCACATGTCATGTACATGCACGTATATGGCTAATAGCTTGTATGGTATGTCTTGTCTCTTACTATCAAGATAAACTTTCATTTGTATTCAATTTTATGGGAGATCCTTTTTAAATGCAGAACAATTGGTTCCACACTAATGAATGCTAATTCTTAAGTGTTTGCTCCTACATCAAATAATTTCAAACATAACTTAATAAGAACTATTCAACTCTATGACAAAGGATTTTTGTTTAATTTTTCAAATTCACATTGTATGATTTTAAATGGGATAGACAAATATATACTTTTTGTATGCCCATAAATAAATAATGTGTGCATGTTTGATGTCAAATTAATAAAACTATCTAATACATATTTGAGTGTAGTTGATAATGATGCATGGTTGTGGCACCAAAGAATTCCACATGGTAGTATGGATCTATTAAGTAAATTAGGAAGAAAAGAACTAGTACATGGTCTCCTAAAGTTGGACTTTGAAAAAAAATAGATTATATAATGCATGTCAACAAGAGAAACAACGAAGGGTTACCTTCAAACCCAAAAACATTGTGACTACCACTCAACAACTTGAAAATATGCATTAGTCATTGTAGATGATTACTCACAATATGCATAGAAATTATTACTTTCTATGAAAGGTGATTATTTCAATGCCTTTCTTAGTCTTGCTCAGAAAATTCAAGTAGAGAAAGGATCAATGATTTATATGATAAAGAGTGATCATGGCAAGGAGTTCAAGAATTCTACATTCAAGAAATTGTGTAACTAAAATGGCATCACTCACAAATTATTGGCACCAAGAACACCTCACCAAAATGGGGATGTGGAAAGGAGAAATAAACATTAAATGAAGTTTCATGAACCATGCTATGTTACTCCAAGCTTCAAAAATAATTTTTATCTAAAGCTAATGACACTACAAACAATGTAATAAATTGTATAATCATACATGCCATCTTTATAAAGATAACCTATGAGCTCTACAATGGTGAGAAACCAAATGTGATTTATGTATGCATATTTGGTTGCAAGTTCATTATCTTCAATAATGGAAAAAGCAAACTTGGTAAGTTTGATTCCAAAGCAAATCAAGGTATCTTTATTTGGTACCCTTTATATAGTAAAACTTACTAGTTCTTCAACAAATGAACAATGTTAGTTGGAGAATCCATATATGTTGCCTTTGATTAATATTACTCTAGTGTGTATAAATCTCATGAGGAAGAAATAATTCCTTCCATGAATAATGAAATTTTTTTCATAGCAATGCACGATGAGCTTAACCAATTTAAGAGAAATCAAGTTTGGGAATTAGTCCTTTTACCTCCATATAAACCCATCATTGGGATGAAATGGGTCTTTATAAATTATCTAGATGAAGGGGGAGTTGTGGTTCAAAAAAAATCCTGATAGGTTTCCAAAGGATACAACCAAGAGGAAGGTATTGATTTCGAGGAAACCTTTTGCCCCATAGCTAGATTCAGGGCTATAAGTATGCTTCTCGCATTTGCATCATCCATGTGCTTTACATTATATCAAATGGATGTCAAAATTTCTTCTCTAAATGGCTTTATAGAAGAAGTATATGTTAAACAACCACCTTGTTTTGAGGACAATTTAAAACCTAATCATGTTTAAAAACTAAAAAATGCACTTTAGGTCTAAAATAAGATCCTAGAGCATGGTATGAAAGGTTGAGTAAATTCTTATTAGACTAAGGCTTTATAGAAGAAGTATATGTTAAACAACCACCTTGTTTTGAGGACAATTTAAAACCTAATCATGTTTAAAAACGAAAAAAAATGCACTTTAGGTCTAAAATAAGATCCTAGAGCATGGTATGAAAGGTTGAGTAAATTCTTATTAGACTAAGGGTTTGAAAGTGAAAAAATTGATAGAACCCTTTTTCTAATGAAAAAAATGGACTTATTACTTGCTCAGATATATATTCACAACATAATACTCAGTGCTACTAACAAGTCCATGTGCAAGGACTATTCCACTCTCATGTGTAGTGAGTGTGAAATGTACATGATAGGGGAGCTAATATATTTTCTTAGAATCTAAATCAAAAAAATACACCAAAGAACTACTCAGAAAGTTTGAGATGCTTGAAATAAAATCATACAATACCCCTATGGCTACTATAACAAAGCTTAACAAGGATGACAAAGGTAGGTCCATTGATAAAAGGTGATATCGAGGAATGATCGGCTCACTCGTTTATTTAACTGTGTCTAGAACTGATATCATGTTCAGTGTATGCCTATATGCCACATTTCATTATGATCCTAAGGAATCACACATGACTACTTTCGAAAGAATCTTTATATATCTTATTGACACTCATAACCTAGGCTTGTTCTATCCTCATGACAATGTTTTTAGTTTAATTGGATTTTCCATTACTGATTTTACATTTTACAAAGTTAATAGAGAAAAAAAAAACCTTGGGAACTTGCTAACTTTTAGGAGAATCACTAGTTAGTTGGCACAATAAGAAACAACCTAGTGTTACTCTCTACAACTAAAGTAGAATAAATAGTTGATAGTGCTTGTTGTGCTCATTAATTTAGATGAAACATAATTAAGTGGCTATAGCCTTAAACTTAAAATAATTACAATTAAATTTGATAACACAAGTGCAATATGTCTCATAAAAAATTCTATTCAACATTCAAAATCAAAAAACAAAGAAAAAAGACATCACTTTATGAGAGATCATGTTGGAAAAGGTGACATATGTGTAGAATTTTTGGATACCTTGAATCAATCAAGAGACATATTTGCAAACCCTTAAGTGATGAAAGATTCACAATAATTCGGAGAGAAATTGGGTTAAAAATTTTATGATAAAAATACATCTTTCCCAAAATTGTGAAAATTTGTATGTCAAAGGATAAATTATGGCCTTAAAGCTTATCACTTAAATTCTAATCCTCAAATGGCCATTATATCTCTTGATCCATATGATTTGTTTCATGAAATACATTTTCTATCTATTGATTTTGGGCATAAAATCAAATGTATTGTGAAAAACGATGAAAAGGAACTAAAACAACAATTGCAAGGATAACAAGTCAAATGACCGTTAAAAATAGCCAATCAATTGGTATACCCATCGAATAACGGGTTAAAACTTGGGTTGTTAAGCACCTACTAACTTATGTTCACACACATAACTAGTTGACTAGTTTCTCAAAACCAATTGATGATTGAAGTATAGTCGATTGGTTATTTTATACTCGTCAATCTATGGAAGAACAACCAATTGTCCATCCCAAACAAGTTGGCTGGTTCATCATAAGTATAAATACCCCCTCATGTTCTTCAAACTGTTCAACTTGGTTTCCTCAATCCATTTGACTTATCCTCACCCTTACACATCCTTACCTTCAAAAATCTTCAAAAATGCAAAAAAAATCCATCAAATTACTCTTATCTTACCCAAATTAACATCCATAACAATAAAAACTCCTCTCCACATCATCAATTTTCATCACACTCACCTTATTTCACTTATTTTTGTTCATCAACCATAACTTCAAATATGTCCCTCTTTGACCTCTTTGATTCATCCTGGCCTTTAATTAACCAGATTAAGCTATCAATTTTTCATTTTCATACTCTTTGCTTGTCGATTTATCTCCTTTCCAACTATTCAAATCTATGATTCATCTTCGTTCAATTTTCTCTCCTGTCTGGTAGTATTCTTCAACATTTCCTATCATTTAAATAACATCTCAACAAATAAGACTGTCTCCCCCACTATTTGTGGGTGTACTATAACTCCTCCAAAATAGGCTCAAAATCAACCTAATCATCCATCTCAAACCACAATCAGATTTGAGGAACCATCCATTTCTCTACATCATGCTCCCTCTTCCACATATTCCTCATCCTCCTCCTTTTTGAAAGATACTGATCCTCTATCTACACCACATCCAAGTTATTATACTTGCCCTTCCTCCCCCACCTTAGGAGCTTCTCTCCTTTTGACCAATTAGATTGCTCAAACCACCGAAGCATCTCCTCACTCCACCAATTTCTTTCACACCATGGATGATCATAAATAGTGGATCAAATCCTTCCATAAAAAGAAGTTATTTACGAGCAAATGTATCAATGCCAACTCTTGCACCAATCAGTTTAATCATCATTTTATGCAAGCCCTTTATAATCATAACCTTCTTTCCCTCTGTACTCTTAGCTAACTTGCCTATTCTGACTTGGTTTGTATGTTTTATGAAAATCTTAGTGTTTATGTGTTGGGGTACACCATCACCACACATGTTTTGGACGTACCAATCATAATTGAAGAAGCTCAGCTAGCACGCATCCTTAGGATCCCTCACAACATTGAGACTGCTATGAATTATGTCAAATGTATGCATACTTGCATCTCAGATATGACCCTGATGGACATGCATCACCACCACTTTGTCTATGGAATCGGTATGAGTTCATAATGTCTCCTACAATTCAAGCGGGTGTGTTATTACATGGTTTCCACCATTCTACTCCCACACATAGGATCTGGTGTTGATTTGACACTCAAAGATTGGTATAGGGTGGATCACATTCTCTCAAATACTCCTATGAGATTCGGAGTAGATATCTTTCTACACATTTTGCACATGGCTGGATATAGCTAGGTCATCCTGCAAAATAGATTGCTCATCATATGCATACTTTAGGATTTCATTGTACGTTTCACTGGTTTTCCGAGTACATCACTATGACTCCGTAGTATGCTTGATATCCTTGATGCTATGACATTTTGCTGAATATGGTATCAAATGAGCATGGAAGGTCAGACACTAGAGCATGCTCCTAAAGTTGTCACCTACCTTCACTACAGCTATCACATATGTATGCCATCAACACCTCCATGGTTATAAGCCCTTGCTAATGATCCTCCTTGACCATCGAATGATCCTCTCACTCCATCTGAAATTCTATCATCCTCCATACATGGTCCGCTCACACATCTGCTCCATCCACCTCATAGACACTATATGTGCCTCCCACCACTAGTCGTGTCACTCTAATGGGCATACATGATCTACTTCTCCAGATTAACGACAAGCCCACCACCATGGATAGTCACAGCAAGCCATGGAGTCTGAGTTACATATCCTTTAAGATCTCATCAAGCCTGGCATTTCTCTTTAGCATCAGGATACTTTGGCCAATCCTCCCGTTGACACCATGATACTTCTAGCACCTGCTCACTCTCCTACACCTACCATACCTAAAGCCACAGAAGATCTCATCACTGATGAATCTTTAGTGGAGGCCTGCCAAATTGAATGTGATGTTGTTCAACCTATTGATTTAGAGGCCAATACCAATGATGAAATTAGTGATGTGCTAGGGTCTCCATCAATGCATTTAGTAAGCACCCCATTTGAGCCTTTATGAACTACATAGTTATGGCTAGTCTTGTCATTTTTCTCTTAGGCTTTGGATATTTTCTTTTACTATGTACTTTACTACTCTCATTGTATACTCTCAATGTCATGTAATTATGAATTTCACCTCTATTAATGAACATTAACCTTTTGTTCTCCCTTTCTCTCTCATTTATATATTGCTTGAGGAATGGTGCATGCATAACATCTTCATTATCTCTCCTAGTTCTTTTTAATTAATAAACTTGTTTAGGGGGAGATCTACCTCCCTAAAAGGCTAATGTTTTCTTATTTATGCTATTCTCAAGCCCTTCACTTTCTTAACTTCTTCTGATGAAAAAAATGGAGAGAGAATCCAAGAGTCTTGGATTAAAGTATAAAACTAGTAAATGTATAACTATCATTTTCACTCATTGCTCATCAAAAATTACAATTATGCACTTTTTTTTCTCATCATAAAAAAAGGGGATATTGTTAACCTTAAAGGTTAGGTAAAATCATTATACTTAGTTTAATGATAACAAATGGATATTTATATCTAATGTGTTTGTTTAAGAGTGCATATTCAACAAATCAACGCATACAAAAGGTACCAAGATATGAAGCCAAGCATTTTATGTGTCTCAAGTATATTGTGAAAAGTTGAGTTGAGTAAAAGTCACATTTCAAATAAAAACTCTTTAAAACTCTTTTTTGAAAAATATTTGACATGATTTCATATTATCAATCTTTGAAAAGTAATTCCCTAATAACTTTGAGTAGTTTTTTTCGGAAAGAGTCAACTTGTCACCAAACCAATCCACTAGTTTAGTTTCAAACATAGCCACTTGTTGTGTTAAAATTAAGATAAATATACTAGTGCATAAAACTAATCAACTGGTTTGATAACCAATCCATAGGTTTCAATCTTGCAAAAACCTAGTTTTTCTCTATATAAACTAATTAATTATTTGAGGAACCGAGTGACTGGTTTGACCAACAAGCCCATGGGTCTCTATCTTGCAGAGACCCAGTTTCCCACTATTTAAACACATCACTTGGTTATTATCAAACAAATTGACTATTTAACAAATTGACTATTTAACATATCGACTTGTTATTGCCAAACTAATCAACTGTTTGAGAAACGGATCAACTAGTTTGATAAACTGATCCCTATGTTTCATTTCCATAGAGACCTAATTTTCCTATGTTTAAACACATTGATTAGTTACTTCAAAATCGATTGACTTGTTGACAAATTGATCGACGGGTATAATAAAAAAATCCATAGGTTTCATTTTTGAAGAAACCTAGATGCTCCCTATTTAAACACATCATTTGGTTATTGCCAAACTAATTGACTAGTTCACAAACTAATCGATGGGTTAACACAATGGTAATTTTATATTTTGATCAAAACATGAGTAGTCAACTTGTTATAACAAACCAATAAACTAATCGTACAACTAATTGATTGGTTTCGCCAGACTAATCGATTGGTCAACATTAAATGTTAATTTTCTGCGCATTAGGTGAAACACCTTTAAGATAAATTGTGTCTAATATAATCAAAGATAATCCTTATAAATATAGTCACTATTCAATTATTACAAAAAACATTTTAGATCATTGATTGTGTAATTACTCTCTTCAACTAAAATCATTTAAATGCACATTCAATATTCCACAACTTTCATATTTCTCAGTTTTTGCTAAAAAAGTGTTATTTTCTCACCTCTCTTAGCTAGAATTGTTCCCAAATTATAATATCATATATTACATATAGCTAGATTACATCTCATTCAATGATAAACACTTTCATATCTATTATATGGTAAGAAATACTTGTAATCACAGCCACCTATCAAAAATCAATCAAAAGGGTTAGTGAATGTTGTCTATTATTCTTGAGAGATTCATTCAATGAATTTGGAGAAGATAAAAGGTAAAGTTTAAAATCATATCTTGAGAGGGTTATTGAGATTATAAGGCTCATAAATTGAGAGAAGATTTATTATTAGTAAAATAGATTACTATTTCCAAAAACCTAAAAGAGAGAACATTTTGGTAGTAGTTATAAAGAGTAATTTACTCTTGAACCACTCTATATTAAGTGTAAGTATTTTACTTTTTCATTCTCCTTCTACAAAACCTTATCCATTCCCCTTCTAGGAATTTTTTTATCAAGCTAGATAAAATTCTTCACTAGTGATTATGTACTTTTATATCTTACGTGAGGAAGATTCATATTATATGCATTTAAACTCATCATATTAAACATAGGTAAGGAATGGTGTGTTGCTAGGATTTATAAGAGAGTTAATTGAGAATAAACCAAGAGAGGTTGACTAGACAAAGTGTAAATTATCTCCTAGAGGGTCAGTGAGTTTGTGGGTTTGTAAGCAAATAGAGGAGTGATTGTCATCAAACATCTAACATAAATAAATAGAGATTGAAATTCAGAGGAATGAACCATTTGGTAATGGTTGTAGAGAAACTTTTTTATATTTTATTGAACAGCTCTAAATTATGTGTTTATTATTTGTCATCCTCCTAATTATTAATCATTAACATTTGATTTTCCATTATTGTTATAAACTACTCTATTAATCAACTCTAGAGTATCAATACATGCTTATAAATATAACTATTAATAATATAATTATAAATAAAAATAGTTGATTACTTACAAATCAATGGTTCCTCAATAATATTTTTAATAGTTATTGACTTACTATTATTATTAATAGATTATCATATTTATATTAAAATATTATATATATAACTAAAACTAATATACTATTATAACTTTTTGAAATTGAAGTATAATTAATAATATTCTAATTACTTAACAATTAAACAATTCATTGACAATATTATCAAAAGATATTTACCAATTAATAATAAATATTATTACTTTATTATTTTAAAATAATATTATTATACATAAATATTATTGCCATGTGTTTTCCTACCCTTGCGTTAAGCTTATAACCAAAATTAGATCATGCCCTTGCTTCTTTTTTAACATCCCTTAGCAAACTAGTCGTATAAGATCTCTCACACTACCTTAAGTATAACATCACTAAATCATTAACACTAGGTTTCATCTACCATTTAAGAAGTCTGAAAAATTCATTAACACACCCCATTGTACTTATTTCTATCCATGTTCTATCTCAAGAATTGTGTATCCCTAAAACCCCTTAGTTTAAATTTTTCCTCTTATAGATGTTTTTTTTTATCTTAACCTTGAAAGAAAAAATTCTTTTCACCCCACAACCCATATGTAAACCATATTCACATCCTAGTCACCCCATCATGTCAATGATATAGTCATAATCTTTCACCTTGTCGTTCTGAAAGCTGAGTTTTGATCATCTATCAAAGCGACAATGCTCAACATGTTTGCCTTTCTAACCTACACCCTCAAAAACTTTTAAATCATCCTTAGAAAAAACCTCTTGAATAGGCCTCCTAGGCCAACCATGTTTAGTGAAAATCCCTAATGAAGTTGTTAGCCACCACAATGACAAAGCCTAGAGTACGATTGAGAAGTGGCATCCAAAGTGAAAAAAAAAGTGAGAGAAGAGAAGTAAAAGAACTCCACCTCCTTAACTCATTAAAAGAAAAGATGATTAAGATTCCTTATTATGAATATCAACCAATGCAACACTCCCAAAGTTAAAAGATAATTAGGTCATGATAATGTGAATCAATAAGCATACAAGAAAATGTCTACTATAGAATGATAAAAAAGAAGGTTACTAATGTTGTTCATGTAGTGAAATTATAGGAAAAGACCAAGCTTAATTGACAAACATTTTTTCCTAAGGAAATACTTACATAACTCCATGGAGTATATATATGTCAGTCTTTGAATCATTTAGTGGCTTGGTTGAACCATGAAATCAAATGAAAGTCTTCCATTGTTTGATGTTGCTAGAAAACTAATTAGAGGAGACATTGTGTAAAGCATTTTCAAGAACACAAAAGGGGCTTACATTAAATGGTTTGGAATATTAAAATCAAATTCCATTGATTCATTTGATTAGTTGTTGATTACATTTGCATAATACTTAAACACTTTCGGATGAGTAAAAAGAGACTCATTTCTCATTTTTATTTGATGGGATTGGTGCAATGAGCATCCTATTCATTGAAGTATTTCTTTGATTCCTTAAATAGAGAAGTCTACCACATTGATGAATTTGATAATGAAATTACTATCCTCTCTTCTAGAGCCTAATAAAAACATTATTGGTTGAGAATTTATATCTAGCCAAGCGTAAATCATACAAGACATTATGAAAGGATGTCTAAGAAAGAATATGTGCTGAGGGAATAAGTCATGTCATGCCGTATAATATCCAAAAAATATCAATGCCTAAGAAGATATTTTGTAAGCTGGCATAGAGAAGATATGACAAAGAACCATATGGACATGAGAGAGAGAAGGGGGATATTTTGTGTGTAACTCCCGCAATTTTTAGGACTTAATTTTGTTTTAAATGAATTTTTTATGGAAGCCAAAATACTATATGTAGGCATCAAACATAAAAGAGCGGCATTCACAATACTTATTTTATGTAGTGTGGAAGGAAAAAGTAACCTTATAGTAAGGAATCTAATGAGAGAAGCACTTGATTCCACTTCAGTATAGGAAAAAAATGTAGAGAACGGAAAAAGTGTGTTGTAAATATATGAATAAATGTTTGTAGAGAAATAGAGACATCTATATAACCATAGCATATACCATTTCTATTTCGCCCTCATTGAAGGAAAACACATTAAATGTAGTAAGTTGCAATCGCAATCAAAACAAGTCAGTGTTTTCTCATGGAAATGATAAGCACACATGAAAAAGATTATCAATATCTGATGCATTGATTAAGGTGATAATACAACTATAATAAGGTTTTATAGAGTACATAGGTCACATAGATGAATAAACATGAATGTAGGTTAACATAAATATGATGCAATATAAGAATCGATTCAACAACTCACTATTAGATATAATCAAAACCCATATGTTTGTTTACGTTCATTTAAAATACCCTACTATTCTTAACTTGGTGGAATGGAATGAAGCTCCTCTTGGGGTAGAACATTATCAAGCTACTATTATTGTCTAGTGGAACGACACCATCTCCCTAGTCTTCACTCATGTAAACTTTCATTTTAAGTGATTAATGTTATATCTATTTTATTAATTTTAAATAATCATAAATCCATAATCTTATTTATGTTGAGTTCATGGACCCACAATTTGTAATCTGATGGAACTTACTAAAGTACCTATTAGGGCATGACACTCTTGAGCCACTATTATCATCTTATATAACGGACACCATATCCACCATGTCAAGATGCTTCTATCCAATATTCTTAAATTAAAAGAATTGTATAAATCATCTCTTAAGGATTAACGTTTCTAAGCTACTATCATTATTTGATAGAATGGACACAATACTTTGGTCTTAACTCACATAGTCTTTCACTTTAAGTGATTAATATCTTATTTATTATTATTTATCTTAGTACCATCACACACACACACACACACACAGATATGAAAGGCATGTAATAGAACTTACAAATTATCCAAAATACTTGAAAAAGGACCATATAATTTCAAGACATCCTCCCAAGGAAAAGACCCATATTTATAATAGGAAACGCTAATGTCATATGTTAAGCATAATAGATTCCATAATTCTTGTTTTACCAAAATAATTTGTATACATCTCTAAAATATTATTATTGAAAATATTTCTATAAATCAAGTTCTAAATATAATATATTACACATATGATGACAACCTACATCTATGATTACTATTAACTAATCACTCCAAAACCTTAATTTCCCAAATAAGGAATAACTTTTCTCATAAGTCTCATATGGCTATCAACTTCAACAAAAAATTCCAAAATTAAAGTATTAAAAATCATACCAAAAATTTAAGGTCTAACTCTAATAATTTAAACATGCGACAGTGACCCTATATCTAAGGCTACTATTCCGAATTTGCATCATTTTCTCATTTTATCGGACTTAGGGATTTTACATTTATACCAAATATTCCACACAATAAATTTACCAATTTTTTTAAAAAAATTAACAAGTTAAAATACCAATAATTGTGCACTATATAGACCAAATTGCCTTTAAGATAGCTAAAATTATAACATTTAAAAAAAACTACTAATGCTAATATGAATGTATTTAAACCTCCAACACACATCCCCATGAAAATTAACCATACACACACACACACACACACACACATATATATATATGTGTGTGTGTGTGTGTGTGTGTGTGTGTGATTCAAGCATCATAACATAATTTAGATAAGGATTCATGGCCACCTACTTTACTTGTAAAAGAAAACTTTACCAACAGTGTACACATATCACATGCTGTCATATTTTTTTTTTAGTTTTTCATCATATAACAAAACATGTCATAGAAAAATATCATCATAATATAATTAGTTATATAAACATGTCCAACATGATATTTCATATAAATATACACGTTCTATACAAAATCCTAGTTATGATGTGTATCCATAGAAAGCATATCATTAGTCTCGAAGCATGTAAAACCTAAGACCCCTCCTGCAATACCAAAAAGTGTAACACCCCAAAATTCACTACTTTTTTTTAAAAGGGGAAGAATTAAAATGGAAATACTTAAAGCCTGTGAATTCTGAAAATGTTACCGCCACACTTAGTACCAAACCAGTTCTCTCCGACCGTTTCAGTACCAAGTGCTAAGGCTAAAGAAAATATTTACATTAAACTCAAACTAACAGTTCATAAAAGAACTCGAAAGATCATACATTAAAATCAGAGTGCGCATAAATAATCATATTTAATAATAAAATAGAAATCAGAGTGCGAAATCAAAATTTCTCGAAGGGAATAATCTTACAATTTATAAATGGTTAAGTCGAAACACTTAACACAAGGTAACAAATTAAAAAGATTAAATGCAAATAAGAAGAAGTATCATAACGATATGAAATCACATGAAGAAAATTACGGTCACGACACTCTCGAACTTTAAGCCAAAACATGCTCGACACTCAGCCCCAACTGATGTCTCGCCCACCTGCACAAATTCAAAAGGGCATACTACTCGTGGGAATGAGCAGCACCCATGAAAAGGGTGATCAGTACGCTACGTACTAAGTAAGGTAACCGAGAACTAAGGCCAACACATAGGCACATAATCCTTGCAGAATAAAAACAGGGCATAATCACCAATACAATAACATAAAGGCAAATGAACGATCAGATGAAAATGCCAAGGTCCAATATAGTTTAGATTAATTAATTCATTAATCCTTTATCGAAATGTTTTCATACCATGCTCTTTATCAAGTCCATACGATTACGGGAACCCCACTATTTAAGCCGGTGGATTGGTCGCGAGGGAAACATTCCCTACCACTATTTTAGCCGGTGGATCGGTCGCGAGGGTAATATACCCTGCCACTATTATATGCTAGTGGATCGATTTGGCCCCTTTCTCGTACGGTGTTCCACTATAAGTAATTATCGTCTTTCCCATGTCTTAGCAGCTGTAGGGTTTGATTTTGTTGAGCTAGGGATCCCTCACTATTTTAGCTGGTGGATCGGTCACGAGGGTACATACCCTGCCACTATTTTAGCTGGTGGATCGGTCGCGAGGGAAAACATTCCCTGCCACTATTATGCCGGTGGGTCGGTTTGGGTTCGGCTCAACATCTTCCACTTTACGCAATTAATATTTTTAAGTGCCTTATTCAAAGGCTTTCACCCTAGACATGCATGGATCATAAATTATAAATTCCTATATTCTATATTCATCATCTTACTTTTTTCACCAAGTACACATGTGCTACCACTAAACCCTAGCTTGGTTTCCTACATACAATAAACCTCCATGTACTATATCATCCCAAGTAGCTCAACACCTACAACACACTTATTACTTCCTTACAAATTAACTAATACATTCCCACACGTAACATTTCATACCCATGCACCACATTCACTACCCCTACGCAAACCTAAACCTTTTTCATGCAAACCCTAAAAATTACACGTTCAATCCATAAATTCAACCTGCAAGCACCTAATACCGTCATTCAACCATAAATGCCACCATGAACAACCCTATATACCATCAATACCATAAACAACTAACTAATACATCACCATACAACCCTAATACCACCATATAACCATAAATACCACCATACAAACCCTAATACCACCATGCAACCATTAGTACCACCATCCAACCCATGATTCTGCCATATAAAACCCTAAATTCAATCCATAGAAAAACCCAAGATTTGTCCACATAATACAATTGATTAGATTCTCCCCTTTCATAAGCGCAATTTAGATTCCCCCATACAAGACTATAAGTTAGATTCTCCCACATAAAATCATAAATTAGAATCTCCCAAGCAAAACCATAATTTGGATCAATTAGATTTCCCCAAACAAATTATAAATTAGATTCTCCCAATCAAATCATAACTTAGGTTCTCCCATATAATATCATAAATTACATTCTCCCAAATAACATCATAAATTATATTCTCTCCCACGAAGTCCTATATTTCCCATTTTATTCTTCCTCTCATAAATCATTAAAATACTTAGGTCAACTCATATCTCTTGATCAACTTCTTTCTCCATCCTTATTTTTCATCCTTTTCCCCACACAACCACATCAACATTCTCACATGCATGTCTTATAGGGTCACAACATATATCGTCACATACATGTAGTACACATGCCATATAGCAACACAAAAGCATGCTTGAACTCCATGCCATACCAAATATGCAATAATTACAATAATAACATAGGATGCATAACATATGAGGCACACAATGCACATTAGCACATAAAAGGCCTTAGTGAACCCTTACCTAAAATGTCATCGGTCTTGGAGCACGCTCCAATATTACTTGAGAGCTTTGATTAGACTCACCTACTATAGGAAAATACTAGGATTAGGTTTTCTCTTAAGAATGCTATTATTTCTAACTAATCCCAAGACCTTATTTTTAATTAAAAATTATTATATTAGAATTGACTCTACACAATACTATTAGAATATTAATAATAAAACTAATGCAGCTCAAAATAAAAAAGTAATACAAGGGTTTCTACCCTTCACCAAAATAATATGAGTAAATGTAAAACAATAATAATAATCATAATAATATAAAAGCTTTAACCTTTAAAGTGGGGTTTTGACTACTAATAAATAATGACTTACTATTTATTAATATTAATAATAAAATTAATAACATATATAATAATATTGAATTAATAAAGATAATGATAATATCATTATTAAAGGTTATAAGAACAATAGAATTAATAATACTAAAATTCATAAGTGCGAATGTTAATACAAAATTAGGGCCTAAGATTTTCCAGAATAATTAATAAAATGATAATAATAATTATTTTGATAATTATAATCTTAATAATAATAAGAAGAATGATAATAATCATATAATAGTTCAATTAATAACTTAAAATTCGAAACTAACAATAAAATTATTTTATAACCACTCTCTACCCTGCAAGTACAATTCAGCATAAATTTTATATCAAATAATAATAATATTAATAGCAAGGAAATAATTATTATATTCGAATAACTACTAATAAATAAAATAAAAATAGAATAATTTATAATAAATAGTAGATAATGATTAAGAAGGTCTAAGGTTTCACCTTGATTCGACGGGAATGGGCGGAACCGGTGATGGTTCACGGCGGTGGCCGGAAAAGAAATCTAAGAGGGAAAAAGATGAAGAAAAATAGAGAAGGAGCAGGGGGAAAATAAAATAAGGTTATGGTTCGGTGGAGGAGGATTAAAGGGACTTTTTGGGTGGTTCCTAGGGTAGTATAAGTGGCAGAAACAATGGTGGACGGTGGCTTAAAGGCTGTGGGTTACAAATCTTCACGAAATGGGCAAGAGATTTCACACAGCTAAGGAAGCTCGTGAAAAAAGAATCGAAGGATATGAAGAGCTTAGTTAGCTAGACAAGATTGCAGGGAAGAATTTGAGATGCTGTGGTGGTACTGAGGTTGGCTATCGGCGGTGGAAATGGCGTCTGAAGTTACGATGGTGGCAGCCTGCACTTAGGGTTTCGGGTAAGAAAACAAAAATCCATAACTCCTACCATTAGGCTATTTATAAATGGTAGATGAGATAAGAGGGTGTTAAAGCTTGACAGGGAGGTATTAAGTGCAAGAATTTGGGTGGTCGGTGGCAGTAATGGCTCGATGTCCGTTTTGGGGTGGTTCGAATTTCACACGCCAGGAGAGAGAAAATGGGCAAGATTTAACGTCCAATAATTATGCCAATTTATTCTTGGAGTTAAGAGGAAGACAATGAGGCAAGAAACGACCGGTGTTAATCACCGTAGCCGGAGAGGCCATTGATGGCGGCCAGCGTTGCAGCGTCGTCGACGACGGGGAAAGGAGGAAGAAGGAAGAAGAAAGGGTGGTGGGCCGGTCGGTCGGGAAAGAAAAGAAAAAGAGGGAGAACCGGGCCGGTCGATGTGGTGAGGGCGTCATTAAATGAAATGGCACATTTCGAGAGTAACATGGACGAAACGCAGCTCATCGAGGACGCAAGAGGGGCGATGGCCGCGCGGGATGGGCCGTGCCGTAGAAGGAAGAAGAAAAGGGAAACTAGGCCGCGAGCTGGCCTAGTTCAAGGAGAAGAAGAAAAAAGAAAAAACGAGAAGAAGAAAGAAAAAGAAAGAAAGAAAAAGGAAAAGGGAAAAAGAAAAATAGTGGTTTGGCTTAATTAAATTAATTAGGATATTTGGGTTACTTAAAAATAATAATATTTAAATTAAATAATATTTAAATCCCTTTTTAGGCTAAATTAAGATTTTTAAAAGATTTTCCACAAATTCCATTTTAATTAGCAAAACACCCTAATTTTCTTCCATTAAATTATTTATAAAATTAATATTAATTTATAACTATTTTATCCTCCTTATTTTAAATAAAATAATTTATTTAAATAAATTCCCAAATTAAAATCTTTAATCAGTTAAAATACTCAAATTCCTCCTAATTAAAATAGTAATAAATTTCTTCTTAATTTTTCCTAATTAATTTCCTTTTATTTTAAATAAAGTAATATAATTAATTAAATTTATAATAAAACCTCATTTAAATATAATATTTAAAATTAAAAATTTTCGGGGCATTTCAAAAAGCAATTAGCAAAAATCTAAAGATATAATAAGATTAGAAATAAGAAAATTAATCAAGGAAGATCTAAGGCAAGGAGGACATAAAAAGAGAAAAATCAAAGAAACTTTGAAAAGCTTGAGCTAGATAGGAAATTAGTGCAAATGGTGAAGGCTTACTAGAAGGGATAACATAGACTAAGGGAGTTGTGTGCCTTGGTTGGTTATTCTAAGGTTGGGTTGTGTGTTTTTTTTGGTTTTTATTGCAACAACAATGAGAGTGGCATGAGGTGATGTAGGGGTGATGTGTCAAAGATGGCCAGGGGCATACTAGTAAGAAGGAGGTGCATGATTGTGTGAAGCATGGTGTGCATAAGGCGAAGACGTGGTTATGCTAAGGGAGTGGAAAGAATGTTTCAAGGTGAATGACAAAAAAGAGAAGGCACAATTATGCCAAGGGGTAGGAATATTGTGTAAAAAATGACAAAGAGGAGGTGTAACACCCCCATTTTACCAACCAAAAAGTGTTATTTTTTTGGAAGCATTAATTACTAAATTACTAGGTGTTACTATCACACTTAGCATAAGTCCAGTTCCTAACCTTTCTTATGCCAAGTGTTATGGCTAAAACAAAGATCAACCATAGTAAATCAAGGGAAATAGAAGTAGTATATAATAGAGTAAAGAAAAAATATCTTAGTACAATCGTATAACTATAGTACAATATGCAACATAAGAGTACAAAGGAAATCTAATTTTAACAAAAACTATCACTCAAAGGTACAAATCTAATTTTTCCTAACTGTTAGACCCAAAGTTCCATTCTGAAAATGGAACATCTTCCCAAGGACTCCACTTGTCCTACCCATACTTATCAGCTTTATGCCATTCCATAACCCTCACATAGTCATCTACAAAAGTAGTTTCAATACAACTTTCTTATACTAAGTAAATCACAATAATTCATAGAAGATAGTATAAACATATTTCACATACTTACACAAAAATCAAAAAGCAAACATAAGCAAAAGGCATGTACCATACAAATAATACTCATAAGGATACAAATATAAATGTCCAAGTCTCAACTCAACTGTAATATATTAATCCACTTCTGATCATTTCAAAGTGCATAATCATATTTGATTAGTTAAATACATTCCAATTATATGGTAGGGCTCTAAGGTAACTACCAAAATAATAATACAAAACAATATTGGGGTAGGGCACTAAGGCATCTACCGAACCAACAAATCCAAATTAAACCAAGGTAGGGCACTAAAGGAACTATTGAATCAATAATCCATCACAATACCAAGGTAGGTCAATAAGGAAACTACTAAACCAATAATCTATCACAATACCAAGGTAGGGCACTGATGCAACTACAAAACCAACAAACCATCCCAATATAATGGTTGGGCACTAAGGCAACTACCAAAAAAAATAACCATTCCTTTCATTTTATTACACAACAAACATTTTTATTCTTAATTCCTTTCTCAAGAAAGATACAAATCAACCTAAGGACACAATGGTAACACTGCTCATATTGGCACTCAATGACAATACAATACCCTTACATTGAATTGAGGGACATAGCGATATGCTCGGTCATACCAGTACTCGAAAGTAACATAACATCCTCCCAACCATGTACACCTTGTCCATAAGTATCAATAATTTCTATATGGCCCATAGGTCCCCTATGAAGTAGAGTAAGGACATAGAAAATAAGCTATAGAAGCACACTAGTGAACCCAAAACAAGGGCTTACACCCCACCTCTAAGCTAGAGACCCCTATAGAGTAACCATTCCCAACTCAAGGTCTTTTACATTAAGTATTAATATATTATGAGGTGATCACACAAGTCATATTTGACACATAAATTTAAATTAATTGCCAATACAAAAACAGCTGGTCTAATTAATAAAAGTCTAAACTAGTGCATGCCTATATTATGAATATAATGATTTATAATTACAAATTACAAGACATAAAGTATACATAAAATATCAATGCTTTAAAACACCTTAGTCTTGTAATGTATTGAAAAATCAATTAATCAAACCTCATTTCTTATAACTTTATCTCCTATGCAAGTTTGTAACCGCTATATTTCCATTATCCTATACACTAGATATCTTTAGTGAATTATTCTTCTTGCAAATGGATATAATATCTACAAGAATTACTTAAAAAATAGCATTAGAATTTTCATGAAGGTGTTCAACATTTTCAAGATCAATTGGTACCATCTCCAACTATACTAACTCTTATCCTCCAACATTAGAAGAATAAGATGGAGATATTCCTGCATTAAGAAGGTACACTGGCTATGCAAAGTATGAAATAAAATTAGGAGTTTAGTAAAGGGAAAAAAAGAAATGATTAAGAAATAAAGGTAAAATAAAGGAGGCTTATGTCAAGGGTAGTGATTATTGGCTATGATAGAGGCTATGAATGGTGGAGTTGGAGGATTTTCTAATGGTGTTGGTGGGGATATACAAAAATAAATATGGGGGAAGGCAGAGGAAGGGGAATGGCTAAGGTGTAGTTGGTCATTTCAATAATAACATATGGGAAGGAGTGTTGAAAAGAGAGGTATATATAGGGAAAATTTCATAGGTTAAGAATGGTTAAAGGTGTAGGTTTAAACATGGTTTGGCTCTAGTATATTTCATTTACAAAAATCTAGGGACTAAGCATGGCTATGGTGGAGGCTAGATTAAGGAGAAGATAAAGGTGAAGTTGTAGGGATAGTAATGGATGGAAAAGGAAAAGAAAGGGAAAGTGAGGCCATGTGAGGAAGTAGTGCATGGACCAAAGAGGAAAGGTATAGGCTAATCGACAAGAGACAAAGAAAATGAAAAAGAATAAATGGAAAGAAGAGAGAAGAAGGAGAATGAAAAGAAAAAGGGGAAAAATAATTTTTCGATTAGGATTAAAATTAGGTTTAAATTTAAGAATTAAAATTAGAATAAAATTAATTTATCAAGGCCTAAAATTAGGGTTAAGAAAAAATATTAGTGACCTAGAATTATAATTAGGCTTATATTAGTGAACTGAAATTAAAATATTATAAACTGTATCCCAAGAATAAGAAAATAAACATAAGGAATACTAAATAAGACTAGCTTTAAATAATTCAATTTCATATGTGAAATATAGAAACTAAGAAGTAATAGGAAAGTACGCACAAGAAACCAAGACTTAAGTTTAAAATAGTATGCTATAGTATTAGATTTTATATACATATGATTTTATAAATCTAATCCTACTCAAAAAGAATTTGAAATATCTTAAAGGGATTTCATACATAAAAAATGTTTACAATTATTTACACAAAAGGATGGCTACAATCAATCATTTCATATCATAATTTCTATCTGAATTCACTTACAAAATTCATGATAAATTCCATTAAAAAAATTATTTCTAGTTCAATAATATTGATTTGGAAAGCTTACAATGTATTCTTTAGAGGAAATATATATATATATATATATATATATATATATATATGGAACTCAATTTTAAGCTATGTGGCTTAAATTATGTTTTATTTTTTTAAAGGTGTGTAAATATTGAAAACTAGTTAAGTGATTGAATAGTATTAAAACCCATCATTTGGTTTCTAAATGGGTTAAATACTTTAAAAATCATATGATTATTCTCAACATTTTTAACATTGTTTACCCATTAGAAATTGATTATTACAGTACTTTTTGCACCAAAAAGCTATTTCCCAATTCTCATCTTATAACACTAAAAATAGGAGTTTTTACACTTTAATTAATATCAATGAAGTGAGTATAAATCTTCTAAAATCATCATGTTCACATCATATTAAAAATAAATCAATCAAGTGAGGACAACTCTTTTAAAATCATCATGTTCACGTCTTAGTAAATATCAATCAATTGGGCATAAATCTTCTAAATTCATCATGTTCACATCTTATAAAGAAAGAATGAGAGTTATAATTTATCATTTTCAAATCCAAACCCAACTTTTCTAGCACTCAATTTATTCTCCATATTTAGCTATAGTACTCATAAAATGCTAAGAATTATTTATCTACAAGATCAAAATCATCATTAGTGATTGTTCACTTTCTTATGCTATCTAGTGAAGATATTTAATGTATTGATTCAAACCCATCATCTCAAACACAAGTGAAGTGTGGTGTGTTGTATAACATTCTTAAGAAAGGTTATTGAGATTGTGGTCTCATAAACCTAGAGATGATACTTGGTAAAACATAATTCATCTCTTAGAGGGTTATTGAGATTATAGCCTCATAAACATAGGGATGAGTATTATCATTGAACACCCACTATAAATAAAGAGATAATCAATTCCAATAGGATAGATTTTTCGGTAGAGGATGTAGAGAATCTTTTTAGAGTTTCTTGAACAACAATAACAATAAACCATGTGTTTATCATTTTTCATCTTTCTACCTTTTTCTATAAAATTTTTAATTTGGTTTTATTGTAAGAAAATAATCTATTCACTAACTCTAGAGTATCCATGCAAGCTTATAATTGGTGTGAGAGCTGGAGGATTCAAAATAAGTTAGCAATTAGAGGTATAAGATCCTCAGAGTATGGATAACTTCATGGGTGAAGATTTATCACCTTCAAAGCTTCTATTGTTCATTGGAAAAATATTCTGACTTTTGAAAATAACGATTTGAAGCTTCTTTAATGCACAAAATCAATACTACTTGTTTATCATTTAACATGGTCCAACCAAGATCCAAAAATCCACCATTAATGGATTAAGTGATAAATAGATTGAAGAAAGGAAGGATCTAGATAAACAATGTTGAAGCTTAAATGACAAATCAATAATGATTCTCCATTCTAACATAATAGAAAGCTTATTCAAGCACCTCCTTGAATGCATTAAAATAAAAGAGATATGAAAAATATTGAATATCACTTATGGTGTTAATGATGAAGAAGAAATACTGTATCCTTGCTTCATCTCTATAAATGATGACATTTCAAGTAAAAAGGATTACGTAATCAAATTATCACCTAACTATAAAATTAATATTTAAGAAATAGATGATTACTACTTAAATCATTTAAATATTATGAATTGTCAAATTTTTTACTTAAAAAAATCTTTCTAATTATTCTCAATGGATGCAAATTGAAGAATAAAAATTAATAGTTTGCACCTAGTTTAAAGATTGAAAATTGAATTAAAAACTTGAAATGTTTCAAAACCATTGTTTAGCAATGATGAGAATCTTAGACACAAACTAAATTAATAATAAAATATATGGCTTCATATCCCTTTTTCCAAAATTATTTGGATTCTAAAGAATTGTATTAATATTGGTAAATCATTAATCACTAACTACTATGGACAAAAAATATAGTGGTACCAAAACATTTATGGTATGCATCATGTCTTTCCTTTAAATAATTTTTCCTTTAGAAAAGAAGAAGAAGAAACCCTTGCGACGTGATGAGAAACCCTATGATTCTTACACGTCCTCATGGAGAAGAAGAATAATACTAACACACCATTGAAATTGAAGAAGGAATTGACATGAGTGCCTAATGATGTTCCCTAATCCTTGCACAATCACACATGTATGGCTTTTGTAGAATTGATAGAGAAGAAACTTGACTCAATCATCGATGCTGATAATGAAACAGAATTAACCTATATTGAGACTTCGATGAATTAGAATTAGAAGATGCCACCTAATGTTATGCCTAATACTTAGTGAGAGGTAGTGCTAATTAATAGAAGGCTAGATCAGATGACTTCTCTTTTATATGTCCCTCCTACTGCTAAGAAGGGTTTAGTTATGGCTAAAATTCAAGAGTCTAAGTTGAAGGAATAATCTAAATAATGGCAACATACTCTCATAGGTATGGTATTTGGTGCTAAAACTAACTTCACCCAGATGCAATCGTATATCCAATCCTATTAGAATCATGCTATGATGCCAAGAATCCTGAGACATGAAGATAGTTTCTTTCATTCCAATTTTCTTCAATGACTGATTTTTGGACTATAATAAAGGTTGGTTATTGGATATTAATCAACAAATCTTTTCTCTAGAAGGAATATCATCCATATTTCACCTTTCATTTTGAAGATTTCCAAAACATTCATACCTAGATCCAATTTCTAGTATTTCCAATTACAAGCTGAAATAGTTATCCCTTAGGGATAGAACAAGTTACAACTAATAAAGATAGAATATCTTATGCTAGAGTATTTATTGAAGTTAACATTCATAGAAATTTTCTTGATCATATTCTTATTAAGAAACCAGATGGAACTTCTTTTAAATAGAGAGTTGTTTATGAAAATTTTTAGAAATATATTTTGTTATTGCATGCATGCTAGTTCATACCTTCACTTTCATTCCTACTTGAGTAGACATGTTCATTATGCTCATATATGATTATAAGAGTTTTATATTATCTATGAACATTAATTATACTATTACTAAAATTTGATCTCATTTATCAACTTTGATGTTTTCCTTGAAAAATTTAAATACAACAAGTTAAATTCATCGGGAAACTACTTTCTTGATTTACATATATTCTCCTATATTATCCTTCTTAATTATACATTAAGAAGCACTTGATGGATGGCTTTATGATAAATGTTTATAATTTAATTACCCTTAATGTGTGAAGGATGATGCTTAATTGTAATAACTTCATATTACGTTCCATTCATAGATATTGCATAAAATTGAAAGTTCATAATACATGGTTCCTCTACTAAATTTACATTTATGAATTGATGTGTAATCAAAGTGGAGGGAAGGGTTGAATCGGTTTTTTTTGATTGGTGATGTCAAACACAAAATTGAGTAGAAGAAACAAGGGTTTAACATTGATTAAAGTTAAAGAAATCAGGTTGAATAGCTGGTTGAATTCGACTTGTTGAAACAGGTTTCAATGTTTCGAATGATTGAGATCAATGGAGGAAGGAATTTGCCCCAGGATTTCCTTACTCAAAGAAGACTCAAAAGGGAGGGTAAACGTAGACTTTGCTAGCTAAATTTTCTGTTCACAAACTCTATATATTTCTTCATATGTCCGACGGTACAAGTAGGTGTATATATAGGAAGGGAAGGCTCAACTCATGCTCAAATCAGCTGAGTTTTGCCCTTAATTCAAGCCCATTTAATCACTTGAATTAAGCCCATATAACACTTAATCCTAATCACAATATCATGGTTTAAATGATATTAATGATTAACATTAAAAAGCCATACAATTAAATATGATACATATATAAAATTACATCAAACCCTAACTTGCATAAAATACACTTAGGGTAAGGGTTTACAAAAAGTTAATATAACTAATGAGAATCATCACCATATCTTCCTGTTGTAAAGTATCATCCCATGCATGCCATAGTCATGAATTCTTTGAATACTTGTACACTTTAAGGTCTATTAACATCTTCTTCTTGCAAATATGTAACATACCTAAAGAACAACTTGAATTGTTTTCAGCACCAAGCATAGACAAATTAACAAAAAAATTTAATATGATAGGCTCCAACATTAAGAAAGCTAATTCTTCCTTACCTTGAGAATTAAGATGAATACGATAATCATTAGATGCTCCTGCATCATGAATTTAAAAAATATATATCCCTTTTTGTTAATTTACCAATTCACCATATTTTTGACAATTTGGTTCTTACATTCATGCTTCATCATATATTTCTTCCCTCATACTTCTTGTTAATTCTTTACTATGAAAAGGAAAAAGTTGATAAAATATGAGTATATTAGAGAGTTGGGACACTCTTTCCTTGTGTATACTTGTGAAAAAATAATATATGACTTAAATATGATTGTTTTAATTTTTCTTTCAAATAACCAAATGTAACACTACCTTGCTCATTTTTTACTTGGGTGTATACTTGATACTCTCATATTCTTTTTCATATCATTTATGGTGCCCAAGTTTATACAACTACTTGATGACATATAATTCTATTAGTTATGCCTTAGTATTTTTCCATGTATTGAATGATTGTAATCCCACTATGATATTTGGCCATTTTGAGGAAAACTCCTATATGCTTTCATAATCCTTGCCACACTCACATTCTTACTTGTTAGCTTAGTTAAATTTATATAACTCTAAAATTTATTTTCATATCATTTTTTTTCTTGAGTATTTTCATGACTCAATAGATTATATGTGCCTTATTATTATAAATTGTGATCTTGATATTATTGCATACCTTTAGGGGAAGAATAATTTTTTTTGCTTCATCACATGTTTTGGTAACCTAGGTAGAGTCTAAAGGCAAGATATTTCATATTTGTTTCATTCATAGATTTCATTAATAATATTTCTTATAACTAATTTCCTTATGCTTAAATTGATAGTTTGCATATCTTGAGAGGGATTATCACTCCCTATGCATTTCATTCATTATGAACTTATATTTTGATTGGAGATCTTACTTACTAAAGCCTTTTTATTTCGTTGATGACAAAAAGGGGAAGAAAAGGTGAAAGATTACTTTATATTGACTTCATTAATCATTATATTTCCATTCGTATAATACTTGTGTGATTTTATTTGAAATTTGAAAATATATGATTAGTATGATTCAAGAATATGTATTGATTTTAAATTTCACATCTTTATACATCATTCTCAAAATATTGGAATTTTTTGTTTTATCATCACAAAAGGGGGAGATTTTTGTCATTATACGTCACAAAAAATTTACTTGTCTTGTTAAGGGTTCACGTGTATCGTAGAAAAAATGATGTATTCAACACTTCAATAAATCAAGTAGTATTATAGATGAAGTCAAGTTTGTAAATTTTATCCAATCAAAAGCCAAATATCAAAAGGGATTACTAAACAATACTCTTGCTTTACCCAATTAACAAGAAGGAATATTAAACAATACTATTGCTTTAAGTAGTTTCAAATTTATATGTAGAATACACAAACTACAAAGGGATAAGTAAGTATGCTCAATAAACCAAAAATCAACCTCAAAATCAAAATGAAATATCTTAAATTTATTTCATGCATTAAAAATTTTTACAAGTATTTATACAAAAGGATGTTCAAAATCAATCCTTTCTCAACCCATTTCTATATGAGTTTCAATTCCACAGGAGTTATTATTGGGTGAATAATATCATTTTAAAAAATTAAACTTCTACTTTATAAAGAAAAATATAGACTCACTTTTTAGCTACATAGCTAAAGTTATGTTTTTTTTTTTTGGAAATGTGCTCAAATGTTAAAAATATTTAACGGATCAATTGATTTTACAACCCATCTACTTGTTTATAAATGAATAGACTACTTCAAAAATCAATCGATTGGTGACAGCATTTCTAATATTTTTTCCCATTATAATTTGACTATTAGAGTAAATTTTACACCCAATATCTAGTGTCAAATTCTTTCATATTTAAGCACTATAAGTAAGGGTTGTTTGATATCTATAAACATCAATCAAGTAAGCACAACACTTATAAATTATTATTCTCACATCTTACAAAGAATCAAAGGGATTTATTAATTTACATTTTGAACTCTAATTTAAACTTCTATAGTGCTCAATTTTTTATTCATATTTAGTTAGAGTGCTCATACACTTCGAACCATCATCATTATTAACCCATCATCACAAAATCATCATCATCACTCTTTTACCATATTCGAACCACCATCATCTTTATCACATCATCTTTGAATATTTAATCTCTTAATTCACTATCACCAAGCCTTCATATTATCTAAACTCCATTCAAACCTTAATTCCACATAATTGAAGATTACACCCTCCCACGAACATCATACATAGAATAATTTGACACCATTTATTTCTTTGGTATAAGTAAGTGAATGTTAGCCAAGAGTCCAATTTATTGCACTAACAAGTAACTGACAAACATTGATCCCTAATATACTAAAATGGATAAGATGAAAAATTCCCTATTTATGTTATCTAGAAAGCTTATACTATACTTTGATTCCCATTCTATCATAGTCTTAACTAATTTTCCCCGTTATAACATTATCCACAAACTTGAAAATTTTTAGGATATGATTGTTTAGTTCATGAACATGAGCCAATTTTACATTCATTATAAGCGAATAAAATTCATCAAAGGACAAGCACTTGCTAACTTTATCACTAAATATTAATTTTAGAAAGAGATAATCTACCTACTAACATTGAGGGAGTATAGAGAATGTAAACTTTATATTAATGATACACATAACACCCTTTGGTTGGGTATATGAATGGTGCTCATTGATTCAAAAGGAAAAGTAGTGGAATACACACTCCATTTTATTGTAAATGCAACCAACAATAAGGTAGAATATGAGGTGACCTTTGTTAACCAAATCATAGCTCTAGATCTAAATGTTGATAGGGTGAAGGAAGATAGATAATATTAACCACTTTTATATTGGACAATGAAGATGGAAGATGTATAACTAATGCTTATAAAGCCAAACATTTGAAAAAGTATTATATGTGGGAAAGCTATTTGATGGCCTATTGAAAGATCTCTAGAGGGGGTAAATAGTATATGAAGGAATACAAATGAGAAAATAAAAATTCAATGCACAATATTATTGTTCAAGAATAGAATTTCTCTACATCCACTAACAATAGAGCTAACCTTTTATATTTTGAACCTTAAGTGTGTTTATTGATGAACATTCTTCTCTTTGTTTATGAGACTACTATCTCAGTAAACTTATAAGAGTTTATTTAAATGTTAACCTATTTATTCTCTCTATTTTTATATATATACTTATCAAATTATCTTTCTATTAAATGTTAGGCTACGTATTCAACCTCAAAATAATGACTTGTGAGGATGGACATGGCTAATTACAATATATCTCACAAATGACACAAATATAAAAATAAATGAACAAGTCATGAGTGTAATACAGCAATAAAGATTTATATAATACAATTAAAGAGTTATTTCAAGATAAGTAGAATAACACAAACTCTTTTCAAAATATATCAACTTGAGTATAAGATGAAAGTGAGTAGTTAAGGATTAATTGCAATTAAAGAGTAATGAATTCATTTGTATAATAAATGAGAGGTCAAAAGTTATTTTTTTATGCCTCATAAATTCCCTTTATACTTGTGCTCAAATGTGAATCCTTAGATTTAAATATAATGTATCATTTACATGAAAAATAGATAATTTTTTCAACATTTAATGTTAACCATACAATTGCTTGGGCAAACTTGTAACACCCGAGTCGACACGACCACACGGGGGCTACCTTGGAGTGCTTTCGGATTGATCGGCTGACCCCACAGATCAACACGAGTCCTTTCAGCACGCTTTGTCCTCACTCACGCACTTCCCGAGAAATTTTCAGAAAATTTCTGAAACTTCCCAGGAGGTCACCCATCCTAAAATTGCTCCACCGCCAGCACGCTTAACTGTGGAGTTCTTAGGATGGAATCACCAAAAGGATGGTATACCATGTTGATATAAGTAGCCAAATCAATCTTTATAACACTCCGCTCAATTTGGGGTATTACAAAACCGATCACCCTATTACCCTAACTAATTTATTGGTCATTCCCACTAGTAGATGGAATATGTTCATACCTAAAGTTAAATGTTACCGTTGCATTGGTATTTGATTAAGTATTGAAACTGGTTGATTAGTTATTAAAATAATTCAATTAGTTTTGCATCGTACACATTTGTAGCTATAAAAATATGTGAATAGTTGAATGGTTTAGTAAACTAGTGGATGTGTACATCAGACAAGTAGATTAGGTAACTTAAAAATTTTGATCAATTTAGTCCATTGGAAAAAGCCCTTTTACACTTATTTTGGTAGTAAAAACTAATAGATTGGTTTCTGGACAAATCAATCAATTTGATGAAACTAGTTAAAGTATTCAAACAAGAAAAAATGAGTTACTATAATAGTAAAACCCATGGACTGAATAGTGAACCCAGTCAATTAGTTTTCAAAGAAGTAGCTCTCTTTTATCAACGAGTTTTAGCATTTAAATACAGACCAAATGAATTTTTTTTATAGGAGAAGAACCTATACACTTGTTATTCAAACTAATCAATCAAGTTTTAACTAGTTGACTAATTTTATCATTAGTAGCCGTGTTCAAATAGGGACTAAATGGGTTTTTATAAGAGAAAAAACCCATGGATTTATTATTGAAACAAATCTATCTATTTGTTAATTAATAGATTGGTCTTGAGACCAATCAACTAGTTTTTATTGGAACGAATATGTTTAGAAAAACTTTTATAAGTATTTGGAATCCAAAGTCAATAAGGGATTTATATCAAGTAAATTTTATACTCTAAAAAATACAAAAAGATTAATGTTAGAAGTGTTATGCTCAAACTACATTATAATATAAACTAACTTATGAAGTATATACCTTTAGGTTTTAAGCCTTAATAGCCTTGATATAATCTCTTTTTGAATTTGAAGCTTGATTTTTCTTTTAAATATTACACTTGAAAAATTATTTGTATAAGTGTGATATGGAAACCTTATTATCATAATAGCCATTGGACACTTAAGTAACCATGTTAACTTATTTAAACTCATTTGTTATCATCAAAAAAAAAATTTACAACATTGATTGACCTAAGAGATCAACATATACCATTATAGGTTGATTTAATAATTCTTAGTATTTTATAATGACTTGTTGAAGGGTTTTAGGTTTGTATAATAACTCAATGGCTATAAAGAGTTAATAATTTCCTTCTTGATATTTTATTTCATTTAATGAATTATTGAATTGTTATTAACTAGTTGATTTAAGGGGAATATGGTTAAGGAAAAACAACCAATAGAATTAGAAGCATCCCCTAGGGGTATCATCCATGCAAACTTCATGTAAGCCAAATTAAGCTAGTGTAACTAGACCTAGGGGTGCATCCTCCTTATAAAGGCTAATGAGACCAATGTAATTTAACTTCTGGATGCTATATCTAAGTTAAACTAAACCAATACAATATTGGTATATCATCCACACTAAGGCCTAAATAGTGTGTCCTTATAGTGTTAAAAGAGGTGGGCTACTAATCTAATAATCTAATGGTATGTTCTTTCATTAGTGAGCCATATCTGCTAAGCACCCAAAAGTCGAGAGAGAGAATAAGTGGATTTAGGATAGTGTCATTAACCACCTAATCACTTGGTTGAGCCTCATTATTAAGTGAGAGAGGGGCAAAGTTACATCACTAAAATGCTCAAATGGTTTGAGAATGATATCATTATATCACTTAATCACTTGGTTAAGCCTCACACCTTTCCCATTTATTGGCTTAGGGGAAAATGATTACTCTTACTCCTGGAATAAAGTTTGAAAAGTATGTTAATTTTTCCCACTATATGGGAAATATTTCCTAATTTTTCTTTATTAGTATGAAAAAAATGTTTTAAAGAATATTATAACATAAGAGTGAGGTTGGTATGACCATGAGTTATCAAAGTAAGGAAAAAGGTAATAAAATACAAAAATGATAGAAAAAGGAAAGTCCTCATTCATTTACTAAGCTTTATAAAGTTAAAAAGAGAAAGGAAGAAGAGAAAAAAATTATAAACTTCAAAAACTAATTACAAAATAGCTAAGAATCATCCTCCTTAGTTCCATTCTTCTCCATAAAAGCTTCTACTCTTTAATAGTCTTAGCATCATCATTAGGCATGTGCATCCCTTCTATATACTTGAAAATTTTGAAATTCTCTATAACCTTATAAACTTGGTTACAATGAGCTAGTTCCATAAACTTGGAATAAACCACTAGTGCCCTAATAACATAAAGATTAGACTAAAGTTGGTCTTAGAAAAATTCTGTGATACCCCAAAATTTGACTAAACCCTAATATCGAATGATTTACATTATTAAATAATCCTAAACTATAGAAATTAATGTTTACACCTTACTCTAATTCTCTAACCCTAAAATTTTGGTCTAATCTAAATTGATGGATTATTTCACTATCCTTAATTATATTAACCTTATTTTAATTTAAATATAAAACCAATTATCTCTTTTGTTTTCTTTTCCCCATTTTTCCTATGTGAAACATTATCTTTATATAATGCTTACCATGCCCCATCATATCCCCATCACCTACCAAGTAACTCCTTACCCCATCATTCCCAACTTCTATAATTATGGGTTAGAGTTGAATTTTCGGCCGATCATTCCTCCTTTCCTATGTGCATGTATGCATATATAAGGTACATTTAATCCCCTTAAACTATCTCTTTCTCCCTCTAATTTTATTTTGTTAAAAAACCACAAAAAACACAATCATACTACTTACCTTTCCTTCATCCATTTCCTCATTGAAACAACCACGAAAATCCATTAGTAGCAAGCCAACTAAAGCACCTACACCACCTTTTATCACCTTTTCCTATCCCTCAACCATAGCACAAAAAAAATTTACCATTCCTACCCCTATCCATTGGTCAAACTCACCACAACTTCCCCCTTTAATTTTCTTTTCCTTAGCTATAGTAATAACAAGTAAACACCATCCCTGCCATTTAGCCACACTAATTGCACAACCCCCCTCCACCTTTAGCTACACCCATAGAAACTCACCATTTAATGTTTTCATTTCCACTAGTTCCACCCCCTTTTTTGGCCTCCCTTACTAATGCACTCCTCTTAGTAAGGACACAACTAGCCATTGCTCCACCTTTCCTCTCAACATAACCCATCGTTCCTTTCCACTTAGTTATATAGAGTTTTCCAAACACTTAGTTCCTCATATGATTTGGTTCTTCCATGTACTTTAGCCATTGCACTACCTTAAAATTACATTAATTATGTTGTTTAATCATAATGATATCTTATCGTGATTTCATAAGTGATTTTCTTAAGGTTGTAGAAGAGGCTTAATAGGATTTATGTGCATAGAGACCAGAGACTTACTCTTATAAGGATAATTATTTTAATTAAGGATTTTTATTTTATAAGTGTTATTATTGATTTTTTTATATGTTTTTATTGCTATCATATGATTTAATGTATGATTGTTAATACTATGATATAAAATTTTGGATAATATGATAGAAAATAATTGGAGATTATACGATCTCGTTATTCCATCTGGAAAAACCTTGGTGTGATATATGGTTATAATATGGGTTTGTGAAGGCATGATAAGTGTAAAATAAGCATAATAAGGTATATGTGGATAAATGGAATATTTGGAAATAATTTTAACAAAGCATATAAGATCTTCATGAAATAAGGGCTTCTATTATTAATCTAGATATTTTGGTTAATATGCATTTAATATTAGAATCATGGTATCTTAATTTGTTAAAAAATCTAAAATATGATATGGAATTTATATTAAGTATTTAGAGTATCTGCTAATGGCCTGATTCTAATAAAGTATGATAATGGATTGATTTGGGAATAGTAACCTCGAAGTAGGAAGATTATTATAGCATGTGCAAAACGGTAGAGTTAGACAACAAAATTTAAATATATTGTTAATATTGGTATTTTGGAATTTTATATAAAATCTAATATTTATATGGGTCTTATAGAAAAAGTTATGATGAAATTGTAAAATTAGGATTTATAAGCCCCAATAATAGTAAACCATGAGATAAGGTTAGTATAGTATGTGCAAGACCTTAAATATAGACCTTAAAATCTAATGATTTTATAATAATAACAACAACTACAACAAAAAAAAAACAAAAACAACAACAACAACAACAACAACAACAACAACAATAATAATAATAATAATAATGATTAGGGAAAAGATACTAACTTTTGTAGATAAAATAATAATGGAAGTGGATTTTAACTAAAAAGTTAAATTAGGGTTTTTTTTAAGAATATAAGGGTCTTAACCCTAGAGAAAGATCCGAGGACCTTTTTGAGGTACTTTATCTACTTTATATGTTTTCTCTAATTTTAAATCAATCATGTGTAAGACATTAATCATTTAAAGTAAAAGATCACATATGTTAAGATAAGGCATTTTTTGAGTCTATTCCATTTGACAATAATAGTGGATTAGGAGCATCTTACCCTAAAAGGTGCAATGATCAATTCCATCTAATTAAGATTAGTGAGGCCTTAAACTCAATTTAAAATATAATATAAATTGAGATAAGTAACTAGATGGATAAGATATTAATGAATTAAAGTGACAGAATACATAAGTTAGGACCAAGGTGTTGGGTCTGTTTCATTAGATGATAAATTCTGGCTCAGGTGTGTTGTCCCTAAGAGGTGCTTTAAACCATTTCATCAGTTTATAAATAGTGGCTTAGAAGAATTTTGTCCTAAGATGTATTGGGTCTATTCCATTAGACGACAATAATGGCTCATCTATGTTACCCCTAATAGGTACTTCAAATCGTTCCACCTATTTCAAAATAGTGGGGTCCCTAAACTAAACATAAATAAAAGTATGAAAATTATTATATATAATAAAGAGGCCTAGATCATTACTTAAATTATGATATTTTACTTATTTTTCTTGTGTACTCACTATCTATAGTGAATGCATGTATTTAACTATATCCCTAACTCAATATTTACACCATGCCAAGTATATAGTGTACTGATCATCCTTCTCATGGGTGCTACTTATTCCTATAAATAGACAACCATAATGCATTTTCATAGATAATTGAGAATCAAATGGATGATTTTGCTACCTATGATACTCTGTGTAGCGTAGAACGATGTTCTATACCAAAGCATTGGCATAAAGTGATGTTATCTAGGGACTAGTTTTATCTAGATACATTTTTGACTCTTAGCTCCATATTATCTCTGTTATTTTTATTTTGTTGCACTAAAAATTAAGCTACAAACTCATATTTATGTTGATAAAGCTATTTTCATTTCTATTTACTCTGTTTTACTTTTAATAGTTTTAGCCTTGTGAATGATGTGAGGATGTTATGGTGAGCCAAATTATTTTAATTATAGTGATAACACTCGGTATTTTAGGTTAAAATATTATATGATAAAATGAAATATTTTAATAGTAAAATTAGGGTGATAAAAATGAAAAGACTTCACTCTTTAGGTTATCAATAATTATATGGCAACATGCCTTAACCTTACAACTATAATACCCTCGATTACATGCAATTCAACATTCAGCTTATAATCCCATCATGCCAACACCAATTTATTCATCTTTCCTATCTCAACGAAATCTCTTTGGTGAGCTTCAATTACCTCTTATTGGATACAATATTATTTAGCACGTTAAATCTCAACATCTTTATATGCCTTAGCCAATATCAGTTAACTTTATTATTCTCTCGGTTGTGTTAGAATTCTACTTCTCTTATATTAACAAATCCTTTTTCACTTTATTGTTAACCTTAGCTAAATCTTTAATTTGAAAAGAACAAATATTAATATGTTCCTCTTATTGTTTCAAGCTAGTCACCTATAGTTCTAGCATGTTTAATTTAGTAATGAGAAATTTTAGCAACTCCCTCTTTCTATATATCCCAATGATTGTGGCCTTAAGAGTTTTAAATTCACAAATCTATGCCTTTAGCTTCTTTCTCACTTTTTTCATGGCTATCATCTCATTTTTTTTATAAAGGAAACCTTACATTGCATTATCGTATGCTCCTTATCTTGTTGTTGTATTTGACTTTAGTTTATCTAAATGGATCTAATACCATGGCTCCTATTGTTAGTTTCTATAAGAATACAAAGTACTTGTTAGAAAAACTTTCATAACTAATATATACTAGTACAAATAAATAAATAATGCAAATAAATAAGGTCACACCTAGCTTACATGGAAGGTGAAGTTCATATCCACTCAGATAAGCTATAATGTCTTCATCTATAATCCTCCATTATTTTAGGTAACATGATTTATTAATGATTGCTATTTTGGGATATTCAATTTTTTACTCTAATCATTCATCATATCTTTAGAGTATTTTTATAGTCTAACTGTGCTTTTAGAGTTTTTCATCTAACACTCATCGTCCTTTCTTATAATTTCATACAATATACGATTTTTTAGCCAATTTTGACATTCAAACTCATTCAATAATCTTATTTCATGTATAATTATTATAGTTGAACAAATTGTTTTATCCTCCAAGGTTTTCTGAAAATGTCAAACTAAGTTGTTGACAAAAAGATATTATTCATTACTTTTGTACTCCTTCATCACGTGTATTGGTCATGAAAAACCCATTATCGTTATCTAAAAAAAATATGAAAATTTTAGGATCACATTATCTTAGTTTTATTGAGATAAATATTATCCAAAAAATAGTAATTTTTTTTATCATTTTCAAACTATTTGGTAATACTCCATCCGAACATCCTTTGAAATGTATTTAAAGTTATATTGATATAAAATAAATTAGTTTTTGTTTTGACAATGGCTTTAATATCTAATAAAAATGTGAATTACAAGCATACTAATCAACTAGTTTGCCTAATTGATTGATTGGTATGCTCAGATATTAATAATTTTATTCTCAGCGAATTAGTTGACTAGTTTGCTGAAATAGATTGACTAATCATCCTATAATTTCATATCCTGTCATGATTTTTTAATCAAATCCCTTTACAATAATAATATAATTGTGATAATGAGCTTATTTTGGTGCTTTGGGATTATTTTAAAATTATTTAAATCACTAATAATTTTTATTTAGCTAAACTTCCCCAAAATTAACTTTTTGAGGCATAGCTTGCCTTCTTTCTTCGCTCTCAATTTCCTCTCTCTTATGGTAGGTTAGCTATATGTTTAACTTCTGTCAACCCTTCCCTGTCTTACCAACCTTTTCCTTCCCTTTCCTTAACTACACTCCATCTCTCTCACCTCATCATGTGCTCTTTCACACTTTAGGTTGTCCATACTCAACCTAAGTTAGACTTCACCCTCAATTAATTGGTGCATAACCCCTTAATATTAGGGAAATCAAGTTTATTTTTTAATACTCATATTTATACCATATTTTACATATAAATTTAGGCTTTTATCTTGCTTTTTTTTACTAATATTTTCTTAATTATTATTTGTCATTACTAATAATATTTTCCATCATATTTTTATTATTAATCTAATTAATTAAGAATAATTATTTATAAATTAAGAAAAAATATTTAATAATTATACATAATATTTTCAAATAATTACTAATTGGTAAGTAACTAAACTATGATTACTTATACATTTATTATTATAATTTATAATAAATTTTTTTAATAGTTATTAATAATTGTATATTTTATGAGTATTACTTTTTTTATTCCTATATATTAATTCAAATATTTTAAATTATTAACATATAATTATAAATAATATTAGTGATTACTTGTTTGGTTATTAAGTAGTTAGAGTATTATTTACTACACTTTAATATAACTAGTACAAAGAGTATTTATTTTTATTTATTTATAAATATATTTTTTATTATTTCCATAAACTCTAATTAATAATATTTAATCAATAATGATAATTAATATTATTGATTAATTATTTATTATTATGAAATTAAAATATTATTAGTTAAAATTTTATTAATAATAGTTATAACAATGAATATTATAAATTATTATTATTACTATTAGCTTTTGATGATAATATTATACTATTATTATTTTATTAACATGGTATATTCATAATAATAATTATTAAATTAGTATAAATAATATTATTCATTAGTTATTAACTATTATTTAATTAAAATATTATGTCCTAAAATAAAATTATTAGTTATTATAATATGTTAATACTAATAATAATAATAATAATATATTATTATTATTATTAGCTTTTGATGATAATATTTTACTATTATTATTTTATTAAGATGGTATATTCGCAATAATACTTATTAAATTATTATAAATAATATTATTCATTAGTTATTAACTATTATTTAATTAAAATATTATATCTTAAACTATTATTATTAGTTATAATAATATGTTATTATTGTTATTATTATTATGATCATTATCATTTCTTAATAATAATAATTATTAGAGAGGAAATATGAAGATGGGTTTTTTAGGGAAAGGGAGAGGAAATTGAGAGGAATAATGGGGCGTGTTATTAAATTTGTTAGATGCCTCAAATGGCATATGAGCCCCTTATTTATAAGGATGAAATAAAACTAGGTGAAGGGGTAAAAGTAAGGGGCAACCATGCACCTTGTGGATACTAATGAGAATCCTAGTGCTAGTAAGCTATCCTAGTTATGTTCATGATTGTTTGCGAGACCCGATTTGGTTTACTAAGTTAAGGGTGATAATAAGCAATAGATAGACACGACTAGTATACCTAGTGTCTCATTAAAAAAATACCAATACAATCACTTCCTTAAAAGCTTTATTACTAACATGATGCATGTAACATTTTCCTAGGTACGGATGGAATATGTTGAACCCCATGCCAAGTTGGGTGGGCTTACAAACCTAAATTAAATAAAAAAAGGAAAAATACATTTCAGGAGAAGATACATTACTAAAAGAGATATATTGGTGGGGGAGGGCCATATATCACTAATAGGAATACATTAGATATACATTAGTGGGGAAGATAAAATATTATTGAGGGAATACATGGATGGGAGGATAGCTAACCATTGTTGATATTACGAAAGATATTAAGGAGCTTGATTTGGTGTCAATAACTCACTAAACAAAAGCTAAGTAAGGGAAACTGGCAATCTTGCTAGGTGAGGGTCTACTTTCTTATAGTGAAGGGATTTGATGTTTTTAAATCTCTTAGGTGAGTTAGAAAATCTAGTTAGTCAGCATTTTGAAGTCAGGTAGTGTCACCTAGTATACAAAAGCTTGAATTTTAAAGGCAATCATGGGACTAATTATTGGCATGCCCTTTAATTTTGTATTTGATGAATCTAATTAATACATTTTAATCTTCAAGGTCTCAAGGAGATCTTGGCCACTCATTTCATAAAAATGTTTTAACCATCGGTTCCCTACATATTGTCAAGTCAACCATCTCTTCTCTTAACCCTATAACTCTAAGATATGAAATGACTATAAATATCATTAGATTAAGATCATTATTTCAAATAATGAATTCAAATGCCTTGAACTATGACTTCCATGGTTTAAATATTCTTCTTCGTTCTTCTTAATATCTTCTTTCATGATTTATATGAGCTTGGCTTGCTAGATAGTTCAAACAAACCCTAATCTAAAACTTATTTCTACCACTCACACCACCAACTACACCTCCAATAACAGATGGTGTACATTGGTCCATATTTCTAGATTATAATCGAGGCTTTATGGTTTGCTTTACACCACACTAGACACCAATGCACTTTAACGACCTAAAAAATCTCCTATTGTATGAAACAATTTATGAACATCCCTATAGAACTATTTTCCCCCTTCTTCTCTAGATAACCTATATTCTACTAACACCTCTTCCTATATGAGCTTCTCAACCTTTTCTTCCTTGAAAATTTCAAATACTAATCCCCATCAATTCTGATTTTACAAAAATAGCTTTCAAGTCTAAAAATACCAAGGACAATTTATGTATATCTACTTTTATTAATGATTAACTGAAAAATTTATGTTCTTTTTTCCATCATTCTAGTAATTTTAGTCTTATCTAACCCTCTCCCCAAGGTAAGCAATTAATGTGCTTAGAAATGTATAATAGTTTTTTCTAAGCCCCTCTATGTCAGTCTATGGTTTTCTATGAATCAGTTTATCAAAGAAAGATATAATATGTGTCAAATTAGTATTTAGAAATTATCCCTAAACTTGTATAGGATGATCGCCAACTTCCCCTACATTTTATCATTTAGTGGAGTTCCAATCATTGTTAAACCAATTTAGGTATTATTTTTAGTTTTTGGGTAATCACAAAATCACTAGATATTACTCTATTAGGATAAAAACATAAATTAATCAAAAAGTCACCGATGTCCATCAAGAAGTGGATGCAAAAGTACTTGTATGTAAATGGGGATGTGGCATGGGACCTACAAAATTTTGATTGAGTGAACTCAAACATATATGAAAACCCACCTATTATAACATCTTAAAATTGTAACTTGTTATTTGAAACATAACCCTAAAACCTTAACTTAATTATTTTGTTATTAATGTTGGAACTATAACCTAGATTAATTCTTCAAATATTTTGTCTTAATTAATTTACCATTTTTTCTTTCTTAAATACAAACTTAAACAAGTTAATTTTCCTTACCATGTACCATAGTCTACCAAAACTAAACCTAAATGTAATAAATCTAAACCTAACAAGCCTAGCCTTACTGCCAGATCATTTTATCCTTCACATAAACCATACCATCCAATTTTTCCACTGCATAAAACTCCCTTTATACCCCTTCATTTTCTAAGCATAACAAACTTCTCTTTGTTTTATTTTACTTTACATGCCATCATCACCACCATAGAGTACATATTTCAGTCTGCCTCTTCATTTTTTTTATTGAGCAACTTCCTAATCCTTTCTTCTTTCTTCCATCACTACCTTACCAATCTTTTTTCTTTTTTCATGTTCTTCCTCATAGTCAATGATCACCAACATATTCCTATCATCATTATTCTAAAAACTAAGCACTCTACATAAGTCTTCCATTTTTGGCACCACCATCCCTAACTACTCAATCTTATTCATTGCTTATCTTTTATTGTTCCTTACACAAGAAATCACCACCCTCACATCTTTTCTTCACACATCTCAAACAACCCAACATCACCCCTCCATATAACAACCATCTCACTATGTCACCACCTTCAACATTCCTTTGTCTACCCACATCAAAATCCATCTCCATGCAATATAGTTCTGTCACTCAACTCCTACCCTTTTTGCATAGAGTTTCCCCACAACCCATCTCCATCACCAACCCCCCATTACCAATTACCAAACTCTTTCCCCTAGCATCTTCCTTCAATCTCCTTCTTTTTGCTCCCACTCGTGCCATTCTTGAACCATCAACAACACCATATGCAATTTGCATCATCATTCCCAATTTTCACCATCACAACTATCGAGGTTCCATCATTTCTTCATTACCACAAAATGATATCTCCTCCCTTCCAACCCTAAATTACCTTTAGCATTCCTATTTGTTTTTCAAACATTGCATCACACCCTCACCCCAACCTTATGTTGCACTAGTACCTTTACCTTGCTTATAATTGTGATTTTGCAAAATTTTTAGTAATCTATATTATTTACTAAAATTTTAAATATTAATAAAATATTAGGTTCTGATGTATAAATTATCTTAAATATTTTTGTTATGTTATAATTATTTGTATAATAATGCTAACATAGAATGTGATAAAATGGAGCATTTCAAGTTTTGTAACATATTTTGTGTACAAAAGCATGTTATATTTGGTTTAATGTTAGGATCAAATCATGTATGATACACACATGTAATATGATAGGTTGAGTATGCTTAAGAGTATTCTCAGCATACATTTTATCATTATGTACCATAAAGGGTAATTTGGTTGTTTAAGTGTATCCTAATATTTATTACAATAAGAATGCCTAAATGTATTTTTCATTCTTAATCTTGGAAATTTGTGATTTTGGGTGAATTAGATATGCATATTAGGGTTTTACATGCTAAATTCTGCATATGTGTAAAATGGTCATTTACTATGTTAGGTAATTTACACGCCTAGTAAAATATTTAAATTATTATATTATATACTTTTATGAAAAATTATTAAAAAAATTAATTAGTATTTAAAATAGATGATAATGTAATTATTATCATCTCTAAGGCATTTTTGTTATTTTTGACCTAATGTGCCTGAATGTGAATAATTGTTCTAATGATAGGCTTCGTATATTATTATGTTAGTAGTAGAATTAACTATCATTGTGATTATCTTAAAAAATTGAAATTGGATCAAAATGGCTACGTATGGAAATGGAACTACCTATTATTATGTAACTTATGTGATCATCTTAATAAAATATTAATATTTATGGTGAATGACATTAAGAATAGAAATGGTGGCTCTTTATGTCTCATAAACCTCAAGACAAGATTTATCCCATGGGTTGGATTATATTTTTTTTACTAGTATGCCTAAGTGCTACAGCAATGGCTTATATTTTATTCTATTACACACTAGATGGACATTTTGGAGTGTGTGCATACTTATGGATTTGGTGTATTTTTTAGTAGGATACGATACTTTCTTTGCATGCTAGTGTAACTAGGGTTCCATAATGTTCTTGGGTTAATAGTTAATAGGATATTTTGCGGCATTTATATTCTAGTATGACATGAGTACCTTATCATCTCTATGTTGATATGATCTCTCCTCAAGTAAAATAAAAATAGAAACAATTATTGTTGGGTTGAAATTATTATTAAATTAGTTTAGTGGAAGACTTCATGGGTAATTATGGTGTAGTAGTAGTCTTTGTTCTTACCTATAGTTTGGTAGTAGCCTTCATGCTTAACTATGGTTTTGTAGTAGGATTTGTGCCTACCGATAGATGGTAGTTGCATTTGTGCTCTACTAGTGGTTTGGTAGCTACATTTGAGTTATGCTTGTGGTGTTGTGGAATTTATTATGATTGATGTTAAGTTATGAGATGTATTGTAAATGCTATGGTTATTCGGTGTGATTTATTCTAATAATTACTTTAAAAGTATCCCATGGATGCTTTGTTGTTTTTTTTTCTCACAATAAAAATGTATTGCTATGAGGAGCATGTGGCCTTAGTGATATTTGTTAATTTAACATAGTTATCATACTTTTTTTTATCAAATGTTTAATTCAATGTTCCATACCATATCCTCCTATAATGCTTTTTATGTGCTTCATGCATTTTTTGCATATTTATTTTTTTATAACTAGTTGTGTAGTACCATAGTACTAATGGGTTCCATTTAATGATCTCCTACATATTCATTGGGGGAATAGTGAGTTTGTAGGTAAGTTTGCGAGATATGTTGAAGGCTAATATTGTAGTTTGAGAGTTTGGAATATCTAGTATACTATTTAGTGTATTTTGATATACATATTTCTAGACACTTGGATCCTTCAATATTTCTTTCTTTTGGGTTTATGTAACTGCTGACCAATTTTATATTATATGATTCATCTTAGCTAGTATTGAATATTTTATCTCATATAACTGTGTTGTTAATTTAGGCAGAGTAATATTTGAGCTTTTGAACTTGATATGAGAATGGTTGAGGAGAATGGACTTGTACCGTGTGTGGAGGTAATACCCTACATTTTTACAATTTTAGTATTTGTAATTAACTATTAAAATAAAAAATTTAAGTCCTAAAAATTGAGGTGTGACTAGTTGGTATGAGAGATCTTAGATATTCAGAATCATGTTTTAGTTTTAGATTTGATTCTTATTATCCTTAATTCATAACTAGAAAATTTATTCTTTCTCTTAATGTTTTAAACCTAACTTAGTGCTATGATTATTCAAGTGTGGGTAGGCTAAGTGAACTTCAATTTGTGCTTATGTGTTTATGTGCTCATAAGTTATGACTTTTCTTACACATTTTCTTTTTTGTAGCAACATTAACACTGCCTTTAATAGATGTGTTGGCTATTTAAAAAGACAATCAGAGTCCTTCATGGAGCTCATTCAATATTTACTGTCATGTTAACATCATCTTCCATCACTTGCCAATCTATGCTAGAGAAGAAGGCCCCATTCTCTTATAAGGTTTTCTTCAAAACTACAATAGGGCGTTCAACGTAATCAATTACGTAGAGACATAGAATAATATCATAAAACATTTAGTAAGAAGGTTATGGTGCTAAGTTAGGAGCACTGATGTCCTAAGAGGACATCAAGACATCACTTTGTGCACAATTTTATTTCAAGAGCCTCAAAGGGGAGAAGCTCAAGGGGTTTATTTAGTTAACTTAGCAAATTTTGAAGGTACAAGATATCACGTGTAGTTTCAATAATTATTGATGCCTTTTTAGTGTATAGTAGCTAATGAGGCTGCTATTGTTTTCTAGTTTTGAGTAAGGACATCACTTTAGCATTTGAGGGATGATGGGTGTAATTGTTTTCCATTACTTGAACTAGAGTGCGCTTGCATGGTGGTTATATCACTATTACCTCTCTTCTTCATGTATCTCTAATAGCTAGTTTCTCCCATCTACACAACCACCATATCATAACACCACCACTCTATTTACTCCTTTGCCCAGCAAAGTCAAAAACCCATGGTGCCGCTCATAATACAACTTAGCTCTTTCACATGACCTTTGGCCTTATTGTTTTGAGTTTTCCTATAGCCCATCTCCATCACCAATCATCACTATAACAAACTACTAAAATCCTTCATCATAAATCTTCCTTCAATCTCCTTCTTTTTCCTCCCATCCATGTCATTCTCTCACTATCAAAAACTCTACCATCAACTCTCACCACCATTCCTAGTTTTGACCATCACAACTACTAAGCCTTTGTCATTTCTTGATCCCTATACAACGATCCCTCCACCCTTCCAATCTTGTCTCCCAGTTAGCCCCCAATTTTTTGGACCTTGTATCATATCTTTACACCAACCTTATGTTGCACCATCCATTGTCACCCTACCACTTTTCCTTAGGGTGTTGTGAACCCCCATGTATATTCATGACTCACGTTGACCTACCCTATGCCGCATCAGTTTCCCATTTCCTTTCTTTCCACTATAATATTCTTTAAGTAATATCCATTTTGATGAATATTTTAATATTATTTTCTATTTTACAAGTTAGATATTCGTATAAAATTTTTTGGCTTTATTTTAGGTAAAGGATTTTGATTATTGGAGTTTAATCATTTTTACTAGGTTACTTATAATTGTGTTTTATTTTTAAAAATTAATTAATCTATATGATTTACTAAATATTATATATTACTTGATAGCATATTAGGGTTATAATGTATGAATTGTTTTAAGAATGTTTATTTCGTTCATGTATTTGTCTAATAATGCAATGACAAAATTTGGTAAAATGGAGCATGTGGAGTTGTGTAACATATTATGTGTATGAAAGCATGTTAACTTGGTTTTAATTTCAGTAGTAAATTATATATGATATATACATGCACTATGATGAGTTGAGCGTGCTTTTGTGCATTCTTATCATGATTATGATCATTATGTAACCTAGGAGGAATTTGGTCTTTTAAGTGTAATATTATATGTATTGCAATATGCATGCCTTAAACGTCTTATTTATTATTAAGCATGAAAATATGTGATTTTGGGTGAATTAAATATGTACACTAGGGTTTTACATACTAAATCACGTATATAGGTAAAATAGTCAACTATTGTATATGTAGTTTACTTGCATGCTAAAATATTTAAATTATTATATTTTTCCCTTTCATGAAAAATTATGAAATAAAATAAATGAATGTTTAAAATAGAGAATAATGTGGCGATTGTGGTCTGGAGGGCATTTTGGCCATTTTAACCTTGTGAGCACAAATTTGAAAAATTGATCCAAGGATGGTCTTAGTATATTAATAATTTGACTTTAGCACATGATTTGGCAATGGTTTTCTTGAATAATTGCACTTGGATAAAATTAGTTAAGTATAGAAATGGATATACCTGTTATTATGTGATATTTGTGATCATCTTATTAAAATATAAATATTTGAAGTGAAATACATCGACAGTCACTCTTTATGGGTTCTTGACCTAAAGACCTTTTTTATCCCACATTTTCTACTAAATTTTTTGGTGGTGTGCATTTTTTCCAACTAGGCCCTATATCTTATTCTATTTAGCTTAGTGAATTTTTAAATGGTATGCATACTTAGGGAATAGTTTTCCTTATCAATAGGTCGTTATGCTTCCCTTATGTACAAGTGAGACACTAGTACCTTAGTATATTTAGGTTGACAATTGATAGGATAATGTTTTTCCTTTTTTATGGGTATGAACTAAGCACTTTAGTGTCTCTTAGTTGATTTGATATCCCCGTAAGCAAAGTAAAAGGGAACTAATTACTATTTAGTTAAAATTATTATTTCATTGGTTTGGTGGTACCCTTTGTACCTACTTATTGTCTAGTACTAGCATTTATATCTACTTATGGTTAGTACTTACCGGTGTACCTATTGTTGTTCTATAGTTGCCTTCAAGCCCTATCTATGGTCTTATGCAGTTTTTTGGCATGGATGTTGAATTATGAGATATATTATAAATGTTATAGGGATTGGGTTATTATTTGGTTCTAATCAATACTTCATCCAATATCCTTTGGATATTTGGTTGGTTAGTTTTAATTTATGATCTTAATAAATTAGTATGAGGAGCATGCGGCCTTGGTGATATTTGTTTATCTGACAGGGTTGTCAAATTTAGTTACCACTTGTATATTTCACTATTTCATACAATATTATACCCTGATGCTTTTTATATGCTCTATATTATTTTACATGTCTTGTTTTGTATTTTGGGTTACTTAGTATTGTTGTTGTGATGGATTACATTTCATCATCCTCTACTTACTCAATAGAAAGTGGTAAATTTGCAAGGTTGCTAGTAAGATCATTTGAAGGCTACTATTTTTAGATTAGGATTGGGACTATTTGGGGTCCTATTTGGTATATTTTGATGTAGATATTTTGATTCATGGAACCTTCTTTATTTCTTTATCTTAGGTTTTTATAATGGATGACCACTTTTATTTTATCAGATTGATCTTAGCGAATATAGTAATCTCCATTTTATCTCCCATAATTGTCTTATTAATTCAAGTAGAGTAAAGTTTTAGCTTTAGCATTTAGTATGAGAATGATAAATGAGATTAGACTTACACTAAATGTGGTGGAAACACCTATATTTTGTTTCTATTTTGTTATCCAAAATCAACTCTTAAAAGAAAATTTTTATGTTCTAGAAATAGGCGTGTTACACTTATACCGATGAGTTTAAAGCCAAGGCACCCCAAATCAAGTAGTTAATTGATCATGGTGTTTCTATTCGTAATGTTGATTTTGTTTTTAACCTAATCCCTTCATAGAATATTGATTTGATCTTTAACATAGATATATATTTGAATCGAAACATTCCTAAAATATTCTCAATATATATATTTTTTTAACATATTTTAGTCACGCAAAGTGTTCAAATTAAAGGGTGAAATTGAAGTTGGTGCCAGATATTTTGGCTAGGGGCATTGGAAGACCCAACATGTATCTCCTAGTTCCATAATTTATAAGGGTCTAGCCACCAATTAATGGTAACCATCCCATCTCATGTTTAGGGAATGATCATGCATGTGTCTTGTTGAGCCCTCATCCCTTTTTTTTTATGTTGGCTATTATCACTGCTCTCAAAAGTGGCACTTTAAAGGTAATTAAAATGTTGATCTCTAAAGATCCGTCCAAAAAAAAGAAGGTGGCACATAAAACTTTGGCTTAGAAGTTGACTCTATCAACAATCTATAAGTAGTTATCCCTAGCCTTATTCTTTAGCTAAATAATGGTTAAAGGAGATTCAAGCTGTGTAAGTAGAGGAATCATCTTAGGCTTGTGATAGCTTGTGGGTTAAGATACTAAGGCTAAATGGACTACTTTTTTCCTATGTGATCCCATCTATTGATAGGAAAGCACACTCCAGTTTCCAAGGAGAAAAGTGAGGTGAGGGAGGCTAATGAAGAGAAAGGGGCATCATTTTCCCTTGAAGTCCTTCACGAGAGTGTTGAACCTTGACCAATATTTCCTCAAGGGAATATTGAGGAAATGGAAAAAGTGTTAGAGAGCATGGCTGAGATGATAGTGAGTATGCTAGATGACTACTTTTTATTTGCCTATAATTTGGATTAATCTATTGAGTTGCACTTCTCGAAGCAATGAAACTTGCCCCAAATATGGAGTTATCTAAGATAATTATGTAAGACCCATTTTAATCAACCATTTCAAAAAATTAAAATAAAGATTTTGTTAATGGCAAAAATTATATATTAGTAAGGATGGAAATACCATTAGCAATATAGATATAACTATGGAACTTGGCATCACTGAACTCATAGATACACCTATAAATCAAAGTTATGTATATGAAATTACCTAGATCATTTCTATGGATAGTGAGGGAGATTACAAAGTATTTCATTTTTAGTTTTATTCCTCCCATGTACCAAGCTAGAAAGTGTTAGGAGCCTTCGCCATTTTTTTAATATTATATTCTTACCTCTTATGTGTTCAATAATGTGTGAAAAATACTTCATGAGGTCACACTCAAGGAAAAGATGTTTAAGGGTTTATTTTTGTTCGAAAAACATGCAAAAATCATCTTGTAGGACTTAGATCGTTAATAAGGGATCTTTCATCACTAGCCTCTCATGTCTAGCAAGCAACAAGATGAAATGGCATCTATAAGTCGTAGGGTTCTTCCAAAGCATTCTCCACCACCATAGCTTGATTGTATCCTTCCTTTTGAGTAAGGTTTGGAACATGTTGATATTCTAATCCTTATCATCATAGCTCATATTAAATAAGATAGGAAATGAAATGGGTGGTCTAATATGCTTGTTGTAAGGTTTCATAACCATCCACATATTGATTCTTGAGTTATCTCCCATCAATCATTGCACATAAATAGTCTCTTTATAGAGGATTAAGTTCAATAAGTATTTACCATGTGAAATAAGGTTCCAAGCTTCAATGTTAATGATACCCAAATCCTTTATTTCTTTGGCAAAGAACAAGTTACCCACATAAAATTTTCATTTATACTCTTTTCATTTCCTCGCATTCACAAATAAGACTAGAAGATATAAAAAATGTAGCTGTTGAGAGGATTAGGAAAGATTAAATTTTGGCACCAAAGTATTTGGATGCCATTGATAACACTGGTGATTAGTTGAAGATAATCGGTGTAAAAGAGAAACTAAGAGGTTTTGTGTTGAAATTTGTACATGATCTTATCAATAAAGGCTTAGAACTAATAAGTAATTAGGCTTGAGGATGAGAGAGGTAAACTTAGGAATGAAAGGGGAAGTAACCTGGTTGGAAGGATGTGAGATTCATGATTTCATCCCTTCCAAGATCATTTAGATCTCCACAAAAGGAAAAAAAAATTATGAGAGCCTATATGAAGATCCAATGATCTACCAAATATTTTCATTTGTTATAATAAAAAGAGTTCTTGTGTTACTTGTTAAAATAAAAGGATTTCATAGACAAATGATAGATTGATGATATACAACATTTTCATTGTGAGTAGCCCAAGAACTTTTGGTTGGTCTAAAGTATTTTCAACATCCATGTGAAGTATTCCATGGCCATAAATAAGAGTTATAGAGATATGCTATCCCCATGTTAAAGACTTTTATTCCTATCAAATGGTGGTTGAGGGTTACCATTGTGAAGGAAGCTACAACTAACCTAACCCATAACAACTCAATCAAAATGGGAGTAGAGATTTAAATCAAGAAAAATCATTTCCAAGAATGTCTAGTTCAAAGATTCATAGGTCCTTTTGAGGTCTATTCAAGGCATGCACCATAGATTTATGTGCTTATGGGTATAAAGCTTAGGTAGATCATGTTCAAGTAAAAAAAAACATATCCTTAGGGAATGATTTTTTATGAAAGCAACATCCAAAAGATCAATGATTGAGGATAAATATGTTATAGTCTCCTTATTAGAGCGTTTTTCATGATTTTATAAACATTAAAATAACAAGCAATATATCATAAATTTGTAATTTCTCTCCACATTTGTTACCTTGGGAAAAACAGATAAGGTACTATGATTAAGGAACTTTGTGATATGATGATGTGTGTGGGAGAGTGGAATTCTCAAACTAATGAGAATATGGCTTGAATTTGGTTTTGATATTAGGATAAAGGCTCATTGATGGAAAATTAAGAAATTGAATATTCGAATATGATGGAATATAGATGAGCATGGTTCGAATATGGTAGAAAAATGATGGTGATGATTTAGTGATGGTTGTTTGTTAATGAAGATGGTTTGAATGGTGGGTACTAATTAGCTTGTGCAATCAAAAATGGTTTAGTGATGATGTTAAGATTTGAAGATTAGGGTTTTAGATGAAGGCTGAAGTTGTGGTTTAAGGTTAGGGTTAGGGTATCATTTGTAGGATGATTAAGGTGATGCTTGGCTTGTATGGAAAGGTTAGGGTTTCAAATGGATGGTTTAGGGTTTCGGTTGTGTATATCAAATTAAGAATTTGTTTAACAAAAAATTAGAGTGGGATTTTGATTGTAATTATGGCAAGAAAAATATGTATTAAGAGAATAAAAAAGATATGGATTAATCTCTAATTTACACAGATGAAGAGATTAAAACTTTCAAGCTAAACTGTTCACACAAATTTACTTGAGTTTTAACTCACAAAATATTCACTTGTATTCAACTTCAATATTGATCTTCAACATCATTTCTTGATGCCTACACTTGACATTCATAACAACTTATAATGTTTATATCACTAGTTAAAAGTTTAACTCAAAAGATTCCAAGCTAAAAGATATTATCCTACCTTTATGCCACTTTATGTTTTTCCTATTATCTAATCCTACTAATTAATTAATTAATTAATTAATTAGCTAATATTAATTTTAATGCTTGAAAAATATAAAAATAAACTCCCCCCATGCACGTGGTCATCATTCTATGCATGCCATGCACATGCAAGTAGACACTTAGTTACTTGTCTATTACGTTTCTAGGAACGTAACCGTCTATTGGTCTTCAAATTTTTAGAAGACGTATTCCAAATGAAAAATAATCAATTCCATAATTATGAAAACCAATTCTCGACTATTTTCTCCTACATCATATGAGCTAAGTTAAAGGTCTCAATTATTATACAATAAATTTCTTTAATATAGATAAGCTATGTTTGTTTTAAGAAAGTTGAAGCATAACTGTCAAGATCGAGTGATTTTGTGTCACTAATGAACTTAAAACAAAATTCAAATAATTTTTTGTTATCAATAATAACATGTCATATTGTTACTATTGAGATAGGTGGGTAAATAGGTTCATAACTTCAGACATAAAAATAGGTATAATGGAGGCTTTTGCACATAAATCCAAGATGTAGAACTGTTTTAATTTTTTTGTTAATACTCCATCTTAACATCATTTGAAATGTATTTAAAATTACATAGATGCAAAATAAGATAGTATTAATTTAGAAAAGGACTTAAAATTCTAATAGAAATGTAAATTTTAGGCATACATATCAACCAATTTCCTTTATTGATACACAACTATGTTTACAAATAGGTAGTTTTATTCCTCGATAAACCAGTTTACTAGTTTTCTCAAATCCATCAACTATTTTTCTTAACATTTCATATACTATTTTATTATGGCTTTAAATCTCTTCCCAATGTTTGAGAAAACTTCTAATTACAATGTATTTGTGCTGCTAAGCATATCTTGCTGCTAATTACATTTTCATTATTTTCATTCTACACTTGCTAATTCTTTCCCCTTATTTAAAAAAAATCATAAGCATTAGGCATCTACTCCCTTCTAATTTTTCCCAAGAAAAATAAAGGATTGTTACATATCTCCTAATCTTTCAGTCAAATCATTATCTCTTCTTTATTCTCTTAATATTATCCTTAGAACTCCCTTCTTTATCTTAAGTAAAGAAGGTTGAAGATCTTAACTTCTTTCCCTTTTAATTTATTTTTTGAGAGAAACATTGAGTTATGATACTTATTCTTATTTTAATTTCATTTTTGTTAAGTTTTGAAAATGATTTTTATTTTTCTTTTTATTCTTGATTATATTAGGAAAGTAAGATGTTGATAAAAACCATCAAGTTATTAGTATTTTTTTTTTTGCTAAAAGATTTTCTTAGAGGCAAGGAATACTTATCTCTAATATAAATAAGGTCTTGTGTTCTTTGTTATGCTTTCAAGTTCTTGCTATGTTCCTATGATGTGTATCTTTTAATTCACTACTTGGATTTGATCATGAGGTAATGTTTTCACCTCAAAAGTTTTAGAGCATGCTTTATGTATTATGATATCACTTATGAGTTTGGTTATATTTAAGCATGATCTATTCGAGTATCGATGTCTACCATGTATTCATGTGATTCTATGTATGGAATATGACTTTTATGTGTTTTATGGCATAGAAGCATGCTATGATTTAATTAGAAAAGTTTTCTAATTTTCCATTGAGTGGGGATTGTGGTCTAAGTGTTATTTTTCCAAGCCTATTCAATCAATTTGTGAGATTGATCGAATGGTTATGTAGTTATTCACCCATTTTTGAGTTTGTATTTGATAGGTTTTGTGAATAGTAGAATAAGTTGATAAACCATTCAATAAGTTATCGTGAATATTCAATTGGTTTTCCAAACCCAATGACTTTATTTTTGTGACAATAGTGGTTAACCCTTTGCTAAGAGGCATTAACTAGTCTAGCCAAACTATTTGATTGGTAAAGTATTTGTACCAATCAGTTGACTAGTTTTGCCATGGGTTATTTTTCCACAAGTCTAGACCAACTAGACTAGTCGACTAATACTAGTGATTGATCAATTATTTCCTCTAGATTTCATTATGCTTATTTATTATTTGATAATATTTAATTGGTACTTTATCAAAACTTTTCCACGCAGTTATAACATTTAAATCCTAATTTCAACCATACTTCAAAAGAATTTAATGGACATAAAAATGATAATATTACGGTACCATGTGTGGTTAAATTTGTTATTATCTTTAAACACCCAAGTTTGAGGCTTCTAAGCTTTGGATAGTGTTTGGCATCAATACTCAAAACATCTAAATTGTATTAATGTTTATAATTGGATATTAGAATCTTATAAGCCTTCCCCATATGCGGACTTAGGGTTTAGTTGTCTTATTGGTTCCCTCTAACTTAGGAGACCAACTGTTGATGTTGATGACCCATGAGAAAATTCTAATGGCATGAGTGTTAGCATTGGATGATGTACATTCAAAATTCAATGTATGCCTTTTTACATAGGAGATCTCATGTGGTGCATATAAAATATCCCTTTCAAAACACTTGGCACTATTATGTAGCAGTGGTGGGAGTTGTAGTCCTACGTTCTTCCTAGTTTTGCAGTATAGACATAGGTTATATATATTGAAGAGTAGATTAGGTAATGTAGACCCAAATTTAGTGTATGCTTCCTTACCTAAGAGACCACATATGGTGGATGTGGATAATCCATGATGAAAACTCCTTGGAACAGGTTTGTAGTGGCGGTGGGAAATATAGTCTTATGCTTATCTTGTCATGAAATATATACATTATATTATTTTAATTTTATGTATATTTTTCTAGAAAGTCGTGAATGTATGGATATATGAGCTCTAAATATATATTTTTATGTCATATATGATATCCATGATCTTGTGTGATATATTTTTCCTAAGCGTGTCACATACCATGTTATTGTGTGGCCTCAATATGCAACTTGATCACTTATTAGGTGTTTTGGTAGTTTTTTTTGCTATTACATTTTTGTATTGATACAATATTTATGTGGTTACTGTGATAATCTAGCTTCCATTCTGATGGTCAGATAATGATTTGAAAAGTTATGAGTTCCATCATGAGTGTCTTAAAGATGGTTTTATGGGCCAGTATCTCTCTATTGCTTGAGGATTAAGAGTTTTTATTCATTTAGGTAAGAGGTAAACTAACTAGCTTAGATTTGTTTTCCCATTACATTGGTATGTTTTTTTTGTTCTTTCATATTATTTAAACTCCTATATTTAGTTCCTATATTTGTATTTTTTTTAACTCTCTTTCTTATATATATCATTCTTATTTTTATTACTATTGTTGTTGGGTTGAACATGTATTCCTTTATTCATTGTTCCATCTTTCCTCGTATCAAACATGTGTTAGGTGATGACAGTATTTCTCCCATGGTTGATAAGGTGGCAACATTCCTCAGTTTTGTTTTAGTATGCTTACAAATTATCTTCAAAAAGAAATTCTTGGTTCAAAATATAGGGGCATTGCAGGTTTCTTGATAGCCTCATGGTCATCAATTTAAATACCACCATTGAACATAATTTGATGCATTATATTTTTGATTTGCTCAGCCTTCGTGAAAGTAAAGAAAAAATGATTATTTGCATAAAGAAACCAATTTTGTTTTAAAGAAAACGTTAAAAAATAGGAATGTTACTACCATATCTATCATGAGGAGAGGTACATAGGTTTCTCTAGCCCATGGCAAATGCAATGCTAGGTATGAAAAACATCAAACAACAAGAACAAAGTTTCTAGGTTAGACTCTTTATATAAAAATATTAAATCAATGTTAAAAGTTATATCAAATAGAGTAAAAGGAATAAATAGAAAAATAAAAATGAATATAACATTAGTTTCACTATTTTATTTCTTATGTCTAAGATCTAACAATAACCATATTACTTACATCAAACACATTTGCAAATAAGTCATTTAATACAAAATAATAAGTAAACACACCTAACCTTGAGGAAATAGCATGCACCATGTTCAAACATTTAATCATAATAGGCTCTTGAATAAACCTAAGATAATACATGTATCAACATACAGTACTACTAATCATTCAAATTAACAAATAATAAGCGAATATAGTGAACAAAACTTCTCCTATCAAAACCACAACTTGATAATACTTATAGTACACTTAATACCTTTTATCAAAACAATAAAACATATGGGTAATGAATATATTACCTACTACCAAAACAATAACACATATGGGTAGTAAGCATAATACCTCTCACCAAAACAATAACACAATGGAAGTTCACATAATGTCTCATAGTAAATAAATCTTAGACTATACATATAAATTTGACTTGAGAGTGATTATAATCTCATCCATATCATATAGACCAAGACATCATAATTCACACTGCCATGATAACTAATAAGGAAGCCCTTACGTCATACTAGGCATTCACAAAAAATAAATGTTTAATTTATTAATTATGGGTACCCCTCATAAGGTTTGTAATTTAACCTATGAAGGTGGGAAGGACCTTTCCACTTGTAGCACATCAATACTCGAGGACCTAATAGAGGCTAAACATGCCTATGAATTATCTTTTAATTTTGAAAATAGTGTTTTATTTTAATTAAGGATTACAAGATACTACAAAAATACTTACTTCTAAGCTCTATTGGTAAGGAAGAAGCCTTAATGACAAATAGAAATAAAAGATTAAGGTTTCAAAACAAATCATAACTTTACAACAAACACATCGATTCTCTAACATACATATTCTTTTCAACATTATAATACTAAAAGTTAGTGGTTGATGGTAGTAGATTTAAAATATTGATAAAAGTACATGTATCAAAAAGGTGCATCTTCCATTTTGGATGTGTATCACTAGAGAACTACATAGTTAAGTGTACTTTACTTAGAATAGTCTATAAATTTTTTTATCTTCTAAGAAGTTTTATGGAAAGAATGTGATTGAGGTAAAAAGACACTCTAAAAATATCTCAATTTGATAAATACTAAAAGCTATTTAGTTAACTAACACTAGAAAGTATTTGATTGAATTATTACAAATGGTATAAGAGTGAAACCATAATCGTTAGCTAAAGTTAGATGAAAAAATTTGTTGTGTAGTAGGACAATTCTTAGCATTAGTTGTATTGTGGAAATCTTTGGTCGAGGCACAATGAGGACATTGTGTTATTTTTCTAGGGGCATATGTAATACCCCAAATTAGTAGTGGATGGTAGAAAATTTAAAGGATTGATAAGGTTAGCTATATTGATATGGTGCCCTTTTCTTTTTTGAAATCTATCACTAGAGAACCCTATATTTAATCATGCATAGCCAAAAGTACTCTAGTGATGGGAAAACTCCTATCAAGTTTTCAAAGAAGCATGTGGGTGAGAATAAAACATGTTGGAAAGGGTTCGTGTTTATCTAGGAGGCTTGTCATAGATCTTAAAAGTGTTCGAGTTAGCTACCTACATCCATAATGGGGATGAGGTGTTACAAACTTTCTCTCTAAGATTTAATTATTTAAGCCAACATGATGTCAACTATAAGTTCTCTTATGCATCTTTAGATGCATAAAATTGAATATTTCAGTACTTTCAAACAACAACAAAAATTAACTAAATATCAAATACAATGAGTCACAACTAATCATATGCTAAAACAACTTAAAAGTATCCTAAGGACACAAAACTTAAGAAAAATATGAACTCAAAATAACAAAACCATCTATGAGAAGGGAACTCAAAATAAATTAGCCCATAAGCAAAGCCAACTAAATCATTACAATGCATACCAGTAAAATAATAAACTAAGGAAAAGAAAACCCTTATCCTATCGATATAATCTAACATATCAAAATCAGAGGCTCACAAACCTAAATAATATAAAATAATACTTAATTGAGTAAATTTGTTTTAGTGTCAAATCATAAAAATATCTTAAAGCATAAATAATCAAAATGGAGGTTATAAAAGACAAAACTAATGGTAGAAAAACTTTAAAATGGAAAAATAGATCAAATGAAAACTTCTATGAAAAATATTACTCACACAAGAGACTATCCACTAACTAAAGGAGTTAAAAAGTTACTACTAGAAATTACCATTCATCAAGAAACCTTCAAATCACAATCAATCAAGTATTTTATTCATGATAACATGCTATTACCATTAACATGTTTTTAGCACTAAAATATTATTCCCGTTAAAACACAATTACTCTAAATTATTTAAAAATCATTAATTTCATAAAATGATAATTAAACCCATTTGATGGTAGATAGATGAAAATAATCAATAACACAAGAATAACTCAAGAACATGCTAAAGAATATTTAGAACTCATAAAGCTTACCAACTTCAACGTAAATTAAGATGTAACAAACATGATCAAATCAAGATGTGTTCTATATATATATTTTTCTAGTATATCAAAGCTAAGAATAGTAATATTATATTTAAATCATATAAATGATAACTCCAAAATTGATCTAAAACTAATCATAATAAACTAAATAGCTTCAAATTTGATAATCTTTAATCATTTATAAAACACAATAGACATACCTAAATCATAAAAGGTATTATACCAAAATCATCTTAAGAAAATCTTAAAGATTGTCAAAATATAATTAGATTTAACTAAAAGCTCATGAATCTAGAACTATGGCCAAAAGGCCAAATTACCAATATAATAACCAAACATGCTTAAACATGAAACAATAATGTATAACACAAATAAGTACTATTTACATAGAGTTTGGGAGATTTGCCTTTAATATCTAATATTCAACACAAGAAAAAAAAATTACAACATAGAAATACTACAGAAAAGATTAGAGACAACAACCATATAAAATTATCACAAGAGAAAAAGGATTAAAGAGAAATGAGGAAAGACCTTATCCTCAAAGTTTAGAAAGGTTCTAAGCTTTAAACAATGGTGTGCAAAAGAGGAAAGGCCATAAAATATAGAGGAAAAATGAATGTGGAGGGTGGTGAACCAAGTGGTAAAGAATGATAAAGTATCATAAACTATTGATAACGTTTAGAAGTCTTAGGTGTTAAATTTAAAAGCAACAACTTAATGGTTAAGTTTAGTGTAGATATTCTATAAATATATTAGGAAAGAAATGATGGTGCGACATTATATGGAAGGAAGGAAAGGTGTGGCCATGGTTCATTCTTTAAAAAGAATGAGTGAGAATGTTCCTAGAAACCATAGGTGCGAATAAAAGAGGTGGTTTTGATGGCATATATGTGTTGAAAAATATCTAAACTTGTAGCACCCCTAACTTTTGAACTAAAAAATTTTATTTTGAAGAAAATATAAAAGCATTTGAAAAGGAAATCTGGGGATTGTTACTGCTACATCAACCATGAGAGAAGTATAACCATCACATAACCCATGCCTGATGTAAGTAAAAATAAAACAATTGTGGAAGAATGCGTGCTTGCAAGCAATACAAAATTACTAATAAAGGTAGTTGTGAGAATATGAAAACAATAGATAGAAGGGAATATGAGAGTTTATAAACTGTAAATGCAGATATCAAAACCAATATTTTAAATAACCAAGAAGAATCAAAAACATCCAAACACACTCAACAAAATATATCAAACCGGTTAGCATAACTCTTAACTACACAAGAAGTAACTCTTGAGTTTCTAAGCAATGGCTAGCTACTGGCCCATAGTATCATCAAAAACATACTCAAAGTGAGAATCATACCACTACAAATTATCCTCTACTCCTGAGAATAGAAGCCAGATCATCATAGTGACTAAAAGAGTATGATATTAGTATAGTAAAGTATTAGTGAAACAAAGTACATAAAACATGGTAAGGGCTTATGTAAGACATTGAAGTCACATAGTAGCATAGTAATAAGCATACCAATATAAGGTAACACTCAGTATAATGGTATTACTATAACAATGCATGACTGAATTGAGATCATGGAAGAATATTAATATAGAAATGCATCGTAACCTCACCTTGTAAACCATAATATAAATCTTCCTTTAGTGATCACATACTCTCCAATTATTAAGATCATTCATTTGACCGCACCAAGCTCTCCATCCTGAACAAAAGTTATGGCACCATGCACACACAATGGGATACCAGACCTACTATACACTATAAGAATATATTAAAGCGGCTTTTCTCTAGGATATGACATCGACCACACATCAAACACAATTAACGTGAGGGAAAACACACCTCGGGAAGCCACACCCATCACACATGATTGAAGTACATCAATAGGGCCTATATTAGGATACCTCACCTACCAAACCATGAATGCCTCCACAACAAACTATAAAAATTTGGGTCACCATACCCTCTTAAGAAATGGACAATATAAAGTGCTAGGGGCTTATAATTGGATACTTCACCCACTCAAACTAGACATCTATACCATGTTGCCTTGCTATAGTGTAATCTTTTACCTCAAATATATATGCATACCCCCTATCAACTACAACCTGGCAAAAAAAGAAATAGATAGTTAGTAAAAACATAAAATTCAAGGTGACACACTCACTAACTCCCAACTAGCTACCCCAATAGTCAGAGAAAAAAGCTTAATTCTTTTAATCCTTTAATTAAAAATTACCAATTTATCTAACATATCATAAATTAATTCAATTATTATATAAACTAGGTATTTCGTAGTGATAACACTAAATGCATCACAAGGTATAAAATCCACCAATTAGGTGTTAAAAGATAACATCAAATGAAATACACCAAAACATTAATTTTGAGAATTATAGCAAATTAAGAATTTATTAGGGAAATTAATTAAATAAATTATTTTTATTAAAATAAGAGGGATTAATTGAGGAAAAACCAACAAAAAATTTATAAATTATTTAATTGGAAAAAAATTAGGGTGTTTTGCTAATTAGAAAGGAATTTAGGAAAAAAATCTCAAAAATACATAATTAGCCGAAAAAGAAAATTTAATTATTATTTTATTAAAATATTATTATTTTTCAATATCCTAAAATATTATTATTAAAATATCCTAAGGAAAAACCTAGGTTTAGATCACTTAGCTTAAGAAGATAGCACCTTCCCTAACAAACTTCTGCTTTACAGCTAACTCAACATGGACCGAGATGAACGAATCAACAATTTAGAGAGGGCGTTCGAAGTACTCATGGGATTAGCCCAAAGTTCCTTGTTGCCTCAACCTCAAGCTCCTTTTCCTTCGACAAGTATCGGAGAAGATTGGCTCGATAGAGTTTCACGTCATCGACCCCCGACCTACGATGGAAAAGAAGACCCCGTGGTCTTAGAGAACTGGCTACGAGATTTCGATAGGACATTTGAGGCGCTCAACTTCCCTGAAGAGCGAAGGACGAACATCGCGGTGTATTTCCTTCGAGGACCAGCCGATACTTGGTGGGAAGATCTTCAAACTCGAGGATGACCGACGTCATGGAAAGATTTCAAGACCGCCATCCGCACGCGTTTCTACACAGAGAGTCTCAAGAGGGCCAAACTCAAGGAGTTTATGGAGCCGACACAAGGAAGCCTATCGGTTTGAGAGTACTACGCACGATTCATAGAGTTGCTGAGGTTCGCCCCCAGAATAGCAGCTAACCAGGCTATAGTAGTCTTTCAATTCAAGCAAGGACTTCAATTCAACATCTGAAGTATGATGGGCGCTGACATTTTCCATGACCTGAGTACGGTGTACGAGAGGGCATGTAATGCCGATGCCTTGGTCCAATAACAAGCCTCCATCCTAGGCAAGAGAAAGAACGAAGAGACTGAGACCGAAGAAAAGAGTCATCGCCCCAGAAGCAAGGTTTTCTGGGACCATCCTCAACTTCGAACTAAAGCTCAGCATAAGAAGAAGCAGGGTACTCCTAGTGGTAAGGCTAGCAAGAGATCAACCCGACATTACCATTGTCGTCGTTGCAGAAGAGATCATCTAGGCAAGGATTGCATGGGAAAGTTGATTCAGTGCCATGACTGTGGACAACTTGGGCATAGAAGCTTTGAATGCTACAGTGCGCCCCGTGAAAGAATCCAGAGGCTAGGGCAAACATCAGATTGACAGAATCAAGCACTTGGAGTAATCCGTTCAGCATCGTTAATCGAAGAAGATGAGCAAGCATTCGATCATGATGTAACCTCTTCAAGCTGTCCGTCGGGTCCCGCGTGATTATTTGTATTATTAACTTTGTGTGTAGTTGTTTTTCCTTAGTTAAGTAAGTTTCTCTTTAAGGGGGTAGTTACCCCAAGTAACTTAGGATCCCTTCTTGTAACCCTAGAGCTAAGGCCTAAACTTCGGGGACGAAGTTTTTCTTTTAGGGGGTAGTGATGTAATCCCCCAAAATTTTAGAAAACCAATAATTCAATAAATAGTTTTTATTTGAAATAAATTAGCTTTTTAAATTATCTAATTTAATTAATTTATGGATTTTTGAGTATATAAAATTTGGATGGGAATATTTAGTAAATTTAAAAAAGATATTTTGTTATTTTATCATGATACTTTTATTTAAATAATTTTTCAAACTAATATTTTACTAACTTTATCCTTTTAAAACTAAAATATTATATTATAATGAATTGAACTATTAAATTAGGTAATTTATCAAGAAGATTACATTTTACGACTTTATAAATTATTTTAATTTATTTTCCCATTTTCTCTTTTCCTTTTCTTTTCCTTTTCTTTTCCCTTCTCCTTTTTCTCTTTTTCTTTCTTCTTTCTTCTCTTCTCTTCTCTTTTTCTCCTCCTTGGGCCGCCCGCACCGGCTTGCTTCCCTCCCCTCCCCTGCGCACTGGGCCACTGGCCCATCACCCCTCCCTCTCCTCCGCGTGCCTGACCCAGCCGGCTCCCCACCTTTCTTTTCCTTCTTTTCCCCCTGGACCAGCTGGCCTGTTTCTTTCCTTTCCCCGACCGGCCGCCCGCAGCCTCCCTTCTTCCTTCTTCTTCTCTCCAGGCATCAACAACAGCCGACATGTCCGTTGCTGCCCGACCGCCTGCAGCTGCCGCCCTGCAACCCTTCCTCTCCCTCTCTCTCTTCTCCCTCTTCTTTTTCTTCACCCTTCCATGCCCCATTATTTTCGAAGCCCTTCTTCCCCGACCCTCTTCCCTCCATTTTCTCCCCTCCACTTTCTCCCCTTCATTTTGTGCGCTGCCGCCCTCCGTCGCTCCGACCGCCGCACCCAGCCCCTAAACCACCCCTACACCCTTCTACTACCACCTTACCCCACCCCAATATCCATCCCACAGCCCCTGCCTCCCCTCTTCTTTTTCTCCCTGTTTTTCACTCATCTCGACAACCTACCTGTAACGCCGCCGTTTGCCACCGCCCCGCCACCTCTGCCGCCACCCAACCCACCGTTCGACACCCTGCAACCCCCTCTGCCACTCCTAATGCTCCTTTGGCCGAGAAAACCACCTTCAAGCCCTCCTTCTTCCCCTTTCTTTTCCTTCCTCACTAGCCTGCACCTCGACACCCCACTTCGACTACCACCTTCGCAGCCTTGCTGCCGCCGCCTCCGCCACCATTAGCCACCACCAACACGTCCCCAGCCACCTCTTACACCCCCTCTCCACCTCTGCATCCTTCTCTTGCCTTGAATCCACCCCCGCATGCCTCTCTTCCTAGCCTAAAAATCCTAACCCGAAATTGTCTTTATTTCTTTCTATTACCCTCCTTCGAGCCCTCCTCCCCATAAATTTTCATGCAGCTCATGCTGCAATAGCAGCATGAGTTTCTGGACTTCTTAATCTATTTTTTTATTAATTTTAAGGTATAATTATATTTTAAGTTAATTATTCTATTAATTGTTATAAAGCCTTATGTCTTGATTTTTTTTATGATTTCTAACATAATAAACCTTGATATTATTTTTAGGTGTTGGTTTTGATAATTGAATCATAAACCTTAAACTGGAATACCGGTGAGGGCTGTTTTTGGCGTGAATCGAGGTAATCATTAAACCTCCCTTAATTGCATGGAAACGTATGCTAGCACATTAGGGGTTTAGTATGATTTTATGCATGTTTTTTTGTGCTTAGCATGATATATATATGGTTTCTCATATTGTTGATAAAAAGGAAAAGCATGTTAACTTTTGTGCCATATGTAGGTATGTTAATTAAGGAAGGAGTTTGATGGTTGATGGAATGATGTAATATGTTGTTAATGTATGAATAATATTATTGTCTAAGGATATTTTAGTAATTATGCTTATGAAGTATGTGATCTAATGTATGTAGTTGCTAATGAGTATTATGTTGAATAATGACAAGTTGGTGGACTTAGATGATAAGAATGAAGTACTAATATCATTATTTTATGTAGTGTTAGTAAGTTCTTAAAATGGTGAATAGAGGGGTTGAATGGAAACTTTATAAGTGAAAAGGGTATTTCGGTAATTTTATAAGTAAAAGGGTATTTTGGTAATTTAAAAATAAAGGGGTTAAATGATAATTTATAAGTAAAAGGATAAAATTGTAAGTTGTGAGAAAGAAGGGTATTATAGTAATTTTTGGAGAAAAGGGTAAAGCGGTAATTTTGGAGTCAAAGGGAAATATAGTAATTTTATAAGTAAGTGGTAAGAATGATAATTTTGGAAGTAGGGGTAAAATAGTAATTTTGGATGAAGGAGGGCATTATGGTTATTTTCAAGTAAATGAGTATTATGGTAAATTTTGGAAGTAGAGGGGAAAAATAGTAATTTCATAAGTAAATGGTAATATGGTAAATTTTATAAGTGAATGGCGACATGGTAATTTTATAGGTGAGGAGTTTTATGGTAATTTTGTAAGTAAAAGGGCAATATGGTAATTTTGAAAGTAAAGGGGGCAAAGTAGTAATTTCATAAGTAAATGGCAATATGGTAATGGTATGAGTGAACCGGTCTGGTACTAAGTGTGGCGGTAATACTCCCAAAATTCACGGTTTATTTATTTGCTTCCGCTAGTTCCTTTTTATTAACGAAATTTTTCAGTAGTGAATTTTGGGGTGTTACAGCTAGCCCAGCCCTCGTAACCTAAAACCCCCTCCCCCTCCTTTCCTCACACGCGACCTTAGCATATGCCCCTTCTCCCTTTCTCTTCCTTACTAGCAGCTGGCTCGATTTGGGTCTTTCTTTTCTTTTTTTCTCCCTAAACCAACTGGTCGCACCCCCTTCTTTCTTTCCCTTCTCCCTTAACCCTCTCTCTCCTCGATACCCAACCCTTCCACTTCCCAGAGCAGGCACGCAGCCTCTACGCCACCGCACACTAGCCTACCACCCCTATCCCCTTCCTTGTCATTCCCTCCCTCTCCTCCACCCAATAATAGCCCCTCTCTTTCCTTACGCATGGCTCTCTCTCCCCTTCTTTTCCCATTCCTTAGCAGACAACCCCTACGAAAATCGCAAGCCTACTCTGGCCATAAGCCGCTGGCTGGCAACCTATATGCATGCCGCTGACCCTCCCCCTTCCCTCTCTATTGTTCCCCCTCATCCTTCGCTATAAATACCCCTCAACCAACACCATTCAACTCTTTTTTTCACTCAACCCAGAAACCCCCTTCTTGTTGTCGCAGCCTATTCTAATACCTCGTACACTACAGCCATCCAGCATCGTAGCCCAAACCACCACCCAACCTACTCCCTACACTACTCTCCACCAAGCTACACCCCTCACCGCCCTCAATACTCCCTGCACAAGCTGCCTTAGCTATGCAAAGTTGGCCATTCGACCAACCTTAACCCAAAAACCACTGCCCTTGTGCTGCCATCCACCGCCACTCCAGCCACAACCACCACCCCTTATACTCTAAAAAATCACCAAGAGACCTTCCCGTACCTTTCCCTACCATAATTTTCCCTTTCTTCCCTCTCATCCGCCCTTCCTCCCTCTCCACCACTCCCGACCACCACACCACTACCGCCTATGTCACTGCCTTTAGTTGTGCCACCACCACCACTCCAACCCTCTCCATCTAGGCATCCTCCACCACCTCAACATCCCCTCTTATTCCCCTTCTACTACTCTAAACACCTAACTTTTTCTTCTTTTTCCCTCTTTTCCCACCACCCCCGGTCACCACCAACCCTAGGCGATACCTTAACACCTCTCAATCCTTAAACCCTAATTGTGCAAACTTTATTCTTTTTATTTGTATTTATCTTATTATTACTACTACTATTATTATTGTTATTATTATTATGTTATCATTATTATTATTATTTATCATAATTATTATTATTTACACCTTCATCTATTAATTCTATTATTATTATTATGAAGGCGTTGAAATCCTATTTTTATTATTAATTTCATTATCATTATTTTTATTATCATTATTATCATTATTGATATTATTATTATTATTATTATTAATGCTAACTTTAGCACATTATCACTTTTGTTTCTATTATAAATATTCAAACCCTATTATTATTATTATTATTTACTAGTTAACTATTACTATTATCAGTACTATTCTTAACACTTTTATTAATATCATTATTACTTTTATTATTGTTGTTGTTGTTGTTATTGTTGTTATGAGTGCTAGCCTTAGTATATTATTACTATTGTTACTTTTGTAAATATACAAACCCTTAACCATATAAATATCATTATTTCAATTATTATTATGATTAGTATTATCCTTAGCAATATTATTATTATTGTTGTTGTTGTTGTTGTTGTTATGAGTGCTAGCCTTAGTATATTATTTTTATTGTTACTTTTGTAAACATACAAACCCTTAACCATATAAATATCATTATTTCTATTATTATTAATATTATTAGTATTATCCTTAGCTATATTATTATTTTTGTTAATATTACTATTATTATATTATTATTTTTATTACTAACCTTAATATTAGTATTAACTTTAATACTACTAGAGTTTCTATTACTATGAGTATTAGTGTTATTATTATTATTATTATTAATATGACTATTTTTAATACAACTAATATTAGTAATGTTATTAGGAAAAAATAAAGCTATTAGCTTTAAAAATATAAATATGGCTATAAATAATTGACGTGAACCTATTTTGACTAGTAATACCGTATTAGGCTAACTTAAGAAAAAAACCCTATTTTTACTTGTAAAGTTACTTTTAATAATAGTAACCCTAATATTAGATTAAAGTGGGAAATAATAGTATTTTTAGTAAGATGGAAATTAATCCTTGGTTTTTCCCTCTTATAGATAGACCCAGTCAAAACCCTAAGGAGGCATAGGAGTGTCATCCAAGACATATGTTGAGTTAGGTAAGGATGTAACTAAGGCCTTATGTGTGTTATGTGTCTTATATTTCATGTATCATGACATGTTATGTATCTTGTGATTGTCATTATAACTATTTTATGTATAGAGTAGCTTGGAGTTGAGGTATACTCATGTGTTTCCTCATGGCATGTGTATAATATGTATATACTTTTATTATGATAATATGTGATGTGGACCTTTAGGACATGCATGCAAGGATATTTAATGTCATGATATGGGATGAAAGGATGAAAAAGGAAAATGGGGAAGTGAGTGGACCAGGGGGGACGTAAGTTGACTAAGGGGAAGTAAGTTAACCAAGAGGAAATGAATTGAACAAGGGATATCTGATTAACCTAAATATCCTATGATCCATGAAAAGGAAAATAAGAGGGTACTATGAATAAAATAAAAGAGTGGGTGAAATTTCCATGGGAGTATCTAGGGTTTGCATGGGAATTATATGGTTTTGTATGATGAGTTTGAGGGTTTGCATAGGGTAGATGGAGTCTGCATAGGGATGAACTTTATGTGTGAAAAGTTTCCTTGGGATATAGGTAATGTAAGGGAAGAGTTGTTTTGGTGATTGCATGCTTTGGGTGAAAAATAATATATTGGTTAGTATAAGGGTGCATAAGAGACCTGGCTAGGGTTTGGTAGGAAAACCCTAATTTGAGATGTTGGTGAAAGTAAAAATAATTGAGGGTGAGTGGAGTATGAGATGAGGATAGAGGAATGTCATGTGTAGGGTGAGTATGGGTATCAAGGGAAAAAAAGAGTGGAAGGGTGACAGAATGATGCTAGGATTTGATGTGGCTAGCTAGGGTTTCATAGTCACACACATATTTGGGGAAGTATAGTAAAATGATGAGGGTTGAATCTAAGGGATGTGATGAGTAGGGTGTTAAAACCACCTGGGTTGTGTCAAGCAGTGAAGGACCAACCACATTAGCTCAAATTAGGGTTTCTAGAGAAAAGTCTAGGGTGAGGTAGTGAATAAACTTGGAGGTGTAAGGTAGTGGACCTCAACCAACAGACTTAGGAGTTGGGCCACCAATGTGAGTAAGTGGAGGAAGGAAAGGATGTTAGGGTGTGTTAGTAGGGGCAGAGTCTCAAGATAAAGGATGGGTCCGCTTAGGAGGATAAGTGTAGATGGATTGTAAAATTCATGTCTGGGGTGAAACTTATTGAATAAGACACATTAAGGTACTAATCATTTAAAGATGAAGACTTTTGAGCCAGGCCCAGACCAATCCACTAGTGAATAATAGTGGCTAGGAGCCGGGGTGCCCTAGAGACTAATCTACCAGTGAATACTAGTGGTCAAGAGCATTATGCCCTGTATGTTTTCGGTCCATCGACTATAATAGTGGGGGATTCCTTTCTCAACAAACTAAACATAATTATGATAAGGCATAGGAAAGATACTAAGTACGTACAGTAAAATGGGGTCAGACCGGTCCACCAATGAATAATAGTGGCCAGGACCACTTTTTCCTAGAGGTCGATCCACCAATAATAATAGTGGTGAGGAGCGTTATGCCCGATATGTTGTCCATTGGCTATAATAGTGGGGCTCTGCGCTTTTATGAAATAATAATAAGCATGGTGTGAAATGATTATTGACCAAAGAATGAAAGAATCAGTTGATCCGAATTATATCTTGGCCTTTACCTATCTGTAATGATGGCATGTTATTTATATGATCATGTTTGTGTTATGTGCCTTTGTTTATTGGCCTTAGTTTCATGGTTACCTTACTTAATATGTGACATACTAACCACTCATTTCATGAGTGCTACTCATTCCCATAAGCAAAAGACCCCTCTGAGTTTGTGTAGGTTGTTGACGCTGTTGTCGATGCCTTCGATGCTTAAGAGGCATCGGGTGGGGCTGAAAGTTGAGCATGGACATGGTCTCGGATCGAGAGTGATGTGGCTGGAATTAATTCCTATGTTCTCGTATTTTATATCTATTTATTCAGATTCATTTTATCACACTGTAGCTTCACTTCCCTTTGAGGAATTTTACTTATGTACCTTTGGATTGTAAACTCTTTTTGCGTACTCTAATTTCTATCTTATGAATGTTTCAATGATTTTATGAAGCCTTGCTTTAATTTTGAATTATGATGGTTTTTAATTCTTCTTTAGCCTTGTAGTTAGTATAAGACCGGCTAGGGGTAGGGATTTTATTGATCACGGTGGTAATATCCTTGAAATTTAGAAGTTTTGATTTACTTGCTTCCGTGAAACTCTTTACTAGTTAATTTTGGGGGTGTTACACCAAAACTAATTCAAGCCCCAAATATCATCATTATGATTCCAATTAAATCCTAAGTAAACATGATTATAATCATAATTTAAATGTTGTAATAGCATGGAGGAATTAACAGACAAGGACTAGAAGAAGAATAATAATTAACAACGAACATGATGGAATGCAGCTAAACTAGTCAACTAGTTTGGTCTCATAAGACCCAAACCAAAAATAACACAATTGGACTACTCAACAAGTTAACCTCATTTATTGACTATTCCTAGGAAATCATTTAGTGGGTTATTCCCAATCGGTTAATGGGTCTATGCAAATAACATACCTCTTTATTCATATGGCCATGAGTCGATGGGTTTGGTAAATTTGTTGACTTGTCCTAGGAACCAATATATAAGTTCATCGAACAAATTGACTGATATTACAACCAACATATAAAAATTTTCAAACTTAGTGACTATTCATACAAGTAGTGGATTGGTTCAACAAACCGATCAACTGGTCTAGTAAAATAGCACCCATACTTGTGGTCCACATACCAAATATTCACCAAACTTTACCATATTAATCCTACAATACTCTATGGGCTAAAACAAATAATAAGATAGGTTTCACATATATAATCACATGAATACATTATAACATTTTTATTAAACAATTCATAATAAAACTACCAAAATCTCAAATTTTATGACGGAAGCTCTACAACATGCTCCAATCCTAGAATATAGCTAAATCATGCTCAACACAGAAACACACCAAGAAAAATAGAAACACAATAAAAAAAAGACATTATCCATATAAAAGATAAGAATTCTTTACATTCAAGTAATTCGTCTATCACAAAACTCCTAACTAGATAGTGATCTACCAAGACTTTCATTCCTAAGGGAATAAATAATTAAAACCATCCAAAAACCTATCTAAAACTCTATTAAAAAAATATAAGGAGAAGAATAAGAGCATAAGAATAACTCAACCTTTTCTCAAAAAAATAATTTTATGGAGAATGAAGCTAGAATCTTCGATCTTTCTCAAAACTTAATCCTTTCTTGCTCAAGAGAAATAAAGAAGAGCTAAAGTTGAGATTAGAAGAAGAAAAGAGAAGATAATAACTAGACCAAGGAGGGAAGAAAATAAGAATAAACATCTAGTTTCTCTGTAGAGAGAAAAAAGAAGAAAGTTGGATAGTACCCAACACTTAGGAATTTTCACACAGGAAAAGGGAGAGAATGATTAAGTGTAAAAGCTGAAGAGTGAACTACATCAAGAAATAGAGTTTGTAGGAGAGAGTGATGGTCAACATTACCAAGTGATAGATACAAGAACAGTAACAATTTTTTTGATCAAAATTATAAAATAAAAAAATATATCACCCTATCAAATGATAATTTTACCCCTAACTTCCTCACATATGACTTTCTCCATTTCTATCTTCCATTTTACTTCTCTTCTCTAATGTTAGATACCTTAAATGGCCTAAATTAATTACCTAATGTCTTGTGGTTTTTATTGTTCCAAGGAGTTCTTAAGAAATGAGATTATAAGTTATCAATTAGAGAATACCAAGAGTTAAATGAGGATAACAAATGGTAGAGCAAAAGTAAGAAAGTTGTATTCTAATTTCTAATGTCCAAAATGAATAAAAAAACCCTAATATATATGTATAAAATGAGGGATAAGAGGAAAGGAAAATTAATATATTCTCAAGGATAATAAATTGTCATGCTATATGTATAAAGCTAGCCTAACAAGGGAGTTGCATAGGGTAATAGTTTTGGATGGGTGGATCCCATAGGTTAATAGTCTAGATTGGGTAACTTTTGTTGCTATAATCATTGACATTTTTCTCATGTTTATTTTAATGATATTTCATTTTTGTTGAAGTGTTTAATGTTTTCCATATTAGGCCCATAAACCGTGATGGAAACAACCTGAGAGTATGTTTCACCACTGAGTGAAACAGGGTTAATCTATAAGGATTAATATCCATTAAGCTTGACATGCTATGAATTGTTATATGATAGAAGGACTTGGCGTTAACAATTCCCCTCTAATGATTTTATCTTCTAACTTCCTTCCCATCCATCATCTATTGATATTAATAACTTCCTAAGCCCTCATTTACTTAATTATATTTTCATTATCACCTTATCAATATTTAGTTACATAGCTAAGTTTACAGAATACTTGACTTTAGAAAAGCATATTTCTTTCAAGTCCCTATGGGATAGACTTCACTCATCACTTTATTACTTAGGTTGGTAGTGTATACTTGCACGATTGTGTTGTGCTCCATTATTATTATTACCTACTGAACACTGTTGAACTAAGCACACACCAAGTTTTTTTCACCATTGCCGAGGAAATTAAATTTTGAAAAAATGCTACATATTGAAGGACAGCCTACTATGAACTTTTTACTACATAGCTAACATTAGACTATTTGTAGTTTTTAGTTTTGTTTTTAAATAACTAACACTTATATGACTAGAAATTATCAGAGTGCCATGATACCAACTAATAACAAGATTGAGTGCACTCTAAGGAGGAATCGAGCAGTGTTGCATCATCAACAATATCAAGTAGAAGGATCAACCTTAGAAAGTTCTAGCAACATGAGTCATTTAGGCCTATAATATCCTAAAAATGAAAACAATGAACTACCTATGCCACAACCAAATCAAAGGAAAAGGATTATCCATAATCTTACCCTCTCACATCAACATAAACCCTGTAGGAATGCAAGCTCAACCCATAGGCGATGATTTTAACTAAGCCATCTAGGATTATGTTGTGCTAGTCTAAGACTACGTTAACCCTACCATTGCCCATCCAGATATCCAATCCCCTTTCTTTAGACTTAAACCTATCATGTTCCATATATTATAAACCATAGGGTAATTTAGTGGCTAACCCACCAAAGACTCATACCTTCATTGGAGATCATTTATGCAAGTTAGTGACACTTTCAAATTTTAGGTAGTTCTAGAAACCTCCCTATGACTAAAGTTGTTCCCTTATTCCCTAAGAGACTCTACAAGGGAGTAGATGAATTCCCTACAAACTCGTTCACTCACCTTCTAGGATAACTTAGTTTAATATTTTCTTATGTTATATATCCCTTCTAGAAAAAACACCATGATTAGACATAACATTACAACATTTTTGCAAGAAGAAGATGAGACACTCAATGTTGCATGTGATAGATTTAAGGAAATGTTGAGGAAATGTCCAAAAAGGGAATCCCTCATTGGTTGCAAATAGAAACATTATATCATAGATTAAACCCTCAAACATGAAACTTAGTATATGCCTCAGCCAATAGTGCCTTGCTGAGTAAAACCTATGACCAAGCCAATAAGAATACTGAGACCATAGCCCACAACAACTAGTAGTGGGGTTATGCAAGGAGTGTTTATAAGGTGTGAGCAGTAGGAGCATTCGAAGTGGGCGCTATCATAGCCCTAAGTGTAGAGGTATCATCTATGTCTAACCTATAAAAAAATTTTGCTGCCACTAACTCACAGGTATAAAGAATATAGGAACATTTTACTACTTCAGCAGCTATAGTATCGTGCGCATATTATGGAGAAGGTTATTTGTTTGAACAATGTCAAGCTAATCTAGTGTCAGTGAATTATGTGGGAAATCAAGCTAGAAATTCTCAGTAGCCATACAACAATAATTACAACCCAATCTGAACATAACATCCTAAATTTTCATGGTCTAAAAAAAATAATGTCCAAAACATAGTCAGTCAATACAACCAACAATGCTATTACCAATTTCAACCCCAACACCCTCAGCAATCACAATCTCACCAACCTCCTACCTAATGCAATAACTCCAACCCTCTAGAAAATCATATAAAGGAATACATGGAAAGAAATAATGCTATAATCTAAAGCAATACAACCTCCTTAAGAACCCTAGAAATCTAAATGGGGTAGCTAGCTACAGCCTTAGTACTAGATCCTATGGCAATCTATCTAGTGATACTAAGAACCTTAGAAGAGAGGGTAAGGATCAATGTAAAGTTATTACCCTTATATGGGGTATGGAAATTACACCTTCCTACTAATAGGAATGAATTAAGGAAGAGAAATGCCTTAACAAATAGGAAAATGACATAGAAACCCCTAGAGAGAAGGTCCAATTGTATACCTTACTAACTATAGACTAATCCTACCAAAAATCCAAATAAAGACACCAATTCAACATCAAAGCCACAAAAGAACAATAATCCATTATCGAACAACGCTCCTAAACCCTTTATCCTATCATCACCTTTCCCTCAATGCTTCAAACAACAATAGTAGGACAAGCAGTTTGATAAGTTCTTATATATTCTTCTTTAATTGCATATCAACATCCCATTGGTTGAAGCCCTCTAACAGATGCCTACTTATATAAAAATTTTAAAGGAAATATTATCATAAAATAGAAGACTGTGTGAATATGATATTGTAGCAATAAACCAGGGAAGTAGTTTGATTTTCCAATAACAACTAACTAAGAAATTACAAGACCCTGGCAGTTTCACCATCCCCTATTCCATCGGAGACAAGTATTGTGGTAAGGCCTTTTTGACCTTGGTGCTAGTATCAATCTTATGCAAATGCAATTTTCAAGATGTTAGGTATTGAAGAGGCATGGCCTACCACTATTACCCTAAAGATAGCTGAACTATCATATGTCTAACTTGAAGGGAATATTAAAGATGTGTTAGTAAAGGTAGCTCGATTCATCTTCCTTATAGAATTCATAATCCTCAACCATGAATTTGATAAGGATTTCCCTATCATTTTAGGTAGGTCTTTCTTAGCCACTGGTAAGGCCCTAATAGATGTGGAAAAGGGAGAACTAATAATGAGGGTCAATGTAGAGTAGATGACTTTTAATGTTTTCAATTCAATGAAACAACCAGAAAAGGATATTGATGAATATTCATGAGTTGACATTATTAATTTAACTATCTACGATGAGTTTGATGTAGGTACACCTTATGAGGAATCTATGTTGTTTGATGTGAACCATCTAACTAATGGTTATCCTACCCATTATTGCAATGAATAGGCTGACGAATATATAGTAGGGTGCAGCTGGATAAATTACTCAACAACTTGAGAACATCTTGCTCCAAATAATGGAGAGATATAGCTAGTCAAACCATTAATTGAGGAGCCTCCAAAGCTAGAACTTAATATATAACCAACACTTATAGTATATATATTTAGTTAAAGAAGACACCCTACCAATTATTATATCGTCTACCTTACATAAATTTCAGCCAAAATAGCTAACTAGTATGGTACAAAAACATAAAAAGTTAGTAGGCTAGATTGTGGTAGATATCTATGGAATCAACTCAACATTATGCATGCACAAGTTTTTTTAGAAGACCCGCCAAATTCATCAATTAAGCAACTAAGAAGGCTCAACCCAACAGTAAAGGTGGTAGTGAAGAAATAAATCGTAAAAATGGCTCGATGTTGGTATCATCAATCCATTATCTAATAGTAATTAGGTATGCCTTGTCCAATGAGTACAAAAAAAAGGAGGTCTGATAGTCATTCAAAATTCTTAGAATAAAATTATCACGACCCAGACAGTCATAGGGTGGTGTATTTGCATGGACTACAAAAAACTCAACAAAGCTACCCCAAAAGATCATTTTCACCTCGCTTTTATTAATCAAATGCTTGAAAATTTTGTAGGAAAAGATTTTTATTGTTTTTTAGATAGATACTTAGGTTATTATCAAATAATCATTGCACTGAAAGATCAAAATAAAACCACATTCACATGTCCTTATGGCACATTCACCTTTTGACAAATTCCTTTTGACTTGTGCAATGCACCTACAACTTTTGAGGACATCCTAACAGGTTTAGAGAGAGTGTTGGTAAAGAGTTAATAGACCAAATTAGTCCTTAATTGAGAGAAATATCAGTTTCCAATTCAGGAATGTGTTATTTTAGGTCATAGGGTCTCACCTAAAGGACTAGAGGTTGATACAGCAAATGTGGAGGTTATAAAAAAATTACCTCCTCCGACCACTATTAGGGTTGTGAGAAGTTTTCTATGACATGTTGGATTTTATCAAAGATTTAGCAAGGATTTATACAAAATTGCTAAACCCCTTTTTCTATAGTTGGAATAGGATAGAAAATTTAAGTAGCCTTTGAAAGAATAAAGTAAGCATACACTGAAGGCCCTATTATATTAGAACTTGACTGGACTTTTCCCTTTAAACTAATGTATAATGCAAGTGATTTCTCTATAGGAGAAATCCTAGGGCAATGGAAGAATGAGCGCTTCCATAGCATCAGCGATGATAGCAAAACATTCAATGAGGCTCAAATAAATTATGCCACTGTAGAAAAGGAATTACTGGAAGTAGTATTGCATTTGATAAGGTCAGGAAGCATAGTGATTATATTTACTGACCATGATGCTATTCATTTTTTACTTCCTAAAAAGGATGCCAAACCTCAATTGCCAATGTGGATCTTACTTTTGCAAGAATTTGATGTCAAAATAAAGATCAACAAGGGAAGGATAATAAAACTGCGATTTGTCTCTCTAGACTAGAAGGATATAATGTAGATCATAAACAAGTCTACATTAAGGAAAACTTCCCTAACATAAAACCCCTAACAATCAAGCAGGGTTAACAACCCTAGTATGCAAATATTACTAACTACCTAGCATGCAAAATATAGTCCCTTAACAAATCTCGACAATAGTTGAAGAAAATTTTCCATTCCCTCAAATACTACTATTGGGATGAACCATTCCTATTTTGTTAATGCATAAATAGACTAATGAGAAGGTGTGTATGTGAAGAGGGGGCTAAGGAAATCTTGGCCACTTGTCACTATGCAACCAAGGGAGGCAATTTTACAAGTATAAGGACTACTAGAAAAGTCGTCCATAGTGGATTCTATTGGTCCGCCATATTCAAGGATGCTAGGGAAGAGGTCCAAAACTATGAGCAATGTCAATGAATGGGGAACATTCAAAAAAGAATGAAATTCCTTAAATGGGAGTTTTAGAATTGGAACTATTTGAGGTTTGGGGAATTGATTTCATGGGCCCATTTCCTTCCTCCTTTGGTAATGAATACATTTTGTTAGTAGTGGATTATCTATCTAACTGGATAGAGGATGTTATAGTACCAACTAACAATGCTATGGTGGTGGTCTGCTTCCTTCAACATAATACTATCGCATGATTTAGGACTCTCAACGTAATCATTAGTGATGGTGGAACACATTTTTCCAATAATTTGTTTCAAAAACTTATGCAAAAATATGGGGTTCATCATAGAGTAGCCATACCTATCACTTGAAATCAAATGATAAAGACAAGCTTTCTAATGGGAAAATTAAGAGAATTTTAGAGATACTAGAAAAAACTGGTCAGATAGATTAAATGAATCATTTTGGTCATATAGGATAGCATTAAAAACTCCCTTGGGAATGTCAGCATACCAAATAGTATTTGAAAATTCTTGCCACCTACCTATTAAACTAGACAATAAATCCTATTAGGCACTTAAAACTATCAAATTTGTTCTAGCCTTTATAGGAGGAGCACAAAAGTTACAGATGAATGAGCTTGATGATCTAAGGGATACCTCATACAATAATGCCTGGTTATATAAGGAAAGACTAGGAAATTTCATGACTAGTACCTAAAGTCAAAGGAGTTGTATCCAGGGAAGTTGGTGTTTTTTTATAACTCATAATTCAAGCTATTCCAAAGAAAATTGAAATCAAGATGGTTTGGCCCCTATGATATTATCAAGGTGTATCCATACAGAGTTGTGGATCACAAGGATCAAAAGACTAAAGAACCTTCAAGGTCAATGGCCACTAAATATAACCATATCAAGTGAAAATCTCAACAAGGATGTTCAAACACTTTCCTTGTGAACCTCATATGGTTGCATCATATTATTAGGTTGAGGATATTAAACCAGAAGTAAATAGGAGCCAACATAAAATCTTATCTTTTGTTTTTGTAACTCGTGTTCTTTATGATTCCCTTATAAATTTTATTATTTTCTCACAAAAAAAGATATATTAATGCTTTAATTGCTAAGAAATTGGTAGGAGAAAGGTGGGTAGAAGGCATGTTCTACATGTCATAAGATGAAGAATGCTAATGCTCCGTATCTTATAATAAGATTCATCTATATCCAATGTCAGGCAGCTACTCTAAGCGAAGGTATGACCCTCACACCCTCTCTCTAGTACAACTCACCTGGACAACACTACTTTTTATAATAAAGCTAATGTAAATCAAAGTGGAGGAAGAAGTGTAGGATCTATCAACTATTGTTTCGATTGGTGGCAGGTTGACGTTGAGGAGAAAGGGTTCGGTTTAATGTAGATTTAAATCAACTTGTTTGCACATTTGAAGGATATGAATACTTTGAATGTGCAACTCATTCAAAGTCTCGAATGAAGCAGAAAAAACTCTGGGCTTTTCTTATCAAAAGGGACTCCAAAAACGGAAGATAAAACACAAGCTATGCTTGAGGATTTGGTGTTCAAAAGTTTTATTCTTCAGCTCATCATATGTGTTTACAAGTATATATATAGGAAAAGTAGTCGGCTAACATGACTTAACCCCGCTGATTATCCTTCTTAATTCAAGCTAAATTTAACTCACTTGAATTAAGCCTATATAATACTTAATATTACTCATAATATCATCATTTAAATTATATTAATGGCTAACATTACAAAGCCACACAATCAACTTTGGTAAATACATGAAATTACAACAAAACCCTAGTTTAAATAAAATATATATAGGGTTTACAACAAGTTTAATATAACTCATCATACCATCACTATATCTTGTTGTAGTGTCATCCCATGTATTGTATAGCCTTGAATGTTTTTATACTTTAAGTCTCTTTTTGTGCATTAAATTCTTCAACTTGCAAATACATAATATACCTACAAGAGTATCTTGACTCATTTTCAATACGAAGCATAGGAATATCATCAAGAAAATTTAAAATGAATGGCTCCATTATTAAGAATGCTAATTCTACCTTACCTTGAGAATCATTAGAAACATGAGATACATTAGATGAACCTGCATCATTCTCCTTAAGTTGAGAAGAATTTGTCCTCAAATTATCATCAGTATAATAAGGAGACAAATCACTAACATTAAAAGTTCTTGAAATTCCACCATAATGGTTTGGAAGTTAAAGTTCATAAGCATTATCCCCAAACTTTCTTAGTATTTTAAATTGTCCATTAGTTCTTGGCATTACTTTATTTTTACATAAATTAGGAAATCTTTCTTTATGCAAATGTAACCAAACTAAGTCACCAGGAGAAAATACATGAGGGTTTCCATGCTTTTTTGCTTGAGCTTTATACTTGGCATTAGCTTTTTTTAATGTTATTTTTTATTTTCTCATGAAGCTGTTGAAAAACTTTTACTCTATCTTTGGCTTCATAATTTTTTAATGCACCTTTTTTCAAAGGAATCATATTAATAGGCATGTGTGGATTCACTACATACACCACCTCAAATGAACTAGTTTGAGTAGTACTAGATGGACTATGATTATAAGAAAACTCTGCATGAGCTAACCTAACATCCCAATCTTTAATACTCTTATTAACTAAATCTTTTAATAATGTACCAAGAGTTCTATTAGTTACCTCAGTTTGACCATCAGTTTGTCGATGATGTGAAGTGCTAAATAACAATTTAGTACCAAGCATATGCCGTAAATTCTTTCAAAAGTAGCTCATAAACTTGACATCTAGATCTAAAACTATGATTTTAGGAACACCATGAAGTTTAACAACCTCTCTAAAATACAAGTCAGCAATATGCGTGGCATCATCGGTTTTATTTCATGGATTAAAATGAGCCATTTTAGAAAATTTATCTACTACCATAAGAATTGAATCTTTCCCACGTTGTGTTCTTGGTAACCATAGGATAAAATCCATTCTAACTCCTTCCCATGGTTTATCAGGAACTGGTAAAGGTGTGTATAAGCCTTTATGAATGTAACTCTTACATTTTTTTCATATAGAACATCTATTTATCATAGCTTGTACATTTTTAACCATTCGTGGCTAATATAAATTTTGTCGTAATAATTCCATAGTCTTATGTATACCAAAATGTCCCGTAATGCTACCCTCATGTATTTCTTTAATCAGTAAGTCTCGAATACTAGATCTAGGAATACAAAGTTTATTTAGTCTAAACAAAAATCCATCTTTTATGATATAATTACCATGGTATCCACTTTATTTACATGCACTAAATATATCCTTAAAATCTTCGTAATTAGGATACAATTCTTTTAACATTTCGAAACCTAAGATTTTGGCATCCATCATAGCAATTAATGTAGATATAAGAGAAAGAGCATTGGCTACTACATTTTATTTTCCATCTAAATGTTTGACAAACAACACAAAGGATTGTAAGAAACTCACCCACTTCGTATGTCTTGGATTAACTTTCTTTTGACCAAGTAAATATTTTAAACTTTCATGATTTGAGTGTAATACAAAAGGTTTTCGTCTTAGATAATGACTCCATGTCTCTAAACTCTGTAAAATGGCAAAGAATTCGTTGTTATAAATTAAATAGTTAATTTTATCTCCATTCAAATTTTCAAAGAAGAATGCTATAGGTTTCTTTTCTTGTGAGAGGACACCTCATATTCTAACTCCACTAGCATCACAAGATACCTCAAAAAGAAGTTGGGTAAAGATAGAACAGGGGTATTACAAAGTTTAGTTTTAAGGGTCTCAGAGGCTTGAGTAGCTTCTTGTACCCTATAAAATTCACCTTTCTTCATGAGATGTGTGATAGGTGCAGCTATAGTAGAAAAATCCTTAATGAATCTTCTATAAAAACTAGCTAACCCATGAAAAATTCTCACATCATGAACAATTTTAGGGATAGGCCATTCTTGTATAGCCCTAATCTTTTTAGGATCCACTTTAATTCCCTTGCCACTAAAAATATAGCCTAGGAAGACTACACTTAGAAGCATAAAGTCACATTTCTCAAGTTTTTCATAATGTTTAGCTTCCCTTAGCTTATCAAACAATTTTCTCAAATGCACTAGGTGATCATGCCCATTTTTACTATACAAAAGAATATCATCCAAATATACAACAATAAGATAACCAAGGAAAGGTCGGAGAACTTCATTCATAAGTCTCATGAATAAGCTAGGTACATTACATAGCCTAAAAGGCATAACCATCCATTTATAGAGACCATATTTAGTTTTAAAAGCAGTTTTCCACTCATCTCCATCTCTAATCCTTAGTTGATGATAACCACTTCTTAAATAAATTTTGGATAATACTTGTGCTCCACAAAGTTCATCTAGCATATCATCTAACCTAGGTATAGGAAAATGATATTTGATAGTAATGTTATTCATTTCCCTTGAATCTATACACATACGCCAAGTACCATATTTTTTCGGCACTAGTAAAGCATCACATAAAACTCCATCATGAGTTGCCTTTCTATCATATTGCCATGGTGTTCCTAAAAGTAAACCACAAGCATCCATAGGCAAAACATCACATAAAACTTCATCATGGTAGTCTCTAATGCAAAATATGATTAGGGTTCTTTATTTTAGGGTTTAGGGTTTAAGGTTTAGGATGATTAGTAGTCTCTAAATCAAGTTTCTTAACCATTTCTTTACTAGCAACATTTGTACATGAACCACTATCAATAATGATTCTACAAACCATATCACCTATTTTACACTTAGTCTTAAAAAATTTCTCTCTTTGAGTAGGTGTCACATTAGGTTGAATCTGTTACACTCTTTGAAGAAAAAAACATGGGTCTCCTTCTTCTTTAGCCATGGTTAAATTTTCATTAGGAGATTCGATTTATAGATTCTCATCATCACTACATGGTTCCATGTATTCTATTTCACTCATGGTTAAAGCTCTTTGGTTAGGACATTCTCTAGAAAAGTGCCTATATCCTTTACACTTAAAGCATTATTTATTAGAAATTTCAACCACTTTATTTTTACCTTTTTCACCTCTATTATTCCTTTTATCATATGAAGATGTAGTTTTAGGTATAAAGGTATTCGAATAGGGTTTAGTTGAGGTCAAAACTTTAGACTTAGCATAGAATTTGGTTGATTTAGTTTGTCTTTCAAATTTTAATTCCAACTTAATCAAGTTATCAAGAGAATTATATGAAAACATATCAACTTGATCACTTATCACATTATTCAATCTACCTAAGTATCTAGCACATTTTTGTTCTTTTCTTTCTTGGACATCACATATAATTGCTAGTTTTTCAAATTCTCTAATGTATTCTTCTACACTAAACAATCCTTGCCTTAAAGTTGTCATTTTCACATACATATATTGTTCATATTCTCTAGGCACCAGTTTTTTCCTTAGGTGATTTTTAAGTTTTTCACAAGATTTAATTTTTGATTTCTCTTATCTTTTGTAAGTTGTCATACCAAATCCTAGCAAATATTTTGAACTTAGGAGTAGCAAGCTCACGTTTTATCTCATCATCATACTCTTTAAATTCAAACATAGCCTCAATTTCATGCAACCATTCAAAAAACAATTCCACATTCAATTCACCATAAAATTCAGGAAGGTCAAGTTTGATACATTGATCATCATTGTATGCATGTCTTACTTGGAATGGATGTGGTCTTTTGCAATTTCTTGAGCCATATGAACTCATTTCTTCTTATCCATCCTTGGCATGATGCAAATTTGTATATCCATGTCCTCCTTTTGCTTGGAAATCATGCTTCATCTTCCCTTCCACACTATCTTGTGTGGTTTCTACTCAACTTGGTCATGGATGAAGCTTCTCTTGATTGGCTCACTTGGCTTCCACACTTTGTAGTTGGTGTTGAAGTGTTGCTTGATTATGAATTTGGGCATCCATGCATGTGGTTAAGCTATTGATAGACTCTACCAAGGCCTGAGCATCTTCACTTGCCATAGTGAAGTTGGAACACACTACTTTCTTCCACAAAAGAATGCAGTAACTAATGGAAGTCCTAGAAGTTAACTTGTAGTCGAGAAATATAAGATAGATTTTTCTAATTCTTAAATAAATATTTATTACTTCTTGGTTGTATTGGTCACCTAAAATTTGAAAGGTACATGGTCGAATGATACTACAATAATTCTTGGCTGGAAATGTTATCTCCTTTATAACACACAAACAGGTCACATAAAATACCAATGGAGGGTGTCGACTATGCTTCAATGAAGTGGTATATTCAAGGTGAAGATGCTGGTTGTTTACCACTTGATGACATGAAGAAGATAAAGGAAGAGTATGGGTTGAAAGATTGGAAGATAAATGGGTAAGGATCAAAGTTGAGAATTTTCCTTCGAACCAGGGAGTGTCAGGGAGGGCTTTCCTCTTTGGTAAGAATATACATAGAGAAAAAATGAAAGAGAGCCTACGGGACAATTTGAGAGAATAAAGGAAAAGGAAAGATTGGATGTCGAAGTAGGAAACTAGAAGTTAAGAATGGAAGAAGGTCGGTTGAAGTTGGCATCGAAGAGAAGTTGATGATCTTATCTTGGTTGAAGCTACGAGTATCTTCAACAAGATTGGTGCAAAAATTTGAAATCACCAATCAACATACACGTTGAAGATTCAAGAATGGAATGAAGATGCAAGAAATGGTTGAAGATAGCTATTTTGGTGGTTTCGTGCTAGATAATGTTCTTGCATGTAGTAGCAAGACTAGCAAGAATCTACACCGCCGAAAGAAAACAAAAGTTTGGGACCTTTGATACCAAAATTTCATGTGAATCAAAGTGGAGGAAGAAGCCCATGATCTATCAACTATTGTTTTGATTGGTGGTAGGTTAAAGTTAAGGAGTAAAGGTTCGGTTTGATGCAGATTAAACTCGACTTGTTTACATATTTGAAGGCTATGAATACTTTGAATGTTGCAACTCATTCAATGTCTCGAATAATGTAGAAAAAACCTCAGTATTTTCCTCTCAAAAGTTACTAAAAAAAGGGAGGATAAAATGCAAGCTATGCTTAAGGATTTGGTGTTCAAAAATTGTATTCTTCAGCTTATCATATGCGTGTGCAAGGAAGTATATATATAGGAAGAGTAGTCGGCTAACATGACTTAACCCAGCTGATTATCCTTCTTAATTCAAGCTAAATTTAACTCACTTGAATTAAGCTTATATACTACTTAATCTTACTCATAACATCATCATTTAAATGATATTAATGACTAACATTATAAAGTCACACAATCAACTATGGTACATACATGAAATTACAACAAAACCCTAACTTACATAAAATATACTTAAGGTTTACAACAAGTTTAATATAACTAATGATACCATCACTATATCTTGTTGTAGTATCATCCCATTTATGCCATAGCCTTGCATGCTTTTAATGATTGTACACTTTAAGTCTCTTTTTGTACATTAACTTCTTCACCTTGCAAATACGTAATATACCTACAATAATATCTTGACTAGTTTTCAATACCAAGCACAAAAATATCATCAAGAACATTTAAAATGATTGACTCCATTATTAAGAATGCTAATTCTTCCTTACATTGAGAATCATTAGAAATAGGAGATACATTAGATGCACCTGCATTAATAGCCCCCCATCATTTTTCTTTTCAAGTCACATCTCATATGTTCCATCTTCACCACTCTTCACCATTCTTCTCTGCTCCCAATGTTGAAGAAGGTTCTATAAAGCTTTTCATTATAGTAAGAACACCTTCTTATTGATAATCTTGTAGATCCTATCACGCAACCCACTTCACTAACTTCACCAAAGCACAATAACAACACCATCGTCACCACCTCAAGGGAGAACAACCTGACATATATATATGTACCCATTTTGTCCTTGTTGTATGCTTCTAACCCAACTATTCCAAGACAAACTTCTAACTCTACAGCCAAAGTAGTAGCAAAAACCCTTCAAAGACACAGAAAACATACCTAATTGAAAAAATGGCCACTACTGTCAGCCTCATATGTTAAATTTTCTCTAACCAGGGATGATGAGGCAACACACTCCTCTACTCCCCTAGGTAAGTGCCTCAAGCACTCATCCAACTCTCTCACCATTTTCTAGTCTGACACCACCTAGGAGAGCTTCAAGACTCTAGCCAAGTGAGTTTTTGTTAATCCCATTACCTAGTTAATCTCATTAATCACCACCACTATGCCACCTTCTTTAAACTCCCCCTTGAATTTTTCTCCTCTTATATTCCTAGAATTTTACACTAATCTTAACACCAAACAAAAAACTAATACAGTTTTTGTTTGAGGAAAGTTATTATCTTACTTATCCACGACTATCAACAACATTTACGACTTACCCTTATTTGACATCAATAAGTATTATGAGCTGATTAAAAACATTATCAATGAGTTTGCAATAGAAATCCTCACCAAAATCACCAAACTATAATGAAATGGTGCATCACCACAAATGCTCTTACCATTACTATCACCCATAACTCTTACCTCAAGCTAATGGTTGGTATCATTTCCTTAAGATTCTCTTGCTGCCAACCACTCATGATCATTTAGTTTCCTTTAATAATATGGTCTTAATCTACTATGTACTCATCAAATGAACCATTGAGATTAGAAGAGTCATTCAAGACTAAATAGAGCTGGTGGCAACAAAACCATAGGGTCCTATATTTTAACCTACCATAATTGCTAGTATTTGTGCCAGGGCAGAAATTCCCCTTAGGCCCAATGAAGAAAAAGTCACCAATCCCCATTCCATCAACCAAATAGTTATCAATCACTTCTTTGATGCTCTAATAGAAACCCTCAAGGCAAAAACACCACCACTACATCTAGAACAACACTAAGGAGGATTGGAGTCTTGTTGAGAGGACGGGAAGAGATATTCACCATAGTAACAATACTTTAAACAACATTTGAGTATGTTGGCTTTTTAGATGCAAAAAATAAGAAGATTAAACCTAGGATGGAAATATCAATTGCTCCTTTAGTAGAGCTACGATAGGGACACTCAAACAAGAAGGTGGAGGAGAAGCAATCGGATAAGTTTGCACAAGCACAACAACAGGAAAGGGTGACATCTGTCCCCGCTATTGAAAAAAAAAGGAACAATCGATACTTAGTTTGACATCCCAACACAAGAAGTGGAACCATACTCTTATGAGAAAGAAGGATCTACTAAACACCTAACCATAAGTGTTACACCTCCCCCACTGCTTTACCATTTAAGTTACCCCCATCTAATTCATTCTAACCCTTATCATGAATGAAGCAATGCCGGGTGTTTACAGCAATATTTTTTTATATCATGTATTTTGGATTGTGGCTACCTAGCCCTTTAATCTTTTAGCTCCTATCCCTTCCACCCTAAAAAAAAAGTACATTGTCACCTTTTATCCATGAGAGGGCATATATTAGTTAGTATATCTTAATTAGTATATCACAGAGTTACCTTTGTTATCTGGTTTTAATTAATATAATATTATTTTCACCTAATGCTTTTTGGTTGCATAGCTCTTTTAGTTTTTATACCAGGATGACTGTTATGCTCAAACTCTACAAACAAGGTAGATCTACTACTCAACATATCAAATTATGCTATGAATTGGTTAATTATTCTTATAATAATATATATATGTATCATTGAAAGTGACGATACTAATTTCTTGAGACACGATACCCCATCAGTGAAATAATCAAGCTAATTTGAGGAGGCCTTAGGAGACATGTTGACCTTTTGGCCAAAATAGTCTTTACTAATTTCTATTTTGTCACATGACAAAATTAGGTTTTTTAAAACCTTTAACATTGAGATACCTCAAGCACAAGGAAATAAGGACTATCTTTATAGAGCTCCCATTAAATCTTACACGTAGGAGAAAGATCAGGTAACTAAGACATCCTTACCAGAAAGCAATAAGAAGCCTGCAAAAACTACCCTACATAAGAGGTAATTGAATAAGTTTAGGGGAATTAACCCAAACAAATAAGAGTCTATTTGGGTATAGTAATGATAGTAGAGAGGAAAGCTTCAATGCCCAAAACGACTAGTAACTAGGGGCACTTACATGAGAACCATCTATGCTCTTATGTCAAAATTTCTTGTAGGGTGATAAGCTTTCTCAAAAATTTCCAAAATAGATGTATTAGTGGAGTAACCAGGGGCATCTATCTAAGACATAGATGTACACTCACATAAAAAGACCATGACAACTTGAGGAAACCCTATCTTTCAAAAAAATGAGTTATGAGCAAGCCCACAAATAGAAAAGGATGTTTAGTTTCACAACTTCCTTAACAATCCTTTAAGGTCTAGTAGGGAGATACAAAGAGAAACCCATAAAATTTCCTTCTGCACACACAATACTGACCCTTTAAAAATATCTCGTATATATGTAGGAAATTTTCAATCAAAAGCTCAACATGATCAAAGGCTAAGAATTTTTTTTTTTACTTATGGGTATCCATTTATGCTATCATATGTTGCTTAGGATGAGCAATGGCATAAGTTTGGGGCAAGTGATATGAGTGAATTTGAGCAAATTAAACGACCAGAAGAGTATCCTTATTTATATGATTTTTACCACATGAGAGAGTTATAGGGTGTGTTTCTTGACAATTTTTCACCCTTTGAGATCTCATATGACTCACTTGCATTTAACCTAAAAAGAGCTCTAATACCCTATGAACTAACAACAATTTCAATCTTATGACACCGTATAGATTTTTACTTTTACTTAGTTAATTTCGAGGCATATGTAGGAATAATGGCAACATAACATATCAAACCATATCCTCACCCTGAGAAGATTTTAAGGGCCATACCCAGGTCACCATTAAGGGTCTGTGACACCGAAAATGAAGAATGTCCAAAATCCCTGAAGTTGGTAGCATTCACCAAAGGACCACTATAGAGTACTCTTTGTGACACGGCGTACAACCGCCAAATGTAGAAATAGAGGACAACTGTCTTACCTACACGCATTGCACTTTATAAATACCCTTGGATATAGTAAAGAAGAGAGGAAGAGGAGGAAAACACCACCAAAAGATTAGTAGAGAAAGGAAGAAGAAGAGCATAATCGACAAAGCTAAACTAAGGGAGGAAAAAGAAGAAGGAGAGAATAGACTAGATAAGGGTCAGATTATCATGATCTACCTAATCTCTTCCCTTCTCTCTCTACACTATTTTCTTTTTGGCTAGACGAAATTGAGCATTGGCTAAATTTCTTTATGAAAGGAAAAGATTGGGTAATTTTTGCTACTATAATCTTTGACATTGTTGTCGTGTTTGGTTTAATGGTATTTAATTTTGTTGAGGTTCATTTTTTTAAATGTTTAATGTTAGCCACATTAGGCACTCATTCGAATTTTATATCAACTGTGATAGTGTGAGGAACATATAATGATAAATGGTGACATGGTTGGCACCGAAAGATGGAGAGACCTTATCATTAATCCTCCTAAACTCACTACACGACATTGCCTTAGCCCATACTCCATGATGGAGAGAGTTTGAGAGTATGTTTCACCATTGAGTGAAACCTAGTGAGTCTAGAAGGATTAACATCCATTTAACTTGACATGCTATGAATTGTCATAGGGTACATGGACTTGGTCTTAACAATTTCCCTCTAACAACTTTATCTTCTAATTTCCTTCCCATTTATCATTTGTTGATATAATAACTTCTTAATCCCTCATTTACTTCATTATATTTTCATTATCATCCCACCGATATTTAGTTACATAGTTGAGTTCACAAAATACTTAACTTTAGTAAAGTATATTTCAGTTAAGTCCCTATGGGATCGACATCCACTCATCACTTTATTACTTAGGTCGATCATGCATACTTACACAATTATGTTGTGCTCTATTATTAACATTATCCTACTAAACAATGTTGATTTGAAACCCATGGACTACTTTGTTAAACTAGCCAATTGGTTTTAGCAAACAAGATAATAAGTTTAGATATAAAAAAATCAATGTATTCAAATAGAGATGAATAGGTTTCTACAAGAGTGAAACCTCTAGACTTGTTGGTCAAACAAGTTAACTAGTTGCAGCAAACTAGTCGATCCTTTTAGCAAAACAAGATGATGTGTCTAAATAGAGAAGAATAGGCTTCTATGGGAATAAAACCTATGGAATTGATTATCAAACTAGTCAATGAGTTTTATACACTAGTCAATACGTATAATTTTTACTCAATTTATTTATTTAATCAAACTTAACTAGTTAATCAATCTAAGGACCAATTGATTGGTTTGGACTAGAACCAATCATTTTTTAAATACCTATTGGAAAATCCCACTTTTTAATTCCAAAAAATTTCATTAAAACATTTGTTGAAGAAAGAAACCCACCAAGGAAAAATGGAGTGTTACCACCCTACCTGACATAGAATAGACGTCTACCACCCACCCTATATCAAATTCAAGGATAAACTAACAAAAACACTTACAAAATATAGTGAATGAACTAGATGATTAATTAAACAACTTTAAAGAATGTTTACATGGAAGGACCCTAATAGGTTCCAACCAAATCATTATAAAATACATGTCTATAGAAATTTAGAGCCATAATTAAAATAAGGTTAGGGCATATAAGGGATGATTAGGGATATTTATAGCCAACTAATGGAATGAAAACATAGAGGGTTCCAGAATCAACTCTAATGGTAGAATGGATGGATTCTAACTAGGATTTGCTATTCTAACTAGGATTTTCTAACCTATTCTCTAGAGGTCAAATGGTGTCTCTAAAGAATGCAAGTCAATTAAGCCATACTTGACATACATGAGTAGAGTAATGGAACTTCGGCATGGTAGAAATCTTCCAGCTACTCACATTCATGCCTAAGATTGAAGCATTTATCTTAAAATTGTGTAAAGGAGAAAGAAGGAAAAGGACAATGTTGAGGTCATATCTCCCCTTCAATTATCCTTATTGACCTCTAGATCAATTTGAGGAAATATTTTGGGTTAAATGCGTCATAAAGATGGTTAGAAATCTCTTAGGGAAAAATTGGCATAGGTTTGTGAGGTCCCATTTCAAAGTAATAGATTTTTAGAAAATCAAGCTTAAAAAAATATACCCAACTCAACAAACTAGTCTATAGGTTTGAGTGTACTAGTCCACATTTCTACCACCAGCCAATCAATTTCACCCAACTAGATAATTGGTTTAGTTAACAAAACTAAATATGATAAAATGAAAAACCAGTCAATCAGTTTACCTACAAAGCTCAATAAACACCACTTTTCAACATGATTTCTAACCCAACATTTTACCAAACCAAATCACAACATTAAATCAACATCAAAGACTCAAAATTTGGCATAATTCTCATTCAACCATTTACAAACATATAGCGTATTATAGCACTACCCTGTTACAACCATAATTCTCTACATACTTGGCTCAAATTTCTTCCTCAGTCTCTTAAGTATCCTCCTCTATACTATACCGTGACCGTAGAACTTTCAATGAAGCAATGCTCTTTGTATGAGTCTTTCTCATCCTTGTGTCTAAAATACTAACCGACCGCTCTTTATAAGTAAAATACCCCAAAAATCCTAATTCAGAAAATTATGATAAAATAGGGATTTATTAAAAAAAATATTTAAATATAATATATTATTAAAATAAGTGGAGAAGTTAAGACAAAAATAAGAGAAAAATAATAAAGAATTAAATTAGGGAAGACTAGGGCATTTTTCTAATTAAAATAGAATTTAGTAAAAAATTACCCAAAATATCCTAAATTAATATAAAAAGAAATTTCATTATTATTTCACGAATTTTTATTATTTTAAAATATTTAAAATAACCAAAATACTCTAAATACCCAACCAACCTATTTTTCCTTTCTCCTTTTTCCTTTTTCTCTTTTTCCTTTTTTCCTTTTTTTTCCTCTTTTTCTCTTTTCCCTTTTCTTTCTTTTCCCCCTTCTTCCCTATATCAAGCCTACCTCATGGCCTATCTCTTCTCCCTCTCTTCTCTTCTCTACACAGCCCAACCCATTGGTCATTTTTTCCTCCCCCTCGTCCACCTAGTTCCCATTCTTTTTCTTTCTTTTCTTCTCCCCCAAACTGGCCAAATAACTTCCCTCTTATTCTTCCTCCCATGCGTTGCAGGTTGAGCCTGCAACTCTACTCTACTTGACTTGTCCAACCACCGTACTACCATCCAGCACCTCTCCCATATCTCCCCATCCTTTTCCTTTCATTTTCCAACCCCGACCTACCTATACACCTCACACTCGTGCCCTTTCTCCTTTCCTTTTCTCCTCCCTCACTAAACCTGCCCTACAAAACTACAGGCTTGTACTGGCTTACCATTGACGTCTAGCAAATCCTACCTCACCTGCCCCCTTATCATTGTCTTCCTTTGTCTTATCCTCCCTCCAATAGCCTATAAATACCCCTACCGAACCCATTTAACCCTCTTTACTCTACCCTAAATAAATCTAACATCCTTGTGCCATCACTACTTTAGATGTCGATGTCGTTACTGCACCGTCGCGCAAAATCGCCGCCCAAAACACCACCTAATATCTTCCCTACATTACCCTCCACCAAACCATACCACTCACCAACTTTGGTTCCCCCTACACAACACACCCCAATTGTGCTAAATTAGCTGCTCCATTTGCCACTTTACACCCATCACTGCCGTGCACCACCTCCTCTGCCACAATCACTACCTTTCCTACCATCCAATCTACTTAACTCCCGTACTTCCTTTACCTTTCTTTCTCCCTTTCTTCCTTTCCTTTGCCCTTCCACCTTCTCCGCCACCTTTGGCTACAACAACCACCACCACTCAAACCCTCTCAAACTCGAGAGCCCACCACCACTACAACTACCATCTCATTCTCTCTCTTTAAGCCCAAAAAGGCCACCTCTCCAATCCCCCACTTCCACCACTGCCACCATCCCCACCACCTAGCTACCATCACCATTAGGTTGTGCCCTAACTTTCCTAGCCCTTAAGTATAATTAGTGTAATTGTTATTATTATTAGTATTAGTATTATTATTATCATCATCATCATCATCATCATCATCATTCTTATTCTTCTTATTATTATTATTACTATTATTATTGTTATTATCATTCTTATTGTTGTTGTTATTGTTGTTTTTATCATTATCTTTACAATTTTTATTATTACTAGTATTATTATTGTTATTATTATTAGTATTATTATTATCACTATTATCATTATTATTATTATTATTATTATTATTAAATTGATTATCTTTAGTATCGGTAATATTGTTAATAATACCTTATCATGGATAAAAATAACTACCTAAACCTATTTTGACTAATAATAGCATGATTAACCATTTTAAGAATAATACCCTTATTTTTACTAATAAAACTACTATTATTTGTAATATCCTTAATACTAGGTTGTGATGACGATAAGTAGGAAATAATGATAATGTTGTTAAGAAGGAAGTTAACCCTAGTACTTCCCCCTTATAGGTGAACTAACTCCAAACCCTAAGGAGGCATAGGAGCGTGCTCCAAACCCAGTGTCATTTTAGGTAAGAACGTGGTTAAGGCCTAATATGTATATTATGTATTTTGTATGTTATGTCTAATGCTATTATTATTTATCTTATATGATTATGACTACTTACTTGTAGCGAGACACAGAGCTAAGATCGGTATATGTGTTCTCCTTATGGCATGTGTAAAATGATGTGTATGTTGTGGTTCTTATGTGATGTGGCCCTTTAGGACATGCATGCTAGGATCTTATGACTAGAGGAAAGTAAGAATGACTAGAGGAAAATATATGGTGTGTGGTGAAAATAGAAAGGGGAAAAAGGAAATAACTTGACTAGAGGGAATTAAGAATGACTTATGGATATCATGACTCATGGTTAAACAAATAAAGGGATAAGATAGAAAAAATAAGAAAGTGAAGTGAATATTGCAAAGGGAGTCTAGAATTTGCATGGGATGGTTAGTCTTTTCATGGGGATGATCCTTACATGGGAAAAGTTTACTTGAGGAATAATTAAGGTAAGGGAAGAGTTGTTTGGTGATTGGAATCCATGGGTGAAAAATAGCACATAGGTTGGTATAAGGCTGCATGGGGAACTTGGCTAGGGTTTGAGAGAAAAACCCTAAGTGGAGGAGATTGTGGAAGGATGAAATAATGGAGTGGATTCGAAAATGGGGTGATAGTTAAAGGATGTCACATAGAAGGTGAGTGCATGTCATGTGGAAAAGGGATGGTAAGTGTGAGTGATGGGGAGATAACATATGAGAAAAGAGAGGTGCTATGGTTTAGGGTGACCAACTAAGATTTCATGGTCACATGTGCAAAACAAGAATCAAAGTGGGATGCTTGGGGGTGAATCGAGTGAGGCAATGAGTTGGGGGTAAGGAAAACATGAGTTGTGTGAGATAGAGGAAGGTTGGGCCATATAAGACAAATTAGGGTTTTTTAGAGGAAACCATAGAGGGCGATAAGGAGTTGACTCAGAAGTATAGGGAAGTGGGCCTCGGCCCCCACACTTGGAGATTGGGTATTTGTGGTAAGTGAGTAGAAGAGGGAAAGGATGTCTGGATGTACTAGGAAAAGTAGGGTCCTAAGATATGCGATAGGTTCCTTTCAGAAGGATATGAGTAGACAGATTATATCAGCGAGTAGTCCAAAGAACATACATGTCTAGGGTGGTAAAAATTATCGAATAAAACATGAATAAGATACTAACCATTTAAAGAGAAAGATTGTTGTGCCAAACCTAGACTGGTCCATAAGAAAATAATAGTGGTCAGGTGCCAAGGTACCCTAAAGACCGATCCAGCAGCGAAAATAGTGGTTAGGAGCGTTTTGCCTTGTATGTTTCTGGTTCACCAGCTATAATAGTGGGGGATCTTGAGCTCAACAAATCAAACCTAATGATGATAAACAATGGAAAAGTACTATCTACTTACAGTGAACACCATGAGAGTCGGGGCTAGACCAATCCAACAGCTAATATTAGTGGCCAGGTACCATGTGCCCTAGAGACCATTCCAACGACGAATAATAGTGGCAAGGTGCTTTTTTCCTTGGGTATTTTTTTGGTCCACAGGCTATAATAGTAGGGTTCTTGTACTCACATGGATTAATAATAAGAATGGTGTGAAATGGGAATATCAACCAGAGATCAAATGATTTAGTTTAACCAAACTATAAAACAGTTTATACTATCTACATTGCTTATATGGTTTATCTTTATGGTCCTACTTGTGTTATATGCCTCTTCTGCATGGCCTTAGCTGCATGGTTACCTTACTCAATACGTAGGGTACTAACCACCTCTTTCATAGGTGTTGCTCATTCCCACGAGCAAAAGGTCATGTTGAGTTTGTGTAGGTAAAAGATGTCATTTTCAATGCTTGTGACACTAATGAGGCATTGGGTGAGGTTGAGATTTGACCTTCTTGGACTTGGCATAGGGTCTTAAGAGTGATGTAAACAGGACTATTTTTATTTGTATTTTTTATTGTATTTTATACTTTATCCCCTTGGGGAATTTGATTATGCACTCTATTTCATTTGGAATCCCTTTTTATCACCCACTCTCATTCTTTTTTTTTTGGTAATTAATAAAGAATATTATTAAAACCATCAAGAAGAGATTACATCAAGATTATCAAAAGCATTCATCCTAGGGGGGAAACTATAACTAATTTGCATATTCATACTCCATCTTATATTATTACATCGATAAAGTCTAATGTGGAATCTCTTTATAATATCCTTCACCACGTGAGTTGGGTGGTATGATGACCCATTGAACATCGAAGAGTTTTTGCGACGCCAAATCCCATATATAACTTCTCCAAACAACACCTTGGTGCACTCAACTCTTAGGTCACCCGTTTTTGTACACATTTCTATTTGCTAACTCAAAGAGTCCCAGTTGATAGCCTGGATATCCATGCCCATCCAAGGCTTAATCATATCTCAAATTTTCCTAGCAAAAATGCAATGCAAAAATAGGTGGTCCATTGATTCTATAGATTCTGCACAAACACCACATTCAATGGGTATCTGTAAGTTCCATTTCCATAACCTATCTCTAGTGGGAAGGCTCTTATGGCAGGCTAACCATGTTATGAAGGAGCATCTAGGCCTCCCAAAATGTTTCTAGACTAGAGATGCCCACTGCTTCTTGTTTTCCTTGTATCTTAATATCTCATAGGCCTTGTGTATTGAGTATTCACTAGAACCACAATTACCAGCTAAAGTATGATGTAGCAGGAGGGGTTGAATCTTCATGATGTTCCTAAATAGCCAGGAGTGGTGTGGATGAGTAATGACAGTGGATATATCTTCATCTTTTAAATAAACACCATACACCCACTTTATCCAGAGACTCTCTTTGTTATTGAGAATTTTCCATATCCATTTCCCCAAGGCTGCCTGGTTCTAGGTTTTTATGTCAATCAATCCCAGTCCACCCTCATCCCTGGGGAGACGTACTATCTTCCAAGCAATAGGATTCTTGTGTCCATTGCTAGATCCAAACTAGAGAAAAGTTCTACATATTCTCTTCATGTGGGAAAGTATACCAGTAGGAAATGGTAAGATTTGAGCCCAAAAATTTGTGATACCTTGCAAAACAGAAGATATCAATTGTGATCTTTCTACATAGTTGAGATACTTGCAAGTTTAATTTCTTCTTTTGGCTAAGATCTTGTCAATAACACATTGGTAATTTTAGGTCTCCAAACATGAGGTTACCAAGGGAAGTCCTAGATATCTGAATGGGAAGGCTCCTTCATTGCAGCTAATTTTTTCAATGATGTCCTTTTTAATTCTGTCACAAACCCTAGCACATAAAATAAAACTTTTACTTGGATTTTCTGTGAGGCTCGAGAATTTGGAGAACTAGTCCAATGTGTTTTAGCAATACAATAGAAGCAACATTTCCCCTGTAGAAGAGGAGGAGATCATCTGCAAAACTCAGGTCAATAATCTTCAATTTCATACAGCTTGGGTGTCCATGGAATTCAGGGTGTTTCCAAAGTCTTCTTAGGTCCCTATGGAGGTATTCCATACATATAACAAATATGTATGGAGAGATAGGGTCTCCTTGTCTCGGCCCTCTTCTACTCATAAAAGGTTTGACTAGTGTACCATTCACATTGATAGAGATATTGGCGATAGATATGCATTGAATGATCATATCTATGAAAGATAAGGGGAACCTCAAAGCTTTCAACACCTATTTGATGAAGCTTTATTCAACTGAGTCATATGCCTTTTGAAGATCTGTTTAGAGGAAAGTTCTAGGGCTGATACTTTTTAGTGAGTAATGCTTGATAATTTCAGCAGCCATGAGCACATTGTCATAAATCACACGACCATTAATGAAAGAAACTTGGGAGGAATCAATGAGATTCCCCATCACCATTTGCAGCATATTAGCCAGCATTTTAGAAATAATTTTATATATGATGTTACAACAAGTAATGGGTCTAAAATCTTTTACCTTAATAGCCCCTAGATTCTTAGGGATGACAGTAAAAGCTATGTTATTAATTTGTTTCAACAATCTTCTAATCCTTCAAAATTCCTTAACAACATGCACTACATCTCCTCCTATGGCCTCCTAAGATTTTTTGTAGAAATATGCATTAAAACCATCAAAACCCAGGGCCTTGTAATCCCCCATGGAGAAGATAGCTTTCTGGATTTCCTGACCTGAAGGTTCATAGGTAAGGGAGTCATCCTCTTTAAGAGATAATAAGGGGGCCTTCAAGAATTGCATTCTCATCAATCCCCTGTAGAGTATTGGAAGTAGTTCTAAGGAGATTTTTTTAATAGAGGACAACCACTTCTTGAATATCAAGATCACTGGTCAACTCTTGGTTTGCTTCATTTAACAACTTACATATGTAATTCCTGTTTTCCCTCATCTGGACATTTGCATAGAAATATTTAGTGTTTTGGTCTCCCAGCTGGATATACTGAATATGGGATTTCTATTTGAAAAAGTATTCCTCTTCTGCAGCTCTTCTATGTTAGATTTTATTTGCCTCCCTTTCCTCAGCAAGAAGGTCATTATTTAAAGAATCTAGCATTGTTTTTTCTTTACATTTCTACCAATCAATCCAAGCTTTATGGGCTTTAATAGAAACATGGCCATTGCTACTATCGTATTGTTTGAGTCTTTTCTTAAGAAGCTTTAATTTTGACAATACCGGGAAGGCATAGATCCCCTAGATATGAATATCCCAACACTCTTTAACAATCTGGATGAACTCCTCCCTTTTCAGCCCAAATATTTATGAATTTGAATGGTTTTCTCTAAGTGGGCTATTTTGATTATAGGTGTTGGATCAGAGGGTTATGATCTAAATTAGGGTTGTGCAAATTATCCACATAACCATCAAGGAAGAAATCCAGCTAAGAATCATTACCAAGGATCCTATCAAACTTACAATAAATTATTTGCTTAGGTCCCTATTGGTTGCACCAAGTGAATAAGCTGCCATTGAAATGAATATCATCCAACCCAAATTGATGGAAACATTGCACACATTCCTCAATATCTCCAATGTCAATTTTCCCACCAATCTTTTCTTCAGCCCTAAAAATCACATTAAAATCTCCAAGCACAGACCAAGGATTAGTGATCTGATATTTAAGATTCTGTAGCCAATTCCACAAAGTTTTCCTCTGCCTACCAGTATTATGGGCATATACAATAGTCATAGAGAAATCTTAGTTTAGGGCCTTTATATGCACATGGAAATGAATGCCTTGATCCATGGCCTGAATTTTGGTGATGTGGTAAAGATGATGGTCCCACAAAATCCATAGCTTGCCATACCCATGGTAAGGATAGTTATGAAGCAAGTTCCAATGTAAACCTAATTTAGATAGAATTTTATTAGCACTAATTTGCTTTACATGAGCTTTAACAAGAGATAAATTACTAAGGTTATATATAGACACGAGGTTCTTCACAGCCATCTGTTTGAGGGTTTTATTCAACCCTCTAATATTCCATATGGAAATATTCACAGAGCCCTAGAAAGGCGCCATTTCCTCCTCCCCTATCCACATCAGTAGCTACTAGTTGATCAATAAATTTTCTATCAAACTGGATTGATCTATTTGGAGCCAAGGGAGAAGAGAGGATGATAGGTTCCCTAGTTTTTCCTTTCCCCTTATCTATGAGTACCTCAGATCAACTGATATCATTTTTAGTATTTTTGTATTGATTACACCCTGAAGTGGGGTAACCATGGTGTCCTACTTGTTCAAAACTTTTTCAGAAAGATCTTCATGATTATGTGTATGTGTGTTCTACTCTGTGTATTTAGTAGGCACTTAAGGTTCTTGAGATTGGGCTTCATTTGTAGACACATGAGGGACCTAATCCTTCTTTACCCATGTCTGTTTTGCAATTTTCAGAGTAGGTTTCAGCTTACACATGGAGCTTTCATGGCCCAACTTATTGTGGTGATTACAGTATAAGGGTTTCCATTCAAAGGTAACATTTTGTGACCGAGAAGCTCCATCATGTAGCAATATATCCACTAAGTCAGACGAGGGTTTACTGACATTCACCTCCAAAAGCATCCTCTCCCTGGAAGTAGTAATAGCATCAATACATATAGGCTTACCAAGAATGCTACCAATTCTGCTAAGGGAATTCATAGCCCATAAATTCAAAGGCAATCCTAGCAGTGTGATCCAAAGAGGCATAACAAGTCAGCCATTTTTGCTCATTTGAATGTTAGGACTCCATTTTATAATCAGCATAAGTCTAATCCCAAAGGACCCATACTGCCGAGAGAGTATCATATGCAAGGTCTCAGGATCATGAAATCAAACTAGAAAATATCCAAGGTTATGACTTAGAAGCTTAGGGGTAGAACCTAGAGAAGACTATTTTGGGTAACAAAACGTTGCATTTGGGAATGGAAAGGTAGAGCGCCAACCACAAATCTAATGAGAGTATTCTTCCAGTCTTTACTTTAATCCTGGTTACCCTTTTCAACCAATCGAGCTTTTGACACCCCTTTGATAATCACTAGGGGGATATATTTAAGGGAAGTTCCTGACTCTAGCAATTGATTCACTAGAACAGTATCCTGCCAACTACATTTAGGTTCTTGTTGAAGATTCTGTAATTCCTTATCAATCAGTCGAACCATATCGAGCGCCTATTTCTGCAAATTAATTTGACTACTATAGGGATCGACAGAGGGTGACTGAAGGGCTATAGGGGATACAATCCTTTGATGGGATTTTATTGGTAAAGGAGTCTCCAAATGTCCATGAAAAATTTCACCACTAGTGAGATCGTGATTCTTACCCTCATCAACCCTAATATTTTAAATTGAGTTCAAAACATGTTCAATTAAGGCTTGATATTCATTTCTAGGAGACAATTGACTAGACGAGGAAGCCTTCGCTTTTAATGCTTTCTTTTTCCCTATGGCCGGGGGCAGGGCTTATACTAATCACAATAGTAGCACGCCTCATGCTTATGTTTGTTTTAATTAAACCGAAATTTTCAACTGTGCTTTTTTGGGGGTGTTACAATAAGCTAAAGACTCATCAAGCTCTAGCAACTCTGATCGAGTAACATAAGAGGGGTTTACCACGTACTTCCTCAATTCTGATACATGAAAATTAGTTTAAACATGTGATAACTCTATCAGTAGTGATAAGCGACGAGTGTTTCACCGACATGATCCAGAATCTTATACGATCCAATGTACTTTGAACCAATATTATCCTTCCTAATGAATCTCATGAAAAATTTAGTGGGAGAGACCCTCAGAAGACTCTATCATTGAACTCATATCCATCAGTCTATCTCTTCATATCTACATAGCTCTTTTGTTGGTCCTGCATAGTTCTCATCTAATTTAAATCAAATAGATGTGCCTAGGTGTCTACTCAACCATCTCAGCTCCTAGATGAGTGTCTTGCTAATACCGTTCCAATACAAAGGACTACAACACATCTATTTTGTATAATGCCTCAAAAGGATCCATCTTGATATTGGAGTGATAACTATTATTGTAAGAGAACTCTATCGATTCCATGTGATCATCCCAAATTCCCCTAAAATCTAGCACACACACTTGAAGCATGTCTTCTAGAGTCTAAATGGCCCTCTCAATCTGATCATCCATAGATGGGTAAAAAGTTGTACTCATCTTTAGTTGAGTACCATAGATGCCTTGCAATTTCTACCAAAAGTGTGACAATAATCTAGAGTCTCAACTGGACAAAATGTCCTTTTGAACTCCATGAAGTCTCACAACATGATTTATATAGGAATTAGCTAATTTCTCCATACTCTAAGTTACCTTCATTAGTATGAGCATGACCAACTTATTTAGTTGATCTATAATGGCCCTGATGGAATTAAAACAACTATAAGTCCTTGAAAGACCAACTACAAAGTCCATTGATATGTTTTCCTACTTCCACTCATGAACTTCAAGTGGTTGCACTAACCCTTTCGGTCTCTTGTGCTCAATCTTAACCTCCTATCAAGAAATGAACTCTTCTACTTCCTTCTTCATGTGGGACCACCAATATATTTTCTTCAAATCCTTTTATAGCTTATCACCTCTAGGGTGAATAGAGTAAAAAGTATAATTTCCTTCCTCCACGATCTATCTCTTACGCTCTACACACCCTTATGTTACACACCATCTACCATGGTATCTGGTACTACCATCCTCATGGATCTGAAATCATTTAGATCTGCCTCCTACAATATCAGCCTAGATTCTCTTGTGCTTGGCATAACCAACTTGATTAGCTAGGATCTTCCTAAATGTGTAATGGTGAGTGCACTCATTCTTATCTCTAGATTTCTAATAGTGATTAGTTTGATCTCCATCTTTATAATCTCTTGACATAAATGACCAGGGAATATAATTGTACTCAAGGATTGTGATGTCTTTCAAATAAGTGCATTTGCCACCACATTGGCTTTACTCTCATGGTAGGATAATTTTAGGCCATAATCTCTTACCAAATCTATCCATTGACATTGCTTTAGGTTCAACTTTTATAGAGTGAAGATGTACTTGAGGATCTTATGGTCGGTGTATTACTTGCACTAAACTTTATAGAGATAATGCCTCTAAATCTTAAGAGTGAACACTACCTTAGCAAGCTCTAAGTAATACATCAGATAATTTTTTTCATATGGCTTAGTTGTCGTGAAGCAATAGCCACCACTCGTCAATATTGTGTTAACACGCAACCTAGTTCATACCTAGAAGCATCACTATACATGTCAAAACCATCAAACCCACCTGGAAATGTGAGCACTAGGTTTGAAGTCAAATGACTCTTCAGATCCTCAAAGGCTTCACTATACTTCTCATTCCACTACAATCATGAAGCCCTCTTCAAAAGTTGAGCTAATGGTCGGGCAATCTTGAAGGAGTCTACTATGAACAAACAGTAGTAACTAGCTAACTCTAGAACAATACTCACCTCCTTCATAGAAGTGGGAGCTGGCACTCAAAGATAGCTTAAATATTAGTAGCATCCACTATCACACCATCCTTAGATATCACATAACCAAAGAAGGCCACTTGATCTAGCCAAAAATAGCACTTTGAGAGTTTGGCGCACAATTGGTACAATCTTTACAAGGCTAAAGTCTACTTTGAATGCTACTCATACATCTCTTTATCGCTAGAGTAGATGAGGATATCATAAATAAACACCACGAAAAATTGGTTTAAGAAAATATGGAAGATCTAGTTCATTAGGTATATGAAAGCTACAGACGCAGTAATAAGTACAAAGGGCATTACTATGAACTCATAATGGTCATACCTTATCCAAAATGCAGCATTAGGAATTTCTTGTTCTGCTGTCCTCAATTGATGCTAGCCTAATTGGAGACTAATATTAAAGAACACCTTGGCTCCCTTGAGTTGATCGAATAAGTCATCAATCCTTAGCAACAGATAATGGTTCTTCACTATCACCTAGTACAACCCTCGGTAACCAATGAACAACTTCAATCTCCAATCCATCTTCTTTATAAACAGCACTAGTGCTCCCTACGATGGAATTCAAAGTCGGATATAACCCTTCTCCAAAAGCTCTTCTAACTAAGCCTTGAGATATTTCATCTCTACGTGTGCCACACTTTATGGAGCCTTAGATAATGGCTTTATTCTTAGCAATACATCTACAATGAAATCGAATTCTCAAACTTGTGGTATTCCCAAGATCTCTTCAGGGAAAACATTAGGAAATTCACGAACCACTACCATCTAATCCAAAGCACCTTAATCGCTTTGGTGTCTCTCAAACTATACATGTAGAGCGGGCATTCCTAATTTATAAGGTGACTCAACTTGATCATTGACATGATCCTTACCAAGGGATTAGGATCACACTTTTGATGTGAAACCCTGATACCCTTTAGTCCTCCTGAAACCACATGTTTGTACATGTAGTCAATCAGTACTCGGTACTTCCCCAAAATATCCACCCCAACAATTACATCAAAATAATGCAACTCTAGCTCTATGAGGTCTAATGGAAATTATACTTCTCCCACTACTAACTTAACTTCTTAATCCAACCTAGAGTATGCAATATTTTCCCTTAAGGCATTACAATAGAAGTGTAAATTCTACTTAAAAGAGACAAGACAACTCTAGTAATAAAATCAAATGCTACAAAAGAGTGCAAAGCACCAGAATCAAACAACACGCAAGAAGAATGAGTAGAGATAGCAAATAAACTAGTCACCACACCGGCCTGGTGTTCTGCCCCTACTTGACTCATCATGTTCCAGCTTCCTACTAATGGAACTCCTGGGAAACTAGCTAATGCCTACACTTACTTAAAAGAGTGAGGCCTCAGACCTCTAGGCTAACTAGCTCAACTAGTAACACTAACTGGAGATGGAGGAACTCTCTATATCTGTGATTGTGGCTACTGCACATATCTCATACTCTAAGCTCTAGTCTAGCTCCTATAAATGCTTCCTTTAGCAACCCAGCTCTTGTATGCCTTATGTCCATGATGCCATAACCATGGCATGTTGCCTTGTTGCCTCTATAATCGACTCCTAAGTGATTTGACCTATATCTCTTGTAGTGGTAGTGCCTTTATTAGGCTAGATCCCCAAACAATCCTCTAGCTCAAGGTGCTGAGTCCAAACTCCTACCAAATATAGGAGGCAAATTTCCTTTAGATAAAGTCTTCTTCTAGTCACCATAATGCTCGCAACCCTTAAATTTCCTCTTGCCCCCTGACTGATCACTCCATGCCTAGATGACTTACGATACCTCTAAGGCTTACTCATACATCCCTACCATGTCTGGTCGAGTGACTCACACCAACACCTCCTAGTTACAAATCCCCATTCCAATCTTAAAGTAATGAACTAACATCACCTCATTAGCCTCTACTTCTAGGGTGAATTAGGTTAAGTTCATAAATCGAGTATAATACTCCTCGATAGACATGCCCCCTATCGAAGCACCATAAACTCATCATCCTCCTTCCCGCATAGGTGAGTTGGATAGAATCAGACTTGCAATGCCTCCAAGAATGGCCCTATCCCATAGTTTCTCCACCCCTACTTTAGATGCTCCTCCACATTTGTCTACTCTTCTTATTAGATGGTAGACAACCACATCCATCCTCCTATCTCCTAGGAAAATGTAGGCAGTGAAAGTCTTCTCCATGTCTTGAACCCATTGTTCCATGATGTCAAGGTTAATCTTGCCCTCAAAAATTGGAGGGTGATGTTCATCTCTCTTAAGCCAATCCTTTAGAGCTGGTACAACTACTAGCACTAAAGGAGGTTGGGGTTCTTGGATCTATCCCTCCATCTAAACACTGATGGTCACCATGAATGCCTTGAAACACTTGCAGTGGAAATTAGCAGCCATCAAATCTTGAAGACTAGAAGAAATAAGGGACAAAATTTAGTTTACTGAGTGCTAAGGCTCATATAACAATCATCACAAGCTATCTATAGCAAAATTCCATCCCCATTCTCACTCACAAACATTCTAGGTTTGAAATAATTAAACTTGTTAGAAAATCAAAGAAAAATAACTTCAAATCAAACTGATACCATTATATAGTATCAGATTAAAATTATTTGAGAACGTAAGGCATTTTAGTAAAGGCTTTGATAAAACCCTATGGTGTCAATTTAACAATTTTCAAAAAGTGGAAAGCTTATAAGTAAAACACACTAATACCAACATATGGAATTAGATTTAAAAAAATTAATAGTAGGAAATCTTTAAGAAATTATATAATACCGACCTATGTTATCAGCTTAATAATTCTTAATAGTAGGAATACCTAAATAAATACTCTGATACCAACCTATAACAACCCATTTTTCACTATAGAAAAGTTATGTTGACACATTTGTAGAAACGAAAAACATACCAAGGAAAAAGGGGATGTTACCGCCATACCTAACAATGGATAGATGTCCACCACCCAACCTATATTTGATATAAGGCTAAACCAAAACACTTAATAGAGTGCACAAAATAGAAGATTAATTAAACAACTTCAAAGAGTGTTTATATCCGAGGACCCTAACGTATTCCAATACTCAACTCGATTGTCTTTCACTTTTCATGATTAGTATTTTATTCATAAGGATAGGTGATCGTATAGGGCCTATACAAAAGCGAGCAAAGTAATTTTTCCACGTTAATCCATAACAACCATTTTCTTCTCATTTTTCTAACCATGTGGGTTTTCCATTTTTCCTTAGCCAATATTATCATGTCCACCATATTATTTAATTCAAGCCCATGTTGAGTTTCATTACTCTTTTCTCAATATCGTCATTTCTCATAGGTTAAATAACCTTTTATCCTTTACATTACTCATAGAGTATACCACAAAATATGATAAATTTTAATCCTTTCATTAGACTAATATTCCATGATAAAATCTATATTTTATCCCATTAATAATTATGGTATAGTCCCAAATAAAGCCTTAAAGCATAACCCAACTAAAAGGAAATAAATCATGCAAACTAGTCGAACTAGTTGATCTATCTAGCCTAACCAGCAGACTAGTTGCACCAATCAATTGATCGATTTAACTTTACTTTCCTCAAACCAGTACATTAGTTTGGGCAAACTAGTTAAATGTTCATAGACCATTCGATTGATTCTACCAGACCATTCAATGAGGTAGAGAGCAATACTAAGGTCTTTGTAGGCTTACCAATTGATGATTTAGGTTAACTAGTCAACTATTATAGGAACCAATCAATCAACTTGACTTAACGTGTCAATAAATTTTCCCTAACACAATAAAACACCATTAAATTTCATCTAGATTCTTATATATAAATCATCTTTAAGCCATATTAAAGCATGTATCAAAATACTCTAACATATTTTTAACTAGATTGACATAAATTTCTCAACATGGAACTATCATATCTTATTTTTATCAAATTTCATGCTTTATACTCAAATCATGTCATCTATTAATCCAAATCATGTATATTGTCTATATTCACTGATATCAACATGCAAAAATAAACTAAAAGTAACACCTAACATGCAGGAATACTTACTAAACATTTTAGTATGAAGAATCACTTACTTAGTGCAAGGAAGATCCCTTTTTAAAGCCATAAAGTCTAATTGTGAGATTCTTAGCTTTGAAAACATTAAAACTAAAATATTAAACTCAGACATTAGACCAAAACCTTATTGAATTTTTTTAATATAATATAGAAAGAATTAACAACAATACTACTTGAGGTTAAGATAGGGAAAAAGTCAATTAGACCGCTCAACCTTTTGCCCAAAATATAACTCTCCCTTTTTTAATAATTGAAATAAGAAAGAGCTAGATATAAGATTGGAAGAGTGTAAGAAATTTGGTTCGCACCACTCAAGTATCGAAGGAAAAGAGCGAATATAAGTCTTAGAGAATTCAGTTGCTGAAAGAAAGGTGCATATAAGGGAAGATTGAGGCTACTTATAGCAAATAAATGGAAATAAAACATAGAAGGTTCAAGAATCAACTTGAAACCCTATGATTGACCATTTAAATCCAAGCAGAAAGGAAAAATTCTACCCAGGATTTGCTGACCTATTCTTTAAAGCTCAAATGGTATCTCTAGAGATTGTGGGTTAATTAGGCCAGAAATAACATACATGAGTGGAGTAATAGAAGGTTGGCATGGAAGGAATCTTCTAGCTACTCAAAATTATGCTAGACATCAAAGAATTAACCTTAGAGTCGTGAGGAAGAAGATAATGTAGGGGTCATCTCTTCCCCTCACTTGTCCCAATCAACCTCTAGATTGATTTGAGTTAATATCTCAGGTTAAATGAGTCATGAAAATGGTTAGGAGTCTCTTAAGGATAAATTGGTATGGTTGGTGAGGTTCCATTTTAGAGTAATGGATTTTTCATAAAATAAAGCTAGAAAAATATGATTAGCTCTATAAACCAGTCAATAGGTTTAGGTTTACTAGTTAGTTGTTCTACCACCATTCGATCTATTTTTCCCAACCAGTCTAATAGTTTAGTCTAGAAAACCAATGGTTACTGAAATGATAAAATAATCAATCAGTTTATAGAACCAGCCAATAAATTTGCCTACAAAACTCAATAAAATCCATTTTTCAACATGATTTCTAATTTAAATTTGTCCCAAACCATATCACAACATTAAATCAAAATCAAAGGCCTAAAATTTGGCACAATTCTCATTCAACCATTTGCAAACATATGGGGTCGGTAAGGAGTTTATGAAATGAAATCAATTCAAGTATTTTGAACAAAGTGTTTTAAATATAGTTAATGGAAATATGAACTTTTCTTAACTTAACTCTTTATAAGAAACCTAAGACTCAAGAAATTTCATCCATAACCTTCAAATCTTGCTTATTTTTCATGTGTTGTTTTCTTATACTTGGAAACTTCACTGTCTTTTACATTTTTACCTTTGAAGTATGCTTTACGTAAATAAGTTAATTGTTGTACATACACAATTAAGTAAATGCATTAGTTATCAAGATCTATTTTTTATCATCAAAATAAGTATATTGATATTTCTTAACCTTTGAGGTCAACAATCTCACCCTTTTTTATGATGGCAAACATAAAGTTCATGATTATAAATTTGAAAGAGTAATGAATGCATGGTACGCAAACATATAGTAGTTTTACAACTTTTAATCCGAACTTCTTAGATTCTCTCCCCCTTTTGAACATCATAAAAAAAGGTGAGGAAATGGAGGATCTTGGAAGAATGTGAGAAACAAACTCAAATGCCCCAAAAAATTCCTAATTTTAAATAGTATATTTAAATGAGGTTTGATTATAAAAGTTAATTAAGTAAATTATTTTATTTAAAATAAAAGGAAATTAATTAGGGAAAATCAAGAATAAATTTATAAGTATTTTAATTAGGAGGAATTTTGTTATTTTAGCTAATTAAGTTTTTTATTTTAGAAATTCATTAAATAAATTATTTTATTTAATATAAGAATGAGAAAATAGTTTTAAATTAATAATAATATTATAAATAATGTAATTGGAGAAATTAAGGGTATTTTGCTAATTAAAATGGAAGTTATGGAAAATCTTTCAAAAATCCTAATTTAGCCTAAAAATGAATTTAAATATTATTTTATTCAAATATTATTATTTAAATATCCTAAATATTCAGATTATTTTAATTGGCCCTAACCTAATTATTTTTCTCCTTTCCTTTTCCCCTGTTTCTTTTTATTTCTTCCTTTCTCCTTTTCTTTTTATTTCTTTTTCTTTTTCCTCTTCTTTTCCCGGAATGGGCCAGTCGCGGCCCATTTCTTTTTTTCTTTCCTACGGCGTGGCCCAGCCCGCCGGCTCCTTCCTCTGACTCCTTCTAGCGCTGCGTTTTGCCTCTGTTTCCACCAAAACTCGTCATTCTATTTAATGACACCTCCCTCGTGCCGACCGCCCGGTTCTCCCCTTTTCTTTTCTTTTTCCCGGCCGATCGGTCCGCCTCCTTTCCTTCTTCCTTCTTCCTCCTGCCTCCTCCGTCGACGCTGTTGCATCTTTCAACCCCGTCAATGGCATCTCCGGCCATGAGACCTTTGACTGGCCGTTTCTTGTCTCATTGTCTTTCTCTTAACTCCAGGAAAAAATTGGCATAATTATTCGACGTTATCTCTCGCCCGTTTCTTCTCCCCAGCCTCGCAAAAATTCGAAGCAAACCAAACGATGCCCGATCAATTACTACCACCAGCCACCCAAATTCTCGCACCTAATGCCTTCCTACCGACCCCCAAAACCCTATTATTCCATCTACCATCTATAAAAAGCCTGATTGTAGGAGTTTTGGAAGATTTTTCTCACCCGAAACCCTCGGCGAGGGCTGCCGCCACTACAAATTCTGACGCGTCTTCTGCCGCCGTTAGTCAATTTCAACGCCATCGCCACATCCCAAATTCTTCCCTACAATGCCCTCTAGTTAACTAAACTATTTTCAACCTTCGATTCTTCTTGCACGGGCCTCCATAACCGTGCAAAGTTGGTTGCTCGTTTCGCCAGAATTTTTACCCCGACATCTTAAACCACCATCCGCCACTGTGCGCCGCCACCTTTAGCTGCACCACCAACATCATTTTGTCCCTCTACTCTTGGGAAACTATAAACACCTCTTATATCACCTCAATTCTCCCTATCTTTTTCCCAACATCCATCTTTCCTTCTTTTCTTCTCTTTTTCCGGCCACCGCCGCTGCCGCCGTGCACCACTGCCGGTGCCGCCTATCCCCACCAGCCTAAGGTTGAACCCTAGACCCTCTCAACCATTTTCCATATTATTATAAGCCTTGATTTAATTTATTTCAATTATTTACATGTAAATACCATTATTATTATTCTTAATATTTATATTCTTAATATGTTTTATGATTATTATTAGTAGTATTATTGTTTTATTATTATTTATGTTGAAGGCTAAAGCCTTATTGTATTTTAATTCTATTTTATTATTAGAATAATTATTATTAACATTTTATTATTTATTCTGGAAAATCTTAGGCCCTAATTTTGTATTAACATTCACACTTATTTATTTTAGTATTATTATTTCTATTATTCTTATAACCATTAATAATAATATTATCATTATCTTGATTATTTCAATATTATTATATATGTTATTAATTTTATTATTAATATTAAATAAATGGTAAGTCCTTAGTTATAAGTAGGGTCAAAACCCCACATTAAATTTTAAAGCTTATATATTAGTGTTATTATTATTATTATTATTATTATTATTATTATTATTATATTCTCATTGATATTAGTTTTATTATCCTTGATATTATTATATTAGTATCATTATTATTATTAGGGTAAAGTCTTTAACCCTATATTATCAAGGTTTATAATATCTCTCTTATTTTTATTTAGCAAAGTTAGAATTTTTTTAAGGTTATTTTATTAGTATGTTATTATTTGGTCAAAGGCCTAAGGAGGCGTAGGAGCGTGCTCCAAGACCGGTGACATTTTAGGTAAGGGGTGCTAAGGCCTTTTGTGTGCTTATATGCATTATGTGCCTCGCATGCTATGTATCCTATGTATTATTATAAACATTCTGTATGTGATATAACGTGGATGATATAACGTGGAGTTGAAGAATGTTTTACATGGCATGTGTATTATTTATGTATGATGATATGTGTTGTGATACTGTAAGACATGCATGTGAGAATGTCGATGTGGTTGTGTGGGGAAAAGGATGAAAAATAAGGATGAAGAAAGAATTTGATCAAGAGATATGAGTTGACCTAAGTATTTTAATGATTTATGATAGGGAGAATAAAATGGGAAATGTAGGGTTTTGTGGGAGACAATATAATTTATGATGTTATATGGGAGAATTGAATTTATGGTTTGTTTGGGAGAATCTAATCAATGATGTTATTTGGGGAGAATGTACTTTATGATATTATATGGGATAACCTAATTTATGATTTTTTGGGAGAATCTAATTTATGATTTGTTTGGGGAAATCCAATTAATCCAAAATATGGTTTTTCTCGAGAAATTCTAATTTATGATTTTATGTGGGAGAATCTAATTTATAGTCTTGTAAGGGGGAATCTAATCAATTGTATTATGTGGACAAATCTTGGGTTTTGATATGGATTGAATTTAGGTTTTATATGGCAGAATCGTGGGTGGGATGGTGGTACTAATGGTTATATGATGGTATTAGGGTTTACATGGCGGTATTAGGGTTTATATGATGTTACTAAGGTTTGTATGGTGGTATTTATGGTTATATGGTGGTATTAGGGTTTGTATGGTGGTATTTATAGTTTGTATAGTGGTATTTATAGTTGTATGGTGGTATTAGGGTTTACATGGTGGTATTGATGGTTGAATGATGGTATTAGGGTTTTCATGGTTGAATTTAGGGTTTCACGTGGAATTTTAGGGTTTGCATGAAAAAGGTTCGAAGGTTTGCATGGGGAGATTAATGTCTGCATGGGTATGAAATTTACGTGTGAAAAGTTAATTTGGGATGTAAGGAGGGTAATATAAGTGTTATTTGGGTGTTGAACTATTTTGGACGGAAATTAGGGTTTGGAGTAATGAACTCTGGGTTGTTGTGATTAACTAGGGATGGAGTGGACAATTGTGTTATTATGATTAACTAAGGCATGGAGTGGCTAATTATGGTTGTTATGGTTGAATAGGGTTTGGAGTGGTTAACTATGGTTTGTTGTGGTTAATCGAGGTATGTGGTGGCTGATTAGGGGTTTTGTATTATCATGTGCATGTGGTAATTAAAGTGTAATTATGATGGTGGAATTTTATGATTTGTGATGTGTGATGACTTATGCATGTCCAGGGTGAAAACCTTTGAATAAGATACTTAAGACACTAATCTTATGAAGTGAAAGATTATTGAGCCGAGTCCAGACCGATCCACCGGTCAGGAATAGTGGTTAGGACGCATAGTCCTATGTGCGACCGATCCACCGGTTATAATAGTGGTTAGGAAATGAGGTCCTATGTGTGACCGGCCCATCGGTAATAATAGTGGGGTGACTCAAGCTCAATAAATACAAACCAGAATCGTTAAAGCTCTTAAAAGATACTAATTACTTATAGTGGAACACCATGCGAGCAGGAACCAGACCGATCCACCGGTCAGGAATAGTGGTTAGGGTTTCTACCCTATCCACCGATAATAATAGTGGTTAGGGCAGGATGCTCTATTGTGACCGATCCACTAGTAATAATAATGGTTAGGGCATGATGCTCTATTGTGACCGGCCACCGGTTATAATAGTGGGGTGTTTCTATACTCGCATGGATTGAAAAAGGCATGGTGTGAATCGAATTCTAATAACAGATTAATTAAATGATTAATCAGGATTATATATGGGCCTCTGTACTTTTACCTGAATTGTTAATATACCTTTATGTTGTTATGTTGGATTGCCTTGTTATTATTCTGCATGGATTATGTGCTTGTGTGTTGGCCTTAGTGCTTGGTTACCTTACTCAGTACGTAGCGTACTGATCACCCCTTTTATGGGTGCTGCTCATTCCCAGGAGTAGTATGCTCTTCTGAATTTGTGCAGGTGGGTGAGATATCAGTTGGGGCTGAGTGTTGAGCATGTTTGGCTCGAAGTTCGAGAGTGTCGTGGCCGTATTCATTCTTTACGCAGTTTCATTCCTTTTGTTATTTCTTTGGTATAGTATTTACCATTTTCTGATTCAATACTCGATTGAGTATTTTAATGAACCTTTTATTGGTTGTAAGTTTAATTCTATTTTGGAAATGAATTACATTTCTTGATGCGTACTCTGATTTTGTTTTACAACCGTTCAATGATTATTTGGAGTTTAGTTTGTATTAATTTTGTAATTGATTGTTAATCTCTTCAATAGCTTTAGCACTTGGTACTAGAACGGTCGGAGAGAATTGGTCTAGTACTAAGTGTGGTGGTAACATTTCGAGAATTCACGAGTTTTAAGTATTTCTATTTTAATTGCTTCCGCTTTAAAAAAAAGTAGTAAATTTTGGGGTGTTACACAAAAAATCGCCTAATGGGGAGGGAGATGCCCCATTAACATGTGTGTATAATGAAGTAAGAATAAGAAGACATAATGGGAGGCTAAAGAATACTCCCCATAAGTAATACATGGGTGACACCATGGAGGTGAGTATGTTTTTATAAACATGAAAGAAAAATAAGTATGATTATGCATATAAAAATGATAGATATTATAGATAGCAAAACGATAAAGTTCTCATTAATAATTAGAATTCAATTATACATGAGATAGAATATATACATGATATGAAAGAAATACTTAAAATAGAGTAAGATAAACCTAAAATAGACTAGGAGTAAGGGATGGACATGTCTCGGTCATAAAAGACTAAAGGTGGGTGATGTTAAGGTTGCAGCTAAAGTAGTGACATCAGACATGCTCCAAACATCAAGGTTTTCACTAGGAGTATCCTCAAAGTCAGCTGAGTCAACTATAACATATAGAATATGTGAAGTCATTGTGAAGAATGCATCAAATATAGGAATAATAGAAGGAGGAGAAGTGTTGATAACAGCATAAGAGGGTAGGATCTTTATAGGTAAAAGCAACCCATAGAGGAGTGTCAATGTGATCATTCAAGTTAGAATTGAGAGTAGAGAAACCAATGGTTGTTCATCATCCTACGATATAAAGAAGGAAATCATGGACACTAGAAAGTGTCACACGATAAGTGGGAGGAAGAATAGGAGGTATACGGGAGGTGGAAGGGGTGCAAGTGGATGATGAAGCTTCGCTTATAGATGAGAATGGAATATCTATTAGAGTTAAAAGATCATCTAAGTGCGGTGGCATATCATCTTTAGTTGGTTGGGAGAGCTATGGTACAAATGATATAAAGAGGCAACTATTGCAATGTAATGAGATAAGAGGCTTAGTTGCAAGTTTGAATGTTTGGCCATACATGCTTATTTGATATTTCATTTTTCAGGTGATAGCATCAAGGATATCAATCCCATTGTGTAGGTGTAGTGGGGTAGCAAAAAATCCTCCAATATAAAAGTAGAAGTCATGAAGAATTAGCATAATGAGGGGTTTGTATCCTAGGGCTTCTTGATTATGCCTAACCATATGGAACATGTGTTAGAAGATATCAAACCTAAAGCATATAAGGGTGGAAGATAGAATGTGATCTACCCTATCCTATTATTTAAGAATCATATCTACTCCTAACCTGACATGGAAAAACAATGGAGAACACCATGTATTTACACACCTAATTGAAGGATGGTAGACAATAGGAGCTTCTAGTTCCTTCATGGACAAAGTGGCGATGATACATATCTAAGAGAATCTCATTAGCATTCCAGTGTGCATCCACTCTGTATAAGTTATGCCAAACTCAATATTATTACCAATGTCGAGTATAAGAGCTAGCCTTACCTCATAAGACATTAGGAACACCCAAGACATAAGTAGTGATGGTAATTCCCAATACATGGATGGTGAACTTGACATAGAAAAGATGAACCAAATCTAGGTAGAAAGGATCATTCAGAGTGAAGAGAGGTAGAAGGGGAAGGTTAGAAAGGGATTACATGAAAGGAATTTTGAATTGATTAATGAAGGAAAATATACTCATGCATTCTTCAGGTAGGAATTTATTTTTGTAAAATGATTTGATCTAACATTGTTGGTTATCTATACTTTAGAATAAATATGTGGAATGAGGAGATGCCTCAATGGTTCAAGCTAAGCAAGAGGTAGATAACATTAGTTTTCTAATGGATAAAGGATGAAATGAGGGGTAGGTCTAGAATGAGATACAAATGAGGGAATAGAATCTTCTAAAGAAGAGGAGGATGATGAGTGATGTGGAGATGGAGGTGAAGTAGTGGGTTCTTAAATACAAATTATCATCCAAGCTAGAGAACTTGATTAGATATAAGGTTGTTTATGGGGAGGAGCACTAGCACCTCCATGAACTGTGGTTAAGGTAGTTAATTTCTTCTTTCTCATTTTTTTAAACAAGAATCATAAATGAATATTTTGATAATGAAAGGTCATGAGACTATGCGACCTTAGGTGAGTGGGAGAAGTAGAATAGGGTTGAGTAGGATTTTTCACAAATGATGAGAGATAAACACAACCAAAGCACAATTTGTGTGAAATTTTCTTAATGAGGATGAGCGTAGATCTAATTTGGCCTTAAGTTGTGTTGAATGAAAGAAAATTTAACATGGTGAAAATTTAGGTTTTAAATGGAAAACTGCCTCAAATCTTGTGAGATAGGGTGAAATCAACAAATGTTTGAGTTCAAAAAAACTTTCTTAGCGTCGACTCATCCTTGACAAGTTCATTTTTATGTATTTTCATAGATATTTGAGAAATTTAGGAAGAGATAGTGGGATGAGGTGAAGAGGAGTTTATAGGTTTAGAGGAACAAAGGTCAATGGTTTGGTTGAATAGGTGAGGTAGGTATTTATATACCTAATACATTGGACCATTGGTTGTGTATATTAGTTGATTGTTCATGATGTAGATCAAGTGTTATTAGTTATCTAGTCAAATGGTTTTACTTATGTTAGATACAACCTAGTAATGGTTTTACCTCCCCAGTTTAGACTTATTTGTCAACTAGTATGAAAATTGATCAGCTGGTTTTGTTGACCAATTGAGTGGTTCATCTAGTTAGGTCATATTTTCAATAACTTTCAAGTCCTTTTGATTCTAATAGATAAAAGTTTTATTTTATGAAACATATCCCATTGATTAATGGTCATGGAGGTCATTTTTTGAATTGAATTTATGCTTAAGTTAGTATGTTTTGGATTAATAACATGATTAATCCTTTCTTTTTAAAATTTTCACAATCTTGGAAAATAGTTAATTTTAATTATGAAAATATCATTCCAAGTTCTTTCCAAATTGTTGTGAATATTTCCTCATTTAATGGATTAGTGAAGATTCCCCTTGTTCATGTAATGTATCTACAAATTCTACACATACATCTCCTTTTTCAACATGCTTTTATAAGAAGTTATGCCTTATTTCTACATATTTAGAATTGGAGTGTTGAGAAAGAATTTTTGTGAGACATATAGCACTATTGTTGTCACATTTAATTGTAATCTTTTTTAAGTTTAAGACCATAATCACTTAATTGATGTTTCAACTAGATTAGTTTTGCACAACAAGCATCATTAGCTATCTATTTTGATTCAAAGTAGAAAGTGCTACAATATATTGTTACTTGCTATGCCAAGTAACTAGGTATTCTCTAAGAAATTGGCAGGTGCCTAAAGTGCTTATTATGTTGAATTTATATCCCACAAAATCAGAATCATGATATTTTATTAGGTCTAAAAGAGTATCACTAGGGTAAAATAAGCCTAATTTATGAGTATCAATAAGATACCTAAGGATTCTCTTGATGCCGATCATATGAGATCCCTTGAGATTACATTAATACCTATTACATATGCATACACTAAAAATAATTTTAGGTCTAGATGTGATAAGATAGAGAATTTATCTAATCATACCTCAATATCACTTTTGATCAACTAGCTTACCCTTGCCACCCATGTTAAGCTTTGTGGTAGTGACCATATTCATACTACAAGGTTTGCTCTCATTCATTCTAAACTTCTTTAGTAGTTCCTTTGTGTACTTTTCTTGATTGAAAAATATTCCTTCCCTTTATTAATTCATTAGGACTCCAAGGAAATAGGTAAAATCACACATCATGTTCATTTCAAATCCACTGCACATTAAGATAGAAAAGTTCTTGCACATGAACACATTAGTAGCACTGAATACTATATCATCAACATAGATTTGTGCAAGTAGTAAAAATAATTTAGTTTTCTTTAGGAAAATATTTATATTAATTTTACCTATTTTAAAACCTTTTTCCAATAGAAATTTAATCGGCCTTTAATACAAGGTTCTAGGAGCTTGTTTTAAACTAGAAAGAGCCTTATTGAGTTTATAAACGTAGTTACGTTTTGAATCATTTTCAAATCAAGATGGTCACTTAACATATACCTCTTATTTAATAAATAAATTAAGAAAAGCACTTTTGGAATCCATTTAATAAAATGTAAAGAATAAGAATAAAGCAAATGCAAGGAGCATACATATAGCCTCGAGTCTAGCTATGGAAGAAAAGATTTACTTGAAATCAATGCCTTCTTCTTGGCTATATTATTTCACAACTAATCAGGCTTTGTTTCTAACCATAAATTTCCTTTTATATAGCTTATATCTAAAGAACCCTTTTATAATACCCCAAAATTTTAAAACCTCTAATTTAATAAATAACCCTTATTTAGGATAAATTAACTTTTAAATTTATTTAATTTAATAATTTTGTGGATTTTTGAGTGTGTAAAAATGGATATGAATATTTGATAAATTAAAATCAATAATTTATTATTTTATCATACTCATTTTATTTACTTAATGTTCCAAACCAATATTTTACTAAAAAATTTCCCTTTTTAAACCAATATATTAAATTATTAAATTAATTTATCTATCAAAAAATAGTAAATGTCATTATTTCAAAAATTATCTCATTTTATTTTTCCCCTTTTCCTTTTTCCTTTTTTTTCTCTTCTCCTTTTTTGCTCCTTTTTATTTTCTTTTCCTTTTCTTTTCCCCTTCAAGGCACCCAGCCTGCACTCCTTTCCTCGCTCACACTAGGCCATCGACACGCTTCCTTCCCTTTTTCCTCCCTTTCTCATGACATTACCCTAGAGCCCATCTTCCCCCTTTCTTTTTCTTTTTCTTTCTTCCTCCCCTTGTTGGGCCAACCCAGCTTCTCTTTTTTTTCTCACCTCTCCCTCACACACGTGAGCTAACCCATTTCTTCCCGTCCTTCTCCCTACAACCCGCCACCTTACTGCCTGCAACCAACCACCTAGCTAGCTCCCTAGCTCATCTCCTCTCCCTTTCCTTTTCTTCTTCTCTACTGCATCATTTCTACCCTACTCAAGCCCTCCTTCTCCCTCTACCAATCTCCCATTCTCCCTCTTTCCATGCTTCTCCTCTTCTCTTATTTTGCTTCGCTACCTCCAACCACCGCTACTACTACCCAACCAAACACCACATCCACCTCCTCACAGCTCTTACTACCTCCCTACACCACCAAGCCACCACCACTCACCCCTACAGCCTCCTTCTCTCCCTCTCTTTTATTTTCTTCCCTTCTTAACCTCCACAACCACCCATCAACTCCCTAAAACCTCCCCTACCACCACCATTCCTCCCTTTGGCTGAAATCTCCCCTAAAGTCATCCCTTCTCTTCTTTTTTCCCTTCCTTCTTCTCCTCTACCATCCTTGCATCCATTTTTCTAGCCCTACAGCCACCATCTTTGCCACCCTAAGCTTCTGGCCATCCACTCTCGACCACCACCTACACCCCTACTCCATCCCTACACCCAATTACCACCCTAACTCCCCTCCACCTACTCTCCACCTTACCCATAAAATCCTATCATAAATTAACATCTCCCTTCTCTCTAGTTCTCCCTCTCAATCCCTTCTCCCTAAAATTTCATGCATGCAACTCGCACTACTCATGTAGCATAGGCCCTAGATTTTATTTTAAGTATTTTGGGTTAATTTTGAGGTATAACCATGGTTAATATTAGTATATATTTTATTAAGCTTTTGATAAAATTTATTGTTTTGATTTTTCTACTTTTAGTTGGATAAATGTTGATATTATTTTTAATTATTAATTTTTACTAATCAAAGCTCAAACCTTTAACCAGGGTACCAGTAAGGTTTAATTTTTACTAGAAATAAGGTAATTATTATAACCTACTAGTATGTGTGGATATACATATGCTAGCATATTAGAATTCTTAATATGTTTATATGCATGATATATGTTGTTAAGTATAATGTACTTAGTGGTATATGTTGGTTGATGAAAATAGAAGTATGATAATTTATGTGTCATGTGTAGAAATAATTCTTAAGGGAAGGAGCCTTGTTATTAGTGATGATGTGAAATGCATATGTATAATATGATATGCTAATGTGACCATTTGTTGCATGAATAATGTTATCATAGGCCCTAGGGGCATTTTAGTAATATTTCTTATGTAAGGATATGGCTTAAATAAGTGTAGGTGCTAATGTGTATTAGTGATAAATAATAATAGTTGGTGGTGTTGGATGATGTGCATGGAGCATATATAAATATTTCATGTAGTGATGGTATTTTTAAAGTTGGTATAATAAGAGAAAAATAGTAATTTATAAGTATAAAGGGATAAAATGGTAATTTAATAAAATAGAATTATATTTTGGTAATTTGGCAAAATGGAAAGGGCATATTGGTAATTTTGGAAAGTAAAGGGATAAACTGGTAATTTAATAAAGAAGAAAGGTATTTTAGTAAGTTGGCATAACAGAAAGGGTATTATCGTAATTTTATAAAGTAAAGGGGTCAAATGGTAATTTAATAAAGGAGAAGGGCATGGAAAGGGTATTATGGTAATTTTATAAAGTAAAGGGGTAAAATGGTAATTTAATAAAGGAGAAAGGTATTTTGGTAATTTAGTAAAGTAAATAGGTAAACAGTGATTTAATAGAGGACAAGGGTAATTTAGTAATTTGGCATAAAAGAAGGGCATTTTGATAATTTTGTAAAGTAAAGGGGTGACATGGTGATTTAATAAAAGAAGAAGGGTATTTTGGTAATTTGGCTCAATGAAAGGGGATTTTGTTAAGTTGGTATAAAGGAAGGGCAATTTGGTAATTTAAACCACCATAATTTTGTAATTTTAACAAACCAAAGGGACAATTTGGTAATTTTAACAAAAAAAGGATAGTTTGGTAATTTAACCAACCAAAAGGATAATTTGGTAATTTTAATAAATAAGGAGGGCAATTTGGTAATTTAACCAAGTATAAAGGGTATCATGGTAATTTAACCAACTAGAAGGGTAAATTGGTAACTTAACAAGTATGAGAGGCAAAGTTGGTGATTTAATAAATATGGAGGATAATTGGGTAATCTAACAAATAAAAGGGATAATTTGGTAATTATGCAAACATGAAGGGTAACATGGTAATTAGCAAATGAAAATGGGTAACTTGATAATTTTACAAACAAGGGGTATTTCAGTAGTTTTGTAAGGATGGTGGGGTAAATCAATAACTCGAATATGGTGTGTCAATAGATTAAATAAGTCTCCATAACCAGACCTAAGTGACATTGACTAATAATATAAGGGTGTGATATGGTGTTTATCTCATATTCATGAAAATGGTGTCTTAATCATTAATAGTGCATGGTAATATGTGTTGGATGTGATATAAGGGCATGCTAGGGTTAAGTGTTCCATGATCCTTCGATGTGGACTAACCAAACTCTAAGACCATATTATGATTATGATATGACAACTCTTAAGGTATATGAATAAATGAAAACGAATCCTGAATTGGAATTAGATGATATAAGGATGGGCTTAGTTGTTTCCTTAGGTTAACATGGATAACTGTATGAATAAGGAATACTTTATAATGACATAAGAAAATGGGAATGAATAAGTATGTAGTTGTTGTTTTTCTCATGAATAACATGGATAATGAATCCTGAAGTGGAAGACCTCGAGATTGGGAATGGTGATTCTTTAGGAATTACCCTAAAGATGTGGTTTAGCCCATGATTATCCAGGTATTTTCTAGTGTGCCTTAGTGCCCCGACCAGGCCTTACATCTTACTCTATCTAACTCTATGGACCTATTTAGGGGGTATCTATACTTATGGATTAGGTATCCTTATCGATAGGGTACTATCTGTCCTCGCGCGCTAGTGCAACTAGGGTACCTTTGCATCCTTGGCTTGATAGTTTAAGGGTACTATGTTGCTTGCATGCTCTAGTATAACTGGTGTACCTTTGCATCTCTAGGTTCTTAATCTCCCCCTCGAGTGAAGTAAATGGAACTATTGTGCTAATTGAAAGGGAAAACACTAATCATATAAAGTGAAAGATTATTGAGCTGGGCCTAGATGGATTATATCATGTGTATTAGTTAATTAGTTATAATAGTGGCCTATGAGCGCTTTGCCTTAAAAGATGTATATGTATACCGGTCCATTGGTTCTAATAGTGGCCCAGGAGCACTTTACCCTAAAAGATATATATGTGTATTTCGGTTCACCATCTATAATAGTGGTGAATCTTGAGCTCAATAAATTAAATCTTAAATGTGAATAAATAATGGAAAAATACTAATCATTTATAGTGGAATACCATATGAGTTGGGGTCAGAGTAATCCACTGATAATAATAGTGGCTAGGAGCCTTCTACCCTAGAGACCGGTCTACCAGCGAATAATAGTGGTCAGGCGAATTCTGTCCTAAAGTGTATTTTCGATCCATCAGCTATAATATTGGGGTTCCCAAACTCACATGAAAATAATTTGAGAGATGATACTTGAATGATATTCATTTAATGGCTTATGACCAAAGGAGTTACTTTCATCCTTACAACCTATTGTTTTAATATAACTTCAGCCTTAATGCCTGCCTCTCTCGACATATGATGGAATTGCTATGTACATAGATTTTGTGTTATGCATATCTTATTGTATTTGGCATTGCCTTATGCATTAGTCCGTATGATATTATTTTGTACTATTTATGTATGATGTGTTATTTCTATTTGATATAAAGGGTTACTTGGTACCATAGTACTAAAGGGTTCCACTTGTGAGTCCCTTCCTATTCAATGGGTAGTGTTCTTTGTAGGTCTATTATAGGTGCTATTCATAATAATATTGGGTAAGATTGTAAGGACTATCCGGAAAGATTTCAGGGTTTCTCTTTCACCTTTTATTTCTTTGTTTAACTTAATCTTTATTTTTCTAACCGCTATTAGTGGGTTTTATCCTTGTAGAGAGTTTAATGTGCTACTCTAATTTTAATAAAGTTTGAATTGAGTAAATTATATTTTGGTTCTTTAAAGTCTTAGAACTTGATACTAAAATAGTAGGAGAAAACCGATCGGGCACTAAGTGTGGCGGTAACATCCCTAAAATTTACGGTTTTTTTTTTTACTTCCGCTAATTTTTAAATAAAATGAAACTTTTTAGGAGTGAATTTTGGGGGTGTTACACATTTAGTCCCAATGATGGGCATATTTTTTGGCAACATGACTAATTCCTAAACTTGATTTCTCTCAACATGGTTAAGCTTATCTTGTATTGCCATAATCCAATTTTCACCATTCATAGCTTCCAAGTGAGACTTAGGTTCCATTTGAGACAGAAATGCTAAATGATTGACAATGTTACCTAGTAAGGGTCTTGTTGCAACTCCTTTTGTTGTATCCTCAATGATGAGTTCCTAATGGTGTCCATAGGAATATCTCTAAGCTCTAAGAATATCCTTTATCACTTTATCTTCTTGCTAATTAATTTGAGGTTCTTTATCTTTCTTTTCTTCCTTGTCATCATTTTCCAGCAAGCTCTCAACTTAGATGGATGGACCTACTTCTTCCTCTTGGGTTTTCTACACACTAGAGCAAGATTAATCAAACGCAACATATACGTATTATTCAACTAATATTCTTCATTTGTTGAAGATCTAGTCAGCTTTACTATGTTAAGAGTACCTAATAAAGATGATTTTATCTACTTTAGAGTTAAGCTTACCCAAATTATTTTTTTTCATTTTTGAGGACAAATCATTTGCATCCAAATGTGTATAAATAACTCACATTTGGTTTCTTACCTTTCTAGAGATCATACAATGTCATTTTCAATATGACCCATATGAGTACTCTATTCATCACATAATTTGCGGTGGCAATGGCTTCAGGGCAAAATTATTTTCAAAGCTTGGAATCGCATGTCATGGTTCTTGCAACCTCCTTTAAGGTTTGTTTTTTCTTTCCACCACTCCATTTTGTTATGATGTTCTTGGTGTTGATAAATTGTGGGTAATAATATTTTGACCATATAATTCCATAAATATGGCATTTTCAAACTCCTTGCCATGATTACTTCTTATATCATGAATCATAGTTCCTTTTTATACTTAATTTTTTTTTATAAAGAATAACAAAAGAGCTAAAAACATAATCTTTAGCATAAAGAAATAATGTCCAGGTATAGCATGAATAATAATCCATAATGACTAGTGAATATCTTTAATCATTCATGCTACAGGTCCTAGTAGGTCCAAATAGATCCATATCCAACAATTCAAGTGGCTGAGATGTAGTAACAACAACTTTGGGTTTAAAGTTAATCCTATATTGTTTCCTTTGTTGGCATGCATTACATAATCTATAGTTTGCAAAATTAAGCTTTTGAAGGCCACAAACTAATTCTTTTTCTAGCAATTTTGTTTAATAAGTCCATTCTATCATGTGCAATGCTTTTATCCCATAACCATGCATCATCATAAATTGCAGTTAAACATGAATTGAGTAATTTTATAGATTTAACATTAACATATATGCATTGTTGATATGTGGGCATAAAAAGTATATATTTATCTATTCCATTTGAAATCATGTAATGTGAATTTAAAAGGTTTACTAGAAATCCGTTAACACATAATTGGATAATTCTAATCAAATTATACTTGAGACCATCATCCATACATATATCATTTATAAAAGGTTTAGAATTACCCATACTTTTGAGTTACCTCCAAAGGTTATGCTTCCACCATCATATAGAGTTAGCTTGGAGAACATGGTTCGATCACCCATCATATTTCTCAAGCATATACTATCTAGGAACCATTTGTGTCTTCATGTATTGACTTTGAAGCATACTTACAAGCACAAATGGTCTAGTTTAGGTACCCTTTCAATGGGTCATTACTATGTTAGTATTTAATTCATGTGGGATGGTCTTCTTATGCACCCACACCTACTTGAATTTTGAAGTCACTTTAGCATATTTTGTAAACTTACATGATGATGAAACATGATTAGGTTTGCCATATCATATAAAATTCTTTTATTATGGTTGGAGTTGAATCTAGCATTTTTTTTGTATGCCTACATGTTGTAGATTAAGTGGCCATCTTTTGATGTGGGGGAAGCATTCACTTGGTGAAATTTAGAAGCTCTTACAAAGAAGTTATTTAGTGTTTGGAATTTAATTAATTTCTTATTTCCATACCTTAAGCTCTCATGGTCCTTATAGTACCGTTAAACACCTAATATTACATTTAAGCCTTCATCATCCTTTGTGAATGTATATATAATCTATACAAATTTATCACATTTAGCTTGTAGTTCCACTATTTTGGATTGGAATTGATCTATCTTTACCAAGTGATCACAACAAATATATTCCTTATACTCATTAAATTAAGTAATTTTATTTACTAGCTCAATTTTAACAAAAAAATCATATGAGATTCAAGAAGAATGGTTTCATTTAATGCAAGAGTATGTTGGTAACTTAAATGATCAAGTATCTATTTCATTTTTCCTTTTTCTTTAGTTAGTTTACCATTGCCACATAATGAAACAAGTAAAACACATAATAAGTCATCATATGAGTAAAGTAAATTAGATTGTACCTCATTGATGTTTTTTTAATCATTGAAGCTTGAAGGTGAGGTAGAGATTAATGATTCCTTTCCTAGAACCATGAAACAATGGTTGGAAATTTCTTCCCCTTCCTTGGAGGGTTCACCTTCACTTTCGCCAAATGTAGCCATGTTTTTTCTTAGTCCTTTCCTTCCTTTGTAGTTATTCATGTTCCCTTTGTTCCTTACCATTTGTTTCATGATTTCATTTCTAAACTCATAATAGTCATGAATGGCATGCTTGGCTTTTCTATAGCTGCATCATTTGATCTTGTCATCCATGTTGGCTTCTCTAGGCTTCCTTGGGTTGCTTAAAAAGGGTTTTGATTTCTATTTCCTCTTGACTGGAGAAACCTCTTAAATTGAGTGGTTATAAATGCCATTTCATCATTCATGGGAGGTTCTTATTATCCTTCATCACTTTATTTTTTACCCATATCTTTAGCTACATCTTGTTGTTTGGAAGATATTTTCATGTTTAGAGGCTTTTTCTTCCTTTCTTCTAATCCATCATCTATTTTTAATTGATGAACAATAAGATCACTGAAGAACTCTTCAATCATTATTTTGCTAAAATCTATAACTTCTTCAATTGCAAATACTTTGGGGCTCCATTCTTTTGTAAGATCTTAAAAGATCTTTCTTACTTTCTCTTCTTTGGTTATTTCTTTCCCCTAAGGCCTTGAGATAATTGAAAATGGTGGTGAAGTAGTTGCTTTAGTCATTGATAATTTCACTTTGCTTCATGATAAAGAGTTTATACTCTCTAGTGTGAAGGGTAATCCTTCAATCCTTCACCTTCTTTGTCCCTGCATAGGTGAGGATGAGCTTATCCTATGTCTTTTGTAGTTGAGCATGATTGAATATTGTGTTACTCTCTTTCACCAATTCCATATTGTAGAATCATGATGGCTTTATCATTGAGAGTTAACTTTCTCTTTTTTGCATCTACAAAGCTCATCACTTGTTTTTTCCATATGTTCACCATTGACCTCCTCGGTGATCTTAATTGACCCTTTAGTGAATGTTGACTACATGTTCTAGTCTTGTGCTATGACGAAGAACATCATTTAGTTTTTCTAGTAGGAAAACTTCTCTCCATTAAACAATGGTGATTTAGTATTGGAAATGCTTTCATTTTGACCAATGGATTCCATGACACTTGTGGATCTTTTTTACCTCATATTGTTGAATCTTTTAAGAGGTTTCCTAGCTTTGATACTAAGAGGTTCAATAGTATTCTTATGGAATGGAAATTAAATAGAATAAAATAAAAATTAACACATAGTGTAGAGTGGTTCAAGGGTGAATTACTCTTTACATCTATTACCAAAAGGTTCTCCCTTTTGGATTTTAAAGTAGTGACATATTTTATTGATGATCACTCTTCTCTCAGTTTATAAGTCTTACTATCTCAATGATCTTCTAAGATATGATTTACAAATTGATTTATTTATCTTCTCTATACTCACCACAAGAATCTCTCACAAATGATAGACAAACACTCACCACTTTAAATAATTTTTTGAGAGAAGGTTGTGATTATAGATAATTCTCACCAAGAATATAAGATATGAAAGTGTATAAATTTAAATGATCTGTAATTGAGTTAGATTTAATGAGAAATTTTATAATTGTAGAATATATCTAGCTAAGAGAAGTGAGCAAAGAACAATTTTCAATAAAAATCCTAAATTATGAAAGTTTGGAAATTTTGAGTGATTAATTGAATAATTTGAGAATAAGAGATTAATTATGTAATCAATGCTCTAAATATTTTTTGTAATAAATGTAAATGAATCTTATTTTTAATGGTTTCCTTTGATGTATATCCATTAGATATAAAATCATAAAAAGTTGTTTCACCCAACGAGCAGAAATCAGCATTTAATGCTGATTAGTCAAGCAATATGGCTGAACCAATCAATCGGTTGTACAACTAGCCAATTAGTATTTCAAACCAATTAACTATTTATGGTTTGAAAAAATATGGAATTTAGTGTTATGCTAACTATTCAATCAATTATGCATAGGAAAAAAATTCTCTTAAGAACATATGTGAACAGTGACATGGTATGGTAAGACTAGTCGATGTCTTCATTATGCTAGTTAATTGGTTTGTCCAAATTAGTTGATTAGTTATAAGCTAGTCAATCAGTTTGGTAAAACCAATCAATTTGTTCCTATATAGACAAATGGGTTTCTATAAGAGTGAAACCCATGGAGTAATTGGTCAAACTAGTAGAACAATTTTACAAACTAGTCAGTTAGTTTTGTGAAGCCAGTCAATATGTTTAAGCAAATATGAATGGGTTTTTGCAACAGTGAAACCCATGGATTGGTTGGTCAAATCAGTTGATTTTTTTTTTGTAAATTAGTACATCAGTTTGGAAAAACCAATCGATTTGTTTAAACAAACATGAATCCATTGTAAGAGTGAAACTCATAGGCTGGTTGGTCAAACTAATCGATTGGTTTTAGCAAACTAGTCGATAAAATTATCAAAACTAGTCGATGTGATTAAATAGAGATGAATGGGTTTCTATAAGAATGAAACTCATAGACTAGTTTTTCAAACCAATCAATCGATTTAATATAAAAAGTTGATTGGTTTTATCCACCAGTCGATACATTTGAGTTGAACTCAACCCATGCATTTGATTATACTAAACCAGTAGATCGTTCTAAGGACCATTCAACTAGTTTCAAATAGGACCAATCATACCTTTAAAGAGTTTAAGAAATGAACTCAAGTCAAGTAATTTTTAACAAAGTGTTTTAAAGAGCTTTAATTGAAATATGAATTTTGCTTAACCTAACTATTTACAATAAATCTAAGACTCAAGAAATATTATCCTTAATCGTTAAGTCTTAATTATTTTCCATGTATTGTTTTCTTGTACTTGAAAAAATGATTTCTCTTTTACATTTTTCACTTTTGTAGTTTTCTTTAAGTGAATAAGTCAATTGTTGTACATGCACACATAATCAAACACATTAATTATCAAGATCTGTTTATTATCATCAGAATAAGCATAATAACATTGCTTAATCTTTGAGGTCAACAATATTTAACCATTTCAAATCCATCTCAAACACAATTTACCCCTATCATAAATCATATCTAATATTATAGTGCACTACCAACCAAACAAATCAAATTTAAAACCAATGGTAGGGTATAAAGGAAACAACTAAACAAACAATCTAAAAAATACCAAGGCTATGAAATAAAATTATTTCTTGATTATTTAAATTACTCATAGACAAATGTATGCCATATCATATTGGGCCACATTGACAACACAATACCATTATGCCTTAGAACCCAATGACACTAACATACACCTAATCATTATAAGGAAACAAGGCAACAACATACCCTTGTTTATCCTATGGTACCAAATCCTTGAGTATTAATACCTCCTAAGAATTCCATAGAATTAAATAGAGTAAATATAAGGCATTTTTAGGGCACTAAGACACACCAGCAAAAACAAATCAATCTGGCTAAATTATTCCTTAGGGAAGCTACTCCTAAGGAGCTACCAATCCCAATCCCAAACTCTAAACCTTCTACTTTGAATATTAATATTGTTTGAGGTGATTACAAATATCATATAGCTCAAAAAAATTACATTTCTATACTTATCATTTTTTTCTTTATTTTTAATTATTCAAGTAACCTAAGCTCAAAAAATCAAGCCAAGTCAAGGTTAATGCTAAGACCAAACCTAAAAATATACTAAGGCTAAGCTAGTCTAATCATTCATCTGATGAACAATTTTTATCAAAATGACCAAAATGCCCTCCAAAACCTTAGCTACTATTATAGGATATTTTTCATAAAAGGATAAAATATAATAATTAAAAATAACTTATCATATACAAAAATTATACATTATGATAAAAGATAATATTATCCCTAAGTAAGGTTATAACATAATGCACATACAAAACTCAAGCATGTAATTCTAGCATATCATAATATTCACATTAACTCCATATAATAACTTTAGATATGGATCATTGTATGTAAAAATTTACATTCCTACCTATAGAACATGTGATTCAAAATTATGACAATTTAATCCCATTTATGCTCTAAGAGAAACATACTTTATATCAAAATCTATCTAAAATGTACAAGGAAAATATAAAACTCATTAGTATGTCTAGCATGATGCAAAGAAAAAATTGAATTAAATCCTAACCCTAGACATATGTATTATTTCTAGCCATAATTTGTATATTGGTGTAGGCATACAACCTCATTTTTAAAATATTACTAAGGGATACATGGATTATTAATTTCTAACATGACAATATTTATCTTTTTTAAATGTCACAAAATTTTATAAAAAAATATATATAACATTGCATGTTTCTGTTTCCCCAAAAAGTTATAAACTTTCTAATAGCATCAACCTAGTATGATTTTTACTCTAGAAATTTAATATATCATATTTCCACAAAAATTCTACCATCTATGGAATATTTAGATTTAGCTATAAAATTTACTTTATAAGCAATATATATAATATTTTATTCCAAAAGTATTAAAACATCATTTGATAAGTTGCAATAACTACTTTGAAATGCTAATATTTTCACTTGATGGATTTTTTACCAAAAAAAAATATAAATTAATCTATATAAAACATAGATGTATTTATATTTATATAATTTATTTTTAAAATATGCAGACCTATTTAATACTCATTTACCCACTAAACCTAGTGGATTTGGGTCTGAATCTAAACTTTTGAGACCCGATAGATTTAGGTTGGTTTTGGGTATAGTGAATAGATCTAGGTATAGTTGGACCCAATCAATTATTAGTATTATGCACAAATAAGTATGGAGAAGAGATAGGTAGATAGATAGATAGATAGATGGATAGATAGATAGATAGATAGATAGATGGATAGAGAGAGAGAGAGAGAGATGACCATTAATGAATGACTGCATGAACAAGGATGGATGAGGAAGGTTGGGTTGAGGTTTTCATTAGGGAAAAAGGGGAGCTGCTCTGGTATGGCTCACATGTGCAAAGTGGTGGATGCTTAGTGGAGATGGTGAAGGTTTTTGCTGCTGCTCAAGCAACGGGGTTCCTCTACATGGAATTTGGGAGTAAGTAGGGATGGAAGTTCGGGAAATAAGAAATAGGTAAGGATGAAGGTTGGGGATGATTAGTTGGTCACTTATATTGAAGGGGTTATATCGAGCAAGGATCTCACACAAGTATGGAGTTATTTCATAACTTGCTAATATAGCAAGATGTTGTGGTGGTGGTAGTTTAAGCAATGAGGAGGATAATGAAATGAGGAGTTAGGGAGGTCGAGTAACTAAGAGTTGAAGGCTAGTGGTTGCAAGACAAGGCAAGGTAATGGTGGTGATGGTAGTTCTCGATGTTGGTAATCACAAGCAGAGGAATGATTGAAGCAAGGGTATCAGTGGTCATTGAACATGTTGGAAGACACAATGGAGTTCAATGAGGAGGCTGGTAGTGTGGTCTAAATGGATGAGGATGATAGATGAGGTAGAGAAGAAGGAAGCCATGTAGGGTTGAGGTAATGGATGGAATGAAGGTAAGGTGAGGCTTGAGGTAAGGAGAGGAAATGGTGGGCGATGGTGGTTTCTCAATGTAGGAGCTTGGTTAGTTGGGCAGTGGAGCAAAAGGAGTAGGATCTAGGTTCCACACAAATAGGGTAAGAAGAGGCATGCACCAAATTACTCCACAAAGCCTTCCTAAGCTAAGAGATTCAATCTATTAAATCAACTTGAACCACCTCAAAGTTAATCTTTTCAAAGTACTAGGGAATTCTTTACATAATGTTTCTTCTTGAGGCCCCACTATCAATAATAAATACCTAAAGATGTTCAGGTTTTCTTCCAAATCAGTTGAACTATCAAATGCCTAAAAGGATGGTATTTGTATCTTTTGTGTCTATGTCTCAAAGATAGCTCTAGTAAAAGGCTTTTGCCAGCTAAAATCGGCATCTTCCTTTTGATCTTTCATAGCTTGAAGATCATTAGAGACCCTAATGTCTATTATCCTATTAATGCAGTCATCCTCATCCTTCCAATTGATCCTACCTTCCTACCATCATCTCATGTGTTTATTTGTCTCATCCTAATGCCTACCAACCTAGGGGCTTGTGCTTCTATACCTTCTATGCCTACCTTAACATGGAGGGCTAATAGAATATTGTGGAATGCTACTTCCTCATCTTTTGCCTTATGCATCCTCCATTGAATCCACATCTTTATGACACAATATGGAACTATGGGATCTATTTATTGGCTCTCTTTTTAGAGGATTAGGGGCCTCATCCAATGTTTCTTGAGGAGTTTGTCATTCTAGGTATTAGGGCAGAAGGTGTTGATGTTGGTATCAAAGATAAGGTAGCTGACCAAGAGTGTAGGTAAGAGGAGCTAATTTTTCTGAAACCATCTCTTGAATATATGCACAAAGCTCGACATTCGCAGTGTAAAGTTCAGCAATAGTGAGTAAGTAATCTTGCCTCAAAGGATCAATGGTATTTTGATTAGGTTAGTAAGGGGATTGTGTAGGAGACAAATATTTTTTTTTGTAAGGAGTCCTATAGATAATGCCTATTATTGTGTGAAGAATGAAAACCAAGATGTTCTTCATGTACAAGGTTGGAATAAAATAAAAGTGTAAGACTAAGGGATAAATAAAGATAAGAGAAGAGAGGATACAATATTGAGTTTGTCAATTAGTTTTTTTCCGATCCAAAATGAATACAATACCTCCTATTTAGAGGTGGTAACTTTAATGGATCAAAGAAGGGGGAATACACTATGATTTGGCATAGGAAAATAATCTCTTATGCTATATGAGTCGGCCCCCCAATAGTATTGTCATTTGGGTTTAAAGCTTGAATACGCCCCAAGGCATGAAAGAACATGTTGAGGCATGTTGAGGACAGATTTAATATCTCATCATGCCAATCTTTAGGGTTAGCTTCTAAAATCCCATCTAAGTATATATATTGTACTAGTTTTTTTTTTAAATAATAAGGCATTACAAACTAAAATAAATATAAAATAAAAAATTATGACACAAAAAAGTACAAAAAGATTGTTATTATAACAACAACAACAATCATAAATTTATTATACTTTTTATACCATTATTTTCTTTTATTTTATAATATTTTTAGTTTATATTGCATAATTATTAATATAAAATAAAATTAGTGTATATATTTTAAAATAATTTTAATTTTTAGTTTTGTTTTTAAATTTAGGTGTATAATATCACGTCCGATGATCAAGAGAACATTTTTGATAGCTTTGTAACACGAGGTCCATCACCAATGGCAGGACATTTTGGGCATGTCAATATGCTCGCACTAAACAACACTGTCCATGGCCTTTAAAATGGTACACGTGTAGTTTTTCACATCACATTAACTGTTTATTGATCTTTGGTACTACTATACAATATTAGATGTGTTTGTGGTTTGAATATTCGATAAAAAAAATATGAATATTTAAAAGATTGAATAATTTTTTTTAAGAAAAAATCTAATATCCTACACTGAATATCTAAAATTTTGTATTGGATAAAAATTAATTTATCAAATATTTAAAATTTTTAAGCATACCACAATTAAAAAATATTGAATAAAAAATTATTTAATTAAAAATAAAAATTGATTCAATTTGAAAAAAATATGACCTACTAATTTAATTCAAGTATTAAATTAAATTATATTTAATTAGTAATTTTAAATTTTGGATACTAATTAGATATTTAATCAAAATAATAATTAAAAAGTATAAAATTTACTTATAATAAATATACATTTCAAATTATACACCTATTCATGATTATATAAAATATAACTTAATAAAGAATAAAGAGTATTTAAAGTGTATATGTATATAATTTATCATATCAGATATTATTTTATTTATTGTATCAAATATTAAATTTATGGAATTTATTATTTATTGAATTAAAATTTTAATTTAAAAAATTATCAAATCATCTATTTAATATATCAATTATGTCAAATTATTAAATATAAAGTGTATATGTATATAATTTATCATATCAGATATTATTTTATTTATTGTATTGAATATTAAATTTATTTAATTTTTATTTATTGAATTAAAATTTTAATTTAAAAAATTATCAAATCATCTATTTAATATATCAAATCTGTCTAATTATTAAATATAAATAACGTAAACAACCCTACTACATTATACACGGTGGGAGACTTCTTGTTTTTAAATACTACTCTCGGTGAAAGACCGATAAACGGTTAACGTGATGCGTTACTCTCTCTCTATCTCTCTCTGTTTTTCATGCCATTTCATTTCTTACGTGTCGCCCTCAGTCCAAGTCAGCTATAATACCTTCTTCTCCCTCATATATAACACCGTAGCCCCAATCATTCACCCTCTCTTTAAAGAGCGAAGCGACCTCCATTTGTAAACACCCACCGCAAACAATATTTTCCTGTCTCCATCCCACTCAGTCACGGGCACACAACCGCATTTGTCAGCCGCCGACGAAGATCTCTAGACCGGAGAAATGAAATTTCCGGCAATCGATTTCTCATCTCCTCTGAGCATGAATGTTCGTATTCCGGTCCATCACCGTCACCTTTTCCGTGAAAAGTCTCAGCTATAAAAGTTCTATTCAGTTGCCGACTTCCAAAGTCATTCCGATTCTTTTCCTTTCTTGACTGAACTTTCGGTACAAACAATGCGTCTAGGTACAGATTTTCTCTTCCGTGACCAAAATTTTGGTAGATTACCCTCTTGATGCAGTTCTTTGTGTGTGTGTATTTAGTGTGGTTAGGTAAAGTGATGAATCTTAGAAGTGATTAATATGATGCTGTGATAGTATGTGCAGCTCCGAATTGCAATCAATGCCACTTCTGAAAGCTTCGTGTACTAGAGAAAGGGAAATATAGAGAGATAGAGAGAGGGGGAGGGGACGAGAATAATATGTGGATGTTGACGGATAGCATGAATATGTTGCTGCATTGATTATCTGCTGCCTGCAGAAAGAATTAAATTTCCATCAATTGTTTTATTAACCGATCGTTTAAGATGTCGAGGGTGAAAAGTTTTACTGGTCTGTAAAGCTAATCGAGGTTTTTTAAAACTCTGAATTTGTTTCAGAACTTGAGAACCTGCTTCAGGTTTAGTCCTATCAAACCTTTTGAAACCTTCATCGATTTCCGCTCTCTTCCAACTTTTAGTAGCCATGCCTCCGATGAAAGTTCAGCCGATCGACTCCCCATCTATTAAATATTCAATTCGCACCGATTCTGCCAAACCGTTGTTCAAATCTCGTCTCAGGCGATTGTTTGATCGCCAATTGCCCTGCGTCCTCCGAATTTCGTCTAACGAGAAGTCAGTCGGCGTCGATAACCACTCCAGAGATGCTGCTCATCCTGTTACAGCTGATTTTGAGCCGAGCTCTATTTGTTTAGACAAGATGGTCCAGAATTACATAGAAGATAGCAACGACAGGCAATCGGCGACAGCTGCCCCTAAATTTGGAAGAAACCGATGCAATTGCTTCAATGGAAACGGCAATGACAGCTCGGACGATGAATTCGATTCGTGGAATGACACCGTTTCTCCACCTGCATCTTCCGGCGATGTACCTGACATCCTCAAGGTAAATGTCGATTTCGCTTTCTCATCTGACATGTATATGGTAAAAATTTGCGTCCACGATCATGATATGCTGTATTTGATGATGGTTATTTAATACTATTAGTACTTATATATGTTTCGCCCCTTTCTGTTGAATTATGTAGACTTTGGTGCCTTGTGCTAGCGTGACGGAGAGAAACTTGCTGGCGGATACGGCGAAGATCGTCGAGCAAAACAAGTCGTGTAAAAGAAAAGATGATTTGAGAACAATTGTCACTGAAGGCTTATCCAGATTAGGACACGATGCTTCCATTTGCATATCTCGCTGGGAAAATACTTCTTCTTTTCCAGCCGGCGAGTACGAATACATAGATGTAATTGTATCCGGAGAAAGATTGTTAATCGACGTGGAATTCAGATCGGAGTTTGAGATAGCTAGATCAACAGGCACCTATAAAGCGTTCCTCCAATCGCTGCCGTACATCTTCGTGGGAAAGGCTGATCGTCTACAGCAGATCGTCTCAATCGCCTCGGAGGCAGCTAAACAGAGTTTAAAGAAAAAAGGAATGCATATAGCTCCATGGAGGAAAGCTGAGTACATGACGGCTAAATGGCTTTCACCGTACACTAGAACCTCAAACGATCCACCACAGTCCGAGCGGCTACCGTCGCCAAGGACGACTATTGAAAAGGACGTAATCAAGGAGAGCGAAATCGAAGGCGAGAGAAAACTAGAAGAGTCAAACAAAGTGGAAGTCGATGTTGAAGTTGGCGAGTTGGACTTGATTTTTGGTGATTTACTGGGTCGTTCATTATCGGAAGGGGCGCTGGAAGAGGTAGAAGAGGAAGAAGAAGAAGAAGGAGAAGAGCAGTCCGGCAATGTTGAAAATTTGAAGGTGGATGGGATAACTATCATAGAGGAAGAGAAGAGAAGTGATTTTCCGATAGAGGTTCCGTCGCCGTGGCGACCACCGGTAGTTAAACCGAGGAGTTACGAGAGAGGGAGTAAGGTCGTAGTGACCGGATTAGCAACACTTTTGAGACAGAAACCCTAAAATTTTGGATTTTTCCCCCCTACTTTTTTGCCGGTACAAAACTATGCAGTATCCTGTAAGAGTTGAGACGAAACATGGTTTGCTTTTTTATTGGTGTTTTTAACTGGAAGAAAAAATAAATAAATCAAATCTTCTATGCAGTATCCTGTAAGAAAATACTTCTACTCATCTGCAGTACTATTGCTTCTGCTAATTCCTTTCCGGACATCAGAACATATTGTAAAAAATAACAAGTAGTAAATATTTTTAGTTATACTTATATCTCTGTAATTTTGTTTAGGAAATTGTATTTTTATAATATTTGGATGATATGATTCACTCTTGTTTGTTTTATAATAAAGGATACTATTTAAATATGAAATAGATTCAAATGAAATATCAATTTATCAAACAAATTGTTATTATTGGGATTTTTATATCATTATTATTACAAAGATAATGGGTACGAGGCTGCGAGCCCTCAAAGGCCAAAGCATATGGACGGTTCGTCGAACGGTAACAAAAAGATAAAGGCCGAGGACTCTCTCCCTACCCTTTTTCCACTTTCAAGTTATCTCGTCTTTTGATGCTATCTTTTTAGTTATTGGTCTTTTGATGTTTTAGAAAGAAAAAAAAAGACAAGGTGGTAAATTTGTGGGAAGGAGCGAAGCGGGGAGGTTGCCTTACTTGCCTGCCGGTGGTAGTGGCCTTGGAAATGGGATTTGGGTTGGTGAGAATGATAATAAGTGATGACGGCAGGCAGTCTCGTGCCGTCTCGAACGCCGTGAGATAAAAAATCAAGGTAGTATGAACTTGGAAGGACCGGAGGAGTTCCGCAGAACTACCCCCAGTTCACTAGAATACCGTGATATTCTCTCTCCATTAGCTCCCCTCCCCCCAGTGTTACGGGGACGGGGACGGAAAAACGGAGACGAAACGAAATACGGAAACGTTATTTTTTAAAAATTTAGGAAATAAAAACGACAGGAAATGTTAAAAAAATATTGATTAAATAATATTTTTTAATAAAAATATTGATTAAATAATATTTTTTTTAATAAAATATTGATTAAATAATATTTTTTAATAAAAATATTAATTAAATAATTTTAATATAATTTTTAATCAGAAACATTTCCAGAAGTTTCCGAAACGTGAACGTTTCCGAACGGGGACGGCACCGAGCATCACATCCTCCTGCCTCCCCCTCCCCTCCCCCTCTCCCTTTAATGCATTAAATAAAATAAAACCGCCTGTTCAATTTTAATTTTGTTCAGATTTTTTCCCCCGTGACGCTATCACTAATGTGATTAACATTTCGTCCCCTTTTCTTCGCAATCCGAAGGAGAAACTAAGTACAGAAATACTAGTTGGAGAAAATAAGACAAGTCCAATAAAGTAATCGTTGGATGGTAACCCTTAACATGTCATCCGCCATACAATATTCATAGATTGGAGGCTCATGAAAATGAACGCCAAAAATGTCAAAGCGTAGGAGATGAGTTATTGTGGAGTATTTGACTTCTTCGTCATCGCAGCTGCAAGAGGATAAGGCTTTGAAAAAAAATAAATTTTGATTTCTGCAAAAGAGGCAGAAAGAATTTAAACTTTTAACTATATTATCAAAATCACCATAAAAAGTATATATCCCTTTAAAATATATAAAAAAGGTATATTTTAAATAATAAATATAAAATGTTACTTTATCATATTAAAGTAAATTATTTTATCAATTTAGATTCTTTTTTTTAAGTAGTAAAAGTAGTTTCAAAATTAAAATTATATCATTCATTAAAAATCAATAAAATATTTAATGCTTATATAATTAAAAAAATATACTTTAACACTTTTAAAATAATTTTTTATATTAAAAATTTAATAATAAAATAACGTTATTTATAATATAAAGAGAGTATTGTTTTTTATTATTAGAACTATAATTTTATATGCATATATTTAACTATATATTCCATAAGATAAAATGACAATTACTACCCTTAATATTAATTCAAAAACACCTTATAATCTTTTATCGGTGGTTAAAACAGTCTTAATTAAGACTATTAAAAATAAAGTTGTTTTCAAACATGTATTTTTGTTAAAAATAATATGTGTATGACTACTATATGTATAAATATTAATTCTATGTTCTATAATTTTAAAACAAAAATTAATTTTTTAATATGTACAAGAAAATATGTAAAAGACTCTAATAACTTTAATCATATCATATGTTCAAGTAATTTTCTCACAACACAAATTGGAGGAATTTATTTTTTCACTCAATGTAAATAAATAAAAAAAATTGATTCTCAAGGAAGACAATGGAGCAGCTGCATTATGTTTATGATCACTAAATTTCTCAAATAGAGAAACGGAAGAAAAAGGATTTTTTTTTCTCTTGTTTTTTTTTTAATAGAACCATGATTTTGGTGGGCAATCATCGACGTCGTCCACTGCGTTGTGCAAATTATGATAGTTTTTCATCATAAAACTGAAATGATAAAAGCGGATAAAAGTGGGTGGGGTCCGTCATAGTACAATAGTGAATTTTTGATAAGTGATTGTAGTACACTAGTACTAGCGGTATTGGTTATGGTATTATGGTAATTTTAGTAGGCGTTGTAGGACCAATCTCTCCTACACGAAAAGCTAATTAAATAACTAAAAAGGAAAAGAAAAGGATAATGCTTTGTTTTTTTTTATAAAAAAAAAAGAAAAAAAAAAGCTAGCGTACCATTCTTAGATTATGACGTGTAATAATAGCCCTATGAAAGCAACCATCCAGCTAACCTTTTCTTTATTTTTCTCCTAAAACCTATCTTCTTCTCTTGATTATTCTTCTTCTCCTAAAACGGGATAAAAGAGAAGGAGAGAAATGATAGCAGGTTGCTTGCAAGGTGGAACTCGCTTTGATTTGCAGGCCTTTTGGCCTGAGCTACACGAAAGGAAATAGTTCAGATGATTGGATTTGGGAATAGTGTAAAAACTGTTATTTAAGGACCGGAGGACTGGAGCTTCATCTTTATGCCTCACGTCCCGCGTTGGTGGGCCCTTTGTCCCTGAGATGGGTTCCGCAATCTGCCTCATGTTAGTAGAAACGACAATCGAACGGGAATCATAATTTCTTCGCTCATTTACGCTTCGTATTAGCGGTTTGAAATGGTCTAATAAGTTAAAAAAAATATAATATATATAAAAAATTAAATTATATATAGTTTTAATTGATTTTCGATTGATTTTGTTATTTTTATTTTCTCGATTAATTTTTAGCTGATTTATACTAGATTTTAGATTCTAAAAATCGATACATGTAATTTGATCGGTGACCTGACTGGAGCACCGGTTCCCTGATCCGACCTACCATTCTGATCCAATATTTATTTAAAAATATGACCCAACCTGTTCGATGTGGATAGGAAGATATATATGGATGTACAATGATTTGATTTAGAAATTAATATATTGATAGGAAAATTTTGATTAAATTAAAAAATAATTAAGTTGGATTGATTGAATCAATTTGATTTAATATTTGCTAAATATTATTGTTTCAGAAATAAAAATTAATGGTCAATGATTTGGTTTGACCTAGATCGAACTAGGTTATACTCGTCAATTTTATAAACAAAAGAAATTTTTAATCAAATTATGGTCGGATTAATTAAGATGTGTATTGAAAAGCCCACTAGGTCAATTTTCGATTTGACTTTTAAAATACAAAATTTATGGTATGACAATTTGATAAATTTTATACAATAATAAAATATTCTTGTTCTAAGAATTTGTAAATTTTTTATGAATTCATAAAAATAGTTTTCAAAGTATACTTACACCGCTCATTAAAAACTAACAAATCATGTAATGTATAGATAATAAAGCATTTATAAGAATACAAATAGAAATAAGTTTTGACATTTTTAAAATAACTTTTGTAACACCCCCAAATTTACTACTGAAAAATTTCGTTTAATATCAAAAGGCTTAGCGGAAGCAAATGATAAAACCGTAAACTCGGGGGTATTACCGCCATACTTAGTACCAGACCGGTTCACTCCTACCGTTCCAGTACTAAGTGCTAAGGCTAAAAAGAATAAAACCATAACAAATCATTCATAAAACACAAGTTTTACGGAATCAGAGTACGAAGGTCAAAAGTTACAATCCGAGATACAATTTAAAAAGTCCATATATCAGAGTACTTAAATAATGGAATAACAAGGTACGATAAAACCCTTGAAAATTAAAAAACAACACTTGTAACCTCCAAGGACAAATACGAATAAACAAAATAATTCTGAAGGGTGAATATCCGGACCACTTACTCACTCAGTTCAAGCCTTCCACCCCAACACAGTAACAACCTGCACAAAGGTCTGCTCCCCACCATCGGTGGATCATCACAGGACCCAGTCAATCAAGGTAGTATCAGTACGGGTCCAGTACTTAGTAAGGGCGTAGGTGCTAGGGCCAAGCACACAATCCTACCACGTAGTCTACATGACACAATCATAAAAGTAACATGCAATAATACACAAGATACATGCTCAACACATCAACAACACGCAAAGGCGAGTAAGTGGAAAGCTGAATTCAGGCTTGTACTTTGTTCGTTATTACTTATTATGATAATAAGTTCTGTTCACACATTCTTCATTTATCCCTATAAGTACGGGGACCCCACTATTATAGCCGGTGGACCGGAAATCGAACCCCAGAGCGAAACGCCTCTGGCCACTATTATAGCCGGTGGACCGAAAATCGAACCCCAGAGCAAAACGCCTCTGGCCACTATTCTAACCGGTGGAACGGACTAGCCCCGCACTTACATGGTGTTCCGCTGTAAGTAATTAGTATCTTCCCCGTGGATTAACTCATTCGTTTGGGTCTGTCGAGCCCGAACTCCCCCACTATTATAGCCGGTGGACCGGAGATACACACCCAGGGCAAAATGCCTCTGGCCACTATTATAGCCGGTGGACCGAAAATCAACCCCCAGGGCAAAACGCCTCTGACCACTATTCTAACCGGTGGAACGGACTGGGTCGGGCTCATCAGTCTTTCGCTTTACGTAATTAATGTCTTATTCGTATCTTATTGAATCACGTCACGCCCTTAACATGCATAAATCATTCTCTTTATACTTTACACATCACAAACAATAAAATTCCACATTCATAACTACACATTAGTCAATAATACACATGATGACACCAAACAACTCTAAGCAGCCATGACGAACCCTAATTGTCCACACCAAACCGTGCCTTAACCCTATTTTACCATAACAACCATACTTAGCCATCCCAAACCTTAATTACCCTCAGCAATTCACAATTAGTTACTCCAACCCTACTTAATCACAACGACCCAGAGTTAGTCACTCCAAACCCTAATTCTGTCTCCTCCATACCCTTATAATACTCCATGTACTATTCCCCGTCCGAAACAGTTAAACACCCAAATAATACTTGCATTACCTTCCTTACACCCCAAATCAGCCTTTTATACGTAAATTTTGCTCCCACGCAAACGTTACGCATCCCATGCAACCTCTCGAACTTTTCACACAAACCCTAAATCCCATACAATCATTAACTCCCATGCAAAACTCTAACTCCCCCATGCCAACCCTAATACCACCATACAAACATTAATACCACCACATAAACTATAACGCCATCATGCAATCCCTAATACCACCGTAAGCCATTAATGCCACCATGCAATCATTAATACCACCATAAGCCATTAATACCACCAAGCAATCACTAATACCACCATACAAACCCTAATACCATCATGCAAACCCTAATACCATCATGCAACCATTAATACCACCATGCAACCATTAATACTGCCATAGAAACATTAACACCACCATACAAACCCTAATACCATCATGCAAACCCTAATTTTCCCCATGCAACCTTATTTTATTCCCACTCTTTTATATATATTTAATTCCACCTTCTCTTCATTATCGCATAAATGGTGAATTCCTTAGGTCGTCCATACCTATGTTAACCGACGTACTTCCCTTTGGTTATTTTATTCGCTTATTTTTCTTTTCAATCAGTCCCCACTTCACAACACTTCCTCACATAACCTAGCATGCATGTCGTAGGGGTCACATCACATCACACCACATCATACTTGTACCACAACATATTAGTACACAAAGACGAGAACACGGGGACGTACCTCGGTTCCATGCTGCGCTACACAAAAACACAGATAATATACAGGTTATAACATACAACTGCACAAAGCATACAAGACAGGTAAAACATGCAATGCACACAGGTGGCCTTAGTTACGTCCTTACCTAAATCGGCGCCGGGGTTGGAGCACGCTCCTACACCTCCTGGGGTTTGACCCGGTTCACCTATAAGAGGGAAATACTTAGGGTTAATCTCCCTCTGCCGGAATTACCAAAATTCCTATCTTACCCCTATCATGGCCTAATACCAAGGCTAATATTAATGATGGGGTTTATAAATAAAGGGGTAGGTTATTACTACTCTTACGATAGCTTAAACGGATTATCACTAATTAAAGTAGGTTTTAGCAAATCCAGAATATTAGGGTGAGGGTTTCAATATTATTAATAATAATTACCAATAATACCAACAATAATAAGAATACTACTTATAATAATAGTGCTCATAATCAGAATAATAATGGCTATAATGATAACAATGATGATAATAATAATTGAAATCATAGTAGCATTAGTGATAGTGTATTACCGATAATAATAAAATACTAATGCAACCATAATCACTTAGATGACAAAATCAATAATAATGATGATAATAATAATAGCAATAATAATAATAATGGTAGGAATGAAGACAATAATAATACTAATAATAATAATAATAATAATAATAATAATAAATACAATAATAATACTAATAATAACGACAATAGTAATAATAATAGTAATAACACAAAGGGTGATAAGAGTACTAGAAATAGTATGAATAGGAATAATAACGATAACAATAATAGTGAGAAAAATAAACATAATAACACTAGTATTAATCATAGTAAAAATAATAGTGATGATCGCAATAGTGATAGTAACAATAATGACAATAATAAAAATAACAATAATAAAAATAACAGTAATAATAATCACAATAATAATAATAATAATACAATAGTTGTGGCAATACTAAGCATAACAAAAATACTAAGGTAATAATATTAAAGTATAACGTTAAGGATAATAACGGTAGTAATAATCGATAAAATAATAAATGCGTTAAATACAACAACAACAAAATAATAACAAGGATAATAATGATATAATAATAATAATAAGGATAATAATGATAATGATAATAATAATAATAATAATAATAATAATAATAATAATAATAATAACAACCATAATAGTAATGTTGATAATAAAAGTAGTAAGGATAATAATAATAATGATAACAACAACAACAACAACAAGAATAACAATAATAATAATAATAATAATAATAATAATAATAATAATAATAATAGCAATAATAATAATAATAATAACAATGACAATAACAATAATAATAATAATAATGAAAATAATAGTACTAATGATAATAATAATAATATTAATAACAATAATAACACTAATAGTAAAATAATGACATTGATAGTAACAATAGTAATAATAGTAATAATAATAGTAATAATAACCATAATAATAATAATAATAATAATAATAATAATAATAATAATAATAATAATAATAATAATAATAATAATAATAACAATAAGGATAGTAACAGTAACGATAATGATAATAAAAAAAATGATAATGGTAGTAATAATGATAGTAATGCTCATAGTAATAATATTAATAATAATAATAACACTAATAATAATAATAATAATAATAATAATAATAATAATAGTAATAATAATAATAATAATAATAATAGTAATAATAATAACACTAATGGTAATAATAGTAATAATAATGCTAATAATAATAATAAGGATAATGATAATAATAATAATAATAATAATAATAATAATAATAATAGCAATAATAACAATAATAATAATCATAATAATAATAATAATACTAACTTAATAAGGCCCTAAAGTTAATTAACACCATTACTTAAAGGTCCTTAGGGTAATGTTGAGTCTTAGTAATAATAATAAGGGGGGTAGTATTAGTAATAATAATAATATTAGTAATAATAATGGTAATGTTAATATTAATCATAATACTAATAATAGTAGTTAATAAGATTAAATCATTAATCAATTTTATTTATTTTTATTCATTTATTTATTTTTAAGCTTTAGGGTTCAGGGTGTTGGGCAACCTGACTGAGGTGGTGGCAGCGGCGGCGCGGCGGTGGAGGAAGGGAGAGAGGGGAAAAATGGTGGTGGAGGATAGGGGAGGGAAAACCAAGATAAAAGGGAGGTATAGGGTGGTAGAGCAGGAGCTGCCGGTCGTTTTGGGGGGTGATGGTGGTGCTGCAAGCGGCGGTGGAGGCGGCGCCGGCGGTACGAAAGTAGCGCCAGGGGGGTCGAAGGCTATTCGGGAGGGTAATTTCGCACGGCCAAGGCGGCGCGTGCGGGGCAAGACAGGGAGGCTAAGGTGGTTGGTTGTGTAGAGGGCGGTGCAGGGAGGATTTTGGTGGTGCGGGCAGGCGGCAACGGTGGCCGAAGGCGGAGGAAAGGGCGGCTAAAGTTGGGACGGTGTGCGGCTCTGGTTTTCTGGGTTCCAAATTTCGAACCCGATGAAGGCGATCTTCAGGGCTATTTATAGGCCAAACGGGATGGGAAAACGACAAGGATGCGAGGGAGGGTTGGAGGTTAGGTGGATGCATGTCTGACCGGTGAGGTGGTGGCGGTGCAGGTCTGCAGTTGCAGACCGAGACTCGTCGGGGGGAGAGAGGGAGGTTTCGTGCGGGGAAAGACCGGATCGATTAGTCCAATCTACAGGGGAGACAACGAGGATGAGCAGGACGAAAAGACGGGAGCTAATGGCGTGGCGTTGAAGCTTCCTTCTCTAGCGAAAATCTCGGGTTGCAGGCGGCTGAAGGTTGAAGACGAAGTACGGGTGGGGCGGATCGGCGGTTCAGCGGGGAAAGAAGGAAAGAAAGAAAGAAATGGGGCGGCCGAACCGGCTGGGAGAAAAGGAAAGGAGGGGCGCGGGAGAGGAACGGGCCGCAAGGGGGGGAAAGGTGCTGGGCCTGGCAGGCCGGCCCAGGCCGGGGAAATATAAGGGAGAGAAGGGGAAGAAAGAAAAAGGAAAAAGGAGGGAGAAAAAAAGGAAAAAGGGAAAAAGGAAAAAGAGGAAAAATTAGTGGTTGGCTTAATTAGTATAATTTGGGTAATTTGGGGTATTTAATAAAGTATAATTATCAAAACAATAATTAAATTCTATTTTTAGGTTAATTTAGGGATTTATGGAAGAATTTTCCTAAATTCATTTTAATTAACAAAACCCTTTAATTTTTCTCTAATTAAATTATTTATAAATTTTATATTAATTTGAAACTACTTTATCCTTCCTATTTTAAATAATTTAAGGTATTTAATAAATTTCTAAAATGAAAACCTTAATTAACTTAAAATACCATAATTCCTCCTATTTACACTCTTATAAATTCCTTCTTGATTTATCCTATTAATTCCTTTTTATTTCACTAAAAGTAGTTTATTTTAATTAATTCCCTAATAATTCCCTATTCGGCCATGATTCCCTAAATTAGGGATTTTGGGGTATTTCAACTTTATTTTTTATACAAAAATTTAGTAATAGAATTACTTTCTTTTATCATACCCAAAATTTTATTTAAGCTAATCCCAAGTCATTAACATCGTAATCTATTTCTAATATCAAAAATTTAATATTCCCAACTTACCCTCACTCCCTAACCTTAAATCTTAATTTAATCGATAATTAACTATTTTAATATCATAACCTAAATTTTCTTAACCTAATTATAATTCTAAAACCAAACCTATTATCTTTTTCTTTTCTTTTTTTTTTCCTGTTCTTTTTCTTTCACTTTCTTCTTTCGACTGAACCCCCATTTTCATTGCTTCTCCACTCTTCTTGCACAAAACATTTTCCTTAAATAATGCCTGCCACACCCCATCACCTACCAAGATACCCCTTACCCCGATCAGCATATCAACTCCCAACTCCTTCGTTAGACACAGACAAAAAAAACTAATTTCTACCATTTGAATTTGAGCTGAATAGGCAAATTTCCTCAAATATGTGATTTCTAAAAAAACACAGGTCAAATTCACCTAAAAATGTCAAAAATAAAAGAGGAAATGAACGACTATCATGGAAAGAATCTCCTAGCTAAGTAGAGATAGGTCTGGGAATCGAAGCAATGATTTGTAGAGCATATAGAGGAAAGATGTGAAAGAAGGCAAGGCTAAGGTCATCCTCTCTTTTATTTATCCAAATCGAACCCTCAAATCAATTCAAGGAAGAATCTCAAGCCAAATACATGATAAGAAAAATTTAGAATATCTAAAGAACATGGTGGAGTGAAATTATCAAGATATCATTTTGGTATAAGAAGTTTCTTAAAAAATTGAGTTTTTAAAATGTACTCATCTTAACAAACTAGTTGATCGGTTTGACTTACCCGTTGACTTTAATTTCTACCAACCAGCCGGCCGCTTCCCCAAACCAGCCAATTAGTTCATTCGAGAAAAAAACCTTTGGCTAAAATGATGAACTAGTAGATTTGTAACACCCCCAAAATTCATTACTAAAAAATTTTGTTTAATAAAAAGAAAATTAGCGGAAGCAAATTAATAAACCGTGAACTTTGGGAATATTACCGCCACACTTAGTACCGGACCGGTTCACTCCTACCGTTCTAGTACCAAGTGCTAAGGCTAAAAAGGTAAAAGACGATTTTACAAGAAACTGAAGCATATACAATTCAGAGAAGCGTAGTAAATAATTTACGAGAGTAAAATCAACCAACGGTGGTTACAAAATAACAATTACATTGAAGTTAAAAGAGATAAATCAAAACCCTAGAATTTACCGGATAGTACCTTACGCTCTTTCTCGAAAGCCCACTTGAATAGCACCGAACACGACCTGAAAGGGGCACTGCCCATTGAATAGGCAGGGGCCCCATGAAGGGAACCCTTCAGTACTACGGTACTGATTAACCCTTTAAAAACGCACTTAAAAATAGGCACGCAATGTCACACATGATATACTAGGATATCCGTTCATAACGACATATGTAAATATAACAATCAGATCCATACATTCACATATTCAACTGGTCAATCAGATATTAAAGGTGTATACGTCACATTCACCTTTGTCCATTCGCATACTTAACAAGTTAACTGAATACTAATAGGCCATAATGAATAATCGATACTTTAGGGCCTTAAGGCCATTAGTCCATTATTAATCAATCATATTGGATTTTAAATGTCCATGTGAGTGTGGGAACCCCACTATTATAGCCGATGGACCGGAAATATATATACAGGGCAAAACGCTCCTGGCCACTATTATTCGCTGGTGGGTCGGTCTCCAGGGTAAAATGCTCCTAGCCACTATTATTCGCCGGTGGACCAGTCTAGCTCCGACTCACAAGGTATTCCACTATAAGTGATTAGTATCTTTCCCATATCTTATCGATTTTACGTTTGGTTTGCTGAGCACGGAATCCCCCACTATTATAGCCGGTGGAATGGAAATATATACAGGGCAAAATGCTCCTGGCCACTATTATTCGCTGGTGGATCGGTCTCCAGGGCACCCCAGCTCCTGGCCACTATTATTTGCCGGTGGACCAGTCTGGGCCCGACTCAGCATCTTCCTCTTTAAGTGATTAGTGTCTTAAATGTATCTTATTCGGAAGTGTTTCACCCTTGACATGCATGGCTAACTATATCCACCCTTATCCTCCCAGGAGGGCCATCCCATATCTTGAGACTTCTACACCTCTTAACTCGATTTTCTCCAAAAACCCTAACTCGAGCCTATGTGGCCCCTCCTTCTCTGTCGTACAAATCCTGACTATTTCAACACCCAACACGTCACGACCCTTAGATCCATCCCTCACTTCCTACCCCACTCATTCTCTTTTACTTTTATTATTTTCTTTTTCTTTTTCTACATTCTCACATTAGGGTTTCTTCCTAAACCCTAGTTTGGTCTCCCACTCACCCTTATACCGTCCCATGTACTATTTTTCGCCTGAAGCTCCCAGACACCCAAAAGACACTTCTTGATGAAAGCCCAAATACCCTTAGTACCCTTACTAAGAAAAGCACCAATTATCCTTTAAAAATAATTAATTATATTTGTATTATTGTCTTGCAGGATAATCAAGAAAATTGACAATCTAAGCCAAGCCAAGCAAGCGGAAAAGGATTCAAGACGGTGCTATCAAAAACGAGACCCTGTTGCTGAGAAGACATACTCAAGTTTTAAATTATTAGCAAGAATAATGGCATTATCGCCAATTAGCAAAATTCTACTATTATTATTATCATTGTTTTGTTTATTTAGTTTTATCTTGTAATAAGGGTAGTAAGCAGCTAGTTAAATAGATTTGCCTAACCCATCATTAACCCTCTTCAACCCCCTACATCAACCTTAATCCTACCATAAACTCAGCCCAAACAAATTACCATACCCTCAGCCCAAATAAATTGGACATCGACGCCCTGCCCGCACCACAGCCCTTTACGCCTGCCTTCCTTATCAACCCGTTCGTCCCAACACTTCACTCCCGTTCGGTCAAAACGACATTCACTCCTCACGCAGCCTGCCCGAGTCGTCTCCTTCCTCTAATCTCGCATTCTTCGTCGACCACCATGAATGGGAGTTACCCACCTTTAATTCACTCTACCCCCTCCCACCTTTTCGACCGTTGCTCAACGTTCGACTTCCATCTACCATAGCTAGCTGCTGCTCTATAAATAGCGTCGATCTTTATGTAAGAAGAAAAAAAACTTAGTTCGAATCGATTTCAGCATATGAAATAAAGCTTTTAGCTTAATTCTTACGATTTACGTCGTTTATTGTCGGTGCCGGCATTTCTTTGTTATTCTCGGTTGCGAGGATTTAGATCGGGGCAGTCCCGATCTCCCTATCCCTGTTCCTATTCGGTTGTTCTTGCGTTTTCTGTGTAATTTTTACTGAACTCCACTTGGGGTTCGCTTCAGCTGGTATCAGAGCGTCGATCTGCTTCGCTCATCTCTGAATTAATGTTTTTTTCTTCTGTTTTATGTTCGAAAATCGTTCGGATCTGGGTATGTTTAGCATCGATTTTTTTGTTTGAAATTTTGTCGTTGCAGCATCAAATTCGTGTCTTGATTTCTAGTCGCAATTTCTGTGTTTCGATTCTATTCCTGTTTTGAGTCGATTTGCAATTTCATGCTGTGTCGATTTCGACAGATTGGTGTTTTCTATTTTATTTTAATTTTTTTTTTCACTGTCCCAAACAGCACCCTGTTTGGATTGTCTGGTGTCGACCCTTGTTTAATTCTACCGTGTTAATTTTTTTTATTTTTTTGGGTCGTCTGATTTTTTTAAAAAAAAAAAAAAAAAAAATAAATAAATAAATAAATAAATTTTTAGATATCACCTAGTGATCCGAACTTGATACCAAAATTAATTTGGTATCCAGATATGGGGCAGGATATCGGTATTAGGCGGCGATTCGATATTCCATATCGTTTAAGCCCCAGCTCGAAAAACCCGTCCTATCGAACAGTCACGGGCTAAAAGCCCAACATTCTAGTCACCTATTACGTAAGTAATATCAATCGATCGTGTGACAATTTAATACAGATAAACGGATTGAAATGAATTCCCGAACCGGACATGCAATGTCAGGACACGTGTCGGAAGGATCCGATAGTAACTCAAACCCTATTTCCGCACAACTACGTATCCTAATAGAAAGACTGGATCGGATTGAACAAACAATTAATAATACAACTGAACCTATCCAGTCACCCCGGCCAAACAGACATCCAAGAAACTTTCACCCCGAACCAGATATTTTCTCATCCGACGGCCCATCAGCCCAAGAACATGCCAGGATGGGACATCGACCTCGCCGACATCCAAGACGGTACGATCAGGAGGACCGGAACCTAAATAATATCAAATTAACGATCCCAGCATTTAGTGGAAAAAATGACCCTGACGCATATTTGGACTGGGAAAGAAAAATAGAGTTGGTCTTTGATTGCTACAATTACTCAGATGAAAAAAAGATTAAACTCGCCATTGTTGAGTTCACCGATTATGCCATCAATTGGTGGGATCAGCTTATTACTAACCGGCGCCGAAACCACGAGAGACCGGTAAGAGATTGGAACGAGTTCAAAGGATTATTACAACGCAGGTTTGTACCTAGCTATTACTATCGAGAACTCTACCAGAAACTTCAAAACCTCATTCAAGGTCCTAGAAGTGTTGATGAATATTATAAGGAAATGGAGATCGCAATGATTCGGGCCAACATAATCGAAGATAGAGAAGCGACCATGGCTAGATTCCTTAGTGGACTTAACAAGGAAATAGCTGATAAACTTGAACTCCAACACTATGTGGATATCGAGGAAATGGTTAGCTTAGCCATCAAGATTGAAAAACAGATCAAAAGGGTCAGGACCTTTAAACCCCAACCCAACTTCCAATCCGGCCATTCAAAAAATCATAACTGGAAGCATCCTCCTAGAAGTGAAGAAAGGTCAAGAGTCCAGTTCGACAATCGGCAAGCCCTCTTAAGGAAAAGGGTAAGGAACATCTAAGTGGTAATTCTAGCAATGGACGTTCAAGAAACATCAAATGCTTCAAATGCTTGGGGCATGGTCATATCGCGTCCGAATGTCCCAATAGGAAGGTGATGGTGGTTCGACCCACAGGAGAGGTTGAGTCCGAGGATGATGATTGTGTTGACCACTCCCCTACTCCTATTGACCCCTATGATAGTGACCCTGGCCATGATGAGGTATATGCTTCCGAGGGAGAACTACTCGTCGTACGACGTGCCCTGAACGTACATGCAAAAGTTGATGACGAGCGAATACAACGTGAAAATATCTTCCATACCAGATGTCGAATCAGTGACAAGTTGTGTAGTTTGATCATTGATAGCGGTAGCTGTGTTAACGCCGCAAGTGCTAGCCTAATTACCAAATTAGGGTTGACAGCCACGAAGCACCCTCGACCCTATAAACTACAATGGCTCAACGACACGGGTGAGGTCAAGGTCTACAAACAAGTATTACTTGCCATCCAAATTGGGAAATATACGGATGAAGTATTATGTGACGTCATTCCCATGCACGCTAGTCACGTTTTACTTGGTAGGCCATGGCAGTTTGACAGGAAGGTAACACATGACGGGTATAAAAATAGCTACTCCCTTATCAAGGATGACAAAATATCACTCTAATGCCGCTATCGCCCAAACAAGTCCATGATGATCAACTCAAGCTTCAAGCCGAATTCAAAAGCATGAGGGAGGAGATAACTAAGACCTCAAAATCCAACATGGAAGGCCAGAATAAACCACTACGAAACTTTTTTGCCCAAAAAAGGGACATCTCTTATGCCTTCTCCACTAAGTTACCCATCTATATGCTCATATGCGTAAAGAATGTATCATCATGATTTCACCCTGCTTGATTCTGTGCCTGATAATGTACACTCCCTACTTAGTGAGTACCCTGAGCTCTTTCCCGAAGAAATTCCAAAAGGGTTACCTCCAATTAGAGGAATCAAGCATCAGATTGATTTCATACCTGGAGCCTCCATTCCCAATAGACCTGCATATCAAGCTAGTCCTAAGGAAGTGGTAAATCGCACTCTTGGTAACATGCTTCGAGCTATCTTGGATAATAACATTAAGCATTGGGAATCCCACCTACCACATGTGGAGTTCGCATACAATCGGACCATCCACTCCACCACCAAAAAGACTCCCTTTGAAATTGTCTACGGGTTTAATCCTCTTTCACCCTTGATCTTATTCCTTTACCCATAACCGATTATGCTAACTTTGATGCAGAAAAAAGGGCGCAATCCATAAAATCATTACATGAGTCAGTCGAGAAACAGATAAACCTACGCAATCATCAGAGAGCAAGCACAGCAAACAAACACCGACAGAAGATTATATTCGCCCCAGGAGATCTTGTGTGGGTCCATTTACGAAAAGAAAGGTTTCCTACCCAAAGGAAATCCAAGCTCGCACAAAGAGGCGACGGTCCCTTTACCATCTTGGAACGCATTAATGATAACGCTTACAAGATCGATCTTCCAGGAAAATATGGCAATATCAGGGATACTTTTAATGTTTCTGACCTATCCCCATTTTATGATGCAGGTTCGGTTTCGGTGACGAAACCTTTTCAAGAAGGGAGGATGATGAAAGCCCAAATACCCTTAGTACCCTTACTAAGAAAAGCACCAATTATCCTTTAAAAAATAATTAATTATATTTGTATTATTGTCTTGCAGGATAATCAAGAAAATTTGACAATCTAAGCCAAGCAAGCGGGAAAAGGATTCAAGACGGTGCTATCAAAAACGAGACCCTGTTGCCGAGAAGACATACTCAAGTTTTAAATTATTAGCAAGAATAATGGCATTATCGCCAATTAGCAAAATTCTACTATTATTATTATCATTGTTTTGTTTATTTAGTTTTATCTTGTAATAAGGGTAGTAAGCAGCTAGTTAAATAGGATTTGCCTAACCCATCATTAAACCCTCTTCAAACCCCCTACATCAACCTTAATCCTACCATAAACTCAGCCCAAACAAATTACCATACCCTCAGCCCAAATAAATTGGACATCGACGCCCTGCCCGCACCAACAGCCCTTTACGCCTGCCTTCCTTATCAACCGTTCGTCCCAACACTTCACTCCCGTTCGGTCAAAACGACATTCACTCCTCACGCAGCCGCCCGAGTCGTCTCCTTCCTCTAATCTCGCATTCTTCGTCGACCACCATGAATGGGAGTTACCCACCTTTAATTCACTCTACCCGCTCCACCTTTTCGACCGTTGCTCAACGTTCGACTTCCATCTACCATAGCTAGCTGCTGCTCTATAAATAGCGTCGATCTTTATGTAAGAAGAAAAAAAACTTAGTTCGAATCGATTTCAGCATATGAAATAAAGCTTTTAGCTTAATTCTTACGATTTACGTCGTTTATTGTCGGTGTCCGGCATTTCTTTTGTTATTCTCGTTGCGAGGATTTAGATCGGGCAGTCCCGATCTCCCTATCCCTGTTCCTATTCGGTTGTTCTTGCGTTTTCTGTGTAATTTTTTTACTGAACTCCACTTGGGTTTCGCTTCAGCGATTTAGATCGGGCAGTCCCGATCTCCCTATCCCTGTTCCTATTCGGTTGTTCTTGTGTTTTCTGTGTAATTTTTACTGAACTCCACTTGGGGTTCGCTTCACTTCTGTTACCTTCCTCACATCCCGAGGTAACTTTCCATATGTAAAGTCTGCCCCCATGCTGACTCTAACCATCCCATGCAAACCCTAGTTTCTCCCATACCTACATTAGCCAACTTACTTCCCTTTGATCATCTTTCTCTCTCATTACTCTTTTTCATGCCTCCATACTCGATTACCACATTAATTATCCTAGCATGCATGTCCCTAAGGGCTACATCACATCACATCATAACATATAGCATATCCATATCAGCACATACCAAAAAGGGCACATGAACACACCTTGGTTCCAAGCCATACCTCACGTGAGACAATTAAAATAATAACATATAGATCTCGACATAAAAATTATACAGGGCATCCAAGGCATGTAGGACATATAGCACACATTCCACTTTAGCTACACCGTTACTCGGTTTAGGTTACCAAGCTATCTTTCACATAAATTAGGCCCCTAGACGCCCTTTATAATCGTTATACTTAATATATTTTCCATCTAGTTTGTTAGATTATCAATTTACCCATTTCCATTATTATAATTAACAAATCACCCATTAGTTGGTCAAATTACCCCCGTTCATTATCCTAATTACCAAATTACCCCTATAGTTGGTTAAATTACCAAATTACCCTTTTATATGATCATAATTACCAAACTACCCTTCTCCTTTATTAAAATTACCAAAATACCCTCTACTTGATCAAATTACCAAATTACCCCTCACATTTATCATATTTACAATTTTATCCTTATCCATTATTAAATCATCAAATTACCCTTTAGTTATTTAAATTATTATTTTTACCCTTCTCAATTATTATAATTACCAATTTAATCCTTTCCAATTTCCACTTTTACCCCTTTGATTTACAAATTACCATTTTACCCCTTCACCTTCAAATTTACCATTTTACCCGCTTAACTCCCAAAAATTACCATATTGCCCTTTTACTTATAAAATTTCCATTTATCCTTAATTATGAAATTACTATCTTACCTCTTTTAATTTTCAAGTTACCATTCTACCCGTTATCACAATATTACTATTTTACCCTCTAATTATAAAATTAAAATTTTACCCTTTTATTACAAAATTACCAAATTATCCTTTTTATTACAATTTACCAAATTACCCTTTCATTAAAAATTTACCAAATTACCCTTTTATGATAAAATTTCCATGCTGCCCATTTATTACAAAATTTCAACTTTAACCTTTTATTATAAAATTACCATTTTGCCCTCTTCTTAAAAAATTACCATTTTACCATTTAATCACAAATTACTATTTTACCCTTTATTTACAAAAATTACTATTTTGCCCCTTTAATTACAAAATTACCAATTGTAATACCCCAAAAATTTTAAAATCCTATATTTTAATAAATAACTTTTATTTGAAATAAAATTAGCTTTTAAAATTATTTATTTTAATTATTTTATAGATTTTGGATTATGTAAAATTGGATAAGAGTATTTAGTAAAATAAAATTTAATATTTTTATATTTATCATATTATTTTATTTAAATAAATTTTCAAACTAGTATTTTACTATAATTATCCTTTTTAAGCCCATATATTTAATTATATTAAATTAAATTATTAAATAAACTTATTATCAAAAATATTACATCCTATTATTTTATAAATTTAATTATTTTCAAATTTTCCATTTTCCCCAATTTCCTTTTCCTACCTTTTATTTTCTTTCTCCTTTCCCCCATTTCTCTTTTTCTCCCTTCTTCCTGGCTTTGGGCCGCCAGGCTGTTGGCCTGCTTTCCCCCCTCCTTGCGTGTTGGGCCAAGCTCGTTCCTTTCCCCCAGCCCCTCCTCCTCGCACGCCGTCTAGCAGCCCAACGTCCCTCTTTATTTTTCCCTTGGACAGGCCGAGTTGCTCTTCTTTCCTGCGCCGGTCCGACCGCTCACTCGCACCTCCCCTTCCCTTTCTCTCTTCTGCCACGCCCGACCACCATTTCTGCCATGGTCGAGCACGCCGCCGCCTGCAACTGCCACCAGCCACCACCTACCTCCCCGCCCTCTCTCTTCCTCTCTCCCCCGTCATTTTCTTTCCCAATTCAAACCAAATCGTCCCTGTACCATAGCCCGCGTACCCCTCTTCCTTTCCCTCTTCTCCCCTTCTCTTTCCCCTGCCAACCGACCACCACCTGCCACCTGCGTACGCTCGTCGGCCAGGCCCCTGTCCCTCTCTTCTCCCTCTTCTTTTTCTTCATCTCCCCAGCCCTTCATTTCCCCATTATTTCGAGCCATCATCCCCTTCCCGAGCTCCCTCTTCTCTCCTTCCTTCTCCCCCATTTTTCCCCCGGTTATTGATCGCCGCCTCCCGCCGCCGCTTGAACCACCGAAACCAACCCCTGCGCCGCCTCCTGCCACCACCCCCTACTACCCTGCACCATCACGCCACCCCTAGAGCCCTACACTTCCTCCCTTCTCCATCCCTTTTCTTTTTTTCTCCCCATTTTCCCCCTTACCGCCGAGCCACCTGCAACCGCCACTTCCGCAGCCGTCCGGCCACCTCTGCCGCCACCCAACCCACCATTCGACACCCTGCAACCCCCTCTACCACCGCCATGCATCAGTTAGTCGAAAATAGCCCTTGAACCCCTCCATTTTTCCCTCTCCTTTTCCTTCCTTCACAACCCCTCCACCTCGACCCATCTCGGCAGCCAACTTCGCCGCCTTTCCGCACCCTATGCCGCCGTTTCCACCGCCTGCCTTCTCCTTTCCCTCCACCTCCACCCTCTGCCTCCACCTACACCCCCTCTTCACTTCTGCACCATTCCCTTGCCTTGAAACCTCCCCCAACTACCTTCTTTTCTAGCCTAAAGTCCCTAAACCGAGCCACCTCACCCCTCTTCGAGCCTTTTCCCCTCTCATTTCTACATGAAACTCACGCTACTCATGCAGCGTGAGCTCCCCTTTATTTTGAAAATTATTTGGCTAATTTTTAAGGTATAATGGTATTTTATGTTAAGTGTTTTATTAATTAAATTTTATGAATTTTTATGCTTGGATTCTTATTTCTAACATAAATATGATGGATGTTATTTTTAGGTGTTGAGTTGCTAATTAAAGCCTAAATCTTTAACCGGGGTACCGGTAAGATTTAATATTTTGCGGGATTAAGGTAACTGTTAATCCTCCCTTAAATACATGGAAAAAAGTATTCTAGCACATTAGGGATTTAGTATGATTTATGCATGTTTTGTGTGCTTAACATGATATATATATGGTTTCTTATATTGTTGGGTGAAAAGGAAAAGCATGATAACTTTTGTGCCATGTGTAGGTATGATAATTAAGGAAGATGTTGATTATTGATGGAAACTTTAAATGCTGTTTATGATGCATTATGTTGCTAATGCATGAATGATATTATTGCCTAAGGGTATTTTAGTAATTATGCTTATGAAGTATGTCATCTAATGTATGTAGTTGCTAATGAGTGTTATGTTGAATAATGACATGTTGGTGGACGTAGATGATAAGAATGAAGTACTAATATCATTATTTTATGTAGTGTTAGTAAATTCATAAAAATGGTGAATAAAGGGGTTGAGTGGAAATTTTATAAGTGAAAAGGGTATTTTGGTAATTTTGTAAGAAAAAAGAATATTTTGGTAATTTTGTAAACAAAAGGGTATTTTGGTAATTTAAAAAGAAAGGGGTTAAATGATAATTTATAAGTAAAAGGATAAAATGGTAAGTTGTGAGAAAGAAGGGTATTATGGTAATTTTTGAGATAAAAGAATAATATGGTAATTTTATGATTAAATGGCCAAATGATAATCTTATAAGTAAAGGGGTATTATGGTAATTTTTGGAGAGAAGGGTAAAGCGGTAATTTTGGAGTCAAGAGGCAATATAGTATTTTTATAAGTAGGGGTAAAATAGTAATTTTGGTTGAAGGAGGGCATTATGGTAATTTTTCAAGTAAAAGGGCAATATGGTAATTTTGAAGGTAGAGGGGCAAAATAGTAATTTCATAAGTAAATAGTGATATGGTAATGGTATAAGTGAATGGTGAAATGGTAATTTATAAGTAAGGGGTAATATGGTAATTTGGGAAAAGAAGGGAAAAATGGTAATTTTGTAAGGAAAGATAAAAATGGTAATTTGAATGTAAAAGGGTGAAATAGTAATTTGTAAAGTAAAAAGAGTATTATGGTAATTTACAAGCAAAAGGGTAATATGGTAAAATTGGATGTAAGGGGTAAAATGGTAATTTTGTAAATAAAAGGATATTATGGTAAACTTGGGAGTGAGGGGTAACTTGGTAATTATGATAACGACGAAAGATAATTTAGTGATTAAATTATGATTGTAGAAGGGCAATTGGATAAGTATGATACTAGAGAAGGGTAATTTGGTAAATTAACCAATTAAAGGGTATTAGGGTAATTTTAATAATGGAGAAGGGTAATATAGTAATTATAAATATGGAGAAGGGTAAATTAATAATTATGATTATGAAGAAGGGTAAATTAATGTTGGTAATTATGAAGAAGGGTAATCTAGGATTTATGATAAATAAAAAGGGTAAATGGCAATTAAAATAATTGAGAGGGGTAAAATGGTAATTATGATAAAAGAGAAGGGCAATTTGGTGATTTAGCCAATTATGGGATAAAGTGATAATTATTTAACCAACTAAAGGGGCAAAATAGTAATCATGATAATGAAGGAGGGTAATTTAGTAATTTATATAACTCAAGGGCAATTTAGTAATTATAACAAAGGAGAAGGGCGATTTGGTAATTTAACCAACCAAATGGGAAATATGATAAGGGTAGCAATTATGAGGGGTGAATGGTGACCTAAAAAGTGTAGGAGATAATTTGGTAATCTAAATTGGACAAGGGGTAATTTTGTAATTACGCAACCTAAAGGGTAATGGAGTAAATTGTCCAATAAGGAATGGATACTTAGCAATTATATAAGTAAGGGGTCAATGAGTAATTTGTGCCTAACATGTCATTATGATAGTGGGACATTATAATAAGATTCAAATAATGCTGATTAGCCAAGTAAGATCATCTGATAATTGGTATGGCCTTAATGATTTCTCTATGATATCCTGGATAATCATCTGAATAAAAAATGACTAATGATATCGGAACGATTGAAAGTGAATAAGTATCGGATTATTGTGCTTTTCGTGATCAATTTAACTAAGATACTATTACTTAAAGTGGAAGACCTCGAGATCGGGAATGGTGACTCCTTAGGGGTCGCTACCCTAAGGACGTGGTTTAGTCCACGATTATTCTGGTATTTGCTGGTGTGCCTTTGTGCCCCAGCCAGGCCCTATATCTTACTATTTCTAGCTCTACGGACCTAGTTAGGGGGTATGCATACTTATGGATTAGGTATCCTTGTCGGTAGGGTACTGAGTTAGCTTTATGCACCAGTACGACCAGGGTACCTTTGTGTCCTTGGGTTCGTGGTTGAAGGGTACTTAGTAGCTGATATTCACCGGTACGACCGGTGTACCTTTGTGTCCCGGGTTATTGATCTCCCGTTCGACGAAAATAAATATGATTGATGTGCTGATTAAAGAAAGGAAATATACTATTATTGAAAGTGGAATATTAATGAACCAGGCCCAAATGATTATGGTATTGAGTACTGGTCCACCGGTTATAAGAGTGGCCAGGAGCGTTGTGCCTTGGGTGATGATTCTCTATATATTCCGGTCCACCGGTTATAATAGTGGCCAGGAGTGTTGTGCCCTGGATGATGATTCTTTATATATCCCGGTCCACCGGTTATAATAGTGGCCAGGAGCGTTGTGCCCTGGATGATGAGTTTATATGTATTCCAGCCACCAACAATAATAGTGGGGGTCCCGAGCTCAATAAAATCAGTTATGTATGTGAATAAGATTATGGCAAAATACTAATCACTTATAGTGGAACACCATGTGAGTCGGGGCTAGACTGGTCCACCGATAAATAATAGTGGTCAGGTACGTTCTGCCCTGTGTGTTTATCTTCCGGTCCAACGGCAATAATAGTGGTTAGAGGCGTTCTACCCTGAGTGTATACTTTCCGGTCCATCGGCTATAATAGTGGGGTTCTCGCACTCACATGGATATAAAATATGATAATGATTGAATGGTGATGGAATAATGGCTTAAGGCCCGAATATATTGATTTTATTCTATTATATGACTTAAGGCCCAAAAGTATCGATCGTGAATCATAACTTGTTTTATGTATGATTGTTATGTATGCACCCTGTTTCCATACGTACATAGTTTGCATTATGTGTTACATCGCGGGCCTGTCTTTAAGTGTGGCATTAAAGGTGAAATACCCCTAAAATCCTAATTTGGGAATTATGGAAAATAATGATTTATTAGAGAAAATTTAAGAAAATAGGTTACTTTATTAAATAAAGAGGAAATTTATTGAGGAAAAATAAGGAGAAAATAATAAATAAGTTATTTAGAAATTTTTTGACATATTACTAATTAAAATGGGAGTTAATTAATCCAAAATAGTCTAATTAATTTAAAAATGAATTTAGTTATTATACTTAAAAATAATTATTATTAAAATTAAATATCTAAATTAAATATATAAACAAATAAAGACCCAAATACCTCCAACCCAACCATTTTATCATTTCTCCATTTTCCTTTTTCCTTTTCTCCTTTCTTTTTTTTTTCCTTCCTCCTCCTTTACTTATTTCTTTTTCTTTCTCCCCCCGCCTGGGCCAGCCCATCGGCCTAGATGCTCCTCTTCCCCCGTCTCGCGTACAGGCCATCCAATTCCTTTTATTTCCCTTCTTCCCTTCCCGTGGCCCAGCACCGTTCGACGCCTCCCCGTGCATCCAAACGCAGCGTTTCAGCCCTCCTTCCGCTGAGACGCTGCGTTCCGATCTCTGAAGGTAGCCGTTGCCAAACGGGCAACGCGACACAGCGCTCTGTTCCCCATACCGTTAAAACGCCGCGTTTTGTTTTAAAACTTTATAAACGCCGCCGAACCGGCCGGTTCCCCCCTTTTTTTTCTTTTTCCCCTTGATCGTCGGTCCTCCTCCCTTCCCCTTCCTTCTTCTTCCCCGCACAGTCGCCCACATGCGCCCCTGCGCACGCCGGCCACCTCTGCGCTGCCGGCTGTCCTTCCCTGCCTCTCTCCCTGTCGTTTTCTTTCTCTTTTTGACCCCAACCAAGTCCCTCTCTCCCTTTCCCGCGTGCCATCTCTTTCCCTTTTCCTCTCCCCTTCCCTGACCCAACCTGCATTGCCTGACACCGGCCGACCACTTGCACACCTTCCTCACACGCCTCCTTCTCCCCTTATCGTTTCCCCTTCCTATTTCCTATATATACCCCCATTGGCAGCCCCGATCAGCTCCCTTTTCGATTTTTACCCCGAAACCCTGCCTCTCCGCCGCCTAAAAAAGACGGGCTTTCCGCCGTCACCAGAGACCGCCGCCGCACCACCGCCACCTCTACCCACCGTTATCATCCCTGCAACTCCCTTGACAAAACCAAGCCACTGCCACCCTTCGCCTTGCCCTGCACATTCCGCCCTAGCCATGTAAAGTTCCTATCCCAAAAACCACCACCCCCAGCCTACACCGCCCTTGCGCCGCCTTCCACCGCCAACCCAGCCGCCACCAGCGCCTCCACCACCCTCCAAAATACCCGGCAGACCCTCCCCTACCTTCCCACGACTTCACCTCCTCCTCCCTCCCTCTCCTTCTACCTCCCCCATCTTCTACCTCCCTCCACCACCCTCGGCCGCCACACCAACCACCGCGCGCCGCCGCCCCTTGCCACGCCACCACCCTCACTCCACTCCCCTTCACCTTCTGTTCCTTTTCCCCACCTCAAACTTCTCCTTTTCCCCTCCCATCTAACCACCACCTCCATCTTTTCCTCTCTTCTCCTCCTCCACCGCCGCTGCTGCCGCTGCCACGCGCTGCCGCCGGACCACCACCGACCCTAGGTGGTTCTCCACTCATCCAACCCTAATACCCCTTTTATATAACTACTACTATTTTCTACCAATATTAATACTATTATTATAATTATATTATTATTATTATTATTATTATTATTATTATTATTATTATTTCTTTCATTACTATTACTATTATTATTATTATCATTATTATGGTCTCCATCATTAATGTTTTTATTTTCTTACTACTACTAACATTTCTTTTAAACCCTAACTTTTATTATACTTAACTTTGGTCTTATTTTTATAATTATTAGTATTAACATTATTATTATTATTATTATTTCTATTATCCTTACTATGGTTATTATTGTTATTGCTTAACCTTACTTGGTTGTATTATTGTTATTATTATTATTACTATTATTATTATTAGTCTTATTATTATTATTATTATTACTGTTATTATTATTATTACTGTTATTATTATTATTGTTATTATACTTAACACATTTATCACTATTGTTAATAATAACACTACTGTTGTTCTTATCCATGTTACTTAACTCAAGCTAGTAAATATCATGTGGTTATTAACTAAGAAGAGTACTTGAACCTTATTACCATACCATTTAACATTAACCCTAACCTCATTACTATGACACTATTATTAGCTATTACTATTATTACTACTATCACTACCTTATTGTTGTAATCAAAAGCATTTGAACCCTTTTATTATTCAAGAATATACAACTATTATCATTATCACCCTTAGGAATAGTTTACTTGTAATATTGTGACCTTATAATATTATCATTTCAAATATAACACCATTAATAGACTTGGCCTTAAAACGCTAGGGTTTCTATCACTAGACATTAGTGTCACTATTTTATTAATACTAACACTATTTTCCTATAGCTAGTATGAACTCTATTACTATAAGATTAGAACTAATGGGTTTAATAAAATAAGTGTAACAATAAGTATAAAAAATAAATATATTTTGACTAATAATATTTAGTATACTAATTCTAAGGTAAAAACCATAGTTTTTGTATAATACCCTTTTTAGTAATAAAAACCCTAATCCTAAACTAGAATAAGGGTTGATGGTACTTGCAAGGGAAACTAATACTTAGCATTTTCCCCTTTTATAGGTAACCCCGACCAAAGCCCTAAGGAGTTATAGAAGCGTGCTCCAAGCTCGGCGTTGCCTTAGGTAAGGACGTAACTAAGGCCTCTTGTGTGTCTACATGTATTATGTGTTTCGCATGCTATGTACCCTACATTTATCATTATCAATTATGTTGCGTTTGCATGACATGGAGATGAAATATGTGTGGTATGTTTACATGGCATGTGTATTATATATATGTGATGATATGTGTCGTGATCCTGTAAGACATGCATGTGAGGGAATTGATGTATTAGAAAGGAGGATGGGGAAGGAGATTGACCAAGGGAGGTGAGTTGATCTAATTATTTTAATGAATCATGAGTGAAAGAATAAAATGAGAATTCTAGGGTTCGTGTGGGAGAATCTGATTTATGATTTTGCACGGGAGAGTTTAATTTATGATTGCATGGTGGTATTAATGGCTTATGGTGATATTAGGGTTTACATGGTGGTATTAGGGTTTGTATGGTGGTATTAATGATTGCATGGTGGTATTAATGGCTTATGGTGGTATTAGGGTTTGCATGGTGGTGTTATGGTTTGTGTGGTGGCATTAATGTTTGTATGGTGGTATTAATGATTGCATGGTGGTATTAATGGCTTATGGTGGTATTAGGGTTTCCATGGTGGTGTTGTGGTTTGTGTGGTGGTATTAATGTTTGTATGGTGGTACTAGGGTTTTACATGGGAGTTAATGATTGTATGGGATTTAGGGTTTGTGTGAAAAGTTCGAGAGGTTGCATGGGATGTGTAACGTTTGCATGAGAGCAAAATTTACGTATGAAAGGTCGATTTGGGATATAAGGGAGGTAATGCAAGCATTATTTGGGTGTTTAACTATTTTGGACGGAGAATAGTATGTGGAGTAGTATAAGGGTATGGAGGAGACATAATTAGGGTTTTGGAGTGATTAACTCTGGGTCGTTGTGATTAAGTAGGGTTGGAGTAGCTAATTGCGATTTGTTGAGGATAATTAAGGTTTGGGATGGCTAAGTATGGTTGTTATGGTAAAATAGGGTTAAGAGTGGTTAACCACGGTTTGGTATGGACAATTAGGGTTGGTTATGGCTACTTAGAGTTGTTTGGTGTTATCATGTGTATTATTGATTAAAGTGTAGTTATGAATGTGGAATTTTATTGTTTGTGATGTGTAAAGTATAAAGAGAATGATTTATGCATATCAATGGTGAAGATCTTTTGAATAAGATATGTTAAGACACTAACCACTTATAGAGAAAGATGTTGAGCCGGACCCAGACCGGTCCACCGGCAAATAATAGTGGCAGGGTATGTTACCCTCGTGACCGGTCCACCGGCTATAATAGTGGCAGGGCATGGCCCTCATGACCGTTCCACTAGCTATAATAGTGGGGGATTCAGTGCTCAACAACTAATCAGAATAATGGTAAGAGACATGGGAAAGATACAAATATTTACAGTGGAACACCTTGTGAGTCGGGGCCAGAACGGTCCATCGGCAAATAATAGTGGCAGGGTATGTTACCCTCATGACCTGTCCACCGGCTATAATAGTGGCAGGGCATGGCTCTCGTGACCGTTCCACCGGCTATAATAGTGGGGTTCCCGCACTCACATGGACTATTAAAGAAAATGTGTGGTAAGAATAAGTCATAGAAAAGTATTCAGGCCTTATCTTGCGGGTTATCGCATGTTGTCTATATGATTGTGCTATGTATGCTATGTGGTATGATTGTATGGTTGGCCTTAGCGCACCTGCGCCCTTACTCAGTATTGGACCCGTACTGATACTACCTTGATTGAATGGATCTTGTAATGATCCATCGATGGTGGGGAGCATACCTCCTATGTAGGTTTGATCGGTTACTAATTGTGGGGTGGAAGGCTTGGCTTGAGTGAATAGGCGATCCGGATATTGGATCCTTTTGGGAACTATTTGTTAGCTACATTTTGTATTACGTTTCCCGTTTTAAAGAAAAAAAATATTATGGGGTTGTAATCCTAAATCGTATTCTAACTTCTGTTCGACTTATATCTTATTAATGATTTATGCTAAATGTCGTCTTACGTTTTATGATACCTCGTACTTATTGATGATCGGATTTAGCCTTAGCACTTAGTACCGGAACGATAGGAATGAACCGGTCTAGTACTAAGTGTGGCGGTAATACCCCCAAGTTTATGGTTTTAATTCTTTCGCTTCTGCTAAACCTTTTGATTCAAACGAAATTTTTCAGTAGTAACTTTGAGGGTGTTACAAAAGGGTTACTCAGTACCATAGTACTGAAGGGATTCCCTTTATGGGGCCCCTGCCTATTCAATGGGCAGTGCCCTTGTAGGTCTTTTCAGGTGCTACTCAAATGGGCTACGGGGAAAGAGAGTAAGGAATTATCTGGTACCATTAGGCCTTTTCTCATTCTCATTTAAATTCTTGGTTTTAAATGTATATGATATTACTGTAACCACCATTGGTGGATTTTATTCCAATAAATGATTTGATGCGCTACTCTGATTTATGTACGTTGAACTTCTTTCAAATTGTATTTCATTTTTCTTAGCCTTAGCACTTGGTACTGGAACGGTATGAGTGAACCGGTCTGGTACTAAGTGTGGCGGTAATACTCCCAAAGTTCACGTTTTATTAATTTGCTTCTGCTAATTTCCTTTAATTAACGAAATTTTTTAGTAGTGAATTTTGGGGGTGTTACACCAATTTATCCTCACTTAAAAATTTACCATCTTACCCCTTATTACTCCACTTGTATTAAATTATTATTATTACTACATAAAATATTAACTTTAATCCCTCATCTTCAATTCTTATAATTAATGTAACATTATTAGCACCCATATACATATTCTAGGCCATAATCGTGTACAAGATACATTAACAAAATTCACTAAGGCTTACAAAATACTAATCATGCAATAAAGATTACAATACCATAACAAAACATGGATAATACTTAACATTTTCATTAACAACCAACTTCTACCTTAAACAATATCTCCACACATGGCACATAATCTATCATACTTCCTTTTCATCAACCAACTCAAGAAAACATATATAATATACTAGACAACATATATTAAACATAATACACATTGAAAATGCCTAATGTGCTAACATACATTAATCCATGCATTTAAGAGGGATTTAACGGTTACCTCGATTTCCACCAAAACAAACCATATCGGTATCCCAGTTTAAGGTTCAAGATTTGAATTATCAAAACCAATACCTAAAAATAATTCAAGACTTATTAGATTAGAAAAGATAAAAACCAAATCATAAGGCTTACAACACTTAATTAATCAAATAATTAAAATAAAATATTATTATACCTTAAAATTATTAAACACTAAATCAAAGAGGGCAGCAGCTCATACTGCTCATGAGCATGAGCTGCATGCAGAGAAAGAACAAGGAGGGGCTCGAAGATGGCAAGGATGGAAGGAGGGAGAAGTGTTTTCGGGTTGGTGGTTTGGGGCTAGAAAAGAAGGTGGTTGGGGGAGGATTTGGGGTAAGGGAACGGTGCAGAAGTGGAGAGGGGGTGTAGGTGGTTGATAGGGATGGGTTGAAGGTGGCTAAGAGTGGCGGAGGCGGTGGCAGCAAGGTTGCGAAGGTGGCGGCCGAAGTGGGGGTCGAGGTGAAAAGCTGGCGAGGAAGGAAAATGGGGAGGGAAAAAGAAGGCATTCGGGTTACGGTTTCGACCAAAGGAGGATTAGGGGTGGTAGAGGAGGTTGCAGGGATGATTATGGTGGCTTAGGTGGCGGAATTGACGGCGGAACAACGGCAGATGGGGGTTGCACAGGGTGGTTGCCGAGAAGGGGTGAAAGGGAGAGAAAAGAAGAGAGGAGGAAGGATGGGGCTGCGGGGTGGCTCGATGGGGACCGTGATGGTTCGAGGGTGAGGCAGAGGGTGGCAGGAGGTGGTGCAGGTGATGGTTGAGGCAGCGAAAACGACGGAGCGGCGGCGGCGAAACAAAAATAGAGGGAGAGAAGGGAGGAGAAGAAAGGGAGAAAAGGAGAGGCTCGGGGGCATGGGGGAGGCTCAAAAAAATGCAAAAAGGGCAGCGAAGGAGGAATATATAGAAGAGGTAGAGAAGGGAAGGGATAGGGCGGCTTGAGGGGTGTCGGTAGGGTGGTAGGGGAATGGGGGTTGCAGGGAGAGGGAGAAGAAGAGGGGCGACAGGGAGAGGGAGAAAGAGGGAGACAAGGGTGGTGGGATTGGTATGGCCGGAAAACGACGAGAATGAGAGGGAGGGAGACAGGGAAGGTCAACGGGGGGAGAGGGAGCTGCAGGTCGGGCGGTGAAAATCTCGCCGGTGATGGAGGAAGAAGACGAAGGGAAGAAGGAAGGGAGTCGGGCTGGGGGCTGTGTGCGCGAGACTGGCGGACCGGCCGAAGAAAGAAGGAACCGGCCTTGTCGAGGAAGAAAGAAAAGAAAGGAGGAGGCGGCTAGGCGACGCGCAGGAAGGAGGGGAAGACTGGGCCACAGGCCCAGCGCACCAGGGAGAGGAGGGAAGGCCACCTGTGGCCCAAGGAAAGAAGAAAAAAAAGGGAGAAAGAAGGAAAAGAGAAAAAAAGAGAAAGAGAAAGGAAAAAAAAGAAAAGAAAAGGGAAAATTGAATAAAATAATTTAATTGATAAATAATAAAATAGAATAATTTTGGGTAATATATTAATTTAATAATTTAATTTAATATAGTTAAAATATATGGATTTAAAAGGGAAAATTTTAGCAAAATAATAATTTAAAAAATTATTTAAATAACAAGAGTATGATAAATAACAAAATATTTATTTTAATTTACTACACTTGAATTTCACTTGAATCTCCTCCTTGACCTCCTGAGAGGCCTCCTCATGCCATGTTGTGACCAAAGGACCTTTACTAGAGGAACACTCTTTATGCACATTGCTTGGATACTTAGTAGTGGTTCTTTATAAGTTAAAGAATGAATCATCAAGGTCTAACAACTTCAATTAGATAACTTGCGAAGGATCCACTATATACTTCCTCAATTGTTATATGTGAAAGACATTGTGCACATGCGACAATTCCATTAGTAGGGCTAAATGATAAGCAACCTTGCCAAAACTATTCATAATATCATAAGGTCCAATGTACCTAGGACTAAACATACCTTCCTACCAAACCTCATGACTCCTTTGGTGGGAGAGATTATAATACCCTGAGTTGATATGACCACGTAGGGCTACTTTATAGTACTTTAGGATTGATTGGTTAGCCCCACGGATCAATACAAGTCCTTTTAGTACTCTTTTTCGTCACTCACACATTTCTCGAGAAAATTTTAAAATTTTTTTAAAACTTATTTGGAGGGTTGACCATCTTAAAAATTACTCCATGACCAATATGCTTAACTTGGAGTTCTTAAGATGGAATTACTAAAAATATAGTATACCATGTTTATATAAGTAACCTGATCAATCCTTATAACATTCCATTCAATTTGGGGTATTACATTCACCCCTAGTTAAAGAAAACAACTTCCTCATTGAACCTTAAGCATTAACTGTCTTAATACATTTATCCTAAGAATCGTCCCATTAGGTGGCTGACTAGCTCATCTAAGTTTAGCTCACGATCGTGGTTTCACTTTGATACCATTTGTAAGACTTTGGGTTGATACAACCACACAGGGGGCTACCTTAAATTGCTTTCAGATTAATTAGCTGACCACATAGATCAACACGAGTCCTTTTAGCACGCTTTGTCCTCATTCACACACTTCCTAATAAAAATTTAGAAAAATTTAGAAAATTTTTGAAACTTCCCAAGAGGGTCATCCATCTTAAAAATTACTCCACAACTAGCACGCTTAACTATGGAGTTCTTAAGATAGAATCACTAAAAGGATGGTATACCATTTTGATATAAGTAGCCAGATTAATTTTTTATAGCACTCTGCTCAATTTGGGGTATTATATTCAGCCCCACTTAAAAAACACAACATCCTCATTGTGCCTCAACCATTAACTATCTTAATACAATTTATCATAAGAATCATCTTACTCGGTGGCTAAATGGCTTATCCAAGTTCAGCTCACGATCGTAGTTTTGCTTTGATACCATTTATAACACCCCGAGTGGATATAACCACGCGGGGCTACCTTAGAGTGCTTTCAAATTGATCGGTTGGACCCACAAATCAACATAATTGTTTTCAGCGCACTTTATCCTCACTCACACACTTCCCAATACATTTTAAAAAAACTATGAAATTTTCTTTGAGGGTCACCCATCTTTAAATTTTCTCCATGAATAGCAAACTTAACTTTGGATTTTTTAAGACATAATCACTAAAAGGATGGTATACTATGTTGATGTTAGTAGTTAAATCATCAAAAGGACTCTATCACCTACCTTGTAACCCTCGGTTCATGTATAACACCCCTATTTTTTACTACAAAAAATTTCATTTTAAAACATTACAGAAGCAAAAAATACTAAACACAACTAGAGAAAATGGGGTGCTACCGCCATACCTAACACATGATAGACATCAACCACTCATCCCATATTAGATACAAGGCTAAAACTAAACTAACCAATTTAAAGTGGAGAATGCAAGCTTAAGTTATATAAATATTTAAAATATCGTTCACAATATAGGACCTTAATGGTCCTTAACATAGTCAAATACAGAGAGAATAATAAGCTAAGAATACAGGGCTATAATCGTAGAAAACATGTTAGGGCATAACCCCAAAACATGGTCTATCATGGACCACATACAAACATTAGGATGTCCACGATCTCAAGCCTCTAACCTACGATGGGGTAGGACCACTATTAGCCATACCTAAAATGTTGCATATGGCCCTCTATTCGTGGAAATGAGTGGGCTACCAAAAAAAATGAGCCCATCAGTATACTACATGCTAAGTAAGCTAAGTTTCTTCCTCAACCAAAGTCATAAGCATATAAGATTCTATCATGGAAAATATATTATGCTTAAAATGTGTCATGCCAATGCCATATAAGTAAGTGTAGTAATGCATTAGGATCCACTATCATGCAGAAATCAGGTAACTTAGAATATATCATGCTCATTATCATAGGTAATCACACACACATACTAAATAAATTATCCTAATGAACACTATGATTTATTTTCTAAATTGTTCAATCGATTAGGTTATACCATTCTCTTAACCATATACTGATGTAGGTAAACATTTAGTTAATTGCTCCAATTATTAACTAGTTATTCATTCAAGCCATTATTGAAGAATTCATTAAAATTTTTATAATTATTACCATCCAACCATTTGTTTCAGCCATTGCCTAATTATTCATTATCAAGCAATGGACTATGCACTACCCCATGATCTCACATACCATAGAAGGCTATTTAAACTAAGGGACATAAAGTCTAAGCCAAAGCTAATGACTGTAATGGACATAAGTCTAGACTGAAGCCAACCACAATGGACATGAGTTCAAGTCGAAGCAAACCACAATGGACATAAGTTCAAGCCAAAGCCAATCAATATGGACATAAGTCTAGGACGAAGCCAACCACCTATGTAACCAGACCCTTTCGTTTCGATACTCCCTAGTATATCATTAGTGTCTAAAGTAGGTAAGGCACCAAGATCTATTAGGATCCCACCCAAAGTACTAATAAATGCTCAAAGACAGATTAACCCTAGTAACTAATCAAGGATTAGGTAATCTAGACCCATGCATAGCTCTATTGTATTTTTCTTTACTTGATTAGTACATTACTTATGAAATTATGTGATTACACAAGGCCCATGCAAAGAACAAGGAAGACATTCACATATCTCTTCCATATTAATCAATTTCCATTCCCTAGACATGTGTGGGGTTTCCAATTAAGCTTGTCTAATATCAACCATGCCCATTATGTTATTTCATTCATGCCAATTCCGTATTTCATCACCCTATGTCTTAAGGACCATCACATATCATATGTGGTATACCCATTAATCCTTTACCATACCCATTGGGTATGTCATAAATCATGGCCCATTTAATCCATTTATTAGGTCATTAATCCATGATAATATTTGTAGTTTTTCTCTTAAATAATCATATAATAATCCTATATGTAGCCTCAAAGTATATCTAAATTAAGAAGAATAAAATCACATAAGCTAACTAAACTAGTCAATCGGTTTGGTCTAACTAGTCAATTGGTTGCACCAACTAATTGATCAGTTTGGGCTGACTAGTTGATCAGTTTAGCTTGACCAAACAAAGCTTTTCATGAGACAAGTTGATTAGTTTAGGAAAACTAAGAGACTATTCATAAACCAGTCAATTGATTCTACCAAACCAGTCTATGGGTTTAAGTATAGAGTAAGACTAAGGTCTCTACAGGCTTACAAGTTGATGGGTTAGGCCAACTAGTCAATTGTTCTAGGAACTAGTTGATTGGTATACCTTTCAATTGCACCAAACGATCACTTTCATGCAGATCATGCTAATAAATATTTATCGCACTATATTAGAACATCTTCTTACATCACATAACACATTTTTAGCTTAGTTTTAGTGACACATTTCATTATTTATCCTCACAACCCAATCGTTCCTTAAGATTCAAGCATTTCACTAAAAATATACAATATAACCATCTAAATCAAGTTCTATAAGCTATATAGTCATGCTAACATATAATATCAAACATACATAGTCTTATAACATGGAAGATTACTCATATCCCATTTTAGAAGAAATCATAACTTACTTGATGCAAATAAAACTTTCCTTACACAAGAATACTCAACTCGTGAAATCCTCAACTTTCAAAAACTTAAAAACAATAAGTTTTACTAAAAAAATTCGTGAATAAATTTTATAAATTTGAAGTTGAAATAGAAAGGAAAGAATCAATATATCATACACAAAAGGAAATAAGAGGGTAAATCTGTTGAACCACTTAACATTTTTCCTAAATCTAACTCTTTCTTGCTTATCAATGAAAATAAGAGGGAGTTAGAGAAAGGATTAGAAGAGTGAATGGAATTCGACTGTAAGGCTCGAAGTGAAAAAGGGAGATAATGCTAGAGACTTAAGTATCTCAATGGCCGAAATAAAGGTGAATAAAAGGGGCAATTAGGTCTATTTATAACCAACAAATAAATAGAAATCATAAGTGTGGTCAGGAATAGATCAAAAACCCTAATTGTTACCATTTAAATTCGAGTTAAATGGGTATATCTCGTCTAGGTTATGGTGACTTATCCTCTAGAGATCAAACGGTGATATTGGAGGAGTGAAGGTTAATTAGTCTAGAAATGTAATACACAAGAGGGGAAATTGAAGGTTAGCATAGAAGAAATCTCCTATCTAAACAGAATAGAGTTTGAGATTATAGCTATGATCTCAAAATTATGCAGAGGAAAGAGGTGGGAGAAGACAAAGCAGAGGTCATCTCCCCCCTCAATTGACCTAATTGACTCCTTAGATTAAATGTAGTATTTTCACACCAAATACATCATGAAAAAGATTAAAAGTCTTTTAAGAACAATTCAGCATGAGTTAACAAGGTTCTATTTTAGTATAAGAAAATTTTCCAAAAAATTGAGTTTCAAAAATATACCCAGCTTGACAAACCAATCAATCAGTTTCCCTAACCAATTGATCGGTTTAGTCTAGTGAAAACCATTTTGTTGAAACGATAAACCAATTGACTAGTTTATGGAACCAGTAGATTAGTTCGCATGAAAAAGTCCTTTAACAACTTAGTTTTCCATCCTTATTTCTAATCAAACTTTAACTCAAACCAAATCATAATCAAACACAAAAAATTAACATGGTTTCTCATTCAACACTATACAAAAAGATGGGGGTATTCCATCATCATTTTAAGTTTATGGCTCTTCTATTAGTCATGGCCTACTTTCATCCGGTCCGAAATTAGTGGGATCTACCTCATCATCTCCTTGATCATCTGTAGTCTCAACTTAGTCACCTCAATGATATCATTCCATCATAAGAGATTGCGGTACTTTCTATAATACCCCAAAAATTTCGAAAACCTATACTTTAATAAATAACTTTTATTTGAAATAAAAATAGCTTTTAAAATTATCTATTTTAATTATTTTATAGAGTTTGGATTATGTAAATTTGGATAGGAGTATTTAACAAATTAAAAATAAAAAATTTGCTAATTATCATATTATTTTTATTTAAATAAATTCCCAAACTAATATTTTTACCAACTTTATCCTTTTTAAACTAATATATTAGACTATAATAAATTAAATTATTAAATTAAATAATTTATCAAGAATATTACGTTTTTATGATTTTATAAATTAATTCAATTTATTTCCCCTTTTTTCTCATTTTTCCTTTTTCTTTTCCTTCTCGTTTTTCTCCTTTTCTTCTTTCTTCTCTTTTCCTTTTTCTCCTCCTTGGGCCGCCCGCCCGGCCTACTCTCCCTTCTCCCTACGCATTGGGCCTTCTGCCCGCCTCCTCCCTCTTCTCCCTCGCGCGCCGCCCAGCACGTCCAACCCGCCTCTCCTTTATTTTTTTTCTCCCTGGACCGGCCGACTCTCTTCTTTTCCTGCGTCGGTCCAGCCGCCCAGCGCCTCTCCTCCCTTTCTTCCTTCTCCCACGCCCGACCCCTGCCAGCTTCGACCCAATGTCTACCACCACTGAGCTGCCCTGCAACTGCTGCCACCTGCCACCACCTTCTCCCTCTCCCTCTCTCTCTTCCCCCATAATTTTACTTCGCTTTTCGAGCCAAACCGGCCCCTGGACCACACCCCGTGTGCCCCTCTCCCTTTCCTTCTTCTCCCCTCTCTTCCCCTGCCACCACTGCAGCACTGATCGACCAGTCGCTGGTCCCTCTCTTCTCCCTCTTCTTTTTCTCCATCTCCCCAACCCTTCATTCCCCTCGTTTTCGAGCCCTTCTCCTTCCCTGAATTCCCTCTTCTCTCCTTCCTTCTCCCTCCATTCTCCTCCCTGTTTTTTTTATCACCGCCGCCCACCGCCGCCCACCGCCACCTGCACCACCGCGCCCAGCCCTTGCACCGCCTTTTGCCACCACCTACTACCATCTTGCATCACCACGAGGCCTCCCAAGCCACCCTCGAGCCCTACACTTCCTCCCTTATCCCCCTCTTTCTTTTTCTCCCCAGTTTTCCCCTTACCACCGAGCCACCTGCAACCGCCATTTCTGCCGCCGTTCGGCCACCTCTGCCGCCACCCAACCCACCATTCGACACCTTGCAACCCCCTCTACAACCGCCATGCATTATTTGGCCGAAAATAGCCCTTGAACCCCTCCATTTTTCCCTCTCCTTTTCCTTCCTTCACAACCTCTTCCCCTCGACCCTTCTCGGCAGCCAACTTCGCCGCCTTGCCGCCACCGTCTCCGCCGCCCTATGCCGCCATGAAACCACCCTTAGCCTCCACCTAAACCCCCTCTTCACTTCTGCACCATTCCCCTACCTTAGAACCTCCCCCATCCACATTCTTTTCTAGCCTAAAGACCCTAACCCGAAAATAACAAAATTTGCTCCCTTCACCCTCTTTGAGCCCTTTTTCCCCCATGGTTTTGCATGAAACTCACGCTGCCCATGCAGCGTGAGCTCCCTCTTATTTTGGAATTTGTTTGGAAAATTTTTGAGGTATATTGATAATTAATGAAAGTGTTTTATTATTAAATAAATTTTTTTATAAAGCCTTATCCTTTTTATTTCCTTATTTCTAACACAGTAATGATGGATATTATTTTTAGGTGTTGAGTTGCTAATTATGCTTGGTAAGATTTGATATTTTACGGGTTTAAGGTAACCGTTAATCCTCCCTTAAATATATGGAAAAACGTATTCTAGCACATTAAGGGTTTAGTATGATTTTATGCATGTTTTGTGTGCTTAGCATGATATGTATATGGTTTCTTATATTGTTTGATAAAAAGAAAAAGCATGATAACTTTTGTTCCATATGTAGGTATGTTAATTAAGGAAGGAGTTTGATTATTGATGGAAACATTAAATGCTTGTTTATGATGCATTATGTTGCTAATGCATGAATGATGTTATTGTTTAAGGGTATTTTAGTAATTATGCTTATGAAGTATGTGATCTAATGTATGTAGTTGCTAATGAGTGTTATGTTGAATAATGACATGTTGGTGGACTTAGATGATAAGAATGAAGTACTAATATCATTATTTTATGTAGTGTTAGTAAATTCATAAAAATGGTGAATAAAGGGGTTGAGTGGAAATTTTATAAGTGAAAAGGGTATTTCGGTAATTTTTGAGATAAAAGAATAATATGGTAATTTTATGATTAAATGACCAAATGATAATTTTATAAGTAAAGGGGTATTATGATAATTTTTGGAGAAAAGGGTAAAGCGGTAATTTTGGAGTCAAGTGGCAATATGGTAATTTTTTAAGTAAGTGGTAAGAATGGTGATTTTGGAAGTAGGGTAAAATAGTAATTTTGGATGAAGGAGGGCATTATGGTAAATTTGTAAGTAAAAGGGTTAATATGGTAATTTTGGAGGTAGAGGGGCAAAATAGTCATTTCATAAGTAAATGGTAATATGGTAATTGTATAAGTGAATGGCGAAAAGGTAATTTATAAGTAAGGGGTAATATAGTAATTTGGAAAAGAAGGGCAAAGTGGTACTTTTGTAAGGAAAGATAAAGATGGTAATTTTGGATGTGAAAGGGTAAAATAGTAATTTGTAAAGTAAAAGGAGTGTTATGGTAATTTTATAAATAAAAGGGTATTGTGGTAATTTTGTAAATAAAATGATATTATGGTAATTTGAAGGTAAGGGGTAAAAGGGTAATTTGGGATTTATGATAATTAAAAAGAGTAAATGGCAATTAAAATAATTAAGAGGGGTAAAATGTAATTATGATAAAGGAGAAGGGCAATTGGTAATTTATCCAACTAAAGGGGCAATTTGGTAATTTAGCCGATTAAGGGGTAAAGTGATAATTATTTAACCAACTAAAGGGAAAAAATAGTAATCATGATAATGAAGGAGGGTAATTTAGTAATTTATCCAACTCAAGGGCAATTTAGTAATTAGGACAAAGGAGAAGGGCGATTTGGTAATTTAACCAACCAAATGGGAAATATGATGAGTGTAGCAATTATGAGGAGTGAATGGTGATTTAAAAAGTTTAGGGGATAATTTGGTGACCTAAACCGTATAAGGGGTACTCTGGTAATTATGTAACCCAAAGGGTAATATGGTAATTTGGCAAGGAAGGAATGGATACTTAACAATTACATAAGTAAATGGCAAATGAGTAATTTGTACCTAACATGTCTTTGAGATTGTGGAACATTATAATGTGATTCAAATAATGCTGATTAGCCAAGTAAGAGTATTTGATAATTAGTATGGCCTTAACGTTTTCTCTGTGACATTCTGGATAACCATGTGAATAAGAAATGACTAAGGATATCGGAATGATTGAAAATGGATAAGTATCTGATTATCGTGCTTTCCGTGATCACTCTAATTAAGACACTATTACTTAAAGTGGAAGACCTCGAGATCGGGAATGGTAACTCCTTAGGGGTCGCTACCCTAAGGACGTGGTTTAGTCCACGATTATTCTGGTATTTGCTGGTGTGCCTTTGTGCCCCAGCCAGTCCCTATATCTTACTCTTTCTAGCTCTACAGACCTAGTTAGGGGGTATGCATACTTATGGATTTGGTGTCCTTGTCGGTAGGGTACTGAGTTAGCTTTATGCACCAGTACGACCAAGGTACCTTTGTGTCCTTGGGTTCGTGGTTGAAGGGTACTGAGTAGCTGGTATGCATCGGTACGACCGGTGTACCTTTGTGTCCCGGGTTATCGATCTCCTATTCGAGGCAAATAAATATGATTGATGTGCTGATTAAAGAAAGGAAAGATACTATTATTGAAAGTGGAATATTAATGAGCCGGGCCCAGATGATTATGATATTGAGTACCGGTCCACCGGTTATAATAGTGGCCAGGAGCGTTGTGCCCTAGATGATGATTCTTATATATCCCGGTCCACCGGTTATAATAGTGGCCAGGAGCATTGTGCCCTGGATGATGATTCTTTATATATCCCGGTCCACCGGTTATAATAGTGGCCAGGAGCGTTGTTCCCTGGATGATGAGTTATATGTATTCCGGTCCATCTGCAATAATGGTGGGGGTCCCGAGCTCAATAAAATCAATTATGTATGTGAATAAGATTATGGAAAAATACTAATCACTTATAGTGGAACACCATGTGAGTCGGGGCCAGACCGGTCCACCTGCAAAAAATAGTGGTCAGGTGCGTTCTGCCCTGTGTGTTTACCTTCCGGTCCACCGGCAATAATAGTGGTAAGAGGCGTTCTGCCCTGTGTGTTGACTTCCGGTCCACCGGCTATAATAGTGGGGTTCTCGCACTCACATGAATATAAAATATGATATTGATTGAATGATGATGGAATAATGGCTTAAGGCCCGAATGTATTGATCTTACACTATGACATGGCTTAAGACCCAAATTATCGATCGTGATTTATGAATTATTATGCATGTTATTGTTATGTGTGCACCTCTCATTATTTATGTGTGTAGCTTGCATTGTGTGCCGTATGCGGGCCTGTCTTTAAGTGTGGTATTAAAGGGTTACTCAGTACCGTAGTACTGAAGGGATTCCCTTTATGGGGCCCCTACCTATTCAATGGGCAGTGCCCTTGCAGGTATTTTTAGGTGCTACTCAAGTGGGCTACGGGAAAGAGAGTAAGGAGTTATCCGGTATCGTTAGGGTTTTCTCTTTCTCTTTAAATTCCTGGTTTTAATGTTATGTGTTACTGTAACCACCGTTGGTGGATTTTATTCTTGTAAACGATTTGATGCGCTACTCTAATTTGTGTGTGTTGAATTTCTTTCAAGCTGTATTTCATTTTCTTAGCCTTAGTACTTGGTAGTGGAACGGTATGAGTGAACCGGTCTGGTACTAAGTGTGGCGGTAATACTCCCAAAGTTCACATTTTATGAATCTGCTTGCGCAATTATCTTTTAATAAAACGAAATTTTTCAATAGTGAATTTTGGGGGTGTTACACTTTCTCCTATACAAGGCTTCAAAAGGTGTCATCTTGATACTAGTGTGATAAATGTTGTTATAGGAGAACTCAATCAAGTTCATCTTGCCCTCCCAATTACCCCCAAAATCCAACACATATGCTCAAAGCATATCCTCTATAGTATAAACAATCCTCTTCTTTTTACCATCCATGGTTGGCTAAAAAGCAATACTCATCTTCAACTTAATCCCAAAGGAATTTTATAAATTTTTCCAAAATTATGATAAGAATCTATAGTCTCGGTCTAACACAATGTCTCTAGGGACCCCATACAAATGCACAACATACCACTAATAAGCGTTAGCTAGCTGCTCCATACTCTATGTCATTTTCATGGGCATGAATACTATCGACTTAGTTAGACGATCCAAAAAAACCCATATGGAATCAAAACCATTACGGGCCATAGAAAGACCCACCACAAAGTCCATCGATATGCTATCCCACTTTACTTCTTAAACATTTAATAGTTGCACTAACCCTACTATCCTCTTTTGCTTGATCTTGACCTTCTAACAAGTTATACATTGGGTAACAAACTTTGCCACTACCCATTTCATACGAGGCCACCAATATACCATCTTCAAATCCTTATATAGCTTGTCTCCTCTAAGGCAAATAGTATAAGTAGTATAATACCTTTCCTCTAGGATTTTCCTTTTAGGCTCTATACATCCTTAGGGTATACACCACCTATCATGGTATCTGATACTACCGTCCTCATAGATTTGAAACCTTTAGGATCTACCCTCTTTAATAACTAGCTTGATCCTTTCAAGCTTAACATCACCAAGATTATTAGCTTGGATTTCCTCAAATATTGAAGGAGTGATGGTGAGCACTCTTATCTTGCCTCCAAACTACTAGTTGTGATCAACTTGATCTCCATCTTCCTGAACTCTTGGTATAAATGACTTAACAATACAATCATGCTCAAGGAATGCGACATCGTCCAACTAAATGCATCTTCCACAACATCATCCTATCCATCATTGTAGGTCAATTTCATAAAGCTCGGTCTCAAATTCAACTCATACTATGTGAAGATGTAAGTGAGGCTCTTATATTGGGTGTAGAATTTCTATTAAACACCATAAAGGTAAAGCCTCTAGATCTAAAGAGTGAACACTACTACGACAAGGTCTAAGCTATTCCTTAGGTAGTTTTGTTCATGATGCTTCAATTTTCACGAGGCATATGCCACCACTTTCCTATGTTCTTTCAATAGACAACTTAATCCATGCTTAGAATCATTGTGGTATACGTTAAAAGTATCAGATCCACATAGTAATGTGAGAACTAGGGTTGTAGTAAAATGCTTCTTTAACTCCTCAAAAACTTAACTACACTTCTCATCCTATTGAAATTGCATAGCCTTCTTAATCGAGTTGGTTAACAAAAAAGTTATCTTAGAGAAGTCTACAACAAACTTACGGTAGTAAAAAACCAATCCTAGAATGCTACACTATAATACCTCTTTTTTAAAATCCTTGAAAATGTACTTAAAGTTACGTTGATATAAAATAAATTAGTGTTGGTATTGGAATATGCTTGAAATTTTAATGAAAATGTGAGTTTTAGGTGTATTAATCAATAGGTTTGCCTAATTGATTAACGAGTACACTTAGAGATTTACAATTTTATTCTAACAAACCATTCAACTGGTTTACCCTAACCGATCAACTGGTTATCATGTGATTTTAGATCCATTTCTTATTTTGATTTGAATCCCTTTCTATTGTTTATGAAAACTTCTAATTAAAGTTTATTTGTGCTAATAATCATATTTTAATGCTTTATGATTATTTTCGCATTATTTAGATCATTTAATGACTGAATTTAGTTAAACATTCCCAAAAAGGACATTTTAAGACATACCTCACCTTCTCTCTTCTCCCTCCTCCATCTCCCACTCTTCTATCAGTTGGGCTGCATGGTTCATTTTGTGCATCAATTCCTTAACTCACTAACTTACTACCATGTCCCTTCCAAACTACGCTCAATCTCTATCATTGCATCATGTATTTCCTTATCTCTTTGTTACCCACACTCAACCATACCAATCTTATCTCTCTCTCTCTCTCTCTCTCTCTCTTATGAATCTCAACCAAGCCTCATATCTATACCCTCCATTCCTAATCCATTTTCATTTCTCACCTATTGTTCTTGCTCATTTATTCCTTTTCTTTGTGAAAAATTTCCTAAGTGTTGAGCATTCCTTCATTTTTTCTCTTTCTCCTCTCTATTGAGAAAATAAAGGCTTGCTCTAACATCCTTCCTTATTTAATTGAGCATTATTTCATTTTTCTTCTTCTAACCTTATCTTTAGGTCTCCCTTATTTATTTTAATCAAGGGAGGATTAAAGTTTGAGAAAGGTTGAAGATTTTAGTTTCTTTTTCCCTAGCATTTTGTTTATAAGAAATGGTTGGGTTATATTCTATTATTTTTTTCTTCTTTTGATTATTCCTTGATTTTTTAAGGGATTTTTGAAAGAGAGTTTAGTGGTTTTGACTTTAATTCTCTTAGGAATAGAAGTCCTACTAGATAGCCATAAATTAGGAGTTTGCTAGAAGAATTCCTTCAAGTTAAGGCATTCTTATCTTTAATATGAATTAGGTTATATTTCTTATTTATATTATATATTCTTGTTTTTTTTGTTTGAGTTTGGTCTATTTTTATGCTAGAATTTGAATATATGGTAGGATTGCTTCCTAAAGTTAAGCATTGTTGGGATTTGATTTTAGACATGAATTGAAAGTTTGAGCGTTATTTGTTTAAGTGCCAACATTATCATTTATCCCTTTGATTGTATGTGAAGTATGTATTTCTATGTGTCTTAATATATAGAAGTATGATATGAGTAATATGGCAAAGTTTAGTAAATTTTGGGTGTATGCATCACAAATTTGGGTGATGTTTTACCTAGACTAGTTGATTGGTTTATTAAACCCATCAACTAGTTGTGCGAGAGGTCCCATGGTTTGGAAATTTTGCTTCATTGGTTGTGAGATCAGTCAATTAGTTTGATGAACCAATCGACTAGTTTCTATGAACATTCGATTAGTTCACCAAACCCATAGATTGGTTTAATACCCCATTTTTAGAAAGCCTAATTATAAACAGTAATTATGTGTATTAGTTATAATAATTATTTACGGATATTTGATATTAAATATATTATTAATATATGTAATATTATTATGACTTATTAGTTATAAAATTTAATTAGGATAAAATATGCTAGAGGATGCGTATTAAAATTTAAACCTAGTTTGGGATCATAACAGGGATCTGTTTCGTCAAATAAACCTATTCTGATAACCGGATAATTTTTACCTAGATATTTTGTCCTAAATCTTTACCTAAATAATTTACACATATCCTATACTAAATTTATTACACTCACCCTACCCTTCCTCCCTGGTACAACTATCCATCATGCTACTCTCTTGCCATACATGATTCTCACCCCTTGTTTTGCTCTCCTTATTTTGCTTCTCCTTTCCCTACACACCATGCTCATCTTAAACCCTGAACCCCTTCATTTTTGTGTCATAAATTAACCCCTTTAATATCCCACATTTCTCTCTTTACCTAAGCTCCCTCAAGAAAGAAAAAAAACCCCATTGTTGCCATTGTTTTTCACCATTTTTACCCCATCGAAAACTCCCACCAAACCTTCTCTCCTTACTACACATTCCCCTATTTTAGCCCTTCCCTTTTCTGCAAAAAAAATTTCCATTCCCCCTGCAGTAAAATTAGCAAAAACAACCCTCAAGCTACACACAAAATCACCATAAACCAACCCCCTTTTCGGTCATTTTTGCCGATCCCTTTCCATTCGCTTTGGCTAAACTTTCCGATCCTCCCCTTGATACACTTTCCTTTGATGAAGCATTTCCTACCATTACTACCCCTTAGAAACACACAACACCACCATTGCCCCTCCTCTCCTTCTCAGCAACTTTTGCTAATTACTCCTTTTTTGTTTTGTTAGTTTTGGTTAGTTTCTTGCTGCCTTATTTTAGCCGGTTAGTTGTTCTTGAGTTATTTTAATTAATTTTGAGTTATTTTTATGTTATAGTAAATACGAATATGTATTATAGGATATTAATTTATTAGGTAATATTTGAGGATCTCGGAGAAGACAATTTTTGGTGTTTTTTGTGTAAGATTGGATTTAGGTAAATCCAATCACTCATAAGGTGGTGGAATTTATGTGGGAGCATGATAGGAATTGTTTAGATCTAAAATCATACTAGGGTTTTATATTCTTCAAGTATTATGACACACATAATAAAATGATAAAATTTTACATAAATGATAACCGCAATTATCGAAAATGGTGTATAGACATGAGTAACATATTGTATGGTTTACATATTCAAGCCTAGGGTTTTATTAGGGTTGTACTCTTGTCAAGTGATGATTTAAATACCATGCTAAGTACTTCATGATTACCATTGTATGGTATTTAGGGTTAGATTATGATAATTGTTATTCGCATGTTCTAGGGTTAGAAAATTTTCCCTATATGTACCATGATGAAAATTACCCTATTAAATGTCATGTTATGCTTGAAATATATACGTACATGCTGCATGGAATTAAGACACATGAAGAATACATGGTTAGGCTTTTGAGGGTGCAACTAAATAAATGCATGAAAGGTGGAAAACATAGTCAATCACTAAATTGTAAAAATTACCTACATGCAAAAATGTTGTGAATAATTATCTTTTAGCCTTATCATGAAAAATTTCTTGTAATGATAATGTTTGATATAGAATAGGATAAAAATGATGAAATTAGGGTTTTGAGGACATTTTGGTCATTTTTGACCTAATGCACCTAATGCGAATAGCTGGATATAGGATAACATTAGACTTTTTATAGGTTGAGCTTAGTGTTGACTTTGAATTTGACAAAGTCCAATGACCTTATGGTTTATTTGGACAATAAAAAATAATGGAAAATGGTTATATGGAAATGGAAATGATTATATGGTATGAAATGTTTGTGATCACCTCATAATGGAAAATGGTTATATGGAAATGAAAATGATTATACGGTATGGAGACAGTTTGCTATTGTGCCTCTATGCCTCGACAAGTCCCTTATCTACTCTATAGGTGACCTACGAGCCCTATAGAGGGTATCGATACATAAGGATTAGGTGACCAAGGTGGGAGGCTACTATGTTTCCTATGTACACTAGTATGACCAGGAGTACCGTTGTGTCCCTGGGTTCTAGAGTATGGGTATTGTGTTGCATTTGTGTACCAATATGACTGGGTGTACTACAATGTCACTGGGTTGATTGTATCCCCTCGACTAATATAAATAATAAAGGAATACTTATTGATGGCTTTGGTGTGTATTGTTGGGTTTTGTAGTCGCCTCAGTTCCCTACCTCATTTTTGGTATATATTGGATTAATGGTTCGGTAGTTACCTCAGTGCCCTACCTCAATTTTTTATACATATTGGATTGATGGTTCGGTAGTTGCCTCAGTACCCTACTATGTTAATTAGAATTGAATTGATTAGTTTGTTTTAGCCATATATTTTGATGTGGTTATTGTGTACCTTGAAATGACATGGCTTCGTTGAGTATCGTGATTGTTGAGTATGACACTCTAATGGCATATATATATATATATATATTGATCCATGATTTATTATATAATTTTATGGCATGTGCTTATGTTTGAGCATGTTTTGAATCGTTGTGTGATTATATACAACATGGGTATGCTATCTCTTTTGAGGTATTGTGATTCAATTAGTATGAGGAAGTTATACTGATACTATATTTGCAAATGACTATGTGAAGGCCATGGAGTGGCATGAAGCTTATAAGACTGGCCAGGATAAGTGGAGCCCTTAGGAAGAGGTTCCATTCTTATAATAAGTGTATGGGTATAAGAGTTAGGGTACAATGGTGTTGTACCTAGAGGTATTAGTTTTTGTTGTGTCAGTTTTCCTTTGGACTCTTATATCCCTACCTACATTTTGACTATCATTCTTGTACAAAAAATATTTATCTATAACCTTTATTTACATAATCTCTCTTATTTTCACTGTTTTGTTTTTTGTTTTGTTGGTTTTAGCCTTTGCACATGGCATAAGAAAGGTGAGGGAACCAGACTTATGTTAAGTGTGGTGGTAGCACACATTATCTTTGGTAATTAATGCTTTCACAAAATAAAATTTTTAAGTAATAAAAAATGGGGTATTACAATTGGTGACCTTGCAACCAAAGTGGTCTGGTCTCTACTTAGACCCATCAGCTATTTGGACCAAATCCATCAATTAGTTTCCTGTGAATAGTCAATTAGTGAGACCACCTAGTGGACTAGTTCGCTTGTTTTATATTAGTTTAGGTTTGGTGTAACTAGACCGTTCGACTTGTTTGGCTTTATATTACTTGGTTTAGTTGTTAATTTTTGATACTATTATGATTCCCTTGTGTTAACACCTCTATGTTATTTAAACATTTAAATTATGATTTCAACCATGATTGCCCTCAAATTTATAATAATAGTAATGATGATAATTGGGATTGAATTGGTTATGTTTCGTGTCATCTCTAAATAACTAATTGGTGGCTTTTATTCCTTGTGATTTGTTTGGTGCTATCACTTAGAAACACCCAATTTGGTTAATGATGGAATCCAATTTTTTTTGTCATCATTTGGAAACACTTAATTGTCTATTTGTAGATTTAATTTATGATTTGTGATATTACTTGAAAATATATAATAATGGAATAAGATGTCATACAAGCCTTTTTATCTAACTCTCGGGGTAGCTGACTGAGAGTTAGTGGATGGGTTTCCCTATAGTTTATATGTTTCGCTCAGTATTTATTTTCTTCTTTACCAGGTTACGATTGGTAGGGGGTATGCACATATCATTAAGGTATGGTATTATACTATAGTAGGCCAGCATCACATTAGATTCCAGTAAGGGTGGGTGAGATATCCCATGTACAAGCCTTTTGGCAGTTTATATTTTCTATTTCTTATGAAAGGGTGGTATTCTAACCTTTAAATCCTTGTAGCGGAGCCATTCAAGGTGTGGTTAGTGAGGTATTTCGATACAAGCCCCCTTGATGTACTCGACCACATGTACTAGGTATGGTATCCTGATTTGTGTAAGCCCTCATGGTAGGTGCACTAGATGTGTGGTGGGTGTGGTATTCCTAGAGAAAATCACCTTCAATGTATCCTGACCCAATGTTGTCATTGTTGTATCCCATTGTGTTTATTTTCTACCATAAATTTTATTCATGGTGGAGAAATGGATGTGGTGAAAAAACTATCTTTATAACCTAAAATTGTGTGATCAATAAAGGAAGAATTATAATATGGTTTACATTGTGTGGATTGCGTTACATGTCTCATATTAACTATTCACCCATGATTTCCATTTAAGAATGCCTTATTATATTACTACCATGAACCTAAGTGTTAATTTATATTGGTATGCTTATCACCATACTAATATGTAACTTCAATATGTTGCATGAGCCTAACTATATTTTAGGTACTGTGTTTTACTAGTACTTCATGGTACTGATACGACACATGTGTGGCTACTATGATGATCTGACTTCTAGTATAAAGAGTAGGGGATGATTTTTAAGGGTACAACTCTTAGTTAGAGTATATAGAGGGTGATTATGTGGGTCAATAGTTGGCTATGTTTTAGGGCTATTCTATTTATTTAAACTATTGGATTTATTCCCTATATTTGAATTTATAAATTCTCATACTCCTCTTATCTATATTATTGATCTCAATTTTATTATTGTGTACTATTGTATTATTATTATGAGCATGAATATTTTCAATTATTATTCTATTTTGCATTATGTTAGGAATAAGGTAGGTGATGATCACACCTATATCATTGTTGATGTGGTGGTAACATCCTATGATTTTTCTTTTCAAACATTTCCACATTTTCTTCAAAATGAAATTTTTTAATTTGTAAATTGTGGGTGTTATATGCGCACCTCCTTGATACAAGTTGGTGTTGTTTATCCAGAGACTACTAAAACCTTAAAGGATCCATTGCTACCCCATCCTTGGATAATACCTATCCAAGAAAAGCCACATAATCTAGCCAGAATTCAAACTTTGAAAGTTTGGCATATAGATGTGTGACCTTAACAATGCTAAGTGTGCCTTGGATGTTGTCTGTTCTTTTATCGATTGTTGGAGTAGATTAGGATGTCTTCAATGAATACTATGATGAAATAATGCAATAATGGTCCAAAAATCTTGTTTATGAGGGATATGAATGTTGCTAGCATATTTGTGAGTCTAAAAGGCATTAATGTGAATTCATAATGGCCATATCTTGTTCGAAGTGTAGTCTTTAGGATGTGCTACTTTGCTATCATTAATTGATGGTAGTTTGGCCAAAGATCAATCTTAGAGAATACTTTAGCTCTCTTGAGTTGGTTAAATAGATCATCAATCTTTGACAATGGACAATGTTTCTTTATTCTAACTTGATTCAACCCTCGGTAATCGATGCACAATCTCAGGCTCATATCCTTTTTTCTTTATAAATAGGACTTCCATACGACAATATACTTGGTCAGATGTAGCCCTTCCTCAACAAATCCTCTAACTAGGCCTTGAGGTCTTTCATATCTATAAGTTACATAAGCTATGAAGCTTTATATATTAGTTCCATCTCGGGCAATACATCCACGGTAAGCTTGACATGTCAAACGTGTGGTATTCTTCAGAATCGCCTCAGGGAATACATCATGATACTCATAGATTACTGCGATTTTCTCTAATGATGTCTTAACTACCTCAGTATCTCAAAAACTATACAAGAATATCATATATCCTTTGTAAAAAAAGTTTCTCATCATGATTGATGCCATGATCTTTATAGAGGGTTAAGGTACACACTTTTAATATAATATTATAACACCCTTAGGTCCTCATAGAACCACACATTCTTGGACTAAATCTTTCATTACTTGATACTTCCCCAACATGTCCATTGCGATATTTTTATCAAATTAATTAAATCCAAGCTCCATTATATCTAAAAAATATATTAATCCCCCAACCACCAACATGACTAATTAATAAAAGTTAGAGCATTGAAGTTGTTCCCCTAAGTGTAACACAACATAACTAGAAATACTACCAGAAGAAGATATATCAACTTTAGCTATGAATGCGTATGACACAAAAGAATGTATTTCTCTAGATTCAAACAATACATATGTTGGAATGGTAGATATAGTAATTATACTAGTCACCACACTAACCTAATGCTCTGCCTCTTACTAGATGATCACATTCAATAGTCCTCATAAAGGAATTCCTGTGGTACTGGTTGATCCAAACCTTGCTAAAAGGCATGAGGCTTCTAACTTCTACGCTGACTAACTCAATTGGAAATGCTAGCTAGTGACAGAGGAACGCTCAAAGTCTGTGGTTATGACTGTTGAACATATTCAGTCCTATGAGCTCATGTCTAACCTCTCGGAATAGTATAACCTTTGACATGACACTCATAAGCTCTATATTTGACCATACCACGCCCATGGAATACCTCCACAATATACTTTTGGGTGATTAGCTTTGTAACGTTTACAGTCGTAATTCCTCTCCTCAAAATTTCTATAACATCCACAAATTTTCCAACAAAAATTTTTCATCTTTAAGACAGTATAGAAGTAAATAGATAAAACTAGGAGGTGTTACCACCACACCAATAATGAGAGAAGTGTTTCCATCTACCTAACCCATTCTTGATGCAAGGCTAAAACTTTTAACAAAACCATGCACAAGAATCAAAGATAGCATGAGAGAGATAAAAGAGAAAAAGAGAAGAGAAGGAAATAAGGTATGCCATAAATAACTTACAAACTAAATACATGAATAGAGTTGAGAGTTTAGGTCAAAAAATAAAATAAGAGAAGCATCCCATCACAATGAGAAAATATAACCAAACCAATTAGCCTAACTCTCTTATACCATAAACCTTACCCAAGGAAAGACATACAAAGGCATTACAAGAAGTTGATCCAACTTGTAAAATGTTACTTGCTCATCATAACAAAAGCTGGATCATCACAGTGACCACACAAGGTAGTATCACTATGGTGAAGTACTGGCAAAAGAAGTCTATTCTATAGTATTTAATGGAGATCATGTTTCACCTTGAAAGCACATAAAAACATGAAGCTATCATATAGATAATACTCAAACACAACAAGGCATGCTTGCATGGAAATCATGGAAGTAAAAAGATATAGTCTAAACCATATTAGAGTCATTCTTTAAGTGACCACCCACTTTACAATAAAGTCCACACATATGACATAACTAATAGTTTGTATTAGCAAACACATTATAAGGCTAATTGGGCATTTTAATGTGCTCACACCAAACACCTCAAATCAATTGGCACTCAAATGTCAACATGATGATTGCATATATCACAAGCATAATTAAACCATATTACTATTGTTATCACATTATATGACCACACAATAAACTTATTAAGATATTCATACAACACACCAAGCCTCCATCATAAACAAGGGTCATGGTAGAGATACACAGGTACATAAGCTCCTAACATTAGCATACCTTCCAAAGTGGAGCATCAATATGGTTGTTTAGATGATGATACCAAACGTAAATGGGGCAATCCAAACCTCCCAGATGGGTGTATGGGCAACAACACCAAATGTAAATGAGGAATCCAAGCCTCCAAGATGGGTGTTTAGGTGACAAAATCAAACTTAAATAAAGTATCCAAGCCTCCCAGATGGGTGTTTAGGTGACAACACCTAATTTAAATAAGGCATCCAAGCCTCCTAGATGGGTGTTTAGGCTGCAAAACCAAATGAAAATGAGGCATCCAACCTCCTTGATAGGTGCTTAGGTGATAAAACCAAATGCAAATAAGGCATCCAAGCCTCCTAGATGGGTGTTTAGGTGACAACACCAAATGTAAATGAGGCATCTATCCTCCCAGATGGGTGTTTAGGCTACAAAATGAAACGCAAATGATAAACCCACCCATCATGGCATATCCTATTTTTGAGCACCAATGCTAAGAGGTTCTGCCACAGTATCACTCCTACTCCTATATTTAGGCCAGAACCTATTAGTACAGGAAAAGGTAGTGAGGAAAGTAGATGAAACACCACTATTCATGGCATACCTTCTATATGAGTACCTACACAATGACGACCAACCACATTATTATTCCTACTCCTAAATACATATCACAACCGGGTAATATGGGAAAGGTATTACATGAGAGGGAGAACAAATATCATAATTACAATTTCATTCATAACTAGATGGGTGTTATCTAATAATAATGCCAAGCATAAAACAAGAGGTACAATTATTATTATTATTATTATTATTATTATTATTATTATTATTATTATTATTATTATTATTATTATTATTATTATTATTATTATTGTTGTTGTTGTTGTTGTTGTTGTTGTTGTTGTTGTTGTTTTTGTTGTTGTTGTTGTCATTGTTATGATTATCAATATTACCAAGAAATATCACAAGTTAAAATAACCCTTTCCTCAACAACCAAATAGGATCACCGAGCACTAATGTTCACACATCATAATACATACAAACTTCCCCTTTTGGGTGCTTAAAATTGGCATCAAGCTTAAGGACTCAAGTCATCATGATATTAGTTTGATTCATATTGAATCTAAGCTCAAGAGTGCTTGAAATCATGATTAAATGGTTGTAAATAAATGGAATAATTGTCACAAAAGGCCTAAGAGAATATCAACACTTAAACATGAGTCAGGCAGCATTCGTCGGACTATTCGATAAGTGCTTAGGACCGATCGACTGGTTTAATTGTACAAGACCTAGACCAAAACCTCACTAGAGAACTAGTCAACTAGTTGGCCTCACTGATTGACTATGTAACACTCCCAAAAATCATAGTTGAAAATTTTTATTTTATTAAAATAATCATGAGCATGAAGTTGCTACCACTATGATCAGCACAAGCTTGGCCCCTGACTAATCTTGTATCAACCGTAAGGCTAAGAAATAATTTTCACAAATCATTACACTAATTAAGACATGGAACTGTAAAAATCTAAAATTTTTATAATAAAGAGAAGTTAGAGTGCGAAATTCAAGTGTTAATATAGAATTAAAAACGAGTACAAGTCAAGCCCCAAAGAAAAAATGTGATACATTGATAAAGAAAAACAAGAAATGTAAACAATCTTATCAACACTCACTCTCGACCCCAAGTGAAATTCGATGGTCATCACATAGCCTCGCCCGATGCATCTAGTGCATCATAGGCATCAAATAGGGTACCTCCTACCTACACAAAGTTAGGAGGGACCTCTACTTGTGGGAATGAGTAGCACCTATAGAATAGTTGATCAGTATGTATTGAGCAAGGTGACCATATGGGTAAGACCATGTAAGAGAAAAGATAAGTAAGGCATACAATGTATAATTCAGGTTCATATCATCAATCTAGACTTAGATTAATATTTTTATCTTACACATTTCTCATATTAATTCTGCATGAGTATGTGGACCCCACTATTATAGGTGGTAGATCAGAAATACTCCATAGGGTAAAATGCACCTAACCACTATTATAGCTAGTGGACTGGAAAATTATTCTCATTGGCCTCGTATAAGTAATTAGTATCTTTCCATGTCTTATTACCATGTAAATTTTGGTTTATTGAGCCCAAAATCCCCCACTATTATAGCTAGTGGAGCATAAACAGTTCACAATGGAGAATGCACTTAACCACTATTATAGTTGGTAAACCAGATGTCACTCCACTAGACAAAACGCACTTGATTACTATTATAGCTAGTGGACTAAAAAAATATCCTCATTATGCCTGACTCGATAATCTTTCACTTTAAGTGTTTAGTATTTTATATGTATCTTATTCGACACACAACCTAAACTAGACATGCATGACCCACAATACTTCCCATGCTCACCCGTTCACTTTTAGTCCTCCCAAAACCCTATCCCATGTCTTAAGACCTTCCCACAAACTATGACTCCAAGAATTCCTCCCCATTTTTTCCCACTCACCATGAGAACCCAAAGCTCTTCTATATGTGGTTCAAGGCTCACTCCCCATAACTTTTGTTTGACTCCTCTTTGAGCTCTAAGGTTTCCTTTCGAAACCCTAATCGGGCTTCTGTGGCCTCACTTTCCCTAATCGTAGACAACCCATAGTCTTTTTTGCTACTAAAAACCATCACTTCCCTCGAACCATGCCAGACACCCCAACCTCGCTACCCGAATCCCACAAGTGATCATAGAAACCCTAGTTTGTTTCCCGAAACCCTAGTACTTCTCCTTTCTTTTACGTCACCCCCTTAACACCCAAACACCTTTTCTCACTTGGCTCACCTTTCCTCCATATGACGCCCCTTTCATCTTTTATAACCCATTCAAACCATTTCCATTAGTTTTTCCTTCCTTACACACTTCTCTCACTTAGGGTTTCCTCCCAAAACCCTAGTTAGGTCCCCTATGCATCCTTACAACAACCCATATACTATTTTCACATATGGACTCCAATCATCCTAACTACTTTTCCTTTCCCTTACTTGACCCTCAAGCCAACTTTTTCCATGTAAAGGTCATCCCCATACAAAGGCTAACCATCCCATGCAACTCTATACTCCCAATGCATTTTTTGGTCCATTCTATTAGTCTGTTCCCATTATTCCTCCTTTTATCCGCCTATAGGTTATAAGAAATTTAGGCCATCCTTACCATCCTTTAGTCAACTCAATTTCTTCACTATTTTTTATTTCTCTCACAACCACATCACACTATTTAAGGCATCCTATAATGCATGCCATGAAGGGCAATATTACATAAGCACATTCCAAGTACAAGCAACAATACCACATTACACATGTCATAAACACATAGAACTTACCTTAGTTCCATGCTTATCAAGATATGCTACAAAATCATAGTCAAAAACATATAAGGTACACACATAACACATATTACACTCATATTAGGCCCTAACCATATCCTTATCTAAAACCATATCCTTAGGATTCAGACTTGGTTCACCTAAAAGAGGGGAAATACTAGGGTTAAATTCCCTCTTATTAATATTTTTATTATTTCCTATTTACCTTTATTATAACCTAATATTAGGGATAATAATAAAAATAGTAGCTTTAGCAGTGAAAATAAGGATATTATCCTTAACATGGTTAATCATGCTATTATTAGCCAAAATAAGTTTAGTTAGTTACATTGGTTAATGATAAGGTATTATTAACAATATTAGCCATAAATATAATAACTTTAACAATAATAATAATAATAGTAATGATAACAACACAACAACAACAATAATAATCATGATGATGATGATGATGATGATGATGATGATGATGATAATGAAGATGATGATTACGATGATGATGATGATGATGATAATGATAAGGTTAGGATAATAATTACACTAATTATACTTGAGGGCTAGGAAGGTTAGGGCACAACCTAGTGAGGGTGGCAGCTAGGTGGCGGCAGCGACAACGAATAACGGTGGCAGCGATGGGGGCGGTGGAAGTGGGGGTTATAGAAGGCGGTCTTTTAGTGCTCGAAGAGAGAGAGAGAGTGAGATGGTGGTTGTGGTGATGGTGGACTCTTTGGGTTGAGAGGGTTGGTGTGGTGGTGATTACGCAGCAAGTATGGTAGAACAGGTGGTGGTGGTTGCGGTGGCAAGGGTGGTGAAGGGGGATAGAGGATGAAGGAGAGGGAGAAAGGGAGAAGGGAAGGTAAGGGAGGCTTTTTTGGGTCGATTAGGTGGTAGGGGAGGTGGTGATTACTATGAAGGAGGCAATGCACAATGATGAGAGGGGTGACAATGGGTGTAAAGTGGTTGGTCGACCAACCAACTTTGCATAGCTGGGATGGTTCATATAGGGGAAACCAAGGGTGGTGAGTGGTTTAATTTGGTGGAGGCTAATGTAGGGAAGGGTTTAGTTGGTGTTTCAGGTGGTAGTGTTTCACAGCAATGGCTAGCGCGGCGTCTAAAGTGGTGGTGGTGTTGCGCCGCGACGGCCAAAGCAGTGTCTAAAGTAGCGGTGGCATAAGTAAGCTAAATGTTTCGGTCAAAGTAAAGAGGGAAAAATGGGACCGGTAGGGGGTATTTATAGGCTAATGGAGGTAGGATAAGGAAAAGGGGGAATAGGACAAGACACAATTGAGGCAAAGCTCACTAGCTAGTGGTGGCAGGTTGGTTCGAGCCTGCAATTTACAAGGTGTAGTTTGGTAGTGGGAGAGAAGGGAAAGGGGAAGGGGCTTGCATAGAAAGGGGTACAGGGTAGGTTAAGGCTAGGAAGGGAAAGGAAAAGGAAAGGGGAGGGGGAAGGGAGAGGGTAGGTGAGTGGTACGGTGGTAGGGTAGGTTAGGCAGTGCAGAGTTATAGGCTCAACTTGCAATGCATTGAAGGGAGAAGAGAGGAAGAAGAAGAGGGGGGTCGACTGACCAATCTAGTGGAAAAGAAAAGAAAGAAAAGGAAGGGGGAGATCCGAAGGGTGAGGAAGGAAGAAAAAAAGAAGAAGGGAGGCTGGGTTGCATGGGGGAGAGAAGAGAGGGAAGGGAAGTTAGGCCTTGTGAGGCCCAATCCGGGGAAGAAGGGGAGAAAGAGAAAAAGGAGAAAGGTGAAAAATAAGAAAGAAAAAGGAAAAAGGAAGGAAAAAGGGAAAAAGGAAAAAAGAAAAAATAAGTTTGTTGGGGTATTTAGAATATTTTCATATTTTTTAATATTTAAAAATAATATAAGTTAGGAAAATAATAATTAAATTCCTTTTTATATTAATTTAGGATACTTAGGGTAATTTTCCTAAATTCTATTTTTGCCTAGGAAAATACTCTAATCTTCTCCAATTAAATTCTTTATTATTTTAGTTTTTTTATCCAAAATATTCCCCTTATCTTAAAAAAAATTTATTTAATAAATTTTCCTAATAAATCTCTATTTTATAATAATTTCCTAAATTAGGATTTTGAGGTATTTTAAACTATTTATGGGAACTAGTCGACTGGTTTGGTCTAACCGATCAATGGATCTAAGTAGTGACTAACCTATTTTGTTCTATAGAGAAATTGGTTGAAGGGTTTGATTAATTGATCGACTGGTTATGGAAGGCAATCTACTGGTTTGATCAAAACAGTCAAGGGATCTAAGTGGAGACCAAACTATTTTTGTCTACAGGGACACCATTCGATAGGTTTGACAAATCAATTCATTATTCATCTAAACCATTCGACTGGTTTATCAAACCAATTGACTGAACTCGCGACCAACTTATCCCAAACTTTAAACCATTAGATTGCTCACAAAACAACCGATTGACTACTCTGGGTAAAATGCTACCTAGATTTATGAGACACAACTCAAATATCACCACACTTTACCATATTAATTCTAGCATGCTTCTATGTCAAAACATACAAAAAAAATATATGCTTCACACATGGAATTACATGGATATATGGTAATGTATTTATTTAAACAAATCATGCTCAAATAACCCAATTTGTTCTTAAAATTAAAGAATTACAACAACACTAACTTGGAAAGAATTATACCACATGCTCATAGCATGGAACACAATTAGATCATACTTATATAAGCACCAACACACGGAATCCCAATATACCATAGAAACCTACTAATGTTAAAGATAAGAATGCCTTACATCACAATAACCTCATCAAGCCTACACGGTCAACAACAACGGGAAATAAATGAGGGTTCTAATGACATTAAAGTGTAGCTTTATGTTATCATATGTAGCAACAATCATTAAGGCATATCATAATTTCATCAAAAGTGCAAAAGATTAAAGACTACTAACTCGAACATCATATGATTCATTGTTAGAAAGCTAGAGTTATGGAATTGGTTAAGCATATAAGCATGCTTTATACATTGAATCTCCATAATCTAATTACTGAACTAACTTATGATGCAAACATATGATTCACAATTATGATCATAAACCCATATGATGACACACTTCATACTTGCAACCATCCATATTTACAATGCATTTCTTACTATCACACATATGTCATATATTGTGCTTTGCCATGGGCACATACCAAACTCAGAGGTGCCAAGTAATGCAAACATGAACACCAAACCTTATTATATAATAAAGAATTGCATTTACTTTAGGCAAATCCTCTAGCATAGAAGAAAATACTCCTAAATCAATGGCTCACTATAATATCCTTGATTGTCTATGGAAATTTAGAGTTCCAAAATAGTAAAAAATACCTTTAAAATTTTAATTTAAAAATTACAAATATAGAAGAAAGACAGAGATGTGAAATCTCAATCTATTTCCCACAAGATCAATAACTAAGAGCAATGGGGTGTAAGAAATATTCAAATCTCTCAAAACCTTAATCTCCCTTTATTTATAGTAAATAAAGAAGAACTAAAGTAAATATTTAGAAGAAGAGAAAATCAAATGCAATTTGAAGAATAATGGCTAGATTCTTTAGCTCTCTGCTGAAATAAGAAAATAGAAGGAAAGGAAATAAGTCCTCCAAAATTAGCAAGGTATGCCAAAGGGTGAAGAGAGGAAGGAATAGCAAGAGTTTAGGTGGTGATACCGATCAAAATCTAAGACCAAGAGGAAAATCCGAGTTCTTCATAGTAGAAGGAAGGGAAAAAAGAACACCCAACACTTAGAAAATTTCAAGGAAGGGAGAGCAAGTGAAGAGGGGTTTAATGAGTGTGTGTAAGGTGGAGAAATAATTGGATAAGGAGAGTTGGAAAGGCCTACTAGTTGACTAGAAAGGAAGAAGAGAGAGGACAAGAAGTTTCCTTTTGAGGGTGGAGTGAAGTATTATATATAAATATGTGAGAGGAACACATGATTTAATATGGGGTAAGAGGGTTATATTCACGTAAGATCAAACCAAGATAGAGCCGCAATAGGGTTTTGAGATTTGCTCAAGATAGAGCTAGGAGGGAAAAAGGTAAGAGGATAAAGGGAAAGGTGGTAAGTGAGGAGAAAGTAACTCAAAATTCTTTTTGGGGAAGTTTTTTTTATCTAAATAAAATCATATAAAGATATAATGAATGTGAATATAATCCTAAAGTATAAATGTATGCTAATTAGCATAAAGAGACTCTAAGTAGGAGTTTCATAAACAATCAAAAAAGAATTAAAGTGAATTAGAGAGGGATTAAGGATTGTAGCCTAACCAAATTATAGGTTTGGAAAACTAGTTGACTGGTTATGCAGGAATCAAAAATAAGGATCGTCCGACACACCATTCGAGTGGTTTGGGTAACTAGTCAATTAGTATCCCTAGAATCCAACATTTTTCCCAAATCCAAGCCTTTCCAAAACTAAAAAAACTTTATTGAATACCAACATAATTATAAATATATTTTTAAAGAATTTTAGTATGGGGCATTAAAATGTCCCCGAGATTGACGTCCAATTGAGGTTGCTAATCCCATACTCCTGCTAACTTAGCATGCTTCCTCTAGTATAGGCCTTCTTTCGGTCATCGAGATGCTTATGACCCTAAAATTTTATTTTACCCCTGAATGTGCACTCTATACTTGGTTGAATTTTTGATCCTCTAAATCTTTCTTATATATTCCCACCATATCTAGCAAAGTAACTCCCACTAATAGCTCTTAGTATTTGATTCCCAGGGTGATCTTGTAACTATGAACCTACGTTGCCTCATGTACCTCTACCTCTGATACACACTAGACCAAGCCCATGAATTTCATTTACCACCCCTATATTATCATGTCTCCTTGAAGAAAGCCCATGAACTCATCGTACTTCTTTATACAGAGGTGAGTGGTGTATAAATGAGCATAAAGCACGTTAAGGAATAGTCCTATACCTTAAAATCTCAGCCTCTATGTTGGATGCTTGTCTATCAGGCATCAGTTCTTCCCCTAAGGTAGTATATTCCCATATCAACCCTCTTGTCAAAGGCTAATCACATGCAATGAAGGTATTTTCCATATCTTTAAACCATATTTCCATAATATTAGGGTCTTATTGACTCTCAAAGATCAGTGGGTGACAATTCCAAACCCTGTTAAGCTAATCTTCTAGAACTATTATGGGTTGTGGTACCAGTGATAGTTTTGGGGCTTGGATCTAGGTTCCATGTACACTCAAATGATCACTATGAATGCCTTGAATACCTTTATAACAATGATTAGTGGCTATCGATTCTTAAATATTATGATTAATAATAATTAATCCATTATTAAGTACTAATAATCGGATAACAAATCTATATAAAGGCTATCTATAACACATTCCCTAACCCACTCCTACTTACAGACATTTTAGGTTTGAAAACCTTCACATTTAGCTAAATACTTAGGTAGTTGGGATATCATTCAAAATAGCTTGTGTGTTAGCTCAAATAGTTAAAAACTATAAAGATTTTCACATAAGTTCTTATACCAATCCTATGGTATAGGATTTTGAAAAGGAAATACCTTTAAGAAAATCCTTAATGATAACCCGTAATATTAACTTAAATAATTTAAGACTAGAAAAGATCTTAAGAAAGCTCATAATTCTTGAAAACAACATACCTTTATGAAAATGCTTTGATACCAAATTGTAATAGAATAATTTTTCACTACTAAAAAATTTCATGTCTAGAACCTTGCAAAAGTAAAAAAATACCAATAGATTGTCAAAAATGGGGTATTACTGCTGCACCTAAAATAGGATAGGTAACATTTGCTTGTTCTATGTCAGATAAAAGGTTGAGAACTAACCAACTAAAACCAAACTAGAGTTTGCTAAACATATAATATAAATACTGAAAGAAAGGCTTTCAAGTTGAGGATCTCAAAAGTCTGCATATATTCAAATACATGAGGGGAAAATTAAACCAAAGTATAGGGTTTAAATTATATAAAATAAAAGTATGGTGTAGCCCTAAACTCCGATCCATCAAGGATTGCATAAAATACTTTGGATGTCCATACTCTCAAAACCCATATCCAACATGAGGTTGGCCTACTACCTATCATCCTCGAAAACTTGTACGCGACTCTTTGCTTATGTGAATGAATAGGTGACATAGAAAAAAAGGCATATTAGTATACTTTATACTAAATAAACCAAGTTACTATTTCAATGGAAGTCACAAGCACACAAGATTCCCCATATAATCAGAATCATACTAACATAGTTACTATTGATCTCCATTTTATACTTTCCTAATCCATTAGGTCATTTATATATATAAGCCATTATCTTTGTTACTATTCATTTTATTTGAATCTTATTTTTTTTTTCTCTCTAACCACCTATCTATTTCCAAATTATAATCCTAATACTTACCCAAATTCATTTCCAAATACTTATTTAGATACTTATCCAAGTACCTATTCAAATTCTTATCCAAATACTTATTCAAATTATTATCCAAATTCTTATTCAGATTCTCATCTAGAAATGGACTATGCACCACCTTATGGTTGCACATTCTATGGAAATCTATCAAACCAAATATCATAAAGTCTAGGTTGAAGCTAAGTAACCACTGATGGACATAAGTCAGAGTTGAAGGCAAGGAACCACTAATAGACATAAGTCTAGGTTGAAGCCACAAAACCACCACCTAGGTGACTAGACCCTTTTGTATTGATATTCTTTAGTACATCATCAGTGTCTAGAGTAGGTAAGGCCCCTGGAGCTACTGAGATCCCACCTATAGATAAAGTACAAAGACATCAATAAACGCTTCAAGATTAACTAACCCTTGGTATCTAATGAAGGATTAAGTAACCTAGGACCATACGCAACTTGATTAGCTTTCACTTTAAGTGTTTAGTACATTATTCTTGAAGTTATGTGATCATAAAAGGCCCATACAATATGCAAGTAGGGCATTCACATTTTTATTACATCTTAAGTATTTCCATTCCCTAGCCATGTGTGGTATTTTTGTTAATGTTTATTGAATATTATCCTAATCCCTTAGATTAATCCATTTCAAACAGAGTCCATATTAAATTACCCCTTTAAATCTATCGAATACTTGTTCTCATTAAGGCCTTTATAATACCCATTGAGTATGAGATGAATCATGATTCATTTAATATATCTATTATATTTTCAATCCATGTTAAAAATGTATTTCACTAATTAAATAGTCATATAGTAGAGTTAGAAATTAACTCAAAGCATATCCAAGATAAAAGATCAAAATCACACAATTTGGACAATAAGTCAACCATTTTTTCCTAACCACTCAATTAGTTTTACTAACCAATATATTGGTTTAGGCCAACCAATCTATTGGTTTAGCTTAGTCAAACCTACTTTTCCCTCAAACCTATTGATTACTTTGGGCCAACCATTTTACTATTCTAATGACTAGTTGATTGATATAGCCTAATAACTTAGTTGATTTACCCGCAACTAGCATATAACAGACATTTTCATGCAAATCACACTAAAAAATCCTGCCACATCAAAACTACCTTCATATAAATACTTCATCAGTTCATAAACTATAACACACTTCACCATTAACTAAATAGTCCTAATTTCCCTATAATATTGCATTTTTCTTAGGATTAATAAATAAATCAACATGAGTTAATCTAAAATATAATTTTCATGTAACCTTCCATAATTAGGACATTAAGGAATACACCCCATCCTATGATTAACTAGGCCACATTTTAAATGTAAGAATAACTTTCTTAGTGTAGGATAAACTTTTCCACAAATAGGAAACCTCAACTTTGAATATTTTAAGCACCCAAACCTTAAAAATAGAAGTTAAAGTTTTAGAAATCCAATAAATAATTTCATGAATTAGAATTCGAATTAGAAGACAACAACTTATCAATACATACAAAAAAACTATGGAATTTTTGCTGAAAGACAGAATCAACTAACTCTTAATTCTACTCCTCCATTGCTTAAAGATAAATAATAAAGAGATAAATAAGGGATCATAAGAGTGGAAAGAAATGAAAACTATGCTTGAATTGGAGAGAAAAAAAGAAAACAAGGTTTAAAAAAGTTGGAATATTTTTGTGAGTATGGTTAGGCATAAATTGAAAAACTCTAACTTATACTATTCAAATTTGAGTTGAAGGGGAGGATTTTTTCAAACATTGATTGACTACCCTTCTAGAGCTAACATGATAATTTCTTGAAAAATACAGGTCAAATTTGCCCAAAAATGTCAAACATAGGAGAGATATGAACAATCAACGTGGAAGGTTTCTCCTAGCTAAGCTGACGTAGGTTTGGGAATCAAAGCAATGATTTCCAAAGCATATAGAGGAGAAGGTAGAATAAGACAAAGCTAAGGTCATCCTTTCCCTAAATTATCAAATTTGAACCCTTGAATTAGTTTGAGGAAGAATCTTAGGCCAAATATGTGGTAAGAAAGTTTAAGAATATATAAAGAACCGCTTAGAATGGGATTATCATGGATCCATTTTGGTGTAATAATTTTTACTAGAAAAAATAATTTTTTAGCATGTAATTTGCTTGACAAATTAGTTAATTGGTTTGGCTTACCAATTGACAGTTCTACCAACCTCCGGATTGCTTCCCTAAACTAGTCAATTGGTTTTATCGAGATAAAGATTTTAGCTAAAATGAAAAACCCATCAATAGGTTCATGGAACTAATCGATTTTCCTACCAAGTAAATCATTTTATTCCATTTCTAAAACTTATTCTAATACAAATTTTTTTCAAGCTCAATTATAGTTCTAAATTGGAATCAAACATTATCAAATCTTAATAGATACTATAACTTCTCATTCAATAAGCTTCATAAAAAGATGGGGTATTATAGTGTGATACTATATTATTCTTATTATACTATTAAATGTATGATTTTTATTTCAATGATATGAATTGTGATATTTTATGATAGAAATATAAGTAAGTTAGAATTATGTGCACTACAAGAAACCAGTGTGTTAACGACCAATTTAGCGACTAAATTTTTGTATGGTCACTATTGATATATTATTAACAACCACCATCAAAATTTTTTATTGGTACATCTATTATGACCAATGTATCTTTTGGTTGCTAGTCGTTAATTTATTTGGTCACTAAAAACATTTAAGTCTTATGTGTGTGTGTTTTATACAAAAAAAATTCAAATATGTACATTTCATAAAAAAAAGGCAAGATGCAATGAAAAGAAAAACTAAAACTTCTCAATTTATTAAAATTCTAACAAAAAAATTTCACCCGTCAAGCCCCCATCTATTTTCTTTCTCTATTCTCTTTTTTTATTTTTTCCCTAGGGTCGACTAAACCCATACCCTAAATCCCCAAAGTCTACCTCTTTAGCTCTTCTCTTCTTTGTTCTCCATTCCCTTCAACCTAGGCCACACCACCAAACCGGTAACTACTAGGTGACCACACCACCACCCCTCCTCTAGTAGTCTTCCTCCTCTAATGTAGTAGTAGTGAGCATCAATAGAGTAGTAGTAGCCATCACCACTGCATGACCGCCTATAGCATTCCTTGACACCAGTGAGTGGTCCTTGGTCATCTACGAATCTTCAGCATCCCTCATCCCCTCCAATTTTGCAGTAATTCATTTGGTATAAACACCCAAACCCTAACTTTTTTTGATTAATTTTTAATGAATTAGCTTTTGATAAGATAAATTAGTTATTTAGTTATGTGTGTGTGTATATTGAATGAAATATTTGGAATAGTTAATTGTATTGGTTGTGGTTGATTTGTGAAAATTAGATTTGTGATTCGGTTATGCCTAATTTGTCAATTTTATTCGATTAAGCTATTTTGGATAAATTAAATTTACAACATGCTTTAAAATGTATATAATTTCATGTTGGAAATATTAGTTTGTGAAATTTTTGTAAAATTAATTGGAATTGAATTCGTAGGTCAATATTTTTATAGATTTAAATTAGATTTTGTAATTAATCTATTTTATTCAAATGATTATATAAATTGTGTTATATTACATATAATTTCATTTCTAATATGTCATTTTAAATATATTAGGAAGAATGGAATAGATTTGTAGTCTAGACTCAAAAACCCTAATTATATTAAATTATGTCTTTCCTTTATTTTTTTGATCAATTCAATATACAATATATGTTATCTTGAAAGTAAAAAATTAGGAAGGGTTTTAATGGATAGTGTTGCTCAAAGTTTTCTTCATTCTTTATATTATTGTATAATCTCTTTTTGATGTCCATAGATTATTTTCTATGGCAATTCATTTAAGAATTCCATAATCATTCAAGTTAATAAAATTAGATAACGAATATGATGATGATGATCAACATTGACATTAAATTTTTTTAACAAGAAACAAAATATGATGTAATTGGTGTGCTTTGTGCTTTCTATTTCTTTCATTAATACTTTATTAATGATGTTTGGAGTTATATCTTTATAATCCTTGTTGTGTATTCTTTAAATTGTTAGTGTGCACTCTTTATCTAATTGGTATTTGTTTTCTACTCTTTATGTTCACACCTTTTTTCCGTTAGGAAATGGTACCCAATATGGAAAGGATTGGGCTTGTTGATGATCATTTTCATGATCTAATATATTTTACTAGGGTTGAAGAATTCTTAAATTATGCATTTCAAAAAATCAATATAAATCTAATTAGACATCCATGTATTAATTGTTAACATTGATTCTAGAACTTGTGATACTGTGAATGCACACTTGATAACCTTTAGCATTATGAGAGGTTATACTCGATGGTTTCATCATGGTGAAGAAGGACACGAGGAACATTCTGACATTGATATATATCGTCAAAATAATGAGAATGATGATGACTATGATGATAGTGATAACGACAATAGCAGAACTTGTAGAAGATAGGTGTGCTCATTATCAGAATCTTGAGCCAAATTTGGGAAATAAAGGATTCCTAAGCCATTAAGAAGAGCCTAACTTTGAAACAACAAATGAGCATATAGGTTGTTGAATAACTTCTAACAACCTCTTTATAAGGGTTCAATAGGATCTAAATTGTCTTCCTTAATTAAATTGCTTTATTTAAAGAGTACTAATAAATGGAGTAATTGTTCTTTATCAATGCTACTTAAATTTTTGAGAGAAGAATTATTGCTTAAAGATTCAATACTTCCCAACTCTTATTATAAGGTAAAAAATAAAATCAAAGATCTTAGCTTTTCATATGCAAAAAATTGATTCATGTATGAAGGATTGTATACTATTTTGGAAAGAAGATAGTCTTCTAGAGAAATGTAAAACTTGCAAAGCTTTAATAAGGTAACATTGGAAGCATAGTGGGGAAGAGAAGGTAAAAACACATAGAAAAAAATACCTATTAAGATATTGCAATTTTTTCCACTAAAACCTTGACTTTAGATATTTTTTTTTCATTAAGAGGCCTCTCTAATGAGATGGCATCATGGTAAAGATAAAGATGGAGATTTAAGGAATCAAATTGATAGTTATTTATGGAAAAAACATGATAAGTTCAATCTAAATTTTTCTTCTAAACCTTCAGATGTTATACTTTGGCTAGCTATTTATGGATTTTAATCCTTTAACAATGCGACACCATCATATGGTATGTGACATGTGAGCCTTATTCCATATAACTTGCCTCCTTCATTTTACATGAAGGAACCAAGTATGTTTTCATCCATGTTCATTCTAGATTTGTTATTGAGTTTCAACTTTTATTGAGCTTTCTAAATTATGATATCAAAAAGTCATGTTTTGTGCTTGCTTCCATTTGATGTCTATGTCATTAAAATTTCATTGTTTTATGTTTGGTTTAGGTCCCAATGGTGTTGGGTATGCTATTGATGTTTATTTAAAACCTCCAATCAATGAATTAGAGGACTTTTGGACTAATGGTGTCCAAATATATAATGCATCAAAGTGTCAAGATTTTAATCTCCATGCATATCTTAAGTGGACTATCAATGATTTTCTTACATATGGAATATTTTTCATATGGAGCACAAAGGGAAAACTTGCTTTCCCTATTTTCAATAAGGATGCGCACTCTTTGAGACAAGTTAATGGGGAAAATGAATGCTTTATGGGGTCACCGGTGCTACTTGGAAAATAATCATAGATGGAGAAGAGAAAATATGTTATTTGATGGTACTATAGAAAAGAGCACACCTCTAAAGCCTCTAATAGGTAAAGAGATTTTTCACCAAGTTTAAGATGTTAAAGAAATCATATTAAGAAAAGATATTGCCTTCAATGGGAAGGTCTCACACAAGAATAGGAAAGATAACAAGAACAAGAAGAGTATATTTTTTAAACTCCCATATTAGAATCACCACTTGATACTGCTTACCCTAGATGTACTGCACATTGAAAAAAATTTCTATGGGATAGCATACTTGGAAAACTACTTAACTTACCAAATAAGATGAAGGATAAATATAAATCTCATCTTGATTTGAAAGCAATGGGTATTAGGCCAAAGTTACATCCTATCACAAATGGCCATAAAATATTACTACTTGATTCCCATTTCACTCTGTATAGGAAGGGAAAGCATAAATTTTAAAACTTTATGAAGAATTTGAACATTCTAAATGGTTGTTCTTTTAACATTTTATAGTGAGGAAACTTGAAAGAAAATAACATTTCTAGATTAAAGAGCCATGAGCATCATATTCTCTCAATCATATTCTTCCTCCTGGTATTGCGTGGCCTTATTCTGGAGGATGTGTGTGAACCACTTATTGAGTTGTATATATATTTTTGAAGGATTTAGGTTCAAAAAATTTTGAATATGGAAGACTTGAGGTGTCTTGAAGCCCAAACTCCAATAACCCTTTGTAAGTTAGAGAATATTTTCCCACCATCTTTCTTTGATGTGATGTTACTTTTGCTAGTTCAGTTAGCATATGAGGCTATGTTATGTGGAATTATACATTATCATTAGATATGTCCAGTGGAACGTAATTTTTTCATGTTGAATTCCTATATAGGTAACATGACTCGTTTAGAGGATTCTATTATAGAAGGGTATATAGTAGAAGAATGCATGAAGTTTTGTTCAAGATATATGCATAAAGAAAAGACAAAGTTTAAATGCCTTGATCAAAATTATAGTGATGATGTGAACGTCTTTGAAAATTTATCCTCCATTTCTTATAAAGGAAGTGAGCTAGGAAGTGGTAGAACTAGAGAGATAGATTCAAATGAATTAGAGCAAGCCCATTTATATGTTCTTAAAACTTCTAAAATAGTTCAACCATTTTTTGAGTAGTTCATATCTAAAAACTCTTTCCATTCTATCTATTTTTTCAAAGGCACATGCTAGATATATGATATATCTTTTTCATTATTGAGTGTGGTATCAAAACCAAGAAGACAATCTAGCACAAGTGTTTTCCAATGATGGAATAGAATGTTTGTTGAGTGGTTTAACAAAAAGTAAGTTTTCCATGCTATTCAATATTAAATATATATAGCAATGCAAGTTCATTTAGATCATTGGGTTTGCAATAATAGGATATAATAAAAAAAAATTTATTAGGTTGTAGATTTATAGGAAATAGATAAAACAAGAATATAGAAGCCTTAATCTCATTGTCATATGGTATATCAAAATGCATGACATGTTTTTATAGCTATGTAGTAATTAGATATCAATTCCATACTACATCTCACGAGTAAAGAAAAAGGTCACAATATAGTGGAGTGGTTGTGGTTGGTGATGATGGTAGTGGATCCATTGATTACTGTGGTTAATTGATCAAGATTATTGAGTTGTAGTATTTGGGCATTAAGTGCTTAGCCTTATTTTAATGTGATTGATTTTATGTTGCTGATAAATTTAAGGGAGTGAGGGAAGATAAGTATAGGTTTAAAAGTGTTGATTGTAGACATATTTGGAAAACTAGAAACCCCTTTTTTTAGCAGCTCAAGCACCATAAGCATTTTATGTTGAAGATAACATTAATAAAGTTTGACATGTTATGTTAAAGAATCTACCTGTAGTTCCTTATGAAGGCGTTACAATCGGATGAAGACTTGTGCATCTAAACTTTAATTATCTTTGAAATTTATAAAAGTGATGAGTGATGTATTTTTATATACTTGTTACTAATAGCTTGATTTTTCCTAAATGAGATGTATTATTTTATTATTTATTTTGAACTCTTATTTTTTTTTAATACATTAAGTGTCTGATGGTCTCTAGTTTTTTAATGTGTTATAATTTTGATGAAGATAGGGTAATGAATAAATTTAATCATCATATGTAGCTCATGATATACATATATTGTGACACAATATCTTCCACCAAATGTTGTTTTATAGAATATAATTTTTTATTTTAATAGTATGGTTGTAGGTTTCAAGGAAATAGTGTCACCAATTGAATTAAAGACTAATAAACCTAAGTATATATCAATGCTTCAATTGAATGCTATTAGAAAAGGGCACAACCAAGGACCAGGATTGAAGATGTTTCTACTATCCCCTAACATCGATGGAAATATTTATGCCATTGATAAGACGAATGATGTTCCCCCATCATCATAAACTTCAAAAGTTGGTGCTAAATGCAAGTATAGCACTACTAATGTCCTTATAAATCAAAGGGACCCCTTCTACCCTTACTCAATGAGAACATTGCTCTACAAGGAAAAACAACTACGCTCTAGGTGGGAATAATCAATTCAATGCTGAAAATGTCACCCAATCTTCTCTAAGGAACCTTACAAGTGGAGGTATGACATAATAAGATTTTTTTAGCACATTTTAGTTAATGCTTGTTCAAATTTTCTAATATTTTTATGTAATAGATAATTCTACTCAAAAGATTTGGAAGTCTTGAGGTAGAAATAGGTGTCAAAAAGTAGCATCCTTAGCTATGGAAACAAGCTACTTGTGACTTTTTCTTTAATGGATGTGTTGTTGGAGATAATAGGCATGAGTGGAGCAAGAACATATGTAAATTATTCTACAATTGCAACATAATTCCTTTTCAAATCCACCCTTAGGATGTAATTAAACAAAGACACAAGGACCACCTATGGTCTATAATAACAATACTTAATTTCAATAGTTCATTTGGATATTTCATTTACTTTTACTTGTGCTACTTCAAAAATTTTTTCTCCTTTTCCATATAATATTTTGCTTTGACTTGTTAATTATTAGTTACTTTGGATCCATTGCTTTTGTGTTGCAGGAGAAGTTCTCTAATGATGATATAGAGAGTTGCAAAGGTTCTTCTCTTTATCACATGAAAGACTTGTGGAACAATTGGAGGGGAGAACATCATAGAACTATTAAAGGCTTGGATGTTCATGAAAAATTGAAGCTTAAACCAGATATGATTGAGGAGAAATTTGATTAGGAGTGGTTGGTGAAATGTTACTATCATAGTCCAAATTTTATGGTAAATCACTTATGAATAATTTATTAGAAATATATTTATATATTCTATTACCTTGCTAAATATTCTTCTCTTATTTATCATATAATAAAATAAATGTGCATAAGAAATGAGCCAAAGAAATAAAAATAGCCTCTTGATGATAGACAACAAATGTCTTCATCATAGTGGCAGTAAGCCTTATTGAGAGACCGCCTATGATATGGCGTATATCATATGTATTTACCTGTGAAGAGAAAGAGACAAAGTTTTCCGCTACATTATTTTTTTCTTGTTTTCAATCCTTATAGATAAATATTGTTATATTTTCTAGGGAGGAAAAGATGGAAAGCATTTAAATTGTGGCATCATTTATTTTAAACACCATAGAAAGGATGAAGAGATAGCTACAACCAAGACTAGAGACATCGATTTACACCTTTTTTCATATATCATTCATTTTATTAGTTCCATATATATTTTTTTGTCTAACATTTTTTGTCTTGAAGGCTCAAATTACTAAGCTACAAGCTACAGAACCCTCCCTTACTCATGTTGAGGTAGCCGAACATGTGTTGTGGAGTGAATCCTAGAGACATTATAGGCCCTTACAAAGGCAAGAGCAAACGTTTAGAAGATCTCAAGGAAAGAGATTAAGATCTTAAAAGAAAAAATAAGAGTTGAGAAAAAGAATAAAAAAAGCAAGTACTAAAATAATGAATGGACAAATGGTAAACTATCATGGATTGGATTTTGAAAATTGTGCAATTTCAATGCTTGACGCGAAATAAAGAGAGTGAAGATGACATGTTTACTTCTCCATAAACATCATAGGGTTCTAAGTACCCTTGAGCATATGGTTAGTTAAAATTATTAAATATCTTAATCACTAGGAGTTTGATTCTAACTAGTTATCTAATAATCTTAATTAGATAGTTTAGATGTAACTAAATTCAAATTAGCTATATATGGTTCCTAGGGAGGAATTTTTGAAATTAAAAGGCATAGGGACCTTCCCTAGATAAATTCATCTAACTTTTGAGAGATTACAAGTAATAATCTAATACAATGGCTAGGAAACTTGAAATATGTATAGTAGTAACAAGACATTAAAATGGCCTATAAATTATAAATATGGTCAGAAGAGTCATATTAGCATGCCCCTAAATAAGTAGATTTGGAACATACATTGGTTTCTTATAAGGGTTACATGTAAATGTTTCCGTTAATATTTCTCTTCTTTACAAGAATCATTTGTCATAAGGGTTGCATGTTTAGTTCTTTATATTACTTTCTTTTATATTGAGTTGTTCTTTCAATTAATAGTTTTGTTTCTTACTTTATATTAGCTCTAACGGTTGAATTATTAAAATGTGCATCCAGTGGAACCCAAGTGGATATAATTTTGAGCACGTCGCTAATTTTAAAAAGCTAACTGGTGGTGAAAATATTCTTTGTGCAGAGGTGAGGCTTCTTCTCTTAATAATGAGTACGTAATTATGTATATTTTTGTAAAGGCCTTGATTTTTTATTTCATAATTGATTTTAACTCTAATGGTTGAATTATTAAAATGTGCATCCAGTAATATCTATGAAAAGAGACATGTATAGACGGGGTCACATCTTTATATCCGTAGTGTCATAGAATATATATTCTAATAAAGCCAACTGTTTTCTTTGCAACACCCAATTATGTTTAATTCACACATTACACCATTGAGTTTTAAGTGGATATAATTTCGTACAAGTAATTGATTTTGGAACACTAACAAGTGGTTGTAATATATGCTGTGTAGAGGTGAGTTTTTTTCTTATAAAAATGAAAATCTTGGTCTGATGTAAATTTGAACCTTATTCATTGATTTTGAAACACCAATATAAATACAGGTACAGGGCTTGAAAATATTGAAATGGATATATATACATATAGGTATAGGTCCTAAAAAGATTGAAATGGATATATATGCATGCATGCATACAGGTAAAGGGCTTGAGAAGATTAAAATGGATATACACACACACACACACACACACACACACACACATAGACATACATGCATATAGATTCAGGGCTATAGATGAATATTGAAATGCCAATTATATTATTGAATATATAAATATGTTATTTGTGATCAATAAATTACGTCGCTAATAATGAATTAATTTTAGTAGTGACGGAAAAATTAGTCATTATTGGTGTGATATGTTTTTTATTTAATTACAATAAAAAAATTGTTAATATTATTTACAATAGTGTATTTTGTTTATTATTACTTTTAATAACCAACATCATACTTCATCGTTATTATTTTTAGCAACCAACATCATACGTCATCCCTATTATTTTTAGAGGCCAACATCATACTTTGTTGCCATTACTTTTAGGAGCAACAATTTATGTTGTTGTTATCACTTTTAGCGACTAATATCACATGTCGTTGTTAATGCTTTAGCAACTAACATAATATGTCGTCATTATTACTTTAGTGACAAAAAAAGTTTAGTTAGCTGTTAAAGCCTTTAATGAAGGAGCAATAATGACCACTCGTGACCACTAATTTTTTGGTCATTATTCACATTAGCAACCTAAATTTAGCCATTAATGATGAAAATTATTGGTCATTAAAAACCTAAATTCCTTTAGTGGTGATATCGTTGCAATAATATCGTATGTGGAAAAACCTTAATGTGATATATGGTTGTAATACGGGTTAATAAGGTATGATAAGTTGAAATGAGTATCATTTTGTATAGTATTTATTGGTGCGCACCCTAGAGTTGTGCTGATATAAATTGTTAGATTTTAGAGGAGGGTCACTGCACTCCTTATTCTATCTACCTAGGAGGGGATAAGTTGTACAAGGATCTAAAAAAATATACCAGTAGCCTTGTATGAAGTGAAATATAATAGAGTTCATATTAGGGAGTCCAACCTATCAAAAGGTCAAGATTGAGTACTATAGACTCGCAGGGTTGATTCAACCTTTACATTCTTTTTGAGATGGAAGTGGCACACCACCCCTATGGATTTTATGAGCAAATTACTGATGACTCATAGTGAGTGAGATATGATATGTGTTATTGTTGACCAGAAAATGATACCATCCTTATGAGTCTAAAAGCCCTAAACTCGACTATCTTGTATCTTCAACCCAACCCTCCCAAACTTAATATCCACAGGCTATACTACTTGAATATCATCAAACACAGACAGTGTAATCATCAGAGCACTCATCCAGACTTCAAAATCACCCTACTATATTAGCTTTATCCCCATTTCACTAAACTTCACAAGCCACCACACAAAAAATATAAGGAGTAATATGTCTTCCTACTCAAGGCATCTGCAACCATATTGAGCTTACCCTTATGCTAGATCAACTCAATATCATAGTTATTCAACAACTCTAATAATATCCTTTTCCTCATATTCAACTTCTTCTGACCAAATATATACTTGAGGCTCTTATAGACAATGAAACTTTTACATTGTGTTTTGTATAGATAGCGCCTCCAAATCTTCAGCTTGAAAATGATTGTGCTCAACTATATATCATCTGTTAGGTAGTTTAGCTCATGATGCGTCAACTAGAGAGAAGCATAAGCCTCTACCTTACCATCTTGCATCAATACACAACCTCGTTCTTATTTTGAAGCATCACTATAGACCCTAAATCAGTATGATCCTAATAATAGAGTTAAAACCAGTGTTATAGGAAGATACTACTTCAAATGCAGAAATGCACCCTCACATACATCATCCCACTGAAATTTAGTAGTCTTTTTCATAAGGCTTTTCAAAGGATAAGATACCTTTGAGAAGTTCTAAATAGTGTGCTTGTAATATTGGCCAAGCCTAGGAAACTAGAACCTCGGGAGTGCTGGTGGACGCCTTGCACTAGGTAACTACTAAAATCTTTGCCAGATCTATAACTATTCCTCCTACTAAAACCACATTAACTAAATATATGACCTTCCAAAGAAAAAACTCACTTAGAGATTTCCACATACAACCTATACTCTCTTAGGAGTAATAATATAGTGTAAAGATGTTCTTCATTCTTTTCTCCACAAAGAGAGTGCACCAAGTATCATCTATGAAGAGCACCACAAACTAATCAAAGAATGGCCAAAATTTCATGGTCATCAAGTTTATAAATACACCTGACACATAACTAAAAGAAAAAAGCATCACCATGAATTTTTAGTGCACATACTATGTCTTGAAGGTCATTATTATAATTTTTGTGTTGGCAATGTGTAGCCAATGGTAGTATTACTGCAAGTTGATCTTTAAGAAAATCAAATAAGCTAAAAGGTGATAAAACAAAGCATCAATCCTTAGAATTAGATATTAGTTATTCACAATAAATTGGTGTAGAGCCCAATAATCCTTGCAAAAGAGACATTCTTGGGGGAATGTATTTGTGACCCATTAAATCCTCTAGTTGCGACTTCAACTCTAGCAACTCTACTAGTGTCATTAAGTAGGGTACCTTCAAAACTATATCAACCTTTAGTATGAGGAAGTCTATCTCAATAGCATACCCAGTATATTCTCTAAAAATATATTAGGAAAGTCCTGAGAAAATAAAACGTCCTCTAAGTCGATACATCCTTATACAACTACTAAATACCACACAACAACATAGAGTAACATCTCTATAGTAATAAATAAAATGTATGGGAAAATATGTCCTTAGAGTAACCTCTCTATAGTAATGAATACAATGTATGGGAAAATATAACCTTTGTCATAGGCTTGGCTTGCTTCACTAATAGAAGACCCTAACACCCTAAGGTTCCCAAAGCACTAGTTGCTCCTATACACAATCTATCACTACCCGATATATCCCAAACATATAAATATCGAGGCTCATGTAGAATTCCTATAGATTTATCTCAATCAATTCCGCTAGGAAGTCTAACATGGTAATATCTAAGGCTACATTCAAGTATAGTCTAGTGCAACCCAATATATCCCTAAAATATAAAACCATAGATATATAGAGACACTAGAAAAATGAGATAAGGCAAGTCTAGTAATAAAATTAGTGGATATGAAGAACAAAGATACACATAAATAAAACAACACATGCATCGGTAAGGAGAATATGGTGAATATACCAGTTACCACATCCAACTATCAATCAACCTTGCTTTGACTAATGACATTTATGCACCCACCTTACTGTCCTCCCTAGTATCATTCATGGTACCCTCCAAGTTTTTCCTCCTCCCTAAGGAAATAGGAGAGGCCCCTATATTCTCTCATTAGCCTTCGTAAGCTATACACTAGATGGAATAGGTGCCCTTTCCTAATTTTTTTATTGTGGTTGTGGTTGGTAGATCTACTACTAATAGCCTACTACTAGGGTACAAGTAGTCCCTACTAGTAGAGCTAACCTTGATGGTTCTGAAACTCTAATGATAGATAGCCTTGTAGCTACAAGCTTGTCACTAAACATAAAAGACTTCGTAGCCTTATCATAGTTAATCCTGATATTAAAAGCAATACATGAAGTGTCTCGGCTAAACTACAAAAAATATGTCCATTTTCCCACACTTTTATAAGGATGTTATCCATGTAATGGCATGGAATAAACTAAGTCTCCACACTTTGACAACATGTGGATAAAATAAGAGTAAAAAATTATCTTCACTTTTTATGTGGAACTTTTTGTACACTTTTAAGTGTGACTAATAAATTACAAACAATTTTAACATTGAAGATTTATTTTTTCTTTTAATAATTTAATTTGGTATGAAAAAAATTACTTCCACTAAAAAGAGTTGAAAATTTTAGAGGGAAAGCATTGACTACACTTAAAAGTGAGGAAAATTTTTATAAGTTCTCTATCTCACTCTCTCTCTCTCTCACACACACACACACACACACACACACATATTGTTCATGTTCCTCTAAAATAATAAATGCAATAAAAAAATACATCCCACATTATCAAAAGCTAAAAGTAATTAATTAATTAATTAAATTAACCACTAATTAGTAACCTATACTTAACATTCTCTAATAAATTAAAAATAATTAAAAAACAAAATATATACAACAAACTAAAATAAAGATAATAAAATTATCATATATGGTTTTCTTAATTCAATATAATATAATATACAATAATCTATAAGCTTAATTTCTATCACAGATTGAGGATGGTTTTGACATATCACCGATTCTAACTTGAACTTGATTGTTAGTAGCATTTACATCACCCTATAACATAAAAGAAAAAAAAACGAAAAAAAAGGTCAAATAAGATTCTAAGATTATTCAATGACACATGAAATGTTTAAGAAAAAATGAATATCTAAGTCAAATATTAAAAGCTTCATATTTTAATTTCGAAGAAAATCAACACATCATATTACCCAAATAACAAATAAGGCAACCGAAATCTAAAACAAAATTTGATAAATATCAATAATGTCTTTAATAAATTATCAAAAATGTTACATAAGAGCTTTGACAAAACTTAGATACCAAATTGATAACTAACACACAAGCACACAAGCACACACACACACACACACGTGCGTGCGCAAAAGACCAAAAACCATAAGAAGAACCATAGACTGTACACTTTAGATGGAGCTAATTTTTGATAAAGGAAAATGTCATATGATGATTGAAACTAACTCTTCAACTATGGACTAACAACTCATGAACCACTCTCTCACACCCCATTCATAATTTAAACCCTTTAGCATGTTTCTTCATTAGTTCAAAAGTGAAAGAGTATGATCACTAGCAATGAAGGTTTCAACATTATAACTATTAAATACCTATAAATCATGCAGCTCATGAACTTGTATCCCTATATATAAAGGAGTTGTTAAAGTCTAATTAGAATGCACGTTTCCCCAATGTAATGTATCACATAAGTGTGGCTAAGCCATAGTAATGCAATTCTCATTTTTGAGTTTTAGATGATTTTTTTTTAAATTAGCATATAGTTATATGATGGATGATAATAAATAGATACGTACTATATCCACCACAACAAAACTATAAAGTGGCTTAAGAAAAATGTATCAGAATGCCTCTATGGATTACGAATGAAATAATCCTTTGTTATATAATATAAATATAAAATTATATATGCATTAGCCATTTAATCATTATTTGATCTACCCAATGTTAGAAATAAGGATATCATTAGCTATCACAAAAAATACCCTATAAGAGGAAATGATATAAAAAAAATCTAAGAATGTTACTACACAAGCCAACTTGTTTAGAAACTTGAAGATCCAAGCCACAATAGTAAATGAAGCTACTCTTAGCTTTAGTTTTATTGTACAAAAGTCCTAGACATTATTCCTACTTGATACTGGAAAGATTCCATATATTTTCCATGAATTAAGTTAAGCAAACAAAAAGACACATATGACTCAAAATACAGAAGGATGATGGCATTGCAACAATCTCTATGTAAAAAGTGGAGTTTGAATTTGTCAAGTTATTTTCACATCTTTTGAATTTAAGATGTAACACTAAACCTAATACAAAAAATCATTTGATGAATTCCTAGACTATCAGAGGATACTAACCTAAAGTATGTTCTACAATTTTCTAAAAATTACTACAAAAAAATAGTATTTTTTGTATTGGTTATCAGAAAGTTCAAGGGCTAAATGGTTTTTCTTCAAAAAAAATTCAAGAGATGATGGGGAGTAGTAATAACTGATGTGAAAATTAGAAAAATAATAATAAGAAGATGCAATTTGCTAGCATATAATATTATATCTACTATTTCCAATTTAATTTTCATAATTTTTCCTTTGCATTATTCCTGCCATATTTATATGTGAGGAATCCATCTATCTCACCTAATAAAAAGTAAAAGAAGATAAGGAATTTAATATAAGATAAAAAATAGAAAATTACTTACCTCATGATCCCTTATGTTGGTTTCATCTTCTTCATGTCTGATAGAATCCTCAAACACAATGGCATTCCTTGTACATCAAGTAAGTAAATAAATAATGAAATATAAAAAAAGAATATTATAGGGAATTAGCTAACCATAATTTCAAATCTCATACTTTCTACTTGATTTATAAGAGTTCCATCTATGTTTTGATGTAAGGAATATGTCCCTCTCACCTAATCAAAAATGTAAATAGATAAAAATATAACTGCTTCAAGATAGGTAAGAAAAATAATACAAATAAGAATACTCTCTTCCTAATCATTTATGTTGGTTCTATCTTCATCACTTCTAATAGGATCGCTAAACATCATGCCTTTCCTAGCAAGTGCATAAGCCATTCAATGAGCTTTAGATTAGAGGATTGCATATGCACTCTTTAATTGTTTATTCTCTTTCTCCACAAAAATTAGCTTTTATTGAAACTCTATCTATAGAGATTCATCCTCAATGTCACACTTTCTTAAATCAGATTTCAATCCAAATACTTGGCTTTGAGGCACTCTATGACCATAACCAACCACCTGTTGGTTAGTCCTTTCTTCATCATATATCAATTCATTAAACATTGTATCTTCTATCATTTCTTTGGGAATATTAGCATGATTTATAACACGTTCATTTACCAAGTCCTTAGTGGATTCATACATCAATTTTAATAAATTTATAATGCTTAATCATATGTAAAATTTTCAACGAAAAAATAGTAGAGCTAAAAATAAAAGATTCATGATAAGGAAATAAGAATGTTAATATTACCAGGATGAACACTTTAAGAAATTTAATAAATAAAATTAATAAATAATAACATCACAACCATGAATTCAATAGTGTTTGTATTTTCCATACAACTTCCATCATAAATCTCCAAGGTTTTGACATGTTCGGTTCTATTTTCTCCTTTTTAGCCTATAAAAAATAGATAATAAGAAATAAGAAATTAAAAATAAAAATTCAAGTTTCACTTTTGAGATATGAAAACCCAAAGCGAACACATCTCACTAATTCATATTTGTTTTGGGCATAGCTTTTTGATTTAGTAGGGGTGACATTGAGATTTTGGAGCATGTGATCTTTTTTTCAATAGTGGAATATTTTTGTAAATAATAAATAAGATTAGTTTAAAAGATAAGGGGAGAAAATCACAATTAATTCAAGAAGTATATTTATAAATTTCCTGTTGGAGAAAACATATAATAAACCAAGTTTTTCCATTATTCTCGTATCTCAATTTCCAACACCTTATTTGTAAATTGATGTTGTGTTTTGCTAGGATCAGAGTAAATGCACTTTAACTTACTCTTATATGGTTTCCATTTTATATTGACATCTGACAAGATCATATGATCAATCTCTATGTCCTTATGCATATGAAATTTCATCTATTAAAAAAAAGAGAAATATTAAAAATAAGAATGTTCAGGGGAATATATAATTCAAAAGCTATACGTGAGTAGTGAACCATTAAAACTAATTTAATTAATCAAATCAGCTTCATAATTCCTAATTTATAGGTTTTATGAGTATTATGCTAGTTAATATAACCTATGGTAGAAAGTTCAATCTTTGTTGCAACTTCACCAAGTAATTGAACTAAAATGTGTCCTTATTTTCTTGTTGGCTACCTAAAGTTATTGAAACTAATAATAAATGTCCTACCATTCACTAAAAAATAAAATTGAGTTAAATGAATATGTTCTTCTTTTGTAGAATTTTTTCCATTAACGTTAACAATACTATAAAAAAAATGATGCTAATATTTTCAAATTAATCAACAATATAAGATATAAAAATAATAAATATCACCTATAATTTCAATTACAACATCATTGGAAAAAACTATATCATCGGTCCAAGCTGCTCTTTGAGAGTATCTTGAAGGTTGTTGGGAATCTTTAATGTCAATAAAATGAGTGTAATCCCGAATCAAAGGTAATTTGGTTATTTTCAAAGCATCATCAATTCTATTTGCATCCGGGTCACTTGACATGAAAATTATTGATGTTGGCTTACTACTCCACATTTTTTTTTGTTTATGTGTGGAACCTACATATTGAAAAGAAAGATTAGTACATAAAGTAAACAAAAATATTTAGAAATATAAATCAACAAAGAATGAAAAGTTATCTCAAAGGTATTTTGGCCAACCACTAAAGGTATTCCCATGTCATACCGTATACAATACCTTTGAAATAAGAACGAGAGTGATGCGAATAATACTTTTCTTGCCTATTACATATGAAACCATACATTAGATAAAAACAAGTTGTATAGATCATTTAAATAACAATGCAATCCCACTTGCTAAGAAAAATAAACAATAAGTTGAATTATAACTACAAAAGTAAAATATTCAAAACAACTTTGAAATTTTGATAAACTACCAATTATGTTTGAACATTGAAGTTCCAAAATCAAGAATCACTAAGTTATAGCTTTAATAAATTAAATATATAAACATGATAGCAATCAAAGATTTAAGAGATTAAAATCATATGTTATTTTAATGAAATAGAAATAGAAATTGGAAATAAAAATTGAAACCTCGAGCGTAGTTGAATATATAAACCTATAGTCGTGTTTTCATGTCATCACTAACCAATCCAAAAATCACCCCTAGATCTTCTAAATCTCATGGTTTATGACTATCAACATGCAACCTTGATTTTTCTATCTCATCTTCTGTATATATATAACTTGTTTAGCTTCAGATGAAAAAAGAAATGGATCATCTTTTAATAATCATCCAATGTACATCAGTTTGGAGAAATTTACACATGTATAATGCTTTCTATCATGCTTTAATCCCCTTTGAGAAATTATATCTATAGGTTGCAATTAGGTTAGGTTTGGGTTAGGTTATAGTAGGCTGGGTCATTCTCAAATCAGGTTATGTATGGGTCATTTTTCTTTGCGGGTCAATTATTGGTCGGGTTGGGTCAGGTTGTTTTACTTTTAGGTAATTTCAAGTTGACTCATTTTTTTTTGTTGGGTCAATTTTAGGTTTGGGTTGTTGTAGATCTGGGTTGTATTTGATTAATTTATTAGGTCAGGTTGGGTTTGAGTTTATATAGTTTAGTTTTATGTCAAGTCAGGTTTAGATTATTTTGGGGTAGCTTGTTGGGTAAGGTCTGGGGATGTAAATGGGGCGGATTTTACTCAAAATATTATGGGTTTTATCCATCAGTTACTTAAATAGATGTGGATAAATGGATATGGATGATAAATAAAAAATACTCACCGAGTTTGGGTATGTATACTGGTATGGGATATCCATATCCATACTTATACCCATACCTCTATCCACACTTTTAGCCATTTACCAGATATATAATAACCTTTTTACCCTTAATTTTAAAATAAATATAGTATAAATTAAGGTTAAAATTATCATTTGGTATTACTCTAAATGGGTTATTTGTCAAGTAAGGGATTTATCCGTTGAATAATATCCTTTAATGGGTAAACACATTATTCTTTGGGTAACAGATATCCAATGAATATGGATATGGATGTGTATGTGGATCCCCATTTGGGGTATGGCTATGAATTTTCTTATCGGATACAAGTACAGGTATTGGTGTATTTAACCTGAACTTGCTCCATTTACATTCTTATTGGGTTAGGTTTGGATTGAACAATCTCATATTTGAGTGATATCGTGTTTGAGATTGAGTTAATTTAATGTGTTAGGTTTGGGTTAACTTGATGAATCAGGGCTTTTTAGGTTTTGAGAGATCGATTTGGGTTCGGGCCAAGCTAATCATGGATTGAATCACTTTGGATTTAGGTGAAATCAAAATTAATATATCTCATTAACCTCGTAGGTAATAATTAAGTTTAGCTTTATGTAAGCAATTTATTAATTATATGTTAATAATTGCTATTTTTTTTATGCCAAAAAGATTAGTAAAATTATAACATCTTTGAAGAATAAGTATGTTCACAACAAAATTAGAAAAATAAGTAAAATTTAAATAATAATATATATTTAAAATATTTAAATAAATAATAAGGCTTGCTTATTTTTTTATTATCATAAGTAGTTAAAATTAACTTTTATTTTATCAAGTTGAGTTGGGATGATAATGGGTTGGGTTAATGGTGGGTCGGGTTGATAAGGGGTTGGGTTGATAGCGGGTTACAAGTTGAGATTGAGTTGAGTTCTTATATTTAGGTCAATATTGGGTTGCATCAGGTTTTGTGCCATTCTAGTTAGGTCAACTTTTGCTATCTCTAGTTATGTCTACCCATGTACACTGAAATAACATAGCTTTACAAGTCCCATAATTGTCAACTTTGTAAATGTCAATAAGTTTTCCATAGTAAAAATCTCCATTTGCTTTAATCATCACTCTCAAATTTTGTTTCTTTCTATGTATTTCACGATCCATAGTGTGAAAATTGTATCCATTAATTATATAGCCTTTGAGCCTCCTCCCATGTATATTTAATCCATAAGCTAAGGCCATCTTTAGCTCCCCTTATTTTCTACTCAAATCAATGTTAGTTTCCCATAAAATTAAGAAAAAAAAATCAATTAGACTTGTGTATTATTTAAGAGTTAACTTTCTTAATTTCATTATATGAAAAATCATTTCATCAACTAAAATAATAATTACTCTTTAAAATCCTTCATAATGTCATAAAAAAGGAGCAAAACATAAAGATGAGCCTCTGTCATACTTTTTCATCAAGGTGAATGATTTTTTTTAGCACTAGCTAGATGTCCTCCCTAGTTGAATAAAAATATATCCTTATTTAGAATTTCATCATCATTTATTTTAGGTTTATTAAAGATTATCTCAATGCCTTCTATAAATCATAAATAGAAGGTAATGGTCTCTTAAAAAATATAACCCTCCGCAATAGATTCATCCTGTCAAGCTCTTTTTCTAACATATGCTTTCAAAAAAGCTAAATAACTTAAAAAAATTAATGGGTTATGCCTATTAAAAAAAACTCTATGTTAAATTTTTTTTTAAAATAATTGATAAAAAATAGCTTAGCAAATTTTAACCTTTAAATGAGATACATCCAATCATGTTAAATTAGTCCACCAAGTTTGACTTGATCATTGAATAAACTAAGAAATGAACTGTAATTGTAAAAAAAATGGAGGAATAAGTTCCATCTCTAGTTGATAAAGTGTTTCAAAAATAATTTCATGTCAATCATCAAGCTTTTTTGGGTTAATAGACTTAGAGAAAAAGGATTTGAAGAAAGAATAAAATTTTGACAATGTGTTAGCAACTTAAGCTAATCCTAATGCTTGTAAAAATACAGGTAGGATATCTTGCATAATGATATGATGATCATGAATATTAATATTTAAGAGTTTTCATTACTTTATATTAACCCATATAAAAATATTATATTCATTCCCATCAGGCACTTAAAGTTTGGCTAAGACATTTGAAAACCACTCCTTATCTTTACTAGGCATATAATAAGGAGTTGGAGTCATGAGGAATTTTCCATATGGTTGAGGCTAGAGCCATGGATGTTACCTTGCATTATTTTCCTCTAAAAATATTCATGCATTTTCATAATCTTTTCACTTTCCTTCTACATATAATAACGTCACCAACACATTTTCACAAACATATTTCTCTATGTGCATGGCATCGAGATTTTGATGATGGCAATTATACTCCAATTATGGCAAATCAAAAAGTATATATATATATATATATTCAAATCATCATTATGGTCATCTCCAATGTAACCACAAGTAGAATCATCTATACATTTTCTTCCTTTCTTCTTATTGTGTCTTATAATCTTTCTATATTTAAAGCTAAGTTGTTGTGTGCCCTTAAAACATTACTTCTAGATTTAGGGGTTGGAGCATGACCATGCTCCTTAGTCCCATTAGATAACCTATATTGGGATTTAAAAGGATGGTTATCATTTAGAAACTGCCTACAATGATCACCATAACAAAATTCTGACCCACATTGATATGAATGAGTTAATTCAACACAACAAGGACATGTATGATAACCTTTAGTGGTCCAACCAGATATCATATCATAAGTAACAAAGTCATTAAGGGTAGACATCAAAGCTAATTGTAGCTTAAAAGTTTCTCTAACATAAGCATTAAAGATATCAACACCATTCCATATCAATCTTAACTCATGTAATAATGGTTGCATATATAAATCAATATCATTACTAGGACCCAATTTACCCAAAATTATTGAAACTTAAAATAACTTGCCATGTCCTATAGTTTTATTTTTTATCCCATAAAGATTTAACCCATCACTAGCAAGGTTACGCCTTATACTAAGAACATATTAGGAAAAAATCTAGATAACTTATGTTAAACTACCTCTATGCTAATACATTTGTTGGGTGTCTCCACTTCCCATATTTTACCCATTCTTTCTCATGTCATATCATATCTTCCACTATCTTAACTCTTGGAATTAAAATAAAATACTTTGCAACTTTATTTAGAGTCCCTTTTGATCTTATATTATATCCCTCACCACCAACATCACCCTAATTACCTTTATGCATTTTTCATCTAGGAATTTGACACACATTATAATGGCTTTTATTTAATTTTTCACCCCAATACAACATGCAATCATTTGGACATGCATGAATATTTTAATATCCAAGGCCTAATTCCTGAATCAACTTTTTGGCCTCATAATAAAAAGAAGGAAAGGATTTTATATGTGGAAAAGCATCTAATAAAGGCTCAAGTAATAGTGTGATAGATTTGTCAAGCCAATAAAATAGACATTTAAGATTAAATAGGTGTAAAAGAAAGGGAAATGTTGAAAATTTTGTGCTTCCAAGGTAAAGCTCTTTATTATAAAGTTGCACTAACTTTCTAATTTTAGCATGAAGAGTAAAAGGATGACAGGTTTGCAGAGAAGACATCCTATTCAACATGAGAATTATCTAGTGAGCCTCTTCCATTAATTTCATTGGTTGATATACCATCTAATAAAATAGCATTTACTCCAAATGACTCCCTTAACAAGCCTCCCATATCATCCTGGCCTACTACATTAGCTTTATTAGTTGCAACATGTTCATCACTACTTATTCCTTGATTAGAGATATGTTCAAAAAGTGTCTTTAGACCATGGAAAATCCAATGCTTATAATTTTTAGGAAGTCCTTGATATAGAAGATATATTTCCACCTCATTAATACAAAACCATTTTTTCCTATCTACTTTACATTTTCTGCATGGACAAACAATATTTCCATCTTATATTCTAATCTTAGCATATTGAATAAATTGATAAATTTATTTAATATAAGTTAGGGAACCAATAGGCTGTTGAATCCAATTTTTATCCATATCAAGTCTCAATACCCCTATTTTTTTCAATAAGTAGAATTTTATTACTAATCAAAAAGGAGATTACAACTTTGCATTATAATCAATGACATCCAGCAAGCCTAGCCACTGACCATACTTTGCAGAATGTACATGATTGCTAAATAATCTCGATACATGCATAAGAATATTTCTCAAAAGGACACCTAGCTGTCTATTTTTGTTCTAAAATAGTCTAAGGTTCCTTTCATGCCAAATAATAGCTATATAAGAAACAAAAAGAGTTCCCAAAATTTACTTCTTCTTTTGTTCTTGTATTATTCTTGTAAGCAGAGTATTAATCTCTTGATCCCATCCTAGGATAGGATCACTTCTTCTAGCCAATCTTCTAATAGTCTACTAGATGATAGCAATAGTAGGACAGAAAAGAAAGAGATGATCCCTAGTCTCATCATGTTGTTGGCAGAAAATGCATTTTGTATCCACAGCTATACCAATCTCCCTTAGTCTTATTTTTGTTCAGAGATAATTTTTGCATGCAAGCCAAGAAAGAAAATTTACCCTAGGGGTAGAAACAGGTCTCCAAATAAGTTTAGCCCAAAGACACTTGTCCTGGTGAAGATCTAATGGCCTTATAAGCTAATTTAATAGTATACTCATTCTGGTTTGCTTCATAGTTTAAAATGAACTCTTGCACAATTGGTCTGCTGTGAATAATATTGAGAGAAATCCATGAAGTGTAAGATGATGGGAAAAAATCCCATACAGTTGCTTGTTTAATATACACTGAATGTACCCATTTAACCCACAGTGCATCCTTCTTTGCGGCTATGTTCCAAAGTAGCTTTCCCAAAGCACAACAATTCCACAACTGCAAATTTAACAGCCCAAGCCCACCTTCATGTTTTGGATAACATAGAGACTCCCAGGCTACCAGGGAAGTCTTCTTCATCTGCACTTTACTAGACCATAGAAAAGTTCTACAAAGACTAATAAAGCAGTTAAGAACTTTCCTTGGAAGAAGAATGATTTGGCTAAAATAAAGCTGAATACTGAAGAGCACTGACTTAATGAGCTGCAATCTCTTAGCATAAGATAGGAATAAGGTACTCCAATGCCTTAACCTTATAGACATTTTATCCAAGAGTGGCTGCAGATGAGTAGTTGTTAATCTTGCAGAGGATAAAGGTAACCCTAGGTAAGTGATTGGAAAAGTTCCTGCAGAATACCTAAGAATATCGAGAATACTTGTATGAGAATCTGCATACACTCCTCCAAAAAAGATAGAACAATTGTTAGGATTAACCATGAGCCCTGAAGTTGTAGAAAAAGGAGTCAAAACCTCCTTGAGACAAATAATACTCTATAGATTACCCTTACAAAACAATAAAAGGTCATTTGCAAAGTTCAAATTTATGAGTTGGAGACCTCTACATTTTAGGTGAGCTTGAAACCTGGGGTCTCTCCATAATTTCTTCAAATACTTGCTGAAATAATCCATTACCATCACAAATAGATAAGGAGAAAGAGGATCACCTTACATTAATCCTCTTTTACCAGGGAAAGGAGTAGCCAAAACCCCATTAAAAGAGATAGAATAGGAAACAAAGGTTACACTTGCCATAATCAATTTAATAAAATGAGGTGGAAAACCATATAAATTTATTATTTTATGCAAAAAATCCTAATTTACCATGTCATAAGCCTTCTTAAGATCGATTTTAATCATCCATCTAGGAGAAATGCCCTTGTGAGCATATTTCCTTACTAATTCATGGGCTAACAAAATATTTTCACCAATGCTTCTTTCTTTAATGAAAGCATTTTGATAGGGATCAATGATTTTTGGCATAAGGGGTTGTAACCTCTAAACCATGACCATTGTAATGATCTTATATAGAACATTACAACATGCTATTGGTCTAAACTCAATAACCCTATTTGCATTTGAATGTTTATGGATGTGTGTGAGAGAAGTAATATTCAATTTTCTAGGAAGAAAACCAGTAGACAAAAATTCTTTTACAGCCCAAGTCACCTCCTCAGCAACAATGGCCCATGGAGATTTATAGAAACCTGCAGGAAAACCATCAATTCCTGGGGCTTTTGTATCCCCCATGGAAAACACAACAGTTTTCACTTCAGCCTCAGATATAGGAGCAGATAGACCAGCAAAAAAATTATGATTAGTAACAGTGTTGGGCTTAGGAAAATCAATAACTCCCTCCATAGCAACATCATTTCCTAATAGCTCTTGATAATAATGATTGAAGGCTTCATGAATTTGGTTTGCACCTCTAATATCATTATTATTAGAATCTAACAGAACAACCACTCTCTTCCTTTGATGCCTCTCTTTAACCTTGGCATAAAAATATTTATGATTTGAATCACCACAAGAAAGATAATGGTTTGTTGCTTTTTTTTTTGCAAAAAAAGCTCTTCACTATAAAGAAAATGAAAAAATTTCTTTTCTTTTTCCTTCAACAACACTTGATAGTTCTTCTCACTTGGATGATTGAAACAATTGGACTGCAAAACTGCCACTCCCTCTTTGGCTACCTTTACTCTGTGAGAAATGGAACCATATTTTTTTCTATTGAATGATTTAAGCTCCTACTTAAGTAAGGACATTCTCTTGGATACTTTTAACAGCAAATTACCTCCCAACTTAAGCCTCCATATATTCTGGACCATAGGTAAGAAGTCCTCAGATTCCGTCCAAAATTGAAAAAACTTGTAAGGTTTTCGTCTAATCAAGTAAGAAATATTAAGATGAATAAGCACTGGACAATGATTAGAAATAAGAGGACTTAAGAACTCAGCCATAGATTATGGATGAGAATTAAGCCATGGAACGTTGACAAGAGCTCTATCCAGTTTACAAAACACCTCCTCTTCTCCCTATCTATGACTGGACCAAGTGTAATGAAAACCCTGACTCTGCAAATCACACAATTGTAACTCATGACAATAGTCTCTAAATTCCTACACATTAGAGGTATTTAAATATCTTCCCTAGAAGTTTTCAGACTCTTGTAAAACTACATTGAAATCTTCTATAACCAACCAAGGATCTCGCCTAGGTGAATTAGCCTTCAACCACTGCCATAAATATTGTCTTGCCCTACCAGAATTAAAAGCATAGACAAAAGCCACCCAAAAACTGGAATTTCAGTGCACATTTGTGACATGACATAAAATAGCCTGATCATGTACTCTATAAGATCCCAACAACCAAACTGTAGGATTCCATAAAACCCAAATTCGACCATTTGGATGATGAGAGTAGTTATTAATAAAATTCCACCCATTCTGGATTTTATTTAGAATAGTAATTAAATTTGGTTCTTTTACCCTTGTCTCTAATAAACCAAATAAATCCACTTTGTGTCTAGCACAAAATCTTCTGACTTCCTTATGCTTGGATGTCTTATTAAGTCCTCTTATATTCCAAGCACTAATCATGACCATCAGGATCAAGGCTGGATAACATTCCCCTTTGATCTAAACCAGCTCTGTTATGGCTTTTTCCTATGTCAACACCCCTACCGTCTTAAGAACTAGCCATATTTGCTTTGAATCTGGTAATTCTTGGTTCAGAATCTTGGACATTTCTCTACAGTGGCTTTTTTATCCTTGTTTCACTCACTGACAATCTTTCCTTTCCATCAGTAGTATAAGTAGCAAGGCCTTCAGAAGTTATGATTGGTTCTGCCAAATTAGAATGTGGCTTTTGCATAGAACCTTCATCAGTGTTTTGACATGGTACTACTCCAGCACCCTGTTTAATACCAGTGGAATGTGCATTGGGAATTTGTCCAGGGACATTGAGCACATTGAGCTATGACTGATCTTGGACATGATCAGTATCAGTTGACCATTTTCCATTTTGATTATCCCTAAATATTGTCCATTCTCCTTCTGTTACAAGTCTTATATTGTTCTCTTTCTACACTTTCTTACACCTCCTTTGTTCGTGTCAAAAACAGTCACAAATAGGACAAAAGAAAGGCTTCCAATCATACTCAACTCTTTGTTCAACCTCTATCCCCTCTGGATCAAGAATCATGAAAGACTCCAGCAGAGGTTTTTTCACATCCACCCCTTGGATAGGAGGGCCTATCTCTAGAGGCAGTTATAGAATCAGTGCAGACAGGATTCCCTACTGCACTGGCTAGTTTCCTAAATGATTTCATGGACCAAAACTCCAATGGCAGGTTTGGGAATTTAATCCAAAGAGGCAACACTTGCAATTCATTTGGGTTAAACTACAATCATCTATGCCATATTTTTAGGACAAATGGTCTATTGAAGAACATCCAATGTTGGCTAAGCACCCAAGTAACCTCCTCCTGCTAATGAAATTTAAACAGAAAAAATTCAGAAGAGTGCAAGATAACCTAGGGAGTCTGAACTACTTCCCATTGTCTCATGATAAAATTCTACATCTGGGTGAAGGATGGTGCCTGACCATACACAAAACCTATCAAAGTGTTGGACTAAAGTGCTACTTCAAAATCAACTTCATCCTTATCCAATGTTACAACCAACCGACCCTTTTCATACATGGGATTTTGAAAATTTAGGGGTTGTCCATGGCTAGGGATCCTATTACCAAGTACTACATCTCTCCATAATGATCTTGGGGGTGATGCAGGTTGTAGTATGTTCCATACTGAATCTGTGGTATTAGAAGTTCGATGGTCCCTTGCAATATCAATCTCCTCTACAAGGGTTTCCACTGTTTCATTAGACACACCTGCATGGGAAGGCCCTAAGGCAGATGGAACAATATTGTGTACTTTCATTGTATTTTTATCAAAATCCATAGGTAAAATTGCGTCGATCAGATCATTCTCCTTGGGTAGCATTTGATCACCAGCTCCTGCATCTAGGGTTTCTTGATTTTTAGTTCTAAATGATACATATTTGGTTCCATCCACATTCATGTCTCGATCCTTACCCTTATTAGCCAAAGAGCCTTGAATTCTAGATCCAGGTGATGATCTCTTCTTGTTGGCCATGGTCGAGTCTCTCTCAACCCTAGGAGAGAGGAGAGAGCAAACTTGGCCGGTTATTTTGTGTTCTAATGTTGTTATTAAAATTTTCTCTTCAATACCCCTATTAGTAATAGAAAAAAATTATATAAATAAGTAAGGATATGATTTAAATATACTTTTTTTCCCACTATCCCATCAATAATATAATAATGCAAGCCTTATAATTATACGAACATAGATTTTGGAAGATAAAGGCCTACGTTAAAATAACTCATCCAATAAAATTGAAACTATCACCTAAACCAAGCTCAAAGAAAACCTAAAAAAATTGATAGAGAATCATTATTATTTACAAAATGTTAAACTTCAAATGAAATAAATAAAAAAGACCAAAAATAGTGAAGGAAATAGGGGAAAAAATAAAAAACTAGCTACAGAAAAAAATAGAAAAAGTATATAAAACATAAAAATCCATCATGATGTGCTTTTTATCAAAGTAACGGAAGGTTGGATCCAAATTTGTAGTAGAAGCTGTCACCCACGATCTAATGCAAAAGAAATGAAGTGATTAAGTGGATTATGCATGAACAAATTGAGGATACACGATTTAAAGAAATGAAGTTGTGCACTTTTACTTTAAGTAGTAATATTTTATTAGTTTCTTAATCAACACATAGAACATAATATAAGTTTTACTTGATTTACTTAAACTCATTGTACTCCCACTTTTATTATCATGGACTTATCATATGAAAACTATTTATCATATACTGCAAGACTTATTGATTACCATGAATTTGTGCCAACAATTGTTATGTCTAGAAACAATTACAATTACATTATGCTCAGCCAAAAAAAAATCTTACCATCACACAAAGGGATAATAAAGCATAAGGGAGGACAATAATCTCAATCAGAGCCATTATACAGGTAAAAAACCCATTATGCTCTCAGAAAATCCTATTTCAAAATTTACTATAACTCTATCCATACAACTCACCAAGTCCATAATTTTAAAAGAATATCTCAAAATATCATTATAAAAACCATATCTAAAAATCAAGACTTAACTTCAATATATTACTTATAAAATATCGATGTCACCCCTAGGGTTATTATTTCCCAATTTTAGTTATTTTCTCATCTCATCTTACTTATGCTACTCATAAATGACCCAACATTTCTACTCATCCAACTTATTATAATTATATCCCAAAAAATATTCATGTAACCTCATATATACATATTTCACAAAAAATGACCATAATACCTTGACATCCCCTAAGCACCTCAAAGTATCTTATTGACCCACTTTCTTAAATGTAGACCCAAAAGGGAGGATTAGACTTTAGCTCTCTTTCTCAAAGTTTGATCTAAATTTTCATTCAATATTCTTCCCACAAACCATGCGCACAAAGGTATATATAGGAGAAGGAATAAGCTTGGTGGTGACTAGCTTAAACCAGCCAAGTTTAGTCCCTTAATTCAGCCCATTAATCATGGTTGAATTAATCCCATATTAACCTTAATCCAAATAATAATATCATTGGTTAAATGATACTAAGGACTAATATTACAAAGCTATACAATTGACTAAGATACATACATGAAATTATAGTCATACCCTAACTTACATAAAATATATTTAGGGTTAGGGTTTACAACAAGTTTATAAAAATAATGAATATCATCACTCTATCTCTTATTGTAATGTATCATCCCATGTATGTCATAGCCTTGCATGCCTTGGAATACTTGTACACATCAATGTGTATGAACATCATCTTTTTGCAAATATGTAACATACCTACAAGAATAACTTGAATGTTTTTCAATGTCAAGCATATTATAATTATCAAGAATATTAAACATGATAGGCTCCAATAATGAATAAATCTAAATCATCTTCCTTACCTTGAGGATTAGAATGAATATGAAAATCATTATATTCAATGTATTCTCTTGCATCATACTCCCCAAGTTCAAAAGTATTTTCCCTCAAATTTTCATCAAAATAATAAGGTGACAAATCACCAACATTAAAATTTCTTGAAATTCCTCCATAAGAATCTGGAAGTTCAAGTTCATAAGAATTATCTCCATACTTCCTAATTATTTTAAATTGACCATCGGCTCTTGGCATTAGTTTGTTTTTACGTAAATTAGGAAATCTTTCTTTACGTAAATGTAACCAAACTAAGTCAACAAGAGAAAATATATAAGAGTTTCTATGTTGATTCGCTTGAGCTTTATACTTGGAATTAGATTTTTCAATATGATTTTTTTGATTTTCTCTTTAGCCTCATAGTTTTTCAATTCACCTTTTTTCAACGGAATCATATAAATAGGCATGTTAGTATTCACACCATACACACTAAGCATATTCCATAAATTTTTCCAAAAATAAGTCATAAACTTGACATAAGCAGTATTTGAAAGGATTATACAAAAACTCATATTTTCTTTCACAAATCCTTTATCCATAAGTTCTTTTATTTATTTTTGTAATTCCTTAGATTCTTCTAGGTTACATCTATAAGTTAGTTTATTAGGAATAGGATCAATAGCATGTTCTATACCTCTTTTAGGTGGTAATCCAAGAGGTAAGTCATCAGGAAATACATCATTAAACTCATCAAGCAACTTAATCAAATTAGGATTTTCAAGTTGTTGTTTTTCAGGTTTAGAATCTTTAGAAACTAAAGCATAACAAATTTATTCTTCTTTTATACATTATTCCATAGCCTTTTCATGTAAAAATAATCTCTTTTTATCATCACTCAAGGGCATATGATCATATAAAGAAGGTGTGAGCCTATACCATTGTTTTTCCTTTTTCATCATATATTCATTACTTATCCCATCATTATTTTCTTTTCTATCAAATTGCCATGGTCTACCCAAAATTAATCCACAATTATCCATAGGTAAAATATCACATAAAACTTCATCATGATAGTCTCTAATAGAAAATGTGATTAAAGCTCTTTTGTTTACTTTAGCTACTTTATCCTTGTTTAACCATTGTAAAGAATAGGGTTTTGGATGATTAATAGTTTTCAAACCAAGTTCTTAACCATAGCCTCACTAGCAACATTAGTACATGAACCACTATCAATTATGAGTCTACAAACCATTTCACCTATTTTACACTTAGTTTTAAAAATATTTTCTCTTTGAGTAGGTGTAATACTAGGTTGTATTTGCAAGACTCTTTGAATTACAAAGCAGGGGTCTCCTTCTTCTTCTTCCATAGTTAATATTTCATTAGGAGATTCAACTTCTAATTCATCATCACTACATGGTTCCATGTTTTCTATTTCATGTAAGGTTAAGGCTCTTTGGTTAGGACAATCTCTAGCAAAATTTCCATATCCTTTACATTTGAAACATTGTTTATTAGTCATTTCAACCACCTTTTTTTTACCTTTATCATATTTTTTTTCTTTTTTTCATATGAAAATCTTGATTTTGGTGTAAAGGTATTGTAATAGGGTTTAGTTGAAGTGGAAGCATTATACTTAACATAGGCTTTAGTTGATTTTGTTTGTCTTTCAAATTTCATAGCCAATTTTATCAAGTCATCAAGAGAGTCATAAAATTACATATCAACTTTGTCTCTTATTAAATTATTCAAGCTACCTAAGTATCTAGCACATTTTTGTTCTTTTCTTTCAGGAACATCACAAATAAGGGCTAGTCTTTCAAACTCTCTAGTATATTCTTCTACACTAAATAAGCCTTGCCTTAGAGTAGTCATTTTAACATACATATCTTGTTCATAATCTATAGGCACAAATTTCTTCCTTAAGTGATTTTTATGTTTTTCCCAAGATTTGATTTTAGACTTCTCTTATCTTTCTCTAGTTCATTTTAAGTTATCATACCATATTCGAGCAAACTTTTTGAACTTTAGAGTAGCTAATTTTCATTTTCTATCATCATCATATTCTCTAAAATAAAAAATAGCCTCAATCTCATGCAACCATTCAAAAAATTACTCCACATTCAAATCACCATAAATTTCAGGAATTTCAAGTTTAATACCTTGATCTTCATGGTGTGGATTTCTTACATGGAATGTAGGTGCTCTTTTTGTGTTGATTGAGACAAAAGAATTTGCCTCCTCTTCACCATATTCATGATGAGAAATATTGAAGGGTCCACATCCACTCTGGCATGGTACATAGGCTTCATTCTCCCTTCCACACTATCATATGTGGTTTCCATTCGAGGTTGCCATGGTTTACACTTCTCTTGGTCGGCCAAATTTGCTTATACACTTTGGAGTTGATGTTGCAGTCTGTTTTGAGTCTGTAGTTGGGCATCCATGCGTGTGATGAGGCTTTTAATGGACTCAATCAGGGCACGCACCTCTTCACTGGCCATGGTGAAGGTTGACACACAACCCTTCTTGATGCACACAATATATCTTCCACAAGTGTAGGTGCTGGATGTATTTTGCCTACAACCAAACAAAGCACAAACCAATTGCTAATTCCAGAAAAAATATCAAACACTACATGAAGTCTTTATCTAGGCACAAAGGAGATATTTTAGCCCCAAGAATAGGCACTGCACGCAGGTACACACAAACAATGAAAGATTAGTAATAATAGGTGTGAAAATGATTCACATAAAATCATAGAACATGTTTTTGTGTTGTCAATATAATCTTGTCTTTCAGTGGGTATTTCATGTTGAATTCTTCATAGAAAATGTATAGGAGACCCAGAGGTAGATGATGGACTAATGTCTTGAGAGAAATCGATGAGAAATGAATCAAATATTGGGCCTACAAGTTCCAGGTCAATCTCAGGCTTCACATAAAATCATAGAACATGTTTTGTTTTTTCAACAAAACCTTGTCTTCTAGTGGGATATTCTTGTTGAAGCATTCATAGGAAATGTAAAGGATATACAGAGGTATATAATGGACTAATTTTGTGAGAGAAATTTATGAGAAATGAATCAAATATTGGGCCTACAAGTTCCAGGTCTGTTTCGGGCAATTGAGAACTGTCCAGGGATGTCGAACACTTTGAGGCTTTTCTGCTTGCTTGCACGAAGAGAACTTGAAAGGGGTTGTCATAAACTTGATCACACACAAATAGATATTAGAATACAATAGAAATCAAGTGCTGGAGAGGCACACATGATCGTTGCAAACAGATGAACCAAACTGGTGCTGCTGGACGTTCGAACTCTGTTGGTATTTTATGTGGAAAGTTGAGGGAAAATGCAACAAGATCGTTGCAAGATTACAAGAAATTGGAGAAATAAATTCAATAAAAATTTAATAAGTTCATCAAGAATCAAGAATAAAAAGAAATGGTGGAGTAGACGTGGATTTCTTGGTGAAAGAACACAACACAATTTCAGGTCGGCCAAAATCACTGGTTGTATAAGCTGCGAACAAATGTGTCTTTGATACCAAAAATGATGTGGTTTTTTGTCAAATTAATGGAAGTTTGGATCGAAATTTGTATTAGAATCTATCACTCATGATCTAATGCAAAAGAAATGAAGTGATTTGGTGGATTATGGATGAAGAAATTGAAGATACACGTTGAAGGTACTCAACAGATTTGTATACCCTTCAAATATGTCGAGATTTAAGATAGTTTTTGAGGAAGGATTATCCCAGATCTTCCTTGCTCAATGTAGACCCAAAAGGGAGGATTAGAATTTAGCTCTTTTTCTCAAATTTTGATCTAAATTTTCATTCAATATTCTTCCCACAAACCATGCGCACAAAGGGTATATATAGGAGAAGGAATAAGCTTGGTGGTGACTAGCTTAAACCAGCCAAGTTTAGTCCCTTAATTCAGCCCATTAATCATGGTTGAATTAAGCCCATATTAACCTTAATCAAAATCATTATATCATTAGTTAAATGATACTGAGGATTAATATTACAAAGCTATACAATTGATTAAGATACATACATGTTATTATAGCCATACCCTAACTTACATAAAATATACTTAGGGTTAGGGTTTACACCAAGTTTATAAAAATAATGAATATCATCACTCTATATCTTTTTTTAATGTATCATCCCATGTATGCTATACCCTTGCATGCCTTGAAATACTTGTACACATCAATGTGTATGAACATCATCTTCTTACAAATATGTAACATACCTACAAGAATAACTTGAATGTTTTTCAATGTCATGCATATTAGAATTATCAAGAATATTTAACATGATAGGCTCCAACATTAAGAAAGCTAAGTCATATTCCTTACCTTGAGGATTAGAATGAATATGACAATCATTATATTCAATTTATGATCCTGCATCACATAAAAAAAAAGTAGAGACAAAAAAAAAGAAATATAGAAAAGGTGAAAAAAAATTTAAGAAAGTTTAAAAAAAGAAAAAAGAAAAAATACAATATATAAAAGCATATAATAAAATAACAAATTAATTAAATAATAAAAATAGTAATATTAAAAGGGAAAATAATCATAATTTTATTAAAGAAAATAATAATAATATAAGAATAGAAAAAGCATATAAAAATAGCAAACACCATCAATAGAAAGTAGAATTAGAAAGAGAAAAAATATAGAAAAAGAAAAATAATGTAAGGGAGAAAAAAATATATAACAAACGAAAAATATAATGGAGTTGAATGCCCATTCTCTTACTCTAGAAGTTCATTTTATACTACCTAAATATCACCTTTGAATGTTCATTTTACTTGGTTGATATAGAGAACTAGGACCACCTCATCTTATAATGTCGGTTTATAAACTAGGTTTTAAAGGAAATTAAGGACTACTTGGGAATTAGAAGGGGATTTTCAATTATCTCTAGTGCATTGCGAGTAGTTAGGAAGAGAAAGAGGAAGAAAAAACTTAATATATAACACAAGTAAGAACTATTAGTTTGGCAGCATCCATATACCGCATATAGATAACTAGGAATACATCAGTAAGGTTACAATGAAAATTAAAATGAGTTTTTATATGGCCCTAACTAGTATTTACACCAGTGTTTTAAGCATATTCAAAACAAACCAATGACAAAACATGGGGTTTTAGGTTTTTGAGCTTGTTGTTTCAACCACTCTTGTGTTGTTTTTTAGTAAGAGGGGTTAGAATATTTCTTTGGTGTGTAATAGTTGTTGTACAATGGGAATAGATATAAGGGAGTTTGAAGTAGCAACTCTAACTTTTGATTTTTGTGGCTTTTTGGGTACAGGTGTTGTAATACCCCATTTATTTAAACCTTGATTTTGATACCCTAATTTCAAATGTTATTATTATGTGTAATTAAGTATAATTCTATTTTAGGATTGAATGTTCTATTACTGTATGTATTACTGTAATTATTTTTTTGTTAATATCTTGGACTAATATATTAATATTTAGATGAGAGATAACAACAACAACAACAACAATAACAACAATAGAGGCAGTAATAAAAATAAGTGAGATGATGATAATAATAATAATAGTAATTATAATCATAATAATGGTGATACTAAATTATTAATTGTGTGGGATTTTTCTTTTTAGTATTTAATAACCTCTTAAAATATATTAATATTAATTATTTAATATTAAACTAATTAATTAATTAATTAATTAATTTAAAGCTAAATCTTTTATCATTATTTTATCCCCTAACTCTAACCTAAACAAAACATCCCATCTCTTTTTTTCTTGTGTAGTTATGTGTGTTCTTGCCACATGTGACCCAAACTTGCACAATGCTTAGTTCTATAATCCATTATTCTCGTCTATTTCCCTATCTTGACGCCCTACACCCACTCCACCTTCTGCTAGCCTGATTCCTCACTAAACACACCCAACTTGATTCTTTCTTCCTACCTTTGAGTGTGCCACATCCTATTCTATAGGCACCATCCCTATAGCTATTTTTCTTCTCTGTATGATCATCCCCTTCTTCCCCTTCTTTTTCTTTCTAATCATTCCTTCTCCATTCGCACCACCATAACCATTATCTCCCTATATTTTCTTTTACATTCATTTCTATTGTCCTCACTCACAACCCTGTATTCATTTTTATTTTATTTTTTTCTAACCATCTTCAACCCTACATGACCCTCCCCTCCTTTATTATTCTTACCCCTCGACCACTGCATGCATTCAAACCAGCTCTATATGTGTGGTTCCTTTTCTCGAACACCAATTTACTTTGCCACAAAAGGTAATATCCCTTCCTACCATTAGAGATTTCAACACCTACCTCATAAAACATCTTGCGTTATCCCTCATTAAGTAAGCGCTGCCATAAATTCTTGCCTCTCCTTGGCATCACCCTAGCAGTCAAACCTCTTAGTCTTGATCCTTGGTTTTTGTTAACCATTCAATCTCCATTGTTACCCCTACTTTATTTCATCCTCCCCCCTTATATCTATTTACCTCTCTCATCTATACCTCTTTCTCTATTTCTTTTAGCACAACACCTTGATTGAGCTTGGCTTCCTTTTTCTCTTCCTCACTCATGATCTAGATCCAATAGCACCACACTACTACCTTTCTTTATCATGATTACCTTGCTAGTGTAGCAACAACAACCAGCAACATACACCACATTCAAACATTTGAGTAGCCATTGTCCTCTTAATCCTTTCTTTGTCCTTTCCCTCGACTGTTTATCTTTTGTCCCTACCAAAGTACATGAGCTAGCCTTCTTCATAAACTATTACTATAACACCCAACCATGCAGTCTTTTTTTTCTCCCTACATATGTGTGCATGTTGGTGCCATACACCCACATCCTTAACTTAAATTTTCTAGATTTATTTTAAACTTAATTTTTATTAATTTACCTAATTATTTTATCTTGTCATGGATACTAATATGTACATATTTTGTATGGATTGTGTTCTTAATTTTAAGTAATTCTAATCTTACTTAAGGTGTCCTTAGAAGAGACATTTTTGTGGTATAATTTATGTAGCTTGGAGGTTAATCCAACTACTCCATAGTTAGTAAGAATTTGAGCGTAAATATTTTAGGTTTATTTTAAGATAAAAATAATGCCAAGTTGACATTATCAAAATGTTTATATTTTTTCTAACAAGTGAAAGCTTGAAATATTACATTATGGGTAAATATTGTTATGTATGAGATAATATATGATTCCATGTTAGAAATTAATAATCCATGTATACCTTGGAAATATTTTAACTATGGGAATGTATGCATGTGTTATATGCATAACTAGGGTTAGGATTCAATCGGATTTTTTTCGTGTCATATGCTCGACCTACTAATGAGTTAATATGTTCCGTGGACATTTTTGATAAATTTAGATGTATATCATGTTTGTTTTAGAGCATAAATATGATTAAATTGTGATGAATATGTATCGTAGGTTCTAAGGATAGAAATGTAAATATTCATGTACCATAATTTGTATCTAAAAATTATTATGTGGAATTAGTGTGAATATTATGATATGCTAGGGTTCTAAATATGTATCATGTTATGACCATGATTAGGGGTAATATGGTATTTTATAATAATGTAGAAATTTTTTGCATGATAAATTATTTTAATTATTATATTGTATCCTTTTCATGACAAATATCTTGTAAAAATAGACTTGGTAATAAAAATGGAAAAAATGTGATAATTAGAATTTGGAGGGCATTTTGGCCATTTTAATAAAAAGTGATCCTAAAGGCAAATAATTGGACTAAGTTGATCATAGTAAACTCTTTGTGTGACCTTAGTATTGAATTTGAGTTAGCTTGATCTATTGATCATAGAGTTGACTTGAATAATTAGAAACATGGAAAAAAAAATGGTAAGTATGGGAATGGAAAGTTTGTGCATTATTAAAAAATCTTGATCGCCCCATAAAATATTAATATTTAAAGTGGAATACTTCGAGTTTTGGATTGGTGGCTCCATAAGGGTACCTATGCTATGGATGAGTTTAGCCCTCAACTTGATTTGTGTTTAGCTGGTGTGTCTCGGTACCTTAGCAAGTTTATATATCTACTCTAAATAATTCTATTAACTTTTTAGGAGGTATTGATACTTAAGGATTAGGTAACTTAGAAGAAAAAATGGTTTTGTATCGCCTTGTTACTCTAATATGATTAGGTGTACATTAGTGTCCATGGGTTCTAAGAAATAAGGGTATTGTGTCACCTATGCGTGCAAGTATGACCAGGTGAGTGTCATGTCCCTGGGTTGATATCATCTCCTCTTGAGTAAATTACATAATCAATAAGTAATTTTATTTTATGGCATTGGTAAGTGTGTTTATTATTGGTTTAGTAGTTGTCTATGTACCCTACCATTATTTTTAAAGTTGATTTGGTTTGTTGACTAGTATAGATCTATTGCACTATAATACCGATCATGGGATATAATAGGGATATTTTGTGTTTTGATATGGATGTGAAAGAGTTAAATATATTGGTGTTAAGAATGAGACTTTTTTGCCACATATGTTATAACATGAGATTATTATCTTGCAGTTGCACATGTCCTTGAGTATTAATTCTGATTTTCTAGGTGTTATTGTTATGTGCAAGGTGGAATCTATGGATGCATTATGATTACTCAGTATAAGGAATTCATAAAAATTATATTTCTTTTCATAGAAGTATGTGTGTTGCATTGAATGGCTAAAGGATTTTGAAGAGTGTCAACTTGACATTTAGCCAGACTAAGAGGGTGAAGGTCCCTAATGCTATAACCCTTATTTGTAATATTTTTGTAGATACGATTAATGTGAGGGTAAATTGGTATCATATCATTGTATGCTCTTTTCTGATTGCTTCTTCATTGGACTCTTATATCCTTGATGTATTTTGTATATTTTTTTGTAGGGAGAATATCTTATCTGTAAACCTTTATTTATTTATTTATTATCTTTTTATGTTTCTTTTTTTTATCTAACTTGTTTTTAGTATTAACACTTAGCATAAAGTTAAGGAACCAAACTTATGCTAAGTATGGTGATAATTAATTAATGACTATCGTTTCTCTAAAACAAAAATTATACATAGTAAATTTTAGTTTTCTTATGTGAGAAAGTGAGTTGGGTTAGAAACTTGGTTTGTCCAAGTGTTACATTAATAATGGCCTTGAACTGTAGTGATATTTTTAGCCTTATTATAAATGATCTTGAATGTGTTGCTAGGGTTGTAATCCTATTCATTTCTCTTTGTAGTACTATGGCATGAAACATCAATCTTGCACATAAAGAGGAGTTGCTTATTATTATTGCTTAGAAAGTGGTAGAGCCACAAACACAACCTACCATCGCCACCTCTAACATATGTTCAAGTTTAAAATAGGCTTAGAGAGGTTGAGTTTCATCCCCACTTATATTTGAGGGAGTTGAGGAACTAATAAAGATGGAGGGATGGATTAGAGAGTTGGAGAAGATTTTTAGGGCTTCAAATTTCCCATATAGGAAAAAGGTAGATGTTGGTACTTTCTTCCTATAAGGAAAGGTCGATTATTGCAGGATAGTGTACCAGCTTTGAGCCATTGAGCTAGTGTAAACATGGAAGGTTTTCTAGCAACCTTGAGGATGTGCTATTACCCTTTATACATGTGTCTTGCAAAGCATGTCGAGTACCTAAATTTTTAGTAGGGTAGTATGTTAGATGCAGACTACCTTAGAAAGGTCTTCTAACTTCTTACTTTTACATAAGAGATAGCCAATAATGATGAAATGGTTGCCCATTTCTTTCAATAAGGTTTGGATCTATGCAACAAGAAGTTTCTTAGAGGAGACATCATGACCAATGTACTCACTATATTCGAAAAGCCTTGTGCCCTAGGATAGATTTAGGAGGTGAACAAGGGGAATAGTGGGATTAAGAGGCCAATGGAAACCTTTCACCATCACTGAAGTGACAAGAGAATTCAGACAAGTATTCAACAAAGTAGATTAAGTAGTGGTCATACTTTACAATAATCCTATGGATGGTTTGGAAATAGTTAAACCTTGAGGTACTACCATTATTAAGTTTAGAGAGGAAACCATCCTAGAAAGGACTGCCAAGGTATACCTATAACACCCCAAAATTCACTACCTTTTTTTTAAAAGCGGAAGCACTTAAATTAAAACTTATGAATTCTGGGGATCTTACCGCCACAGTTAGTACTAGACCACTTCACTCCGATTGTTCTAGTACCAAGTGATAATGCTAAAAGAAATTTTAGTAAAACTTTAATTCATACTTAAATCAAGAGTGAATAACATTCAAAAATCAAAGTATAGATAAAAGAATTATAATTCATGTCCAAAAAGAGAAATAATCATACAATGGTTAAAAGGTTCATCTCAAATACTCAAGTATTAAATCAAAAAGTGTAAGTTTGATACAAAAGAAATAACCAAAAAAGATAAAATAGCAAGAAGAGTAAATACGACCAAGACACTCTCGAACTTGAGCCAACCACAAGCTCAACACTCAGCCCTTCCGGATGTCTCGCCCACTTACACAAACTCCGAAGGGCCTACTACTTATTAGAATGAGCACCAACCATAAAAAGGGTGCTCAATACGCTACGTACTAAGTAAGGTAAACGAGCACTAATGCCAACACATAGCATCACATAAATAATGCAAGAGAAATAAAAGAGCATAATCCATCATGATAATATAATATCATATAATCATTTGGGTAGATACATAAAGGTCCATTTATAGTTTCGATTAATTATTTAATTAATCTCTGATTATAACTCATTTCAGACCATACTTTTTATCAAATCCATACGAGTATGGGAAACCCACTATTATAGCTGGTGGACCGAAAATGCACAGGGCATAAAGCTCCTAACAACTATTATAGCTGGTGGACCGGTATGGCCCCTTCTCGCACGTGTTCCACTGTAAGTACTTAGGGTCTTTCCCAGGTCTTGGCACAAATATGTTCGATTTTATTGAGCACAGAATCTCCCACTATTATAGCTGGTGGACCGAAAACACATAGGTACAAAGCCTGACCACTATTATTACCGGTGAACCGGTTACACATAGGACATCATGCCCTAACCATTATAATTCGCCGGTGGACCGGTCTGGATCAAGCTCAACAATCTTCCACTTTAAGTGATTAATGTCTTAAGTATATTATTCGGAAAATTTCACTCTACACATGCATGGATCACTCCCTTACACTTATCTTCCAACTTATCTGTATCATATCATAAAAACCCTACACCTTCTAATTTATGCAACAACCTTTCCTTTGTACTCAAAATCACACCAGAATTGCAACACAAAAATATGTGGGTGAAGGCCCACTACTACACATCTCATAGTCCACTCCACCTCTAACTTTAGGGTTTTACCTCAAAACCCTAATTTTAACTTTTGTGGTTCATCCCACTCCATTTCACATGACCCAAATCATTTTAACATTCCACACAATATGCAGAAGACCCGTTACCTTACTCAGTACGTAGCGTACTGATCACTCGTTTTATCGGTGCTTCTCATTCCCACGAGTAGAAGACCCGTCTGAGCTTGTGCAGGTAGGGGATGATGTCTTCGATGCCTACGACACCTACAAGGCATCGGGTGGGGATGAGCTTAAGCCTAAACCTGACTTGGGGATTGAGAGTGACTCGGCCAGACTCTATTTCCTATATTTGACCTTGTATTATCATATTTTGTTGTGTTATCGTACTATGCTTTATGTTTTGAAAAAACTCTAGTCACGTACTCCCTAGTTTGTAACCCTAAATCGCACTCTAATTTCTGTATGACTTGTGTTTTATTTATGATTCGTGTTTAATGTTAACTTTGTTTAGCCTTAGTACTTAGTACTGGAACGGTAGGAGTGAACCGATCTGGTACTAAGTGTGGCGGTAATGCCCCCGAGTTTATGGTTTTATCTTTTCACTTCCGCAAACGTTTTTAATTAAATGAAGTTTTTCAGTAGTAAATTTGGGGGTGTTACAAGTTATTATCAGAGCGTTGGTTCTCAAAAGACCATGGTTGTCTCTTTTCAAAAAAGAATTTATTTTACAAGTTTCCCCTAATTTGGAGTGTTTTCATACCTTAATGAAACCTTCTAGTCTTAATGATTTCAAGTCCGGGCCGCAGTGAGGAACGTAAGGGTAGATTCGGGGTTTTCCCGAGAAGAGGGGAAAGTAGTGTGCCGTGATTATTACGAAACTGGTGGGTACGCTTCTAACCTTGCCTCTTTCTTTTGTAGCTTCCAATGACGGGAAACGGCCGATCAACACGTTTGGAGGATGCCCTCAGAGCCATCATGGAGTTTATCCAGAGCATCCACCATCTAGAGGGCGCCGGTGAAGATTGGCTCCGGAGGGTTACCGGACACCACCCACCCACGTACTCAGGTGAGGAGGCCCCCGTGGTCTTTGAAGGGTGGATTAGAGACCTAGACCGCACTTTTGAGGCTATGGATTACCCCCCAGCTAGGCAACCCAACATAGCTGCCTTCTTCATGAGTGGCGTAGCAGACACCTGGTGGGTAGAGTGGCAAGCATAGGTTGGTCCCCCGGTAGACTGGGAGGCATTCAAGGCTGCGCTTTGTACCAGATTCTACCTAGAGAGCCTAAAGAGGGACAAACTTTGAGAATTTATGCAGCTCTCTCAAGGATCCATGATTGTGCGCAAGTACTATGCTCTCTTCACCGAGCTATTACGCTTTGTCCCTGGGAACGCCGCCAATGAGTCTATAGTGGTGTTCCAATTCGAGCAAGGGCTGAACTTCAGTATCCGTAGAATGATGGGTGCAGTACCATTCACTGATTTGGCGACACTTTACGAGTGTGCTTGCCTCGCCGCCACCCTAGTACAGGAGCAAACAACTATCCTCAGGAAGAGGAAACCCGAGGGACATAGTTCAGGGAGCAGAACCCACCCACGGATGGAAGGGCCGAGGAGACCCCCACCATGAGATCACAGTAGAGGTCAAGGGCCATCGAGGGGAGACTCATGTAGACAGTGTGGACGGGCCCACTCGGGAAGAAATTGTGGAGGTAGGTTGGTGACCTGCCTAAACTGTGGGAAATTGGGCCATTGAGCGAACGAGTGCTAGAGACCACCTCGTTCCCAGCAATATCAACCCCGTTAGGCGCCATAGGGAGGAGCCCTAGTTTCCCAGCAGCAGGCATATCAGCAGCACCTCTAGACCGCGGGCCCACGGCATTACCAGCGGACACCTGCCCCAGCCAGTGCCACAGCCAGAGAGGTTAGGGGAAGAACTTAGGGACCCAGAACCCTTCCTCAACAGGGAGGCCAGTCAGGCGGACGCCTGAATGTGATTAGCCAAGCAGAGGCTGATCTCCAGATTGATGTCATCACGAGTACGTTCACTGCCTGCTCGTTACCAATACATGTATTATTTAATTCGGTTCTACCATGTCATTTATTTCAACTACTTTTGCCACTAAGGCTGGACTACTGCCTGATTCTAGAATCGACCTGCCTGTAATGTTGCCCTCCAGGGATAGAGTGGAATGTAGTTTCTTTTTCTCTGATGTGGCCTTAGTCATAGGCGGGGTAGAATTTCTAGTGGACCTAATTGGGATGGATCTGAAGGATGTTGACATGATTGTGGGGATGGACATGTTGGGGAGATACAAGACTGTCATTGATTGTACCCAGAAGCGCGTGATCTTACGAGGCCCAAAGGGGACTATGGTTTTATACAGAAGGACTCAGCCTAAGCCCGCCACTAAGGTAGTGTCGGTAGTGACTCTGCACTCCTTGGCCCAAAAGGGGTATTCCCTATACTTGTGCAGTGTTTAAGAGTTGAATAAAGAGCTGGCCGCCTTGGACAGTATTCCAATAGCCAAGGAGTTTCCAGATGCGTTTTCGGAGGAGATACCAAGCTGCCCACAGTCTGAGAGATCAATTTTAAGATCGAACTAGTACCAGGAGCGGAACTTGTCATGAGAGCACCCTATCAAATGGCACTGGTGGAGCTAAAGTAGGGATGTAAACGGGGCGGGTTCGGGTCAGGTATACTATATCTGTATCCGTAACCGATAAGAAAATCCATACCTGAATCCGTACCCGTACCCGAACTGGTATCCGCTAGCACATCCATATCCGTATCCGTTCGATATCAATTACCCAAAGGATTATCCGTTTACCCGTTAATGGATATTATCCAATAGATAAATCCATTACCCGATGGATAAACTCATTTATAGTTATGTCAAATGACGATTTTACCTTAATTTATACTATATTTATTTCAAAATTAAGGGTAAAAGAGTAATTATATATCGGGCAAACGGATACAAATATGAATATGGGTATAGTTACAGGTACAGGTATGGATATCCCATACCCGTATCCGTACTCGAATCCGACGGGTATTTTAATCCATCATCCATATCCATATCCATACCCATTTATCCATATCCGTTTAAGTATCTGTCAGATAAAATCCGTCGGGTTTTGGGTAAAACTCGCCTCGTTTACATCCCTAAGATAAAGGAACTAAAGGCTCAACTAGAGGAGTTACTTGAACATGGATACATCCGGCTGAGCATGTCACCCTATGGAGCACCGGTCTTATTCGTGAAGAAGAAAGACGGTAGTCTCCGCCTGTGTATCGACTACTGAGGCCTGAACCAACTAACGGTGAAGAACCGATACCCACTCCCGAGGATTGATGATCTCTTTGACCATTTGAAGGGTGCCACAATATTATCTAAGATTGTTCTGAGGTCCGGGTACCACCAGTTGAGGATCATGGATGCCACAATATTATCTAAGACCGCCTTTCAGACTCGGTATGGGCACTACAAGTTTACGGTGATGCCATTTGGGCTCACGAATGCGCCTGCGGTTTTCATAGATCTTATGACAAGGATATTCAAGCCATTCCTCGACCAATTTTTCGTGGTGTTTATTGATGACATCTTGGTGTACTCTCGAGTAAAAAGGGAACACAAGTAGCACATCTGCACTATTTTGAGTCTTTTGAGGGAGCACCGCCTATATGCCAAGTTATCAAAGTGCGGATTTTATCTCTAGGAGGTGGCTTTCTTGGGACATATAGTATCAGCGAGTGGAGTGGCAGCGGACGCTGCCATGATTGTGGTCATCACGGAGTGGAAGCCCCCTACAAACATATCCGAGGTCCGAAGTTTTCTGGGATTGGCTGGGTATTATAGAAGGTTTGTACAGAATTTCTCAGAGATTGCTCTACCGTTAACTAATCTGTTAAAGAAGACTACCTGATTCCAGTGGGACGAGGCATGTGAGGGAGCCTTCCAAGAGTTGAAGAGGAGGTTGACCACCACACTGGTGTTGACCCTACCTGAGGGGTCCGAAGAGTTCGAGGTATTTAGTGACACCTCTAAGCATGGGCTTGGGTGTGTGTTAATGCAGAAGGGTAAGGTGGTCGTGTATGCCTCTCGTCAGTTGAAGCAGCATGAGCAGAACTATCCTACCCATGACCTAGAGTTAGCTGTGGTGGTTTTTGCCTTGAAGATTTGGAGGCACTTATTGTACGAGGTGAAGTGCAAATCATAAGAGTCTCAAGTACATTTTCACCCAGAAAGAGCTTAACATGAGACATAGGAGGTGGTTGGAGCTAGTCAAGGACTATGACATTGAGTTGACCTACCACGACATTGTGTGGTTGCTGATAGGGTCATTGGTGAGCTACCCGGATTGGAGGTTAAGTTGATTCCACAAGGGGACCTTGAGGCCCGCATGAGTGCCTTGACACTCACCCTTACCATTTTTGAAGAGATCCGAACTAGTCAGAGTGGAGATGGTAAGATTGATAGGATCCGACGAAAGATACATGAAGGCCATGCAGAAGGGTTCAGCATTCATAAGGATGGCAGCCTTCGGTTCAAGGATCGATGGTGTGTACCACAGAAATGTTCAGATCTGAACGCCGTATCATGGAGGAAGGACATCAGACCCCCTTATTCAGTCCATCTTGGGGTAGATAAATTGTACAAGGATTTGAGGAAGATCTATTGGTGGCCCCACATGAAGCGGGAAGTTGCCGAGTTTGTGTCCTGATTTCTGGTGTGTCAAAAGGTTAAGATCAAACATCGGAGGCCAGCGAGACTACTTCAGCCCTTAGAGGTACCAAGATGGAAGTGGGACTCCATCTCTATGGATTTCATCAGTGGGTTACCAAGGACTAGGAGCGGTTGTGACACCATCTGGGTTGTCGTGGACAGATTCACTAAGTCAGCTATGTTCATTTGGATGAAATCCACCTGGAGTATGGATCAGCTAGCAAGGGCCTATATGAAGTTTGTGGTCAGCCGTCATGGGGTCCCAATAGACATTGTGTCAGACAGGGATTCGAGGTTCATCTCCCATTTCTAGGGGAAGCTACAGGAGTTCCTAGGGATAATGTTGAAGATGAGCACAACTTTTCATCCTACCACTGATGGGCAGACGAAGCAGACTATACAGACCCTAGAGGATATGCTAAGGGCCTGTGTGCTGGACTTTTAGGGTAGTTGGGAGGAACGCTTGCACCTGATAGAGTTATTGTACAACAACAACTACCATGTCAGTATTGGGATGGCTCCCTTTGAAGCGTTGTACAGGCAGAAGTGTCGGACTCCCTTGTGTTGGAGTGACATCAACAAGACCATAGTATTGGGACCTGAGCTGATCGACGAGATGACTAAGAAGATTCGGCTGATTCAGGACCGGATAAGGATAGCATAGAGTAGACAGAAGAGCTATGCAGATTAGAAATGCCGAGAGGGTGACCTTGAGCTTGGAGAAAAGGTGTTATTGCGAGTCTCCCCCACAAAGGGCGTCTAGAGGTTCGACAAAAGGGGAAAGTTGAGCCCAAGGTATATCTGTCCCTTTGAGATCCTAGAGCCTATAGGTGAGGTTTCCTATCGATTGGCTCTCCCTACAGAGTTGGCACGCGTTCATAATGTGTTCCACGTCTCACAGTTGCGAAAGTATGTGGCTGATCCATTCCATGTGATCCGCTTAGAGGAGATAGAATTGGATGACTCCCTAACCTACGAAGAACAACCAGTGTGAATCCTTGATACCAAGTTGCAAAAGACATGCACGAGTTCATTTCCCCTTGTCAAGGTCTTATGGAGTCGGCACGGAGCCGAAGAAGCTACCTGGGAAGCTAAAATAGACATGCGCGAGACGTATCCGGAACTCTTCGCTTTAGGTACGACAATCCCTAGTGAGTCTTTCTTTAAGGGGGTAGTTATATAGTTACTCATTATAGATGTGTCCATAGCCACTTAGGACATTGGGTCATAACCCTAGGAAATCGTAAGTGACTTCAGGGACGAAGTCTTTATTTAAGGGGGTAGTGATGAAATACCCCAAAATTTTAATTCTAAAAATTATGGCCAAATAAGGATTTATTAGGGAAATTGATTAAATAAATGATTTTATTATAATTAAGAGAATAATTAAGGTAAATCAAGAGGAAAATAATGAAGAATTCAATTGGGAAAAATTAGGGTATTCTACTAATTAACATGAAAGTTAAGGAAATTTATCCAAAATAGCCAAATTAACCTAAAAAGGAATTTAATTATTATTATTATTATTATTATTGTTATTATTATTATTATTATTATTATTATTAATTTTAAATATATATAAAAAAATATAGTAATACCAAACACCCAAAATACCCCAACCCATCTAATTTCCTTTTTCCTTTATCTCCTTTCTTTTCCTTTTCTTCTTTTTCTCTCCTTTCTCCTTTTTCTTATTTTTCCTTCTCCCACAGAAATGGGCCAGCCCATCGGCCCAAATCCCTTCTCCCTCCCCTGCTTGCGCGGCCCAAGCCGCCTTCTTTTTTTTCTTCTACGCCCCAACGCCCAACCGACCGAACCGCCTATTTTTTTTCTTTTCTTTCTTTCCCCCAGACCGTCCGGTCCACCCCCTCTTCCTCCTCTTCTTCTTCCCCGAGGCGTGGCGGCGACCGAGGAGCTGCAACCCAGCACTCTGTTGGTCACCAACGCTGCCACCGTCCTTTCCTCCTTCTCCCGTCACTTTCTTTCACAATTTCAACCCCAACCAACCTATTCCCCTCTCCCGAGCACCCTGGCCTTTTTCCTTTCCCTCTTCCCTCAACTCCAACACCCCTGCCATGGCAGAACTTCCTTGACTGCTTCCACCAGGCGGCATGGCTAGCATCTGCAGCTCCTTTGTCTTCTTCCCCTTGTCCTTGCCTAGCCAATCGATCTACATATATACCCTATAGCATGCCCTAATTCGAATTTTGATTTCAAAACCCCAGAATCAGCCACTTTTGTCGTCACCTCATTAAATGAGTCGTCCACCACTGTCGCTTATCGTCGATGGCCAAACACCCCCAAAACCTCTCTTGCACCACCCTCTACCTAACCAAACCCTCCTCTTCCCTTGATTTGCCCTGCACGAGCCACCCCGGCCGTGCAAAGTCACCCTCCCCAAACGACCAACTTCAGCCCTTGCCACCCATCGCACCTCCACCGCCCTCAATTCCGCCGCCACCAACGCCACCTCTAACCTCCAAAATAACCAGAGGAGCCTCCTCTACCTCCCCACACCTCCCTTTCTCCCTCCTCTCCCTTCCTTATCCTCCTCCCTCCTTTCTCCTTCTTCCTCCACCTCAAACTCCCACCACCACTACCTTAGGTGGTTCTCCAACTCTCCCAACCCTTAAACTTACTTTATACAAATATTAATTATTTAATAATATAAATGGCATTATCTATATTATTGTTATTATTATCATCATCATCATCATCATCATCATCATTATCTTGTTAGTATTGTTAATACTAACTTTATCCATTATCACTTTTATTATTTAAATAAGTGTTTGGACCCTTATATTATTATTATCATTTTGGTTACTATATAATGGTTATTATCATTATTATTACAATGCTTAACGTTATTACTATTATCATTATTATTTTTATTATTACTATTATTATTATCATTATTACTTTATTATTATTACTATTAATATTGTTATTATCATTATTATTATTTTGGTTATTGTTGTTGTTGGCATTGTTAATAATATTAATATTATTCTTATTATTATTAATGTTATTGAAACTAAAGTTGACATGTTTTCCCCTTTTGTTACTATAGAAGGAGAATACCAAACCTTAGTATTATTACTATTATTATTATTCAAACTTTGCCAATATTGTTCCTAATGCCTTTGTTACTAGAACTATTACTATGGTTTCAGTATTAGTTATTACTATTACTATTGTTATTATTTTGTTAATATTATTATGATAAAAAAAGTCGAACCCCTTACATTATTATTATTCCAAATATAACTAATATCATTACTATATTTAATAATATTAGTACTTTGTTAGTAATATTAATATTATATTATTATCTTATCCGTAAAACCATTTTTAGCCTTAGCCTTAAAAATAATAGGGGTTCTATTTCTAGGAGCATTGGTATTACTATTATTATTATTATTACTATTTTATTTTAACAAGTATTAGTACTATCATTAGAAGAAATAAAGCTATTAGGTTTGATGAGATAAATATAGTTATGAATAATAACATAAGTATATTTTGACTAGTAATAACTAGTTGGCTAACTAGATGGTAAAAACCCTAGTTTTCACTTATAAAACTCCGTGTAATAATAATAGCCCTAATATTACACTAAAAAAGGAAATAATAGTATTTTCGGGTAGAAGGAAAACTAATCATTAGTCTTACCCTCTTATAGGTGAATCAAGCCAAAGCCCTAAAGAGTTGTATGAGCGTGCTCCAAGCCCGGCGTCGCTTTAGGTAAGGATGTAGCTAAGGCCCATGTGTGTTATGTGACTTGTATGCCTTGGATGCTTTTTATTTCATGTTATATTATATATCGTATGATCTTCCTTGACTTGTCTTATGTGTACCGCAGCTTGGAGTTGAGGTATGTTTTGTATGTGTTCTTATGGCATGAGTATGATATGTATGAGTGGTGATTGTGGTGTGATATGATATGGCCCTCTAAGACATGCATGCTAGGAAAAATGATATTATGATATGGGAAATGAAAGGAAAATAAGAAACAAATGGAAGTGAGATGATAAGGGGGATATGAGGTTGACCAAAATGAACGAGAGATGGGAACCATGCATGGAAATCCTAGGGTTTATATGGGGACTTTGAGAGTTTGCATGGGATGGACAAAATTTGCATGGGGGTGATCCTTAGGTGAGAAAAGTTGATTTAGGGTGTAAATAAGCTAAGGGGAGAGTTGTGGAGTGATTGGAGTCTTGGGATGAAAAATAGTACATAGATCCGTGTAAGGGTGTATAAGGTACTTGATTAAGGTTTTGGGGGGAAGTAATAATCTAAAAATTGTGGAAGTAAAAATGATTAAGGGAGAGTGGACTACGGGTTAAGAATGGGAATTTATTATGTAAGGAGTGAGTATGGGTGTCATGGGAGAGAAGGGATATTGAGTGAGAAAAAGGGGGAGGTTACTTGTGGAAGAAGAAAGGTACTAGGGTTTGAGGTGGCTAACTAGGGTTTTTCCAGTCATATGCAAAGTTGAGAGGTAAAGTGATATGTTTGGGGATTAGATCTACTTAAGGTGAGATGTGGGGAGATGGATGGAGCAATGGTTGTGCAAGTGAGAGGAAGTTAGGCCACATAGGTCTAATTAGGGTTTTAAAGGGAAGACCCTCGAGGGTGATGGTAGGTGGAGTTGATGTCGTGAGGTGTTGGGCCCTAACCCGCACCCTTAGGAGTTGGGTTTTCATTAAAGGGTAAGTGTAAAAGGAAATGGATGGCGGGGTGTGAGTTAGTGGGTGCCGAGTCTCAAGATATGGGACGGGCCCTCTTTGGAGAATAATTATAGTTGGAGTTAGTCATGCATGTCTAGGGCGGAATTTGTTGAATAAGATACGATAAAATACTAATCATGTAAAGTAGAATAGTACTGAGCCGGGGCCAGTCGATCCACCGGTAAGGAATAGTGGTGTGGAATATTGTCCAGTAAGTGACCAATCCACCGGCGAATAATAGTGTTATGGACATCGTCCCGCATGTGACCGGCCCACGAGCAATAATAGTGGGGGTTCCCGAGCTCAGTAAACCAAACCCTAACTTGTTAATACACGTAAAAGATGCTAAGTATTTAAAATGGAACACCATGAGAGTCGGGGCCAGTCCGATCCACCCGCATAAAATAGTGGTTAGGTGCATTCTGCCCTATAAGTGACCGATCCACCGGCTATAATAGTGGGGTTTTGATAAGTGTGACTTTTACATCTTATTCCTAACGTTTATAAGAGTTTTTACCTCTAATTTCAGTTGGAATTCTCCCTTTTTATTTTTGTTACTGCCTTTGTGTTGTGAAAATTTGCAGGGGTCTCAAGCAACAAAAAAATCATGAATGATGAAAAAAAGAATAAGCTTAAAGGGAGAAGAAAGGAGAAAAAGGGAGAAAAAGTTAAACTGGAAAGAGATTTAGAGCTAAAATATAAATTCTGGAATAAAATGAAAGCAAGAATATATATTTAAAGTATATGGGCCTGAAAGAAGTGAAATTTATACCAAGAAAAGTTATGAATTTGGAGAAGCTTTCAACATCAAAGTTGTATATCTTTTTAATATCTTTACAACGCATTTAAAATCAGCTTAGTCGGAGTTACTATGAAAACGTTATGATCAAAATACGCATCATTGTCAAAGCTAACAGGGGAAGCCCATCTTTACGAATACCCTAGCAATCCACAAGGTGGTAATATAAAAACTCTCATTCTAATATCTCGAGGCAGCCTCCACTCCTTCTCTTTTCTCTATTCTCTATCCTCTTCCCCAATTCATCAAGATCTCTCTTGTAAATTTGAGACAAAGGTTCAAGAAGTTAAATTTTTGCAAGAATTTGTGAGCATCAAGGGTATTATCTAATGATTTTTTCTCTATCTATGGAATCTCTTATTGTTTTTAATATTCTTGCTATGAATTTGACGGGCTAGATCTTGTGCTAAGGTGAAGGGGAATTTTCCCCGATCCTAATATGTTGAATTATTGCATCCTTTTCTATTCAATTCATAATGTATGTGTTGTGTTATTCATTGATTGACGGATTTTTGAACCACGGTCGGGTTCTAATTTTCAGTGTGGGAAATACCGGTGAGATCGAGAGATAATCCAGTATTAGACCCAATAGCACAATAGGAGATTAAATAGTAGGTCGAAAGATGATCGATTTGACCTCTACAACAATAAAGGAGGATACTTTATAGACTTTAATGCATTACATTCTATTAGACTCTAAGCTAGAGATAGTTAGGGCCATAGATATGTAATAGGGTGGTTGTGGCTTGAGAAAGAAAAACATTTTCTATCCTTGTTGGCATGATTGATTATGATTGTTGAATTATTTTGTGATGTGATCTTCCATTACATGTGAGGATCGGGGGTGATGAACCGGAACCTTAGCTCTTCTATTTATTTGAGTCACTTGAGTGCTATTTTCCTTTCTTTTTAGCTTATTTAGTTATTTTAGCTTACAATTAATTATTTCATATCATCTCATAGTCTAAACATAGTTAAGTTCTATCATTGTCCTAGTGGTCATTCACCAATCCTTATGGGATCGACCTTGACTACTACTCTGACCCCGTGCACTTACGGGTAGGAACGTGTCAAGTTCCCATACTCGCATGGATTAATAGAGATTATGATGTGAATCAATTATAATTACTAGCGATCAAAAAGAATAAGTCTATCCGGACCATAGCTAGCCTTTATCACCTGTTTACTATATGATGTTCATATGACTATACCATGTATACTGTGTAGTGTGGTTTGTATGTTGGCCTTAGCGCATCTGTTACCTTACTCAGTACGTAGCGTACTGATCACCCGTTTTATGGGTGATTCTCATTCCCATGAATAGAAGACCTGTCTGAGCTTATGCAGGTAGGGGATGATGTCTTCAATGCCTACGACACCTATGAGGCATCGGGTGGGGCTGAGTGTTGAGCCTAAACCTGACTTGGGGATCGAGAGCGACTCGGCCAAACTCTTTTTCCTATATTTGACCTTGTATTATCATATTTCGTTGTGTTATCGTACTATGCTTTATGTTTTGAAAAACTCTAGTAACATACTCCCTAGTTTGTAACCCTAAATCGCACTCTAATTTTTGTAAGACTTGTGTCTTATTTATGATTCGTGTTCAATGTTAACTTTGTTTAGCCTTAGCACTTAGTACTGGAACGGTATGAGTGAACCGATCTGGTACTAAGTGTGGCGGTAATGCCCCCGAGTTTACGGTTTTATCTTTTCGCTTTCGCTAAACCTTTTTAATTAAACGAAATTTTTCGGTAGTAAATTTGGGGGTGTTACAATAACTCATAAATTCCACCCTCATAATTACACTTTAATCACCAAATACTCATGATACCACAAAAACCCTAAACATCCACACCAAACCCTAATTGTCCTCACAAACCCTAACTCAGTCTCCTACGTGCCCTTATATTGCTCCATGTACTATTTTCATCCAAAGTGTTCAAACACCAAAACAACACTTACATTACCTTCCTCAAATCCCAAGTCAACTTTCCATATGTAAACTTTACTCCCATGTAGATGCTAACCTCCCCATGCAAACCCTAAAACCTCCACATGAAACCTAAGACTCAACCATGCAAACCCTAGATCCATCTATGCAAAACCATAGATTCCACCATATAAAACTCTAGGTTCCTCCATGCAAAAACCCATGATTCCTTCATACAAAACCTTAAATTCAATTCACACAAAACCCAAGGTTTCCCCATGAAAAACTCTAAATTCAATCCATACAAACCATAGATTAGATTCTCCTATATTACACTATATGTTAGATTATCCCATGTTACACCATAGATTAAATTCTCCTACACAAAACTACATATTATATGCTCTCATATAAAACCATAAATTAGATTCTCCCATACAAAACCATAAATTAGATTCTCCCAGACAAAACCATAAATTAGATTCTCCCATATGAAACCATAAATTAGATTCTCCCATATTTTTTTTTGTGATAGTTCGGTTAAGGGAACCATCCACACGGAAACAAACAAGCAAATAGGAAAACAAGAACAAAACAGTGACAATGGACCAACATGGTCAAGCCCTAATGAGCCAATCACAAGAAGGCTTGGACATTGTGGACCACTTCCTCAATTCTGTATGGAAAATTCTTCTTTTGCACCTTGATCCAGAACCCGATTCTAGATTTGGTGACCATAAGCATCCACCTAACACAGATGTTTTGATTATCAAAAACAATCTTGTTCCTGAACTCCCATATAGTTCCCACAATTGCATAAAAGGCTGCTCTCCATATTTCCCCCTTCAAACCTCTTCTTCTTTCCCCCAGCCAAGCAATAGCGTTATCCCAAACCGACCTTGGCATCACCCATGTGCATCCAATCCACTCACAGATCTTATACCATACTTTCCTTGCCACGTTGCAATGAAGAAAAACATGATCAACCGATTCTTGTTCTGAGTTACAGAAAGGGCACCCCGAATCCCTACTGTCCATAATTTGAAGTCTGACCAACCTGTCTCTTGTGTTGAGTCTATTCTGGATGGCAAACCACGAGATCAATTCAATCCTTGGTGGTGCTATACCTCTCCAAATCAGGTTGGGGGACCTATTGCTCCAGTTATCCCCATAAGTTCTCTGATACGTGGCAGAACAGAAAGACCTCACCGAATAACCCCGTGTTTCGTCAAAATCCCACCTAATCATATCCTCTTTGTCGTGGCTCAAACCAACTTGTTTGATTGTACACTCCAATAGATCCACCTGATTTTTTTCCCATGTAAACAACCTCCTCCTCCAAGGCAAGTGCCAGCTCCACTAGGCTCCATCCCACTCCCCCATTTCAGCCACCTTTCCTCCTTGTTGGCCGGATATCAAGAACAACCTCGGAAATAGATTCCTTAACAGTCCCTGCCCTGTCCAATTATCATGCCAAAATCTAACTCTTATTCCGTTACCAATTGCGACCTTGAAACCTGAGCTAAGAATAGGATACGCTTGCCCAGCCTTCACAATTTCCACCCACGGTGATCACCCATGATTACGTCCCTGCGTCTCTAGCTGTCCAAAGTGATCCCCCAGATATATCAATGAGATGATCCTCTTCCATGACCTTCCCTCAACTGTATAGAACCTCCACCACCATTTGAATAACAAAGCATTATTCCTCATGACAAGATCCCCCACACCCAATCCACCTAAATCTTTAGGACGCTGAATGATACTCCATCTGAATAAAGGCAAACACTTTCTGTTTCCATTACTGCTCCATAAAAAGTTCCTCTGGATGCTAATGATTTCCTTCACTACCCCTTTTGGAATTCTGAATATGCTCATGTAGTACATCGGAAGGCTGTTCAGGACACTTTTGATCAGAACTAACCTCCCTGCCCTTGACAGAACTTTCGCTTTCCACCCTGCCAATCTCTGCTTAACCTTTTCCACCACAGGCTTCCACACTTGGGTCTTCTGTGTATTCGCTCCCAAAGGCAACCCCAGATAACTAATAGGAAGAGAACTAATCTTACAGTTCATAATTGCTGCTGCCTCCTTCTGGAACTGCTCATCCACACCAAGTCCAATAAGCTCGGACTTAGAAAAATTCACACTTAGCCCTGACAGTAAAAAGAAGCAATCAAGCAACCTTCGCCAATTTCTAATATTATCCAGGTTTGGGGCACAGAAAATCATAGTGTCATCTGCGAACTGAAGATGTGTCACCTCACACTTATCTCTTCCCACTTTTACACCCTGGATTAACTCGTTATCCATAGCCCTTATGACCATCTGGCTAAAAGCCTCGACCGCCAACACAAACAAAAATGGGGAAATAGGGTCCCCTTGCCTCAGGCCCCTTCCCATCCTAAAAGGCTTGGATGGGGAACCATTAACAATGATCGAGATACTCGTTGTTGAAATACATTCCTTTATCCATTCTCTGAAAATACTTCCGAATCCCATAATACTCAGAATATAATCCACAAAATCCCATTTGATACTATCATATGCCTTCTGCAAGTCAAGCTTTATCATCACCCCTTTCGACCCCTTCCTTTTTTTACACCTTTGCACAACCTCATTAGCAATCAACGCGCCATCCAGAACGCTTCTTCCTTGTATGAAATCTGACTGAGAGTCGCTCACCAACCCATCAACCACCTGTTTCAGCTTAGAAGCCAAAATCTTCGATATCGCTTTGTAGATACAAACCAACCAGGCTAATAGGTCTGAACTGACTAACCTCTTCGGCCTTATCCACTTTGGGGATGAGAGTGATCAAAGTGGTATTAAGGATAGGCGATAACCTCCTAGATCGAAAAAACTCAAGGACAGACTCCGTGAACTCCTCCCCTATTACATCCCACATCTTCCAAATGAACCCCATATGGTACCCATCGTACCCAAGTGCTTTAAGGGGCTCACAGGACCACACCGCTAACCGCACCTCCTCCCCCGTGGGTACTCTATCCAACTCCAAACTCTGCTCCTTTGACATCCTATGGAAGCCATTGGCAGAGATAGACACATCTGGAAGGTCCTATTTAGCAAACAGATCCTTATAAAAAGCCGAAATTACCTCCTTAATTTTTGCCGGCTGTACAACCTCCTTTCCCTGGTCCACTAGCCTGGTAATGATAGCTTTCTTCTTTTCTGACAGCTGCAACAGTGTGAAAAAACCTGGTGTTTTGGTCTCTATCTTTAAAACCCCTCACTCTGGATACCTGTGCCCAGTACGCTTCTTTCCTCTTATGCCATTTCCACAGCTGCGTCTTCAAGGCCACAGCTCTAGCGAGCATCACCTCATTGGATCTACCAGCATTGCCACAACCATCTATCTTCTTTAGTTCAGATTCAAGAAGCACAATCTTCGCTTCTTTATCCCCAAACACTTCCTTATTCCACTTTCTAAGAAAAGCCTTCATCTCCTTTAATCTATTATGGCAAGAGACTCCCCCAAGCTTATCCCAACACACAGCTGCATGGTGGACTGTGGGTGAGAAAACCACATATCCCAAGACCTGAACGACCTTGGTCCAACCCTATCCCCTATAACACCGAGCCGGATAGGGTTGGGATCTGATAAGGATCGCGCGAGCCCACTGCAAACAAGATCTGGGAACATTGACATCCAACCAGGGGTGACAAAAAACCGATCCAAGAGACTAGCAGATCCAGCCTTATGCCAAGAGAACTTCATATTATCCGGAGTAAACTCAATGAGGCCCATCTTATCAATCCACTCATTAAAAGATGCCACGCTTCCACTATCCATCCATCCCCCGCTTCTTTCTTCTTGTCTTCTAACTTCATTGAAGTCCGCCATCACCATGAGCGGAATCTTGTACTGATGTAAAACACCCCATAACTCTTCCCATAACTCTTTTCTTGATCTCGACTCTGAGGGTCCATAAACAAGCACCACTACACACTCCACCGACAGGGGGGCAAGCCGTCCTTCAACCAAAATCCACCTACTTCCAGCCTTAGACCCTTGCATTGTGAACCGCTGTGTATCCCACCCAATAATCAACCCCCCACTTCTACCTTGGGCCAGTGAATCCCTCCAATCAATCAACCCACTTCTCCATATCTTGTTCTTCCACGAGTCTGACACCCACCTGTGTTTGGTCTCAACAAAACCACAAATCCATGGCTTTTCCTTCGAAATCAAACTTTGTAAACTAGACACTTTGCCTAGAGCACCAATACCCCTCACATTCCAACTGATAAAAATCATCAATTCCAACACCGCCATCGCACACCCAAACCAACTAAACGCCCTTCTCTTGTTTTTTCCTTGCGATCCTTTAACTTCTTCTTATCTCAACCAACTTCTCAACACACTCCATCTCCTTAATTTCTTTTAAACCTAATACCTTACCCATTTCCCATGTTGCTATGGCCTCCATCTCCTCTCCATTCCTCACGAAGCTCCCATTCACCATTCGACCATTTGAGCCCAAAATATCCCTCCTATCTCCCCAAAATAATGGCCCCGCAGCATCTTCAAAACCTGGAGGCAACTCATCCAAGCTGTCGTGAGCTTCACTCTCCCCCCTCTTCCTCACTCGCGGCTCCTCCACTTCCGGATCCCCAAACCTCTCTCGAAAAATTTCTGTGTCACGAGTCTCCTCTCACCATTTAAATCATGGCTAACGCGTGTTGTGACAGTATTGGACATGCTGGCATTGCATTCTGCCGCATGAACTTCCCCCGCCCGAACGTGCGTCGCCAGCTCCTGCTCGCCGGTCCAATTCCCAAGTCTCTCCTCTCCTCCAGTTCGACGCATGTCCTGCACCATCTGTTCCTCTCCCTAATACCTTGCATCTCCTGTAACGGCACACACTGCCACTACGACCCCTTCTCCTGCCTCTTCCACTTCTAACTTTGAGAATTGTGTCTGCATGCTTCCCCTACTAGACTCTTGGCCTTCCCTAAAGCTTTTCTTGATTCCTGCAGCACTGCCCGACCGTCCCTCCTCCTCCCCGGACGATAGCTTCACTGGCTGGTCCACCAACTTGTCCGCCTTACACTACTGCCATGGGTTGTGGTCCCGACCGATCTCCATCGCAACCACCAGCACTTCCTTCCCCTCTATTCTCAGTGTCACCTTCTCCTGTATCTCCTCTAGCTGCGACATGTCAACCAACACTCTTGTGGCCTCCATCGAATTCCCATAATCCCTATCGTCTTCCTAGCACACCCACCTTCCCCATGGGTGAGCTATTCTCCTTAATACCTCTTCCTTCCATGCAACCACAGGTAATCCCCTAATCTCGACCCAAGTCCTTCGAATCGTACAGTGATCCTCCATTCTCCATTTCCTCACCGTCTGGAACTCATCGAAAAATAAACTTTCTTTGAACATAGCTTGCTGGCACTCTTCTGGTGTTTCGAAGGTCAGGAGGAACTTATATCTCCCGAGATCTCTGACCCTGCACACCAATCTCTAGTTAGCCAGCACCCTAGGTATGACGATATCACGGTGCCTTGGCTGTGAGGACTCCACAACAACGCTTCTCTCAAGCCACTCCACCTCCTGTTCGTGCACCTGCAGATTAATCACCCTACTCCCCTCTACTTCGTTGATCTCCACCAACGTCTTCCTTTCCTCAACTGCCCAGCCTGCGGTGACTACTACATAGGATCTATTGTCTCTAATCGCTGGTCTCCACTGCCACGTTCCCCCAACGTTCTTATTTCTCCCCTCCTGACTCCCAGCCTTCGGACTACCCCCCTCCCAAACCTTGCCAATTTAACGTGCAGTTTGACCCCATGCAGAAGGATACTATCGAATCTTCTCACCGCCTCCATCACTTCGCCCGCTGTTCTGTACCGAACAAAGCCAAAATGGAGGTTGGAGAATTTTCTTACCTTCCGGCTAAAGAACACATCCGCAACTCTTCCAGCCTCCTCAAACATCTCATGGACTTCCTTGTTGGCTATTCCCCTTCCTATGTTGTCAACGAAAACAGAAACAAAATGCGTCGGATAAGAGCCGGTTGGATTGTCACGGTTGCCCTTCCTCTAGTTAACAACTGAGTCGTTGGACCAGAGGGGGAAAGGCTAGGATTTGTGGTGGTACAAAGTTACATGTGGTTGGTTTCTGTGGTTCCGATGCATGGTGGACTGATGTGGGTCAGTCACATTTAGATTCTCCCATATAAAACCATAAAATAGATGTTTCCACACGAAACCCTAAATTTTCCATTTTATTCCTCCACTCATGGATCATATATATACTTAGATCAACTCACATCCCTTGGTCAACTTATTTTCCCATTTTCCTTTTTCATCATTTCCCCCACACAAACCATATTAACATCCTCACATGCATGTCTTACAAGGTCACAACACATATCATCACATACCACAATATTTCATCACATACACATAATACACATGCCATATAGCAACACATGATCACCCTTCAACTCCACACCATACCACACATGAAATCAATATAATAATAAATATAGGATGCATAACATACAAAGCATATAATGCACATCAACACATATAAGGCCTTAGTAACACTCTTACCTAAAATGACACCAGCCTTGGAGCACGCTCCTACGCCTCCTTAAGGCTTTGACCGGTCTCACCTATATGAGGGAAGAACTTATACTAGATTCCCTCCTACCAAAAATACTATTATTTACTAACTTATTCTAAGACCGGGCTTTTAATAAAATAATAACATATTAATAAAATAACATTAACTAATTACTAACTTTGCTAAAGATATAGAAATAATAGTAATACTATGAAAGTTGATAATATAAGGTTGAAGACTTTACATAAATAATAATAATAATAATGATACTAAAATAATAATAGTAAAGATACTGAAAAATATTAACAATGATAATATTAATAATAATAATAATAATAATAATAATAATAATAATAAGGGCATTACTAAAAAATAAAGTGAAATAAGGGCTTCGACCCCTTTATCAAAATAATACTAATAATAACATTAGTAAAATTAATAAAAAAAATTTAGTAATAATAATAATAATGAAATAGTAATAATAATAATGATTCAAAGAATAATAATATTGCAAAAATGATAATAATCATAATATTAGTAATGGTAAGGATAATATTTGAAGATAAAATGAAGTAGGTTTTCTACCCCACATTGAAAAATAATAAACTTATTAAATAATAATATTAATAATAATAATAATAACACTAATAATAATAATAATAAATGCTAATGATAAAAATAATGATAATAATAATAATAATAAGACTTGATTTATATAATGCTACTACTACAATTCAAAATAGACACAATAGGGTTTCAACCTTATATAGAATAATAATATTAAATATGAAAATAATAATAATAATAATAATAATAATAATAATAATAATAATAATAATAATAGAAACACTATTAGTAAAATATTTGTAATAATAATAATGAAATAATAATAATAACATATTAATATTAATAATAAAGATAACAACAACAACAACAACAATAATAATAATAATAATAAAATCCAATTAAAAATATAATAAGGCTTCGGCCCTCAATAGAAATAATAATAAAATAATTAATAATAATAATAATAATATATTTCAAATAAATGAAATGAAATAAAATAAAGCTTGTAAAAATATGGAAAAAGGGTTGAGAGGGTCTACGATTCAATCTTAGGCTGGTGGGGATGGGTAGCACTGGTAGTGGTGCACGGTGGCGGTGGCGGTGGCCAAAAAAAGTGAAGAAAAGGGGGAAAAGTTGAATGCTGAGAAAAGGAGAGGGAGAATGAAGGTGGGAGTTGAGGTGTTTAGAGTTGCCTAGAAGGAGAGGAACATAATGAGGGTGGTGGCACAGCCAAAGGTGGCGACAGCGGTGGCCAAATGGGGAAGAATGAGAGAATGAGAGAAAGAGAGGTGGAGAGGTGGAGAGGGAGGAAGAGGAAAAGGAGAGTTAGGGGAGATAAGGGAGGGTCTATAGATGATTTAGAGTAGTGTAGGAGGCAACGGCAGCGGTAGAAGTGGTGGCTAATGGTGGTTCGAAGGGCAGCAGAGGTGGAAGAGAGGGTTGTTTTGGAAGGCTAATTCGCACAGCCGAGGTGGCTTGTGCAGGGAGAATCGAGGAAAAAGGGTGACGTAGTTAGTTAGAGGGCGATACAAGGATGAGTTTAGTGGGTAGGGAGGGCAGCGCAGTTGGCCGGAGGTGGCAGAAACGATGTCTGAAGGGGCGGCAGTGCACAAGGTGGAGTTTTTGTGTTAAATTCGAAGGCTTGATACAAGGCTATTATAGGGGTATTTATAGAGTGTAAATGAGAGGGTAGGGTTCTGTTGGTCGGCGAGGGAGTAAGCACGTAAGGTTAGGGTTCGCCGACGGTGATGGTTGGCTGGTGGGAGTAAGTTTCCGAGGGGAATGCGTAGGGAAAAGGGGGAAACTATGCTAGAAATGGGAGGTGAATTAGTCTATGTGGTTTTCGAATCAGGGGAAGAGAGAGGAAGAAAAATGGCCAGTCAAAGGGTATAATTGGTGGAAAAAAAACCAAGGCGGCGGTGCAGGTTGACGGCATCAGGGAAGGAGGAAGGAAGAAGAAGAAAGAAAGGTGGGGTGGACAGGTGGTGTGGGGAAGAAAATAAAGAAAGAAAAGAAGAGGAGATCGGCCGGGAAACGATTATTAAAACATGGGGAAAACGCAGCGTCCAAAGGAAAGAAACAAAATTGATGCTGGGAGAAGGAAGGAGGCGCCGGTCGTGCGGGTTGGACCGCGCCAAAGGAAAGGAATGAGGGAGGGGGAGCTGGGCCGCGGGAGAGGGAAGGCCGAAATATGGAAAAGGAGAGGAAAAGAAAGGACAAAAGGAAGAAAAGAAAGAAAAAGGAAAAGAAAAATAAGAGGGTTGGGTTAATTATATTAATTAGAATAATTGGGATACTTAAAAAATAACATTATTTAAATAAAATAATATTTAAATCCCTTTTTAGGCTAATTTAGTATTTTGAAAAGATAATAAATTCTATTTTAATTAGAAAAACACCCTAAATTTCTCTAATTAAGTTATTTATAAAACTCATATTAATTAAGAACTATTTTATCCTCCTTATTTTAAATAAAATAATTTGTTTAATTAATTTCGGAAATAAAATCCTTAATTAGCTAAAATACCCAAATTTCTCCTAATTAAAATACTCATACATTTCTCCTTAATTTACCGTATTTGATTCCCTTTTATTTTAATATAAATAATTAATTAAATAATTTTCCTAATAAAATATTCTTTAACTATAATTTTTTAAGTTAGAATTTTTGGGGCATTTCAATACCAATTAAGTGTTGGAATTGTGGCATATTGGGATACAAAGGTTTTGGTTGTTAATCCTTGAGACTTAGAGTTCGGCACAATTAGGTGCAACCTAGTGGCCAGACCACTTATCATTAGTAGGCATCCCATGTGACTCAAATGTTAGCTAGGAGTACCTAGAATGTGGGAACTAAAGATAAGGGTTGTGTGCCTCATCCCTACCTATAAAGTAGTGCAGATCAAAAATTAAGTTTTTGATGTCCTCGAGGAGGTCCTCACCCAATGATTAGTAGTATCCAGGTGGTCTCTCAAGATGAAGTAGCCACACAAGCTCGTGGTTAGGTTTTCTTTATCGTTAATCGTGTTGGTAGATATTTGATTTAATGACACTTACTCATTAGATGTTTATGTGTGAGTGTTGTGTCTTGATTTGAGATTAGTTCTTGTAAGAGGTAGTGACCGCCATCTCATAGAACCATTATTGTGGGCTACTTGAGGTTCTAATGAGTTAGTTTTATTTTTTCAACTTTGAGGATGAAATCCCTTTTAAGGGATAGCAATGAAATACCTCATTTCTTAAAAAACTAACATAGATACCCTAATTTAAAATTTGATCATTATGTGTAATTAAATTTAGGATTATTTTAGGGTTAGATGTTCCATTATTGTAAGTATTACTATAAATATTAGATTTATGTTGATAGTCCAAACTAGTATGTTAACATTTAGAAGCGAGTTAACAACAACAATAGTGGTATTAATAATAGTAATAATGAAGATAATCATAATCATAGTAATAATAATCAAATAATTATAAAAATAAAGGTGATAATAACCATAATACTAAAATATTAATTAGGAAGGGTTTTTCTTTTTGGTATTTAATAAAATCTTAAAATAAATTGATATTATTTATTGAATTATTAATTACTTAATTAATTAATTTTAACCTAAATATTTTATCATTATTTTATCTCCCAAACTAATCTAGACTAAACTAATCCCATCCCTCCTTAGAATAATCCCAACCTTCCTTAATTAAAACCCAACCAGCATAGACCAAACAACCTATCTTCACTTTTCCCATATAATTGTGTGTGCCCCTACCAAATGTTACACAAATTGCATTGTGCTTCATCCCATCATCTACTATTCTCACCTACTTTCCCTACCTTGATGCCCTACACCCTCACCATCCTTTGACAACCTAATTCCTCACCAAAAATGCATAGCTTGGTTCTTTTTTTTTCTGCCTTCAACTTTGCTCCATCCCCTTCCATCACCACTAGCCCTGTATCTATTTTTCTTATCAATCCAATCATCCCATTCTTCCCCTCATTTTTTTTATTTAAGATCCTTCCTTCTTCATTCACACCACCAAAATCATTGTCTCCCTATATTGTCTTTTCCTTTCATTTCTCTTCTCCTCTGTCATAGCCTTGCATCTATTTTTATTTCCTTTATCTCTAGCCATCTTTGACCATGAATCACCTTTCCCTCCTATGAAATACCCCAAAATCCTAATTTCCAAAATTACGGCCAAATAAGGAATTATTAGGAAAATCAATTATATAAATTCATTTATTAAAATGTAGAGAATTAATTAAGGTAAATTAAGAAGAAAATAATAAAGAATTTAATTGGAAGAAAATTTGGATATTTTCCTAATTAGCATGGAGGTTAAGGAAATTTATCTAAAATAGTCTAAACTAAGAAAAAAATGAATTTATTTAATATTTTCTAAATATCAATATTCTAAATAGCACAAAAATATTCTAAATAATTTATACAAAATCCAAAACCCTAAATAAATCCTTTCTTTTCCTTTTTCCCCTTTTCTTTTCCTTCTTTTTCCCTTTTTCTTCCTCCTCTGCCGAAGTTGGGCCTTGACCGGCCCAACCCAGCCTCTCCTTCCTTCTTCTCGTCCGCAGCCTAGCGAGTCCAGCCGCCCGTGAGACAAAACGCTGTGTTTCAACGCTAAAGTCGCCGAAACGCCGCGTCACAATAAGGAAAAAATAACTCTTGCCAGACCGACGAGGACGCAGCGTTTTGCCCAAACATTTCCCAAAACGCTGCATTTCATTAATGGGGGAAATAACCGCCACCGCCTGGCCGGTTCCCCCTTCCTTTTCCTTTCCCATGGACCGCTGGTAAACCCCCTTCCTTCCCCTTCTTCCCCGTGCAGGCGGCAGCAGCAACGCACGCCTGCATTGTTGGTGTTGCCCCGACACCGGTGAGCCGGCCTCTCTCTCTCTCTCTCTCCGGTCGTTTTCTTTCCCCATTTTGGCCCCAACCAACATTGTCCTCCCTCCTGAGCAACCTGCAACCCTTCCTTTCTTTTCCTCCTCCACAACCGCCTACCGCCTGCCAGCCAGCCTGGCACTTGTACCCCCCTTGTCTTCTTCCCCTGGCCTTGCCCGACCACTCTGCCTATAAATACCCTCCCACATTGTTCCATTTCGTTGTTTCATTCCCTGCCTGCCCCGACCGCCACTACCTTCTCCCTAAATCCACCATTGATCACCTGGATTCAGGATTTGGAACCCCGAAACCCTAGATTGCTCCCTCTCGTTGCCGCCCCATCAGACGCGTCGACCACCGCCGTCCCCCAACGCCACCATTCTAGCGCCGCCCAGAACCCCACCTTGCACCACCCTCCACCTAACCAATCCCTCCTTAGCCCTCGATTTGCCTTGCACGAGCCACCCTAGGCCATGCAAAAGTGTCTCCTCGAACAGCTCGCCGCCCTTGCACCGCCTTCCACTACCAACCCAGCCGCCACCAGCGCCTCCTCCACCCTCCAAAATGTCCGACAGACCTCCCTCTACCTTCCCATACCTCCATCTTCCCCTGCCTCCCTCTCCTTCTACCTCCCCCATCTTCCACCTCTCTCCATCACCCTCGGCCGCCGCGCCAACCACCACGTGCCGTGCCGCCACCCTCATTCCACTCCCCTTCATCTGCTATTTCTTCCCCACCTCAGACTTTTATTTTCCACCTCCCATCTAACCTCCACATCCATTTTTCCCCCTCTTCTCCTCCTCCACCGTCGCCGCCGTCGCCGCCACGCGCCGCCGCCCAAACCACCACCGACCTTAGGTGGTTTCCAACTTACCCAAACCCTAATATCTCCTTTCTATACCTGTTATTAAGTTTTAACTACTATTAATGATATTATACTTAATATTATCATTATTATTATTATTACTTTCATTATTATTCTTATTATTACTATTATTATCATTATTATTATTATTATTATTATCATTATTCTATTAGTACTACTCATGATATTATCATTATTATTATTACTAACAACTTAGTGTTAGTATAGTTACCTCCTTTGTTATTATTATTATTATTATCATTACTATTATTACTATTACTCAACTTAACCTTATGATTTTCCTAACCAATAATACTATTATCATTAATAATGGTCTAATACTTTAGGGTTAATGTGATTAAGACTTCCCTTATTTACTATTATTGCCACTATTAACCTCAATATTATTTTTACTAATAATACTAACGCTAGCCATGGTTTATTATTCTCTTTATCTTTACTATTATTATTATTATTCCTATTTATTGTGACCAAAAACATTGAAATCCTTATACTATTACTATTCAAAAATATACAACTTTTATCATTGTCATCTTTCGGAATATTTTACTTGTTGGTATTGTAATTAGCATATTATTATTTTAACCCTAACACTATTATTACACTTAGCCTTAAAAATGCTAGGGTTTCTATCACTATAAACATTAGTGTCATGATGAGTTCATATTTTGACACATTTTATACCCTTATAATCTTAGTTTTTCATAGTTTATTTAACTAATATAGGGGAATAATTATTGTTTTATGCTTAAGTGGTAAAAATTGCATAAATATTATTATTTGAGCTAAACTGATATAAATTAAGTAAATTTAGAATAAAATATTTTTCTTATTAATATTCATTGAATTTTATTTTGTAGGTATTATTATTTTTAAATAAAAGAAAAAAAAAGAAGTCGACGTTTGGACCAACGACCAAAGGCCGAAGGCCCAAACGCCACGAAAGCCGAACTAAACCTAATGGCTCAGCTGACCTGGAAAGAAAAAAAAAAGAAAGCGCCGTCACCCGAAGAAAAAAGGCACGGCGCATGAGAAGAAAAGTCAGTCGTAAGGGCTGACGTGGCATGAAGCGACGAGGGACCGGTCGCACGAAACAGAAATAAAAAGAACACGGCAGATAGAGAGAAGGCATAGGGGAGAGCATTAATTAGAGCGGTAGTAGGGGGACAGAGCTGTTAGGCTCTGACGGTGGAACGAAAAAAAATAGACGGCGTGAGATAGAGAGTGGGGCGGTTGAGCCGAGAGAAGGCAAAGCCTTCACACGCTTGGACGAGGCGTGCAGCATTAAGGAGGAGCAGGCGGAAGCCACAAAAGGAACGCAAAGCCTTCAAACAGGCTCGGGCGAGTAGGGGCGAGGTAGTCGACGCACGGACGACGCGCAAAGGATAGCCGCCGCACGTAGTTCGAGGCAGCAGCAGCATAGGTCGTCCAAGGCAGCCGCAGGTGAGGCGAGAAAAAGAAAAAAAAAGAAAAAGGATTGTTGCACGGAAATCAAATACGAGAGAGAAGAAAAATAAGAAGAATATTAAAACCGGTAAACTTATTTTAAACAAAATTAATTTTTATCTGAATAAATTCTTGATATTTTATCCAAAATTAATTGTGGTTATTTCTTTCTCTTATTTATAATATATATCTTAGATATATATTTCTGTGTTATTAATTCTTTAAATATGAGTGGCTGATTATTTATTGTTTGGAAATAATTTGAAACCCTGGATTAGGATTTAAATTATAATTTTATTTTCTTTGTTTTGTGAAATTGTTTCTTGACTCTATATTAATTCCTATCGTTTATATATATAAATTCTGTCAAGTATAGTTTATTTGGTGCATTCCTTGTTCTGGTTCCTCATAAGTGACAGTATGTATGATTATTTTCCTGCAAGGTGGCCATCTAAATATACTAGAATTTATGTGTATAAATTGCAGCTAGGTTAGATAACAATTCACCTAATCGTTTTGTGATTCTAACCGAAGTGGTAAAACGTTTCGATACGTGTGGGTAAAGGATAGGAAATACAGCTAGACATGTGTTTTGTACTAGTCTGGGTACTTAGATTGATAGCCTTCCACTTACACTTAATGCATTAAATCTAGTTAAATATAGGAGTCGCTTGTTGCTGCTATACTACTAGTATTTAATAGGGTTAATATAGGCATGTGGTCATATTAATTAATTAAGGGAAGTAATATAAGGTGTATGGACCTGCGTTTGGTGTGCAACTTGGTCGATCTCCTTCTCACGATTAAAAGATGACTTAGAAATAAATATTATATTACGACCTAATCTAGTGGTGGATTTTTATTTCCCCAACATATTTCTCATATCTGTGGTTTCCCATTATTTTCATTATTAGTTTATTTTATTTGATTTTTCCTTTTATTATTTTATTATTATTTTTACAACCCCCATTAGTATTATTCTTAATTATTTATTTAGTGTTATTTAGGATTTTTTTTTTAAATTAAGCTAGTTAGATAGAGGTGAGCCCTCTCAATCCCCGGCTAGAATGATACCCTTATTTACCAGTGCTACAATTGACAACAAAATGGTTTAAATTGCGTGTCGGCTACAGTCACACCAATTTTTGGCGTCATTGCCGAGGATTGGTAACTTTGCCTATATTATACTAGCAAGGTTTCTTAGTTTGTTTTTATTTTTTTATTTTTTTTATTTCTTTTTAGTACGGTTTAATCGGTTAAAGTGTTTTTCTTATTTCAGGTATCCATTGGTGAATGCACACGAGAAGAAAAGCACAAGGAGAGTTGATACAAGTGAATCTTGAGATAAAAAATTTCATTCGAGAGATTAGAAAGTTAAGAGTTTCTGGTTCTCCATCATCATCAACCGGTTCTATCTATTTCACTCAAATGGAAGCTAATAGAAGTTTATGGGAGCTAGCAGCCCATAACATAGTTGAAGATGTACCTACATGCATAGGCTATCCTGAGCCAGCCGAAGGGAAAGAAAGGGATTTCGAGTTAAAGTACAGCCTACTTCATCGTCTTCCAACATTCCATGGTCTCCCAAGTGAAGATCCAAATAAATTCCTACAGAAATTTCAATTCGTGTGTGTCTCCATGTGCTCCAAAATGACAGATCTTCAAATCTTGAAGCTCAAGGCATTTCCATTTGCCTTGATGGATGGCGCGAAAGACTGGCTTTATGAGTTATCAATAGGAAAGATATACTCATGGGATAACTTAGCAAGTACTTTCTTAGATAAATATTTTCCAGCATCACGTGTCACGATACTCAGAAAGAGGATCACCAGGATCCAGCAAGAGCCTGACAAATCATTTCATGCATACTACAATAGGTATAAGGCTTTGCTTTCACAATGCCCACAACACGGGATGAGGGAAGAGAATCTATTCATAATATTTCTATGAGGGTCTCACTCCACTTGAAAGGAATATGTTGGATGCAGCAAGTGGTGGTTCGTTTATGGACAAAGATCTTATTTCAGCACAAGCGCTATTGAAAAATCGAGCCTCCACTGCACAACAATATGACGTCTTTCTATTCGTGAAAGAGTAAATGAGGTGAGAGTAAATCAATTTGATGATAGACTTCACCAACTCACCAATCTTGTTTCACAGATTGCATTAGGTACTAGAATTGTTACCACATGCGGAGTGTGTTCAGCAATAGGACATCCAAGTGAGAAATGTCCACAGATAAGAGGAGGAGAGGACAATGAACAAGCTAATGCCATCGGGTTTTCAAATACTTACCATCCAGGTATGCGTAACCATCCAAATTTTCGTTGGAAAGAGAATAATAATGTTCTTAATCCTCCAGGTTTCAACCAAGTAGCACCAGGTTTTTATCAAAAACAGCAAGGAGGATCCTCTCAGACTAATGAAAAATATGATAAGATGCTTGAAGCACTGACAAATAGTCAAAAATAGTTGGCAGACGGACAAAATCAACTTATACAAAGCCGATTGTCCATGAATAAGAGAGTGTCAGATATAGAGCGTCAAATGGGAGAAATAGTAACCAAGCTCCACCAAATACATGATCCTGGGAAACTACCAAGCAGTACCATACCAAATCCAAAGGGCAGCCTTGAATCGGCTAATACGGTAGTAACCAGAAGTGGTAAAATATGTGAGAATGCTCCAAATAAGTCTAAAGAGGTCTTAGAGCAATTGGAAGAAGATCCCACTATAAAATAGGCAGAGAGCATGAAGAAACAAGAAAATAAAAGCAGAACCTGACAAACAAGTGATGGAACAGCTAATGAACTAAAATTTGAAAGTTCTAGGAATAGTGAATCCTCTACCATTCCTAATAATGTTATAACTAATCCTATTTCTACAGCTTCTTTTCCTAGCAGGTTATCCAAATCAAAGAAAGATGAGAGTGATCAAGCAATTTTGGATACATTTAAGAATGTGGAAATAAACATTCCACTCCTAGAGTCTATCAAACAAGTGCCTAAATATGCAAAATTCTTAAAGGAGTTGTGCACCACGAGGAAAAGACTATGGGAGAAGGAAGTAGTGAGGATGAGTGAGCAATTATCTGCGCTGATACAAAGGAACCTACCTCAAAAATGCAAGGATCCTGGAAGTTTCACAGTTCCATGTGTAATTGGTAACAATAAGTTTGAAAATTCCATACTAGACCTAGGTGCATCTATTAATGTTATGTCATATTCTATTTATGCATCTTTAGGTTTAGGAGAGCTTAAGAAAGATAATGTGATCATTCAACTTGTTGATCGTTCTAACGCATTCCCTAAGGGGCTTGTAGAAGATGTCCTTGTGCAGGTTGATACACTTATTTTTCCAGCACACTTTTATGTGTTGGATATGGATGATAGCATCTCAAGTCTAATGCCATTGTTATTGGGAATGCCTTTCATGAGAACTGCTCGTACAAAAATAGATGTTCATACTGGTCTCTTACCATGGAATTTGATGGGGAAGTCATAAGTTTCAACATTTTCAATACTATGAGATACCCGATGGATGATCATTCTTGTTTTACTATTGACAATATCGATTTTTTTGTACAGGATTATTTTGAGGAGGTCAAGGAGGACCCATTAGATATCACTCTTGTGAAAAGTTTAGGATTGGATAAAAAGGGGGAAATGATTCCATTGGAGGAAATAGAAGCAATACTTTCACCACATCTTGTGAATGTTGTAGCTCACATGGAGGCAAACCCTCCATATCGGTATGGATTCCCTCCTTTTTTCAATTCCCTTATCAACTAACAAGCCCATACCTTCGGTGATTCAGGCCCCCATTTTAGAACTCAAGCCATTACCGGATCACTTGAAGTATGCTTACTTAGGAGATAATGATACCCCTTCTTATGATCATATCTTCAAAGTTAACAGAGAAAGAAGAGAGGAAGCTTTTAGGAGTTCTCAAGACTCACAAGACCGCTATTGGATGGACGCTAGCAGACATCAAGGGAATAAGCCCTACTATGTGTGTTCATCACATACTTCTTGAGGAGGGAGCAAAGCTAACTAGGGAAGCTCAACGTAGGCTTAATCCTCCTATGATGGAAGTCGTGAAGAAAGAGATCATCAAGTTATTGGATTGTGAAGTTATCTACCCTATCTCAGATTCTAAATGGGTGGCACCTATACATGTGGTGCCTAAAAAGTCAGGGGTTGCAGTGGTGAAGAACGAGGAGAATGAATTTGTCCCTCAAAGGATAGTGACGGGATATCGAGTATGCATTGACTACAGGAAACTGAATGCCAAAACAAGGAAAGACCACTTCCCACTGCCATTCATTGATCAAATGCTCGAGAGATTGGCTGGTCATTCCTACTATTGCTTTCTAGATGGGTACTCCAGTTACAACCAAATTCACATAGCAGAGGAGGATCAAGAGAAGACGACTTTCACATGTCCATTTGGCACATTTGCCTATCGATGCATGCCCTTGGGGCTATGCAATGCCCCTGGTACATGCCAAAGATGTATGGTTAGTATTTTCTCTGACTAGTTGAGAAAATTATTGAGGTTTCATGGATGATTTTAGTGTCTTTGGTGATACTTTTGAATCTTGTCTCAAAAATTTGACTTTCATTTTGAAACGATGTGAAGAAACTAACCTTGTGCTTAATTGAGAAAAGTTTCATTTCATGGTGACACAAGGAATCATACTCGGTCATGTTGTATCATCTAGGGGGTTAGAGGTTGATAAGGCTAAAATAGATACTATGCGTTACTTACCCTCTCCTACTTGCATGAGAGAGTTGCGTTCTTTTCTTGGACATGCAGGTTTCTACCGTAGGTTTATAAAAGACTTTTCCAGCATTGCACAACCATTGACACACCTCTTATAGAAGGAGGTGATATTTGAATGGAGCAAAGAATGCCAACAAGCATTTGACGAGCTAAAAAGGCTTTTGACTACTACTCCAGTGATATTACCGCCAGATTGGTGCCTACCATTTGAAATTATGTGTGATGCATCTGACTATGCAATTAGGGCAGTCTTAGGACAACGAAAGGATAAAAGGCCATACGCCATCTACTACGCTTCAAGGACTCTAAATGATGCTCAATTGAATTACTCAACTACTGAGAAAGAACTATTGGCCGTGGTATTTGCTCTTGAGAAATTTAGGTCATATTTGCTTCAAACTAAAGTTACCATATTTACTGACCACGCAGCTTTGAAGTATCTATTGTCTAAAAAAGACGCAAAGCCAAGATTGATACGATGGGTACTCTTGTTACAAGAATTTGATTTGGAAATTAAGGACAAGAGAGGTAGTGAGAACGTAGTGGCAGATCATCTGAGTCGAATGATTCAAGAAGGTGAACCCATACCATTAATAGAGAACTTCCTGGATGAGCAGCTCTTTGGGATACAGGTAAGTACACCATGGTTTGCCGATATAGTAAATTATTTGGTAACACATAAGTTGCCCACCAACATGCCACGTTCTATAAGAACGAAAATTAGAAAAGAAGCATCCCAATATGTTTGGGATGATCCTTATTTGTGAAAATTCGGTATTGATGGTATAATTAGGAGATGTGTTCCTGATTCAGAATTCAAGCATATTCTAGCACATTGTCATACATTGCATTGTGGAGGACATTTTGGTGCTAAAAAAATCGCCTTTAAGGTCCTGGAAGTAGGTTTTTATTGGCCATCACTATTCAGCGATGCAAATGATTACTGTATGAGATGTGATAAATGTGAGAGATCAGGTAATATTGGTCCTAGAGACCAGATGCCCTTAACTTCTATTATAGTCGTAGAAATTTTTGACGTATGGGGCATTGACTTTATGGGACCTTTTCCACCTTCTAAAGGTTTCCTCTATGTTCTTCTTACAGTAGACTATGTATCAAAATGGGTGGAAGCAATTGCCACACGGACTAATGATTCTCGTGTAGTTGCAGGGTTTCTTCAATCTCACATTTTCTCTAGGTTTGGTATGCCTAGAGTGATCATTAGTGATGGAGGATCACATTTTTGTAATAGGACAATTGATGCCTTGCTACGCAAGTATGGGGTGACACATAAAGTCTCTACCCCCTACCATCCTCAAACTAGCGGGCAAGCTGAAGTTTCCAACCGAGAAATCAAGAAGATACTAGAGAGAACTGTGAACCCAAATCGAAAGGACTGGAGCCAAAGGCTGAATGACGCTTTATGGGCTTATAGGACAGCCTATAAAATTCCCATAGGAATGTCTCCCTTTCAACTCGTTTATGGAAAGGCATGCCATCTACCGATGGAGCTTGAATACAAGGCATGGTGAGCTGTTAAGAACTTGAACATGAGTATTGACTCTACTGGAACGCATAGGAAGCTACAACTTCATGAATTAGAAGAAATAAGGGATAACGCTTTTGAAAGTGCTATGGTATATAAGGAGAAGACAAAAGCTTTTCATAATAAGATGATTCGTGGAAAGTCATTTGTCATGGGACAAAAAGTGCTACTCTACCACTCGCGTCTTTACTTATTTCCAGGTAAGTTGCGTTCTAGATGGGTTGGTCCTTTTATTGTTACTCATGTTTTCCCTTATGGTGCAATATAGATTAAAAGCGAGAAGATGGGGAATGAGTTCAAGGTCAACGGTCATAGGCTTAAGCCCTATTATGAGTTGTTTGTGGAGCATAACGTTGAAGAGGTGTATCTACAAGATGGACCCACACCGAACAAGTAGACCACTACAACGTCATGCTGAAGACATAAAAACAAGTGCTACTTGGGAGGGAACCCAATGTCATAAGGGAGTTTTCTATCCTCTAGTTATTTATTTATTTATTTTAGTTTGTTTTCTCCATACTTAAAATTACATTTTTCTTTAGTTGTTTACACATTGAGGACAATGTGTAATTTAAGTGTGGGGGTGTATGTGTTTTACTATTTTTTTTTAAAAAACAATTTATTATTTTCAAAAAAAAATTAATTAGAGTTTTAGAGTGTTTGTTAAAAAAAATGTTTTGATTTTTTTTAGAGTGTTTTTAGAGTCGTAGGAACCCTTAACTAGTTAATGAGGAGTATATCTTTGAAATCTAACGAAAAGAGGATCATGAAATTGAGATAAAGTAAGTGGAGATTTTTTGTGTTGATTTCGATATAGGGAACACATATCTACGTGCCTAAGTTTGAATGTAGAAAGAATATGTATGATTATCTAATCACCGACATGGCATGTTGAGATTCATCACATTCCTCAGTAAGCTTTTGAACCATATGTATCTTTTTTTTTCTGTGCGAATTTACACAAAATCATCTATGTTTCTTGGCTTCAAAATTTTCTTTGTAAACCTAATATACGTTTAATTGCTTTGATCAAAGTATTTGCCATAGATCATGTAATGAACTATAAAGATTACTAGAACTTACTCTTGTGCTATTCAAAGCTTATAGTCAAAACATGCTCTGATTGAGAAAATGATAAAGGTAGCTTAGGAATTTTCCATCACATGACCAAATAGCTTAACCTGATCTGTGTATCCATGATATACATCCCATAGAAACCCTTTGAGCCTATACAAGGAACATATACTGTTCTTCATTACCTACATTGAATAACCGTTGGGCCTTAATGTCCTTACCTTCACTTAAAGCTAGTGGAAGGAAATCATATCATTATGGATATAAAGAGTGGTTGTGTATGTGTGTATGTGAAATAAATATATGTATTTATGCTAAGAAAGGGGATCGGTTATGTTTGGTAGAGAAAAAAAAATTGAAAAAAAAAATAATGTATGAAAAAAAATTAAAAAAAATCAAATGAAAAAATGAAAAAAAAATGAGAAGAAAAAATGTTAGGATATAAGGAAGAGAGGGAGTTATGGAGATTATGTTGAGAAAGTTCTATTCATGTTCTATTTTGGTGTGAAGGTGGAGAGGTATATCATTAATATTTGATGTGGAGTTATGCTTATATTTCATCTAATTATTAGATTCCACTAGCTCTTGATCTTTTTAGCACCACCCTCCTAAAATACTCCATACCCTTCTTTACCTTAAACCTCGTTACAACAAATAAGTAAGTCCTATTTGATTCTCAAGATGAGTAGCCTTTGATCTGTTGGAGATTAGTCACAAGATTTAAGTATATGGTTTGGTCCATTGGGCAAGTATTTGATATCTTTCATGAGGTTTTATCCACAAAAAGATGAGCCTTCTTTGTTTATATATGTGAGTCATTTGTTATTTTTATCATCTTAGCTCACATACATGAGTGTTTCTAGACATTTGTAGCCATGAATCTAAGAGAGAGAGAAAATATAAAGGGTATCCATAGTGAGGATGGATCTTGATGTGACTAAGGAGTGGTAGATTTTCATCCATAATATTTATTTGTTCATACCTGTCATGTTTACGTGTGACCCATATATTGAAATTAATTCTTTAAATCTCTCAATGCTGAATCTTGATTGATTGCTAATCTTGACGTTTGAAAGTAAAAGATTCTGAAAAAAAATAGTCAAGGGTATTAGGTGTTGTTTGATTTATTATTATTATTATTTATTATGTGTGATTTTGTGGGTATATCATTTGCGAAACCCTCACGAGACCTTACTCGTCCTCGATGGGTGACCTAGGGGTTTAAAGGGCTTGTTACACATGCTAAGTGTAATCGTGAGACCTAGGAAAGTGGCTAGTTAATTTAATTTTAATTGTTTAAAGTAATAACTTGCTTGAGGACAAGCAAGAAGCTAAGTGTGGGGGTGTGATGAGTTCATATATTGACAAATTTTATACCCTTATAATCTTAGTTTTTGGTAGTTTATTTAATTAATATACGGGAATAATTATTATTTTATGTTTAAGTGGTAAAAATTGCATAAATATTATTATTTGAGCTAAAATGATATAAATTAAGTAAATTTAGAATAAAATATTTTCCTTATTAATATTTATTGAATTTTATTTTGTAGGTATTATTATTTTAAAATAAAAGAAAAAAAAAAAAGAAGTCGACGTTTGGACCAACGGCCCAAACGCCACGAAAGCCAAACTAAACCTAATGGCTCAACTGACCTGGAAAGAAAAAAAAAAGAAAGCGCCATCAGCCGAAGAAAAAAGGCAGGGCACATGAGAAGAAAAGTCAACCATAAGGGCTGACGTGGCATGAAGTGACGAGGGACCGGTCGCACAAAACAAAAATAAAAAGAACGCGGCAAATAGAGAGAAGGCAGAGGGGAGGGCATTAATTAGAGCGGCAGTAGGGGGACAGAGCCGTTAGGCTCTGACGGTGGAACGAAAAGAAACAGACGGTGTGAGATAGAGAGTGGGGCGGTAGAGCCGAGAGAAGGCAGAGCCTTCACAGGCTCGGACGAGGCGTACGACATTAAGGAGGAGCAGGCGGAAGCCATAGAAGGAAGACAGAGCCTTCACACAGGCTCGAGCTAGTAGGGGTGAGGCAGTCGACGCACGGACGACGGGCAAAGGACAGCTGCCACATGGAGTTCGAGGCAGCGGCAGCACAGGTCATCCACAGCAGCCGCACGTCAGGCGAGAAAAAGAAAAAAAAAGAAAAAGGATTGTTGCACGGAAATCAAAGCCGAGAGGAAATTTATACCGGTAAATTTATTTCAGATAAAATTAATTTTTATCTGAATAAATTCTTGATCTTTTATCCAAAATTAATTCTGTTTATTTCTTTCTCTAATTTATAATTTATATCTTAGATATATATTTTTGTGTAATTAATTCTTTAATTATGAGTGGCTGATTATTTATTGTTAGGGAATAATTTGAAACCCTGGATTAGGACTTAAATTATAATTTTATTTTCTTTGTTTCGTGAGATTGTTTCTTGACTGTATATTAATTGCTATCGTTTATATATATAATTATGTCAAGTATAGTTTATTTGGTGTATGCCTTGTTTTGGTTCCTCATAAGTGACAGTATGCACGATTATTTTCCTGCGAGGTGGCCATCTAAATATACTAGAATTTATGTGTATAAATTGCAGCTAGGTTAGATAACAATTCACCTAATCGTTTTGTGATTCTAACCGAAGTGGTAAAACGTTTCGATACGTGTGGGTAAAGGATAGGAAATACAGCTAGACATGCGTTTTGTACTAGTCTGGGTACTTAGATCTACAGCCTTCCACTTACACTTAATGCATTAAATCTAGTTAAATATAGGAGCCGCTTGTTGCTGCTATACTGCTAGTATTAAATAGGGTTTATATAGGCACGTGGTCGTATTAATTAATTAAGGGAAGTAATATAAGTGTATGGACCTGCGTTTGGTGTGCACTTTGGTCAATCTCCTTCTCACGATTAAAAGATGACTTAGAAATAAATACTATATTACGACCTAATCTAGTGGTGAATTTTTATTTCCCTAACACATTATTTTCATTATTAGTTTATTTTATTTTATTTTTCCTTTTATTATTTTATTATTATTTTTACAACCCCCATTAGTATTTTTCTTAATTATTTATTTAGTGTTATTTATGATTTTTTTTTAGTTCAAGCTAGTTAGATAGAGGTGAGCCCTCTCAATCCCCGGCTAGAATGATACCCTTATTTACCAGTGCTACAATTGACAACAAGAGGGTTTAAATTGCGTGTCGGCTACGGTCACACCATGTCACTATTGTTAGTTTTATTATTATTATTATCATTATTTTTCTATAGTTAGCATGAACATTATTATTATAAGAATAGGGCTAATGGGTCTAGTAATATAAGTGTAACAATAAGTATTAAAAATAAACATATTTTGACTAGTAATATTTAGTATACTAATTTTAAGGTAAAAACCCTAGTTTTCGTATAATACTCTCTTTAATAACAATAGCACTAATCTTAAACTAGAATAAGGGATGATGGTACTTTTGAGGGAAACTAATACTTAGTATTTTCCCCTTTTATAGGTAACCCCGACCAAATCCCTAGGGAGTTATAGGAGCATGCTCCAAGCCTGGCGTCGCTTTAGGTAAGGACGTAACTAAGGCATTTTGTGTGTCTATATGTATTATGTGTTTCGCATGCTACGTACCCTATGTTTATCATTATCAATTATGTTGTGTGTGCATGACATGGAGATGAAGTATGTGTGGTATGTTTACATGGCATGTGTATTATGTATATGTGATGATGTGTATCATAATCCTGTAAGACATGCATGTGAGGGAGTTGATGTGTTTTGTGTGGGATAAAGGATTAAAAAGGAGGATGGGGAAGGAGATTAACCAAGGGAGGTGAGTGGATCTAATTATTTTAATGAATCATGTGTGGAAGAATAAAATGAGAATTCTAGGGTTTGTGTGGGAGAATCTGATTTATGATTTTTATGATTTTGCGTGGGAGAGTTGAATTTATGTTTGTATGGGGGTATTAATGTTTCTATGGCGGTATTAATGGTTGCATGGTGGTATTAATGGCTGCATGATGGTATTAGGGTTTGCTGGGTGGTATTAGGGTTCACATGGTGGTATTAGGGTTTGTATGGTGGTATTAATGATTGCATGGTGGTATTAATGGCTTATGGTGGTATTAGGGTTTGCATGGTGGTGTTATGGTTTGTGTGGTGGTATTAATGTTTGTATGGTGGTATTAATGATTGCATGATGGTATTAATAGCTTATGGTGGTATTAGGGTTGGTGGGGCGTTGTGGTATATGTGGTGGTATTAATGTTTGTATGGTGGTATTAGGGTTTGCATGGTGGAGTTAGGGTTTTGCATGGGAGTTAATAATTGTATGGGATTTAGGGTTTGTGTGAAAAGTTTGAGAGGTTGCATGGGATGTGTAACGTTTGCGTGAGAGAAACATTTACATATGAAAGGTCGATTTGGGATGTAAGGGAGGTAATGCAAGCATTATTTGGGTGTTTAACTGTTTTGGATGGAGAATAGTACGTGGAGTAGTATAAGGGTATGGAGGAGACAGAATTAGGGTTTTGGAGTGATTAACTCTGGGTCGTTGTGATTAAGTAGGGTTGGAGTAGCTAATTGTGATTTGCTGAGGATAATTAAGGTTTGGGATGGCTAAGTATGGTTGTTATGGTAAAATAGGCTTAAGAGTGGTTAACCACGGTTTGGTGTGGACAATTAGGGTTGGTTATGGTTGCTTAGAGTTGTTTGGTGTTATCATGTGTATTATTGATTAAAGTGTAGTTATGAATGTGGAATTTTATTGTTTGGGATGTGTAAAGCATAAAGAGAATGATTTATGCATATCAATGGTGAAAACCTTTTGAATAAGATATGTTAGACACTAACCACTTATAGGTAAAGATGTTGAGCCGGACCCAAACCGGTCCACCGGCAAATAATAGTGGCAGGGTATGTTACCCTCGTGACCGGTCCACCGGCTATAATAGTGGCAGGGCATGGCCCTCATGACCGTTCCACCGGCTATAATAGTAGGGGATTCCAAGCTCAACAAACTAATCAGAATAATGATGAGACATGGGAAAAATAAAAAACATTTACAGTGGAACACCTTGTGAGTCGGGGCCAGACCGGTCCTGTAACACCCCAAAATTCACTACTGAAAAATTCCGTTTAAATTGAAAGGTTTAGCGAAAGCATACGAATTAAAACCATGAACTTGGGGGTATTACCGCCACACTTAGTACCGGACCGGTTCACTCCTACCGTCCCGATACCAAGTGCTAAGGCTAGATCAAGAACATCGTGAAACAAAAATCGCCAAAGCATAAGTGCATAGTCAATCATAAAATATCCATGGGAAAACAAGGTGCCAATAGTAGTTAAAATATCGTTAGGATTACAGCTTAAGAGTTCCACTCCAAAATACGAGCATAATACAATTATGACTAAAAACAAGACAAACGAAAACGAGGATAACAAGAAGTCTGGTCGGCTCACTCTCGACCCCGACCAAGGTAGGCTCAGCACTCGGCCCCACCTGATGCCTCGTAGGTATCGTAGGCATCGAAAATAAAATCTCCTACCTGCACAAGGTCAAAAGGGCTCTCTGCTCGTGGGAATGAGCAGCACCCATGAAACGGGTGATCAGTACGCTACGTACTAAGTAAGGTAACAGACGAGCTAAGGCCAACCCATAGCACACAAGGCCCGTATTCAACACATAAATAACATACCATGACATACAAGAATAGGTTTGATCACTTTCCTAGTGCCTTATCCTTTGTCCTCATTAATGATAATAAGTTCATTTCACACATTCTTCAATAATCCATGTGAGCACGGGGACCCCACTATTATAGCCGGTGGACCGGAAATAAAAACACAGGGCAGGACGCCTCTGACCACTATTCTTACCGGTGGACTGGACTGGCCCCACTTCACATGATGTTCCACTATAAGTACTTAGTATTTTTCCCATGGTTTAACTTATTTACTTTGGGTCTATCGAGCCGAGGCCCCCACTATTATAGCCGGTGGACCGAAAATAAACACATAGGGCAGAACGCCTCTGACCACTATTATAGCCGGTGGACCGGAAATAAACACACAGGGCAAAACGCCTCTGACCACTATTATAGCCGGTGGAGCGGAAAAAAACGCACAGGGCAGAACGCTCTGACCACTACTCTAATGTGGACGACTGTCTTAACAGTCTTTCGCTACGTTATTAGTGTCTTATCCGTGTCTTATTAAATCACACAACACCCTTGACATGCATGCGGTTAACACTCTACTACTTTCCCCTCCAAAGTGACCGTCCCATATTTTGAGACCCGTACCTCTTCTCACACCCGACATCCCCCTAGGGTTCCTCCTCGGAGACCCTAATCGGGCCTATGTGGCCCAACTCCTTCATACTCACCCAAACGTTACTTTGTTCTCTATCTCACACCTCATCCTTATTAGGAACTTCCCCAAATATATTGCTTTATCTCCCAAGTTCTCGTGGAACCGACAAACCCTAGTTGACCACACCAACCCTAGTTGGTCGCGCCAAACCCAAGCACCTTACTTCTTCGACAAGTAACCTCCCTCTTGCACCCCAAAATCTCTTCCCTCATCTAGGACCATACTCACCCTTATATAAGTGAGTTCTCACTCTCAACCCCATACTTCGTCCCTCCTTGATCATTTTCACCCTTGTACCCTTCAAATTGCTCATTTCCTCGCGAAACCCTAATTGGAACCCTTAGACACTCTTACACCGCCCCACGTAAAATTTTGCACCCAAGTCTCCAATGGGTCCATAACTTTGACATTATTTTATTCACTTCCCAATTCAACTTTCCTCATGTAAGATTCGTTCCCATGCATAATTTAAACACTCCATCCAGACTCTCCAACCCCCACTTACACACAAAACCCTAATAAGGTCTCTTATGCACCAACTTAAGTATTATTTTTCATACTAAGTCTCCAATCATTCCAAGACTCTCCCAAGCTCTTACTTACAACCCAAATCAACTTTTCACACGTAAGGATCATGCCCATGCAAGGTCTAGTCCCTCCATGCAAACTTCCCAACATCCACTTCCCCGTTGTTCATTTATTATCATTTCATGCTACCAAAAACCCTAACATGCATGTCCTAGAGGGTCGTAACAATTCACTTCATCAACATCAACATCAAACATGGAACATGTCATACATGTATAATATAAGGCACACACAACATACCTCATGATCCATGCTGCGCTACATAAAACAGGTTATTCATAACACATGCATAATACACATCAACATGGCATCCTCATCATTCACCCACACATTACATCACGCATAGCACAAGGCCATAGCTTCGTCCTTACCTTGGTAGGCACCGGGCTCGGAGCACGCTCCTCTAGCTCCTTAGGGCTCGGATCGGGGTCACCTATGAAAAGGGGAAAAAGCTAAGTATTAGTTTCCCTTATAAATACTATTAACCCTTATTCTAGTTTAAGAATAGGGTTCTTATCCCTAGTAGGGGCGTTGTACAAACTAGGATTTTTGCTCTAAATTATTATGCTAAGTATTACTCATTGATATATCTTTAGTTTCAAAACTCATTGTTACGCTATATCATTAGACCCGTTAGTCCCATCTTTATAACATTAGTGTTTGCTGGACATAGTAAAATAATGATAATAATGGTAATAGTAAACTACTAATAGTGATACTTATGTTAGTGTTAGTATTAAAATACTAATCCAATGGTTGTAATATTAACAAGTTAACACTCCTACAAGTAGTAATGATAAAAGTCATATTTTGAATAAATAGTATAAGGGCTCCCATATTTTGTCACCCTAATATAATTAGCATATGGGTAATATCAATAATAGAAATGACACTAATGTTAAAGGTATTAGGTATGGTAAAACAATATTACATAGTTACAACACTTCACATAAGGTTGGGTTAAATAGTAAGAACACTAATAGTGGTAGTAATCTTAGCGATAGTATTAATAAAATAATAGCATCGACACTAATGGTTAAGTATGTTGAAAGCTAGGGTTTTGGGAGAGATTATGGCTTGTAAGAAAATAACACCTTTAGAATACAGAAATTAATAATGGTAATAACAATAATAAAACTAATAATAATATTAGTATTAGGAATGTTAGTAATGAAGATAATGATACTAACCCTAAGTTAAGTATAATAGGGGTTAGGATTGGAAAGGGGTGATAGTATGATAACATTAAGGAAAATACAGAACTGGTATTAGTTAATAAGCTAATAATAATACTAATAATAATAATAATAATAATAATAATAATAGTAATAATAAGTGTAATAATACTAATATTAGTTATAAGCTACTATAGGTGGCATAAGAAAAGGGTTTTAGGGTTCAGATGAGTGGAAGACCACCTGAGGACGGTGGTGGTCCGGCGGCGGCGGCGATGGAGGAGGAGAAGAGAGAAAAGATGGGGAAGGTGGTTATATGGGAGGAGGAAAAGGGAATTTAAGTGTGGGGGAGGAGACAACAGGGAGAGGGGAGTGGAATGAGGGTGGTGGCGTGAGAAGGGCGGCGGTGCGCGGTGGTGGACGCGGCGACCGAAGGAGGGAGAAGGTGGTGGAAAATGGTGGAGGTTGGTGGAGATGAAAGCAGGGGGTAAGGAGGGTATGGGCAGGTAGGGGAGGACCTGCAGGTTACTTTGGGATGTGAAAGGAGGGTGGACCACGAAGGAGGTGGCAGCTACGGGCGGCGTAAGGGGCGGCGGCGACTGGAAGAGGGGTTTTTCAGTAGGAAACTTCACACGGCTATGGTGGCACGTGCAGGGCAGGGTGGAGGGCGGCGATGGTTAGGTTTTGTCGAGGAAGGTGTAGGGGTGTTTTTGGTGGCCAACGGTGGCTGCGGCGATCACCGGCGGCGGCGGAAACTTTGTCCGATTTTCAAGCGACAGAGAGGTAGAGTTTCGGGGTGATTTTTGCAGCACAGGTTATGGTTGTCAAAGGGGGGTATTTATAGGTAATTGGGGGGAGAAAATGACGAAGGAGGAGAGGACACGCCAGGTCACGGTAGTATGCCATCCGGCGGTGATCGGGCAGGCCTGTAGATTCTCTGTCAGCAGGTTATGGCTCAATTTGGGTGAGAAAGGAAAGGAGGCAGGACCTGAGCAGTGCAGGACGGTAGGCTGGGACAAATCGGGAAAGAAAGGGACGGGAAAAAGGATGAGAAGGACGGCTAGACTGTGACGTTGTCGGCGTTGCAGCGGCACGGCGGTCACGGGCGCGAGGAAGAAGACAACAGCGGGGGTAGGTTGGACCCGCGGTCCAGGGAAGAAAAGAAAGGGGAGAAACTGGCCGGTCGGCAACGGTTATAACGTTCATAATCTCGACGCATCATTTCGTTATTTAGAAGGTCGAAACGCAGCGTCATGTCATTGGCTGGCAACGGTTATAAGGCTCATTAATCGCGACGCGGCGCTTCGGCGGATCGAAGGGCAAAACCCTACATCGCACTCAAGCGTCGGCCAGAAAACGACTCTGGGCCACGGGGGAAGGAGAAAGGAAAAGAAAAGAAGGGCTGGGCCGCGGGGAGAGGCCTCACCGACGAGGGGGGGAGAAAAGGACAAAGAAAAGGAAGAAAGGAAAATGAGGGGAAAGAAAAGAGAAAATGTTTTATTTAGGGTTTTGGATTATTTTATAAATTATTTAGAATATTTATGGGCTATTTGGAATATTAATATTTATCAAATATTAAATAAATTCCCTTTTTGCTTAGTTAGACTGTTTTAGATAAATTTCCTTAACCTCCATACTAATTAGGAAAATACCCAAATTCCCTTCCAATTAAATTCTTTATTATTTTCCTCTTAATTTATCTTAATTAATTCTCTAAATTTTAAGTAAATAAATTTATATGTTTAATTCCTTACTAATTTCTTATTTGGCCATAATTTCATAAATTAGGGTTTTGCGGTGTTTTAGGTCCACCAGCAAATAATAGTGACAGGGTATGTTACCCTCGTGACCGGTCCACCGGCTATAATAGTGGCAGGGCATGGCCCTCGTGACCGTTCCACCGGCTATAATAGTGGGGTTCCCGCACTCACATGGACTATTAAAGAATATGTGTGGAATGAATATATTATTAATGAGAATAAAGAATAAGTCACCAGAAAAGTATTCGGACCTTATCTTGCGGGTTATTACATGTTGTCTATATGATTGTGCTATGTATGCTATGTGGTATGATTATATGATTGGCCTTAGCGCACATGTGCCCTTACTCAGTATTGGACCCATACTGATACTACCTTGATTGACTGGGTCCTTTGATGATCCACCAATGGTGGGGGGCAGACCTCCTATGCAGGTTTGAGCGGTTACTAATTTGGGGTGGAAGGCTTGACTTGAGTGAGTAGGCAGTCCGGATATTGGTCCCTTGAGATTTGCTTTATTTAGCTATATTTTGTACTATGCTTCTTGTTTCGAAACCGTACTGAAACGAACTCCAAATGGAGTTTAGTAAAAATTACACAAGAATCGCAAAAACAACCAACCAAGAGTAGGGATAGGGTGATCGGGACTGCACGATCTAAATCCTCGAAACCGAGAATAACAAGAATGCCGGAAACCGACAAGAAACGATGCAAGATCATAAGAAAATAGCTTTATTTCATATGCTGAAATCGATTTGAACCAAGTTGTCCCTTTTACAGCATGATAGAAGCTTTATATAGGGCAGCAACTAGCCAGGGTTGAGGGAAACCGAACGTTGGGTAACGGTCGAAAAGGTAGAGCGGGCAGAGTGAATTAATGGTGGATAATCCCCATTGATGGTGGTCGACGAAGAAGGCGAGATTAGACGACTCGGGAAGGGCTGCGTGAGGAGTGAAGGTTGTTTTGACCGAACGGGAGTGAAGGTGTTGGACCGAACGGTTTGATAAAGAAGGCAGGGCGTAAAGGCTGTTGGTGCGGTATGGGCCTCGGTGTCCAATTTTATTTGGGCTGAGGATATGGTAATTTATTTGGGCTGAGGTTATGGTAGGATTAAGGTTGATGTAGGGGATTTAAAGGTGGTTTAATGATGGATTAGGCAAATCCCACTTAACTAGCTGCTTAATACCCTTATTACAAGATAAAACTAAATAAACAAAACAACGATAATAATAATAGTAGAATTTTGCTAATTGGGCGATAATGCCATTATTCTTGCTAATAATTTAAAACTTGAGTATGTCTTCTCAGCAACAGAATCCCGTTTTTGATAGCACCGTCTTGAATCCTTTTCCCCGCTTGCTTGGCTTAGATTGTCAATTTTCTTGATTATCCTGCAAGACAATAATACGAATATAATTAATTATTTTTAAAGGATAATTGGTGCTTTTCTTAGTAAGGGTACTAAGGGTATTTGGGCTTTCATCACGTACTCTTAAGTTGTATTCTTAAACAATATCCTAACTGTTATTGACTCGTGTTTTTCGTGAATGATCTATGTTAACTATGAACCTATATTTTGATGATTTTTACCTAACGATTGTTTAGTTTAGTCTTAGCACTTAGTATCGGAACGGTAGGAGTGAACCGATCTAGTACTAAGTGTGGCGGTAATACCCCCAAGTTTACGGTTTTAATTCTTTCGCTTCCGCTAAACCTTTTGATTTAAACGAAATTTTTCAGAAGTAAATTTGGGGGTGTTACATCCTATGTTTTTATTGGCCCTTGACAACTACATGCATTCAAACAAACTCTGTCTGTCTACCTCCTTTTCCACAACACCAATTTACCTTTCCCCAACACACAATACCCCTTCTTCCCTTCATCAATTTTTATCATTGCCTCACAAACTAGCTCATGTTATCCCTTATCAGGCCTAGAAACTAAGCCTCTTATCAAGTCTCCCCATCTTGCTGATTATTTGTTGTTACCTATTCGACCTCTACCATTACCCCTATTTCATTTCATACTCCCTAGTCCATTTGCCCCTTTTTTTTGCTACTCCTTTCTCTTTTTCTTTTACTGTAGCATCTTGAACCTAACTACCTCCTTATCTTCCTCTATCATAAAGTTACTCCATTTGCACCACACTTCCAACCTTCCCCATCATGGTCACCTTGCTTGAGCAGCAACAACGGTTAGCAATATAAACCACCTTAACACATTTGAGTCATTGTCTTCCTCTTATTCCTCCCTTAACTTTAACTATTCATGTAATACCCCATCCCCAAATCCTTCAAATTTTGCAATTTATGTTAATATAAAATAAATGAGTTTTGGTTTTTAAATGGACTTGAAATTCTTATCAAATGTGAATTTTAGGTGTACTTTTGTTGACTAATTTACATAACGGATCAACAGGTGCACTAGGAAAGTTTATGTTGTGGTGATTTAATTTCTCCCTGCACTAATAAGTATTTTTTTTATTTTTTTTATACTATTTTTACATTATTTAGACCAATTTATGATTTCATTTAGCTAAATAATCTATTAACTGTACTTTTAAACTTTCTCCATCATTTTTCTCTCTCCTCTATTATGCAAATTTGCATGTTGCACTTCTTACCTTATCTTGATTTGATTTTACCCCTGACCTTGGCTCAGAAACTTTAGAAACTTTCCATCTCCCTCATCCTTCATTTGATTTTCTTATACCTTTATATGCAACACTCTACAACACCGGTCAAGTGAACTCTTCACCCTCTCTCTTTTCCTTCCCTTCATCAACCATCAAGGCTTCCCTAAGCCTCCTCTAATAATTACCTTTCACTTTTATCAGACTATTTAACCCTCCTTTTATTTCTCTTACTTCCTTAGAAAATTTCTAAGTGTTAGGTGATTTCCTTCATTCCTTCTTATGTATTGAATCAAGCTCTCTCTCTTAGCCTCAATTTCTAATTCCCACCGCCACTTAAACACTTGATATCTTTTTCTTCTTCTTCCTTATCATATTTTCTAAGTATGGAGAACTTTCATTATCTTTTTTCCCTCTCCTTGTCTCTACAAGAAAACCAAGGCCTTTTCTTCTTATCCTTCTATTTTTAGGTTCTTCTTCTTTACTTTATTTTCTCTTTGTTTTCTATAAGCAAATAAGGATTAAAATTTAGATAAAGTTGAAGACTTCTATCTTTTAAATACTCTTTATTGATCTATCTTTTAGGTTGAGGTTAAGGATTTGTACTTATATCCTTGTTTTTTTTCCTTATTTAAATCAATTTTAAAGTGTTTCTTACTAATTTTGGGTTCTTTATTCCCTTAGGTAATTAAGGATGTTATAGTTGGCCATCAAGTTAGAATATTTTCACTTTTGCTAGAATATTTGCTTTAAGGTAAGATAAATCTCTATCTTATGATAAGGCTTCGTATTCATGTTTTCTTAGTTGATATCTTTTATTATGAGAATGTTTATATTTTAAACTATAAGTTAGTGTATATATATGATCAAGAAATGTATTTTGTGTATGGTTGGTCATTAGCATGAATTTTGGCATTATGTGAGGTTTTCACCATAAGAGAGGATCACGTATATGTCTTGGATTAAGGACTAAGTGATGAAGGTTTCATGCATTAAGAATGCATAACATATTTACCTAATTCCATTATCTTAATGCTTTATCAATATATCGCATGTTTGATTGAATTGAGTAGCATGTGGCCACTAGGACCTTTTTGATAAATCTTGAATATGTGTGTATAGTTTATGTTGGATGAAATTGTATGAGCTCAATTTAAATGTTTCTTGTGAATCTTTTTTATTCTTCCTTGATGTTGAGCATGCGAGCATGTTTTCCATATTTTAGCTCCAAGCATGAATTTGACAAAGTAAGCATGAAAGTAAGATTCAAGTGGGTTTATAGACATGTTTATGATGTATTTATGTTATTTCCAGTACTATCATGAGTAAGATGTGAATTATGAGGTGTTGAGAAATATTTAGCCATTTGGCCTTAACTTTAATCTTCTGAATATAACACGAGGTTGAATATTTAATTTTGTCTTGGAGCATGATCCATATTTTCAACCTTTTAAGCATGTTCTTATATGTGTTCTAATAGGATGGGGAAGCATTCTTATATTAGTTAATTAACCATGGGTTGATGGTAGTATAACTTGTATATTATCGTATCTTTATTAATGAATTAAAACATAAATTGTGGATTTTATTATATTTAGGCATGAATTTTGATGTTTAGTGTGATCTTCTTCTTTTTTTCAAAGGTTTTGATATACTCATGTTAAGTTATGTTGAGTTCATAATTGTTGGTATTTAAGTCTGTAGTATTTGGTTGTGTGGATTTGGGAACTCTTTCGCTCAAACAAGTTGATTCGTTGGCCAAACCAATTGACTATTTTTGTAAATAATCGATTGATTTGCCAAATCCATTAGCTGGTTATTTTGTGTCTAGAATTATTTTATTCTTGGCTAAAAACATCAACTAGGCCAACCAAGCAAATCAACTAGTTCATATAAATAGTTAATCGGTTTATCAAACCTAATAGTTGATTTTATTATGCCTAGAGTTGTTTTGATCTCAACCAAAACACATTGAATGCATAATATTTATTTTGTTGGATTTAGTATACCGAGACCAATCAACTACTCTTAGGGACTAATCAACTAGTCCCTCTTGTAATCCATTATTTTGTTATTCTTTCATAGTATGCCTACTAGTGTTGTGATTTTTTTCTTACCTCATTTCATGGACCTTGGTATGATCCAGAAATCAAGTAATTGGATTAAAATAAATGGTTAATGGTGGCCTTAACCTAGAATAAATAAAGTTAAGAATGATAAAATAGTTATTTCTGTGGGTGATGATACTGAGTTGTGTTTGGTGTCAGCAAATGGAAACACTTAATTGAATTATTTATGCAATTTTTGTAATGAATTGAAATTTTGTTTAATCTTAATCTTGATTAATTAATATTTTAACCTATTATACATTCTAATTTCTAGGTCGTTATATAATTTTTTAGCTTAAACCTAATGTTGAATAATTTATAAATTAAATTCTAGATTAATTTCCTAAATTTTTAATCTAATCCTGATCCAAAACCTAAAAATTCTTTATTTTTATTTTTTATTTTATTTTTCTTTCCTCTCTCTCATTTTCTTTTCCCTTTCTATTTCTATTTATTTTCTTTTGTCCCTTCTTGTTCTACGCATAACCCAATATCTATCTCCTTCCCTTTATATTTTCCCCTTCGGGCAAAAACCAGCCTATACCCTTGGACATGTCATCTTCTCCCTTCCCTTCCCAACCATGTCCCCCAACACCCTACAAGTACCAAACCCTCTTACACAACCCTTTTCTCACATGTGGCCTAGTTCCAATACCCTACACCCTTTATTGCCTCTAACCAACCACACTTGAACCAGGCAACTTGAAATACCCCAAAACCCTAATTTTAAGAATTTTAGCTAATTAAGTATTTATTATAAAATTTAATTAAATAAAATATTTTTTATTAAAATAAAAAGAAATTAATTAGAGCTAAACAAGAAGAAAATAATAAATATTGATTGAATTTGGGAAAAATCTTTCAAAATCCTAAGTTAGACTAAAAAGGGGATTAAATATTATTTTAGTTAAATATTATTATTTTAAATATCTCAAATACTCAAAATATTTTAATTAATCCCAACCCACCTATTTTCCCTTTTTCTTTTTCCTTTTTCCTTTTTCCTTTTCTTTCTTTATTTCTTTCTTTTCTTTCCTTTTTCATTACTTTTCCTTCTTCTTCTTCTTCTTCTTCTTCTTCTTCTGATTCTGATTCTTCTTCTTCTTCTTCTTCTTCTTCTTATTCTCTTTTTCTTTTCTTTTCCCTCAAATTAGACCTATCATGCGACCCAATTCCCCTACGCTTTTCTCCTTCAACACGGCCCGCTTCAGCACACCACGTTTTGACCCCTGTTTTTACCTTCCATTACCCGACCGATTTTTCCCTTCTTTTCTTTCTTTTCTTTTCTTCCTAAACTATCGGTCCACACCCAACTCCCCAACTTCCCAGTACTTTTTCCTTTAGGTACACATGATTGACTGGCCACTTCTCCTCTCTCTTTCCCTCTAACTCACTAGCCACTTTGACCCAACCCACTTCCCTCTCTTCTTTCGCACGACCCTCTTTTTCCTATGCACAATCCTCTGCCATGATTTAATTGCGCCGGCCTACCTTCATTGGCCGGTGCCCTCATCTACTTGCCCTATTCGCCCATCCTCCATCTGACCTTATCCCCTCCTTTAGCCCGATAAATACCCCCATAACCACCCTATCCTCGAGCTTTTCCCGTAGCCCAGAAAACTTCTCTCATGCTCCATCACCCTTTCAAACACCTTTGTCGTCACTATCGACCAACGCCGCTGCCCAAGCCTCCCACCTGAGCACTCCTTGCACCATCCTCTACCTAAATACACCTCTCTTCTCCCTTGATTTTCCTGCATGAGCCACCCCGGCCATGCAAAGTAACCTTCTCGACCAACCATTCCTTCCATCTCCACTACCCTTCACGCCACCATTAGCCACCATTTCCTCCGTAACCACTACCTCCTACACCTCCCAAAAGCACCTACAGATCTTCCTCAAACTTCCCCTACCCTTCTTTTCCCCTTACTCCCTCTCCTTCTCGCTTTCTTCCTTTCCTCCCCTTTTGGGCACCACAGCCACCATCGTGTGTCACCACCTTTTGTTGCGCCGCCACCTTCATTCCACTCCTCTCCATCTAGGCAACCATCAACACCCCAACTTCCACCCTCTTTCTCCCTCCCCTTTTCCTATCTCTATTGTCTCTCTTTTCTTCTCTTTTTCCTACCACTGTCGCCGCCATCATGCACCACCACCGGTGGTGCCTATCACCACCAACCCAAGGTGGTACCCTAAACCCTCTCAACCATTAAACCCTAATTATACAAGCTTTATTTATTTAATTTTATTATATTTCTATTATTTTGAATATTATTATGATGATGATGATGATTAATTATTATTATTATTATTATTATTATTATTATTATTATTATTTTGTAACATTACTATTGTTATTATTATTATTATTACAATTATTATTATTATTATTATTTTATAATATTATTGTTATTATTATTATTATTATTATTACTATTATTATTATTCGTATTATTATTATTACTATTGAGGGCCAAAGCCCTATTTTGTTTTTATTTCGATTATTATTAACAATATTATTATTGTTATTATTAAAATTGTTATTATTATATTCATTATTTTTTTTTAGTATCATTATTATTATTAGGGTAAAATATTCAAACCTTACATTATCATCTTTTCCAATATTACTATTATTACTTATATCTTTAGCAAAATTAGTATTCTGTTAGTGTTACTATTATTATATTATTATTTTATCTAAAATCACACTACACTCAAACTTGGAGCCAAAACATGCTCAACACACAGCTCCACCTGCACAAAGACAGAAGGGTCAACTACTCGTGGGAATGAGCAGCACCCATGAAAAGGGTGATTAGTATGCTACGTACTAAGTAAGGTAACCATGCACTAATGCCAACACATAAAATCATACAAATAATGCAGAAGAAAATAAAAGAAGCATATATTCCAATATGATAATGTAATATTGAACAATCATTCGGGTAGATACATAGAGGCCCATTTATAGTCTGGATTAATTACTTAATTAATCTCTAATCGAAATTGATTTGCACCATGATTTTATTCAAATCCATGTGAGGTCAGGAACCCCACTATTATATCCAGTGGACCGGATACATACAAGGCACATAGCTCCTGACTACTGTTATAGCCGGTGGATCAAAAATACACAAGGCATAAAGCTCCTGACCACTATTATTCGTCGATGGACCGGTCTGGCCTCATCTCGCACGGTGTTCCACTATAAGTACTTAGTTTCTTTCCCATGTCTTGGCACAAATATGTTCAGTTTTATTAAGCATGGAATCCCCCACTATTATAGCCGGTGGACTGGAAACGCACAAGTACAAAGCCTAACCACTATTATTACCGGTAAATCAGTCACATATAGGACATCATACCCTAACCACTATCATTCGCACGTGGATTGGTTCGAACTCGGCTAAACAATCTTCTACTTTAAATGATTAATGTATTATGGTATCTTATTTAGAAAATTTAACCCTAGACATGCATGCCTCACTCTCCCCACACCTATCCTCCAATAGACTCGTTCTATATCATCGGACTCATGCACATCCGAACTTGCCCAACAACCTTTTCTCTATACTCAAACTCATAATAGAACTCCAACACCAAAATATGTGAACCAAGGCTCACAACTACACAACTCCAAGTACACTTATTTCCTCACTCTAGGATTTTTCCCTAGAAACCCTAATTTAGGCCTCTATGGCCTATCTTACTCCACCTCACACAACCCAAGTCATTTTAACACTCCACACACCACAACTCATAAATACCATCCTCATAATTACACTTTAATCACCAAATACACATGATATCATAAAAATCCTACGCAGCCACACCAAACCCTAGCTCGGTCTACTACATACCCTTATATTGCTCCACATACTATTTTTCATCCTAAGTGTTCAAACACCCAAACAACACATACTTTACCTTCCTCACACCCAAAATCAACTTTTCATACATAAACTTTACTCCTATGTAGATTCTAACCTCCCCATGCAAACCTTCAAACTTTTTCATGCAAACCCTAAAACTCCCACGTAAAAACCTTAGAATCACCCATGCAAACCCTAGATTCATCCATACAAAGCCCTAGATTCCACCATACAAAACCATATATTTCTCCATGCAAAACCCAAGATTCAATCCACACAAAACCCAAGGTTTCTCCATATAAAACCCTAAATTCAATCCATACAAACCATAGATTATATTCTCCTATTACACCATAGATTAGATTCTCCCATGTTATACCATAGATTAAATTCTCCTATACAAAACCATGAAAAACCATAAATTAGATTCTCCCATGCTTAACCATAAATTAGATTCTCCCACACGAAACTCTAAAATTCCCCATTTTATTCTTCCACTCATGGATCATTAAAATACTTAGATCAACTCATATCCCTTGGCCAACTTATTTCCCCATTCTTCTTTTTCATCCTTTCCCCCACACAAACCATATTAACATCCTCACATGCATTTCTTACAGGGTCACAACACATATCATCACATACCACAATATTTCATCACATATACATGATACACATGCCATGTAAGCACACAAAAACATAATTCAACTCCACATCATACCACATACAAAATGATTACAATAATAAACACAACATGCATAATATACAAAGCATATAATACAGATCGACATACAATAGGCCTGAGTAACACCCTTACCTAAAACACATTACATAGATAAGGCATACAAGGCATACCAAACACATTACATAAATAAGGCATCTGTGACACCCTTACCTAATACGACATCGGTCTTGGAGCACGCTCCTATGCCTCCTTAGTGCTTTGACTAGTCTCACCTATATGAGGGAAAAGCTAAAATTAGATTCCCTCCTACCAAAAATACTATTAAATACTAAATTATTCTAAGACTAGGCTTTTGATAAAATAATAAAATATTAATAATAATAACCATTAACTAATTACTAAATTTGGCTAAAAATATCAAAAATAATAGTAATATTATAAAATTTGATAATATAGAGTTGAAGACTTTACCCTAATAATAATAATGATGATAATACCAAAATAATAATATCAAAGATACTAAAAATAATATCAATAATAATAATAATAATAATAATACTAAGGGTATTATTCAAAAACATAGTGAAATAAGGGCTTCGGCCCTTTTACTAAAATACTAATAATAATAATAATAATAGAAATAATATAAATGATAAAAAACCCATAATAATATTGAAAAATAATAATATTGATAATGGTAATAATAATAATAATAATAATAATAATAATAATAATAATAATAATAATAATAATGATGATGATGATGATGATGATGATGATGATGATGATGATGATGATGATGATGATGATGATGATGATAATTGAAGATAAAATGAAGTGGGGTTTTGACCCTACATTGAATAATAATAAACTTAATAAATAATAATAATAATAATAAATGCTAATGATAGCATTATTAATAATATTAATAATAATAAAAATTGATATTAATAATACTAATACTACAATTCAAAACAGATATAATAGGGTTTTAGGCCTATATAGAATAATAATACTAACATTGAAAATAACAACAACAACAACAACAACAACAACAACAATAATAATAATAGTATATATATTTTAATAATTGAAATAAAATAATTTAAAGCTTGTAAAAATAGGATAAAAGGGTTGACAGGGTCTGGGGTTTAACCTTAGGCTGGTGGGGACAGAAGACACCAGTGGTGGTGCCTGGCAGTGGTGACGGCGATTGAAAAAAGAGAAGAAAAGGGGAAAAGTTGAGGGTTGGGGAAAAGAGAAAGAGAAAGAGGGTGAAAGTAAGTGCGGTTATGGTTTTCTAGAAGTAGATGAAAAGAATGAGGGTTGCGGCGCAGCCAACAGTGGCAGTGGTGGTGGCCGAAAGATAAAGAGAGGAGGAGAGGAAACAAGGGGAAAAGAAAGGTAGAGGACAATAGAGGGTGGTCTACAGGGGTTTTGGGAAGGTGAAAGGGGGAGTAGAAGTGACGGAAGTGGTGGCTAAGGGTGGTGCGAAGGGCGGCGGAGGTGGAGGAATGGGTTGATTGGGAAGCAAACTTTACACAGCCGGGGTGGCTTGTATAGGGAAACTCGAGGGATAAGGGAGGTCTGATTGGGTAGAGGACGATGCAGGGAATGCTTAGGTGGATGGAGTTGGTGGCGTGGTTGGCCGACGACGGTGGGGCTAGCATCTGAAAGGGCGGACGTAAAAAGGGATGATTTCTAGATTTTAGGGAGAAAAGGCTCGAGTTCAGGCTAATTTGGGGATATTTATAGATTGACCGGTGGAGTCAATTTTGAGGCAGGGTATGCGTAGGGAAAAAGGAGGGAAACTACGTGAAAAATGGGATAAGTAGGTTGGGCAATGGGGTCAACGGATCAGCAGGGAAAAATAGGAGGGACAAGGCTATAAAAAGGAGCTAGGGTTTGGGAGGAAATCCTAATCTGAAAAAGTGGTAAAAAAAGGGAAAATAAATTAGAGTGAGTGGAGTACGAGATGAGGATGGAGATGATCATGTGAGGGGTGAGCATGATCACCATGGAAAGGTAAGAGTGGAAGGTGAAAAATGGAGGGGTGTTATGAGGAAACAAGGATGCTAGGGTTTGACATGGCCAGCTAGGGTTTTGTGTGACTACTTAGGGTTGTATGGTCATGAATGTACTTGGTAAGTAAAGTGATTTGATGAGGGTTGAACCCAATAGTTATGATGAGTAGGGTGTTAAAATAATTTGGGCTGGTTAAAAGGAGTAGGATCGGCCACATAGGCCCAAATTAGGGTTTTTGGAGGAAACCCTAGAGTGAGGTAGTGAGTGGACTTGGAGGTGTAAGGTAGTGGGCCTTAACTCATATACCTAGGATTTGGGCCACTAGTGTGATCTAGGGTAAGGAGGAAAGGTTGTTGGAGCAAGTTAGGAGGTGCAAGAATCTTATGATATGGGACGAGTCCATTGGAGGATAGGCGTAGAGAGAATTAGTCATGCATGTCTAGAGTAGAACTTCTGAATAAGACACTTAAGACATTAATCATGTAAAGTAGAAGATTATTGAGTCGAGCCCAAACCGATCCACCGGTAAGAAATAGTGGTTAGGGCATTTCGCCCTATATATGACTGATCCACATGCTTTAATAGTGGTTAGGTGCATGTTACCCTATATGTGACCACTCCACCATCTAGAATAGTGGGCGATCCTAAGCTTAATAAACCAAACCTTGAGTTTGATAAGACACATAAAAGACACTAAGTACTTACAATGGAACACCATGCAAACAAAGGACAAACCGATCCATCGATAAAGAATAATGGTTAGGGCCTCCTGCCCTATATGTGACCGATCCATCAGCTATAATAGTGGTTAGGTGCATGTTACCTTATATGTGACCAATCCACCAGTTATAATAGTGAGGTTCCTGTACTCATATGGATTAATAAAAGTATGGTGTGAAATAAGTACTGATTAGAGATTAAATAATTAATGGATTCAGATTATAAATTGGCCTTTATTCATTTATTTATCTGAAGTGATCATATGTTGTTGTATTACCATGCTTGGATTATGTTTTTGTTGTTTATTGGCATTAGTGCACGGTTACCTTACTCAGTATGTAGTGTACTGATCACCCTTTTCATGGGTGCTGCTCATTCCCACGAGTAGAAGGCCCTTCTAACTTTATGCATGTGGATGATGCTTATTTTGATGCCTTCGATGTTCATCAGACATCAGGCGAGGCCGAGTGTTGACCATGTAATTGGCTTGTGGATTGAGAGTAGAATGGCTAGACTTCCCATTTATGATTTTCTATCTTTGTTTTTAGTTCCTAAGACATAATTTTTATCATCTATAAACTTATTTTCTGTTAAGAAACTTTGGCAGTGTACGCTAGATTATGACTCTTTGATTTTGCACTCTGAAATCCATCTTACAGTCATTTAGTGCTTATTTGAATTGTTGTTTAGATTCGATTTATATTGGTTACTATTTTCCTATTAGCCTTAGCACTTGGTATTAGAATGGTCGAAGTGAACTAGTCTTATACTAAGTGTGGTAGTAACATTCACAAAATTCACAGGTTTTAATTGAAGTTAAATGCTTCTATTTTTAAATATATATATATAATATATATATAGTAAATTTTGGGGTGTTACACCACTCCCCCATAAAGTTTCCTTTACTCTCCCTCAGCCATATGTGTGTGCACACGCACACATATATATGCCCCCTTCTCATCCTCCTCCATTGTCTTTGTCATCTTCACCTCTCTTGCTTCAACTCTTTGTTAACGAAAAAACCTAGCCAAGGCCCTCTTTCCTTCTCTCCTTTCTTGCTTTACTTTATTATTGTCTTCATTTCCCAACAAAACCACCCGATTTTCCTTCATTCTGCTCCATGCATTACTAATGTTGTCATACCACACCCTTCCACCACCTACCCCAATAATATTACTCTTCGCATCAATTGAACCCCCATTTCCTTTTTTCCTTAGGCTTCCTTAACATTGTTGTTTTTGCCACTTAGCGCCACCACCACTGATCATTTTCTTCCTCTCCTCCTTCTCTTGCCTCTATCATCAACCACAACCACCAACCTCTCCCTTTTTCTCGACCAATGCTATTGTTGGCCATAACCACCCTCCACTCCACCTATTTTCAATATTTCCCTGCCACCATGAACCATTCCCTATCGACCCAACCACTAATCCCACCACCACCACCCCCCTTATTATCATCCATCACTAACCCCATCTCCACCATACACCACCTCCCTTGATACCATCCACCTCCAACCACCACCATGTCATCCACCACACTATCACCTTGTTCCCAACAATCACCTCATTGGTTATGTACTCCCTTATTTGGCCCATTCCGCCTTGCCTTATATGTGGAGCACCACTGTGTCTTCCATTGTGCACCACCCACTCCTTTACCTTAGTTTCCCTAAGTTAATTTTTCCAAAGTTTAAAATTTTTTATATTTTTTTCTTTTAGGTGATATTATGACAGTATTAGAGGAGGAGTCATAGGTACCATATGCTGAGATATTGGAGATGTTTTTGTAAGGATACATGTCATAGATAGGGATTTTATATGCAATATATATATTTTTATGTGATATCATGTTTGAAATAGGTATATGGATAATATTATTATGACAATGATGTTAAATAATATGTGGTGTTGTATGATGAAAAAGTGAGAAAGTTGTGAAATCATGTATTATGAATATTATTGGTTGGAATGAATTGGGATATGTGTTATCTATGCATAATGGTGGTTATACATTTTTCATGATAATATACATAAATTAGAGGTTGAAAAGTAAGGGTTTTGTGAAAATATAGATATTCTAGCTATTGTAGCAGTAATTTGGTCATGATGGCTTGAGAATGGGATCTTAGTTATTTTAGTGTGATAATTGGTTCAAAAGTTTTTAAGTATATTATGTAAAATGTTTGGGGTGAATATAAATAATTTAAATCTAATAAATGATAAACATAGCTTTCAGTAGTCATAGTAACCCTAGGGATAGGAGCATTATCACATGTGTAAAGTATTAGAGTTTCACTTAATTTATGCATATGTTGTTATTATTAGCATTTTAGAAATATACATCAATTTTTTTAGCTATTTGAGTTTTATGGAAAAAGTTATGATTAAATTGTGATATTAGGGTTTTGTGGTAAAGTGTGAATACTAACCTTAAAGGTAGGCTATTATCGCATGTGTAAGATATTGGAGTTAAACCTTCATTTTTTGTTATATTTTCAATGATAATATATTAAGGATGGGTACAATTTGGTGCTAAATAAGTACCAAGGGTGGCGTTACGTTCAACTTGTGGAGTTAAGGTTTCTTGGGGGGATATGGCCTTTATCTTAGGAGAAATATATTGATATTCATGTAGGCGTGTGTATGTGTTCAAATAATTATGTTAAGATGGTTCATGTGCCATGTATGTCTATATATGTATTTACATGATGACCTTGAGATAAATAACCATGAATAAGATAATAATAATTTAAAGTGAAAGACAACATGAGTCAATACCTGTTGTACCTTACTATTTCCCTAAGCGAGAATAGTGGCCAATTAGTTTACTCCCTAGGATTATATATTATTGATATCATTCCACTAGTAGATAATAGTGGCTAGGAGCTTTAATCCTTGGGGTTGTATATCATTGATACCATTCCACCAATTGAGAATAGTGAGGTCCTTAAACTTAGCATAAATGACACTATGGGCCTTAATTATGCCATTATCATTCTAAGACCCGAAATCAATAAATAAGTTGATACCTCCATTTTCTAATCAATATGTATGTTTATCCCTTTTTGTGACCTTACTATGAATATGTTATTACCATACTCAATAAATAGTATACTGATCTATCTTTTATGGGTGTCACTCATTCTCATTAGCAGAGGGCCTAGTTGAGTTTGTGTAGGTCTTTGAGGACTTCTTGGATGAATATGATGCATATGATGAATTACTAAGGGAATAGTGATGATTTTTTTCTTTCATACTTGGGCCATAGAGTCGAATTATCTGGTTAATGCTTTGGGTCATTGTGCTTAATGTATCTCTTTTATGTATTCACCTTTTGTACTCAAAGTGTTCCTCCAAACACTTGTTTAAATTTATAAAAATCCATCTTCTTATTTTTATTACCATGTTTTAAGTGTTTAATTTTTTTACCTTACATTTATTATTAGGATGGCATTGTAAGCCAAACTTTTATTGAGTATAGTGATATCACCCAACTATGTTGTTTTATATTTTCACTTAAATGAAAATTTTCAATTATAAATTTTTAGGTTGTTACAATTTTGTTTTGATTTATGACATCACCAAGTAAGTATATGATAGAAATAAGATTTTCATTAGAGCCTTCTTCTCCATCTCTTGAGGTTGCTAATAGGGAACCAATAAACATACTACTTTATGGTAATTACTTTCTTTTCACTCAATAATTTTCATGTCTTATTAGGGTGTGGCTTGTATGCAAGATTAGGAATAATATTGTGATAGAACTTCATGGCATCAGTGCCCTATAAGGCTACAACTTGTAGAGGATGTGACATGATTTATGGGGTTTTATCTCTTTTTTAGTAGGTACATTTCCCATCATACTAGGTTGTGTCTTGTATGTGGGATTACGAATAATATTGTGACACACCATCATGGTGTCAATACTTTACAATGTTGAAGCTTGTAGAGGGTATGTTATAATTGATGGATGCATCCCTTGCATTAGGTGCAATCACCTAAATACCCATTTGAGAAGGAGTGAATGCCTAGGAGACACATACTCTGTTACATTTGGTGTTATAGCCGACAAACACCCATATTAGGATCGGTGTTCCATTAGGTTGTGGTAAATGGAGGGTATACCCATGTTCTTGTTTGGTGTTATAGCCTACACATATTAGGATTGGTACTCCTTTAGATTGTTATCAATGGAGGGTATGTCCATGTTTGTGTTTGGTGTTACTACCTACAAATACCCATATTGGAATTAGTGCTCCATTGAGTTGCAATTGTTAGAGGTTATGCACATGTTAAGAACTAATGTACTATTACGTTACTACCATGACCCACATTCAAGGTGGATGTATAGGTATGTCATTCTTATATCTTAATAATAGGATTATGTGGTCATAAAATGAAATAATAATAACATGATTTATTTATGTTATGATGTATGAAATTATCATGTATTATTTTTATTATCTTATACCAATTTATTTTAGCATGTTTGTTATGCCAAGATTAATATGATCCCATTATCTAGAATGATATTTCCCTATGTTGTTGGATAGAATTGTTTTACCAACACTTCACTTCACTGATGATACCGTCTTTGGTCACTGTGTTGATTCAGTTTTTTTTTCTAGGAAGCATACGTCATTTTTCATGTTTGATTAGCTTGGTGTGGGCCTCTGTATGGTCATTACTTGGGGAATATTTATTTTATTGGAGAGTTATGCTAACTTCTTTGATTATATTTTCCCACTACATTGTGACATTTTCTTTATCAATTATAAGCTTTTGGATATGTTCCTGTATTTAGCTTTATAAACTTATCATGTAATATGCCACATATCTCCATCTCTATCTATATTTATCTTTGATTGTCCATCTCTCTCTTTCTATCTCTTGCTTGCTATCTAATTCTCATTCATGGTTTTGTTGAGAATTTTATCCTTGAATTAAGCATAGCTTTAAAGGATGGTTACACCTCTTCTATGTTCAATGCAATGTTAACATCCCTAGTTTTTGTTCTATCACTTCCTCATTATCTTAAAATAATAATAAAAATTGTGAAAATTTAGGGTGTTACAAATCCCTTGTTTGGAATATTTGGATTCATCATTGAAATATGACTCTGAAAGATGCTCATATGGTTCATGTTATTTAGAAAGATGAGTTATAGGATAGCTTGATGTTGTCACAAAAAGAGGAAGAGCCCTAACAAGTTAAAGGATGACTCTAAGGGTAAGCTAGGATTCTTAGAGGGATTTTCTATCTTTGAAGGGCTTTATAGCTTTAGCAATGGGAAAGGGAGGTTGTGTAATACCCCTAATTTTATCTAACCCTAATTCTAAGTAATTAATATTTTAACTTAATCCTAATTTTGGGTAATATATATTTTTATTTGACCTTAATTCCTTAATTAAATTCTAAACCTAATTCTAATCTTAACCCTAAAATCATGTTTCCCTTTCCTTTTTTTGTTTCTCCTTTTCTATTTTCTTCCCCCTTTTCTTTTATTTTTTTTATTTTCCTTATCCCAATCTCTTGTCTTAGATTTGGCAATGGGGTGGGTCTGAGACAAAGAACCCATCTCCATCTCGAACCTAATAAAAAATAATATTTGAACTTGCCTAGATCCCTAATTTTTTCTTATCAAGGAATCCCCAACCCAATCCCTTATAGGATCAAATCTCGATTCCCAACTTGATCCTTGATCTATTTCCTATCCCTAATTTATTCCTCAACTATAAAACTTGATCTGATCATTGATCATATTTTTTTAATATATTTTTAACTTACATTCTATATATATATATATATATATATATATATATATATATATATATATATATAATATATATATACACATAAATTTTTTGGGGTTGGTTTGGAGATGGGAGCCCCAAACCCGTTCTTACCTTTTCTCAAAAACATACCTGATAAGAATCCTCAAACCCAAACCCAATCATTAAATTCTCCCCCTAAACCCAAACAAAAACTTCCTAGCAGGGCCCTGAACCTTGGGAAAAATAAGTAACCTTATCCTTTCTTTTTCTTCCCCCTCTAAGCATGCAACAACCTACACATGGTTTCCTTTCTTTTTCATTTCTTAGCCCTATATTTCCCTAAACCTACCATTTACCTTGCAAACCACCCTACACCACCAATCCATGCCTAGGGCTATAAATGAATTGATCTAAGAAAAACACAATTGAGCTCAGGCTCATCTTATTTAACTAAACATACAAGTTGAGCTCAATTAAAATTATTTGAGTTTGAGCATAGATTTTTTTAATAAATTAGACTAAAACTCAGCTCATTTAACTAAACCATCCAAGTTGAGTTGAGCTTTTAGCAAGCTAGACCAAATTGTTTGCTAGTTGAATCAGATCATTTACAACCCCACTCTATCCTCATCCTTCCCTAAGATTTTTTCAAGGGAAAACCCATGACAAACCATCCACAAACCCCTACATCATTCTATCATTCCTCATCTTACACCCTCGCCCCATTCCCCTATAACTACCCCTAATCTCTATTTCCCTATTTCATTTTACAACTCACTCAAACTCCCTCTTCCTTCCCTCAACACCTATGTCCTTCGTTCATCATTATTTTGCCATTTTTCTCTAGTGAAGCTCTTCCTAATTACCGCAACTCACACTTTGAATTATCCACAACATGAGTGACTCACAATACTCAAGCCTTGATGCATGATCAAACTAAGCTCATTACCCCTAGTTGTGTGAACTACTCACTCATATCACCCTCTTAATACACCACAAACTCACACTGCAACTACCGCAAATATATGACAATGTCACACCACTCCACCCCTAATAACTTTAACCACTTATTCTTCCCCTCTATCAACATGAGGAGCCTATATCTATGTGAAACTCTCACGTAATTCTCCTTAGTTACGACACTTTGTGACGAGTTTCATTTACTCTAGTTTTTATCGTTTTTCACCCTTATTTTACTTATATTTGCCTTGTTTTTTTTTTCTTATTTTTTAGTAATGTATTATTATTGACTATTAGATGATTTTTAAAGTGGTCTCAAAGGAGGAGTCTTAGGCTATACGGGATAAGAGAACAAAGGTGTTTTTGGTAAGGATACATTTCATAGTTAGGGTTTTTGAATGTTATGTGTATTTTATGTGAAACCATATGGTTGGTATTATTATTATGATAATTTCAAGTTGATAATGTTTTTTTACAATGATGTGGTACCAAACCAATAGAAAGTGAGCAATATGTAAAGTGCATGAGCTTATATGGTATTGTTGCAATAAGTCCCACTATGAAACCCTAAGTATGTAGTATGACCTATGGTATTTTAATGAGGGCTTAATGATTATGGTAATTATTGAATAAATGTGTTCAATTTATTTCATGATGGCATATATTGTAAGTATGGAATCGATAATATTAAAATCGTAAGGTTATTGGGAAAATATGGGCATTTAGGCTACCGTAAGGGAATTTTGGTTAATGTGGGTATTTTTATTAATTATTATTAAATTTGGCAGTTATATGAGTCTTATAAAAAGAAAAAGGTATGCTTGACTTGTAAACTTAGGATTTTGTAAAAATTATGAATAGTAACCTTAGAAGTAGATTGGTATCTCATGTGCCAGAAGTTGAAGTTAGACCTTTATTTGTGGATATGTTGTGATTAATAAAATTTTATGAATTTTTACTAATTGTTTATAGTAAAATTAGTATTATGGAAGAAATATACTAATCTTGTGAAATTAGGGTTTAATTAGGAGTAATAACCTTAGAAATAGGTTGTTATTTCATGTGTAACAAGTTATATTTAGACATTGATTTTTTGATATATTTTCACTAGTAATACTTTATGGACATATACTAAATTTAGTATTAAATGAGTATTATGAAAGAATTTATACTTATCTTATGAAATTATGGTTCCTTAGAAGAAATAGGCTTTTTTTTCATTAGCTCACTGATTGATTGATTTGGCCAAACTATTCGTTTGGTTGTACGACCAATTGATTGATGGCTCCAATAAGTTAGCTAATTATGTTTGAATCTATAATGAATTGTTAACACTACATGAAACCGGTCAATCAATTTATTAAAACCAATTGATCGATTTTGCGTAGTGCCTAATTGGTCTAATGAACATATATGCATAATGACATGGTTTAGTAACACTATTTAATATGTTCATGTCACCAGTCAATTGATTACAAACTAGTTGATCATTTTAGAGAAACCAATCAGTGTGTTTAACTAGAGATGAATGGGTTTCTTAAGGAGTGAAACCTATGGATCGATTACTCAAACAAGCCAATCAATTTTTCAAACTAGTCAATTAGTTTGGTAAAATAGGTCATTGATTTTAACCAAAAATGAATGAGTTTCTACAGGAATTAAACACATGGAATAGTTATTCAAACTAGCCAATTGGTTTCCTCAAACCCATCAATCAGTATAGAAAAATTGGTTGCTGAATTTAACTAGAGACAACTGGGTTTTTTATCAAAAGTGAAACCCATGGACTTGTTGGTTAAACTCGTTGATCAATTTACTTAGACCAATTAATCAATTTCAAAAAACCAATTAGTGAGTTTAACCATAAATGAATACATTTATATACGATGAAACCCATGGGTAGGTTGGTAGAAATTAGCATATCTGCTTTCCCAAACCTATCAATTAGTTTGGCAAAACCAATTAATGACTTTAATTAGAGACGAATGAGTTTTAGAACAAGTGAAACCCATGGACTAGTTAGTTCAACCAGTCAATTGGTTTCCTCAAACCAATTAATTGATTTGGTAAAACCAATCAATCAATTCGTTTTGCCAATCAATTCATTAAACTCATCATATACTCTTTGATTAAACTGAACCAATTGATCGATCTTGATACCCATCAACTAGTTCCAATTGGAGCCAACTAATAAGTTTTAAAACACTTTGAAAGATTTAGATATCAAGATCAACCATAAATTCTTATTAAGTTAATTCGATTCAAATGTTAAAAACAGATTTTAAAGAGTTTTAATCAAAATAAGAACATGATCAACTTAACTCGTCATATGGAATCTAAATCTTTAGAAATATGATTTTCATGCATTCCTTTTTTGTACTTGGAAACTTGATTCCTCTTTGAAATTTGCATGAAATGCCCCAAAATTTTCTAATTTTAAAGATTATATTTAAATAAAGTTTTATTGAAATTTTAATTTAATAAATTATTTTTACTAAAATAAAAGGAAATTTAGTAGGACAAATTAATAAGAAATTTTATAAATAGGTTAAGTAAAGGAAATTTGGGTATATTATCTAATTAAGGATTTTAATTTGAGAAATTATTTAAATAAATTATTTTATTCAAAATAATAAAGATAAAATAGTTTCAAATTAATTTTAATTAAATTAAATAAAATTTGAGGGATTTATTAATTTAAAATGGAAATTTTGGAAAAATCCTTTAAAAAGCCAATTTTAGCCTAAAAAGGGATTTAAAAATTATTTTATTTAAATATTATTAATTTTAAATATCCTAAATAATAAAATTTATTTAATTGGCCCTAACCTAATTATTTCTCCTTTCCTTTTTCCCTTTTCCCTTTTTCTTTCTTCCTTTTTCTTTCCTTTTCTTTCTTTTCCTTCTTCTTTTCTTTTTCTTTTTCTTCCCCGAATTGAGCCTGTTGCGCTGGCCCAATTCCTTTTTCCCTCCTTTTCCTTTAGCACGGCCCAGCCCGCGCGTTGTCTCTATTTCCCTCCTTCGCTACACAGCGTTTTACTTCCTTCTCATACTAAAATGTGGCATTTTGATCATCACATTTTTGCCGTTGCGCGACAGCCTCGGAACGCTGTTCATTATCCCTTTTTACACCAAAACGCGTTGTTCTATTTAACCCTCCCCCACCTCGCGCTGAACCGCCCAGTATCCCTCCCTTTTTCTTTCTTTTCTCTCCCGTGAACTGCCCGGTCCAGCCTCCCCCTTCTTCTTATTCCTCCTCCCGCTCGACGCCATAACCGCCAGCTCCCTTTCTCCCCGAAAATGGTGCCGCCTGCCACACGTGGTGTGACCGGCATTTCTCCCCCCATTTTCTTCCTCTCGAAACACCCTTCCATTTGAATTTCCCCACTCTCCATTTCTTCCCCGTGTTTGCCCCCATTTCCCTCTCGGAGGTCGGGAAAAATTTTAAATTTGTGTCGCCCGACCAATAGTGAAACCAACCCATTTTCCAACTGAAATTGATCTTTTGGTAACCTCCACTACTATAAATACCCCTCGTATGGCTCAAAATCGAGCTTTCTTTTCCCGAAAACCCTAAATACAATCGGTGTGCCACCGCCACTTTAGACGCCTCTTTCTCCACCATTAGCCAACCTCACCACCTATTCTTCCTCTCAAACTCTTCCCTCCAACACAATATAATTAACTAAACCATCTACACACTTCAATTCTCCTTGCACGGGCCTCCATAACCATGCAAAGTTGACTAGTTACCTCACTAGAAAATTCCACCCCGAAACCTTAAATCACCATCCACCACCACATCCGCCACTTCTGCCACCCTATAAACTGCCCAATATATCCTGCTAATTCTCCTCAACTGACCCATAAAATTATTTTATTTTCCTCCTCCCCTCTCACCTCTTTTTCTTCATTTTTACCCCTCTTAGATTCATTTTCCGGCCACCTCCAGGAACCACCGCCGGTTCCACCCATACCATTCGAGTCAAGGTGAAATATTAGACCTTTTAAACACTTACTTTCGATTTATTAATAATTATTATGTTTTTATCCTAATTTTTAATTTTAATTTGAATTTAATTATTATTATAATAATAATTATTATTATTGTTATCAACTATATTCTAATTTCTAAATTTTGTTGACAGGTATGGGAATATTATTGAGTAAGATAAATTATTAGTCTCGAATTTTTCTTATTTAATGGGATTATTACATGTTTACTATAATTATTAATAATATTATAAATATTATTATTATTTGTGTAATTATTTAACTAATACTATAATTATTTCAGGAGGATTAGAAACCTAAAATTTTAACTAAGTCTCGCACATTTTCTTTTTACAACTATTATTAACATTTTTAACATTATTACTAATTATATTATTATTATTATTATTATCTTTATTAACCTTTATATTATAAGTATATATATATATATAATATTAATATCATTATTACATTTTTGAATAGTGTTATTATTAAATGGAGTGATTTGAAAGCCACCTTGTAATTTAAGAATTATTATTATTACATAATAATGTTTTACTTATTATTATTATTATTATTATTATTATTATTATTGTTGTTGTTGTTGTTGTTATTATTATTATTATTATTTTGGTGAAGGGTAGAAACCCTTTTATCACCACCCTTTCGAATGAAAATAATAATTTATTTGTATTTTAAGTAATATCTTGTATAGTTAATTATTGTGTAGTAACGTTTTAATTAAAAACTAAATCTTAGAATAAGTTAGAGAATAATAAAATTTTATAAGGGAGCCTAATTCTAGTATACTTTTATATAATAGGCGAACCCAATCAAATCCCTCAAGTGGAATAGGAGCGTGCACCAAGATCGGTGACGTTTTAGGTAAGGGTCTACTAAGGCCATTTTATGTGTTTGTATGCACTATGTGTTTGATATGCCATGTATTTTATGTTCATTATTATTAATTATTTTGCATGTGGCATGATTGTAGAGTTGAAGTATGTTGGTGTGAATAAAATGTGGCATGAGAACTATGCGTATGTTTATGTCATTATTGTATGATATGACTTGAGACATGTTGTTAGGGTTCATGAAATGGCATGGTGTTAGGGTCTTGCATGAAATGACATGATGTTAGGGTTTGCATGAAATGACATGATTTTAGGGTTTGCATGGACTGGTATGATGTTAGGGTTTTCATAAAATGACCTATGGTGTTAGAGTTGCATGGAAGCATGCCTACGTGGAGCTAGGGTTTGCATATGAATTAGGTTTTGCATGGAAGGGTGGTATATGTGAAGCTAGGGTTTGCACATGTGTGGTACGTGGAGTTAGGGTTTGCATGGAATGTGGTACGTGGAGATTGGGTTTGCATGGGAGCTAGGGTTTGCATGGAAGCGTGGGTCATGTGTAGTTAAGGTTTGCATGGGAGCTAAGGTTGCATGGGAATGTGGTATATGGAGATTGGGTTTGCATGGGAGCTAAGGTTTGCATGGAAGTGTGGGTCATGTGTAGTTAGGGTTTGCATGGGAGCTAAGGTTGCATGGGAATGTGGTACGTGGAGATTGGGTTTGCATGGGAGCTAAGGTTTGCATGGAAGTGTGGGTCATATGTAATTAGGGTTTGCATGGGAGCTAAGGTTGCATGGAAATGTTGTTTATGTGGAGTTAGGGTTTGCATGGAGCAGGGTTGCATGGGGGTTAGGGCTTTCATGGATTTAGTCACGCATGTCTGGGCAAATGTTTGTGAATATCAAATGTTTTTGAATAAAATATATAAGATACTAATATCTTAAAGTGGAAGATATTGAGACGGGACCAGCCGATCCACCGGTTAGGAATAGTGGTTAGGGTTTTACCCTATGTGTGACTGATCCACTGGTAATAATAGTGGTTAGGACATGAGGTCCTATGTATATCTAGCCCACCGGTTATAATAGTGGGGGATCCCGAGCTCAATAAAGACAAACCAGATCGTCAATGCTATTAAAAGATACTAATTACTTACAGTGGAACACCATGCGAGAAGGAGCCAAGCCGATCCACCGGTTAGGAATAGTGGTTAGGGTTTTACCCTAAGTGTGTCCAGCCCACCGGTTATAATAGTGGGGTGTTCCTGTTTTTCGCATGGATCTGATGCGAGCAGGAACCAAGCCGATCCACCGATTAGGAATAGTGGTTAGGGTTTTTACCCTATGTATGACCGGCCCACCAGTTACAATAGTGGGGTGTTCATGTACTCGCATAGATTGATAAAGGCATGGTGTGTATCGACTTTTGATAAAAGAAAGATTAAATGATTAATCCGGACATTTTTGGGCCTTACGTATGGACCTATTAATTATAAGTGATTTCACTTTATGCTTCTATGTATCATATGTGTGGGTTGTAATTGTATGTGATCATTATCCTGCATGAATTAATGTGTTATATGCCGGCCTTAGTATTCGGTTACCTTACTCAGTACGTAATGTACTAATCACCCATTTCATGGGTGCTGCTCATTCCCACGAGCAGAAGGCCTGTCTGATCTGTTGCAGGTAGGAGATATTCACTTTGATGCTATCAATATCTACGGGACATCAGGAGGGGCAGAGTGATAGCTGGGATGGATCATTTTCTAGAGAGACGTGGCCATTCTCTTTTTAATTTATGACTCATGTTATTTTTATTATGTTTAAGTTGCAGAAATAACTTTATCAATGTTGTTTAATTATTATTTAAAAACAATAGTTGGCATTTCGAATTATGTAAGACTTGCGCATAGTCTGTTTTTCATTTTTTATAAATTTGAATTTATATGGTATTACTGATAATGTTTTCTTAGCCTTAGCACTTGGTACCGGAACAATAGAAGTGAACTGGTCTGGTACTAAGTGTGGCGGTAACATCCCCAGAATTTACAGTTTTAATTTATGAGTATTTCTTTTAAAAACAATTGTGTAAATTTTGGGGTGTTATTAGAGAAATAATTTGATTGGGTTTTTTTAGACCTCTTTATATTTAAATCATAGTACATTCACAATTAATCAAACACATTAGTTCTCAAGATCCATTTATTATCATTAAATAAAGATAATTACATTATTCGACCTATGAGGTCGACATAAGCCATAAATTTAGGGTATTATAAGTTTTCCCCCAAATTGTAAGGCCTTGATTAACTTAAGTCTTTAGAAAAACATTTAAATACAAATGAAAATTAATTTTTCAATATATAAAGACGACCTTATTTCCTCTAAGGGAGGTGGAGTTGCTAGAGGGCATGATGGTCACCTCTGTAGGGCGAGGTAAAGTAACTTGTGGAAGTGGAGTCATTATTGGATTCAAGGGTTTAGGACTTAGAAAGAGCCTAAGAGAATCTTCATCACCAATTAATGATGGTTAGGAATACCTAAGAGGAGTCTAATTAGATTTCAAAGGAAGCCAAGCCACAATGGAAACTTGGCACCCAAGACTTATGGATCTGGACCTTACCTAACAAAGTCTAGATCTATAAATTGAAGTGACATTCACCACTATCAAGGCTAATTTGGATATGATCAAGGAGTTATATTTCATCCGTATCTAAGAATGGAACAAGATGACACTACATCGGGACTAAGACATATTCAAGTGGAGATCATAAAAGAGGCTAATTGGAGCTCAAGGGAAGTTGAGCTATTGTGGTATTTTGAGATCCATAGTTTATGTATTTAGTCCCTATAACAAGGTCTAGTGTTATAAATTAAAGTAGTTATGCATAGTTGTCAATGTTTTAACCTATGTTTTTGAAACCATAAATATTTTGTTATATTGATCTTAAAAGAGGAAAATATGAGCTGATGTCATATTGAATAACTTAGAAGGTTTGAAAAGAATTATGATATAGGTTGGTAACCCTAGGATGCCATTTAAGGTATATATATATTTTTTATAAAATTCCCAAAGATTATTTTCGAAATTTCATAAACATTATTTTGTTAAAGTTAAATTATTGGGATTAAGATTATATAGAAGTTTTTATTAAGCACCCAACCCGTATTTAGAAGTTAAAAAGAAGTTTTGAGGACAAGTGTGTTTATTGGTTGAGTATATGAGTTTGTTTATGTTTAATATTAATTATGATTAATTTAACCACCTGATCTATACTGAGAGGATTTAATAACCCTTTTAAACATGATTATTTATACATTGAAAAGTAAAATTCACACCCCTTTTTGATTGGTGGTATACCTAAGTGCATAACCAACCATTTTCATGCTTAAATTTTTCTTATTATTGGATCCATTAGGCAATAGCTTGTGGTAGCATGTTGGGGCATATAAATAATGTTGGCCAAATATACCTATCTATAATTATAACAATCACAAGTAATACAAGGCACTAAAAGTACTCGATTATCATTTCCACAAAGACTATATAATAATATAGTCTCTAATAACTCTTATCAGACTAATCAAAATCAAATAAATAAATAAAATAATTTTAAACGAATAATTTCATATGAATCTAAATTGAACTAAAATGAAATCAAACAAATACTAATTAAGGTAAAATCAATTAATAAAAACTACCAAGTAATTGGGATCTACCACTAAGTAATTAAGAACTAAGTAATCAATTACATGATCTTTTCTATTATTATTTATGTGTCAATATAATTAAGTAACTAACACACTCTTTCGAGCTATATAATTCTATCGCCAATTATCAATTACGCTATCTATATCAAAAGAATTAAATAAAATATAATGATTTAGGTTTAATTATCAATTAATTGCTATCATAACCATTTAATTCCTATTTATGTTATTTAACTTAAAGTGGAGAATAAGTTACTCTATCTTTGCTTGAATTTTTAAATACTAAGTAAAGGTGATCTATCTATTAATTATTCACATTTTATAACAATAACAAAAAAACACATAAAGTAATATGTAAATCAAGCAATCAATTAATTATTAGTATAAATAATAGGGTTTCACCATATCCTTGGTAAAGGAAAATTATGACATGTTATTAATTAAAAGAAAAATATTCAAATTAAATAAACAATTTATATTATATATAAAATATTGAACCTTAGAATACTTGAGTATAAAAGTATAGTACTTCACATTCAAAATTAGAACTGAATAATCATATTATACTGATAATGAGTAGCACTAAAAAAAATTTCATTGCGATTTGCTTCCTGTCCCTTTCCTTTTTTACGTCTATTTTTTTATTTGCTTAACCACCTCCTAGTCTACTCCTTTTCTTCTCTTCTGTTATCGGCTCCTTATTATTCTTTTCTTTTTATTTACTTATTCTATTTCATTTTTCATACCCAACCTTCTATCTTTTTCCATCATTTAGTTATTTTATATGTCTATGCCTAGGAAACTTCTTTTTTTTTTACCCCTTCATTTTATGGTTGGCTCCTTCCTATTCTTTTCTCTCTTTTTTCCATTTTTTTATATTCTTTTTTGGCTATTGTCATTTTTTTTACTTCATGTAAAGTCAATCAGTACTTACAAAAATAAGATTAAGTAATATTTCAAACAACTTTTTAGTTTAGGATATATTTTTAACTAAACATCTATGTTAAAATTTAACCCATATGATCAGATTTAGGTAAAATATTAGAAATAAATATTATAGATCTCATATTTATTCTTACACTGAATTTGTATGTAAAAGTTATGGTCAAAATACAGTAAATTGTCAAAATCATACAAAAGTTAACTTTAAGCCCTAAATTAATTAAATATATGAGATTATTATAAATTAAGTAACTAATTAAAATGAATGTAAATAACCTATTATATTATTCAAATAAATAACCAAAAACTTAAAGTAAAAAAGGGTAAAAAATCAATAAAAATATGTGTTCATCAACACTTCCACACTTAACTTTTTTACTTATCCTTAAACAAGATGTGACTCTAAATCAACAAAAAAAATAGAGATAACTAGCCACTTTCGTAGGTCTCAAAATTACACTTAGTATATATAAATAGACCATTAAACCTCTAGGTCCCCCTTAGAGAATGAGTAAAGCCTCATGTAGGTTTCATAGATGATATACCCACAAAATCACACCTGCTCACATATAATAATAAAAAATATTTCTAATTCCCTTTAACTACTGTTATTTTAGAATATTCTACTTTCATAACATAAATATTAGCACCCAACTAAGTTTTAGCACAAGAAAGTTTTAAATAATTAATTCCAACATATGGTTCACACATAAATATGATAGATATGAACATAATAATAATAATGAGTAACCACGCCTTATTTACATCAAGATTCATCCTCACAAATGTATACCCTATTAGTTTCACATTCCTCTCATATTCATAGCTACATATGTAAAACGCACTAGAATGTGAGATAACTAATAAAAGTAACACATAAAACACATAAATCGACAAGGAAGGCTCATTTTTTGTGGATAAAAACATGTCAAATAAACTGAACCATATGCTTAACTCATGTGACCAATATGCAATAGATTAAGGTTATCTATTTCAAGAATCAAATAGGACTTCATAAGGGTTGAAGCAGGGTTAGGTTTAAGGGTTTAATGAAGAAAAGGGAAATAAGGATTTAACAAAATATCTCTAAACCCTGTAGAATCATGTTAATATATAGACTTTTATTACATATTAGACTTGGTAAGGTATCTTCGTATTATATAACATAGCATCACATAAGCCAAATATCTTCATTTGTAGCCTTAACATCATTTTCATCAATTCTCTTAAATATTAAAAAAAGAAAAGAAAAGATAGGGATATGCAAGTTTTTCTTTTTCTTGTTTCACTATTTTTCATTATATTTTTTTTCTTCATTTTTTACCTTCCCCACACTTTTTTTTATGATATTTAGCACTTTCTTCACATAAAACCTTGAATCACTTGTATAAGTCTCATCAAAATTTCTACTAGTTTTTAGAATAAGGGTAGAAATGTGTTTTAGGTTTTGGTTAGGAAAAATGTGGTTGATAAAAAAAATGGAAATTTTAAAAGGCTCAAAGGGGTTAACTATAGGGGTGTACAACTCATATACATAAAAAAAATTGACAAAGAAGGCTATATGTTTATGTGGTGATAAATCAGAAAAAGCCTTTATCACTTACTTAATCAAGGTGGTTATGACTTAAAAACTTTGATTAGCATATGAACAAGTTCTAGTAATCTCTATACTCTATTAAAATAGCTACAACAAGTAATTTGATCAAATCAAATTAATTCATATGAGTTCATAGCGGAAAATGAAGCAAATAAAATATAGATTACTTTATGTGAAATGCTCAGACAAAAAGGCATATATTGCTCAAAAGCTCACTACAGTTTGTGATGAGTATCAACATACCATATTGATGGTTAGAATATCATACATTATCTCACTTCATTCACATAGGTATATGTTCCCTATATCAAATTTAACACATAAAAATCTCTAGTTGACTTTATCTTATTTTTGTGATCTTCTTTTATTATGATTTCAAAGATATGATTATCATTTACTTGTTAAAGGCTCCAAAGACTAAAAAAACACTCAACTAAGCACAAATCATCAAAATACTCAAAATAATAATAAATAAATAAATAAACACATAGCAAATTGATGAAGCATAAAAATAAACCAAAACTCCTTTCACACTTATCATGGACATTATCCTCAATGAATAATCAATCCACATAAAGGAGGAAAGAGAAATTCAATATAAGTGAGAGCATATAAAAGATATATGAAAGTACTATAAAAATATCAAGGAAGAAGTTTGTGTTTCTATGCCAACATGGCTCATGACATAAAACACATCCCCACTCTATGCTACCTCACATGTACTTTATTTGTGTTACCTTCCACCTTTAAAATTTGTTTGTCCCTATGCATGGGATTTCTTCATAAACATTTTAAGTTTCTATGTATTTGTAAATAAACAAATGAAAATCTTAATGCCTAGTAAATCAAAACAAAATCCTTAAAAAAGAGGGAAAAGCATAAATTTAATTAAACACATACTTAAATTTCCTGCCAAGAAGCACTAGTTTATAGTCATTAGCTTGAGGCTCTCATCCTCTTCACCTTCATAGGCTTTCAATCAATTCCAATTTACCTTAAATTATAACACCTCCAAAATTAACTTCTAAAAAATTTGATTTTATTTGAAAATTAGAAAAAGCAAAAACTATAAATTTCAACAATATTACCGCCACACTTAGTACCAAACCAATTTCATCCTACTATTCCAATACCAAGTGCTAAGGCTAAAAAGAATAAAATATAATTTACTCAAATTCCACCTTCGTTTAAATTAGAGTAGCGCATTAAATTTGTTACAAGAGTAAAATCCACTATTAGTGGTCATAAGAATAAAATCATTTTAAACAAGGAAATAAAAGGTTAAAAGAGAAACCCAAAAATATTTTCTAGATAATCCTTATGCTCTTACCTAATATTAGCCTGAATAACACCTACAAAAAATCTGTAAGGGACACTACCCATTAAATAGGTAGGGGCCCACAAACAACCCTTTAGTACTATGGTAGTAAGTAACCCTTTATACCAAACTGAAAGATAGGGCCCGCATGCAACACATCATACTAAAATAGAAGTAAAGATAATGTCATACATAAGCATATAAATAATTATAGCCATGTGAGTGCAATTACACACATCAACAAATAAAAATTGTTCAATATGAATTCCAATTACTTAACATCTCCAACACTTACTAAGAGTAAAAGGTACCAAGGTCATACTTATATCATATTAATAGATCATGAGGATGAAAGTTAAATTTTTGATCTTAAGCCATTAATTCAACATCATCTCTCAAATTATATCCATGTGAGTGCAAGAACCCCACTATTGTAGCCGGTGGACCGAAATACACTTCAAAGCAAAATACACCTAGTTACTATTATTCGTTGGTAGACCGATCTCTAAAGTAGAAGGCTCTTGGCTACTGTTATCGACAGTGGATTGGTCTAGCTCTAACTCACATGGTGTTCGACTTTAAGTGATTCGTATTTTTCCATGATTTATTAACATCTAAGATTTTGTTTATTATGCTTGGGGTCCCTCATCATTATAGCCGGTGGACCATGATACATTCCAGGGTAACACGCACCTAGCCATTATTATAACCAGTGGATCCGTACACATTTCAAGGTAACACGCTCCTAGCCACTGTTATAACCAATGGACTAGTACACATGATATAATCTATCTAGGCCAGGCTCAATAATATTTTAATTTACATGATTAGTGTTTTCCATTTATTTAGCAGAATAAGTCCATTTATTTAACTTGAGGGGAAGATCAAGAACCTAGAGACACAAAGGTACACTGGTCATACTAGCGCATACAAGCAACACAATACCCTTCGACCATCAACCTATGAATGCAATGGACCCTAGTCATATTGATGCACGAGGACACACCGTACCTTACTGATAAGGACACCATATCCATAAGTATGCATACCCCATAAATAAGTCTGTAGAGCTAGATAGAGTAAGATATAGGGCCTAACTGGGGGGCTAAGGTGCACTAGTAAATACCAAAATAATCATGGGTTAAACCACATATTTAGGGTAACAACCCCTAAAGAGCTACCATTCCTAATCTTGAGGTCTTCCACTTTAATTACTAGTGTTTTATTTAAGGTGACCATCAAGAACACAACAACCACATATTAATCATTTCCATTTGTTTCTGTTATCATTAAATAATACATTTTCATAGGGTTATCTAAGTTAACTTAAATAGACCACTAATGTCATCCTTTTACCATCAATTTCCAATTCAGAATTCATTTTTTATTATTCATATGCTATAAAGGGCTATCACATCATAATCATAATATGGTCTTAGTGTTTAGTAGTCTATATCAAAGGATCATGGAACACTTAAACCTTAATATGTACTTTTATCACGTCTAACACATTTTCCTTAACTAATTAATGATTAAGGCATTTCTTGCATGAATATGAGGTAAACACAATATCACACCCTTAATTGTTCATTCATCCTATATTACGCCATGTTCTTGTGATACTCACCCATTTACCAAAATACCCTTATCCTATTATTTAATATTACTTAATCTCATTATGGAGGCTTATTTAATCCATTTACATATTATTTGCAATTTACCAATTTATCCCTTCATACTTATGAAATTACTAAAATGCCCTTCTTGTTTGTAAAGTTACTAAGTTACCCTTTTTACTTACCAAATTACCATACTATCCTTCATGCTCATATAATTACCAAAATACCCTTTGTATTTGCTAGATCACCAAATTACCCTCCTTACTTATTGAATCACCATCTTTACCCCCTCATACTTTTTAATTTACCTAAGTATCCTTCTAATTGATTAAGTTACCGAACTCTCCTTTATACTTGTTAAAATTACCAAATTGCCCCTCGAGTTTATTAACTTACCAAATTCCCCTTTTGTTAGATAAATTAGCAAGTTACCCTTCACACTTATTAAAGTAACCAAATTGCCCCTCTTACTTATTAATTTACCATTTTACCCCTTTTTACTCACGAAATTACAAAGTTGTCCTTCCTTTATGCCAATTTACCAAAATACCCTTCTTACTTATTAATTTACCATTTTACCCTTTTTTACTCATAAAATTACCAAGTTACCCTTCCTTTATGCAAAATTACTAGAATACCCTTCTCATATAATTAGTTTACCAAACGACCTTCTTACTCACAAAAGTTACCAAGTTATCACCTTTCGATTTAAAAGTATTAAACTACCCTTCTTAATTATTAATTTACCATTTTACCCCTTACTCTTATAAATTACCATTTCACCCTTATTACACCAAATTTACTAAAATACCCTTTTCCACACCAAACATTAACATCCATGGTCCATATACCTCACTTAACACTCGTGACTATTATTATTTATTATTAATACTCATTAGCACCTACCTCGCATACTTATTTAGGCCACACTTTTTATACAAGAAAATTTACTAAAATACCCCTAGGGCTCATATTAACATTATCTATACAACAAATGGCCATATTAGCTTATCATGTCATACCTATGTATTTAACATTGTCATTAACAATATGGCTCCTTCCTTAAACATTATTTCTACACATGATAAATAAATTAATATGCTTTTCATTTCAACAAACAACCCATGCTACAAGTCATAATACACTTAACATTATACAACATGCATATAATCATAATAAAAACCCTAATGTGCTAGCATACGTATATCCACACATTTTAGTAGGGTATAATGGTTACCTTATTTTCAACAATAATTAAACCCTACTAGTACCCCAGTTAAAGTTTTGAGATTTGATTAGTAAAAATTAATACCTAAAAATAATATCAAAAATTAGTATGTTAGAAGTAGAAATTCAAAAGAATGTTTTTTTATCAAATTCTTAATTAATACATACGAATACCATCTATTTGTATACCTCTAAAATTTAGCAACTTGATCTTAAAAAGATTTGAGACTCATGTTGTATGAACAGTGTGAGTTGCATGTAAGGGGTGAAGGAAAAATATCGGTCGAAGGGGGAGTTGAGAGTAAGGGGAGGGGTTAGTTCAGTTAAGGGTTTTGGGGTTGGGTTGAGAGCTTTTGGAGGGGAGTGAGGGTGATAGTTGGGTGCAAGGAGGGAATAAAGGTGTAGTGGTGGTCGGGGGTCGAAGATTAGTGGCTCAGGGCGACGGAAGTGGTGGCTGTAGGGCTAGGAAGATGGGTTTAAGGATGGGCGGAGGAGAAGATGGAAGGGAAATCAGAGAAGAAAGGAGAGGCTATGGGGGAATTTCGACTGAAGGGAGGAAGGGTGGTGGTAGGGAGGTGCCAAGGGTAGACTAGTGGCTATGGAGGTGGCAAAAGAGGGAGAATGGCGATGCACGAAGGTGGTGCAAGGTAGGGTAACCAAGCTACCATGGCAAGTGTAGAGGTTGGGGTTGTAGGATGGCATACGATGGTTGAAGGAGAAGGAAGGAGGAGGGAAGAAGAAGAAAAGAAAGAAAGGAGCAGGCCAAGCGGGTGAGGGAGAAAGGAAGGAGGCGGGCCGACCCAACACACAATAGAGAGGGGGAAAAAAGAGGTTGAACTGGACTGGCGTAAGAGGAGAAGAGGATAAAGAAGAGAAAGAGATAGCGGCCTAGCACAAGGGAGGCAGGCCAACGACCTAAAGGGAGAATAAAAGAAGAAAAGGAAAAAGAAGGAAAAAGGAAAAAGGGGGAAATTAAAATTAATATTTTTTTTTTGAATAAAGGTATTTAATTATTTAGATTAATTTAATCATTAATTTATTTAAAATATTAATTTGAAAAATTATTTAAATAAAATAAGTATAATAAAAACAAAAAATATTTATTTTAATTTATTAGGTATTCATATCCATTTTTATATACCCAAAAATCCACAAAGTAATTAAATTAAATAATTTTAAATTTTAAATTATCCCAACTGAGGGTTATTTATAAAATTCTAGGTTTTAAAATTTTAGGATATTACACAAATGTTTATTTTTCTAAAGTGCATATCTCTATTACCCTAAAGGGTAAAACATGTTTCAT